>CM076141.1:38542500-39966666 GCA_038025085.1 Tetragonia tetragonoides
AAATAGAAAGATTTTTATGAGACAGATTAAAAAGAAAAGTATAAATATTTTCGTGGGAGGGAGAGGGTGATACCTAATGTTGGACACACCTAGATAGGAGGATACCGAATCTAGACAATGGGATTTGCGATTAAAAAAAATATAGTAACGCCTAATCAAAAAACTTATGTTGCACACACCAAATTGAAATTTTCTGGCCAAAAAATGAGATGCTAGGATCGATTAGCCTCTCTACTATTCAATCGTATGTAGGGGTGAGTAGAAATATCGGGTACTCAGTATTGGAATCGGAAGCGGTGGTTTCGAAACCGGAACTGGTTGGACGGATCCAATTCCAATTCCCAAAAACAGAAACCAGTGCCAATCAATTCCAATTCTGATTTCTAACTTTTCAAAATCGGAACCGGTAGGATAGCCAGTATAAAATAAAATTATATAACTTCTTATTATCAGAATCAAAAGTTGGTGATTTTCTATTAACATTAGTGATTGGAAAACCGGTATTTATAAGTTTGTTGATTTAATGATCACATTTGCAACAAACAAATTTAATAATCGCGTTTATCTTTCAAATTTTGATTAAAATGTTAAGTAACTGAATTATACTCCCTCCGTCTCATGATTACGTTGTCTATTACTTTATCGCGGTCTCTAAGGCACAATTTTGACCATAAATAACTATAAATCTATGAATTTAAAAATTATAAAAATATGATTTTTCAAAAGTATTTTTAAAAATGAATCTAACAATAAAAATTTTACATTGTAAATCTTTATATCTTTTCATAAATTAACGGTCAAAGTTTATAAAGTTTGACCTCTAAAAAGCAATTGACAACGTAATCACAGGACAGAGGGAGTAATTTTTAGTTTTAGGTTTGATTTTTATTTTATAATATTATTTTAAATTTTCTGAATTCAGAGTTCAATATTTGTTTGTTATGATATTGTTATTGATTGCTGTTTTTTTATAATCAAATATATAAATATTGATTTTGCAAAAATTAATAAATCTGAAATTTAAAAAATCGGCGGGTACCCAGGGGATCCAATTTCAATTTCAAAAAATTAGCAATTGGTGCAACCAATTCTAATTCATAGGAATTAGAAACCGGCGAATCCAATTCCAATTCCGGGTGTCGAAACCGGTGGGTAACTGATTGCGCTCACTCCTAAATTCGTACGTGCCCTTCAATTAGTTTCTCTCCTTATATTTATTTTTACGAACAATTAAAAATTCAACACCCAATTAAAACATTTCATTATTCTCACATGAACTCGTCTTTCTCTTATCCTGTAACTCTTATTTCTCTCTCATCCCCTTCAATTTGTCAAAGTTTAGGTGTATTTCAACAAATTTTACATTTTATTATGAAATTGACTTGTAGTACTAGACAAAATGGACATGGAGAAATGACTTCCACTCCGAAAAAGGACACTACTCTATCAAAAGCTTAAGAAAACAACTATGCCGGCAACATTAGAGCTCAAACACTGAATCTCAAAACGACCCAATTGAAGATATTCTCATGGATAAGCATGGAATGGTTTTTAGAATTCCATTGGGTAATAGCAGTGACGGATGCAGAAATCAAGTCAAGTGGCTTCATCCTTTGTAATACATAGGACAATTCTTAATTACTGTATTAAAATTTTTTAATTTATATAAAGAATTTTTTAAAAAAAAAAAAAAAATTTCAAGCGGGTTCAACGGAATCCACTCGATGAAGAGTGGATCCGCCACTGGGTAATAGGGGCATGGTCATTGATGTTTTTATCAATAGAAAATAAACAAAAGTGGGAAAGATTCGACTCCATGAAATTGGAGTCCAAACCCAATGCAAAAAGAAACAAATATACTACATTTTGATAAATAATTGTGTTAATCCTAAATTATAAGATGACGATGAGACATGCTTACTATCTAGCACCTTACCCTAAATGTTCGACAATTCAGGGACAAAGGAAACTGGGGGATATAAATATGTCTTAATTTGGCTCAATCGTACAAGATAGTGGCGAAAGAAGGCAATCATTTACTTTGTTTCTCTTTGTGAATCAATATAGTTGACTATGGTTGAAATTGCTATTTTTGGTACCTGGGTGTTTCTGTCCTGTTCATTTTCTTGTTTACAAGATGAATTAGCATTGCTTGGATACATCTTTTAAGGATATGGTGTTAACATTTTAGGTGATATAACATGCAATTTTTATTGCGGCTCTCGGATTAGATTGGCATCCTTATAATAAATTATGAAATAATCACAAGCAAACCATCCCGTATATGATCAAAGGAAATAATAATAATTAGGGATTTCTGGATTATCTTTATACTCGCCATTTTTTTATTAGCACACAATACCTACCCTACGGATAAGATATTATTATATAATTTGGGATTAACATTCTCATCAAAATAAGTGAATTCCAATTAAATTCACCTTTCAGAAAAGTGATTCGTGTGAGAGGTGAGAGGCTGAGAGTATAATCCGAAACTATCCTAATAAGTTTTCCTTACGTATCTTCCCACCCTATCGGATTCCCGGCTCCTATAAATTCCCATGCAATATTTATGGGACAAGTGACCCAAGAAAGCGATGACTTGCGACCTATTCTTCAATAATGGGGCCCACTTCACATGCTCTCTTTCACCAGCACCATTTGAAAATATTTTGGGAGAAAATGTATGAAAGAAAAGAAGAGAAGTTGGGCCTACATGTAATTTGGGGACCAATGGCAATTAACAACTTTGTCGTGGTATCCGTACCGACAGGGCGACATGTATAAAATCAATGCAATATTTTGTGTGGACTTAGTTTACGGTGGAGCAAAGATCAAATTTTTCTAAAAAATATCTTTCATATCCTTAAAAAATTTGGACTATATCTTTGATTCACCATTTGGTCCACGATGGACTAAGTCCACACAAGACGAGCTGTAAAATCAATAGTAGGTGGAGAACTGATACAATGGACTGAATGGAGATGTAAGCATTAGATTTCAGGTTCGAATCCCCTCGTTTATGTATATGTATATTATACCGATTTTTGTGTCTCATATGTTATTAGAGTCCATCACCGACATAGCGGAAGTTTTTGTGTTTAGGTCTTTAAGATCAAACAAATTATCTATGATACCATGATAAAATATAATAGACTCATAAATATTGTTTCTTATTATTGGACTAGAAAAATGTTTGGTTGACCCAATTGATGGGCAACCCACCTCTTTTTTGTATTTATCTCTCTCCTTCTTTAAATGCCACTTTTTGAGAATAAAGGAGATAGAATATGATGGTAGAGGAGAGAGATAGACACAAATATGAATTGGGTTGCCAACCCAGTGGTTCAACCTATCATTCTCCTCCCATATTTATAGACTAGAATAACTTAGCTCTCCAAGCCCTAGCACCCTACTAGTATCCAAATAATACTACTCCCTTCGGTCCACGGAAATCTTTACGCCTTTCTTTTATGTTTGCACCATGAAAATCTTTCCTTATATGGTATTGTATTTGCACAAAATCTCGAATGAGGCCCTTTCATACAAGCATGATGTCATGCTGATGTCATACTTGTATATAGAGGTAGCCTCACCTTTGAGACGGCCTCATACAAGACTTATTGATTTGTTTGAGAACCCTTTACTATTTTACCCCTCTCACCTTCTCCTCCCATGTGCCTATTTTTGGGGGGAATATGAAATGAAAAGGCAAATTTTGATCTGTTGTTCAAATTCAACAAAACAAGCAAGGAAAATAAGGAAAGTACTGCTCCTTTTATTGCTTTACAGGGAAAAGCAATAAATCCCTACTAAAATATTATTTTCTCTCTTTTAACACCTCATGTGATCTTTTAAGGATAAATTCGGAATTCTTATGCTCAAATGTGTTTTCCTTAATATTTGCATCATTCTCCAAACGTCAAGATTTCCGTGGATCGGAGAGAGTAGTTTCTTAATTACCTAAGATCTCTATAATATCTTAATCATCTAATATCTTAATCATATATTCTAATATATCTTATTTTCTTCTTAAATAGATAGGAAAAATATTTTCTCATAATATTTTCTCGATATCTTATCTCTAACAATAGGATAAAAGTAATTTAGGGAGTTTTCTTTCTCAATAAGTCTTGTACGAGGCCGGCTCAAGGTGAGGCTTTATATACAAGCATGACGTCGACATAACAGCATGCTTGCATTGTATGAGATCTCTCACCTTGAGACCGGCTCATACGAAATTTTGTGTTTCTGTATAACTTAGATTTTTCATCTTAAATGTTAAATTCAATATAGATCTATTTAACCTGATTTTTTGTTGAGGGGTGATATGAGAGAGAACGTGGCTATTGGGAGTTGAGGTTATAGGGAAATTACAATTACAATAGCTATATATATTGAATGAGGAGAGAGGAGAGTGTCACCTGCCTGTGAGTGTATGAGGGTATTTTTGACATAGTGTAAATCTAATTAAGTAAGATAATAACAGCTCGTGTTGATTTGCTAAAGATTTCAATAATTAATAAGGCTTAACCATTGCCCTTAGGGCAATGGTTAGCAAAACCGTTATATCAATTGCATTCAAACTGAAAGTATTCGTTTCAGCCTCATCATTGAATATTCAATTGCATTAAATTCAATGCTATTAAGTTTAGTCCAATGAAGTTACATTATACTCCCTCCGTTTCGGAAAAAATGTTAATATTTACTTTTTGAAGGTCAAACTTTACAAACTTTGACCATTGATTTCGGAAAGAATATAAGGATTTACAATGTAAAAATACTATTGTTGGATTCGTTTTAATTAGTACTTTCGAAAAATCTATTTTTATAATTTATGTATTCATATAAACACAAATATTTATGGTCAAAGTAGTGCATTGGAGTCCGTACAAAAATAAATATTAACATTTTTAAAAAATGGAGGGAGTATATCATTGTATTAAATCGAAAACATCATTACCTGAAAGTGGTCTTTCCATCGGTTATTGACAAAGTAAGTTGATATTCTATCATCAGTGAGGTGCATCACTTCTGAAGGTGTAACATAGACCCTAGCTAGGTTGTTAACTTGTTTTGGATCCTTGCTATGATTAACTTGTGAAATGGAAATATTATACACGTAAGTGATCACACATATACCACTTCATGAACTCAGGTGCATGGAAGATGACATCTTGATAGTAGGAAATTTTTTTAAAGCAACCCCAGATTTTCAATGATTCTCTCAAAGTAACTTTGAAGGCTATGTTTTTGAAGAAAAGTGAAAAAGAGTATTCACTAGTACAAAAACTTAAAACTGCGTCGCCTATACTACCACGGTTGTTGTAAAAAGGATTTTTGGTGCGAAACTACCTTGTTTGGGGTGTCATTTGTGACTTACTACCTTAAAAGTTTTTTTTTTGTGGGGAACTGCCTTAGAAAGCCAAAAAGTTTGTTGACCACTACCCTTGACCATATTTTCGGGTATAATTTTCTTAAAACCCCAAAATACCCTCACATGACCAGCACGTGATCATGTTCTTTACAATTTGGTTCTCCAAACCTCCATTGAAGGATCTCCTCAAGTTCTCTCTCATTCTTCTCTTTTGCAAAATTAACGAGACAATCCCAGAATTGACAATCAGCAATGTCATTTAACCAATCAATCACTCAATTCATGGGGACAAACTCAAATTAAAAAAATTCAAAAACAAGAAGAAAAAAAAAAGGAAGAATTCAATGATTACGTACATGTCGAAGAAGATCTGAAGCCTAGAATCGAAGCTTTGATCGGTGATCTGAGACCAGTACTCATACAACTCATCTTTGCTGATCTTTTCAACCTTCAATCGTCTTCTTCTGCTCAACGCATCGAACATTTCTAATGCGAATTCCTTCGAATCCTTCATCCCTAATTTCATCAATCAAATAAGAAATCAAAATTCATCAATTACATTAATCAATTGGACCGAAATACCAAAATTAAATTATGTAATATGATCAATTGAATGAAAATTGATGAAATTAATTAACTGACCAATGCATTCAGCGAAATCAGAGCGATAAAGAAAATCTGGGATGGAGGTGATGATAATGTTTGGGATTGATTTGTTGCTTTTCAAGTGATGATCCTCAAGAACAAAATAAGGCTTGCGCGAGTTTTGTAACCCAAACCTATTAGACCTGATTACATACAACCAACCCTCCATTGTTCCATCATTTTGGGACATATCCACTTGATTATCCAAAATACCCACTTCTCTAAATCCCTCAAAACTTCAGAATTTTCAATTTTTGTTGACTGGGTTTTTGGGCCTAATAAGCTTCTATTATCACGAGCTGATCAGCAATTATATTGCATGCAAGGTAACCTTTATAGTGGTGATAACTATAATTCAAGGAAATGAGAAATTTATTTGACTCTCCGAATCCAATTTTTGAAAAAGGATTCAGAGAATCAAATTGATGTCTAATGTTTATATTCTCTATGGTGAATGCATTTGATAGGTTGATCTTGATGTTGGGTCTGAAGATGAAGATTGGAGAGAGAAACAAGAGATGCCGTTTGCTAGTAGAGAAGCCATGGCTAAGGTTTGAAACAATGATTTAATTGAGAAATAGAAGATCACGTGCTGGTCATGTGAGGGTGTTTTGGGGTTTTAAGAAAATTATACCCGAAAATATGGTCAAGGGTAGTGGTCAACAAACTTTTTGGCTTTCTAAGGTAGTTCCCCACAAAAAAAACTTTTAAGGTAGTAAGTCACAAATAACACCCCAAACAAGGTAGTTCCGCATAAAAAATCCTTGTAAAAACTGTAGTGGTTTAGTAAGCGGTGGCAGTTCCGTAAATAGTTATGGAAGGAAGTCGTTTGGAGACCCCTAAACTACGACGGTTTCGGTTCAAGTGAAAACCATCGTAGTTTATGTTAACCTACTACGGTTGGGGTTAAACCGCACTAGAATATCTTTTCCAGTTAAAATAAATCGAAAATATTTCATTCTCGTCTCACCCCTCAGACCTCAATTTCTCTCATTTGGAAACCCTAATGGGTGAAATGACGGTGAGAAGTGGAGACTGATTCTCTTTCTTTCTCACCGGAAGTTCAATTCAATGGCACTCTCTTCCAATTCTGAATTCTCTCTTTTCTTTTCTCTATCTGTCACTTTGAATTGAACTGCGGTTTTACACTTTGAATTCGCTTTCACATGCGACTCCCATCACGTCGGCGCCCTTCCCCGACGACTCCGTCGGCCCCTTTCTCCTTCTGCATCAATCCACAGCAAGAAAATATCGAGGTTCTGCCTATCACTGTTCTAAATCGTCATTTGTTGTTTCTTCATAACTCTTTAATCTATTCACACTTTTGTGCTCAATTAAATTCTGACCCTTCTCTCAGATTTTGTGGTACTATTGAGTTCTCTGTTTTTTTTTTCCTCTAATATGAGTTTGTGAAAAGGCTTACGGTAATTTAGAGTTTTATGTGATGTGAATTGGTGTTGTTAGTTTAGGAATGAAATTCGAAGGAATTCATTGCAATATTTTGAGATGTTAATTGGGTTTTTTAATACCTGCTTGATCTGATCAAACGTTTGGGGGGTTTATGTAGTGTTCAATTGATCCCAACTATCCATAGAAGGTGGGGACTGATTTAACTGATGCTAATTTGGATTGGGCTTGTTTGGTAGTATCCGTGGCATTACAGCAGTGGGCAGAGTAGTCTGTAAAAGCCTATGTATATTGAGCTTCTGTTGGACCTTTTATCAAACAGGTGGTGGGCATGAAAGGAACAAAATCTCAAATTAAAAATGGTGGAATTTCATTCAGACCATGAAGGAAACCACAGATTTGGTGAACTAAATAAGCACAAGGTGGCCCCAAGAGAATTAACATCATCATCTATGCAATCAAGATAGAAAGTTGGCAGAAAGTAATTAATGGAATTATATGATCAAAGGTAGGTGATAAGATTTTGGTGAGGCGATTCCATGTGGTGTGGCATCCTTCTCCTCCATTATATAATCAAAGCTAGCTGTGAACTTGGGTGTATAATGGAGTGAGAATTATGATCAAAGCTAGCTGTTGAACTTGTTTGATCTCGAGTGGACGAAAAGAGGTATAATTTGGATTTGGGTTTTGTGGGTGTTCTTAGTTCATAGTTTTCTCTCTGTTTTAGCAAGTTTTGGTGTGATACACAGTATTTGGTGAGCCTTTTGCTAGTTTTTTCAGCACATGATGCTAATATTCCCTTTAATTATAAAAAAAAGCTTTAAAGTTGGTCAATTTTACTAAGTTGCTTAACCTATTTGGATAAAATAAAACCAAAAGGAGTTGAGCATTGATTTTAGAGTACGTGATTTATTGTATATATGTGGGCTTGTCATTTTCATGATAAATGGATAGCTTTGTATAGTACTCTTCTATTGTCTTCTGGTCTGGGAGCAGCCGAGCAGTATGTATACATGTTATAAGTTCTGCAGGCCTTGAGCTAATCTTTTTGTGTTTTGTTTTGATACTTTTGAACTATGGGTTGTTGGCTAAATTATTGTTTGGATCCTTGAGCCAATCCATTTCAGCCTTTTTTGATCTAATTGTGTGTGTTCTGGCATGTGCAGAGTGTAGTTTTGTTTTGGTTTTGACGTATCGTGTGAGGTATATCACTAAGGTAGCTTTTCTGTTGTTCCTCTGTAATGAGCTAGCATCGTCATGGGTTTTTGATTGTTTTATCTGAGTTGGACTATTTTTGTTCCTCCTATTTCTGATGTCCTTGCACACAATGCCTGACGCTCTGTATTGCTACCTATTCAACTTGATCTATTTTATGAAAGGGCAGGTTAATCCATGAGTATCTTGGATGAGTAGTCTTCATTGAATTCCTATCCTAGGTGCTTGGGTGCTGACTACTAAAGTATGTATTTGAGTGTCTTAGCCAAGCAATGATTTGTCTAGTTCCTTTTGGAATATTTCATTTTCATATGTACTTCATACAATTTTCTGGCATAAATGCGGAAATCATGCTTCATTGCTTCATGTGCGATGGTAAGTCATTTTCTCCCAAGACCTGCACTCTTGTAAAACTTTCCAATCTCATGCACTCAACTCATTCTCCCACCAACCAGTTCAGAAATTTTCATTTGACCAGTACTGTTCTCGCTGCTGTACTGTGGCTCTGTGGCTCTGGCAGTAACATTTTGTGTATGTTTATAGTCTCTAATTGTTTTGCTAAATCAAAGTTTGGCTCTCTAGTTGATCTTGAGATTCTGCATTTGTGTTCATTAATTTACAGTCTATGATTGAATCGTACTTTTGTGCAAACAATATGTTTGTTGACTACAATGAGGTAATTTTCAATTTCTTGTTTGTTTTTTTAAAATATCTTGGGACTGTATATGATTTCCTTTCCAGTTCCGATGGCTTTCTTCATGTGTTGATAGTTTGAGCTTTTTTGCAGGGTTTTACTAATCCAAAGGAAGAATAGGACAAAGTGGCAAAGATTTCTTTCCATGGTCAGCCTGCTGATTTAAAGCATGGTAGTATTTTTTATGTCAAAGTAGGTTGGGATCTTGAGTAGAAGCTCGAAGAGCGAGTGCGAGAGTCGGAATTTCATATTTGTTGGCAAAATTGTGTAATTCAGATGTATCTTTTTTAATTCCTTTATCAAAAATATTTTATGTTTGTGTAGATATTGCAAAATTCTGTTTTTTGTTTAATTTACATAAGCAGATTTGTAAATTTATTGTACTTACATCAAATGTATGGTAATGGGCTAATGGCAAGATATTTGTTGGCCGCTGCTTCTTGGCTTGATTGATGAAACCATCAGAAGTAATTATATGTTTTTTCTGGAAAAAAAACGGAAAGATACTACTGCGGATCCAGCTATATAACCGTAGTAGAAAATGATTTATTACTACGGTTTAAGCCTTAAACCGTAGTAGTAAAGGAGATACTACTACAGTTCGCTGGTATAACCGTCGTAGTAAAGTACTTACTACTACGGTTTTAAACCGTCGTAGTTTCTGCATATTCTATGGTGTCCACATACGCGACGGTTTTTCCTTAACACGGGACCGTCGTAGTATGGGGGTTCTAACCATAGTAGTATGAGTGTCTTCGTACTAGTGATTAAGGAGTCAAGGAGGTTAAGTAGCTAAGTGTTAAGTTTCACCCAACTTATTACGTATTTACTTCATTTCCATTACTTTCCGCACACTTGTAATATGTCCTAAGGGCGCGCGACACTTTCTACTTGTCGACCCTTGTACGTGTTTTTTAAGCGTTGTAGTATCTTTGACTCTTTGTAATGTTTTCCTTGCCGTCCTTATGGAGGTGTATTTTGAGTATGCGAGTTGTGCACATTCGACGTTCACTCCTATCAGATGTACAAAACTTCATAATAAGACTCTTTATAGTGGAAACATATTTTGAAATGGTATATTGATTACCTCCATATCTAGTGTATATGTTGTCAATTCTAACTTATTGTCATTCATTTGATTTGTTGTGTTATTCGATTACACTCGTCTCTCCCCATTCGAGACTTTGCCCCTCCCTATGTTTTCCGTGTCTACCAATATTCTTAAAACATTCATTGTATACGACTAACACTCTAACGGCTTGAAGACAAGAGTGTGCCGCACGTTTCGTGACTTGAGAAGGCCGGCGGACCGTAACACTAAGCATCATGATCATTCCAAACTTGCATTGTGTGTGCTGAACATTACCCACTCAGATGGTAGGTACAAGATGTGATTATTGGGGAAGACCTTTGAGTTTTCAAGCTAAAAAATCGAACTTGTACCCAGTTTTCTCGGGCTTTGTAGCGTAGGACATCGGGCTTTCATGATGATCCCTTGACATTGTTAATACCAACAATTCTTATTACCTAGACTGGCACCCGGGACCAAGATTTTAAAAAGCGCGAGGCGCAGTAAGGCGATGTGTAAGGAGAAGACACGCGCCTCATTGAAGTGATGTGCACTAGCGTATGACTGAAAATATGCTATTTGATTAAAAGTTTCATAAAAAATTATCATAATACCCTATGATATAAAAAATATAGCAAAAGTACGGTACTTAAAAAAGCATCAAAATCATCACTTCATGGGAAAAAAAATACAAATTTGGCACCTCAAGTGCGACTCATCAGGTGTGCCTCAGATGCGCCTCAAGTGGGCCTCAACCTCAAACGCCTCACTAATGTTACTGCGTGCGCAAGGCAGTTAAAAAGCATTTGGCTTGTGCGCTTAGGCGCGCCTTTTAATACACTGCTCAAGACCACCTAACTAGGTAGGCCTCTCCCTGTCTCTCTCACTCCTTTATTTGTGCCTTGGGTTCACCTAATTAGGTGGACTCAAGGGTTTAGGCAACAAAAGGTTCAGGATCTCTATTTTGATACCATATGAGATAATATTGCAGAGAATGTCTCAACACAAATACTGGGAGCCATGTCGTATTTTTTTTTATAAAGTGTCAAATTTACATATTTACCCTCTCTCAATTACACTTATTTTTGTGTCAGTGGGCACACCAACAGTTTTCTTTGAGTCTTAAGTGGAATCTTCAAGTTTCAAACTCTGTTTAAGGGTGTGTTGTTTTTCATCTATTTTAACTTTCGTGGTCAGATTAGACTAATTACATGGACAAATCAGATTAGTAGAGGCTACTTACCCCGACTTGATCACCTCAATGAAATCAGTACAAAACAACTAATGGTTATTGTTATCTTTACACGATTAGGTTAGATCAAGACTAATCTTTGAGGTATTGTTTGATTCAAAGTTCAAGTCAAGATACTTTGACATTAGTTTTCATCACACCGTAGTTTTATAGTCGAACAATTATGTAGGTAGTGATTAAATGAAGGGGGTTGAAGTATGGAACTTGTAAATTTCAAATGACTTTCTAAACTCTTAGTCAATTATTTGGAAAATAGTTAATTATAGTGGAGACTACAATTAAAGTCATTTCATCAGTAATAAAAATCAAGATAATATTTTCTTTTGGTGAGAATTAAATTAGTATTTAATCAACGACAATCTTTCGTCCTATCATATCAAATCAAGTTTAACACTATCACATTATATGTAAGAGAACAATTTATGATTAACATGGTGGAGGGACTGTAAGGGTGTGTTTTGTTTCCACTAAGTCCCATTGATTTTTATTGATTAGGTAAGGTCTTATGCCACCGTTTCTCACTCATTGCTTAAAGTTGCATCATTGATTTTTACTGATCGGGCAACATCCTGCCATTGATTTTCACTGATCCAGTAAAGTTTTTACACTGATTCACTAAGGTCCTACCATTGATTTTGTGAGCAGTAATATGATTCCTACCACTGATTTTGACTAATTGAGTAAGGTACTGCCACAAGTTCTCCCTAATTCAGTAAATTATGACAAGAAGCTAGGTGGGCAAAATGATAATCGGGAAATCTTCGAATGATCCTATCATTGTGGAAGCCTGCGTACAGGGTACTAAAAGTAAGAGTACAATTTATGAATTTAATAACTGTCACGTGTGAAATATTCATAAACATTATGATGACAGGGCAGGTATTTGATGTACCTCTTCTCCACAAACAAATCCGAACTCAGAGAGAGTGAAAAAGGAGTACTATCCATGTGGATCACTGCTTTTTGACAGAATTTGCATGCAAGTAAGCAACAAGAAAGAGAGGACTAGCAAAAAAAAAAGCAACAAGAAAGAGAGAGCGCCCATCGTACTACTCATGAAGTCAACTAAGCCAACAAAAATGTCAAGCCCGTTTGATTTTAGGAATTTTTGAGCAAACAAAAATGATCTAACTACACAATTACTACATTTTTCTCTGCCTAGATTCTAATTTAACTTGTCACTCGATATGTTTCAACTGATTTTTATTTATTTAATGTATGACATGGGATGCTAATTAGAATAGTTAAACGACACATGAAGTGCATATAACTTAAATTATTACTACTTATAAGTAAATTAGAGAGAAAAACGAGCACTTTACGATTTGAAAATCGGACCACTCTTGAATATGTTACACGTAGATTTTATACTCCGTACATGAAATCTTAAAACTTTTAGCATTCTGTGGGTGAGATATTTGACATAATAAAGACATGTGAGAGCATGTAATCCTGTTTATTGAATTTCTTTCTCCATTATATATAGGGTGCCTTTTTTTCCCAACTTATTTCCACTGATTCTCACTGATTGAGTAAGGTCCTGCCACTGATTCTCTCTGATTGAGTAAGGTCATGCCACTGATTTCCACTGATTCAGTAAAGTCCTTCCATTGATTCTCACTGATTCAATAAGGTCCTGCCACTGATTCTGTGAGTAGGAATGTGGGTCCTGCCACTGATTTTCACTGATTGAGTAAGGTTCTGCCACTGATTTTCACTGATTCAATAAGGTCTACCACTAATTCTCACTTATTGAGTAAGGTCTTGCCACTTATTTCCACTGATTGAGTAAGGTCCAATAAGTGAAAAAAAACACACCCATACTAGTTGACTAGAGACGCAAATTATACTAGTAAATATGCAACATCATATTTTTAAACAACTAGCTTGAAAACTTTCGATGAAAAAATCATTGAAATTTAACTAGAGCCTATTCAGGGAGGAAAGAAGAACACGAATTGATTGGACTTGAGACATGTCTTCATAAATGGTGTAATTATTACTATTTGGCATTTGATCGCCAATAGTTATTTAGGATTATTATGCAAAATTTTCTATTGTCTTTGTTGATGACAAAAATGTGAATTTGCTTCCTCCTTCTGTAGTATGGATCCAATAAATTTTACTAGAGCGCATTTAGAATTTTCCTTCAACTCCTCACAAAACTAAATTAAATCGATAGTCAATTATGGAAGCAGCAAAAGATTTGAAGAGTTGACATAATTAAGATAGAATTTATCTAGCTAAAAAAAGGGACAAGGAGGCCAGGACATTCCCACTCAAATTAAAAACTTAATTTTAATTTAGTTTTTGAAAATGTGACAAAAATTGGATAATGTAATGGAGAAAGCAGTTGGCTTTCGTATTACATTTAGGATTTTGGTTTTGCTTTCGGTTGCTTCGAGCGTTGAATGGAGAAGGGTATGTTATGATAATGTGTAATATTATTCTCACTCACTTTATGAAGATTGAGTAGCAATTGTTTATTGAAGGGGTTTATTTAAGGGGTTTTGTATAATTTCAGTTCACTTTGGTGGGGTTTAGTTTAGTGATTATGACAAGTTTGAGTTAGAAAAGATGATCTCTATATTGATCTGTACGCAATATATATATACAGCCCTAGTATCTATACAAATCTTTTGTTATAGGAAACAATTCTAAACAATATCAAATTCTAATATAACCTGCCATAAATAGGCGGAACAAAATATCACAAAAGTCACGCCTGAAATCTCGCAGATCTCGTAACACCCCCCTCAAGTTGGAGCATGGGGGTTCACGATGCCCAACTTGCTGAGTAATAGATCAAACTGCTTCTTGTTTAGAGCCTTTGTAAATAAGTCAGCCAATTGCACTGTCGTAGGAACATACGATGATTCAATCAGACCTTCGGTAATAGCATCACGAACAAAGTGACAATCAACTTCAATATGCTTCGTGCGTTCATGATAAATAGGATTGCGGGTAATGTGTAAATCTGATTGACTATCACAAAACAATGGGATAGCTTTAGGATGATGAACGCCCAAACTTAATAACAAGCCTTTCAACCACTTGAGCTCACAAGTGATGGCAGCCATAGATCGATATTCTGCTTTAGCGGAAGACTTTGAGACTGTAGTTTGCTTCTTTGTTTTCCATGAGATAGGTGATTGACCAAGAAATACCACCCAACTCGTCAAGGATCGCCGTGTGAGGGGGCAGGCAGCCCATTCTGAATCACACCATGCGTTTAAAGATAAATCACTGTCAGCTCGCAATAAAATACCTTGACCTGGAGTACCCTTTAAATAACGCACAACTCGTACAGCGGTCTCTTGGTGAGGATCTTGCATAAATTAAGATAAAAGATGAACAGAATACGCCAAATCAGGTCGTGTGACAGACAAATACACAAGACGACCTACAAGGCGTTGATAAGATTCTGGATCATCAAGTTTGGCACCAATGGCATGGCCTAACTTGTGATTTTGTTCAATAGGAGTATCTGCTAGTTTTGCCTCCAAGAGGCCGACCTCAGTCATAATGTCAAGAGTATACTTTCTTTGATAAAGAAATAAGCCAGCGGAACTCCGAGCTACCTCAATACCAAGAAAATATTTAAGTTGACCAATATTTCAATATGAAAGCAGTCACCCAGATAGGCCTTGAAAGCACTTAGAGCAACAGAATTGTTGCTAGAAATAATTAAATCATCAACATACACCAAGACATTGAGTTGCACGCCATCTTTAGTGTAAGTAAACAGTGAATAATCAGAGTAAGACTGAAGAAAGCCATACCCTTTCAAAGCAGTTACCAGTTTTGCAAACCAACAACGAGGCGCCTGTTTTAAACCATATAAAGATTTGCGAAGTCGACAAACCAGATTTGGCTCCGATGAAGTGAAGCCAGGGTGAAATTTCATATAAACTTCCTCATCAACATCACCATGGAGAAAGGTATTGTGGACATCCATTTGGTGAAGTTCCCAATTTTTGGAAGCGGCAATGGCTGAAAAGGCACGAATGGTTGCCATTTTGGCACGGGAGCAAAGGTCTCAGAGTAATCCAAACCTTCGATTTTATGATTTCCAAAAATAACCAAGCGAGCTTTTAATCGCTCAAGATCACCATTGGAGAGGTATTTCCTCTTCTAAACCCATTGATTTCCCAGTGCACGCTTGCTAGGTGGAAGTGGTTTGAGAGTCCAAGTACCATTATCCTCCAAGGCTTTAATTTCCTCTTGCATAGCCTTATTCCACCGATCATTTTTCATGGTCTCCTTAAAAGACCGAGATTCCTCTCCTGTAATGACAGCTGCAAGAAACTTGCAATATGGCATATAAAAATTGTCACAATTAATATAGTGTGATATGGGAAAAGGAGTACCTGAGGTATGCTGTGGAGGGAAATAAAGTAGCAGTGTTCGATGGACTCTCTTTAACAACGTTGTGAGTGACAAAATCCTTTAGGAGCACTAAAGGGATTTTAGTGCGCATTCCACGACCCAAAGCTTCTTCGGAACCCTGGTTATTTAAGCTTGTATGTTCTTCAGTTTGGTCAAACCCAGTTTGGACGAGTCGTCTACAAAACTAGGCTGTTCTATGTCCATTGGGCTTGACGGACTTGTGGTTTGGTCAGACCCAGTATTGACAGTGGCAGAGGAATTAGGGTTATTGGGGATAAGAGGCACATCTAGACCTTCTTCTGTTATATCCTTGGCATTAGGGACATTGGCAACAGTAGAGTCATCAAAAAAATCTGCAAAGTCTAAGTCAATATCCACATCCATATCAAAGTGATCTGTTGGTCTAATATTGCTAACTTCCGTCTCAACAAAGGGAAAAATCTCTTCAAAGAATTTTACGTCTCTTGACACAAAGAACTCATGTTTATCAACATCATAAAGCCTCCATCCCTTTTGACCAAAAGGATACTTAACAAATATGCATTTACGTCTACGACTCACAAATTTATCCTCTTTTGTCTTTTGGTTGTGGGCTAAACATAAAGATCCAAACACTCGAATGGCATCATAAGATGGAGGATAACCAAACAATTTCTCAAAAGGAGTGAGATTGCGAAGGACAGTGGAAGAAGTTCTATTGATTAAATGGGCAGCGGTCAAAACACTCTCTCCCAAAAAATAAATTGGCAAATTGGCTTGGAAGCGCAAGGCGCGGGCAACATTTAGGATGTGTTTGTGTTTTCTTTCAACTCTCCCATTTTGTTGTGGAGTTCCAGTGCATGAGGTTTGAAATAAGATGCCACTAGCAGTAAAATAATCAAGCAAATATCGGAACTCCGTTCCATTATCACTCTGAAATTTTTTTATGGTTTGAAAAAATTGTCGCTCAACCATAGCAACAAAGGACATAAACTTAGAAAAGACCTATGTTTTATCATCCATCAAATAAATCCACAAAACACGAGAAAAATCATCCACAATAGTCAAAAAATATCTAGCACCACAAGAAGATGTATGACTGTAACACCTCGAATTTTCATCTAATTTAAAACCATTTAAAATCACGAGTTGCAGCGGAAAAACCCTAGAAATTCGAAGCGTTACCGCCGTATTTAATGTTCAAATTAAATACAAGGCTACAAAGAAACCAAAATGTTTATATCCCAAACATACATACTAGATAATTAAATAATAACTATCTTTCAAACTAGAGTTAAAACAAATACTCCAAATAAATTAAGAAATATTAAACCATTAATTCTCATGCAAGAGAATTAATCTCATTACAATAAAAAAGATCCCAATAATAAAAAGTAAATTGTTCTTAAAAGATATACAATCTTCTTTCGTCGCCTTTCCTAGCTCTACTCCACGAGCTACAAATCCTGTCAATCTACTCCCCCATATAGACAAATTCCATATAGGTCCATCATAGGCCCACCATTGAAGAGAAATGGACAACAAACACAAGTGAAAAAAAAAAAAAAACAACCAATCAGCTAGGCTGAGTAATTCATAACCACATAGTCCATTTTAATCTACAAGTTAAGCTAACATGCTTAATTAAAAGTAACGATCATGCTTAAAGAAAATAAATACAACATGCTTTAATTTAAAGACACGCATAGACACCAAATAATAAACTCAATATTTATTATTATCCATTAGCCAAGTTTGTTAGAGAGAAGAGAATCGCAAGAATAGTCAAACCAATCGCAGTCGATTCAATAGGATCTTAGTCCGTGCACACTGGCAAAAAAGGGATCAACACTCCTGGAGTATAGATGACTCCCGAAATACTTCAAATGTACCTTAGTATGCATACCCTCCTTCGACCCTTAAGTCTACAGGAAGAATTGTTCCAAAGAACCACTCGCTCAATTACTCAGTATGGATACAAGATTTCAATATGTTGGGGCCATACCCGCTGTTATGGACCCACTCAACGTAACAAGTGACAATTCCCATTTGCGTCCTTAATTCGGTGGCTCCATTACCAAAGAAGTCTTAACTCTCAATTCATTTTAATATGGTGATCACATAACAAGTAATTACACATAATCTTGGCTATTCTCAAGTAACACAATAAGGTTACAATTTCCGATGGCAAATTTCACGTGAATGGCATCTAGGCCTCAATTAAAAACCACCTAGTTCATTTCAACTTATTGAAGTAACATGCTTACAAGCATGAATCCACATGCTTACCAACATGATACAGAAAATAGCAATACAAGCTATATTCCAATTGAACAATTATTAACATAACTTTCGTTCAATAAACACAATAAAACATTCATCTCCTCACATGAATTCCAACCAGTAGACATTGCTACACAAAGTGAATTTCCAACATATAACATGCATTCACTATCATAATTTTATACGAATTATCACAAGGAAATAAATATCAATTATCCCTTTTATCCAAACTGGTCACAAGTCCAAATATGAATTATCATTCTCAATCCAATACTTGACAATGAATAACAAATTTCACTAGACATGAAATTACGACAATGAATTACATAATTCATCTAGACATGAATTACGTCAATGAATTACATAATTCATCTAGACATGAATTACCTTTAGCAAAGAAGCAATACAAACAACCAAACAACGTAAGCTCCTTATATTTAGGTGCGGTCAACAGGCCCTTACAAATCCACAATACACCAATAGTCAATACTTTGACTTCTAAACATCTTAATTAAACTTTAAGGATGATTTAATACCCTTAATTAGAATAATTAAATTGCTGGAATTTTTAATTACTCATGCATGCTCAAAGTTTCCAAAAACCAAGTTACATAAACTAAATTAGGAAACTTTCCAAAACCCTAAATCAAGTCAACAAGTCAAACCAAAACACCACCAACATCAACCACCACCGCACCCACCGCCGCTGACCACCGTCCAGCGGCGGCGGTGGCCGTGACAGTCACGGCTGGTGACTGTCAGTCGTGACAGCCGCCCCTCAGCGGCTATGCACGGTCCAGTCGTGCGCTGTACACGGCCTGGCCATGTTCCGCCAAAACCGAACCCTTTTTTTTTTTGGTTAATCAACTTTAACAAATCCAAATCTAAATTAAATCCGAATAATTAATAAATTTCCAGATTTAATAAAACACAAGATCCCACCTTTTAAACTCAACCTTTGATTCAAATTAAACAAAACATTAAACCCAACCCTAATCATGATTCTAACATGCAAAATAGTAGAATTTAGCAAACCCTAGGCAATACATAAAATTAGGGTTTACTCATACAAACTAGGGTTCATAAAAATAATGAATTTGAATCAAGAATACACTTTTAAATAATCAAAAGGCATTAAAAACACTTACTTGGAATCAAAAAGGATTAAACTTGAGCAAGAGGATGATTTGTGAAAGAGTAGGAAATTCTCTTTCTTCTTCCTCTTGGTGTGTCGTGCGTGAGTTTGAGAGAGAGAAAGATGAGTGACTTTTTTTTTTTTTTTTTTTTTTTGTTTTTTTGTTTTGTCTAGGTTATGTTGATGAGTGAGGAAGTTGAGTCCAATTAGGAAACCAAATCCCTAATTCTACTCCTTCCTTTTCTCTTTCAACTTCCTAAATTAACAACCAGTCAAACCCTCCCAAAATCCACTCTTTTAGGAAAAGATTTTCACAAAATAAAAACTGATGGCCTTAGTTATTTTCGGCCAATCCGAAAATAGTTAAGCCCAATTGTTTAATTAATTTTGGCCAAATTAATTTAATTAGATCCAAAACAAACCCATACATTAATTAGGCACTTTAATTCATGAGCCCAGTTAATAATTTAAATCGAAAAATTGCATTCTTCTTTTTAAGTAATTATTATTCTAAACTAAATAATAATACGGGGTATTACATCCTTACCTCCTTAAAAGAAGTTTCATCCTCGAAACTTAGGATCACCACCAAAGTGAAGCTAGTTCCATAAGGCGAAGTTTTTCCACCACACTTTCAAAGTTCAACACAACAATGCAACTCGAAAGTTTAAAAGTTTTCACAACTTTTCAAATAACAAAATGAGCATGATGCAATGTAATGCAATGAGTTTTCCAATCTTTAGTTTCTTTTCTTTTGTAATTGTTACACCCTTCCCCATCTTAAAAAGGTTTCGACCTCGAAACTAAGGTTAAGTTCCTTGTTCGAACAGTTGAGGATAACGCTTGCGCATATCAGCCTCAGTCTCCCAAGTCGCTTCTTCGACTTTGTGGTTAGCCCACAACACTTTCACAAGATTAATCGTAGACGCACGAGTTTTCTTCGTTTTCTCGTCTAGGATCCTCACAGATTTAGTTCGCTCCTCAAGGACTCGAACTGGTTGCTCTTCATAGGTGAGTGTGTCATCTAACACTACCTTTTCAGGATTTAGCACATGACTTGAATCATGGTGATACCTCTTAAGTTGTGACACGTGGAACACATCGTGCACTTGCTTCAAATCCATAGGCATTGCAAGCCTATAAACGACCTCTCCAATTCTTTCAAGAATCTCGTAGGGTCCAATGTACTTTGGGCTAAGCTTCCCTTTACGCCCAAATCTCATCACTGCATGAGTAGGTGATTCTTTGAGAAGTACCTTCTCACCAACCTGGAATTCCTCCATTCGTCGATGTTGATCTCCATAGGCTTTTTGTCTATCTTGTGCAACTTTCATCTCCTCTTGGACAAGTTTCACTTGATCCACGGTTTCTTGAATAAAATCTGGACCCAAAACAAAGGTCTCACTTACGTCATTCTAACACGTAGAAAATCGACACTTCCTCCCAAATAGCACATCGTAAGGTGCTCTACCAATGCTCGCATTGTAGCTATTGTTGTAGGACTTCTCAATCAAAGGCAAACTCTTCTCCCAAGAGTCCTTCATCTCTAGAGCACAAGCTCTCAACATGTCCTCCAACGTCTGAATAGTACGCTCCGTTTGACCATCTATCGCAGGATGAGCCGTACTAAATTTGAACTTTGTACCAAAGGCATTCTGTAATTTATCCCAAAAGTTGGACAAGAATCTCGTATCCCTGTCTGACACAATGTCTCTAGGCACTCCATGTAGCCTTAAGACTTCTTTCACATACGCCTCAGCGAGTTGGTCCATTGACCAAGTCTTCTTCATTGCAATGAATCTCACCGTTTTTGTCAATCGATCGACAATAGCCCAAATAGTGTCCTTCCCGGACCTCGTCTTTTGTAATCCAGTCACGAAATCCATCGAGATTGAATCCCATTTCGATCCAGGAATTTCCAGCGATTGAACAAGACCTCCAGGTCTTCTATGCTCGATCTTCACCTTTTGACAAGTAAGACACCTTGCCACATACTCAGCACACTCTCGCTTCATGTTTGTCCACCAAAATTGAAGTTTCAAGTCTTTATACAGCTTATCACCACCTCAGTGAACAGAATACGCAGTTCCATGCGCCTCATCAAGAACTGTTCTCTTCAACTCGGTGTTGTTTTGTACACACCAACGCCCCTTCATCTTGATCGTATCGTCATCAAGGATCTCATAAGGAGGATGCTTCCCATCCTTGATCTTGACACGTAATTCCCCTAGAAACGGGTCATGAACTTGCAACTGTCGCACTACAAGTGCATTCATCAACACTTCAGTCTCACCTTGTTGAACAACTTCTAAGTCCAACTTATTGAATTCCTCACACAAGTCATATGGTAGCACCATCATATTATTCACAGTGTGTGAAGTCTTCCTACTCAACCCATCAGCCACTACATTGGCCTTTCCCTCGTGATACTGAATATCCAGATCATATTCAGATATCAACTCAAGCCATCTCCGTTGCCTCATATTTAACTCCTTTTGAGTGAAGATATACTTCAAACTCTTGTGATTAGTAAAGATCTTGCAACGAGCTCCATACAAATAATGCCTCCAGATTTTCAAGGCAAAAATCACAGTAGCTAACTCCATGTCATGAGTAGGGTAATTTTTCTCATGCACTTTCAACTGGCGAGAGGCATAAGCAACCACCTTGCCATGTTGCATAAGTACACACCCCAACCCATTCTTTGAAGCGTTACTATACACCTCGAATCCTTCTGTTCCAGACGGTAAAGTCAAAACTGGTGCCATTGTCAACCTCTTCTTAAGCTCTTGGAAAGCTTCTTCACATTGTTCACTCCACTTGTATTTTATCTCCTTTTTCACCAAATTTGTGATAGGTCTAGCTATCTTGGAGAAGTCTTGCACAAATCTCCTATAACAGCCAGTCAAAACTGGTACCGTTGTCAACCTCTTCTTAAGCTCTTGGAAAGCTTCTTCACATTGTTCATTCCACTTGTATTTTATCTCCTTTTTCACCAAAATTGTGATAGGTCTAGCTATCTTGGAGAAGTCTTGCACAAATCTCCTATAACAGCCAGCTAATCCGAGGAAACTTCTTACCTCAGTCACACTCTTCGGGGCAGGCCAATCCATGACAGCCCGAATCTTAGAAGGATCAACATCGACTCCTTCTTTAGAGATAATGTGTCCAAGAAAAGCAACACTCTCTAGCCAAAACTCACACTTTGAGAGTTTAGTGTACAACCTCTCATTCCACAACACCTTCAGATGTCTTGCGTGTTCCTCCTTGTCTTTTGAATGCACCGAGATATCATCGATAAATACGACCACAAAACTATCCAGATATGGTCTAAAGGTGTTATTCATCATCTCCATAAACTTGGCAGGTGCATTAGTTAACCCAAATGACATAACAGTAAACTCATAATGCCAATACCTTGTCCTAAAAGGCAGTTTTCGCAATGTCGACCTCATCAATCCTCAATTGATGATAACCAGGTCGCAAATCCACCTTCGAAAATACTCCAGCTCCTTGGAGTTGATCAAACAAGTCCTCAATCCTAGGTAAAGGATACATATTCTTGTCAGTGATTTTGTTCAACTCACGATAGTCAATGCAAAGACGCAGACTACCATCCTTGTTACGCAAAAATAAAACTGCTGCTCTCCAAGGCGATACACTAGGTCTGATGTACCCCTTCTTTAACAACTCCTCCAATTGCTCCTTTAGCACTTTCATCTCTAAAGGTGCCATTCTATACGGTGCCCTCGAAATCGAACCTGTTTCCGGAACTAGGTCAATTTGAAACACAATATCCCTCACTGGTGGCATACTAGAAATTTCCTTAGGAAATACATCCGGAAACTCATTGACCACATCAGTCGTTGAGATTTCCTCGTCGATTCCCTCTACATTCTGAATGTGACACAAAAATCCCTCACATCCCTTCTCTAAGTGCTTCTTCTCCACTAACATTGAAATAATCTCAATTCCTCCCTTAGTGATAATTCCTTTATAAGAGATTCTATTACCTCTAGGTCCTTTCAGCGATGTCTTTTGTTCGCTACAATCGATTCTCGCTTTATACTTGCTAAGCCAATTCATTCCCAAAATGACATCAAAATCTCTCAATTGGAACTCAATCAGGTCTGCATGCAATTCAGACTCTGCAATGTTCACATGAACATTGGGATGCATAACTTTACACAATACCACCTCTCTAGAAGGAGTGGCAATACTAGTCTCTAAAGACTCCACTACTCCGATCCAATGTTTCTTAACAAAGTTTTCAGATATGAATGAATGTGATGCTCCAGAATCAAATAATACATAGGCAGACAAAGAATTTACAAGAAACGTATCAGTCACCACATTGTTTGTCGCATCAGCCTGTACTTGATTCATCACAAACAAACGACCTCCATTTCTATTTTGGTTGCCATTATCGTTCTGAACATTTCCAGCCTGTCCATTCAGCCCATTCTGACGATTACCACCCTAGTTGTTCCCGTTTTGACCCTGAATTGTAGGAGCTTGAACATCGTTGTTGCCCCCACCATTGTTCACCATCTTGCCCTCCTGCAGACAATCAAAAGAACAATTCCCCAACTCTTAACAAGTGAAGCATCTAACCTTATTTCCATCACAATCAACCCTTGGGTGATTCTTATTGCACTTTCTGCGAATATAGGGTTTGCCCTTCCAACCCCCATTATTACGATGGCCATTTCCATTGCCATTCTTGCCATTTCCATTGTTGGAATTCCCACCCTCATTGTGGTTATTCCCCTTGTTGTTGTTGTTGTTGTTGTTGTTGTTGTTGTTGTTGTTGTTGTTGTTGTTGTTGTTGTTGTTGTTGTTGTTGTTGTTGTTGTTATTGTTCCCTCCCCGGAACCTATCATTCTTCTCACCACCACTACCCTGATGGTCGTCAAACTTCCTCTTTTTCCAGTCACCTCTTCTCTGTGCTTGAAAACCGCAGCTTGGTTTGCAACACGACTGTAGACCTCTTGCACGATCTAACACTTATAACCCTCAAAAGACTCACGAATGGTCCAGTACAACCCATTCTGGAATCTACAGGCCCTATGCTGTTTTGTAGGGACTAATCCTCCCGCGAAACGAGCTAGGTCGTCAAACTTTTCAGCATACTCTTGAATAGTCATCCTTCCTTGGATAAGGTTCAAGAACTCGTTATACTTTTGGTCTTGGAGATACTCTGGGTAGAACTCCTCTCTAAGGACCGCTTTGAACATTTCCCAATTAAAACCCTCTCGAGCTCTAATAGCGGTACCATTGGTCCTCCACCTACGATCTGCCTTTTTCCGAAATAAATAGACAACACTATCCACTTTAAGTGCCTCCAGATACCCAGTTATCGCAAAGATTTTCTACAAATCCCGCATCCAGTCGTCAAGGAGTACAGGATCCTCGCGTCCCTCAAACATAGGTGGATTATGCCCTTTAATCTTCTTAGATACTGAAGCGAAATTGTCACCTCCAGCTACCCTAGTCTTCTCCCTTTACATCATCTGCGCGATGAATGCATTGGATTGCGCCAAGGCTCGTTGCGACTGAGCCAGTTGCGCCAACAAAGCTTGTGCCATTGCCTCTCCATTCCCATCATTAATATTGTTATCCCCCATTGAACTGGTAGAGTCCTCGACTGTTTGTCTATTTCTTCTATGTGGCATCTGGCAACCTAAAGGATCAACAAAAGCAAAAGAAAAATGTATTAGCTACCCATACCACACTCATGTGCGATACTCACAACTAACATATACACTTGACTCATATATATGTTTCGATAGCCAACTAGGGATCTTATTGCATTCAAGAATGGCCTTATCACACTCTTGCGTACTAGCAAGCTCAAGGTTTCAATAGACTTTGTTCTTTCTCAAAAATAAACAATTCACAATCATGATGAAACATTCACAATACTCATGCTCCAAATAGCAAGTACATAACACAATTTCTTGCAACAATTCCATCTTATAAATCAAATAGTCAAGTATTTGTTCTCAAAATTGAGTGCTTGCCAAACCAAGCCTCAAATAGCATGAATAAAGAAAAATAATAACATTCTAATCATAATGTCAAAACAAATGGCTCGCAGGCCCAAATTAAGTCTCAAATAGTTTACTCCAATAAAACTAAATCAAACTAAGAATCACGCTCCTCTCGCGCGGTTCCTCAAAGGATAGCGACACACATGTGTCGCTTGGACCTCGTCCATCTCCTCCTCTTCTTCCATAGGTTCCTCCTCCTCTTCAGTAAGGGTCTTTGGCTCATTGGGCTTGCCATTCAAGCCTACGGGCCAATCTCTAACAGCACTAGGTCTAGATGACCTTGCAGGAACCTCAGGAATAAAGGGCGAAGACTCCTCCTTGACCTCGACAGTAGGCTTTTCGGCCTCTTCAGCGAAGTACTCCTTCTCGAACGCAAGCGCATGATCTAAGTCAGCTTCTGCCTCCTCTTGAGTCATTGGGTCGTCCACCTCTAGCAACGGATGATACCCTTCAGCGTTCTCCACGTACACCTCGTAGGGGTCTCTAAGCATATATGGGTACGCCTCGTCCCATGCGTATGCCCTCATGATGAAGGAATCCAACGTCTCCAGATAGGGGTAGTCCCTATCGTTCTTTATTTCCCAATCCACTAGCCAGTCGTTGTGGAATCGACACCACTTGGCTGTCGAGTAGCCAAAGCTTTTGATGAAGTAGAAGGCCTTCATCTTTTCCGAGCATAGAGAAGATTGAACATCATAACGCTCATCGTACTGCATGAATACTTCTCGCATGAGGTCAAAGTATTCCTCCAAGCGGCCTCCCTCATAGCGGAGATCCCTTGGATCCTTAGGGGTAACGGGTCGTTTACGCTTCACCATCAGCATACGAGAAACAACACGTTAGTACTTCACTCGAGTACTTCAAATAATACCAAAACAAGTAAAAATAAACAAATCAACTCATTTCGGCTTACAAATCTTTTATTCACATAACTTAAGTCTATTTAAGTTTTCAACCAAAGAATATGTCTTAATGACATACTTTACAATTCAAAACGTACATTAGGGACAGTAACATACGCTTTGATACCAATTTGTAACACCCCGAATTTTCGTCTAATTTAAAACCATTTAAAATCACGAGTTGCAGCAGAAAAACCCTAGAAATTCAAAGCGTTACCGCCGTATTTAATGTTCAAATTAAATACAAGGCTAGAAAAAAACCAAAATGTTTATATCCCAAACATACCTACTAGATAATTAAATAATAACTATCTTTCAATCTAAACTTAAAACAAATAATGCAAATGAATTAAGAAATATTAAACTATTAATTCTCATGCAAGAGAATTAATCTCATTATAATAATAAAAAATTCCAATAATAATAAATTCCAATCTAAAAAAATAAAAGTAAATTATTCTTAGAAGATATACAATCTTCGTTCGTCGCCTTTCATAGCTCTACTCCACGAGTTACAAATCCTGTCAATCTACTCCCCCATATAGACGAATTCCATATAGGTTCATAATAAGCCCACCATTGAAGAGAAATGGACAACAAACACAAGTAAAAAGAAAAACAACCAATCAGCGCTGAGTAATTCATAACCACATAGCCCATTTAACTCTTTCCAAGTTAAGCCAACATGCTTAATTAAAAGTAACGATCATGCTTAAAGAAAATAAAGACAACATGCTTAATTTAAAGACACGCATAAACACCAAATAATAAACCCAATATTTATTATTATCCATTAGCCAAGTTCATTTGACAGAAGAGAATCGCAAGAATAGTCAAACCAACCGTAGTCGATTCAATAGGATCTTAGTCCCGTGCACATTGGCAAAAGAGGGATTAACCGTCCCGGAGTATAGATTACTCCCGAAGTACTTCAAATGTTCCTTAGTATGCATACCCTCCTTCGACCCTTAAGTCTACAGGAAGAACTGTTACAGAGAACCATTCGCCCAATTACTCAGTATGGATACAAGATGTCAATACGTTGGGGCCATACCCGCTGTTATGGACCCACTCAACGTAACAAGTAACAATTCCCATTCGCGTCCTTCGGTGGACCCATTACCAAAGAAGTGTTAACTCTCAATTCATTTTAATATGGTGATCACATAACAAGTAATTACACATAATCTTGGCAATTCTCAAGTAACACAATAAGGTTACAATTTCCGATGGCAAATTTCACGTGAATGGCATCTAGGCCTCAATTCACAACCACCTAGTTCAATACTTTTAAGAAGGTTCCAATAGTCAAAGTTCATTTCAACTTATTGAAGTAACATGCTTACAAACATGAATCCACATGCTTACCAACATGATACAGAAAATAGTAATAAAAGCTATATTCCAATTGAACAATTATTAGCATAATTTTCGTTCAATAAACACAATAAAACATGCATCTCCTCACATGAATTCCAATCAGTAGACATTGCTACACAAAGTGAATTTCCAACATATAACATGCATTCACTATCATAATTCTAACATGCATTCACTATAATAATTTCCAACATATAACATGCCTAGCGGTGTTTCGCCAAAATCGAACCCTTTTTTTTTTTTTTTTGGTTAATCAACTTTAACAAATCCAAATCTAAATTAAAGCCGAATAATTTATAAATTTTCATATTTAATAAAACACAAGATCCCACCTTTTAAACTCAACCTTTTATTCAAATTAAACAAAACATTAAACCCAACCCTAATCATGATTCTAACATGCAAAATAGTAGAATCTAGCAGACCCTAGGTAATACATAAAATTAGGGTTTACTCATACAAACTAGGGTTCATAAAAATAATGAATTTGAATCAAGAATACACTTTTAAATAATCAAAAGGCATTAAAAACACTTACTTGGAATAAAAAAGGATTAAACTTGAGCAAGAGGATGAATTGTGAAAGAGTAGGAAATTCTCTTTCTTCTTCCTCTTGGTGTGTCGTGCATGAGTTTGAGAGAGAGAAATATGAGTGACTTTTTTTTTTTTTGTTTTGTCTAGGTTAAGTTGATGAGTGAGAAAGTTGAGTCTAATTAGGAAACCAAATCCCTAATTCTACTCCTTCCTTTCTCCTTCAACTTCCTAAACTAACAACCAGTCAAACCCTCCCAAAATCCACTCTTTTAGGAAAAGATTTTCACGAAATAAAAACTGATCCTTGCCCCATATTTTCGGCTCTTGGCCGAAAATAATGGCCTCAATTAGGCCTTAATTATTTTCGGCCAATCCGAAAATAATTAAGCCCAATTGTTTAATTAATTTTGGCCTAATTAATTTAATTAGATCCAAAACAAACCCATACATTAATTAGGCACTTTAATTCATGAGCCCAATTAATAATTTAAATCCAAAAATTGCATTATTATTTTTAAGTAATTATTATTCTAAAATGAATAATAATACGGGGTATTACAATGACGATAGCCGTCCTTCAAATCAATATGAATTAATTCAAAAATCCGACTAGCTTTATGGTCACTCAAAGGAAATTTGCCTCGGGGATGTTTAGCTCGAAAACACACTTCACAAGCTTTATTCAAACTACCTTTAAAATTACAAACTGAAGGAACAATTTTACTACTTTTTCCGAAGTATGCCCCATCCTAGCATGCCAAAAAGCCAAAGAAGAAGCGTCTGCATCCACTGTGACAGCCTGCACTGTATGTGGTCCTTTGAAGTAGTAGAGTCCATTTTGCTTACTTCCCGTTCCAATCAGCTTCCTCGTTTGGTCCTGTATAGCACACATATATCGATTAAAAATGACAATACTATTCAAATCATCACACAATTGTGAAACGGACAATAAGTTGCAATTCAAGAGAGGGACATAAAGAACTTGATTGAGAGTCATTGCATCCGACAGGCGCACTGAGCCCTTCTTTGTTGCAACCACTTTCTTGCCATCAGGAAGACCAACGAGACATAAGATGTCTTTCACATTGAATAATAGAGAACGATTACCAGTAACATGATTAGATGCGCCTGTATCAATGATCCAAGGATGACCATTCAACTTAACACTCAAACGATTATCGAAAACAGTCATATTACCAAAGAAACTTGCAAGCGCCTTCTACTGATCAGCGGAAAATATTTGAGCAGATGGTGTTTCAATAGGTTCAGAAACAACTACAGCATTGGCACAGACCCCTCCCCTTCGACCACGTCCTGTCGCAAGAAAAGGAGCAGAGGTTGTTTATTTTTGGTTACGACGAATCATTAGTTTGGTCGTACCTGATCCGCTGTCAGACTTCACACGATCCTCCTACCAATCTGCATATTCATGGATTTCGAAGCAATTAGTCACTTCATGGCCCGTCTTCTTACAATAGGTGCAAGAGACATGTGATTTATCAGGTTTCTCTATTTTGCCTCGGCCGCGCCGACTAGTTCGCACAACATATCCAACAATATCGGATTTCTCCTCGGGCAGAGCCGAAGACGTTCTAACTCGTTCATCTTGAATAACTAGCTGGTAGGCAAGGCCGAGAGAGGGTAGAGGATCTTGAGCAAGAATATTTGATCGCAAAGGACCATAAGATGGGGTAGATAAACCCATCAGAAATTCATGAAGCATGTCCTTTGCACGACGACGCTCATGTTCAAGGCCTGCGGTACACTTTGTACAGCAAGAACAAGTAATCAAGGGTTCATGGTTATGCAATTCCTCCCATAGAGCCGTGAGTTTTCCATATTAAGAAGCAACCGACATGGAATTGGTTTGCTTACAGTCAGAGATGGCCGCCTTCAATTGCTGTATGCGTGGTCCATTCGTAAGAGCGAATCGCTCCTTAAGTGTCTCCCATAGACGCCTGACATCTTTATACTTGGACAAGTTACTCTTCACTTCTGCTGTGATGGTATTCATAATCCAGGATACCAACATGGCTTGAATTGTATTCCAATCATCTTGTGTGCAAGGAGGTGTTGGAGATTGTAAGAACCCTCGCCTTTCTGGCGCTAATTTGCGAGACGTTAAATTGAAATTAGTGGTTCTTAAATAATACGTCATTTGCAATTTTAATTCAATTGTGATGGTGAATAATAACTCGCAAGCAATGAAGTCGCCATCAATTTTTAAGAAACAATTGGAAACCATCAAAAAGTGCACCCAATTCCTATTGGAAATTGACTCATACTCAAGGGGCTAAATATTGAGTTCGGGGGTGTAGGTATGAAATAAACAAAACAAATCTCATCTAAATCGCCCGAATTAACGGCCTCTATTAAGCCTATCCATGTCAAATATTTATTTATGCTATATGGTTCCATACAAATCCGGTCGTCCAAGATCCTAAATTTAACTAGGCGGGTTAAAGACAACCAAATTATCTACTGTTATCACTTTACACAATTTATATCCAATTTACATGCATATTATTTATCAAGCACAAACAAAAGATGAGAGCAATAATAAAACGCTCTAACCTACCACACTTTGCTAAACGCGCCAAGCATTGCATATGCACATCAATAAATATGTTAGTAACTTCAATAGAAGAACAATGAAAAAATATTAACTTTATGCTAAAATAAACCTAAGAGGTTGCCATGCATGCATAAACATAAAAAAGATGCAAACTTGCATAAACTAATAAAAAGGTGCAAACTTTAAATTAAACTAGCATGCATAATTATCTATAAAGGTCAAAACATGCATAGTTATTCAACCATAATCAAAAGCTAAGTAAAACATGATCATAAATAATAAAAGAAGAAGTTAAATAAGAGATTTAAACCCTCAAGATGGTTAACCTGGACGTTCTATTCGAACGGGACTAGTAGAACTGGAATTGCTCTTTAATCTTGGGTGCTAGGTTGGGTGCAATGGCTTGCTTGAGTTTTCAAAATCTGACTTCTCTATGATTTGAGGTATTTGTGCTCTCAAAATTATAAACTGACCAACCTCCCTCAAAAGAGGGTGAAAGGGGGCTATTTATAGAGTTAGGGGACGAAATTAGGGGCCTAGGGTTGCAAACCCGGCCAAGCAAGAAAATCAGGCCCAGCGGCTGCCCGGAGGGCAGCTGGGGGCCAGCAGCGTGTGCCGCCGGGTTGATAGCATCAGCCGCTCGACCCAGAGGCGCGAGCGCGACTAGGGATTTTTGAAGTTTTGTGCTCAGTAAATTACGGAATTGCCCTTGGGCTGACGCTGGAGGTCGGGATTGAGCGGTTTTGACCCAAATCTTCATGACGCGATATCTTTTGATCCAGGAATCTGATTGAGGCAAGGTCAAAGGCGTTGTAATCCTTATAACAAGGGTTATCTAAAGACTGAGGTTTCAAAGAATTTGGTCTAGATTTTCGAGCAATGTCCTTTTCTACTTACGTCCATGTTAATCCATTACCATCATCATTGGGCTTTGCGGTGCCAGGGGATGAGAACCGATTAGTGTGTCTACAGAAGCCCCCACTTTGGCGGAGCTTGTGAAAGCGAAGGTCAAAGTATTTGCTAAAAATGTCTGCAGGGTGTTTTTTGAAAATGCTTTATGTTAAAGAAAAGATAAAAAGTAAATCCTGACAGCCTGTGGTCAGGGTTACCTGCTTTGTTTGTGCCAACGTGACGCTAATTTTAATAGCCTCAACGTCAAAGAGCGTTGCGTAGCTTTGCTTTGTGGGTGCCAATGTTACGCTAATTTTAATAGCCTCAACGTCAAAGAGCGTTGCGTAGCTTTGCTTTGCGGGTGCCAACGTGACGCTAATTTTAATAGCCTCGACATCAAAGAGCATTGCGTAGCTCTGCTTAAATAGTGCTTATGCCTTGCTGATGCAGACGTAAGACTAAATTAATAGTCTCCCGTCGAAAAGCCTCTGTCCCTCTCGATGCCTTGATGCGTTAAGAAAATGATGTAATGCCTGTGTCTTGAGAAATGGCGCCTGTGCCTGCGAAAATTAGATAATGTGCCTACGAAAATTAGATAATGTGCCTGTGTCGGGTCCCTAGGATAGGAAACCGTGTTGCGGGGGTAAAATAGTCATTTTGGGTGACGTGCCCGTATCTCCTGAGCTTCTAACGGTCAAGAAATGAAATCTCGCGCTGAATTTGAACTCGTGGGATCGCCACGTGAGAGGCGGATGAGAAAAGTGGTTGAGCGGCCATGCGCTGGGCCGCTGAGGGATAAGCGGCCTTATCGGGCCTGCCCAGCGGCTTAGATAGTGTCGCGGAGGTGCTGAGGGCAGCCGCCCGGTCTGGTCGCCGGGGCCAACGGCTGGGCTGCTAAGCCTGGGCGGCCCTGAATCGGGCCGCTTGTGTGATACCCATATATTTTCTATAATTATAATATCGATTTATAATTCATTTTTAAATAGTTTCGGAGATTTAAATCGTATATTTATTTAACGATTCGATTTACTCAAATTAAGCCATAATAATATTAATTATTATTATGGGAATTTCGGGATTTAGTTAAAATGGTTTTTTATATGAATAAGGCTTATTCATATTGTTTTAACTGGTTTTAATTAGCATTTAATTAGTTTTAATAGTTTATAATTAGCAATTAAATCAGAAAATAATCCTAATTCTAGTAGGGTTTGACTTTCTTTGACCAAACACCTATATAAGCTAAGAGATGGGCCAGTTGATCAGTTGCAAAAACTGAGCCAAAAACCCCAATTCTCTCTCTCTCTCCTCCCTCACGGTTTCTCTCTCTCTCTCTTTTCTCTCTCACTCCACCGCACACCTTCTCTCTCTCCTACTCCTTGCTGTAGCCGGCCACCAGGCCAGCCACCGGCCTCCTCTTCCCGCCGGTAATCCCCCGCCCACTCTCTCTCTCTTTTTCTCTCTTTCTTTCTCTCTCTTTCATGCTCTGTTTTTCCCTCTCCCCTGTTTTGCTGAGCCACGACTGTCGCGCCGCCGGCGCGCCACCAGGCCGCGCCTGGGTGGTCGCCGGCGAGTGGCCGAAGTGAATGGGCCTCGCCCGTCGCCCCTCCCCCTCTCAGTCGCTCTCTCTCTCTTTCTCGCGAACTCTCTCTCTCTCTCGCGCTATCTCTCTCACTCTCTCTCTCCTCCGTCGCCGGTGCTCTGGCGAGCCACCGCCGACCATGGTGGTCGGTGGGTGGTGGTCTTGGTGATGGGCTAGGTCGTGGGTCCCCATGCTTGGTGTATCACGACCTAGACTCGAAAAACCGATTAGGGTTTTGTTTAGTAATTTCGTTTTAATTAATTTCGTATTTGCAGTATTTTTCAATAATTATTTTTATTTGTCTGTACTCGTTCGGAGTTCGAATCCGGGTTTTCAAAATCCTATATTGGTTGGAATAAATCAAAAAATTTAATAAAAATATTAGTTTAGAGTTTCAGTACTGTTTCGATTTTCGTATTTATTAATTATGTCTCGGTAATTATTTTTAATTAGGACCAAACGGACAAGCGTGATTGGGTTGTGATTAGCCAAGTTACCTACTGCTTAGTGAGCCTTTTTTAGGTAAGAGATTGTGCCTACCTCTTTCCAAAGCCCAATCAAAACTATTTTGATGTGTTATGTGCTAATTGATTATTATTGTGAATTTAATATGCGAAGCATGATTAAATTATATCGTCGTTAATTATGAGAATTTGAAATATATTCTTCTTTGTAAATATGATTTATATTAAGTATGATAAGTTTATAAAGTTTTGTTAATTAATTAGTTCATATGCTAATTAATGTTTAATTATGGCGATGTTGAATTTCTAATATTATTATGATATAATAATAAGTGCTATTTGGAATGGGATATTATTGAGTGCTAATGAGCACCTACTATTATATTGGATGGTTTATTTGTGAAAGTGTAATTTTTGGATATCATGATTTACTGCCGAAGTGCTGCCGAAATTTTGTTAGACTTATATGAGCATGACTAATGTTAATATGCCCTTATGTCGTAATCGTCGTTATTATTATTCTTTATCATGAGCATGAAATGAAATAGTATGTCGTGGTGTCGTTGTACCACTAAGTCAATCAATGCAAGTATGTGAATTGAATTAAATGAGAATAAGACTCCTAATGGATCCCTAGGAGTAGCCGAGCTATCGAGACTTATCTAATAGATATAGTCTAGGGATGCGTGATTCCCAAGTTACTTTTATGGATACCTCGCAGTGTGTTCGGGACGGATCATTCCCTATTGTTTATTTCTCTACATATAGATTATTATGTTAGAGGTAGTGTGAGTATACACTAGCGTAAGTCCATGGCATGTCTATATCTATCTATGAACAGTATGGGTAATCGCTATTCTATTCACTCTCTTATCTCTCTAATCAAGATGGTTTATCTATTTGTGTTCGAATGATCACTAAAGCAAGAATTGCATGTAATTGAATATCGAGTATGCGTGTGCTTGATTGTATGACTACTTGTGCATGCAAATGAATTTCAATGATTCTTCTAAAACTCAGGTAAGGTTTGCGAAAGTGTTTTACTGGGTATGGACGACGTTTATTCAGTTTATCTGATTTTTGTTTTCTTTTGTTTCTTCTCTTTTTCTTCTGTACCTTGTTTCCGTCACGAAAACCAAAGTGCAGGTGTAGCTGAGTGAGGACGGTTTGCTAGAAGGTTGAATGTGGGCTGTTTGTTTAGAACTATGAAATTATTGGTTACCTTGGAGTATTTGGGATTTTGGTTTGTGCGCTTGAAGGCAAAGTTGTAATAAAACAATAATGGACTTAAGACCGCTGGATAGACAACTCTGATATTTATGTTTAATTTGTTTAGATGCTTCCTTTGATACCTAGTTTTCCTTTCTGCTTAGCATTTACTCCTTAGCGATAAATGTTGCAGTAGCACTCCCCTGGGTCCGTGACGGTTCGGCGGTGTCAAGTCGTGGACAGCGACGTCGATAGTTCCCTGGAAATCGTTGCGAATTCGGGGGTGTTACAAATGGTATCAGAGCCCTACGTTTAAAAAGGTTGCATAGGTTTAATAAATGAATTAATAAAGATTAGTTTCATTTTTGGGAAAAATAAAATGTAATTAAAGCCGTTGAGCGTAGTAGTCCTAGAAGCTAGGAATTACTTGAAATCACCTTAATTGTGATTTAAATGTTCTTATTGTATGATTGCCTTTTTGTAGATGGCAATTACTCGATTGACCGCGATGAAATCGACTAGAGGTAGAAAACCGCGAGCGATGATCGTTGCACCCGAGAACGAGGTGGAATACGTAGACATTTTCGATAGTGAGCCAACGCATGACGAGGCTGTACCCGAGCCCGAGGCGCACGACAATGGCGCGCACGAGCTCGAGGTGGATCAACCCGCGCATGATGCTCACGATGATGACGTAACGCTTGAGCCTAACCATGACTTGGAAGCTAACGAGGATCCTGGTTCTGAAGAGGAACCTACCGAGTCCAAACCTGAGGCTGACGATGCTCCTGCTGACGAGTCAAGTGTTGAGCCTAACTCTGTGGATCTAGAGATGCGATTTGAATATGGAGCTGGTGTCCCTGATTCACCTAGCATGCCAGACTTTGAGGATATTGGTGATGCAAGCGGCAACAACTCTGTACCTCCTTCGCCTACTGCTGATGTGTCTCCTCCTGTGGAGCCTTTCTTTGCCACTGATGTCGAGCTAGATGACATCCGTGCCTACATCGATCGCGCATTCACTACGATCGAGCGTTATGAATATGAGAACCGTACAAGGATACACCAAGGTTTCTGGGTAGAACTCTTACTAGCTGGCTTACCCAACCTACATCCTTGGAGAGGTCTCAAGGAGAAGTATGATGATGTGGTACTGAGGAGTGGCTACATCAACGATGGGAAGTATGGCAAAGGCAATCGTTGGGCGCTGACTTTTCAAGGTGTTGGCAATGAGCTATGTTTGTCTGAGTTCGAGTGGAAGGTAAATCACGTTCTAGTGCCTGCTCCAAAGGACATCTATGAAAGCTGCTGGTCTAAGAAGCGCAAACTCGTGGATAACTTTAGAAGGCGCTTCATGCCTTTGAAGTTTAGAGGTGACGAACATCCTTACACTCCATGTAGGGATGTGAAGCCAAGGAGGGATGGTGATGATGATGATACGCCTCTCGGATCGAAGCAAAACCCAGTTGCTGTTTAGTTATTTTTTTGGCTAGAGTTAGTCGTTTTGGTTAGAAACATTATTCCACTTTTGTGATGGCCCTGCGTGGTCAAGTTTGATGATGGTGTGTAGTTGCCTAAGCAACAATTATTTTTGACTCTTATCTATTTTGCAATCTATCCTATTGCAAAAGTATTTCATTTGATTATATGAAAGTCATTATGATTCGTTTATATCATTGTGTGTCACATATTTGCATGATTGACCAAAAGCATGAATGCTATATCTTATCGTCGTGACATGATGGAAAATCCATGTCGAAATTATGGCAAAATTTTTGTTGAGCATTATCAACTCTCTTGTGAGCCAAGTGCTAAAGCATATCAATATGATTAAGTGTGATTATCTATTTCCCTACTAAAATAGTATGGAGCCTCTTTATGTGCATTATGAACTTCTTTGTCTATTCATGTGAAACCTACATGTCTAAAGTGTATTGTATGCCTATCAAACTATTACGCGTGAGAACTGAGAACAATAAAGCAAGTATGTTGCTTAGACCTACGCTGTAAGGTCGATCATCGAAACTTATATGCTATATGCTAAATGTCAAGAAAAAGGTTTCAATTACAACCTACTTCTCTCAATTAGAACTTAATGGGTCGAGATGTGCAAATTGTGTGAATGGTTTTTATACCATTACTGTTATATTCTCAGATTCGCGAAAATGTCAATCAACGCCGATAGAATCTCTAGACTCGAGGATGGTCTGACCGATATGGTCGAGATCATGGCACGACAAATGGCACGCCAAGAAGAGATGGAAACCGCACAAGCCTCTGCAACGCGTAGTTTCCGAGATTTTGACGCTCTTAAACCTCCTACGTTCGAAGGTGGTGCCGATCCGACAAAGCTGGAGACTTGGATCATCGAGTTCGAGAAGTTGTTTCTGGCTACGAATCGGCCTAACAACATGAAAGTTAGCTCTGCGACGTACTATCTGAAGGGCGAAGCTAACAAGTGGTGGAACGATGTGCGAACTGATTTACTTGCAACGCCGAACTTTAATTGGGATCGTTTTAAGGTAGCCATTCGTGCTAGATTTTATCCTAGTGCTCTACGACACCTGAAGCAACGTGAGTTTGAAGGGTTAAGCCAAGACAAGCTGTCTGTGGCCAAGTATGCTGCCAAGTTCAACGAGCTTGCTATTTTTGCTCCTAATCTGCTGACAACTGAAGCTGAGCGAATCGAAAGGTTCGAGGACGGACTGAAATGGGATATTCAACGTTTTTTCGCTGGACAATCTATCACTTTTCAGGAATCTTATAACAAGGCCCTGAATCAGGAGAGGATTGTTGGACGTCATGACACGCATTTGGGAAAGAACAAGCGCGACGAAGGCAATCCATCGCAATCGAATAACAACGACAAGAGGCCAAGACCGAATGGCAACAACAACTACCAAGGTAGTCAGAACCACAATGCGAATAGAAATCGTGACTCGAATAGTCATCGAGCTACGATAATGGCCAGAAGGAATACGCCTTGTACTTGCTGTAACAAGACGCATGCCGGTAAGAACTGTCGAGGTGACGTGTTTCAATGATATGAGTGCAACAAACCAGGTCACAAAGCTTCTTAATGTTGGAGCCGAGGTAGGAATGGTAATGGGCAGAACCGCGATAACAACTACAATCGTGGTGGGAATAACAATGGCTATCGTGGTAATGGTGGTAACTACCGTGGAAACGGGGGTTACAACAACAACAACAACCGCAACAATGCTGCTCCTGCTATGAACAACCAAGTTCAAGCTCCTGCTACTGCTAATCCCGCGCCGAACAACAACAACAACAACAACAACAACAACAACAACAACAACAACAACAACAAAAACAACAATAGAGGGGTTAATGGTAGAATCTTTATGATGAATCGCAATGAAGCAGAAGCAAACCCGAACGTAATCGCTGGTACTTTTCTTGTTCATTCTTTTCCCGCTTTTGTTTAGTTTGATAGTGGTGCGACGCATTCTGTTCTTTCTAAGTGCTATGCATTTAAGATAGGATTAGAACCTAGTTCTGTGTATAGTGCAAATATGAGGATGCCAGATGGATTGATCGCTAAGTGTAAAGCGTTGTATGAAAAGTGTCCGATTAGGATAGCTGATTCCGATTTACCCGCGGATTTGATTCAGATGGATTTGAAGGACTTTGATGTGATATTGGGAATGGATTGGTTAGCCAAGTATAGGGATAAGTTAGAGTGCTTTGAACAACGTGTTTCTTTGCGAGGACCTAAAAGAAGATCACTTACCGAGGAGTTGTGGTCAAGCCTAAGCTAATGGTGATGGCTACGATGAAGGTTAAAGAGTGCGTGACTAAGGTTGAAGCGATTTAACTTTGTCATGTGGTGGATACGAGTCGCGAGACGGAAGCCCCGCAGCCTATTCCTGTAATTTCCGAGTACGCTGACGTTATTCCCGAAGAGATTCCCGGAATGCCTCTGCAACGCATTATTGACTTTACGATCGAGCTTGCTCCAGGTTCTGCACCAATTTCAAAAGCACCGTATCGTGTGGCACCTGCTGAGATGAAGGAACTGAAAACACAACTTGAGGATTGGTTACAAAAGGGATACATACGTCCGAGTGTATCGCCTTGGGGTGCTCCTGTTTTGTTTGTACGAAAGAAGGATGGTAGTATGAGACTGTGCATCGACTATTGCGAGTTAAACAAGATTACGATCAAGAATAGATACCCACTTCCCCGAATTGCCGATCTGTTTGACCAACTGCGTGGTGCGTCAATTTTCTCAAAGATAGACCTGCGATCAGGATACCATCTGTTGAGGATCTCGGAGCTTGATATTGTGAAGACAACGTTTAGGACGAGGTATGGGCACTACGAGTTCACTGTGATGCCTTTTGGGTTGACAAATGCACCTGCAAAGTTTATGGACTTGATGAACCGTACGTTCCAGCCTTACCTAGACCAGTTTGTTGTAGTCTTTATCGATGATATTCTGGTTTACTCGAAGAACGCCGAGGAGCATGGGCAACACCTACGTACTGTTTTGGAGATTCTGCGAAGACATCAACTTTACGCCAAGTTGTCTAAGTGTGAGTTTTGGTTAGACACGGTATCTTTCTTAGGACACGTGGTGTCAAAGGATGGAGTGACCGTAAATCCAGAGAAGATTCGAGCTGTTACAGATTGGCCAAGACCAACGATCGTGACCGAAGTTCAAAGTTTTCTTGGACTTGCTGGATATTATAGACGATTTGTGGAAGGTTTCTCAAAGATTGCGCAGCCAATCACGAATTTGATGAAGAAAACGACAAAGTTTGTATGGTCCGACAAGTGTGAGACTGCTTTCCAAGAGTTGAAGAAACGTCTTACAACTGCACCTATTTTGACATTGCCGTCAGGAACGGAAGGATATGAGGTCTACAGTGACGCATCTAAGCATGGATTAGGGTGTGTTTTGATACAACATGGAAAGGTCGTGGCTTACGCCTCACGACAACTGAAGAAGCATGAAGACAACTATCCTACGCACGATCTAGAACTTGTTGCTGTCTTATTTGCATTGAAGATTTGGCGACATTACCTGTATGGTTCTGCAGTCAAGGTGTTTACTGATCACAAGAGTCTCAAGTAAATCTTACGCAGAAAGAGTTGAACATGCGCCAAAGGAGATGGCTAGAACTTTTGACGGAGTACGACATCGATATCCAGTACCATGAGGGTAAAGCGAACGTAGTCGTTGATGCTTTGAGTAGGAAAACTCGACATTCGTTAAACACTGGTTTAGTGCTTCCTAAGGAGATCATACGTGACTTTCAAAGTCTCGAGGTGGAGATTGTGTTTCAAGGTGACGTTCAATGTACCTTAGCACATATGACTGTTCAACCAACACTGCTTGAAGAGATCAAAGATGAACAAAGTGGTGATGAGGATCTTCAGCGGATTCTAAACCACAAAGATGAGGGTAGGTCCGAGGACTTCACTTTGGGCCAAGATGAAATTATGAGATTTCGAGAACGTGTTTGCGTACCCAATGACCCAAATATCAAAAGCCAAATTCTGGGTGAAGCTCATAATACACCGTATTTTGTACATCCTGGTGGAGATAAGCTTTACAAAGATCTTCGCCAAGTGTTCTGGTGGAAAGGCATGAAACAAGATGTCGCTGAGTTCGTAACAAAGTGTTTGACATGTCAGAAAGTCAAGATCGAGCACAAGAGACCGGGTGGAATTTTACAATCACTGGAAGTTCCGATTCATCCCTATGCACGACACGTGGGAAATGGAGAAACTGGCTGACGCGTACGTCAAGGAGGTCATGAGACTTCATGATGTACCTGAAGATATTGTTTCTGATAGAGACTCGAGATTTCTCTCTAACTTTTGGCAGAAATTACAATAAGCTTTCGGAAGCAAATTGAAGTTTAGTATCGCTTTTCATCCTGCAACAGATGGCCATACGGAAAGGACAATCCAGACTCTAGAGGATATGCTTCGAGTGTGTGCCCTCGAATACCAAGGTTTGTGGGATAAACACATTCCATTAATCGAATTTTCTTACAACAATAACTATCATTCAAGCATTGATTGAGCGCCTAATGAAGCCTTATATGGTAGGAAGTGTAGATCGCCTGTGTGTTGGAACGACATTAGCGAGACTGCAGTTTTGGGTCCTGATATGATCCAGCAGACTGTCGACATTGTGAAGGTGATTCAGACGAAGATGCGAAGTGCACAAGATTGCTAGAAATCATATGCAGATAGAGGTCGTAGACCTAAAGAATTTGAGGTGGGAAGCAAGGTACTTTTGCGAGTATCTCCTACCAAGGGTGTTATGCGTTTTGGTCGTAAGGGGAAATTAAGTCCTCGTTACATTGGACCTTACGAGATCCTAGAGAGGATTGGCGAAGTTGCTTATCGTCTAGCTTTACCTGTGGAACTTGAGAAAGTCCACAATGTCTTTCACGTCTCTCAATTGAAGCGATACGTACATGATCCAACTCATGTCGTTCAACCTGAAACGATCGAACTTGATGATAGTTTGACATATAAAGAACGTCTGATCGAGATCACCGACCGCAAAGAGCGTTCGACTCGTAGTTCCGATTGTGAATGTTATTTGGTCCCGTCATGGTCAAGAAGAGGCAACATGGGAAGCTGAATCCATGATGCGCGAGAAGTACCCAGAACTCTTTCTCGAAGGTACTAATTCCATTCGAGTTTCGGGACGAAACCCTTTTTAAGGAGGGTAGAATGTCACACCTTGTAATTTCGTGTTTTGTTTACCGCTCTGCACGAGTTGCATGTTCTAGCATTGCATGCTGCACTGCTAATCGACCTAGATCACAACCGTAGTACACGCATTGCATTGTCGTTGAGAAGTGATTACTTCATGTTTCAAGTTTCGGGACGAAACTTCTTTTAAGGAGGGTAGAATGTGATACCCCAATATTTTCTATAATTATAATATCGATTTATAATTCATTTATAAATAGTTTCGGGGATTTAAATCGTATATTTATTTAACGATTCGATTTACTCAAATTAAGCCATAATAATATTAATTATTATTATGGGAATTTCGGGATTTATAATTATCAAATTGAGGGATTTAGTTAAAATGGTTTTGTATATGAATAAGGCGTATTCATATTGTTTTAATTGGTTTTAATTAGCATTTAATTAGTTTTAATTATTTTTAATTAGCAATTAAATCAGAAAATAATCCTAATTCTAGTAAGGTTTGACTTTCTTTGACCAAACACCTATATAAGCTAAGAGATGGGCTAGTTGATGAGTTGCAAAAACTGAGCCACAAACCCCAATTCTCTCTCTCTCCTCCCTCACGGTTTCTCTCTCTTTTCTCTCTCTCTGCACCGCACACCTTCTCTCTCTCTCTCCCTCTCCCTGTTGTCGGCGGCCACCAGGCCAGCCACCGGCCTCCTCTTCCCGCCGGTAATACCCCTCCCTCTCTCTCTTTTTCTCTCTTTCTTCTCTCTCTTCCCTGCTCTGTTTTTCCCCCTCCCCTGTTTTGCTGAGCCTTGACTGTCGCGCCGCCGCCGGGCCACCAGGCCGCGCCTGGGTGGTCGCCGGCGAGTGGCCGACGCGACTGGGCCCCGCCCGTTGCTCCTCCCCCTCTCAGTCGCTCTCTCTCTCCCTCGCGAACTCTCTCTCTCTCTCTCTCTCTCTCTCTCTCTCTCTCTCTCTCTCTCTCTCTCTCTCTCTCTCTCTCTCTCTCGCGATCTCTCTCACTCTCTCTCTCCTCCGTCGCCAGTGCTCTGGCGAGCCACCGCCGACCATGGTGTTTGGTGGGTGGTGGTCTTGATGATGGGATAGGTCGTGGGTCCCCATGCTTGGTGTATCACGGCCTAGACTCGAAAAACCGATTAGAGTTTTGTTTAATAATTTCGTTTTAATTAATTTCGTATTTTCAGTATTTTCAATAATTGTTTTTATTTTTCTGTACTCGTTCGGAGTCCGAATCCAGATTTTCAAAAGCCTAGATTGGTTGGAATAAATCAAAGAATTTAATAAAAATATTAGTTTACATTTTCAGTACAGTTTGGATTTTCGTATTTATTAATTATGTCTCGGTAATTGTTTTTAATTAGGACTAAACGGACAAGCGTGATCGGGTTGTGATTAGCCAAGTTACCTACTGCTTAGTGAGCGTTTGTTAGATAAGCGATTGTGCCTACCTCTTTTCAAAGCCCCATCAAAACTATTTTGATGTGTTATGTGCTAATTGATTATTATTGTGAATTTAATATGCGAAACATGATTAAATTATATAGTCGTTAATTATGAGAATTTGAAATATATTCCTCGCTATAAATATGATTTATATTGAGTATGATAAGTTAATTAATTAGTTCATATGCTAATTAATGTTTAAATATGGCGATGTTGAATTTCTAATATTATTACCATATAATAATAAGTGTTATTTGGAATGGGATATTATTGAGTGCTAATGAGCACCTACTATTATATTGGATGATTTATTTGTGAAAGTGTAATTTTTGGATATCATGATTTACTGCCAAAGTGCTGCCGAAATTTCGTTAGACTTATATTAGCATGACTAATGTTAATATGCCCTTATGTCGTAATTATTATTCATTATCATGAGCATGAAATGAAGTTGTATGTCGTGGTCTTGTTGTACCACTAGGTCAATCAATGCAAGTATGTGAATTGAATTAAATGAGAATAAGACTCCTAATGGATCCCTAGGAGTAGCCGAGCTATCGAGACTTATCTAATTGATATAGTCTAGGGATGCGTGATTCCCAAGTTACTTTTATGGACACCTCGCAGTGTGTTCGGGACCGATCATTCCCCATTGTTTATTTCTCTACATATCGATTATTATGTTAGAGGTAGTGTGAGTATACACTAGCGTAAGTCCATGGCATGTCTATATCTATCTATGAACAGTATGGGTAATCGTTGTTCTATTCGCTCTCTTATCTCTCTAATAAAGATGGTTTATCTATCTGTGTTCGAATGATCACTAAAGCAAAAATTGCATGTAATTGAATATCGAGTATGCGTGTGCTTCATTGGATGACTACTTGTGCATGCAAATGAATTTCAATGATTCTTCTAAAACCCAGGTAAGGTTTGCGAAAGTGTTTTACTGGGTATGGACGACGTTTATTCAGTTTATCTGATTTTTGTTTTCTTTTGTTTCTTCTCTTTTTCTTCTGTACCTTGTTTCCGTCACGGAAACCAAAGTGCAGGTGTAGCTGAGTGAGGACGGTTTGCTAAAAGGTTGAATGTGGGCTGTTTGTTTAGAACTATGGAATTATTGGCTACCTTGGAGTATTTGGGATTTTGGTTTGTGCCCTTGAAGGCAAAGTTCTAATAAAACTATAATGGACTTAAGACCGCTGGATAGACAACTCTGATATTTATGTTTAATTTGTTTAGATGCTTCCTTTGATACTTAGTTTTCCTTTCTGCTTAGCATTTACTCCTTAGCGATAAATGTTGCAGTAACTACCCTTGGGTCCGTGACGGTTCGAGGGTATCGAGTCATGGACAGCGACGTCGATAGTTCCCTGGAAATCGTTACGAATTCGGGGGTGTTACAGCTTGGCCTGGTTCAGTGGCGCGGTTTGGGGTTTTAAGTGAGAGAAGGCCGATTTTGGGTTATTTCTTCCCCAAAATTTCAAACCTCTCTCTCTCTCTCTCTGACTCCATTATTGCTCAAACTTCAATTTTTGCTTATTCTTGCTCAAATTTGCTCCTTTTTACTTGCATTTTCTTGCTTTTGCATAATTTGAATTTTATTTGTGATTTCTCACAAATTTGGGGTGAATTTGAGAGTGGATGTGTGAAACCATTGGAGAGAGAAAATCCGAAATTCTCCATTTTTGGTTGTTGTTCTTGCTTGCTTGTTCATCCTTCTTCTATGGCTCCAAAATTGGGAAAGAGGAGGAGTAAGAGGGTCGAGGTGCGGGAGGAGGTCGAGGAAATCCTCTTTTTCACCAAGGCTTTTCCACCTCAAGTGAAGCCTTCAAATAGGAAGCCTAATGTGGCTTTTCCTCAAGATCGATACACCCAGTCGGATAGGAAGCCCGACATTGTTTGGGATCGATCGGAGTTGCTTTTCCGACCGGCGACTCATTTGAGCTCTCGGGCTTCCGAGTTTGTGGTAAGTCCTCAAACTTTTGAATTCATAGTTTTATGTATTGAATTTGAGTTTATATGCTTGCCTAGGATAGAATTTGTATAGAATTTGTATGCAATCGTCAAGCTTGTAGCGAATGTGATCTTGCGCGGTTTGAACGAACTTAGAAACATGCTTATTAGGATTGAACATTTGATTGAAATGTGAACCTAAGGGATTGCAAACTTGATCATAGGAACCCGATGGAAACTTGAAGGCCCATGGAAACTATGGCTCTTCGATTAAGCTTTTCAAAATCTTGCCCAAAGAGGTGCAAGATGCGGTTTTGAATGCGGGGTTTGGGCCCCTTTTGAGAGCGGTGGACTCGGTAGAGCGAGTCAATATATGTATTGTTCGGTTGTCTTTGGAGCATTTTTGGACACTTCCAATACGTTCCATTTCCCTAATGGGGAAATGATGATTACTCTTTCGGAGTTTGCGATGTTGACCGGGGTACCTTGCGTGGGTACGCCCATTGTTTATGAAGTTTCCATTTGGAAACGTAAGACGGAGTTTGTGGAGGTTTTCGGTCCTTGTGGCAACACTTGGGGTCACCACTACCATTCTTACAGCGAGCTTTTTACTGCTTTGAAAGACCCGAGGTATAAGAGGAATACCTCGGTGGAGCAAAAGGCGAAGATGTTTATCGCCTACCTCCTTGCCACCACTATCTTCAGTGACAAGGGGGAACGCACTCATGCCATCTATCTCCCGAGTCTGCTGGATTGGGAGAGAATGAGAGAGTACAACTGGGGGTTGCCGGGCTACGCCAACCTCTTGAGATGCATGCGGTATGCTTGCCGTGTGAATGATGAGGAGTACAAGGAGGCGAACCTTCCTATCGTGAGCTTGTGCGGCTTTTGGAAGGTTTTACATGTGCGTTTTCTTGCCTTTGTATTTGCTTTGCATGATTTAAGTGTGCGATGCTTAATTTCATGTTTGAATGTAGCCTTGGTTTTTTGAGCATTTCCCGGAGTTGACGCCTACGGGCTGGGCCTTAGATTTCCCTGTTTGTAGAGCATGGCGCCATAGGGAACCAGCGCCTCTGCATACTCTCCATCAGTATAGGGAGGCTCTCTTGTGCATTGACTGACACAAGGTAAAAATATTTTATTTGTTGTATTGGTTGCATGGATTGTATTTATTAGTGTGGAAATATCTTCTTTTGCATGCTTGTGTAGATTGATTACTTCCCCTGGGCAAAGTATCACGGGTCGTCCTAGCCTCTAGGGCGGTGGATCGTCAGAGGATCCTGATTGCGGGCCCGTTCTCCTTCGAGTGGTACCTAGGGGAGTGGATCTTTCGTCAGGTTTATCCCAATTTAGAGGGTCCTAGGATTCCTTTGGATCCTCCCTCGTCCACGTTCTTGGTGATGTGCTTGTCTCGCGAGCAAGTTGCGGGGATATGGTTGGCTCAGACGCAATGCGGTATTTGAGGGAGCTTGCGGAGGACCTTGCGAGGCACTATGAGCAGTTCCTCCGTGATCGCCTCATGCCTTCATTTGTGGTCTTGAAGGTAAGAATTTATGCTTGATTTTCTATGCCTCTTGCCTTATTGAATTGATGCTAACTTACTTTGCTTTGTAGGAACCTCGGGTTGACAACACCGAGGGGGATGTCCTGGATATGCTGGTCCGAGGCCGAGATTATGGCGAGAAGGAGTGCTGGGGAGAGATCCCTATGATGGAGGACCTTGATGAGGACATATAGGGCCTACCCCTTCCCGTTGGGCATCCAGGGGTAAATTTGTAATTTTACCGAAGTGTGCAATGGCTTACTTCATTATATGCTTGTACTAACTTTTCTTTGTGTAACTTGATCGTAAGCAGACCGGGAAGGTCTTCAAGATGATGCATGCCATGAAGTGTTGGATATCCCGAGCCCTTTCAAAGGGTACTTGCTCAAGAGCCGACTTGAACAAAAGGGTACTTGCTCAAGAGCCGACTTGAACAAGGTAAGCTTGCATTTTGCATTTTCAAAGTTGCATACTTTGAGAAATGTGTCTTTTAACTTTCTGTGGGATGCAGGTCGAGTACCGTTGACCCCTTCCTCGTCGGTCACAATAGGTGGTGCTGTCGGATGATGAGGGCGTGAGCTCTCCCGATCGTAGTCCATCATGCGAGAGGAGCCCTCGGAGGGAGAAACCTAGGAGAGAGAGGGTGCCTGTACATCGGTCGGACCGCCCTGGTGGGAGTAGAATGGCTCCGTATGTGGAGGCTGCTCCTATGCACGTGCCGATGAATCCTCCTTATCCCGGGTATGCGGGATATCCTTTGTATGGTGGCCTTTACTACCAGCCCCCTGTTCCTGCTCCTATTGTGCCTACCATGCCTCCTCGTTCTTCGTGGGGGTATGACTCGAGCTATGCCGGGGAAGGGAGTTCATATCGGGAGTCTGCTCGACATTCCTCATTTGACCCTAGCCAGGTCGTGGCGTCGATCTTTGGTGATGAGGTGCTGAGGTCAAAGGACCACTTTGAGGTGCCCTGTACGGATGATGATGCGGGTGATAGCTTTTATGACAATGTGTTTGTGTGAAATGCACTTTGAACATTTGTAAGGAACAAACATTCGGAATTTGCTTGTAAAATATTGCTTGCTTATTTATCGGTCCCTGCACATAGTTAGGCTTATGCAAATGCACACGTAGTCAAGCAAAAGCGCAAGTAACAGCCATTTAGCAAAAAATGGTACAACCAAAAAGTTAAAATTTGGGTGTACCCTACCCCCCCTAAAAAAATGAAAAAATGGAAAGGGGTGAAAAAATGAATGAAAATAATAAGTAAAAAGAGATTAATAAAAAAGATACAAATAAAAGATGATAATCATCAAAGAAGAAATAAAGAAATAGTGGAGTTTCCATTATTATTAAGGGAATAATACAAAATAGAAATAATAGAAGAAATAGGAAAAAGAGCCATATTTGAGTCCAAATTGGTTAAGGAAAGTGTCCAAAATCGGAGAAAAGGGTCCGGCGGCCGACAAGAGCAGTCCAGCGGCACATGCGGAGCAGCGGGGGCGAAAAGGGGTGCCGCTAGGCTCCAGCGCTGCACTATCAAGCGCCGCTGATCCTTCAGCGGCTGTCCCTGGGGTCGCTGGAGCCCCTTTTTGACGGGTTGCCTTATTTTTTCGTCTTTTCCGTGCGAGCCCTCTATAAGCCTTGGGTTAGTTCGATTTGGACATCACCTTCATAATTTACTATCAATAGAGAGCTTTTTAGAGAGAGAAACCCCCTAAATTATTCTTAGATTTCAACCATGACAAGCTTCGATGTTACATTTGACAAGTGGTTACAATCCATGACCCCGGAAGAGAGGATGAGACTTATGCCGTTCCACTTGAATGCTCTCTTCCACCTTAAGCAAGTTCAAATCGTATGGAATCTCCTTGAGGCCACAATTGAGTTTTGGGACGATAAACTTCATGTCTTCCGCTTTGGGTATAATGAATTATGTCCTCTTCCCGAAGAATTTGCCGTTATCCTTGCGTTTCCTCATGACCAAGCTCCCGTCACTCCATGGCTTGGAGCAAACCTTGAAGGCTGCTACAAAAGGTATCTTGGCCTATCACCAACGCAAGCTTGCTCTGTTGCTAGGAGTGGTGAATTAGACCTCAATGGTATAGTTGATATCTTTTTCCCCAAGGTAAGGGATGACCATGACGTGATGAGTGAAACTTATTATAAGCGTGCCTTTATCTTGTGTCTCTTGCATAGGTACCTCTTTGTTGGTGGAGGTAATAATGGTAAAACTAATATGCTTAGAATTGTTGAACAAATTCAAAACAATTTTACCCCTATGTCTCTTGTTCTTGGTGAAACTATAATTTGCTTGGACCGCAAGAAACAAGAGCCATCGCTTGGTGGATGGACATGAAGCCCTCTTCTTCTCCAAGTAAGTGCTTGGATAATTGTTTGAATTATTTGTTTGCTAATAAAGTTTGAATCTGCAACTAAAACTCCAAAACATTTCTAACTCGGATATATACATGGAAAACCCTAAAAATGAATATATACAAGGCAAACCATAGAAACGAAATTGAAAGGGAATTGGGAATTTCAATATCAATCGACGGTACTTCAATCTCAATCGACTTACCAATCGTCTTTTTAAAGCACCATTGTTACGAAAAACCCTAGATTCCAGAAGGAGAGAGAAAACGAGATACGCATTTCTACAAGGACTAAAAATGAACTGAGAATTTCTACTGATTGTCGATTGCCTAAAGAAAGAGAAGGACTGAGAAGATTTTGCACCATTGGGACGTAAGTTGAGAGAGAGGTTCACTGAGCAGTTCTAAATCGCAAGAGAGTAGGAGAGAGGAGAGAGAGCGGCTAAGAGAGTGGGGCGTAATCCAGTAACATACTTTTGGGCCTGGGCATTCCGCGTCTAATTATGGTCCAGATATATTTCCAACCCATTAAAAATATTTCGACGCTTTTTGCTGTCGAAAGACCAACTACGACAATTAAAAGCGTCGTAATGTTTTCTTCAAGGAGAAATACATAATGACGAACTGAAAAGCGTCTTTATCGAAGCGTCTTTAATTGGGGTGTTTTCTAGTAGTGCGTCCTATATCCCCAAAGTGAGAATGGCAACTTGTGGGGCCAATCGTAATAATTTTCGGATATCCTTTCGATGATTTTCTTAATATTCTTATTAGCTGCTTCTACTGCACCGTTTGTTTGCGGTCTATAGGGAGATGACTTCCGATGTTGGATCTTGAACTAGGCTAGGAGCTCTATTACTTCCTTCATAAAATGTGACCCATTATCGCTAATGATCTCTTGGGGAACCCCATATCTAGCTATTATATTGTTCTTGATGAACTTGACCACGTGCTTTGCTTTGAGCTTTGCGTAGGATTGCGCTTCAACCCATTTAGTGAAGTAGTCAATTGCAACTAGAATGTATTCATGGCCCCATTTACCTGTTGTTGGCTACCTAACGGGGTAATTGGCCACTCTTATGAAGCATGCGTCGAGTTGTTTTTGGACCTCTTCTTTGATCTTAAGAGCCCACTCCGGTTTTATTCTTCTTAGCTTTTGTTTGACTTGTTTGCAGTTGGGTTTTAGCGGGATGGTATGTTGGGTAATGTTGCGGTCTATACCGGGCATGTCCTTGTAGGACCAGGCGAAAACATCTGTATAATTCTTTAGGAGTGTAACGAATTGTTCGCGTTCATTAGAAGTTAAAGACAAGCCAATTTGCACATGGCGTGGCTCATCATTAGTTGCAATATTTATTGTCTATGTTTCTTCGACTATTGAAGTCTTTTGTTCATGTTCAATTAGTGCTTTAATGACTTCTTTTGGCAATTCTGTTATGTCTTTTGAATTATTAGCAACAAGGCAATCCGAGTAAGCGAAGTCGGCACTCATAACATTAATAGAAGCGAAAATACATCAATGAGGTCATCACTAACGACCTTAGTAGCAACAGGAATAGACTGGGGTGGACTACCCGACGCTTCTAGGATAACAGACTCAGAATCAGACTCGGACTCAGAATCGGACTCAGAATCAGAATTGGATCTTTGTGGAGGACCATTGCGGATCGTGAACTTGAACTTGACTCCCTCGACTGGAGCCCACTTCGTCTCGTGCTTCCAGGTGGCGCGGTCGGGCCCGATTGGGGCAATCTGCTTGGACAGGTCGAAACCTTCATTAAAAAGCACAGTAAGGGGAAGATTGCTCATTGTCTCATTGTATTGGCGACGTTCTTCACCAAATATTAGCCCGAAGTCATTGGGCGCCATGTCATTAGCCCAATCTTTTGTGGATTGGTCCTCCTTGAGAGGTGTTGGTGCCTCTTCACTCATGGTGAAACAGTCTTGGAATGCCTCAAATCCTGGAACTAGAATTCCATTGATCATATAAGGTTCTAGGAATCCGTAGTAGGGGTATGGATCACCTTCTTGGAGAAATTTCCCATTGAGAGTTAGAGGATAAGGATCCATGCTATGTGGGATGGGCTTGTTGGCCGCACGGGCTTTCTTTCTAGCCACTTCCTTGGAAATGTAGGCTCAAATCTCTTGCTTTGTGGTTTTATAGCCTAGCCCAAATACATCATTTTTGATCTGAGTGTTCCAGTTGGATTGGGTTACCTTGGGGTGAGGACCCAAAGTGGTGCCTGAAAAGTAACCTTGCTTTCTAAGTAGGGTGTTCACATTGAGCGTGGGCTCTATTGTTTCTTTGAAGGCTATCTTCTCTAAGCCCCATAATTCTTCATCTTGCTCATTATGCTCTATCTTTAGGACTGGAGCTTTTTCTATCTGGGATACCATGGTCTCGGCACAGACTTCCAGAGTGGATCCTGCTAGAGATAGTTTCTCCTTTTGGTAAAGGGTTGAGGCTACAGCATTAAGCCCATGCAAGCAAGGCCTTTCTAAAAGTAGATTAAAGGTGGTCGGAATGTCTATGACGTGAAATTGGACCATTTTCTCAATGGGCCCAATGTTAATGTTCATGGAAAATGTGCCTAAGACGTTCCTTTTGGAATTGTCGTAAGCTCTTAGCCCTTGTGCGAAGTGCGCGAGGTTATTGCAGTCTATTTTGAGGTGTTCAGCAGTCCTCAAGGGGCATACGTTTACAGCAGAGCCATTGTCAATTAAAGTTATGGGGACTTGTCTTTGTTGGCAAATTACAATCAGATAGAGGGCTTTATTGTGGTGAATGCCTTCGGGGGGGAAGATCCTTATCAGAAAAGGGGATGGGTGTGGATGACTTTCCTTGGACCAGGAGGTTAACCACATCCTTGGGAGTAGCATTTGGAGAGATGGTGGTTGCATTCAAGGCTTCTAGTACGACCCTTCTATGAGTGATAGAAGTGGTCAACAATTGCTAGATGGACATGTCAGCTTTGGTCTTTTGTAACTGTCTAAGGATGTTAGTTCCATCATCTTCCTTAGTTACCTCTATTTGGGTTGGATCCCTATTGGGGATTGATACAGGCTTTACAGGTTGGATTTGAGATGGATCCATGTAGATGTTCTCGGGCCTGAACTGGCGGCCCGACTTTGTGAGGTAGTTCAAAGCCTTATCATCTTCATCTTTCTCGTCATCGGAGATGTCATACCATGCTTTGCCATTGGCTATGTCGTGGACTTGAGGGGTTAGCACATCTTCAGGATCAGTATAATGTCAATTATCCTATTCATTACTATCCCAAAGGCCGCAAATGTCTAGTGTGGACCTTGGGCTAGGGTATGGTGGTATGGCTTGCCCAATAGGAGTGATTAGATATGATGGATCGAATCCTTCCTCTATGTCATTGGCAAAAGAGTTCCCAAGGGGATTATTATTGTTGCTGGGTGGCGTTACGTCTTTAGGTAATGGTATGGTGCCATTGTCGAACAGATCCTTAATTTTCTCCTTGAGAATGTAGCATTTCTCGGTGTTGTGCCCACGACCTCTATGGTATATGCAGAATGCAGACTCATTGCAATATGGCGATCTTTTCTCTACGGGTGGATCAGGAGTAGGCCCAATAGGGTGCAAATAGTCACCTTTGATTAACTTGTCTAGAGCTTTGACATAAGGCATCCCAAGGGGAGTAAATATTCTCGGGCGCCTGTCGGCAATGGCATTCACCTCATTTCCTCTACTTGTGGAGGCATGATTGGTGTTGGTGTACTTCTTATCCTTGTAGCCACTTGTGTTGTTATTGTAAGTGACCTTGTTATTTCCTCTTTGAAGTTGGTCATCTTCAATGGCCATGCCTACTTCAGTTAGTTGGGCATAACTGGTTATGGGCTGAAACTTCATGTGTTCGCGGTATTCAGACGCCAAGTTTTGGACTAGCATTCTAATTCGATCCCTTTCAGATGGGCGATCAATCATTTCAACAACCTTGGTCCTCCAACTTCTCACGAAGTTGGTGAATCCTTCTTTGTTACCTTGCTTGGTGATGTCCAATTCTCTCAATGTGATGGGAGGCAAAACATTGTCAGCATATCTCTCCACAAATATAGTGGACAAATCCTCCCACTTCTGTAGCTTTTGAGTGGATAGTTTGAAGAACCAGGCCCTAACAGCAGGGTCTATGATTTGGGGAAAGAGGTGAACATACAACTCTTGCTCAATGCCTCTAAGGCCCAAACAGTGGTAAAAGCTCTAATATGATCCCGCGGATCATCGGTCCCTTTGAATGTGGGAACCTCAAGCATGGAAAACTTAGTGGGCAATTTTCCCTTAATGTGGGGAGCATAGCCTTCGGAATTGATGATCATGTCATTAAAGACATGACTCTTGCCTAGAACGGACTCAAGCCTATTCAGCTTGGCTTGGAGTTCTTGGACCTCTTTAATGGAGGGCTCAGTCTTATCCTCATTTGGTTTGGGCTCATCTTCATCCCTATTAGGCGGATCCAACTTAGCGACACGGGCTTCTATATTAGTGAATCAAGCATTAATGGCACCAATTGGGCCAAAAGGTCGTCCATCTTTTGGTCAGTGGTTATCTCAGCTTCTCCAGACATAATGGACTTAGGTGAATCGGGTAGCGAGGTATCAGGTGACAATAACGGTGCGCGAAGGTACCCTAGCCAAATGGGGCCCACGAATTGTGCTTGCGGTGAAGGTTCGAATAACAGCTTGCGGATCAATCTCTTGTTGGACTCGTCCCTCTCCCATTTTCTAGGACCGTGATCTTTATCCCTATCAATTATGGAGATTAAAAGATCCGTTTAAGAAAATAAGAAATAAATGAAAAACTCCACGAAAAGAATCACTAGAATTAATCAAATGTGGGAAAAGAATCTAGAATTAATCCTCAACATGGAGATTTTTAGGAGAGGCACGATTCTATGTAAAGTATATTCTAGTCAATGATCTTTCGACTCTATAAAATTAGAAATTATGCTCTTGACACGTGTGGGGCCAGATTCTCGGGTTTTTGGGATTACGCGCCGAGGGGCGCGCCCCACGAAATTGACCTTAATGAGGGTCGACTATTAAAAGAATATAAATAAGGTTTCGAAGTCGCCACCTTGTTATGACCCAAACAAGGATGGGTCATTTACGAAACTCAAAATTGACTCCATTGACTCCATTGCGATAAGGCACGAAAATTCAAAATTGACTCCATTACAGAGATTTAAAATAAAATCATTTACGAAACTCAAAATTGACTCCATTGCGATAAGGCACGAAAATTCTTGTGACTGGTCTGCGAATACAAAGACTTGGGTTCGGGGTCTAGATGTGCGGACGTCACTCGGACCCGTCTCCTCCTCCGTACTGAGTACGGGCTCTTTACTAATACGTCATATCCCTTTGAAAGTTTTGAATTTGGTTACATTATGCCTAAAAATAAAAACACATAAATTTACATTGTCACACAACATGTTTGCACACAAATCGAGGCAAAAGGCCTCAAACCGATATATTCACTTATGTACATCGGGTTTGGATATTGCAAATACTGCACCACGTACCATTCATCGTAGGTCTTGAATCTACTCATGGATCAAAACCCTTACGTAGTTGTGACTGGGGGATCCAGTCAGTAACTCTTTGGGTGCCACTAAGACGGGTTTGATTGTTCTTTCCCGTGAGAGGGATATAATTGAGAAACTTGTAGGATGACTCGCAACTTAAAGTCGAATTGATCCGAGGAACTCCCTACACCCCTGTTTTGGAGAAAGAGTAGGATCGAAAAAGTTCAACTGGGAAGATTTGCCCGTTCATTTGAGGTGTTCAACCCAACAACATTTGGTAATATACGGGGATCAACCCAATTCTTAGCTTTGAGTATAAGTATTAGCATTCTCAAAAATATTCGTTCTTCACTGGGGAATAACATTCAATGGGGGTGAGTAAATGGATGATTTGTGTAGAGTATGGGTATGTGTTTGGTGGGTAATGGCTTAAAAGAGTCTTTCCGATAGGATCCCCCGGGGTGGCCCAAAGCCAAATAAGAGGGGACGATCAATTATTCGCTTCTATTCGATCATAGGTATTCCACTGGGGGAAATGGTTGTCACTGGGGAAATGTGGATTCCACTAGGGAATGTGATTTTGTATGAAGGTGATTTGATGTGATGGTAGGTAGAACACCCATTATCGCGTACAAGCAAATTTCTGATTCTAACCTCTAATTTGGCCCCGGGCCGGAATGGCACACAAGTGAATATACCGGTCTTTATCAACAATTATTGAACAAAATGCAAACACTCATGGTGAACTCAAACAATATTTTTTATTATGGTCGAGTTGAATTATTTAGGTGGAAATATGCATACGAAAATATGTACACAAACGAGTTAATAATGGCTTTAGGGAGACGAATTACATCATTATAAAAAATATATACAACAAAATAATACAAATATGTACAGGTCCTAAAGATAAAGTATCACTCGGTCTTGATGTCCATTGCTTCTCCGGGCTCGGGATTGGGTCCCGTCTTCGAAAGATCGAAGAACCGATGTTGAAACTAATATTTCAATGAAATGATCTAAAAATTGATTATTTTCAGCGCACTCTCATGAATTTGGACAAGGGATTGGTCCAAACAAAAACATTTATTCGTGAAATTATTTTTAGAATAAACTAAACTAAATGGGGAGCTAAACTGGAGAGTTTCATATTTTTATATTTGAATTTGATGATTAAACAAAAATCCTCAAAGGAGGAAAAGAAAACTGTTTTTGTGCAAGTCTGGACAGAATTTCAAAAACTCATAACTATATCTTGGAGTAAGAAAATGGAGTGATTCCAAAGCCTAGAATGTGTCATTTTTAGTTCTCTTTCTACTATAAAAATATCAAGAAGATACAGTTTGTGAGTAGAACGTTATCTCCAAATTACAAGCTTTTGGAAGTTAAAAACAGACTTGCGTGTTTTTGATTTAATTGGGATTAATTAAAAAGATTTAGTATCCAATATTTATGCACACTAAACTAAATTCATCGGTGGTTAATTATGAAAATTAAAAAGAATTATAGCGTATGTTAAGACAATTAACGAAATTAAACAAATGTCCAGCACTTCGTTCATTAGTTCATTGTTGACAGAAACATGTCCTATTGACAGATTAGTGCTCAGTTTTGTTTAATTCATTAAGAATGCTTTTTAAGTCCAAATCGAGTCATTCCAAAGTCCATAATGGTCCAAATTAAGTCTAGTATCCAGTCCAAGAGATTTTTCACATTGAGGTAGCGCGGATCATCATGTTATTTACAGATTATTGAAGGTTATAAATTGTGGACACTAGCTCGCTTATCCATTTTTAGCATTTTTTATGCTCAACATCATTTCATCAAAATGTGAAGGAGTCAAGTATATACGTTAAGGAATGTTCTGAAAAATTATGAGAAATTAGTGACGTTTCTAAGTGAGGTAAATAGGTCGTTATTAAGCAAGTTAAAAACGTCAAATGTCCAAACTGTCCAGCATGACTGTGTCACTAAATAAATCATACTCCCTCCGTTTCACAAAGATGTTTACACTTAAATTTTGAAGATGAACTTTGACCATGAATTAGTGAAAAAATACAAAGATTTATAATGTAAAATTGATATTGTTAGATTCATTTTAAAGAATACTTTTGAAAAACTATAATTTTATAATTTATATACGCATATAATTACAATTATCTAAGGTCAAAGTGGTGCATCGGAGACAGTGAAAAAGCAAATAGAAACATCTTCATGCAACGGAGGTAGTAGTAAATTTATTACTTGTTCAAAATGTTCAATATCAGTCTCTGTAGAAACATGGGAATGTCCTTTACAAATTGTCCAGAAATAGCTTATGTCCAAATCGTTCATTTCCACGAGTTATAGCTCATGTTATCTTTGAAGGTCAGATCTGGACACTTCAACTGCGAATCATTATAGATAATATTCTAACCATTGGATCTTGATGAAATTTACGTCATTTTAAAGATAACAAATTAAATTTTCATCTAGAGTTAATTTCACTCAGATCTAACCGTTGGATCGTTCGGAAAGTGGAAAATAATTTGATACTATGAAACTGTCAAAAATCCGAGATTATTACAGCAACTAATTAATGCTCCTCTAAGGCCATTATTTCATTTGTTATGCAAAATGAACTGTTTTTAGCATTTTTGATGAAGAATATGACAAGGTGGTGAGTATAACAACACAAGTAAAAAAAAACACACAAAGTTAGCACTCACTCATCCTCGCTGATTTTTCATTTTTATCTTGTAATTAACATCTAAACCCTCGATGAACGTTGAATCGTATTAGTTTCTTGGCCGAGTGAAAAATGGTTTGACTCGAGTTGAATCATCCATATCACAACACACCAATGAGTTGGTTTATAGTTAGTACTAGTTATCTTCCCGTGCGATGCACGGTTTGTGTGTTTATAACAACTAATACATTTTCATTGGTACAAATTTTTCGCGTATGTCACATCTTGCTACTTCATTCTTAATCTACAGACCTCTCCCTTCATATACTCATTATGCGTTAATATTAAATAAAAAAAAGTTTAATTGATATAAATTTCTAAGAGATTTTTCACATATATCATATGTTGAATCAAAAATCCTCTTCGATGAACCTTTTCTTTTATATGGTGCAAACCTACAACATTGCATCACTTGTTCGGCAAAATACCAAAATATATAATATCTCATTCAATGTAAATCATAATATAAACCTGGTTTGTATAGCCAAACTTGTTTAGTAGTTTTGCTGCATTTTACCTCAGTATCCAGTGTCCAATATCCAGTCCAAAAAACCACCACTACTACTACTTTTGGCTGCATTTTACTCCAATATCCAGTCTAAAAACAAATACCCTAAATATCAAATGGATTCATTAAAATTATGTTTAATTAGTTAATAGTCATGTATACATATCTTTGAAAGCTAATACACTTATCATTTATATTAGAAATATTTTCATAGAAAAAATAAAAGAAGAGATGAATATTAATAGCAAGATATTAATAATTATTCATATTGCTTGTTTCTTTATGAAAATTAAAGGAAATGTATTTCCTATGTACATGCACTTTATCTTTGAATTACAAACATTAATGTAGATTCATGCATTATTGTAGATTCACGTATTTTATCTCAAAATGATGTGTCAAGTTATGTGTGTATGCCTTGCTTATGTGGATGCCCACGTGTCCATCAAGCAAGTGTGCATATCCATTTATATTTATTACATTCCCGTGCGATGCACGGTTTGTATGTTAATATTATTTAAAATATTTTTATTGTTACAAATTTCCAAGATAATTTTCGCACATGTCCTATCTGGATACAAAAATCCTCTTTTATGAACCTCTCCCTTAATATGCTACAAGCGTACAACATTGCATCAATTGTAGGATAGAATACCAAAAATATACAATATCTTATTTATTGTTAGTCATGATATAAATCTGGTTCCTATGCTCAAACTTGCATGTTTATTATTTTTGTTGCAATTTACTTCAGTATTAGTGTCCAATATCTAGTCCAAACCACCACTACAACTGTTCTACTACTACTACTACCATTTGTTGCAATCTACTACATTACCCAATCCAAAAAAAAAAAAAAAAAACCAAAAAAATACACCGTAGTTATTAATTGAATGCATTGAAATTATGTTTAAATAGTTAAGAACTATTTATATTAGTCATCGAAAGCCGATACAATTATCATTTCTACTTGTCACTTGGCTTAATATCGAAAATGTGCATTAATATAGATTCATGCACGTTATATGTGACTAACATCACATGTACACGGTCAAAAAAAAAAAGAAGACACACCCTTAGTATTAAATGAATGCATTGAAGTTATGTTTAATTAGTTAACAACCATGTATACCAGTCATCAAAAGCTAATACAATTACAATTTCTACTTGTCACTTGGCTTGACATTGAAAATGTGCATTTATATAGATTCCTGCATGTTATATGCGACTAACATCACATATATCGGTCCAAAAAAAAACACCCTAAATATTAAGTGGATGCATTAAAATTATGTTCAATTAGTTAACAACTGTGTATATCAGTCATCAAAAGCTAATACAATTACAATTTCTACTTATCATTGACTTAACATCGAACGTGCATTAATATAGATTGTCATATTCGACTAACATCACATGGAGAAATAGACCACTATCAATAAAGACCAATTTTTTTTTATAAAGAGTACAATAATATTTTTTTTAATCACCCTTAACTTAAATTTTGTTTTTTTTAGCTAATCACTTAACTTAAGCTGATTAGAACATTCATATGGTACATGGATACGCATATGTCCAAGTCCAAATAAAAAGTAGCCATATAGAAGGAACTCTTATGTTTTAAATTTCGCACATATTGCAATAAAATGAATGGGAGATTAGAGGTAGAATAGGTATGTAGCTTGATTTAAATATTCCACCCACATATAAATAGGTTCGATGAATGAAGTAGGATCCTTATAAATTACACTGATTATGATAATTAAAGATATTTATGGCAAATGAATGCCTATGGATAAGTTCTATGAATCATTTAACCACCTGTGCTTATGTGTCGTATAAATTAACATTGTCACTGCTTACATGTCAAAACGCTTACTTGGCAATGTCTACTTGTCAATCTAGCAATTAACAACATTCACTTTTATATATATATATATATATATATATATATATATATATATATATATATATATATATATATATATATATATATATATATATATATACTAGTTACATTCCTGTGCGATGCATGGTTTGTGTTTTAATATTAAATAAAATATTTCTATATGTACAAATTTTTAAGATATCTTTCGCATATGTCATATCTGGATACAAAAATCATCTTTTATGAACATCTCCCTTAATATGGTACAAACCATATTGCATCAATTGTAGGGCAAAATACAAAAATAATACAATTTCTCATTTTATCGTTTTAAGATATAAATCTGCTGGTTTGTATAGCCTAACTTATTTATTATTTTTATTGCAATTTATTCCAATATCTAGTGTCCAATATCTAGTACAAAATATCACTACCACTACTACTACCATACTACTATTATTTTTATAATGTAATTTACTCTAGTATCCAGCCCAATCCAAAAAATAAATATCGTAAGTATCAAATAGATTCATTAAAATTAAGTTCAAAATTTTAGAATTGGAACTCTGAATAGATAAACCCAAGTCAAAAATAAAATTTTAATTTGAATGCCGATCTAAATGTTCACTCCAAATCGAATAGTTTGATTTGGCACGGTACAGATTTTGTATTTAATCCTAAAAAATTTCAACAATAACAACACATTAATTTTCTAAAGTACATTAATTAACCACTTAATAGTTAAACGAATTAAATTAACAATATACATTGAATCATGAGTTAATAATGTTTGGATCAATTCAAAGTATTAATGTACTGCATTAATTGTTAGTATAACTTGGATTACACATGTCAACTAATGATGATAAGAACGCCTATGTGGCTTCCTACGTGTCCTTCTAGCAATTGTGCTTATTCACTTATATATATATATATATATATATATATATATATATATATATATATATATATATATATATATATAAGTTAGATTAGTAGATGAAATTACATAACGAGTAAAAATAGGAGAGGATTTACACAAAAATCAAAAAAAAGAAAATTGAAAAGGGGATGAATAAAAATTACAAAGATGAAAAAGAGATTTACCTTTTGGTAGATGTGGTTGATCTTGATTCTTCAATGGAGAATGGTTGAGAAGAGTTTTTTTTTTTTTTTTTTTGTGTTTTTGATTTTTTTTCTTTCTTACTAGAGTTTTTTCTACTAAGGCTTCTACTTGCAAAATGCTAAAAGATGAGAGAGAATGAGAAGATTAGAGTGTAAGGTTTTTTGCTAAGGAAGAGGGGTCCACTTTATGTAGATGGGTGGGGGGTATTTATAGGAGAGATAGGTGAGAATTTTGGGAGAAAAGAAAATGGAAAAATAAATAAAAAAAACTGATTTCTAAAGCTAATTAATTAAAGGAGAAAGAAATATAAAGTAAAGCTAAACAAAAAAGGAATAAACCTAAACTAATAGGTGCCTAGTGTGGGGGACAAGGTAGATTATGGGGAGATTTGGGAGGATAAGACAAATTGAGTAAAAACAAAACAATGGAAAGAGGAAAAGGAAACATAAAAGAAAAGGAAAAGGGAAAAAAGAGAAGATTAAAAAAAAAAAAAAAAAAAAAAAAAAAAAGGTAGAAATAAAAAGGGGTGGGGGTAGTTCACGTATAGGAGAGGGGGATTTTGGGTTTTTTTTTTTTTTTTAAATTTCTCATTGGCCCCACACAGAGAATGTTATCATAATTTTTGTTTTAGCTTTTTTTTTTTTTTGGGATTTTATGGGTTTTTGGCCTTTGGGTTTGCTAAATTAAAAAAAAAAAAAAAAGATTTGCTCTGATACTAAACTTGACATTAAAGTGATCCAACACTAAAAGACCCTTAAACACATTTTTTTTGAAATCTTTTTATAAACTCTAATAATAATCATTATATATATATATATATATATATATATATATATATATATATATATATATATATATATATATATATATATATATATATATATATATATATATATATATATATATATATATATATATATATATATATATATATATTTATTTATTTATTTATTTATTTATTAAAAATGCTGACACTAGTAAAAGAAAAAAAGAAAGTCAAAATTTTTGCATCTACAACTCGCGTTATGGAAATGAACTAGGACTCTACTCTTGACTTGGAGATGATTGGTGACACTTTCGAGGAGAAAAGCCGCAAATTTGTCAAATTCTTGTACAATAAAAACGATGTTGTGCCACACTCTCATGGAGACAAGGTCCTGATTTTTCACATTCTCAAGGAGTCGAGATATTATTATACTCTCGATGAGCCAAGACGATGATGTGCCACACTCTCGAGGAGCCAAGGCAATGATTTTGTATCTGATACTCTCAAGGAGCTAATATTTTCAAGAAGCTGATACTCTCATGGAGCTATACTCTCTGATGGAGCAGTACTCTCTGATGCAGCTATACTCTCTGATGGAGCAGTACTCTCTGATGGAGCTATACTCTCTGATGAAGCGATACTCTCTGAATGAGCGATACTCTCTGATGGAGCGGTACTCTCTGTTGGACCGATATTCTATTGGAATTATACTCTTTGCTGGAGCGATACTCACTGATGGAGCTATACTCTCTAGGAGTGGTACTCTCTGATGGAGCTAGACCCTCTGATGGAGCTATAATCTTTGGGAGTGATATTCTCTGGGAATTATACTCTCTGATGGAGCGGTACTCTCTAATGGAGCTAAGGTACTTATTTTTCACACTCTCAAGGAGCCGAGATGTTATCATGCTCTTAAGGAGCCAACTCATTGATTTTACACTCTCTGGGAGCCAATGCCTTAATTTGCAACACTCTCAAGGAGCCAAGATATTATCATACTTTCAAGGAGCTAACTCTTTCAAAAAGTTGGTACTCTCAAGGAGCTAACACTTTCAAGTAGTTGGTGCTCTCAAGGAGCCAACACTTTCAAAAAGCTGGTACTCTCAAGGAGCTAACGCTCTCGAGAAGCTCGTACTCTCAAGGAGCTGGTGCTTTCAAGAAGTTGGTACTCTCAAGGAGCTAACGCTTTCAAGAAGCCGGTACTCTCAAGGAGCTAACGTTTTCAAGAAACTGGTACTCTCAAGGAGCTAACGCTCTCGAGAAGCTCGTACTCTCAAGGAGCTAATACTCTCGAGGAGTGAATACTTTCTAGAAGTTGATAATTTCATTTTCAAGAAAAGTATGACTATGAACCATGTAGTAAAACAGTTTAATTTTTTTTTTATTAAAAGGTGTGATAATCCACGAAATTTGGGGTATAAAAACACATAGTCTGTATTTGAACATATGCATGACTGGCCAAAGTGTTTCCGAGTATAGATTCTAAAGAGTGAACTTGCATCTTTTTGTTGGGTTTGAAATGATAGCAGAGTAACTTTTGAGTAGGACTTGCAACACACATGCATAATTGCCCCTAACAGAATTGCTGGCGACAAAGAGGAGGGTTAATAATTAAGGGGCATATTGGCATGCAAGCGTCTGGGGTTTCATGAGGCATTTAGGCGCAAAGATTGAATGTTTATTCAAGTTCAAGTAGAGGTTGGAAAGGAGCATTTCTATTCAAACTTTGAGTGCTCGAGGAGCCGGTGCACTCTTAAGAATAACTCTTCTTCACTTGTCCAAATATATAATTGATCTTCTTGAGAGAAAACAATGCTCCAAGAATCAAATGATCGAGTTTTCAGATAATCCACCCTGAATAAGGTAGTTGTCCCTAGTGTAGCATACCCTAACAACCTCTTTCCAAATTTCCGGCTAGCAGAAAAGTTATGTGTTCTTTTTCCTTGCATTTGCATTCGAAAAGTTCTCCATGCTGATTCACATGTCTTTGCTCATTTAAAACCCAAGGCCCTTTTTTTTTGTTTTGAAAATGTACACGCCAAAATCTTTTATGCAAAGTGAGCTTGCAATCAATTAACTCGTCAACATGACACGTTTAAGAGTGCATCTTTCAACTCCAAATTAGATGTAACTCAAAAGACATTCACACCTCAATTTTGGGCGATCCATTTTATAAGTAATCTAGTTGTTTGACTGACATTGATATCCAGATGTGAGATACCTTGGTTGGACTGTATTATTGTTTAAGTTGATTCCCATGACTTCCTGCACTTTTGTGCAATAGTGCATGGTTCGTCCTCTCGATTATTGGTCGGGAAAACCGATCACCTTTTGATGCTCTTAACTTTTTGTTTCTATTTTCTTTTGTGGTGGGATTTTTATCAGTATATGATATACCTTTTTACGCGAACGTTCCCGCTTCATTAGGCGCGAACACCCGGTTACTCAATATATCACAATCTCTGATATTCTTTGCTTGCTCATGCTCTTGGTCGCAATCATCTCGTGACCACTATGGATGCCCCCTTGGATTTTACAGAGGCCTCCTCCAAGAGCATTGGAGCAGGTTTTCCCACACCCTTTTTTTCACGCAAAAATATATAAAAGACCATTCGAGAGTCACCATGGAAGTAAGGTACTAGTTACGTGGATTAATGTATAAAAGTCTTTCCTCAACATCTCACATCTTAGAATCAAAAGGAGTCGATGTTCTAGATTTCTTAAAAGCTAGTTCACACAGAATGAGAGTTAGTCTTCCGAGTCTAATCTTGATCTTGAATTGGAAAACACCTCAAACATGTCATGTTAATGAAATCAACCAACGTGAACTCGCTAGGCACTCAAGATTTTTGCAATATACACTTCGTCATTTTTTTTTCTTCTTCTTGCCCCTAGGGTGAAAGTTGAGCATTGTGTTGACCGAATCCAAAAGGATTGCCTACACATCCCTGCGAAGGGAATCAGGTCTGGCGTAGTTCGTGCCTTTGATGCGAAGGCTGAAAACTGGCGGCATGGCTTATTATCAAATGCACTTCTTCAACTGTCGGTGTTGGTGGCACATTGTTGCCCCAGGACCTTGATTCATGACCAATGCTCTAATGAACGGTCTCACAAATATTGCCCCTTCATATTTCAAGGAGTCGTTGTTGCTTTGTCGTGGTCGTGAATCAGAGTTCACCATATGAGTGCCGATCATGTTCAAATTGAATAGAAGTGTTCCTCCAACCCTAATACGAAAATGTTGATGAAAATGGGGATGCCCCTCGGAATGGTGAGAAGCGAAAGGTTTAGGAACTAATATGTCAGGATTCGCAATATGTGTTTAGGGCTGTGGGTACAGAGGATTACAGCAGATCTCTAAAACGCTTGTCATGCATTTGCTCGAATACCGATTAATTCATGAAAAAGACTACTAGACCCCAATTTTTCAATTTTTATTTTTGGACAAATGCATTTTCCTCAAGACTCATGGTCACGACCAAAAATTCATTTCCGAACAAATGTTAGTCATCCAAACCTCAGCAGCTAGACGACTAAGCACTTATGAGGCGAAGCATGACATTCGGATCCGAAATACCCCGACCATCCTTCTCTTGGGCCCCCCACAGAGAATGTTATCAAATTTTATGTTTTAGCTTTATTTCTTCTTTTTTTTTTTTTTTTGGATTTTATGGGTTTTTGGCCTTTGGGTTTGCAAGATAAAAAAAAAGATTGGCTCTAATACTAAACTTGACATTAAAGTGATCCAACACTACAGGACCCTTAAACACTTTTTTTTTTTGAAATCTTTTTATAAACTTTAATAATAATCATTATATATATATATATATATATATATATATATATATATATATATATATATATATATATATATATATATTAAAAATGCTAAAAAATGCTAACACTAGTAAAAGAAGAAAAGGAAGTCAAAATTTTGGCGTCTACAACTCGCGTTATGGAAATGAACTAGGACTCTACTCTTGACTTGGATATGGAGTAGAATTCCCGAATTTAAGAAAGGGAAATTGTAATACCCCCCGAATTCGCAATGATTTCCTAGGAGTTGTCGACGTCGTTGTGCAGGACTCGACACCGCTGAACCGTCACAAATCCAAAGGCGTTACTGCAACATTTATCGCTAAGGAATAAATGCTAAGCAGAAAGGAAAACTAGGTATCAAAGGAAGCATCTAAACAAACTAAACATTAATATCAGAGTTGTCTATCAAGTGAACTTAAGTCCATTAAAGTATTATTACAACTTTGCCTTCAAGGGCACAAACCAAAAATCCCAATGATCCAAAGTAACCAATAGTTCTAAAGAGACGGCCCACATTAACACTTCAAGCTATCCGTCCTCACTTAGCTACACCTGCACTTTGGTTTCCATGACGGAAACAAGGTACAGAAGAAAAGAGAAGAAACAAAAGAAAACAAAAATCAGATAAACTGAATAAACGTCGTCCATACCCAGTAAAAACACTTTTGCAAACCTTACCTGGGTTTTAGAAGAATCACTGAAATTCATTTGCATGCACAAGTAGACATACAATCAAGCTCACGCAAACTCGACATTCAATTACATGCAATTCTTGCTTTAGTGATCACTCGAACACAAACGGATAAACCATCTTGATTAGAGAAATAAGAGAGCGAATAGAACAACGATTACCCATACTGTTTATAGATAGATATAGACATGCCATGGACTTACTCTAGTGTATATTCACACTACCTCTAACATAATAATCGATATGTAGAGAATTAAACGATGGGGAATGATCTGTCCCGAACACACTACGAGGTGTCCATAATAAGTAACTTGGGAATCACGCATCCCTAGACTACATCAATTAGATGAGTCTCGATTGCTCGACTACTCCTAGGGATCCATTAGGAGTCTTATTCTCATTTATAAATTCAATTCACATACTTGCATTGATTGACCTAGTGGTACAATGAGACCACGACATACTACTTTACTTCATGCTCATGATAATGAATAATAATAACGACGATAACGACGTAAATGCATATTAAGAATAATCATGCTTCATATATGTCTAACGAAATTTCGGCAGCACTTTGGCAGTAAAACATGATATCCAAAATTTACACTTTCAACAAATGATCCATCCAAGCATAATAGGTGCTCAGTAGCACTCAATAATAACCCATTCCAAATAACACATATATTATATCATAATAATATTAGAAATTCGCATCGCTATACATGCTCGATAATTAGCATATGAACTAATTATTAAAGAAACTTCATAAACTTGTCATACTCAATATAAATCATATTTACACGAATAATATATTTCTAATTCTCATAATTAGCGACGATATAATTTAATCATGCTTCGCATATTAAATTCACAATAATATTCAAATAGCACATAACACATCAAAATAGTTTTGATGGAGCTTTGGAAAGAGGTAGGCACAATCGCTTACCTAACAAACGCTCATTAATTAGTACAAAAGCTCCACGTACGAAGATAATCATGTTTGCTCGTTAAGCCCTAATTAAAAACAATTACCAAAACTGAGTTTATTCAATACGAAAATCTAAATAGTACTGAAACTGTAAACTGATATTTTTATTAAATTCCTCGATTTATTTCAATCAATCTCAGCTTTTGAAAATCCGGATTCGTACTCCAAAAGAGTACAGAAAAATAAAAACAATAATTGAAAAATACTGAAAAATACGAAATTAATTAAAACGAAATTGTTAAACGAAACCCTAATCGATTTTTTGAGTCTAGGCCGTGATACACCAAGCATGGGGACCCACGACCTAGCCCATCACCAAGACCACCACCCACCGACTACCATGGTCGGCGGTGGCTCGCCGGAGCGCCGACGATGAAGGAGAGAGAGAGAGAAGAATTGCGAGAGAGAGAGAGAGAGAGAGAGAGAGAGAGAGAGAGAGAGAGAGAGAGAGAGAGAGAGAGAGAGAGAGAGAGAGAGGAGCGACGGGGATGTCACGCCCCGTACGTCGGGTCAAAGACTTGACAGACGGCAACTCGGCTACGACATCTCCGTAGACGAGCTAAGCCTTTCTTACAAACTAATATCAAACATACTCACACAACAGATAAACAAAATACAGAATTACAAACCATTATCCTCTAATTGACACAAGACCATTATTAAAAGAAAACACACGGACTAAATACTGAAAGAACAAATTTTCTATTCCGGTCCAGAGTCCCTAAGATCTCACACTCCCATGTACCCCTCGTTGAAAAGGACTTCAGTGGTACCTGAAAATATTATATATAAAAGGGTGAGTTCAACAGCCCAGTAAGTAATTTAACCCGATCCGGCCGGATCAAGCAAGTTTCAAAGCGCAGGAAGTTAATCCAAATACAATAAAATAATGATAAATCTCCAATCTTAGTAAAAGGTGTGGGCAAATGTAATTCAAGTCCGTTAGTGTGCCAGATATTCCCGTAGGAATCCAAATTCAATACTCCCATTTAATCCCTGGGAAGGGCCAGATATGGACGTTTCCATAAGTTCAAATATCAGTGATAGTTCCCATTTAATCCCTGGGAAGGGCCAGATATGAGTGTCCCCATAAGTTCAAATATCACAGATAATTCCCGTTTAATCCCTGGGAAGGGCCAAATATGAGTGTCCCCATAAGTTCAAATATCACACATAGTTCGAGAATACAACTAGCCCACAAAATAATAGTTCAATTCGATGTTCACAAATTCTCTTTAAAATAATCATAAAACAATACTTTCCATTTTCTCAAGGTTCAGTACTCAAATATTCGTAATAGTCATGCTTGATCCAATTTTCTAAACGTATATAATAAATAATAGTCGGATACGAGATCGAATTTCTGATTCGGAAACGTCTACTAGCAATATTAGCTTTATTATAAAAACAAGCTAAATTGGGAGAAACCACTTACCTTAGTGTGTAAGCCGTATGTAACCTTGACAAAACTACACCAGTATTCGCAGCCTCCACTTCCACTTCGATTCCTCTTCTTCTTGCTTCTTCTTAACCAATTGTTCTATGCTATTTATAGCAAAAATTTGCTAGGCAAAGAGTTGTGGCCGACATCAATCTCTTGCTTTTTAATCAAATTATTTGCTTTTGATCTTATCACCTTCTTTGTGCAATGTGGCCTTGCCGACCACAAACCTCCTTTCTCTTTTTTTTTTTTTTTTTCGTTGGTTATTACATCCACCCCTCCTTAAAAAGAGTTTCGTCCTCGAAACTCATTTTGGCTCTTCTGCGAACAAGAAAGGGTATTTTTCCTTCATTATACTTTCTTTTTTCCTAAGTAGCCTCTCTCTCTTCTCGATTTCTCCATTGTACCTTGACAAAAGGAATTGTCTTATTTCGCAATGCTTTCACTTCTTGGCCAAGAATCATGATTGGTTGTTCTTCGTAGCTTAAATCTGCCTTGAGCTCTAGAGGAGTTAGTTCGACATGGATATAAGGAAAACATTGTGAACTCCAGCCAATGATGGGGGCAGTACCAGCCTGTAAGCTACTTTACCAACCCTTTTCAGGATCTCAAATGGCCTAATAAATCTCGGATTCAGTTTACCTCGCATTCCAAATCTAAATACTCCTTTTGTCGGTGATATTTTCAAGAACACGTGATCTCCTTCATGGAACTCCAAATCTCTTCTTTTCTTGTCTGCATAACTTTTCTGTCTGCTTTCAGCTGTCTTTATTTTCTCTCTGATAGCTTGAACTTTTTCAGCAGTTTGTTGTACTAGCTCTGGTCCTAGGAATTGTTTTTCACCTACATCATCCCAATATGTAGGTGACCTACACTTTCGACCATACAAAGCTTCGTACGGTGCGCTTCCAATGGTTGACTGATAGCTGTTGTTGTAAGAGAACTCTACCAAATGTAGCCATTCATCCCAAGAGCCTCCAAAGTCTATAGCACATGCCCTAAGCATGTCTTCCAAAATTTGAATGGTTCTTTATGATTGGCCGTCGGTTTGTGGATGGAAAGCAGTACTAAAATTTAAATGTGTGCCCAAAGCTTCATGAAGAATCTCCCAAAATCGAGCCACGAATCGAGTGTCCCTGTCGGATACGATAGACATCGGAACTCCATGTAATCTGACTATCTCCTTTACGTAGAGTTGAGATAGTATTTCTGTAGTATAACCTACTTTGATGGGTATGAAGTGTGCTGATTTTGTTAGACGATCAACAATAACCCAAATCGATTCATATCCATCTCTTATTCTTGGCAAACCTGATACAAAATCCATCGTTATATCTTCCCATTTCCATTTGGGAATCGGCAATGGGTGTAACTTCCCTGCAGTTCCTTGGTGCTCCGCTTTTACTTGCTGACATACTATGCACTAAGACACAAATTTTGCAATTTCTGTCTTCATATTTTTCCACCAATAATGATCCTTCAAATCTCTGTACATCTTTGTACTGCCTGGATGAATTGCATAACGCAATTTCTGTCTTCATATTTTTCCACCAATAATGATCCTTCAAATCTCTGTACATCTTTGTACTGCCTGGATGAATTGCATAACCACTATTATGTGCCTCATTCATAATTTCCCTCTTCAGCTCCATATTATCAGGAACACATAATCGGCTTCCCAGTCGCAAAGAACCGTCTTGATGGATCCGTAAATTCCAATACATGGAATTCTTTTGGAAGGGACCTGATCCAATTCTGCTGCGAAGTTTTTGTAAGAAAATGTCTTCGCTTTGACTATTCTTGATTTTCTCGATTAAGGTGGGTTGAACTGTGAAAGTGGCCATCATACATTGTGGATCGTGCTTTTTCACCCATAACCCCAGTCTTCTCATTTCTTCCACAAGAGGCTTTTGTTTAGTAATGAGGGTAGCTAAATTGCCCTGTGACTTCCGGCTCAAGGGGTCAGGCACCACATTTGATTTTCCTGGATGATAGGTGATTGCCAAGTCGTAATCTTTTAACAGCTCTAGCCTTCTCCTCTGTCGCATGTTCAATTCTTTCTGCGTAAATATGTATTTTAAACTTTTGTGATCCGTGAATTTTTCACCGTAAAGATAGTGTCTCCATATCTTTAAAGCAAATACCACGACTGCCAATTCCAAATCATGTGTAGGATAGTTCTGCTCGTATGGTTTCAGTTGCCTCGACGCATACGCCACAACTCTTCCGTGCTGCATCAGGACACACCCCAAACCGTTCTTGGAGGCATCACTGTAAACAGTGAATCCCCCATTACCGGATGGAATGGTAAGTACTGGGGTTGTTGTTAATCGTTTCTTCAATTCTTGGAAGCTCTCTTCACATTCTTCTGTCCACAAGAACTTGGTGCCTTTGTGTGTCAGTTGGATAAGGGGTAAAGCTATTCATGAAAAGTCTTCTACAAACTTTCGATAGTATCCAGCTAAACCCAAGAAACTTCTGACTTCCGTCACAGTTGTGGGTCTGTTCCAATTGACAACTTCTTGAATTTTCATTGGATCTACTGATACTCCCTTTCTAGATACTATATGCCCAAGGAATGCTACACTTTCTAGCCAAAACTCGCATTTTTTGAATTTAGCATATAATTCCTTCTGTCTTAAGAGTTCTAACACCATCCTTAAGTGTTGTTCATGCTCTTTGCGACTCTTCAAATACACCAGTATATCATCAATAAATATGATCACAAATTTATCTAGAAATGGCTTGAACACCCTATTCATCAGGTCCATAAAGGTTGCAGGTGCGTTAGTTAACCCAAACGGCATTACCAAGAACTCGTAATGCCCATAACGAGTTCGAAAGGCTATCTTAGGTACATCTTGTGTTTTTACTTTTAATTGATGGTACCCAGAACGAAGATCTATTTTGGAGAACACCTTAGCACCCTCTAACTGATCAAACAAACCGTCTATTCGAGGTAAAGGGTATTTGTTCCGGATAGTTACTTTGTTCAATTCTCTGTAATCAATACACATCCTCATGCTTCCATCCTTCTTTTTCACAAATAACACAAGAGCACCCCAGGGTGATACACTAGGTCTGATATATCCTTTATCTAATAGTTCTTGTAATTGCTCCTTTAGTTCTCTCAACTCTGTTAGGGCCATGCGATACGGGGCTTTTGAAATTGGTCTGGTATCGGGAACTAGGTCAATTGTAAATTCTATTTCTCTATCGGGTGGTAAACCTGATAGGTCCTCGAGGAACACATCTGGAAACTCCCTTACCACAGGAATATCTTCTAATGTCTTTTCCAGTTTCTTAGTGTCCATTGCATTGACCAAGTATCCCGTACGACCCTTTTTAAGTAACTTTTGTGTTTGAAAAGCAGAGATTACCCTAAGGGGTGAACGATTTGGGCTACCAGCGAATGTAAAAATTTGTTGGTTGGGAATTTGAAATTCAATGATCTTTCGGGAACAATCTATATTTGCATGGTGAGTAGATAACCAGTCCATTCCCAAAATGACATCAAAGTCAGTCATATCTAATAATATAAGGTATACGGGCAGCTCTTTATCACCTATGTTAATTGGGCAAAATCTAGCAATCTTCTGAGCCACTAAGGTGTCTCAAGCTTGAGTACTCACACATAAGTGGGTACCCAAGGGTTCAAAAGGTAATTTGCATCTCTTAGAAAATTCAAGGGAAACGAAAAAATGGGTAGCACAAGAGTCAAACAAAACATATCCGTATGTATTTTGAATAAGGATAGTACTTGTCACCACAGTGTTGGATGCTTGAGGGTTATTCTAAGTAAGGGCATAAATTTGTCCGGGTGCTTGTGTCTTCATGTTTCCACTCTTTTGATGGCTAAATGAGTGGGATGGTTTTGCAAATGATACTTGGGTCTTCTGGAATTGTTGAATTGTACGACCCTGGTTGGTTTCATCCTCCTAGGGGCAGTTTGCGATCAGATGCCCTCTTTCACCACACCTAAAGCACGATCCATGACACCATCTGCACTCACCCCCTTAGTATAACCTCGAACACCTTGTACATCGGATGCTAAGAGCTTTAGATGAAAAAGCCATACTCTGTGAAGGTTGTGCTCCACCATTCGCCTTACCACCGACAGAGGTATGAGAACCTCCTCTGAGTGACGAGGCAGGTGAAGCCCCGAGAGGTTGGCTTTGTTGTCTCTTCACATTGTTACCGATGCTTTGCACCCCAACTGAGCCTTGTCTCTTTTTCTTCTCGTTTTTGTCTCGCTTCACTTCCGCACGGCTTATCTCGACTATCTTTGCCTTCTCAACCACTGCTACATAAGTTTGTAGCTCAAAGATCCTGACTCTTTCCTTTATGTCAGGCAGCAGTCCATAAACGAATCTTGAGGCTTTATCAGCCTCAGTAGATACAAATAGAGGGGCATACTTGCATAACCCCTCAAATTTATCTTGATATTCGTTAATGGATGTGTCTTCTTCTTGTTTTAGCGATATAAACTCTTCAAGAGCCTTGTCACGAAGACTTTTAGGGAAGTATTTTTCATCAAATACTTCCTTAAATTTTGCCCACGTGAGTGGTTGAGGGTTCTCTCCGCTTGTAAGGAGACCTTCTTCAGATAACCACCAATCGTAAGCTCTACCTTCGAGTTGGTACACCGCATATTGTACCTTTTCTTCTTCAGAACATTTAAAGACTCTAAAAGTCTTTTCCATGGATTGCACCCACCCTTGTGCCTCAGCAGGATCTATTGTTCCCGCAAAGGTCAAAGGGTTCAAATTTCTGAAATTTCTGAAATTATTATTTTCCTCCGGTTGTTTCTTGGAACTGTTAAACGATTGAATCATTTGATCATGCAACAATCGTTGTTGTTCCAACAATCCTTCAAGTAACTTATGTTGCAAGTTAGGATGGTTGTGAATACCTCTTTCTTGAATTCGTGCATCAATTTGCTCTTCTTCGACATCTTCGATATTCCTGACCACATTATCTCTCTCGGCTTCATTCTCCGAAGGTCGGTCGACTATTTCCATTTCTTCGATAAAATTAGCCATCCTTATTATAGTAAACACAACTTATCAGAGAGTAAAATAAAAAGAAATAATCAAAAATTCTCTTAATAGTTCCATAAATAATAATAATAATAATAATAATAATAATAATAATAATAATAATAATAATAATAATAATAATAATAATAATAATAAAGCTACCACAACTACATCCCGTAATTTAGATCTACCCAGCTGTCTCACTGACTAAGGGTTTCTCACTGAGGGCCTTTCTTTTTATAACTATTGCTCTGATAACATAAAATCTGTCACGCCCCGTACGTCGGGTAAAAGACGTGACAGACGGCAACTCGGCTACGACATCTCCGTAGACGAGCTAAGCCTTTCCTAGAAAATAATATCAAACATACTCACACAACAGATAAGAAAATTACAGAATTAAAAACCATTATCCTCTAATTGACACAAGGCCATTATTAAAAGAAAACACACAGACTAAATACTGAAAGAATAAATTTTCTATTCCAGTCCAGAGTCCCTAAAATCTCACACTCCCATGTACCCCTCATTGAAAAGGACTTCAGTGGTACCTGAAAATATTATATATAAAAGGGTGAGCTCAACAGCCTAGTAAAAAATTTAACCCAATCCGGCCGGATCAAGCAAGTTTCAAAGCGCATGAAGTTAATCCAAATACAATAAAATAATGATAAATCTCCAATCTTAGTAAAAGGTGTGGGCAGATGTAATTCAAGTCCGTTAGTGTGCCAGATATTCCCGTAGGAATCCAAATTCAATACTCCCATTTAATCCCTGGGAAAGGCCAGATATGGACGTCTCCATAAGTTCAGATATCAGTGATAGTTCCTATTTAATCCCTGGGAAGGGTCAGATATGAGTGTCCCCATAAGTTCAAATATCACAGATAATTCCCGTTTAATCCCTGAGAAGGGCCAGATATGAGTGTCCCCATAAGTTCAAATATCACACATAGTTCGAGAATACAACTAGCCCACAAAATAATAGTTCAATTCGATGTTCACAAATTCTCTTTAAAATAATCATAAAACAATACTTTCCATTTTCATAAGGTTCAGTAATCAAATATTCGTAATAGTCATGCTTGATCCAATTTTCTAAACGTATATAATAAATAATAGTCGGATACGAGATCGAATTTCTGATTCGGAAACGTCTACTAGCAATATTAGCTTTATTATAAAAACAAGCTAAATTGGGATAAACCACTTACCTTAGTGTGTAAGTCGTACGAAACTACACCAGTATTCGCAGCCTCCACTTCCACTTTGATTCCTCTTCTTCTTGCTTCTTCTGAACCAATTGTTCTATGCTATTTATAGCAAAAATTTTCTAGGCAAAGAGTTGTGTCCGACATCAATCTCTTGCTTTTTAATCAAATTATTTGCTTTTGATCTTATCACCTTCTTTGTGCAATGTGGCCTTGCCGGCTACAAACCTCCTTTCTCTTGTTTTTTTTTTTTTTTTTTGGTTGGTTATTACAGGGGAGAACCCCTCCACGTCGGCCACTCGCCAGCGACCACCCAGGCGCGGCCTGGTGACGCGGCGATGGCGCGACAGTCGCGACTCGGCAAAACAGGGGAGGGGGAAAAACAGAGCACGGGGAGAGAGAGAAAAGGGAAAAGAGAGAGAGAAAGAAGGAGAGGGGGAGAGCGGCTCACCTAGTAGTGGACTGGTGGTCCTCCGGCGACTGGCGGCCGAGCAAGGGGGAGGAGAGAGAGAGTGTGTGCGTGCGGTTTGGAGAGAGAGAGAGAGAGAGAGAGAGAGAGAGAGAGAGAGAGAGAGAGAGAGAGAAATTGTAAGGTTTTGGCTCAGTTTTTGTAAACTGATCAATTAGCTCATCTGATAGCTTATATAGGTCTCTAGTCAATGAAAGTCAAAACCTACTAGAACTAGGATTAATTTTCTGATTTAATTGCTAATTAAAAATAATTAAAACCAATTAAATGCTAATTAAAACTAATTAAAACAATATGAATAAATCTTATTCATATACAAAACTATTTTAATTAAATCCCTCAATTTGATAATTATAAATCACGAAATTTTCATAATAATAATTAATATTATTATGGCTTAATTTGAATAAATCGAATCGTTATATAAATATACGATTTAAATCTCCCAAAATTATTTATAAAAGAATTATAGATCGATATTATAATTATAGAAAATATTGGGGTATCACAAAAATATACTGTTGACTTGCTTAAGGAAATAAATAAGACTCTTTTTTTTATTTTGTGAAAGATCATTGACGGGAATATATTATTTGCACGTAATCTAATTCGTATGGAAAAGAACGTCTTCCTAATATGGTCACTATTATCGTCGGAATCATACATGGATTCTATCTCGTAAAATGAAAAGATCTTAGACTCTATTTGTAAACCTGACAAAATGCACAAGCACACAAAAGGGAATCCTTCCCAAAACCGGACTCAAGAAAATCCTAAGGGGGGATCTAGCCCTAATATTGTATGGAAACTAATCACATAGCAAGGAAACAATCAATCACAATATGGCAAGTAAATCAATTAGCACCTTGATATGGACTATGGGACTAAATGCAATAGCTTGACACAATCTATGGTTGGATGAGGTAACCCATGACCGGATGCGTTTCGTCATCTATGGGATGCATAGTAAAACTAGACGTACAGTTTTACATATCTCGAATGGAAACATGTAAATGCCATGGGGTGGAACATGACTATGTGCAAAGGTAACTCGGACGTAGTGGGTCACCGGCCTAAGTCATAGACAATGCTCCAAAGGGTAATTCCGGTTTATGGTGTGGTGATGTCTTTCGACATCTTGTGATGATAACGTATGCAATATGAATGATATGGATGCAAAGCGAAGAATGTAAACACATACGGTAATTTGAACCAAATAGCTAAAATAAATTATTGACATGGATAAGTGTTCGAATTACACCCTCTTATAATTATCCCCAGTTGAGTCGCCACTATAAGAACCCTCGCCTTTCCGGCGCTAATTTGCGAGACGTTAAATTGGAATTAGTGGTTCTTAAATAACACGTCATATGCAATTTTAATTCAATTGTGATGGGGAATATCCAATTCGCAAACAATGAAGTCGCCACCAATTTTTAGGAAACAATTGGAAACCATCAAAAAGTGCACTCAATTCCTATTGAAAATTGACTCATATCCAAGGGGCTAAATATTGAGTTCGGGGGTGTAGGTATGAAATAAACAAAATAAATCTCATCTAAATCGCCCGAATTAACGGCCTCTACTAAGCCTATCCATGTCAAATATTTATTTATGCTATTTAGTTCCATACAAATCCGGTCGTCCAAGATCATAAATTTAACTAGGTGGGTTAAAGACAACCAAATTATCTATTGTTATCACGTTGCACAATTTATATCCAATTTACATGCATATTATTTATCAAGCACAAACAAAAGGTGTGAGCAATAATAAACGCTCCAACCTACCACACTTTGCTAAACGCGCCAAGCATTGCATATGCACATCAATAAATTTGTTAGTAACTTCAATAGAAGAACAATGCAAAAATATTAACTTTATGCTAAAATAAACCTAAGAGGTTGCTACATGCATGCCTAAACATAAAAAAGATGCAAACTTGCATAAACTAATAAAAATGTGCAAACTTTAAATTAAACTAGCATGCATAATTATCTACAAAGATCAAAACATGCATAGTTATTCAACCGTAATCAAAAGCTAAGTAAAACATGATCATAGATAATAAAAGAAGAAGTTAAATAAAAGATTTAGGTTCTCAGGATGGTTAACCTAGACGTTCTATTCGAACGGGACTAGTAGAATTGGAAGTACTCTTTAATCTTGGGTGTTAGGTTGGGTGCAATGGCTTGCTTGAGTCTTCAAAATCTGAATTCTCTATGATTTGGGGTATTTGTGCTCTCAAATTGCTCTCAAAATTATAAACTGACCAACCTCCCTCAAAAGATGGTGAAAGGGGGTATTTAAAGAGTTAGGGACGAAAATAGGGGCATACAGGTGCAAACCCGGCGCCAAACTCATCTCAGCCAGAAAATCAGGCCCAGCGGCTACCCGAAGGGCAGCTGGGGGCCAGCGGCTGCCGCTGAAGCTCAGTTACTGGCCGCTGGGGCTCAGCGGCGTGCCGCGGGGCCTAGCGGCTGCCCTGAGGGCCCCCGCTGTCACGCGTGTACCGCCGGGTTGATAGCGTCAGCTGCTCGACCCAAAGGCGCCCGCGCGACTAGGGATTTTTAACTTTTTGTGTTCTGTAAATTACGAAATTGCCCTTGGGCTGACCCAGGGGGTCGGGATTGAGCGATTTTGACCCAAATCTTCAAGACGCGATATCTTTTGATCCGGGAACCTGATTGAGGTAAGGTCAAAGGCGTTGGAATCCTTATAACAAGGGCTATCTAAAGACTGTGGTTTCAAGGAATGTGGTCTAGATTTACGAGCAATGTCATTTTCTACTTACGTCCATGTTAATCCATTACCATCATCATCGGGTTTTGCGATGCCAGGGGATGAGAATCGATTAGGGTGTCTACAGAGATACAATTGCACCATCTAAAAATCTGAACTTTCTTCGAGCTCGAAGGGTCGTCTCAATCTCACCGGCCCAATCATCATAATTTTCTCCATTAAATCTGGTTGTAGTAATAAAATCACCAAGTCGATCTTGAGGACCTAGGAAATAAGGAGATTTTGAGTCAATTTTATTTGGTGGTGGGTCGTCATCGACGACCATTGTTTAGGTTTTTGAGTTTTGGTTTAAGTTTTGTTTATGGATCTTTCACGCTCTGATACCATGACAAGTTTGAGGCAGAAAAGATGATCTCTATATTGATCTGTACGCAATATATATATACAACCCTAGTATCTAAATAAATCTTTTGTTATAGGAAATAATCCTAAACAATATCAAACTCTAATATAACCTGCCATAAATAGGCGGAACAGAATATCACAAAAGTCACGCCTGAAATCTCGCAGATCTCGTAGCAGATAATCAAAATAATGTTATGTTTTTTCTCTTGCATATTACAATTGTATATAATTAGATTAAAACGCAATGATTAAATTAGAGCTCGCCACATCAGCCGTTGAATTGCCAAATGACGTGTCAATTTACTTATGGCGTGTCAAGTGACTCATGACCAAGTAAAAAAAAAAGAAAAAGGAAAGGAGAAAGTAGCAACAATAAGACGTTACAGAAACATAATGGAGTTTAATGAATCCTTCATCCCTTCCCTTTATTTTTACAAGTCGTCACACGTTACAAATGAAAGAAATTGAGTAGTAGCTAATTTCTCTCACATATTGATGAGCAAAAAAAAGGGGCTAATTCTTCCCTCCTGAATAGATGATGGAAACACACACCATCAATTCATCTCCTACCTTCCCATATGTTCAGCGTTCGTATCTGGATCTCATCGCCGTCGTCCATCATCTTTCCGGCATCGTGTACAACCAATCCCCATTTTGGTAAGGTTCATCGTATTTCTCTTTGCGATTGCTAATAGGCAATCGGTATCTACACATCCTCTCTTTGCAAGGTAACCCCTTCAACTTCATTAAGTTTAGTACCATATATTGCTTTACATTGTTTTTTTGAATAGTTGTACCAACTTTAATGTTTAAAACTATTTAATTTATTTTTGAATTAAAAAGTTATGCTGAAAAATAGAAAAAATATCAAAAAAAAATAGAAATTACTTCAAAAAATTTGGGAAAAACTATGAGACCTCACTATGATAGTAGAGAGGGCGTGGGGGTAGGTTTTGTGGCAACGGGTGTTGGGAAGCCATGCTCGGCACTCAAAAATTCGTGGAGTAGACATGCCCAATGCATAACTTTCATAATAGTAGGCGCTTGTCTTCCTTCGCCCACAAGCCCTCTCTCAAGTAACTACCCACTAAAGAGTATTATAAGGTTCAGTGGTTCTAATAACAAGAGTAGACATGGCCAATGCAAAACGTGGATTATAGCCTTTGTTTTGGCTTTCCGGGGCTCGGGTGTCAGTTTTGCCCAAACATTTTCATGGGGTTCTATCATGACCATGGAGTACCCTCGGTGCCCCGGGAGGGTCATCCGTATCCACGAACTTTGATATCACCCATGCCTTTGGTGTTTTAATTTTTACACCAGTGTGCGTAAACGCCCTTCCATGACTATCAGGGACCGGATAAGCGACCCCGAAGGCCTACCATGCGCCCTAAGTTGTTCCGTGCGATTTGGTGCAAAATTATGCACCTTCGTTCTGAGGCCTCCCGGAAGCCCAAAAAACATGGATTATAGCCTTCGTTTTCGGCTTCCGGGGGCCCGTTGGTCATTTTTGCCCAAACTTCATCGAGGGATCTATCATGTAATTAGAGGATCCTCGATGCCCCGGGAGTGTCATCCTGATCCCCGAACTTCAATATTACCCATGCCTTCAATGTTCCATCTCTTACATTGATGTCACGTAAAAACGCCCTTACAGCCTTTCAGGGACCCGATAACGAATATTGGGGCCTCTTATATTCCCTAAGGGTGTCCCATGCAAAGTGGTGCGGAATTATCCACCTTCGTTCCGGGGCCTTGTGAAAGCCCAAAAAACGTGGATTATAGCCTTAGTTTTCGGCTTACAGGGGCCCGAGTGTCATTTTTTCCCAAACTTCTCTGGGGGCATATTATAAACCTGTAGCACCCTCGGTGCCCCCGGGAAGGTCATCCGGATCCACGAACTACGATATTTCACCTATGTTTTCGGTTTTCCGGCCCTTCCATTGGTGTCCCGTAAAAACGCTCTTACAAGCGTATCAAGGACCCGATAACGAACCCCGGGGCCTCTGATGCTCCGTAAGTGTGTCCCATGCGATATTGTGCTAAAATATACACCTTCGTTCCGGAGCCACCCGGAAGCGCAAAAAAAGGTGGATTATAGCCTCTGATTTTCGGCTTCCCGAGGTTCGGTTTTCGTTTTTGCCAAACTTCTCTAGGGGAGTCTATTGTCACCCTAGAGGACCTCCGGTGCTCCAAGATGGTTATTCGGGTCCCTGAACTCCGATTTCACCAAGGTTCTTAAGACACGAGCGCTGGATATGAGACATGACGCTCGCTGGGAGCTGGGACATGGCACATGGGCTACCCAGATTTTGTTTCATAATATTTTTTATGTACTTAGTTCGTTTCGATCCTTTGTCTACTATGATAATATTTGATAGAAGAACTTTATAACAGAGTATTCACAAGTTTGTTAATAAAAAGTTAATAACCGTTTCCTAAGCACTCGGTCAAATATAGGTCAATGTTTACAGTATGACTAATCATAATAAGTAGAATTATAATGCAACAAACAACGTCATTTAGGGGTAGATATCTTTAGCTTTTATAGAGGCAGCACAAGCCAATGAATGACTTTTTTTTTTTTTTCTAAAGGCTAATACACGGCCAGACAGACCAGTTGATGACTATTACCATGACTTGAGGGCATCCCTCCCCCCAACATTTTAGAATTTGCCCTAAACTAATTAAGAATCAGGTTGCGGATAAAGCTATCCAAATACCGCCTTGGTGTTGTTTTATCCAAATACCGCCTTGGTGTTGTTTTAGTTTTATTTACCAGTTAATCACAAAATTGGCACAAAAAAGAAAAAGAAAAATATCACAACAATGTTAGAAGCAATGCAACCCATCAGAAAACATTAAATTTAAATAATAATAATAATAATAATAATAATAATAATAATAATAATAATAATAATAATAATAATAATAATAATAATAATAATAATAATAATAATAATAACCCAAAAAGAGCTACCAAAATTTAAATTGGTGACTTAACACGATTACGAGTGTGCAAATTAAAGGAACAACCCATGACCAAAATAAGAAAATTTGCGAGCTTCTCATTTTGTGTTTTCAAGCATAATCATCATTGAAATATCCCATAATCCGTACAGGTTTGAAAACGTTCATCCATGAGAAATTTTGACATGAATGAAGCTCGCCATTGCCACATAAGAAATCAAATCAAATACTAAAAGTGACTATCACTATACGTCGTGATATTAGTACTGCAGGATAGCAAATTTGGGAACTATTGTGATCGAGAAATCATGTCGTGTAGCCGCAAAACTTTTTATTCGTGTTTTTCACGATCATGACTTTTACGGCTGTTTGATTCCCTGCTCACCATGTGCATAAATCATAATGCATCCAATTCTAAATTTTCTTTTTTCTTTTTTATTTTCACTTTTTATCATTATAACTTTTAAAAAAAAATAAGATAAGGAAGAAATGAATAGGAGGCCCTCCTCTTGAGAGTATTGGATTTTAGATACATCGCTTCTCTCTTCCTTTTTTTGAGAAGAACATCGCGTTTATTTTCATAATGTGCCATTGAGCCAAATCGAAAAAACAAATTCTTACCACGAACCAATCTGACAAAATTAGCTGCCCTCCCTGGGAAAAACTTAACAACCCAATACGCAGTGAAATTAAAATGGTTCAACTGTCCCACTAAAACGTTATTTTACTTCTTTTTTGTTCGTCACACTTAAACATTGTCATTTCCGAGAGTGGAAGATTTTTGGGTTGTAAATGACTTACTTACCCTCCCCATCACCCCTCTAACTCTCTCCATTTATAAAATTTGCAATTTACTTTTGCCCCACAATCACTATATCCTCTATGTATTTGGCCAAATTTCTTTGGAGCTTTAACATCTCTTCCTATTCCCCTCACAAATCATCATTTTTCGCCTCCTCCTCACCTCTATTTTCAGCTTTAAAAAAGTTTGAAACGTCTCATAAGACCTTTTAAGAAGCCTAAAAGAAGAAATTTCAAATTCAGACTTTTGTTTATAGGCCTCCCAAAAGGTGTTTTTAGTTTCTTAGGTGGAAAATGGGGTTGATGAGATGTTGGATTAAACTTCTAAGAAGCTTAAAACGTGTTTAAAATTTCTTAGAAGGTGAAAAGATGGTAGAGGAAGTGATTTGTGAAGGAAAATGCTGAAAAAAAATTAGAAATTACTCAAAAGTTTAATCGAACACCGAGTAATATTATTTGTGATGCATGCCAAATATTTGGTTCTCAAAATCTGTGCAAAAGCAAATGACAATGTTTTAGTGAAACGAATGGAGTAAAACTTTCACGGCAACCATCTTCATGAGATGATGGATTCAACTTCTAAGAAGCTTAAAACGAGTTTTCAATTTCTTAGTGCTTGTTTGGTTAATCATGGGAAGTGGTAATTCATGGGAAATATATATATCATGGAAAGTGCTCAATCTTGTTTGGTTAAACAAGAAAATTGTAAATTCATGGGAATTGATGTGGGAAGTGCTACTTACCTTGGGGGATCATGGTAAGCAACTTCCTCCATTATGGAGGAAGTCACTTCCTGTGTTTTTTTTGTCAACCAAATAAGAGCCAGATTTACACTTCTCAGTAATTACCACTTCCTATGTTTTTCAAGTGTCAACCAAACAAGCACTTAGAAGGTGAAAATGAGTAAGGATATGGTAGAGGCTTGGAGGGAGTGGTTTGCGAAGAAAAATACTGGGAAAAATTAGAAACGAATGGGGTAAAACTTTCAGGGCAACCATCTTCATGCTCATAGTCATTTGATCAACCATGACTCTATGAGCCATTAATCCGGCTTGTCCAATATCACTGAGACATGAAAAGGGAAAAGATATCTAAAATTAATTTTTGAAAAAAGAAAAATCATTTGAAAGTAAATTGTCAGGCAAGTTCAGGTGAAAAGATCAGAAAGAGGATAAAAAGAACCAAACAAATAAAATAGTGCTAATGTTTGTTAATTGTTACCTAAGAATTAACAAAGATTAGAAAAACAACAAGGCAAAGAAAGATGACCCAAAAAGGGGTTAACCCCATGATTATTATCTGCGTTACAGGTTTTTATCCCGATCATGCATATTTTAACACTAATCTTATCTTCTTCTTTTTTTGGGTGGCATTTTTACAGTAGAGAGGGTTCCAATTACTGCCTAATCATTCATTTCCATTTCCGCACGGTGTGCGGATACCTCCAAGGTGCCACCTTTCACACCCCACGTCTCTCCCATGTGCCCTCTGGCCCCTGCTGTTTCCTCCTCCCATTTTCTCTCTCCTCGACCAATTCAACCTTGGGAACTTCACTCTGTACAATTAATGGAGGATGTTCTGATATTTTCCTAAACTTCAAGTCCCATAAAATTCCTCAATTCTCCCACCTTAAATATCCAAACTTTGATTTACCCATTTCATCAATTTTTGTGTCTGCTCTGCTCTTTCAGGAGTTTTTTTTTTTTTTTTTTTGGATCAAGTCCACTGATCACCATTACACCACTGAAGAGTGGGAGCTTGTTCATCAGAGAAGAAGTTACAAGCTTCTTCAGTCCCAAAGAAATTATGCTCTTCCATTTTCACAAACTGGGGATGATAACCACTGTTCTGAGCACTTACTAAGCAATCTGATCTGTTATTGTCAGAGAAGCTGAAACAGTTGATTGATAATGGTGAAGACGACGATGAACAGTTGAATCTGAAAGAAGATGAGTTAGGGGACATTAACATCTGATGATTCTGAAGAACCGCAGATGATGAATTTGATGCATTTGGGCTATGATCATCGTTTAAGATAGCACTTGAGTCACTATCTGATGGTCCATCTTTGAATTCTGAGAATAAAAATGTTGCTGAACCAGTTTTCCCCTTCAAGTTTGCGTCTTCCAGTCCAACAGTTAAAGAACCCGGTGGGCTGATGGGTTCAATGAAGTTGTTGTCGTTATCGTCGTCGTTGTCGTTGTTCTCATCATCATCGTTGTCATACTCAGAAACCAAAGCTTCCTCTTTGATTAACAGATTGCACTCTGTGGAATTCTCTTCATTGAGCTTCGATTTCAGCTCTTTAATCTGTAACAAAAAGAATCATCTTTTAAGTATCGGCCAACTCATATGACATTGCAGAATGTTTGGTTTAAAGGCCGATAATAATCGAACCCTCTTATTCGAGTATGTCTCGAATTCTTACATTGCATAAACATAACATGAGACGTTTCATACTTTGACCAAAAACATGACAAGACAAAACATAATAAAAGTACTCAATTTGAATTTGTTTTACCTCCTTAAGTAGGGCATCCTTGTCATGCTGAAGTGACTCATAATTCTGTTTGAGAGAATCAAAACTGGCCTTGAGAACTCCATAATCTCTCTCCAATTGCTTGGTCTTCCACCTAGCACGCCTGTTTTGGAACCAAACAGCAACCTGTCTAGGCTGCAAACCAAGCTCTTGAGCAAGCTTCACTTTCCTCTCAGGTTCAAGTTTGTTCTCAACCTCGAAGTTTCTCTCTAAGGCCTTAACTTGATCCACACTGAGCCTCCTTTTCTTCTCTGATACATGACCGCCTTCTTCAACACACCCTTCTTCATCAAGTCCATCTAGCATGGACTGATACTCCCTGCTGCTGTACATATGGTTACCTCGCGGGCTATGTTCTGCACAATTCAATATCACATATTATTATCAGTTACTGTAAGAAAAATTATGGTGATCTTGAGCTAAAAATTCATAATGGGTATGTTTAAAACACTAAATTAACATAAATAACGATGAAAGATTAGAAATTTAACCTGCTGTAGGGCACATGGACATGAGGGCGCCCAAAGAGTCTGAGCTGGCAATTCTCTTCATAATTTCAACTGTTTTGAGTGTTAAAGCAAGAATCTTTTTGAAGTTTCAATTGTTTTCTGTTTCAGAATTTTGGAGGGGAATTCTTTGTCTTTTGAATGATTTGAAGAATTTTGTTTAAATTTTTCAAAAGTTCATCACTTGCTAGTCCCAACTAGTATGGAACAGCAACAGCAAGTACAGTGGAGTAATGAAGAATAGGATGATAATTCAGTGCTAAATAACCACATATCTCCTATACCTTCACCATCTACTGTTGCCTCATTTCTCAACATTTCTTCTCCTCCCTCTAACCCCATGAAGGAGAAACAATAAAATAAAATTAAACACCAACCAGCTTAACCCACAAGATTATAACACACTTAAATGAAACCCAACCCAAAAAGACAAGTAATCACTGGGTTTTTTCACCACAATATATCATCCATTGAAGCTAAATTGTCTGAAGAATTTAGTCTTTGACTGTTCATCTAAAATGGGTATTGGGCAAGAAAGAAGGAGAGAGAGAGATTTTTTGTTTTTTTTTTTGGTTTGGGTTGGGGAGTTGGAGAAGAAAGAGACCTGTTTTAAAGACCCAGTTCACAACCCAGAGCCACAAGGCTCACAAATATATCTTGTCTTTAAATAAGCCAACTGGGGTTAGTGAGTGAGTTAGAATCTAACTAGGGTTAGGTGCTAGGAGTTGTGAAAATGAAATGAGCCCGAAATTCAACTCAAATGAAATTTGTGTGAGGGTGATAGACGGTAGCCGGTGACAGTCCTCCCCTGTTTGGGACCGTTGGGGTAAGATGGGAAAAAAAGAGGAGATATTTTTTCTGGTTAAAAAATTTTGGAATAAAAAGCGAAAGAAAAGAAACTTTTGGGAAGGTTTGCAAGAAAACGACTAGAAGGCTTCAGTATAGTGGCTCGGCTAATCGGCTTGAGATTAAGCCACGCGATTAAAGATTTGGCCAGCGTCAGCGTATCCTGATCGTAACCACAGCGTGGTCGGTGCCAGGAATCACGATTGTTTAGTGTGGTATAAACTACTGTCTAAATATTTTATAAGTATGTTTTTTTTTTGAAGAGAAAATGAATACACACTGAAAAATGGATATTTCTAGTGTCATGATTCTCATAAAAATAGACTCGGGTAGATGGTGCGGTGGCACATCCTGCATTCGTTCCAATAGTAACTTTTAAAGGTGACTTCCTTGCGATTTTAATAAGATAAATAAATAATTCTTATAAAATGGATTTTTTTGACAAAGATAGATAAATATAAACCTAAACTTCTCTATATGACGAAACCAAAGTAGCATGACTATTGACTAGGACCAGAACAGAATCATTAGTTAGCTTTACGTTACTTCTTTACATTGATTATTTGCATCTTTATACATTGATTATTTGCAATGGCATGAAGGGTTTAGGGGGGTTCATTTTGGTTTGTTTAGAAACTATGAAGTGCTTCAACTATGGTGGTCCTACTTTTGGGGATCAAATCATTTGCGTTGACTCAAAGAGATTACTGACTTTAGTTTTCACATTGTAGATGTATGTGTGCAACAGAACGAGCTTCTAAACTACACTGATGATGTATATGAATATGAATATACCCGTCTATAAATTGTGGGTCAAATGATGTTGTGCTGCAATTATGAATCACAAAGCACCTACACGAATTAATTCATGGAATACCCAAAGCCGTGCGTTAGGAGGTGCTCTTTAGGCACGCCTAAAAAAGGAGGAAGTTCCTCTTTGCCAAACCAAAAAAAAAAAAAAAAAAAGTGCAAAGTTCCTTGCCATTTTTAGCATTAAACTCTAGAAAAAACCACCATCAAATTTTTCTTATACATTGTTGATCTTTAACAAATTAAGATTTGTAAAATTATTTGTCTGGGTGTGTTCTTTTCTACTTAGGGTTCAGTTCAGTTTAGAAACATTCTCTTATAACTTAAACACACCATAGCTACATTTTCTATAATAATACTATCATATTCTCATCTCGCCTAAGTGAAGGTTCGACTACTAATACTTTTCACCTTGTAAATAAAAACTACAAGGTAAGAAGGATAATGTTTTTTATAGTATGAGTGAAATATGTAAATCTTATATCACTAATGAAATACGTCTCTGTCACTCTCTGCCATTGTTAACAAACTCGGAGTTTTTATTTTCCCTCCAGTAGTTTCAGAAGCATTAACCATAATTCCCCAATTATCTTAACTTAATAATTTGCTGACTAAAATCATAAACAGCAGACAAATTTATGCGCAGGAGTAGGTACAATATTCATTGCATATCGATCTTGTCTGTCAGAATGGTTATCAACAAGCGCTTGTGGTGTATAGATTGTCAAAAAAGCCAATTTCAGTACACCAGACGAAAGGTGTGTGTGTGGTACTATGGTTGCTCACCCAAAACAAGAAAAACGCGGTAAAAAAACAAACAGTGAGCGGTAAAAGAATCACAAAGCTTTCAACGAAAAAACAAAAAAGTCATGACCAAAACTTACAAGAATGAAGTAGTGACACATGTGAGTTGTTAATATGTAGAGTACTACAGTACTAGAGATCAGAAAAGAAAGTTAAGATGTACTAAAATTTACAGTCAAAGCTTATTTTTCCTCTCTTTTGATAATTGGGAGTTTAAACGGTTAAATTTGAGAAAAGTCTAAGCTCAAATACACCCAAAAATACGCAGGTCAATACCTACTACCTATATAGATTGGATTTTTTTACCCATAAAATCAAGTATAAGACAATTTCAACCTAACTTTCACTAAGGCAAAAATAACTTTTAGTTAAATAAGTGTCACCTTTTATAACAAGTGACCCCTACATTTATAAATAATGACCCTCTTTTATTATGAGTTGATCTCACACCAAAATTACTCGAAAGAAAGATCGAAAACATGAGTGAGCTAATAAAACAAGAATGAGCTTCTGAAAATAACTTTCAGAAGCATGGCAAACGGTCAAAGTATACCCTCCACTATTTTCTTAGGATTGGTGGTGGTGGCTAGTGGGCAAGGGTTGTTCAATCAAGCCCATTCTCAAATCCAACCCTCGACAAATCTTCATTCTCTCTCACATGCAACCAACTTCTCTATCAAAGTTTCCTCAATTAACCTCAAATGGATCGTAATTGTAATTGAAATCTCAAAGCTCTGTGTGGAGGCAATATGCAAAGGAAAGATGGAGACGTACGACATCTAAGCAGGTTGGGGATAAGGCCTATCAAATATTATTCTGCTAGAATTCTAACACTCAAATCTCAATCTTGTCAAATATAACGTATGAAAAGAGCTATAATCTATAGACATGAAACAAAATGCTTCTTGTTTCACTATTTTAATTACTCTAGATTGATCTACGTAAAGCCTTTAGCTTCTCAATGGGATTTGTCGTGAGGGATCAAATCTTACCTAGCCTGTAGCCTCAAATGGATATTGGTCATACCATCAATTGTGCAAAAAGTCAGGTAAACATAAAGTCCATATAGACCAAGTTTTCATTTCACTAAATATTCCACTCAAACATGAATATGAACACTACTTGACATATTGTAGGACGAAAACACTTAAAATTTGCACATTATAGTCGAACATTTGACACTAGCCTAGTCACACACTTATAGTGTAGAAGCAAACTTAACCAAGATTACCAACCTAAATGCCAAAAACACTCAACAAAAGATTATATCAATAGAGCACGGGACATGACACCCAATTACAAATAAACCTAAAGAGGATTTCTTAAGATGTGTCGCTTTTCAATTTATTTGGCCAGTTTTTAGTTCTATCATTTCGGTTCAGTTCAAAATAATACTTTTTCTATCCATATTACCATCATTTCAGATAAGTCTAGTTCAAATAAGTTCAGCTGAAAGATATAAAACATACTGAAAGATGAATCACATGGACATAGTTGATCGAAATGAAAGAAGTTCACTATTAGCAATACCCTAGTCAGTGAACAACAAAACCTAACATTATGTTTATGTGTGATAATACTACTTATCAAGGGGAAAAAAATTATATTTAAGTGCTCAGAAAACTCACATGTCATAATCTCATAATCTCTTCTCTGCTGCTGGTATAATGCAAATGGTTACTGCAAATGAAGTTGAATCAACATTCTGCTTAGCAATCTTGGCAGTGAAATATCAATTCAGGGGGGGCTTACAAGCCTACAAGGACAAAGGGTAACCAACTAACAAGTCCAAACTGGAATATGTGCATATGGCTAGTATCAACAAGGCCATAGACCAAAATGATGACATAACTTTCGTGAAAGTGATGCACATTTTTCTTCCGCAAGTTCAGGGGGCAATGTTTAGAGCAACAACACAGATTTGCACAACAAATTACTCCCAACATACAAAAACACTCAATAAGAAAAGAACCCTTTTAGCCAAATTGTACTTTCTAATGCAAAATCAAATATTCCAAGTAATGATGCTATCCAACTAAACTCATATTTATGGCAAAAAGAATAATGATTCTCAATCAGCACAACAAAATTACAGATTATTGTCATGTCAAATCCGAATTTTGTTTCATTCCGTGCTAAGAGTTTTTGTAAATGAGTTTGGTGTTACCGAACACAAATTCTGTAATCCATTTTCACAGTGACCCCCAAAATTCCAACTTGATAGCCAAGAGCCCAGGAACAAAGAAAAGAAAGCATTTCGTAAGTTGGTGATTGGCAGGATTTAGTGGGCATTTAGCTGGAAATGTAGGGTCATTATAAATCAGGGCCCACCACAAAATACTTTCTTGCAAAAAAGCTGGGACCTACAAGCAGTGTCTTTTAATTTACAACACGTGTGAGCCGGGTTCCTGGATTTCAACCAATGCCCACAGAAAGGGGAACTGCTGGGTTGTGAGCATGTGGGAGTACTTGTTTTCCCAGTATTTTTAAAGAAATGGAAAGAGAAATTTCAATGGTGGTTGATTCCTAGTGGGCCCAGAAAGCAAAATTATAGGCTATCGATGAGCAAAATAAAGGAGAAAACAATAGGGTATCAATTAGGAATCGCACCTTAGAAGAAACAATAGGCAATCTGGTCTAGAACTGTCAAAAGCTGACACGATACGACAACACGATACGAACCGGACACGAATGTAGCGGGTTAGTGTTGAGAGGTTTTGGCCCGTTTAATTAAATGGGTTGACACGGGTAACACGTTTAGTTAAATGGATTAGGTTAAGGTTGAGATTTCCAACACGAAAGCAACCTGCTTACGACCCGTTTAATTAGAATTGTCAAATTTAAGTTCAAATAATTTGTAACAAGTAAATAATGTAATAGAATCTCATCTATCTTGAGCATTTTAATACTTTTAGGTTATTGAATGTACCCTATATATGGTTAGAACTTTTAATTTAGGTAAATTTTATATTTTTTCTCATATTTCAATTAGTTTAAAATATAAGTAAAGATAAATGGGTTAACAGGTCATTAAACAGGTAACACGATTATTAAACAGGTCAGGTGCAGGTCAAGGATTTTCGACACGATTAATAATTGGGTTAGGTTTGGGTCAAGACATTCTCGACACGTTTAACCTTGACACGAACACGACACGACCTGACCTATTTGACAACTCTAATCTGGTCTAGTCCATTAATCATGTTTCCACGTTCAATTCATGGGACAACTGCAATAGGGCTGTAAAAAGTGAAAACAGTAAGTATAACCTTGAATTCTCAAATTGTGTTGTCAGCAAATTCCAAATCAAGCACAAATTCACTCTTCAAAACAAACATGTTCAATTCAAGGGCATTTGCAAATTGCACTAGGACAGTAAAATGGTTAAGATGTACTGTATAACCTTGAATTGTCGAACTTTTTTTTTTGTATTACTATCAAATTTCTCTTAGTTCAATCACTTTACCCTTGTAAACAAACATTAGGATGTGCCCTCCTTTAAGTTGTGGGGTTTTACATATTTTTGACCGGGAGTGATTTTGCCAAGGTAATAATCACTTTTACCTAGCAAATTACTCGAGCAGAAGAAGCATTTTCCTTGAAATGAGTGATTGTCTCTTTGGTACAATCATCGCCCATCTTTGCCAGGGTTAATGCCAATTGGGCATGTTGCCGCAAAAATCAAAATCTTCCCCAAATAAATATATGTGTATCCATAGCAGACGACAAATAAATATATATAGTTCATATAAGGATCAGAAATCATGGAGGAACCACTACATATTCCGTTAAAATTGGTTGGTCAATATCAAAGCTCATCACTGGTTCCTATTGAGAAGGCACAAGTGCATTGAAGCACTATGATGACACAAATCTGATAACACTGCAAGGCTGCGGATGCCACTGAGGTATGGAAATGGGTCTGGGCTGTATGTATATGGGACGGCAGAACTTCTAACGGCACCATGATTTGGAGGTATGGGACAGTTAAATGAACAGAACAGAGGATCTATCCAAAAAATTATCATCTGTTCGTTTTCCTTTTCCCTCTTTTTCAGAAAAAGGATAATTCATCTTCCTAAAGACATGATTAATCTCAACTACACTAACAACATGGAGGGAAAATTCAGATGAGCAATCATTTGTCAATGAATAAACATCCAAATAGAGCCCACATAATCATTTGCTTTTCACCAAGAACACGGCAAAGATTAACATCTTGTAATAAGATCCAAACTGCCGGTAGCTATGAATCAAGAGTACAATTGAGCACCCCATCCCACCCAGAAACCTACCCAGGTCCCAGGCCTAACTCCTAAGGCCCTTGGGGAGAATCAGAAAAACAAGATATGCCCATAGAAAAACACAAGATACACCCACAAAATGAGCAGGTGAGGTGTCAATTAAGATTGGCTATCTTTCAATAATGTTACAGCTAAACTTTATTACTATAGTATATAGTATAATACTCTTGTATGCAACAGCAAAGAAAGGGCACAATCTGCTAAAAGTGAAACCGACAAAAGCAGAGAGATTTCAACCTGATTCTGGCGTCTTTCAATGCAAGAAAGACATGATCTAACTTGACTTGACATGCTTAAAGATTGGAAAAAGTAATTGTGATGTTTTAGACTAAAATCCCATGTTAATTATTTCTCTCCCTATAATGATGTTCGTGCATTGTTCACACTAGGAAGTCTAGGCATTACTGTCGAAGACAAGTGCTAAGTTTGATAGGAAGGGCTCAAATGTGTAGCCTATAACGATAAGGCCTTCCTGTTGAGAAACAGAACTACCAACTTTAGAGACAACAGGACTGTTCAATGGGACTAAGCCACACTGGTCAAGTTTTACAAACCAAAGTGCGCAACGGATAAACCTTGAGTGTGTGCAATAGCTTGTATACGACAAACACCAGGCAAACCTACAAGATTACTTGGAGGCAAGCTCAGCAAGAGGCGTAGTGAGAGTTCAACCCATGAGCTTTACCATGAAATCCAACCCCACGGCCAGTTTTACTATCCCTTTCAAGACACAAGACAAACCAGTTTTTCAATCAGCAATTCATTCAAAAAGAAAGGTCTGCTAAAAATCTAGGCAAGCCATGTACTGCTCCAAACACATTCAGTGTAAGTCAATTAGAATTACTTGTTGCATTTCATGTTGCTCAGGTCTTTCATGGAGTGATCAAGTCATGCTCAAAATTCTAAAACAGTCTTTAGATAAATTGCAAAATCAAGTGTATCGTACCTTACCATTAGCAGAAACCTTTTTCAGGACCCACTTGCCAGAATTATGTGGCAACAAGTGCCTGTCCAATGAAGTATTATGGAACCTGCACATAAGTGTGTTTCTCTCCTGGGTCATCTTTCTTAATTAAAGATCATGAGTAGTATACACGGATAAACATTAGTGTCAAATATGGCATAAAAGAGTAGGCAACCCACATCATAGATCACTGGGCAAAGGTGCATTAAAGGATATTCATGCAGGTAACTGTCATGACTTAATCCTAAATAGAGGATAATTAACCCAGCACAATGTCAAATAGAACACTTTCAACAGCCAAAAACCAAATCTGATAGTAACGGATCAATTGAATAAGCATGATCACATGGGTGTTCCAGAGAGGCCCTATTCTAATTCCCACAGGCAGAGGATAACTAGCTGGCATTGAGTTTAATGTTTCTAAAGTGACAGAAAACGAACACTATTGACAAAATAGTACACAGGTATTCTTACGCTTTAGAGTAGAGTACTAATTAAAGAGGGAGGTCTTTTTATTTGTTATGGAGAGTAGACTTCGGGTACCTATTTGGTGGCTGTACATAGAATCTAACTTGTTTGTTAAATAAATGAAAAACAATGACAAATGACAACAGCAATAACAATAATAAAAAGTAACAAAATGGGAAATGATATGATTAGGTGTTAAAGCTTTATAGACTGTCTACCCCGTAATGGTAGGCAGCTTTCTCTTTTAGCTTTCTTTTTTTACTTGGTGAGTGCTGTCTAAAGGCTATGTTGAAAAGTAAAGAAAAGCAGAATCTTGGTCAGGACTTCTTTTGTCATCTTTTTCATGTATATATCAACTTTTAATCAAACCTCAAACATCTCTATCACTTCCAACAAAAGAAAAACAACCAAAATATAGTAGCAAAGAGGAGGACATAGATCATAGATGTGGTTCATAGTGAGAAACAATTCAGCTCGTGATGCAGTAATGGCATAAAATTTCCAATCAACTGATCAACAATTGAACACAACAGATGAACTAGTACTGAAGGAATAACTTAAGGGTAGAGTAATCTATAAAATCACATTAACTTCCAAGGACAAATTGGTTTTCTATAGATCTATACTTATCTAGAAGCTTGGAAGTTTTCTTTTTTAGCAGCTTGGAAGTTGGAAGTAATCAATATTGAAATACAATTCATGTTGCTAGAGCTCTTCAGGAAGCTCCTTGTCAGATTTACAGTGAGATTTGTTCTCTGCCTTACATTTTAATATACTCTCCTTGGCTGCTGATTCTATGGGTTTGTAGGTTTGGCTTCTTTTTTCTTTATCTCATTAATAAATTGTTAAAATGATTTTTTTTCTATAATACATGTCCTATTATTCTGTTTTCCATACACTCCTGAGGCTGGGGAACAACTACTTTGGCAGTGGCTCAACATAGGTTTCATCCAGCCACTGAAACACAAATATAGTGCTTAGGAAATGAAGGGGGGTCCACCTAGTCAGCTGTTAGTGCACATTTACTTGCTTCAATACTAAAACTCAAAGCAGCATTAGCAATATATTTGTGGCATGGATATTCCATCTCCACTTACTAGCATCATCATTGATTATTGCCCAAGATCCTAACATCCTTGAAATATAAGATGATGTACTAGAAAATTAAAACATAGCATACCTTGCATTAGTACATCTGAATATCTCATCTATAAACCAAATGGTATCACAAAACACTGACTAAAGTGACTACCAGCCCTTATCGTTTAAGGATATAGACATAGGTGTGTTCTTTTCCACTTATCTTAGAATCGGTTCAGTTTAGTTCATTTCAATGGAGTTTAGGTCAATTCCTAACACACTCATATAGTTCAAATAGCAACACTAAAAAGGCTCCCTCTTCCCCCAAATCTTCCCGATGTTTTATCATAAACTTGCAGTTTGCAATGATCACAACTCACAAGTAATGGTTCGAGAAGCAAGCAAAGCTGTTGTACAAACTCTGATTTTGTAACAACCACTTTGAACATAGGACGCACTGTTTAAACTCTGGGTGCTATAAGGGCGATTTCTCCTACATCGACCACAGTATTGACAACCACTCCTACTCCACATCTCAGCTGTATGAGTGTGACCCTAACTAAATAATAATTCACCAACCCCTGATGTACAGTGCCATGACCCCCTGTCAGAGGCCAGAGGGACAATCCACCAGATGAAAATCACAATCTGTATGATCACTTGTATATCCTAAATTCCACTCATACACACACTTACTGGTTTCCGCATATCAAACGAGCAGAAAATGTCAAAAACTATTCTTCACAATCCCAAAAAATATCGAAGTGCTCAATTTTAACAGGTTACTGTTTCCATTGGACTATAGCAGCACCTCTAACCTGAGATATCAAGCTGATATTCCATAGATTTTGATGGCATGCATCTATAGGTTAGTTAGTACAGTCTGTATATAACTTTTCGGATGAGTTAGAGTTGGATGCTCAACTAATCGAGTCCGATCCTCTCCATTTCCTTTTTCTAGATTTCCATCTAGCCAATTATTATATTCTATATATTCAAGAAAGCAAAATAAAAGCAGGAGATCTAGCTATCCATTTCGGAAATGAAAACAAAAGAAACGGAGAGGATCCCTACTCCAAGTCTCCAACTAATTAGTCCTCCATCCAACTAATTGCAAAGAATTCATTATGTTACATTATATCTGTATCTCTGTTATCCGAATGGACTAGCCATAATCAACCACAATTTTTGATTGTCGAAACTTTATTGTGATCTAACTAAGAATAAATTGCTTGAATATATCCATGTGAAGCAATTTACTCACAGTTAGATTACAATTTACATTATTACACTTAACTTTCCACTCCAAATACCATTTTTCTAAGTTGAGTAATGAAGCACTCTCTCTAGCTAATGTATTTTGTCTTTTTGATCTACATAATTTTATGAGATTTTCAGCATGAGGAATTTTGACAGCTGCAAGCCCCTATTTCTAACTTCCAATCCTGATGCATTTCTACTCAACAGTCAACACTGCTCTTCTAAATAATGCAAACTAGATGTTTGCAGCAATGCATCACTATTTCTTCAACCATTTATACTCAGAACTTGGGACCACGTGTCTGCTATGCGTTTTTAGCAACTCTATGGTTTAAGGCAGTTGAGGCCTTAATGTTAGGGGCTACTTTACTTCTGAGGTTCAGCCGAATATGGCCAACCTGTATTAGCTTCCGTTGCATAGAGGACTTATTGTTCCTTGTTTACTGAATCCGTGGAGTTTTTTTTTTTTGTAATCTTAAAAATTAACTTAGCCAACCCCTACCCCCCTGGGAAAAAGAAAGTTCAAATATTTGGTTCCACAATGATTTCCTGTCTTGGCACCATCATGCTCATATAGTCCTTATGAACTGAAATCATAGGCCAAATGCGATTGGAGTTGTCATTAGAATGAGCTTACAGAAAACTTTGGCCCTTCAGACTTCATAACCCTTCAGAATCAAGGGCTAGGCCACATGAAAGATGGTTGAGCAAGACAAGTGGGCAAACGAAGTATCATGAAAGTATATGAACCTTTCTCAATAATCAAGGATTTCAATCTTCTTTTTCATTTTAGATAAGAAGGAATTCAAGATTTCTAGGGGCATGAGATGATAAACACACAAAGTTATATTTCCATTGCATCAACAGTACCCTAGTGTTTCCAAAGAGAATCCCACCCAGACAAGGGAAGTGGGGTTGATTGTATGCAGTCTTATCCCGGTGAAAACAAAGAGGTTGTTTCTGTTTGACTCTTAATGGAATGCGCAACTATCATCTATGATTACATAACGAACAAGAAGTGTAAACGATTTGGTGAGCCATTTTAATTTAGTCCATTATACTCAAAACCAAGGGTAGGACAAGCAATCAGATGAAATGTGATGCTCTTATTGGAAAGCTATTGGTTCATCTAAATGACTGAATTACCCCCTCAAAGATGATTCTATACCTACATAACCATCCACCCAAAACCACCTTATGGTAAAACTGATGTTTCCTATGTGATTTTCCCAAGACAGTACCAACTGATAAAAACTTGTTCCATACTCCTTTAATAACCACTTACAAAACATACAAACAAAAGATATAAAGCTATAGTTATCCAGTAATGCCATACTTGGAATTTTAAGAGTATCACTAAAACTACTTTCCAAGAGAAGGGTATGTTTACGTATAACTTCTTCTGCACAACAATTCCAACAATAGTTATATCATCCATGTGGCTCCTTACAATCTGATCTCATCCAAAGAGTAATCTAAAATTGACTCAAGTGGGGTGTTAAATAAATTCTGATCTCATTAAAGTTCTTTAACTACCCCTCTATGCCTTGCAATTAAAATATGCATTGTCATATGCTTTATGGGGCAATGTACTAATGTTCTAGAAACATTAAGGAGCAGCTCTTGCAAGCAACCAACAGAACCCAATTATTATTGCTCTGCCCAAGGTTGGCTGGTAGAATTTGTATTCCAGACAAACTAGTTAGACTTCCTATTCCAAATAAATAAAGCAAGAGGAGAGAGAGAATAAAAGCTAGGCATTCTCTTATGGTGAGACTGGCAAAGATTGCACCAACATGATCCCACAAGTCCCTCCTTGTAGAGCTTGAGCTACAATTAACAATCTCAAAAGAAAATCACTATTTCTGTATAACAATTTCTCATGGATCCCCTTCATCTCCCCCATTGTTGAGAGCTTCTTTCTCAAAATTAAATCTAACAATAAATACGGAGTATCATTTTCCTCAAATACTTGCACTTCTTCACTATAGCATAATGTTTGGTTTTCTAAAATGGTGAGTAAAATTGGTTTTCTTAGTGCTTATCCTTTCTTTTTGTTAGAAAATGTATGTTGTGGCTTAAAATTTTGCTTGTGTTCCTTTCCACTTATTCTAGAATCGGTTTAGTTCTCATGTAATAGTCGGTTCACTTCAGTGATATTATTATTCAGTTCATTTCACTTCAGTAGTGTAATAATCGATTCAATTCAACTCAATAAAAAACAACACATCCTTCCACTTCTCTATAGAGGTGATTGGGCCTTTTTTTGCCCTAACTCTCCCATCTATACTCAAATACTCAATCGCTATCTCAAAATACAAAAAGAATGTACTCCACTTAATTCGAAATTCAACATGAGTTAGACAACTGAGATATGTAGATTAAAATATAGGCGGCTCCATGATTTTCTATCTTATTTAACAGCTCTTGAATCTCGATTTTGGAACAATTCTCGAATTTCACTTCCAAAAAATATTTAAAAATATTGACGTGATTACGCTAGCGACATCAGATCACTATTAAAATTATAAATTGTGACAAATATACAACTCAATTCGAATTTCAACATGAGTTCAAACAACTGAAAATTAGGTATATAGAAAACAATCATTATACATGATATTCAATCAGAAATTCGACGATAAACAAAACAATATAGAGAGAGAATTACGAATAGGATTTTACCTGAAATGAGAAATTAGCCAACCACAATAGTACAATCCCAGAAACATCGATTGAATGAGATAGTGGTGAGAGAAAGAGTGTTGCAGAAGCATCGATTGTTCGAAAATTTTGATTAGAGGAGGGAAAATGGCCGCGTTATGAATTAGAGTACGACAACTTTCGTTTGCTGTTGCCTGTAGGCTGTACAGAATGAATGTACAAGACTCAAATTCCCGTTTGGGTTGGTAGAGAGATTTCGGTTATTTTGTGGGCCTGACTTTTCGTTTGGGTTGGGCTTCGTTTCATTGGAGCTTTTTTTTTTTTTTTTCCACGACCATGGTATCCACCGTCGACCATAATGATTATCCACTATCAATCATAGGCTGGTAGGCACTTAATAGAGTGGGACAGTTGGCCAATGAATTTAAAGTTGTTTCATGCCACAATGCTTTAGGGGATCTTAATTCTCTTCCCTTCTGGAAAAAAAAAAAAATTATAGGATTTATTTGATTTTTTTGGGTAATGCAAGTGCTTGTTTGGTTGAATTAGGGAAGTAAGTTCCCATGAAAAGTACTAATTCATGTGGAGATTACATGGAAGTTACTCAAGGTTCCTCTTCAATCAAAGCCGCCCCCCTCCCTCCTCTCTCCTCTCTCTAAGAAACCCTAACCCTATTTTTGTGATCTAGGGGCTGCCATCAGCGAATCGCTGATGGTAAGCCCCAATCTTTCTAGTTTCTTCGTCTTGTTTAGTTTTTCAGTTTCGTTGTTGGGAATAAAATCAGTCTCTCCTCTCATGAGAGTTAGTTTGTCCCAATTTTTGGGTATGATTGTCTCTCCTTTTGTGAGAGTATTGTTTATTTTCTATTTCGTTATTCATATGGGGTACTTCAGATCATCTTCTTCAAGAGGCTTTCTACGATGTCAGATTTGTACATTCAACAAAGCTATGGCGACAGGGCCCTCCGCGAAAAGTTTGTAATATGGAAAACAGCGATTGAAAGGAGACCGTTCGGACTCGTCGAATCTACCATGCTAAATAGCTTTATTACTCGAATGTTATTTGATGTTTTAGAATTGCATCTTGTTGTTTCTGATTTCGTTTCTAGATGCCATATGGCTTATTATTATGAATGAATTTAATTTTTCCCTCAAAACAAAAAAAAATACTAATTCATGTAAAATAGAAAATCATGGAAAGTGTCCAAACTTGTTTGGTTGCACAAAGGAGTTCTAAATTCATGGAGAGTGATGTGGAAGTAGTACTTACCTAGGGGGCCTTGGTAAGTAACTTCCTTCATTTTGAAAGAAATGACTTCCTATGGGAAGTTAGTTCCTATGTTTTTTTGTCAACCAAACAACAAGGAATTCTACACTTGCTATGAAGTTGTACTTCTTGTATTAGTTATGTCTCAACTAAACAAGCACCAAATGTTGTAAGATTGTGCTCCATTTCTTCTAAGTTAATCTTTTCATCGGGGTGTACTCCCATTGAAATGGTAAAATCCACTTTGCCCACTGTTTTATGTTTTTTTGCCTTTTTTGATTCACACACTTGAGGGGGCGTTTGGTAGATGTGATGGGAATTTGAGATATTGGGGATGTGGATGTCTTTGGGGATATATGGAATTTGTGTAAATCTTATTACTTTATTTGTTACGTGGGTATTAGATTTGGGAATATATTAGGGATTACAAAGTTAGTTTACCAAAATGCCATTAAAAAAAAGAGGAGACAAAATCTGCAATTATTTATAATGGGCATGATTGTAATTTGACTTAGAAATCTCTAATCCCTCCTCCAATAATTACCGGTCCCCCTGTGGGATTAAAAACGTGAGAATAGAGACATTTTAATCTCTATCACTTCCTTCTCTTAATTCTCCATCCCTTACACCAAACATGAGATTTTACAATCCTGTTTTTCTAATCAATATACACACCTCTTATTCCCACTAAACAAACGCCCCGTAAGAGTATTTTGGGTATTTCACATGTAAAATGATTGCATTGTGGGGTATACAGTCGTTTATATGAGAGGAATTAGTAAGGAAAAGGTAAATGAAACTTGGAACAAGTGGAAAATTCAATATCCCAAAAGATAACTCTATGACTTAAAGGCCGCATTCAAGCTGGAGATGGGATCCTCTCCAATCACTTCTCCAATTAATCCCTCCAGTACGTCACAAAGACCAAATAAAAAAGAAAGAAAAACAAAGTTTATTTTATGTTCTTGTGAGGCATTGGAGAAATTAATTGGATGAAGTAATTGGAGAGAACCTCATCTCATTCAAGTTGGGACTACTCGAGGTGAATCTTCCCTTTTAAAAATAGTTCCCACTCCCACACTCTCTACTCTAAATTCCTATCTCCCTAAAATCTCAACCCTCACCATCTCCATCCAACCTCACATCTTTTTTTTTTCTTCTTTTTCCTTTTCAAAAAAGAAGGGGTTGCTATACGTAAATCGCAAATTACTAAACGTAAATCCCCACTTCCCACAATACCCCTAAGTAATTTTCAGCCATTTCTCTCTCTTCCTTCCTTTTCTCTCAAAAAACCCAAAACGTCAAAAAAGTGTTCTTTCACAATTTCACAATTTCTTCCTCTTTTGCATCTTCAGTGAGTAGTTCTAAAGCTGAGAAATACAAAAGCAGCAGAAGACATGATACAACAATAGTGACACACCAGTTCTATAGCAGGCGGACTCGCAAGAGAAGGCAAAACCAAACAACACCAAGCTTTTGCCAACTAGGTGTAAGCAAAACTAAAAGCTCCTTCCGCCATCAAAACAGCATGCAGGAAAGCTTCCATAAAAATCTGTACCATCTATACTACCTAACATAATCCCCCTCCATCCTGACGGGTCCGGGATAGAACAACAAAAGGAAGTCAACAAAATACTATTAATCACTGTAACTACTAACTAACAAGATTACACAGAAAATTAATCTGAGTTACCAACTTGGTAGGGCTAAAGAAAGCAAAATATATCCCAAGCACTTAAGGAGAGGATTCTGACTCCATATTCCCTTTGAAATTCTCATTCTCATAAGATGTGAAATTGTGGACCATAGACCTGGGGGCATGTGGGGCTTTATGCTTCAGCACCCTATAACCCCATCTCACAGATCATCCTAGTTGTTAAATCAAAGGAAAGTTTTACAATTTAGAAACCTACTTAGTTCATATTATGCAACAAAGTTCCGAAATTTGCGTTCAAAATCTTTAATTTGCATCAAGTTCTTCTACATCAAACAGAACTAAAACTAATGATACAACATTTGAAACATAGCAGACCAAAATAATCACAACCCATGAAAGAAAAACGCGAAAATTGACAAACCCAGTTGCTCAAAACATAAATTTCATCAAAATAACAGATACCCAGAAGAGAGAAAGAGCAACAGTGGGAGAAAACTCACTGGACTTAACGGAAAACCGGCAACGAGTAACTCAAGGGCAGAGAGAGACTGAGAAATTGATGATAACATAGCCGAAAGAACAGGATCGGGAACCATGATTAACACACAAAATAGTCCCAGAAGACCCAACTAATAAAAGCCCCAAATCGCCACTAAGCTTCAAACATGGGAGTTATGGACGATTGTAACTGATTTTCGGCCGCGACATCGATGGAGATCTCTCCTCCATCAATTTACAAGGTAAGACAAACCAAACCAAATCGAAATGTATTAACATTTGAGTTGAATTTTCATTAATCCCCGTTTTCATTAGGTATAACATTTGAGTTGAATTTTGAGGAACTCGAAGTTGCCGGAAAAATCGAATGGCGGAGATTGGATGAATGTATTTCAAAAAAAAAGAAAAAAAAATCTTAACAAAAATCTTGACAAGGATAAAGGGAAAAGGACACAGTGTCAGACATGCATGGAAGATCTGAACAGTGTTAAGGGCAAGTTGTGGCCAATTTCATCTGAGATGTGGTTGTTCATGACGGTCTTCGACACATTCGATGCCCCCAACCACCAATTGAAACATGGTTGCTGAATACAATACATTCAATCAGATCTCTCCTCTAACCAAAATTCGATTATCAATCATTAGTTTGATCAAAATATTGTTTTAGAGTCATTCATGTTCATTACTAGAATCTAGGTTTTTCAACAATGAACTGAAGTAATACAAGAGGGAGATCTGAGAGAAAAATGAATAAGATGGAAAAAGTCTCTTGCAAATGAAAAGGGTAATTTCGGAAGTATTGAGTAAAAAAGATTTACGTTTAGTAATTTAAGATTTACGTTAAGCAATTCCGAAAAAGAATACAAATAAGAAAAAGAAAAGTACAAGTTTTTGGAGATGACTCGAGTTCTTACCAGATTTGTAAGAGAGTGTTTTTTTTTGAAAGACCAAGATATATCAGGATAATCCCGTTAAGGAATTACCCTATCCTATCTTTAACGACAAGAGCGGTAATAACTTGATCAAAAGAGTTCGACCAAGTCAGACGAGAAGAATAGAGGTATGCATGGTTAGCCTTAAAATCTGCCACTACATTGACTTCTCTAAAGCAAAGAAAAACCTCCACATTTGTCAAAGAAATGCAAAACCTTCTTTATATCCATAATAATATTTTCAATTTTTCAAGGAATGTGTTACTCACCCCTAATGGCACATTTTAAATTTCGTGTTCTACTTTATATTTAACTTCTATTTTTTATAATAACATCATATTTGGACAAAAGCACAAACTAATGCAAAAATAAATAAATAAATAAATAAATAAAATTTCAAAGAAAAAGATAAATCTAACCAAAGTTCATTTTCATTAAAAAAATTATTATACTGTAGTATAAGATGTATAAACACATATAAACTCGTCTTTTTTTTCCATCTTACATATATGTTATTTAGTTTAGAACCGTCTAGTTAATCCTATTCAGCTCATAAATTCAATTAAAAAAATTTCACTTGGATCCCTTCAAAAAGAAATAAACTTACGGAGTATTACTTTAATTATATTTTGTTCCAATTTTTATTCAGGTGATGTGATAAATCATTAATGTAGGTGGCAAGATTTCAATCTCAATCTCAGTTCATTTCAATATCACACTTCATCACTAATCACTAATCACTGATTATCACTAATCATTTCTCAACCCCAAAAAATAAATAAAATAAACAAACACTAATCCACTAATCAGTATACTGATCTGCAGATCATTCAGCACTGAACTTGTTTTTGAATTCAGCACTGAACTTCTTAAACCCTACACCTGACTACCTGAGTCCTGAACTCCTGACCCTCTCTCTCTCTCTCTAACCCCAACTCCCATCTCATTCGTTCACCATCTCCAATCAGCCCCCACTTTTCTCTCTCTCTCTCTCTCTCTCTCTCTCTCTCTCTCTCTGAAATGGCAATCTGCTTCCAATCCCCAATCAAACCCATCACTCTCCCTCATTCCACCTTCACCCACAAACCCCTTCACATCTGCAACCTTTCTCTCTCCTCCAAAACTCATCAAACCCCATCTCTCATCACCGAACCCGAACCCGTCCTCACCTCCGTCCGAACCTTCGCCCCAGCCACAGTCGCTAACCTAGGCCCATGTTTCGACTTCCTCGGTTGCGCAGTCGACGGTTTAGGCGACTTCGTTTCTCTCTCCGTTGACCCATCAATCCACCCAGGTCAACTCTCGATAACCTCAATCACAGGCTCCAAAAAACTCTCCAAAGACCCTCTCCATAACTGTGCCGGTATCGCCGCTCTCGCCACCATGAAACTCCTCGGTATACGCTCCGTTGGCCTTTCTCTCTCCTTAGAAAAGGGTCTCCCTCTCGGCTCTGGCCTTGGCTCCTCCGCCGCTAGTGCCGCAGCCGCTGCCGTCGCTGTGAACTCCTTATTCGGCGGGGTTCTCTCTCCTCTCGCCCTCGTCTCGGCCGGGCTGGAATCCGAATCGAAGGTATCCGGGTACCACGCTGATAATATCGCACCCGCGATCATGGGTGGGTTTGTGTTGGTAGAGAGCTATGACCCGTTAGGGCTAATTAAGCTTGATTTTCCTGATAATAAGGAGCTCATGTTTGTACTAGTGACGCCGGAGTTTGAAGCGCCAACGAAGAAGATGAGGGCGGCATTGCCAAAGGAGATTGGGATGCCGCACCATGTGTGGAATAGTAGTCAGGCCGGCGCGCTTGTGGCTGCGGTGATGAAAGGGGATGTGGAAGGGCTAGGGAAGGCAATGTCTGGGGATAAGGTGGTGGAGCCAAGACGGGCGCCTTTGATACCGGGTATGGAAGGGGTTAAGAAGGCGGCGATTGAGGCTGGGGCGTATGGTTGTACCATTAGTGGGGCGGGTCCGACTGCTGTGGCGGTTACGGATGATGTGGAGAAGGGGAGAGAGATTGGGGAGAGGATGGTTGAGGCGTTTATGAAGGAAGGTGGGTTGAAGGCTGTTGCTGTTGTTAATAGGCTTGATAGGGTGGGTGCTAGAGTTCTTAGCAGCACTCCCAGATGAATAATATGGAGTTTTGCTTTGCCTCTTGGGGGTATGTTTTTATGTTTTGTTTGTTCTGTTTTTTAGTAGCTTTGTATTTTGGGGATTGCTGATTGGTGGCATCTTGTTGATTAGGTAGGAATGAGAAAATAATTGTTCTGTTCTCCATTGTTGTGCAAAAGATGATTGAGAGGAATTTTGGTGAGCATTGAGTTTTTATGAAAGAAGAGGCTTATTCTTCATTGCTTTCCATTATTCTCTATTTGTTTGTGCAAAAGATGATTGAAAGAACTTGTTTCCCATGTCATTGTAAATGAATTGCTTTGTTCTTTTAATAAAGACCCTTCTTTGATCCCTATTTTATTGACTTGAGGTTTAACGGTTTCTGATTCTCTATCTCTGAGTACTATCTCCTTTCTAGATATCTGGATAACTTCCATTTGTTGCTGTTAATGAGTATTTTTGCAGGGTGCAAGTTGTAATTAGAGTGTTAATCTCCACATAATCTTGCTAGTGGAACAAACAAGTCGAGTCCTAATGTGGGGAAGGATACCATGGCAATCATCTGATACAAGGATATGGATGTTTCTTGTATGAATTCCAAACTAAGAATAAAGGGGCAAAACTAAAGGATTGACCTTTCTTAGCCAACTTCTTTTATTCGATTGCTAATGTGGAAGATCTTATCTTAATGGATTCCATATTAGAAGACTCTCACAAAGATTTCAATGCCCCTTTCAACATGACGCATGGATTCACAATATTCCGAAATGGTGCATCCTGTCTTGAGCATAAATGAATATCTACGTAATTGAGGGGGGGGGGGGGTAATGAATATCTACGTAATTGAGGGGTGGGGGGGGGGGGTGGGGGGGGGGGGTGGTTTAGGAATTGGGTATGAAAATTTGGACCCTTTTGATACATGATAGAGTTCTCCCTCTTATTGAGCAGTCGAACCAAACCAAGCTCAGGTGTGAAGCACAACTTGGATTTTATCCTCTAATACTATGTTTTGAACATTGACAATGTGAGAAAATGAGATGAATATATAAAATATTATTGATACTTCGGTGTTTGAATTTTATTGTGCCCTTTCACTTGTTCTCAGACTCAGAGGTATGAAATATTCACCCTTGAATGATTGTCTGCATTGGCAATCCAAAACATAAGGGTCACACTCACAGGTTCTACCCCTTTTGCGCCTTTTGTCACTTCTCTCTTTCTGTAGCACAGGAAAGTGTGGCTTGGTTTTTCCATCCTGAACTTGCACCTTAAAATGGGCATGCAACTCTGAGCAGAAGATATTTGCCTCTTAGTCCATGTAAGCAATTAGCAGGTTGTTGGAGCTGGAGTTGCGGTCAATCCTGAACAAGATCATGATGTCCTGTATCTTGACTGTGAAGCAGTTCCAAGAGAGGAAATTTTCATTAACAGTGCACGAGCAGGCAACCAGATCATGGAATTGGTTTGCAGCCAATGCCTTAGCTTTCAGAACACCTTCAGCTGAACCATCTCCCACAACCAATGGTTTTGGCTCTAGTGTGGTGGTGACTGGTGATGATGAATTGATCATAACCCTCATTACCCTACAGAAGGATTTTCATCCGTTCCAGATTGTAATGATGAAAAACAGCAAAGTAAGATTCTCCTCTCGTCTCCCGTTTGTCAAAATTTACTTTCTTTTAACCATTCCTTTGTAGAATCTGTTTCTCAATCTGAAAGGGCTTTCCTTGGTGGATGCTTATATTAGGACCTTTTATGTATGTTTGAAAGGTCTTCGGCTGCCTTCTATCTTGCCTATGAACTGATGGGGAAGTTCAGTAAATCATTGTAGAGATGTTTGATTGGTTTGGCTATTAATCAATCTGAATTATCAGAGTAGCTGATTTTATTGCTTTATACCACATGTCTCTTTACAGGGTATGATATGATCTATCGTGGAGATCTCCCCAGATCTTTCTTGTCTTCTTTCCAACAAGCTTTTGACATAATCTACTCAACTTGCCAAACTCTCTTCTGATTTATTGCTCATATCTCAACGTAATTAGTGATCAATACTGTTTTGTGAGGTAAAACAATCAGGAGTTGGAAGCCAAGGAAGTTAGATTATATGCCTTATCATAAGTTGCAAGATGTTAATGCTTTATGAGGTGGTTATCTCCAGCTTGTGCTTTTGTGATATTCCAGCCTGAGGTTGCAGACTATAATCTAATGTAACTGAAAAGTTAGTGTTTGCTGGAAGTATGCCCACTGTGTAACCCATAGGAGCTCCTAAAATCATCTTGGGGGTCTCAATTCCATTTAGCTTTTAGAATTCACAACAAAAGTTGTCCTGTTTTGTCAGCGACAATCACATTTCCACATACACAAACACAAACACAACTCTTTGCAAATCTTATATGCTTAATGTCTTTTAGCATGTGACGATTCTCATTTCAGATGATGAATGCCTAGAGTTGGAGTATGTAGCCCTGGTCTTGTGGTTATCTTGTTGCATAATGAACTAAATACCAGTGGTTATTAATGCTTAAACTTCATTATTTCGAGTCCTTTTCTAATAATCCTTGTCCTTTTTTTTAGTCAACTTTTGGAAAAGAGAGGGGGAACTTTCACAGCCTACTTCAAGTCAGTCCTCGATGAGTTGATGGAATAGAACAAATTGCTGTATGAAGGTGAGAATGCCTTTTCATGTTTGATGTAAGTATACAAAGTGAAGCTTTCGTTGATGCATGTGTTAGGAGTTAGGACTACATCAGAATGCTATTGGTGGCATCTATATCAGAGAGTACTGGGCATACTTGCATCTTTTCCTTTAATCAGTATCATGTCAGAAACAACCCATGCTTTTTACATGGCATCAAGACTCAAAGAGCTTAATTTTAAGATGTATTTGCTCACCAGATTGTTTCTTAGAACACTAGCTGAGATTCATCCTTTTCTGGATCTAGGAAGCATAAACTCTGAATAACTTGTATCTTAATTCACTATATGCTGTATTATATTCCCTGTGTTCGGCTTCCTATGGTGAGTTATACAACACTTTTGGTCTTGAATATGAAAGGGATGGCTAACAGGCATTTTAGTTTCCCCTTTCAAAAGATTAACAAGACGAATGCACCCCCCCCCCCCCCAAAAAAAAGAATTCTCTATTATACAAATAGTGTGAATTGAGGATGAACAAGTATGGTATTGGTACTCACGTATGAATTGAGCTACGGCTGCCTGTTGGCTCACTTAAGTATGGTATTGATGCTCAGGTACATGTTCAAACTTCAAAGCTTTTTGTTTCTTCTCTTTTTATTCATGTTTTTGGGCTGTGGGGTATGGTGGGGCTGGGCTGGGGGTTCACCACTCAAAAGTGGTGGTTGGGCTTCAGTTAAACCTGTGTCTTATGCAGTCAAGGGTGTGCAGTTACAGCTGCAACTTGCTCAACAGTGTTAAGTGATACTGAATTGTCGTGCTTGATTTCTTCCCTAAACTATCTCTTGAATGCATTTTCTAGTCCTTTGTCTTCCATCTTTACAACTTACAGATATTGCAAGTCATTCAAACCCGAACAGAAAAGTTGATGACAGATAAGTGACTCCCATAACTCCAGATATGAGATAACAGGAGATATGGCTTTGATATTGCTGGAAAGGTCCCAATTGTGACTCCCATAACAGGAAACTAGTTGGTTTCAGGGTTATGACTTTGATATTGCTGGAAAAGCCCCATTAGTGACTCCCATAACTCCAGACAATGGGAGATGAGCATTTAACAATGGGGCTTTATGTACTAATGTATTTGGTTATTAGCATTTCACATACCAGTCAGACTTGAATGGCAACTTGAGCTCTGCAACCCATTTACAACACCTGAAACATAAGCAGATCTGTCCCAGCAACTAGAACTCACTTTGCTCTAAAACTGTGGGTCGGCACAGTCATTGTTTCAGAGGGGTGTGGTGAAAACTAGTGTTTGAGTTGGTAGCAAAACACCAAAGTCATGTGACACTTCTCCTGGTTTTTCTTTGCTTTCTTTTCTGGTATACTTTTCTAATTTGATATTCCATTAGGATTTGCAAGTTGCAAAGTATGTCTTTGCATAGAGCTGCTTACCATGTCTTCACCTCCGCCGTCTCTGATGTGGATGATTTCCTGGTTTCTATGTTTGTAATGTTACATTTGATCGGCTGCTTACCATGCTTTGACTTGTGATGTACTTGTTCTTAGTGTGGATCTTCTTTGATTGGCTTCCTGCTGAGAACTGATACAAGCTCAATACAGATGGATCTACTTTCAATGATCCTGTTTCTTTTGGAGCTGCTGCGATTTATAGAAGACTGGGGCAAGCTGATATCTTCTATTGTCGAGTTGTGGGCGATCAAAGAAGGCCTTGTAATTGCACGTAGAAAAGGATGGAGATGACTTCACAATTATTTATGCCAATGCAGATATATCATATACGAGCTTGAAGATCACCCACTGCACTGGCCAAGACTAAAGGAATTTCAGTAGCTGACAATTTATCCAAGGAACAACACCCTTGTGATTTTTCCAGTACGGTTTCAATGACTGTTAAATCTAATGGCATCTGGGTTGTTGCTGCAGGTTTTAGATACTCTTTAACAGTCTAACTGTATTAGCCCTAGGAAATGAATGTTAAAGCTTTTCTGTTTGTAAAGGTAAAAAGTGAAGGAATATTACTCGAGTTTATTCTTCCATTGAATAAGATTTGTCATTTGGGAAAAGTAACCAAACAAAATGAGGCGAGGCTATGCTGTAATCAAATTCTATTCAAGGGAAAGAGGGCTACATTTTTGTTTTGATAATAAGCTTTGAAAACTTCACGACAATAGCTGCAACATCAAATATAGAATTGTAGCCGTTCTAGTACATCAAAAGAAGTAAATGTATCAAGGAGATAAGTTTGAAATGTCTCTACACAAGTGCCATGACCATCTCATCAAAATGGTCAAACTACGGATGCAGACACCGAAGTTGACTCAACTCCATTTCCATGTGACCAGAATAATTAGAGGATTAACCAGAAGATAATTGGACCACTGCACATCTAGGAGCACATTTCAAATTCCATCTTGAACGTCACGACTTCCTTCAGGAGCAATCAGACGGTCATCCTTGGCACGTGGTAAGTGTCGCATGCTCTACTGTCAACCAGCAGGTTCTTTCTCCTGAATAAGCAAACAGAAAAAGCCAAAGAAAACCTCCGTCATTTGAGCTCACTGTACCTCTAATAAGATGAGAAGTTGAATCTAGAAACATATCAAGGAGGTGGGTGTGTCAGAAGAGTAGAAATGAAGGCGGATGTTCTTACCGTAAAAGGTCATGTAAAAGCGGACTTCGCCTTAGAAGACCGCCCTTCAGTTGCAGCACGAAACTGAGGTTTGATAACAGCCCTGTGGCATTGTACAGCAGGGTGGCAGTTGGCAGGGGCTCAGAAATGCAGCAAGTTTCGTGACTTCTGGAAGCATAGAAGCATTTCTCTGCCAAAAAAAAAAGTTGGTAAAACAGAATATATTGACAATCACATGTAGGAATTTAACAAAAGATTCCTCTACATGAAATTACCACTTAACACTTCCAATGTGAAAATAGCCATGGCACAAGGTCAAGGGAGAGTATGTTGGTGCACAGCTTCTTCATTTACAAATAGCAAAAACAAAAATTGAAACAGAGAGAATTAGAGAGTACAATAAGCTTTCTTTAGGAATCAAGAGATGATCTAGTGGTAGGAAGTTTCGCCCCCAAGCCGTGAGTAAGAATTCATAGACCAATGTCACAATAATCATACAGAAGAAAAATCTTTTGGAAGCCCAACCACTACGAGACCCTCCTAATGTCAGCAACTAGAAATGACAAAAGAGATACTGAAGAAAATTAACTTAATACTGGTTATATGCTCAAACTTTTTAAGCCGTAGGAATCCAGCATATGCTCTCCTTCTCTCTTGCTTTTGCTTTCCTATTTTCTCAACCTCAACTGAATTCAATCACTCTTAAGTATATTTGGAGGGGTAAGTACCCAAATCAATGTTGTAGATAATCATGACACGAGAATTGAGACAAGTAAATAAACTTTCTCTCCAACCAAAAGCAAACAAATGAACATACACTTCTCTCAATTCTTATCCTTGTGAAAAATTATGACATATAATTGAGAACCTACCATTCATCAGCTCTAGCAGAATATTTTGATGCATCATGTTTCCCTTTCCTGAACCGAGCAAGGTGTTCCTGATACTCTTCCAGCTCTTTCTCCAACTTTTCAATGAACTGGCTCGTATGTTCAAGGGACTGTTCATACTTATACTTCTCCAATGCCTAAAAAGGAAACAGAAGCAAAGATCAGAACTGTAATTTGATGTATTGCATTACAAAAACTTGCCTGAACAAGGTTTATCACATGAATAAACATTATCACACAAAGTTACCCTATTCTTTTTTCTTTTGAAATCAAAGTTACCTTATTCTTAGAGAGTGTGTCTGGAGGAGACATAACTTCTGGCTGCACATAATTCTTTCCACGGTAAAATATTATGGTGTTGTCAGGTTTGATATCAATAACGATACCTTTGCTCAGACGAGAAAGCTCTTCAGCAATTTCATGAACCTGCCCAGGCTTGTAGGGTTTGCAAACAACCTTAACTGTTTCATGATTTTTCCAATGCAGATGCATATTAAGCACAACACCTCCGAACACTCCTCGCCTCCCAACAGGAACATAGTGCTTCTTTTTTTCACCAGTACGCTTCAAATAAAACTTCTCCTCATCGGTTAAGATTTCAGGATCATATGTTTCAGCTGGAGCCTTAGGTAATTCAAATTTCCTCAGTTTTTCAATCAGCCATTCTTCCTTTCGTTTAGCCTACAGAGAGAATAATGAAGTATTAAAATATTGCCATTGAACTATATTTTAGACACAATTAGAACTGCACCTCTTGCAAGACTGCATTACAAGCCAGTTCCATGATGAAATAGACAACAGGCGTTTTGTAATTTTCACGTCTTGCTTTTCAGAACAGACGCTAGAAGGTGTTAATTACTTCAAGTACCTACCTAATGTTTTACTGGCAATTATACTTCATATTTTTGGTTTTCCTCTGACCCACAATTTCACCACTTGCTTGTTTTTGTTACCGCGCCATATCCAGACTTTATAACAAAGTTTTTCGGCACTCAATTGAAGTCTAGGGCATACATTGTAAGAGTTAACATGCATTACAAAAATGCAAACCAACTGAACAGTATGTAAATAACGGTGATGATGGATCTTCGCAAAATGATACTACAGTAATCTCCATAACTAGAGAAAATAAGAGAGTGACAGCAGGGTCCCCTATCTTTTCCATGTATTCATGTAGAATCTGACATAAAGAAGGCTCTGAATCAAGCCACTAACTGTTTTGACTTGAACAAAGGTAAGACCTTGGAAGCAAGTAAAAGAAAAGACACTTTAATGCAACAAACGATATGTGCGACATCCCAATAATCCCCATCATAGCCAAAATTTTGCAATGAAACAAAAATTCACATGACAAACTATATCAGGCCTCACCGCCTCAGTGGGGTTGGTTACTTGCCTCAAACTATAACAATATTCTGAGGATAATCAACTTCATCAGAGGAGCTATTGTGGTCATTGTTTATTGCTTAAAAAGGTTGAAGAATAGTTGGATAGGAACAATAATCTGTGGCCTTGCCTAATTTGACTACAAGACAGAAGACATTGTCTTCAGTTTGAGAACATCAATGAAGGATTGATTAAAACCAGGGACCTCCTAACGTTGTGCATATAAGTTTGAAAAAAGCAACAAAACTCTTCAAAATTCCTACCTTTCTGAGTTTATATCTGATCCTAACTTCAGGATTTGGGGACTTCATCTTCTTCTTCGCTTTCAGACGGTAAAACTTCAGTTCATTCACCTTCACCCTCCTTGACACCTTCTTCTTCTTCGTCATCCTTCCCTTTCCATCGTCCGAGGGCGAAAGGACTTTACTCCTACAATCCACCGAATTGTTGAAAGAGAATCTAACAACATCCTTTTCAGCAATTATCCCAACAGATGAATTGCTCAAATGCCTAACACTTAACCATCTGGTAACATCCACAGGAAGCAGGCACATATTTGACTTCCATGACTTATAAAAGGTTCTCTGAGATGGGTAAAGTGACCAAGTACTGAAATTCGACGAATTTTGAGACACATAGCTCACAGGTAAAGATCCCCTGCATGAAATGTCAATATCATACAAATTTAAATTCATCTCCTCAAACACAACTGCAAGCAACCACTAATTGACATAGCTAATGGCGTTACTTAATCACAATCAAAAGCTCCCACCAAAACCAAATAATGACGACTTTACTGTACAAAAAAAAGGGACATATTTTGGGATGTTGGCATAAGCAAGAACCATAGAAACAAAACAAACCCAATTCATAAAGTAAGAGAGAATAGTGAAAACGTACCCTTCAACGAAATGGAGATTGAATGGGTGAGAAAATATGCGCTTTGTTCTTCTGATTAGTGTCAGTGACAGAATCATTTTGGTTTCCAATCAATGCAAGCTGATTTCCAGGGCCATCAATCCATTAGAATTCGGGCCCAAATTTGAATTGAAAAATCCATTTAAAGCATGATTCAAATGAAAACTTACTCCTTGACTCCTTCAAGAGAACCTACACAACAACCAGTACCCTATACAGATATTCAGAGAAATCGAAATAGTACTAATAATCAATAGCAATTCAAAAGCATTCACAAGAACAGCGAATGCAAAATGAAGCCTACAGAATTAAATTCACAAAATTGGAAATTGTAACCCCTTCATTTGAAACTTAAAAATCAGTACAATAAAGAGGGAGACAGAGAGAGAGACAGCATACCTAAAGAAATTTGGTACGCGCGGGTCAGGGTTTGGGCCAGATGGAGAGAGACATCAATGAGGGCGAACTACAAGCTGCTGGATTTATCGCCAACGGAGGCAGCAGGCTAGAGAGAGAGAGAGAGAGGGAGGGAGAGGGGGAGAGAGAGAGAGAGAGAGAGAGAGAGAGAGAGAGAGAGAGAGAGCGCGGGAGGGATGAGGCTATGACCATGAGTTAGTCAAGACTGAAGAGACAGAACACAGCACGAGTAAGAAGGGGAGTGGAAGTGCATATATGACTTATGAGTTACTACGAGCTCACTGTAGAGCTAACAAAAACCGAGAAATATGGGGTTTGATCCAGAAATCATGACCCGAGACCCGAAACTAACCAAACTCGAGTACACCCAAATTATCGAGTCGGGTTTGACCTGTTGGGTCGAGCTCCAAATTTTATTTATTTTTATTACTTTTTTCGATTTTTTACATGGTAAATAAATTTTATCTTGTTATTTAACACAACTAGGCGTTTGGTTTAGTGGTTGCACTAGAAAGTCAAACATACTGGAGTATTTGTTTATCATGTCTGTGCTATTATTATGGATAAAGTCAAAAAGTTGGATAGCCGAGCAAAGTGGTGTAGGGTCTTTAGACTGTAGAGCACCAACACAATCCGCGTCAAGATGGAGGGCTCAAAATTTATTTTAAAATTGAGTATGGTATGTGTATCACGTATATTGTGATTTACTTGTGAACTTAGCTTAAGTGTTTAACCTTATGATGTAATGGCCTACAAACCGACTTTCTTATCAAAAAAAATGGTTACGGAAAAGGTTTCTCATTTCTCATTTTATGGGCGAGAGATACAGGATATCACCTCTTTTTCAAGAAATAACAAAAATTAATGTCAAAATTTAAATATAAACACAAAAAGTAGATTGAAAACCATGACTATCTATGAATTGAACCTCTCGACTCTCAAGTTGGATTGGAATCCCTCAGCATCATATGCGCAAATAGGTATATTTTTCCTTTGTGAGAGCAAATTAGAGCCTCTATGTGCAACGTTGCAACTGATTAGTTGAGATTATTTGCGCCACTTTTCTTCTAGCTTTTTATCAACTTGTGCACTCCAAACTAACTCAAAAGGTAAAAACATAAAAATTCTCCTTGTCAATTCACAAAAAGCAAAGGGAAGAGGGACTAAATTCTTGCTTTTTTTACCCCACCAAGCATATCGCAGAAAAGCATACGAGTTCGATAGTTTGTCAGAGAAATGAAACCTACACAATGCAGTCCATGAGTAAACACAAGATCTATAGTTTTATGAGTATTAATAGGATATGTTCTTCCCAACTTATTTTTGTTTATTTCTGTTTATTTCAGCAAACTTCAACAAATTTCAACAAACTTCAACAAAGTTAAATAAAGTTAAATAAAGTTAAACAAAGTTCAACAAAGTTAAACAAATCAATGTACAAACTAGTTATAAAAAACACTTGAATCAACAAGATTCAACAAAAATAAACAAAGTTCAACGAAGTTCAACAAAGTTCAACAAGAATAAATTTTCAGTCATAAATATAAACGTTTTTCAGTCTAATACTAATCTATAACTCCTTGCTAATCCAGGCCACTTCTGTCTACGTGGCAGCTTGTGGTGAAAAGATTTCCCGCCTAAAATAACTCCGTAAACATCTCACTTAAACCTAACGTCGTTTGATTCACCTTCCTGCCTTGGAAATCTGTATTTTTCCTTGGTAGTGTTGTGGGCTGTGGCTATTAGTCTATTACACTGATTGGAGTCATGAAAAGCCTTCTCAAAACTTCCACACACACATGAAATTAAAGTTCATTAATTATTAAATACTTTAATAGGCAAGCAAAGTCTTCTCTACTCAGTAATTATCAGTCGGTTGCTTCTCCCTCTTTCTCTTTCAATTTTTTATCAATATAATTGCTTCACTGGTGTAGGTCTAATTATGATATTCCTGAGACTACTTTTGTCGATAAATTCTTATCTTATTATTTGATAATTATTTAGTTAATTGAAGAAACCTTCAAATTTGGAGTTCTGATGAGATTTTGAGATTTTAGAATGAACTTTTATATTCTGTGCACTATGAAATAAATGTCTGACATGCTTGAATGGTGATCTAAAGTGGGTTCTACTCTCATGGCTCATTCCCTCTTTCCCGAACATGTACGTTGTGGATGGTTTTAGGTTGCAATATTTTATCTTTAGTTTCTTTGCCCTTCTTTTTCTACAGTGACTTTAAAATTCAAGTATGAATATAACTTCTTAGTTCTTATAGGATCATTCTTTTGTTGTGAACAATACTCATTGATATGAAATCCGGAAATTCCTTATTCTTTAATTCATATGCTTTTCTTTGTAAAGATGGGCTCGATATGAGTTAAATAGATTTCTTTGGTTATGATTGTCACGGGGTGGAATCCAATTTTTTCCCTGAGTAATAACTCTTGCTTTTTCTGTCTTTGTTTTCTTTTTGTTGAAATTGAGTTCATTTTGCTCTGAATTTGCATTTGAATGTTGTTGAAATTGCTCTGAATTAGAAACTGAGTTCTTCTCCGATTGACTTCAGGTTAAATAAGTTGAGCAGGTTCCCATAGAATGAGACATGAGTGTGGTGGCTGAAGGGCTGAGGAGTTTTTCTAAACGTAACTAGATGGCAGCAATGTGTGGGCGGATTATGATTCATTCATTAGGAGCAGAAACCCAGCATGTCATCATTGTAGTGGAGAACTGGAAAACTTATAAAGGGCTGTGAATTTGTTTTTGCCTTAAGTTTAAGCTTTCATCATTTGCAGATTTCAGGTAGTTCAATATTTAATAATATGATTTGTTTTGTGATATTAAATTGGATTTTGTGTTGATTCTTTTACTTTCCTTATGATTTTCGTTCTTTTTGCTCTTTCTTTTTCTTTTTCTTCCTTATCTTTTAATCTAATCAACCTTTTTTGACATTCTTTTCAATTGAGGATATCAATATGGGTAAAGTTTAATTTCCTGGATTCAAAAGTTGTTCTTATAGGTTTACATATCACATGAAAGCTGGTAAAAGTAAGACAAAGTAATACAACTGCTATGTGATTTATGGTTTTATTGGAAATATAAACAACTGTAGGATGCTGTAATAATTAGTTTGTTAAGGTTGTTAGAGTTAGCTAGAAGTTGTTAGAAGAGATGCCAACTCAGCACTAGTTAATTATTCTAGCTACTGTATATAATGAATTCCTGTTGTAATAATCTCATTCATTCGATCATTCATCAATAACAAATTCTCTTTCTACTTCTCTCTTTTCTCTCTCATCAATGTTCACATGGTATCAGAGCCATGGGTTCTTGAATCCCTAAATTTCATTGTGATTTTTCTCTTCGATTATTGATTCGAATAATCAATAATCAAGCTACATTCCATTACAAATTCTTGATTCATTTCTCTTTCGAGCATTTGGATTGATTTCTTCATTTGCTCCAGCTCGTAACAATAAGGGATTCGATTTCTCTCGATCAATTATACATCTTCAATTGATCAAATTCTCTTTCAATTGACATCAATTATGTCTTCAATTACACATTCTGATCCGTTATACTTGCATCCATCAGATCATCCAGGGATGACGCTTGTTTCTCAACCATTTGATGGCAATGGTTTTGGTAGCTGGAAAAAGGGTATGATGATTGCACTTTCTGCAAAGAACAAACTGAGTTTCGTAAATGGTGACTCGGTTCATCCTGGTGTAGATTCTCCTCTTGAGAAACAATGGCAGAGATGCAATGATATGGTAACAAGTTGGCTCTTAAATTCTCTCTCTAAAGATATAGCGGGTAGTGTCTTATATGCTTCTTCTGCTAGAAATATTTGGATTGAGTTAGAGGAAAGATTTGGTCAGAGTAGTGGCACAACTATGTTTCAATTCCAGAAATATTTAACTTCACTTGATCAAGGATCTGATGTAATACCCCGCATATTTATAATATTTATTATATTCAAAAATGTGATTATATGATTTGGAATATGCATATTTGGAGAAAAAAATATTTATTATTTATTTTCTTATTAATTGGTGTTTGAAAGGAAAAGATATTTCCCTTGATATATTTTCCTTAATTGAGTTGTGTTGTAGTTGGATTAGGATTCTAGCTAGGTCACGGATTCCTAACCTCTATAAATACCTTTGACACTCTAAAATCTGATTCTTTTCCTCAAAAATCATGCCTAGTGAGTTCATAAAGCTCACTCACGTTTTCTCTCTTGCAAGCCTCACAAAAACCCTAATAGCTGTACAACACACACAATAGTATTGAAAAATCCGTTTCTCCTTTTCTACTTATGGTGTGGACTTGAATTTTGGATATGTTTGAGATTCCGATGTCTAGAACCAAACTGCAAAGTTTCTTATTTTATAGAGTTCGTTTGATACCCCAAAAAATTTTTCTCTTGAGGCAGCGCAGTGCTGAAGCGAGATGCAGATCCGCCTACTTTGTTCTATCATATCTAAAAACCTAGACATTATTTGTTCAAACCTTTCGGTGGAATTGAACCTTAGTATATTCTCAGCATGTACGCCGATTTTGAGTTGATATAGACTTCGTTTGATGGTCCATTCGAGCGTTTGTTGTAGATTGCACGTGCTGATTTCAGATTTGTTCTTTATGATAAGTGGTGATTGAATCGAAAGGTAACCATCATTCTTATCGGTTGGAGATGTATGATACTGTTATTTGAGTATTTATTGATGTGTAACCATCATTCTTATCGGTCGGAGACATATGATACTGTTATTTGAGTATTTATTCATGTGTAACCTTCATGTTTAGAGATGTTTGTTTTTATTTTTACATGTATTGATTGGTTTGGCATGATACTTGAACATGATTGGAATTATTGTTCATGAATTGTTTACATCTTATTGATTAGCAATTGATATGTTTAAGATGTAGTTTAACTCGATGAGAGTTTATAATAGATTGTGTTATGGTGATGGATTAAATGCAAAGGAGCATACTTTGAGATAGATGCTTGTTTACTCTATTTGAGATGACTAGATGAGTACATTAAGAGTAGTTTATGGTCACTATTTGAATGAAAGACAACCCGAGAATTTTATTATACTTTGGGAAACCGTGCCAACGTGTGATTTATATATCGTTATAAACCCGAATGGGTGTGTGATTGAGGATATCATTGTGAATTAACCCATGGGGGTTATTGATTGAGGTATGAACTTGAGAATGAATTGACACAAATTATTTTGTTTTGAGGCTTGTAAGGTTTGTTAGCTACTTAGACCTTGGCATGTTGGTGAGTAGCCTAAGAGATTGACTCTTAGGTGATGAACAATTATTTTTTATGAAAATTGGAATCTTGTAATGATTCGATTATGAATTGGTCCGATAGTGGACTTTTGAGAGCCTGTGATGGCTATGTTATTGAGAGCATGTGATGGCTATGGTAATGTTATTGATATTGATTTTGCGGAATTTACCGCTAGTTCGCTTTCCTCATGTCCAAGGCTAGAAGTTAATGACCAAGAGCAAATGGCACAAGTTTTGGGCTAATTGAGTGATTAGCAAAGTGGTATTCAAGAGCATTTGAGATTTGAGACGTTATAGTTATATCCTTTGGGATTGAGTGTAAGGTCTAAAAAGATGTAAGTTGGGTATTGACTATGTGACACAATTGCACTTAAAGCTTTTAAATATATTCATATGAAATTATGAATTCGTATGTATATTGTTCGATGAAATGTTGAGTTACTCAGCTTTGATGACTAGTTGCTTTTGTGCTACGTGTGTTTGTTGTCCATTTCTCTTCAATGGTGGGCCTATGATGAACCTATACGAAATTCGTTTGTATGGGGGAGTAGATTGGTGATTGGCTCATAGGTTGCATTGAAGATCAAGTTTGGATGATCGGATAGGGCTGCCAAGAAGTTGGTCTTTTATATTTTGTAATGAGTAGTCATGTATTGTACTTTCGAGTTTGTTGAGAGTCGTACCGTTTAGCCTTGCACTCATTCGCTGGAGTGAGTGTGGCGATAGCGCCTTGGATTTTGTATAGAATTCTTCCGCTGATGTAAATATTATTGATTTATAAAAGTTTTATTGGTCCCAAAATCCGGGGTGTTTCATCTGATGGTATATGTTCATATTATACGAAAATCAAGAAAATTTGGGATGAGTTGAGCAATTTAACTATACTACCATCATGTATATGTGCAAGAGCTGCAGCCTGGATAAAATTAGAACAAGATCAGAGGCTAATTCAATTTTTGATGGGATTAAATTCTGAGTATAAAACAATTAGAGGAAATTTGTTGATGATGAAACCTCTACCATCAGTAGCTCAAGCTTATTCCATTTTACTTTAAGAGGAGAAACAAAGAGAGGTTAGAACCACAACTCATTTTGCTTCAGATTCAACATCTTTTCATGATGGAGTTCATGGAGGAACTCAGTTTCAAAGACCAAGAACTGATGATAAGTCTTCCGTTGTTTGCAATTATTGCAAAAAACCTGGACATCTCATTAGCAAGTGTTATAAACTACATGGATTTCCTGCAAATTTCACTTTCAAGAATGGTAATAGCAATGGAGGTTACAATGGACCTAATAGAGGTGGTTACAGTCAGTATAATCAGAACAGTCAGGGCAGGAAAGTTGCGGCTAATGTTGAGGGAGGCTGTAATGCTACTGATCAGTCTTCAATTGATTCAAGTAATAACAATGGGAAAGTCCATGTATCTGGAGATCAGATTACACAACTTATGCACTTATTGAGTACTATGTAGACACAGAACCAGAATGGTGTTCAGGGTGCTTCTCATCAAGTCATCACATCTTCTACCTTTGCAGGTATCATTAGTGGTTTTCTTCATAACATTTCTGTTGCATGTGCTTGTTCTAATTGTGTTCTAGCTGCAACCAAACCCTGGATAATAGATACTGGTGCTACAGATCATATGTACTATGATAAAACCCTATTTTCTAACCTGAGACAGCTTACTAAACCTTATTCCATAGCCTTACCTGATGGCAATAATGTTTATGTTGATCAGATTGGCACAATCCCTATCACCAAAGATTTATCCATCATAAATGTTCTATATGTTCCTAGTTTCAGAAATAATTTTCTTTCCATTGGCAAATTAATTTCACAAACCCTCTGCAATATTCTCTTCACACCAACCTCTTGTTTGTTGCAGGGCCCTTCTCTGAAGAGGCCACTGGAACTTGGTGGATCCAGATGAGGTTTATACTTGTTGCATATGAAGTCTCAAGATCCATTGGTGCATGATATGTCCTGCTCATCTCATTCCATTTCTCATGATAATTCTCATAATTTTTCTTCTTCAGTAGATTCTTTTTTTCCTGTAAATGAGCATGCTCAGTGCAATGCTAATTGTAATAATTCTGCTACATTGTGGCATGACAGAATGGGTCATTTACCATTTCATAAACTCAAATACTTGTGTTTATTTGATCCTATAAGTAATATAGATTCCATTTTTCCTTGTAACATATGTCCTAAGGCAAGGCAACACAGATTACCCTTTCCTCACAGTACAATTCATACTACACATATTTTGAGCTTATTCACATAGATCTTTGGGGTCCTTATCACACAAAAACTCATGATGGTCATAACTACTTTCTTATTATTGTAGATGACTACAGTAGGACCACTTGGACTCATCTTCTCCACTGTAAAAGTAATGCCCTTGAACTCATTAAAGCCTTTTCCACCATGGTCCAAACTCAATTCAACACCAAAATACAAACTGTGAGATCAGACAATGCTTTAGAGTTGGGTTTGAGCAAAAAAGATACTGCCTACTTCCTTTCTCAGGGTATAATTCATCAAACTAGCTATGTGGATACACCTCAACAAAATGGAGTTGTTGAAAGAAAACACAAACACCTCTTAGAAACAGCTAGGGCTTTTCTTTTTCAGTCCAATGTTCCACTCAAGTACTAGGGAGAGTGTATTTTGACTGCCACATACCTTATTAATAGGTTTTCCTCCCGAATTCTCAACAACCTTACTCCTTTTCAACTTCTTTTTGGCCATATTCCTTCATATACTCACTTAAAATCTTTTGGTTGTCTTTGCTATGTGTCAACCTTGAAGAGACATAGAGACAAGTTTATGCCAAGGGTCTCCCCTTATGTCTTCTTAGATTATCCATTTGGTAAAAAGGCATATAAGGTCCTTAACCTTGATACTTTTCAGATTCTCCATTCTAGGGATGTTATTTTTCATGAACAAATATTCCCATTTCACAAAAATATTCAGTCCTCCTCATTCTTTACTCCTCCTGCAGATTCCACGGATTTTTTCTCTGATATTCCTGATTCTCCATCATCTCCTGACTCTCCTTCATTTCCTATTCCTCCACCTTCTTCAGATTCCTCTCCATCATCACATTCTCTTCCTCTCATACCTTCACCATCACAAATAAATTCTTCTCCTGAGCATGACATTATCTCACCAGTAGTTCCAAGAAGAGGCACAAGGACTCATCATAAACCTAGTTATTTGTCAGATGTGTAATCATTCTCAAGTGCAATCTTATTATTGTGCTCATACTATCACCTCTACTTGTCCTATACCCAACACCATCTGTTGTTCAGCCCTTACACCACAAAACCAGCAGCTTTTGAACAGACTAGATCATGTACATGTACCTAAATGTTATGCTGAAGCAGCTGATGTTCCTGCTTGGCAGCAAGCTATGGCCAAATAATTTGAGGCTTTGTTAGCTAACCAAACTTGGGAGTTAGTGGCTTTACCTGCAGGTAAGAAGCCAATTTCATGCAAATGGGTGTATGCTGTAAAATACAGATTAGATGGTATTATAGAGAGGTTTAAAGCCAGGCTTGTTGTCAGAGGTTTTACACAAAAAGAGGGGATAGACTTTACAGAAATATTTTCTCTAGTGGTCAAGATGACCACAATTAGATGTCTTATTGCTACTGCAGTGAAGAAGGGTTGGGGATTACATCAACTAGATGTTAATAATGCATTCTTGCATGAAAATTTGGATGAAGAAATATACATGGTTCCTCCTCCTGGTCTTTCATGTTCCAGAAATCAAGTTTGTAGACTTAAGAAGTCTCTCTATGGTCTTAAACAGGCCTCACGCCAGTGGTATGCCAACCTCTCTCAAGCCTTGCTTAGTCAAGGTTATATCAGCTCAAAGAATGACTATTCTCTTTTCACTAAGAAGACTGACTCTCTTACTGTTCTAGTAGCAGTGTATGTGGATGATATAGTGATTACAGGGGATAATGAGGCAGAAATTAGTCATTTGAAGGGTTTTCTGGATTCAACATTCAAAATTAAGGATCTTGGCTTCCTTAACTATTTCTTGGACATGGAAGTTTATACCACCAGTTCTGGTTTAATTCTCACACAGAGAAAATTTGCTGCAGATCTTCTGACTGAATTTGGGGTTCCTTCTACACAATCAGTGGTTAGTCCCCTTGAACCTAATCTTAGGTTGAGAGCTGATTCTGGCACTTTACTGGCTGATCCTACATCATACAGAATCCTTGTAGCCAAGTTAAACTACCTCACTAACACAAGACCTGACTTAGCATTCTCTGTTCAGTTTCTAAGTCAGTTTATGCATCATCCTAGAGAGCCTCATCTAGCTGCAGCCTTACATACATCGAAGTACCTGAGTGCCTCTCCTTCTCAGGGATTGTTGTTTAACTCCTCTTCTTTTTCTCTCCAAGCCTATTGTGACTCAGAATAGGCTGCATGTCCATCTACTAGAAGATTAGTAAGTGGTTTCTATACTACTCTTAGAGGTTCTCCTATTTCTTGGAAATCCAAGAAACAACCAACTGTTTCTTTATCTTCAGCAGAGGCTAAATACAGATCAATGAGGAAGGTTATAGAAGAATTGGCTTGGCTCACCGGATTACTCACTGACCTCATTGTGCCCTCTATTATACCTGTTCCATTGAAGTGTGATAGTCAAGCGGCTATATATATATAGCTAGGAATACTGTGTATCACGAGCGCACAAAGTATATTGACTTGGATTGTCACTTTGTCCGGGAGAAATTACAAGAGGGATTGATCACTCTTTCTTATGTCAAGACCACTGAGCAGCTGGCTGACTTATTTACCAAGAGTTTAACTGGCAAGCAACACCATTATATCCTTGACCAGTTGGGGGTGTCCATTGCTTCACACCCTCCAACTTGAGGGGGGTGTAGGAGGCTGTAATAATTAGTTTGTTAAGGTTGTTAGAGTTAGCTAGAAGTTGTTAGAAGAGATGCCAACTCAGCACTAGTTAGTTATTCTAGCTACTGTAAATAATGAATTCCTGCTATAATAATCTCATTCACTCGATCATTCATCAATAACAAATTCTCTTTCTACTTCTCTCTTTTCTCTCTGATCATCAATGTTCACAACAACACTGTTCATACCAAGTTCCCCGCAAAAAATTGAATTAATTTGGTCAGTTGTACTGTTTCGAGTTCTTGAAATGTCAATATGTTGTGTTGTTCTCGAGTTATGACCCATCTTTATGGTGTATTATGCTTTGATTATTCTAATTTATCGTGTCCTGAATCCTAATGGTGTTGGACAGTTGCTTTTCAGACATGCAACAGTTTGTCGTTCAAGTTACCTATAATTCTAAATTTTGTTGCTCCATTGTTATGTGGCTAAAATGTTGTTCAGATTTTAGTATAACGGAAGGATTTGGTACGCAATATCCATACTATAGAAGGTTTTCACTGCTCCTTTACTGTGCTTCAAACATCGTGCACGAGATCTGTTATTTCTACATATCATGATATTGATGTTTTCAGGTTACATTGATCATAGCATTATTTTAAACAGATGTTATGATTTGATGAGAAAGTCGGTATTGTGGATGAATTAGATTTGATGAAAGCTTATAGAAGATCAAGTTTTGGTGGAGCAATTTGCCCTATGTAATAGCTACCCTTCAAATGAATTGTGTTTCAACATACAATATGTAAAGCAAATGGGGTGGCATAATACTAGCCTAAGAAAGGAGCAGAAAATGCAGACACTTGATTAAGTGGAACTGATCCTAATACTAGCTAAGTACTTTTTTATTTCTAACTTCCCTGTTCATTCACTCTCTTATTTCCCTGCCCCTTGGCTTAATGTCATATTAATAAATTGATCACTCCATGTGAAAAAGAAGGAAAAAGAAGGTAATAGGAGCAGCTCAACAATGAAAACATACTAACTTACTACTTACTAGCTTGCTTGGGCATGAGCACTGCAGATTAGGGGTGAGCAAAAATAACCGGTTCCAAAAAATTAGGAATTGGTAGAAAACAAGACCAATTTCAGTTCTCAAGAAATGGGAACTGGTACCTGGTAGGTAACTGATAAATTCCCAACTACATTTATTACAGTTTGAAATAGCAATATATATTGTAATAATATCCTCTAGAAAAACAATGTGGGACTGAAATATGACTCCCGTTCCCCTCAAATTCCTTTTTCCTATTCACATTGTTACTTTGGTAGTTGTCCCACATCGGTGATTTTAGAGACAAAGGCCAACCAAAGCCTTATAAAGATTTGCACCCTCCTCAAATCTCATACGTGCTGTGCCTGCCAATCCAAGGTGCGCCAAAGTATCAAAAGAGGCTTTTATGGTCTACTTTGCATTTGATCTCATGATCTCATATCACCATTCACTTGTGATGTGGTATGAATTTATTAAAAATCTCTTGCAAATATTTTTACCGGGTACCCGTTTAAGAACCGGTATCCACCGATTCCGGGATCAGTTCTAAAAAATTTGGAACCGCCCTGACCGGTTCCAAGACTAGTCCTTAAAAATAAGGAACTGTTGTTACCAATTCTGACCAAGTATTAAAATTTCTACTGGGTAACTGGTATTGCTTACCCCTACTGCAGATGCATGATCAAGTTAAGGAGAGACAAGTTTTAGGCCAAATTATCCAATGTGAATGCCTGCTGACTGGACTATTAGAGATCAGAAGTTCAGATAAGTGAAAAGCAAGTTGCTGATAAAATTGTTTAACTTATTATATCATGCTTTTTTTGAGGGGTTTTACAGGGTTGGAGGGTGAGTGCTAGATTGATGAGATTTGTATTCTGAATTTTTGAAAATGTTATCCGCACCAGTTCAGGAGCTCCAGCTAACATTAGCACTGTAAATAAGACCTTCATAGTTGTTTCTTGGTCCCCTTCTCTTTTTTGGCAAGAAAAATAATCGTAATTTTTGAATAAGTGACAAGTGACACAATGATAATGGACTAATCTACATATCCTCTATTATTGTTTTTTGCTTTTTTTTTTTTTTTAAATGATGTTGTCAATAATCTATCAGCTTGATAAAAGCAATTTTATTTATTTATTGTTGATAAATGGCAATTTTGTTTAGTTGAAGGTAAAAATGATATTCTTCTTTAAGTAAAGGGAAATAAATAAGATATTTTTCATGATTGAACTCCAAAACTTCATAGTACAGATGGAAATAACACCAGGAGCTCACTAGATTCTTGATTACATACGTAACTTGGAGGTTATTTTCAGGAGCAATTAGCAACACTTTTAAAAGTATATACTTCAATATTGCTCATACTTAATAGATAACTTTTTGATCAAGCCTTGCATCACACGGGTATTAAACTAGTCCATTTAATAAACCTCAAATTTGAGTTTTACGTCACGTATCATGTTATTTTGAGTAAATAATACTCGTAAGTCCTAACCTCAAGATTATCATTCTAACATCATGCAAATTGTGCTACCAATTCAATAGGTTAGCTTTACTTGCACAAAATTTAGAACATCAATACTCTTAAAACTCGTCTTTGTATTTTCATTTTTATTAATACTTTAGATGATAATAGATTAAACATTTACATTAGTACATTAGTAATAACTAAGTTAAAAACAAAAGAAAAAAACTTGAAAACCGTTACATCGCACGGGTACTGAACTAGTAAATAAAATAAAATAAACATTCCAAAACAGAAAGACAGGTTGCTCAGAAGTCAGAATATACATGACATTAGCTTTACATCAACCGACAAATTGTGAGCAGCCATAGGTGAAATAAGTATAAGGAACAAGTATAATGATAAGATCTTGAGAGTTGAGATGAACCCAAAAACCTACTCTACAAAAAGAGAACTCACCGGGCAACGCTAGAACCCCGTCATACAGAGGTCCTTTACATAACAAGGCAATTACGAAACATTTTAACCATGTTTGTTACCCAGTAGGAGCTTTTGGTATCACTTTTGGTAGAAGATTCTATTGTTACTTGATACTTGAGAATACGCGATGTCACATTTATGCTCCTAATGGCAATAAAGTTTAATAACTGAATCAGCACCAGCAGTAAACAACCAGGGTTGCCTTGGATGAAACTTGCAATCTAGAACTCCTGCAAATACAGCAATAGCAAATATCAATGTCTCAGTAAGTCATCAAATATTCTGACCTTTTAGATTGCAAAGTCATATTCAAAGATTGCCAGTTTGCCATCAAGTAATGAAGTACTTAAACTTCTAGAGAATACTCCCATCTATCTGAACCTCTTTCACAGATTTATTGCCCCTAAACATGCATGTATATTAATGTATAATATAACTACTACTCATACTTGCATTTTATTTCATATGAAAGCATTGGCTTTCCAAACAGTTAGTCTCAAGCTTTTTATAACTGGCCCATTGGTAGTGATCTCATAGCATTGGAAATAACCTAGAAAGACATCAGACAAAATTCAGAGCATCAGGAAATATATCTAATAGCAATCGTACAAGGGTGAATAAAGAGAAGACTTGATGCTGACCTGTTGTTTTTAAGCTAGAATGCCCTCGAAGTTTTATTAGTGGGTGAATGAAAGGATTCTGGTTAAGATCTGAATAAACCATGCCATGGAAAACTTGTGCTATGTTATCTTCAGAGCACGATGCAAATAGAGGATATGAACGGTGAAAGGCCACATTTGTGATATCCTTCGGATGAACCCTGCAAGTTTGAAGGATTCAGAAAAGAACAATATCATAGTTGACTGCAATGGTGCAAAACCAAAAAAAAAAGTCCCTTACCCCTTTCCCCTTCCCCCAAATGTTAAAACAAAGCGACTTGTATGCAAGTTCTATACCACTTTTCCTTTCACACAAGCTCAAGGGTCGCGTGTAAACAAGGTTACACATACTTCCTTTTATGTGAAGATAGGTTCTCTTGTGGATAACTCAGAACCATAAACCATCATTTTCAATGGAAACACCATCAATTGAAGGCATCACTAACTCCAAAGTAAGTCAGTAATTCCAAAACGGGGGGCGACAAATGTACCGAAAGTAGTAAAACACAGCACTTGGGCCAGGACGCATAGTGAAAGGAGTTAGAAACATACCTCAAGGACCGGTAAGGTCGAGATTGGAAATCCATGTCAAACCAACACAATTTCCCTTCTTTGCTTCCAACAATGACATTGTCACCTGCAAAAAATTCAAAATATAACTCATATGAACGCCAATATACTAGCACCGCAAGAAGTAAAAATATACTATTATTTTGATTATACGTAGGGCAACCACGAGATAATTACCACCAGGATGGACAGCAATGCATGAAACTTCACGAAGTCCAGTCTCAAGCTTCTTAATCAGCTTCTCCTTCAGTAAATCGTAAACGCGAATAACCTTCTTCGTTGAAATAAAGAAGATAGAACGGGATGGATGGAAAGCTGCACAAACAGGAAGCCCGTGCAACTTAAACGGGACCTTTTGAGTGAATTTCTTTGAGAGCTGATGGATCATTATAGCTCGAGATTCAGGTAAGGAAGTCAAGAAAATACAGAAAGCCCAAGAAGAATACTTCACATAAAGAGTAGGACTCAACCATAGTTCTAGCCACCAGACATTACTTAAGAAGACAACACAACAACAAAAGCAACCCAGGAAGTATCCCACTGAGCTAGTGGCTTAGTAGACGTACTTAAAGACGATAAAGAATAGGTATACTGAATAAACATACATTCTCAATTTCTCATACCTTCAATATTAGTTAAGAATGAAACAAACAAAAGACGTCAACAACAAGAACAAAGAAGCACAAAGAAGGTATGAGCAGTCCATATGAGGAGCTTTCATCTCCACTATAATAAGATCATATTTGCTTTTATCCATTTTTTCCGGTCAGCACTAGTTTGAGACCATTGCATGCATATATAGCACATCAATTCAATTATTACTTGTTACTGCTTCACTAATGCATGTATGGCACTCAAAAAGGACAACTTCCTCTGCCACATCAGCTGCTTACTTTACACTACATCAAGGCACACACTTTCCCTATGTTAACATCAAAGCAGAAATTGGAACAGCAACATAACATAAAAAACAGCAAGGAAGGATATCTGCCGGCATGACTGTTGAGAGATAATCTCCTTTACGATGCCATTCCATAGAAGAGACAGTCTGCAAAGCCCCAAAAAAACAGTGTGGGTCACATTCCAGGAGAAGTCGCAATGAAATCAAATTGGAGACAATCAACAATGTATTGCAAAGTATACAACAGGAACAACATAGGATCCATACCTTAAAATGCTTTAATCTTAGACCTCCATGCTTGTCATCAGGAAGCCAGCTTACAATGGTTGTCTTACCTACACATAAACAGCATAGAACAGAACCTAAGGATTGCTGGCATGATAGCAACAAAAACCTAAATGTTCCAATAGACCCCTCCAATAAAGAGTTGGAAGATACGAATCAAAAACTAAAAATCAATGCATCAATGCTAGAACTGGTATTGGCACTTTGGCAGTAAGAGTGACATCTCAATGACTGACCAGATTCATCTGGAGCAATAGCTTTCTCCATATGCAAGAGTTCTTTAATCGATCTCTGCTCTTCTTCACTAGCCAACCCAGTATCTAGAATAAACACATCTTGTTCCCTACAAGATAGAAGTTTGCTTCTTATGTAAGAGGGTTTTAAGGAAAGGAAAAATATCTAGCACACAAGGCTTTGAACCTACACAGAGACTGCCAAGATTGGGAGCTGTTGTACAGGATTCCAAGCAACTTGTCGGACAGCAACACCAAAATTCCAGACACGGATACATCTTCCAGTTGCTACTTCCCAAATGCGTACAGTTCCATCAGTTGAACCTTCATCATATAAACCAGAAATATATTAATTAGAATAGGTGTGCATAATACTACAAACAGCTATGTGGATCTACAAAGAGGTATGCACACCAGAAGCAATCCATTGTCCCGAAGTCTCAGTCGAGATGGACACAACAGCGTCATTATGACCCTTGTATTCGATATAACATGTAACAGGATACGGCTTAAGATCATTAGGATTCGGTCGCTTGGGCTTCAAGATTTCGGGATCAACGTTAATCTGGATATATTCAAGTGAGATCAAATTTCCATTAGGTCTTCATTTGTGCATATAAGTTACACAGGTAAGGACATGAGAAGAAGGCAGCCTATGCTTTACTATAACAAATACAAGTTTTTACTATTACCAAAGACCAATGACTTACACGCTTCTTACGAACTCTAGGACAAAGATAGATGTCCAAGCAGCGACTAAACACGTCCTTGAGAGCATCCGGATCTGCTGCGACACTTCTCAAAGATGTATACCTAATCAACCGCAAATTTGATAGGAACATTTACTCAGACAGTAGCACAAAAGGAAAGTATGCTTTCAAGTGAATAATACAAAGTTGATGAATATGCAGAATATTATACATACCTCTTGGGAATAAATTTAGGTCTATCTTCCTCGAACATCAACTGGTAGGAGTTAATTTCGTCTTCCGTTGGTATGTATTCTAAACAAGGATTGTAAGATGCCTCATGACCTGAAAGCAGGATAAGTCACATTTGATTCCATGTCACACTATTTCAAGCCACACTAGCAGAATCAACACTAAAAACTTACCAGGCAATTTAGGTTTTGGAGGAGGAAAATAAGATAATCCCCTTGTCTTTTCAGATGAGCCAGAATCTTCACCCCATAATAGATAGAACCGTGGCTCTTCCTTGGGTTTATCAAATGTGATTCTTCCCTCTCGAATGGCCCTCACATACTTGAGTATCTGGGAATTCACATAACAATATTCATCAAAGTGCTAATACAAGCTGGTATGATATTTATAGATCATATCAAACTCTGTACAAAGCCTGCCAAGAGTGCCAACACTTTGCACTCAACCAAACTATGTTCTAAAAAACATGGTTAAAACTTAAAAGCCCCTAGGGGAGAGGCACAGGGAGTCACAGACTTCAGTGCATTACATAAAAACCAAAGGAAGCAGCACCTTCCATGAGGGCAGGCACAGCGAGGATTTTTAGACATCTGCCTGAGAGGGTAAACAATGAATCACTAAATGTGTTCAGGCATGCACCTGGCACTCGATCCCCAATAGAAACACCCTCGACTACCCTGTCATATGTTAAACGCCGAACAGGACTCCAGATCTGATACAATGATCATTAGTAGTTGTCGCTCAGGGAGTCCTGGTTCCCTCAGGCAATCATCACCTGTTGGTAGTCTCTTCTCCAGCTCAGTCGCTGTCTTTTCTTCATTGGTCTCACTTCCCTCCCTTTCACTGTCTTGTGCATTATGTTCCTTGTCGCTTTGATCGCCTTTCCTCTCTTCGAGCTAATTTGTCTATCCCTTTTCTGTTTTAACTCACCATATCTCTGTTGCGTATGTTCTTTCATAGGGATTCCCAATTCAGTTCTCTCCGCTTCAGTTATCTTTCTCTGATTATTCGGACCTTTGTCCTTGTTTACCAAAATTTTCTCATCCCCATGCACCTGCCCCCTCCTCTCTTTACTTGCATTTTGTAATTTAGCAGGCTTTTTTTTTCCCAATTCAGTTCTCTCCGCTTCAGCTATCTTTCTCTGATAATTTGGGCCTTAGTCCTTGTTTACAAGATTTTTCTCCTCCCCACTCACCTGCCCCCTCCACTCTTTATTTGCATTTTGTAATTTAGCGGGCTTTTTCTTTTATAATCAGTACACAATCAGGAAATACACAAACTCCTAAGAGTGTGTTTAGATACTCAAAGTAAAATTCTGAATTTCAATAGAAGAACATGCCTTCACACCTAGCACTTTGATGAATTGAAATCCTCCAAATGTAGGGAAGAGGAAGGAGGGAGAAGAATTTGAAATGTCCAGGTGGAGGGGTGTAATTTGAAATTCTCCAATTTTAAGGTTTTATGAAAGGCCATAGAATTGGATAAACTCCAAGCCTACAATTACCTTAGGCTTAGAAGAACAAATTCAACTCAAATTTATCATTTCAAATTCAAGTATCCAAACACTCCATAAACATACTTTGCACCTCGTTTCCCAGGGCATGCAACTTTCACATCGCAACGTTTTTAACAACGGAACACATCGCAACGTTTGCGATAAACTCCAAGCCTACAATTATCTTAGGCTTAGAAGAACAAATTCAACTCAAATTTATCAATTTCAAATTCAAGTATCCAAACACTCCATAAGAATACTCTGCACCTCGTTTCCCAGGGCATGCGATCTTCACATCGCAAAGTTTTTAACAACGAACACATCGCAAAGTTTCCTACATTGTAAAGTCTTCCCCAATTAAAACATAAAACCAAATTGCCAAGAAAGGCATACCAAAGATGGCTTATCTAAGTTCACCAGCATTTTTTTAGAATTCCAAATTCAATTGCAACAAGACATGAAAATTATCTCCTCTGTGCATAGCTGACATTCCAATGATCTTAAAAAATCAGTAAAATGGAGCTTCAACGAAAAGGAAAAGAAACAATGCTTGTCACTTCATCAATATCCTAAACTGATTTATGTCATGTCCAGTCGCCCAGAGAATATTAAAACGCATTACCTTTTTGTGCTCCCATTTTGAGGGAATGAACCGCCTCTTTGGTTCAGGTGCATTTGACAATGGATGACCCTTGTCTTCCCATTCAAACCAATCAACATAAGGCTGCATACAAGACATGTTATAGTCACTAGAGAGAAACCCCAAGATACAATGCTATCCAGAAACTACAGTTATAGAAGAGTAGCACTGTATATATATATCAAAGATATGATAAGCTACCGCATATGGGTCCACATCAGAATGTGGAGTCTTCCCTTTTAATACACGACGAATTGTCTTGATCTCATCCTTTGTCAGTTCAACTTCCTCATCATTGTATTCATCTACAATCTTCCGCCTATGAGGTTTCACTTAAAAATTAAGAAGTGTTCAACTCGTCCATAAAAGAAGCATGAGACTTTGACTTCTAGTCAGTTGAATTTGAGCAAACAACTGATATTTTCCCTATAAATAAATACGAAGCGTTCCCCAATTCGCATAGAACATGTTTATCCCTTACAACCCATCTAACAAAAATGACTTTGGGAATAATAAACGCACAAACATTTGTCTACACCGTATGATAAGCCAATTTGAGGAACATATTACGTACGCAAACTAGACAAACAAGAAAAGGATTTGATATGTACCAGGCTTTCTTATCATCAGTACTGGCAATATGCTTTTGAAGTAGATCTTGCCTCTCCTTCTTTTTGATCTTTCTCCCTGTAACTTCATATCCAATATGTTCCTCGTCATTGTAGAATTCTAAAGGAACCTCTCCAATCGTATTCCGAGGACCAACCTTGGAAAAAAGAAAAAGCAAAAAAGGGTCAGACCAGATACTAAGTTCAGTAATAAGAACTCCATTGCAAGCAAATACTATTGTCAAACCTCGTCATCTGATGAATCACTCTCTTCAACAGAATCATTATCGTGGCTGTCACTCGTATTTGCATCATCATCATCCTCATGACCTTGGTCACTACCATACGATGAACTTGCTCCTGCATTAATTAAACCCTCCTCACAGTCAATTCAAGAGAGCAGCAAGCTTATACTTATCAATCATTTAAAATTAACAGCAAAAATGGTGCAAATATAGAATCTCCAGCTACTCAAAGGCACCAAAAATCAAGCAATTACCATGTGACCTGTCTTCTGGCTCGCTATCCGCAGAATCGTCCTACAAAGTAAAATAAAAATAAGTAAAAAAAAAAAAAAATCGAATTGCAGAGCTCAAACACATAAAATCCACCTTACATTTCGACCTAAATTTATAAAAACAGGTATAAATTCAGTAATTGAAGTAACTCACTGAATGTTGGGATTCCTCCTCCTCCTTGTGAGGTTGAGTAATCTCTTTCTTCTATGATAAACAAATAAAAACTAGGTCAAATAAGCTCAAATTAAATAACACAATCCTAGAAAAAACCACCAAATTTTCGCTCTAAAATATCATTACAGGCATGAAACAACTATAAATTAAAGTGACTCACCAACTGTTGAGCTTCTTCTTCCTTCTTATCACTTAATGCAATCTTCTGCAACCGTTTTCCAACAATATCCTCTTCAATCATCTTCTGTTTTCCGTTTTTCTTTTTCGCCGCCATTGTTGTTTTCTTCTTAGTAACCTTAGGTTCTTCCTCTTTCATTTTACCTTTACCTTTACCTTTATTCATCGCTTTTTTCTCAGTAACCTTCATTTCTCTCTCTCTCTCTCTCTGACCTAGGGAGGGAGAAGAACTGAAGAAGAAGGGAAAAGAGGAACAAATTAGGGTTTTGTGAGGTTTTAGCAGAGAAAGAACACAACAGCGAAAAACGATGAGAAATTATTTCCCTTTTTTTTCTTTTTTCTTTTTTTCTTTTTATTATTTGGCGGCTTTTCTATAAGGTTTGGGGATGGTCCGCATGGACTCAGGTGTGTGATGGTTTTGGGCCTAAGCCCAGCCCAAAATACGTAACTGGGCTGCACTTAACCGGGTCGGTGTGTGTAGGTTTTGGGCTTCAGCCCAGTTTAAAATACGTAACTGGACTGAATTTAACCAGGTCGGTGTGTGTAGGTTTTGGGCTTCAACCCAGTTTAAAATACGTAACTGGACTGAATTTAACCAGGTCGTGTCACCTGTCACGTGTTCTGTAGATTCTCTGACTGAAACAAAAAAGTGTACGGAAATAAAAGAGTTGGGGCCAGGACACCAGGTGCCAATCGCTGAGATAGTGGGGGATCGTATATTACGATCGTAGATCGTACGGTATATGGTATGGTATATCACAATTACTGCTTGGTCCCCAAGTTTAGTGAATAGTGACTAACTGACTAGCGAGGTGTGTTCATTACTCATAGCAGGCTAGCAGCTGTAATACTGTGGCATTGTCTGATCTAAAAATGGGAAGCTGCAAAAAGTTTGTAGGTTCACGAGATGGGCTACTCCATTATTGGTTGTGCATAAACGAATGGTTTAGAGTGGAGTGTGAACAGAGTTCTCCCATGTTTTTCTTACTTTTTTTGTGTGTTCATTATTAGGAGAATTGAAGTTGCAAGGTAAAGTTTTTGACTTTCTTGTCTTCCATAATAGTTGTTGGTAATAAGATGGCACTGGCTACAGGGAACACGAGGCACGGCCAAGTACGGAGGAAGCACGGTACGAATGACTGGGCATGGGCTGGGTCCGAACCTGGGTGGGGCACAGTTAAGCACGGTGGGGCACGGTTAAGCACGGCACGGCACGACTACAATTTTTAATATTATTTAAAAAAGTATGGCCACTGCACGCACGGCACGACACAAGCACAGGCACGACCTGGACATACCTTTTGCAAGAGCACGCACGAAACGAAGCACGACAACTATAAGCACGGCACGACACGATACTGTTACAAAGCACGAAGGCACGGCATGAAGCCAACTTTAGTCTCCTGTAAACGTGAGGAATTCACCAAAAATAAAAAAAAATAAATAAAATAATAAATTATACATATCCCGTACACTTGATGCTTAATGAGTATGAGAGAGAACAATGTTTGAAACAGATTCGGTGACCTAATATAATGTGTACAAATGTAAGTGATCTTACTCCCCCGATATACATCACAACGTCTGGAACTCAACTCAATATATTCGTAAAAGTACTTTGTTAATTGCTTCAAATATATAATGACATAATAATTTAGAACCCTAAATCGAATATTCCATTCCATCACATTTGTATTGTCCAATATTTAGACCTTGTTCTTTTTGTCATTTTCATTTCATTTCTTTCTGCGTTGCATCTCATTCTGTAATTCATTATGCCTTACATTTTAATTCATTATCCGCTTTGTTCCTTTCAATTCCATCCCTCACCGTCCTGCACCATTTCTTTGAAGAGAACAGGGCCTTGGAGTTAAGAGATGATCAATTTCAAATTGACAAAAATACCTAATATTGTAGGTGATTGAGTAAGGTCCTGCCACTAATTCTCACTGATTCAGTAAGGACTAGCCACTGATTGGGTAATGTCTTACCACTTATTTATACTGTTTTAGTAAGGTCTTACCGCTTAGGGTGTGCTTTTTCCACTAATCGGACCTTACTCAATCAGTGGAAATCAGTGGCAGAACATTATCCAATTAGTGGAAATCAGTGGAAAAGGACAAAATCTTTCTCACAGAATCAGTGGCAGAACCTTACTGAATCAGTGAAAATCAATGGTAAGACCTTATCGAATAAGTGGAAATCAGTTGTAAGACCTTACCCAATCAATAGATTCAATGGCAGGACCTTAACCAATCAGTGAGAATCAGTGATAATCAGTGAAAAAGAACTTAACCAATCAGTGAGAATCAGTGAAAATTTGTGAAAAAGAACGCACCCTTATTATTCAATAAGTGGAAAAGAACACACCCTCAATTTAGGATAAAAAATTTGTCTTTGAGAGAAAACAAAATCCAAACATTTGCTATTCAAAAAGGATTCTAGAAGCCATTAATCAAAGGGGAAAAAATATCCTTTTAATCTAACAAACAAATTGATTGGATGGAAGACACTCAAGATAGTAATAAACTTTATCAAAAAACCCTATGTGATATTGATTTCTCTTAGGACTTGTTTACTTAAATGTAATGGTGATTACAATGTAATGCACCATTTTATATAGGGTAAATGTGGGTTAGAAAAGGAAGAAAGGAGAGGAGAAACATGGAAAGCGTGAATTTGATTACAACATCATTGTAATCACAACTAGATACGAAGCCAGTGCGTTGCATGGGTTAGGTGTTAATTTTTTAAAATAAATACACTCATATGAGGTTAGTAAATATGATATCGAGGATCGAAGTATGTTGACAATTTCACTCCGGTTGTTTGGATTCGTTTTGGACATGAAGATAATCTTGTGCGTTGCAAGATTTAGTGAAAAGTTTATATTCAATATTTTCACTCATATGCATATATACACCAATTGAAAAATAAAAATAAAATTGCCATAATCTCTCTCTTTTTTCTTCTACATTTGTCATTATTTTATTAAAACTTTTGAAGTAAATTTTTTTCTTTTAAATGATGCTCTATGGATTATGAAACTTTGTTAAAACTCTACGACTTATATGTCAAGCTCCTTTGTCATCCTAAACTTTAATTATTTGTGAATTGTACATGTTCGTTTATATGGCGATATGCTACTGGCCGGAGGCTAAGTAGTTCTTCATATTTTTGAAATAGTTTGTCAAAATGACATATATTATTTGCTATTTTGTATATCAGTTTTATACTTATATATAATATTTAGTGGAATTAGCGTTGTATACTAAATTAATCTGAATCGCTCATTTCTAATCTGCACTACATCTCATTTTGTGTTTTCTTTTTTATCACATTTTGTGTCCATTATGTCATTTTGTTCCGTTATCTTTCATGTCATTTTATTCTGTTATGTTTCATTTTGTTTTACACTATTTCGTTGAAAAGAACAGGGCCTTAGGGTTTGTTCTTTTCACCTCAAAAACTACAAAATACCTGATATTACAACTTAATAACAACAGAAAATACCTCCTTAAATTTATATCTTATAATTATAACGTATTCTTTTTACCTGATATTATGTCTTAATTATATTTTTGTTATTTATTTAGCTTAGTAGCTCGCATAAGTTGCACTTTTAATTAAATCTTAGATGATTCGATAAGGTAGACGAGTCAGATACGGTCATAAAATACCTCATTTATTTATATAGTAGGTGTTTGTTCGTCCGTTACACGGTTCGTGGTCAATTTAACGTGTTAATTAATCATATCGATCGAAAATCATAAGTATAATTATCACTCATGAAAAATTATTTTGTAATGTATGATTAAGCATTAATATAATCATTCTAATATCATTAATGTCGTATAATATGATTATTATGCATTATATGGGGCACATTGAACTATTCTAACTCTTATCACCAACTTTAATTAATTCTTTTTTTAAATTTTTACCATACAAACTAAAAAATACCTTTTAAATGAATATAATATTTCTATTTTAGTATTCGTTGGTTGATTGTCTAATTCCCCATTGTTGATTATTTATATTATAAAATTCATAAGCCAATATTTGAAATTAAAGAAATAACATCCCAAACTTTTTATTTATCAATTTTTTTATCTTTTTTTTTTGGGGGGGGGGGGCGGGGGGAGGTTGTGTTGGTGATGGTGTATTGTGATTCTAAATATTGGAATAAAAATTTGTTTGCCATTTTTTTGGAGCAGTAGATGTTATTTCATCTATTATTAAAATTGAACATAAAAATTGACAAATTCCTCTTAAAAATTATTAATACTGAACATATAGCTAGCTTATATTTCTTGTTATTTATACTTAATATTAAGATGTTGATTTAGAATGGGAGAGAATAGCATAATACTGCCGTGAAAGTTTTTTTCTCTTTTATTTTTTAATGCGCTTTTTTCTCCTATGATGTGTTAGGTTAATTATTATAAAGGATATGACCATGGGAATATAATTTCTGGCCTATTTAGTATTTGGAGATAAAAAAAATGTCGTTACTATATTTTTGTCTTGTGTTTTCTAATTGAAATTTAATTTTTAAAACAAATATTTTATTTTAGGATTTTATATGCTTGATTAAGTGGTGCGTGCCTAAGTGACTCGGTTAGGTCACATAACCCAATACTGTCATTGAAAATTTGTATTGACACTCCTTATAGTCCTGCAAAATGTAAATACATAAGGTATATGACAAATTATAATATGTAACTGTTTCACTAAAAAAAAGGTCTTTACTATACGGTCAAAAAATTCCGTGCTTAAGTATCACGCCCTATACTGTCAAAAAGCCTCCTTTATATGAAGTATAGATTAATAAGGGTGCGTTTGATAGAGCTTACCCGGTCAGTTCAGTTCAGTTCAGGTGTCAATTCAAAGATTTCAAATTCAGTTATAAATGATGTCGAGTTCAGTTCAGTGGTGCTGAGTTCAGGAACATACTTTTTGTCTCACATATCAAATTGTGTTCAATTCAGTTGATATGTGTCCAGTTCAGTTCAATAGTATCCAGTTTAATGATGTTGAATTCAGTTCAGTTCAGTTCTGTTCTGGTAAGTTCAGCTCTAACAAATGCACCATTTGACTCTGTTTGATTCAACTTAATTTCATTTAAATTAAGTTCAGTTCAGTTCGGTTCGGTTCGATTCGGTTCGGTTCAATGCACTTCATCTTAGTTCAGTTCAGTTCAGTCCAATTCAGTGCCATTCACTTTTGTTCACTTTATTTCATATTATTATTATTATTATTATTATTATTATTATTATTATTATTATTATTATTATTATTATTATTATTATTATTATTATTATTATTATTATTATTATTATTATTACTAGTAGTAGTAGTAGTAGTAGTAGTAGTAGTAGTAGTAGTATTACTATTACTATTACTATTATTATTATTATTATTATTACTATTATTATTATTATTATTATTATTATTATTATTATTATTATTATTATTACTATTATTATTATTATTACTATTATTATTACTATTACTATTATTATTACTATTACTATTATTATTATTATTATTATTATTATTATTATTATTATTATTATTATTATTATTATTATTATTGTTGTTGTTGTTGTTGTTGTTTTTATAATACTCATAATTATAATTATAATAATTATAATTATGAGTATTACAATAATTATAATAATTTAGTTCAGTTCAGTTCAGTTAAGTTTAGTTCAGGGCAATTAAGTTTATTTTAGTTCAGTTCAGTGTCATTAAGTTCAGTTCAGTTCAGTTCAGTTCAGTTAAGTGAAGTTCGGTGACGTGAAATTCAATTGAATCGTACGGAGCTTAAGATGGGTATCATTTCATAGTATATTTTGTGCTCTTTCTTTTTTTGCAAAATGGTTAGTTGTTTATATTCCATTCTCCAATGGATTACCAATGTGGTATCCAATGGGCTAAAAAAACAGTGCATACATCATGAATTATGAGGCCTGCCAATACAGCATCCTCCAACAACTATACAACAACCTTAACAACCCCTACACTACAACAATTCAATACAATCCGAAAATCACTGTCTCAAACACCTCAAAACTTCATGCTCCGGATACTTGGCAAATGCTCTCATGCAGACTGCAGACTGTACACTATTCACAACCTGTTGCATGGTTCTATGTCTGCCACCAAACAGGCGAGAATTTCTTTCACACCATATCTCATAAACCACCCCCACGAGAGCAGCTTAGCGAATTTTATTACAAACTCTCTTCCCTCTGCAATATTTTTTCATCCATTTCAATTCCCTGGAGAGACACCAGAGTCTCCTCATGATACCCAGCCAACACAACAAATCTGCCCAGACATCATTGCTAAACTGGCATTGAAAAAACAAGTGATCTGCATTATCCCCACCTGAACTACAAAGTTTGCAGTCCTGGTCCAGTTGAAGCCCATGCTTATTAAGGTTGTCAACTGTGGGTAATCTCTTTTTTGCAGCAAACCAAGCAATTACTCTGTGCTTGGGAACAGACAATGGGGACCATATCACCTTGTGCTCTTTCTATTGGTATAAGAAGTTTGAATTTTCGAAGAGTGGAATAAAAGTTATAGGTACTGCTATAACTTCAGTATTTTCTCTTATATAGTCAATTTTAGTGTCTCACAAAGTATTATGGAGTAACGTGCATGGAATAGGGGAAAAGAAGGAAAAAAAAGGAAACAGAAAGCAAGAACATTAATGTTGTACAACCATGTCATAGAGTAGTAGAAATTCAATGTGATATTCCCTCAAACAAATAAATAAAAAAGTTCAATGTAATATTTGTTTCACATTGTCATGGAGGACTGGAGGTAGTGATTCTAGACATTTTTTTTTTAATTCTTTAATCTAAGAGATTTGTTTAGCTGGACGCGGTTAATGCTGTCAGAAAAATATCTTCTTTATACAAAAAAAAAAAAGAAAACAAAAAAACAAAAAACTCATTAGCATAAGTAAACAATTTTTTTTTTTAAATGTGGCAAGTATAGGAATCATGATAGTTAATCACAAATGCAAATGGTCATCAAGTGATTTATCGAGACTGCATATTCTATATCACCTACTCAAGGATCTATAGAGCATATACCGTATAATGCATGAACAGTAAGTGAGAGCACTATTAATTATTAAGTTTTCCATTTAGTTGACACCAAAAGATCTCCATCTTTTACTTCGTATTAGTTGACATTTTTTAGACAATTAAAAAATCTCTGAGGTGACATAGCTCCAAAGAACTTGTTTAGGTGTACGCATTCTATGCTGTCAGAAAATGCCTCCAGATATTATGATTATGATTGATTGGCGCTCCATATGCTCCTGTAAAATGTCGAGGCATAAGATATACTATAACAAAATGGGTCTTGTTTTAAAGTGCGTTTCGCGATCTTTTCATTGGTATAAGATATTTGAATTTTTGAAACATGAAACAAAAGTTACACCGTTCTTATCTTCAATGATTTCCAGCCAAAACTCTAATATTCTCTCTTTCCTTAACTTTTATTTATGATTTAGTATTGTTATTTGTTTTGAAATATTCGCTTAGGTGAACGCGTCTAATGCTGTCAGAAAATGCCTCTAATATATAGATACTATGATTATGATTATGATTGTTCTACTCTAGAACATGTAAACATGATTACAAAGGATAATGCAATCAAGCTCCCAAATCTCATATTTGTCCTCCCTCTCCTTTATTTTCTATCTACATCTATATACTTATACTTACTACTAAAATAATAACCGGCTGACATTATTCCTGTACACATGTCAATATCTTAGAGAAAATTTTCCCGCCAAAAGTCACTATGGCATCATCTTTGATAAAAAAAAAATATTAATATTGATTGATAAACCATAATAATAAATTAATAATAATATTTTGTGAGCTAACTATGAGTATTTTTAGGAGCCAAAACCGTAAAAAGCACTGATTTGTTACAACTTGCAAGTGACGGGTTTCTTGATTTTTTTTCATCAATGCCCGTAAATATCGTCTTCTATTGATCCCTTCAACTGCGAGTCCCTATTATTTCTCTGTTTTTTTTTTCTTCCATTAATATAGGGGTAGTTGCAATTACCACAATTACCCGCGAGCAACTATTATAGTTCTCCACACAAGGCATGCAGCCCTCCAGTAAATTTGATGGTAGTGTCCTCTTTCATTCTCTCTTGATTTTTTTATATTTTATTTCCTCTTAGCTCTCTTGATTAAAGCATAATCTTTTTTAGTGTATGTTTTATGTACATATTGGATTCTTTGTCACTCATCCTTCTCTTTCACACAAGAAGTGTCGTTTGTTCCGCCATTGAAGTTCTGGTTAGCTGTTGGTGGCCAATTGCAATGTCTAATTATGTTTTTTTTTTTTTCCCTTTTTTTTCGTATTGCAGTTGTTCCTTATATTTTCGGAATTACATTGGTAATTGCGCTGGTCACTATGATAATTGGTTGAACAACTATCAAGGTTCATACTCGATCTTGATCTCCGTTATTTTTTAAAAATATTTTTCAAAATTCAGAATATAGAGTAATCATTTGATTTATGCAGCAGGAAATTTTTATCGTTCCAAAAATTTATTTTGATGAAATTTTTTGAACCCTAGACAATAGCATAAAAATTGTGTTGAGCTAATTCATTCCTCTTGAGGAAATCCAAGTCAGTCCCATAATCTGTATCTTTTAACTTAATTTTCATTGTCAAATTTCAAAAAAAAAATATTCTTAAGTTTGTTCCTATTTTGTTACGAGTATTAGTAATACCGTGATGTGATAGTCCCTTAGTATACTATTCATTCAATTCTGAATACATGTTTGCCAATTACTATACTCGTCCGATTGATTCCTTTGCGTTATTTGAGCCCTTTGCTTCTGTTTCTTTTAGCTCAATGGTAGGCTAATTAATGTATTTTTTATAAACAGACAACTTATGTTTGCCTTAATTGTAACTTAGAGGTTTAAAGCCTTTGTCTTCAATGTCACCAAAAAAAAAAAACTTACAGGTTCAGTTGATGAGCATCGATTCGTAGAGTGACTGAATTGGACTACACAAGGTTTTCCATTTTATAAACTTGGTAAATGAAGGTCAAAGTTAGACTCTCTATGCGTCTAATGAGATTTTTATTTTTATTTTTTTAAATTTGTTTTAACAGTAACTTTTTTTCTTCTTCAGTACAGATAGTTGTACTAATTCCAAACTAACCCAAATGATAGGTTATATCTTGTGATCACCCCTTTGTTTTCGCAAATAAATAGATTTTGTCAATGTTAGTGATTTACCTATCAACCTGATCATGCTGTTGCAATTGATGGTTCAGTTAGAGCAGACGACACGTGAGGTAAAATTTCCAAGCATTAGTGACATACTAATTTTAGTGCTAATCAAGTATTTTGGTAGTGATTTTCAGTCTTGAAGCCTTGAACATCAAGGTAGCATCAATTTTTCGATGACAAAGCCTTCTACATCAAGGTGTTTGTCATCCTCAAGAAAACAAGGTTTTGTTTCCCGTGGTATGATAAAAGCTCGAGACTTTCGGTCCTCACTGAATTGTACGTGTACGCAATCAAGGATGATAGTAGGTGTTGTATGTAACTGGCTGTCTTAAGTTGGCAAATGTTAGGAAGACACAACAAGACGAGGGCACTGAGTTCAGACGTATCATATGTGATTATAGTGGAATACTTTTATCATGGCTTTAGTAGTTATTTCCTATCTATAAACATGTTTTTCTAAAATACTTTCTCATCAATATGTAACCATTTCCTCTTAATATGTAAAGATTTTCATGATTGAGCCTTCTTATACTATTACAAACAGAATAAAAGAAGTTACACCAAGTATTTACATAGGCCATACATCTAAAAATAATTACCAATGTATAAAAATATAAATACTTTACAAAATACAGTAGTTTAGATGGGTTTCTTACTTCCTTTCAGGGAAGACTACAACCTAAATCTTTAAAAATATTTATAAAAAAAAATCACATGTTCTAAATAGTTTTTTCTTGATTAACATATAGTTTGAACAATAAATTTGGTTTAACGTTTTGAATCACAACAAACACTCTGACTAAAAAAGTACTTGATATTGTGTTCTTTTCTTTTCTACATGGAATGCGAAAAAAAAGAACTTTTTCAAACTCTATATTAATTAGGATTTAGTTATACAACATTAAAGAATAGTTTTAATGCAGTGTAAGCTACAAGACACCTAACATGAAAATTAAGATTAACAAAAAAACTCATCTTTATTACACAATTTCTTTTGGACGCAATATAAAAGATTGCAAGTTTAAATCTATCGCTAAGTGAGAAAACCCATCCCCTCTCAAAAAAAGTGAGAAAACCCATCAAATTATGTTTTTAATAGAGCCATTTTTTTCCTTTTTGTTTTTGCATTATTATTGTACAAAACATATTTCCTTTCTACCAAATTTTAGTAACAACCGTGCATCACACGGGTACTAAACTAGTTTACTCTATATAATAATGGATTACGTTGTAATCGTCATTACTTACAAGTTACAAGTAAACGTCACCTTAGTTCTCTGAGCCAAACAAGCCCAATCTATATATATATATATATATATATATATATATAGGGTAAGAGCGCCGATTATGTGACATTTGTCACATTCTTAGTGGCTATTATTTTTTCTTTTACTTTTCCTTTTTATTTTGTCATTATGGTTTTTATGGTGATCATAAATTTATGTATTCAATGTAATAATAAAAGTCCCTATTTAATTCTTTACCATTTTTAAATTTAAATACTATTTTGGGTAATTACTTTTATTAATTTTTATATTTATGGGGTTTAAGAGCACTTAATGTCATCACTTTTATTGAGTTTTATAATTGTGGAAAAAAAGGTATTTGACGTGGCAATTTGTTTGCGTGTAATATGATAAGGGTTACATGCATATAAAGTCATTATTTATATTAAATTATATATTTTGGTATTACATTGTAGGTGATATTTGACTGATATTTGACTAATATTTGTGGCGATAAGCGTAGGTCATGTGACAACAAACATGTCATTAATATTTATTTGCCTAATTTTATAGGGTTAGGCGCATGTGTGACAGTGATTACAAATAAAGTCATCATCTTCAAGTTGTAATATAGTTGTGGGTATTACATAATAGGTGATATTTGACTAATATTTGCGGGGATAATCGTAGGTTATTATGTGACAATTAACATATTACATTAATACAATTTAAAATGGCCTTATTGTCCAGTTTTACTGTTTACAACACAATAAAAACTCTTATTTGGCATAGATCGGATGATAAACATTTGGGTGAATAGATCCATATAATATTACAAGGGTTATATAGTTGTGGGTATAAGCGCAGGTAATGTAGAAGTGTCACATTTTGAAAAACAGTTCGTATTAATACTACACCTTAATTTAATCAATACCACACCCCTAATAGAATAACACCCAACAATACCCTTGTTATAATTTAATCCCTTCCTCTCTCCAACACTTTCCTCATCTTTCGTTATGAACAAATGCTCCTCATCTTAGACTCTTAGACCTCATTTCATACATTTTTATTTATACAAGTAGATAATTGACATATGCCATGAGCAATGCACGCGATTGAAAAAAATAAAATCTAATATATATATATATATATATATATATATATATATATATATATATATATATATATATATATATATATATATATATATATATATATATATATATATATATATATATATATATATATATATATATATATAAGTGAATAAGAACAATTGCTAGAAGGACACATAGGCATCCACATAGGCGTTCCTATCATCATTTGTTGACATGTGTAATCCAAGTCATAATAACAATTAATGCAGTACATTAATACTTTGAATTGATCCAAACATTATTAACTCATGATTCAATGTATGTTGTTAATTTAATTAGTTTGACTATTAACTGGTTAATTAATGTACTTTGAAAAATTAATGTATTGTTATTGTTAAAAAATTTCAGTATTAAGTACAAAATCTGTACCGAGCCAAATCAAACTATTCGATTTGGAGTGATCATTTAGATCGGCATTCAAATTGAAATTTTAGTTTTGACTTGGGCTTATCTATCTAGAGTTCCAATTCTAAAAATTTGAATTTAATTTTAATGCATCCATTTGATACTTACGATATTACACTACAAAAATGATAGTAGTATGGTAGTAGTAGTGATAGTAATATTTTGTACTAGATATTGGACACCAGATATTGGAATAAATTGCAATAAAAATAATAAACAAGTTAGGCTATACAAACCAACGGATTTATATCTTAAAACGATAAAATGAGAAATTGTATATTTTTTGTATTATGCCCTACAAGATGCAATATGGTTTTGTACCATATTAAGGGAGATGTTCATAGAATATGATTTTTATATCCATATATGACATATGCGAAATATATCTTACAAATTTGTACATATAAAAATATTTTATTTAATATTAAAACACAAACCGTGCGTCGCACGGGAATGTAACTAGTTTTTAGAGCAATCAACCAAATCAGGCCCTAAACTATTGGGTAGATTTGGGATAAGGACCTCAACTTCTATTTCTCTGGTTTGAGGACCTCATCCAAACGTCCGTTTACTTCTGTTATCCAAAATAATATGCTGGCAGTTCAACAATAAATCAAAAATAAAATTAAAGGGGCAGGGGTATTTGACTAAAAAAAAAAATAGCCCTGCCACTTGCTATTTTGACGTTCACAATGTTACTGTTGCTATTTTCTCCCCTGATCCATATATCCCTTTTCCCCTGCTTATTTATACAGGAAAAAAAAATCCAATAAAATTACACACAATGAAGAAACCATCTGATGTACTCCATATTTTTCCAGAAATGCACTTAATGTACTAAATGCACTTAATCCAGTAAGATTTATCCAATTGACAGCAAGGTCCCCTCAAAAATTACAAAACCACAAATAAAAAATAAAAAATTGACTGCAACCCTGCAAGGTACCAAAAATTCAAGAGTTTCAGGACCCAAAACTAAATTACAAGATCGACTTGCAGCACCCAAAATTCACAAAACCAAGTGGGAGTTAATAATCTAAAAACCCAAACCAAATTGTAACTGAAATTGACCTAACCCAAGGTAATGTTCATTCAGTTTACGCTTCACTGTGTTGAATGTTGAGTTGCTCTATTCATAGCTTGGTCCTTGCAAAAATGGTAAAACAAGAAGAAAAATAAAGTGATTGGATGAAGTGATCAATAAGCAGGAGCAAATTACAAATTTGTATTTTTGAATTCTTTACCTGAAGTGATTGACTTGTGATGAAAACTCTGCCAGTGTGATCTGTGAAAGATGGTGTAGGACCTCCATGGCTTCTTTGAGTGCTACTTTGAGAAGACAAGGTTGGTGGACCTCCATCCATGTTGGGTATGGACTGCATGGTTTGATGACCTTCAAAGTCAGTGAAAAAACTAATCTGTCTTCTTCTTGGTAAGCCTAAATTTCTCCTTGGTGGTGGCTATCAAAGTACATAATAGATATTAACTAACAAAGTTAATATTTAATTGTATAAGTTGGATATTTGTCATAATAATGTGATTTTTTTTTAGAAGTATAATGTTACCTTAACAGTTGTTGAAGCTGTTGCATGATTCCTAGTTCGTGGCTTTGAATTCAAATCAAGCTCACCCTGATCTTGGTTCGATTTTGAAACATTTTTACTTGCCCTCTGCTTTTTCTTTAGTTGTTGTTGTTTTTGAGTCTGATCAGCAAGTGTAGTGTTTTTGCACAGCCTTTTGTTGTGGCCTTCCATTTTGCATCTACTACAATGCATTGTCACACCTCTCTTACTCACTTTGTTTTTGTTGCAAATTTGACGATGTAGGCCACTAGTTAGCCCCTCTAAGAGGCTCAACACTGTGTTCGTAAGCCATCATGTGCCTCTCCTTTGTATACCAGCCTGATATATATTGTTCGGGTTGCTCTCCCTGTGTCCAGATGGCAGCAATTGCATGGTGGCAATGAATTCCACTTAGTTGCCAGCTGTAACAAGAACAATTGCATTCAAGCAAATCCACCACATACTTGTCATCCCACGCAGCACCATGTCTGACCCCATACTTATGATTACCATCCCATGTTGCTAACCATCCTCTACATAGTATCTTGTTCTTCTCCAATTTAGTTTGAATTCTTGGGCATATGAATATTTCTTTTTGACCAATTGCATCTCTTTTGGTGTGTAACCTTTTCATCACTGCTTCTCTTATTTCCTCAAGCATGTTAATTATTGGTTTATGTCTAGACCCTAGTATATAAGAGTTAAACACCTCAGACAAGTTATTATCCACACTATCACAATGAGAGTGACAACTATAGAAGGCCCTGCACCTCAGACAAGTTATTATCCACACTATCACAATGAGACTTCTTACACTTAGCACCAACTCTATCTGAAGTATTTTTGGTGAACTTAACATCCCTCCCCCAAGCTATGCAATAATCCTTTAAGGCCTCTTTGAAAACATCTGCTTTTTCAAATTCTTGCCCCTTACACAACTTGATATCAACCCCTTTTGTCCCCTCTTTAAATGGAACCCCTCTTTCTCTTTTAAAACCTGGTTTGTTTACCTCCTCATTCTCATCATCACTATACTCTGTAGGACTCTCTAAATCTGCACTATTTGCATAGTCAGACCCATCCCCCATATCATTGCACTTTGTATTGTCAACTATGCTCCAGTTATGTATCATGTCTATTGTATCTTGTTCAACTTCCCAAACTCTCTCTTTATGTCTATCATCTCTTATTTTTCTTCTGGCTTCAACCAATTCCTCATCATCATCATCAGACCCACCACTCTCACTTTCTACATCACAATCATAATCAACAGGTTCTTGTAAATTTTCAAATTGGTTTGGTTCCACATCATCCCCATCATTCTGGTTTGACTCTATATTATCCAAATGTCCTAGATTCTGGAACACCAAGTTCATGAACTGATCATCCACCATGTACTCAACACCCTTACTCAAATATATTTCCATCACAAATAGCATCATTTAGTAGCTTTGTCATTGGTTTACTTGACCCTATAGTGTGATCATTTGGTTCTAATTCATGTTCACAATAAATATGGAGCTCCCTATACTCACACAAAAGAGAAATCCAAACATTGAAGCTATTGTCCTGACATAATAACCTTAAACCAGTGTCAAAGTCCTTCTCGGGAACCAAATAATGCAATTTACAAACATTATCAGTCAATCCAGACACCAACTTCACCACATACCTAGCATCAATATCATCTGGAAGATTTTCACAAATGGTAGTTTTTCCACCCACATATATCAAATTAGGCATTGACTGCCATGAACCCCCATAATGTATCACAATGACAAGTTTATCACTCATCTGAAATATATTAAACAAAAATCGTTCAATTGAATTAAAAGTATATAAGCTCCAAAGGATTACTTGTAAATTAATAATTACAGATTACAATATAGGAAAAAAGAATATCACTACTTGCAACGAATTTTGACATAAACATAAATGCAACAGGTTTCAGAATAAAGTGGGATAAAAGGCATACATATAAAGATGTAAACAACCAGAAGTATTCCAAGTAGTAGAGGAGAAAGTTGCAACAAAGTAGCATTTATAGAGTAGACATTTTGACACTAGAGTATCCAGACAACTAACCAATACAGTATATTCCAAAACATAATAAAAACCTATGTGCCTATAAAAGAACTCCAATCTCACCACCTTCTGTACGTTTGCCTATATAAAAAAATAACCTTCTATTCAAAACAGTTTGCTTTTGTCTAAAACATGTCCATTAAAGTTTGAATTTGACGTACACTAGGACATTGGTAAGCTGTGCACTATAAAACCCGATCTTACTTTCACAAGTGGCACAATATCAATATATCAATGAGTGTGCTTAGCTCTTGCATGATTGTCGTAAGCTCGTATGTGGTACATATGGGTAGAATGGAAAGAGTAGTATTGTATTATATATTGAATTGAAAGTATTTGGATTATAGTCTATTTATTTAAAAAAAATGTTATATAAACTAATGAAACAATAATTTAAAGTATATATGAGTAATATATTAAATATCATATACGAGTGCATTAATCTGAACCCGTGCATCATACGGGCTTCTTAACTAGTCAACTATATAGAAAACAGAAAACTCAATAGGAGTACACTATATTGCAAAATCCAAAGGCGAGCTAATATATAGAGAAGCACTTCCATAACTTATGTCAAACCCATAACCAACTCTATTAGTCTTCTATGCATTCATCAAGTAAACAATAAAATATGACAGTTGAAAGCAATATGTTGGCAAGCAACAATGAGCCTCACTGGCGTAAATCCCACAGAACATAACTAGCTAGATACATGCATTAACATCAACATACTGAAGCAACCTCACCAAAATATAATAGTTGAAAGTCCTTTTGTAAAAATATGTCTAACTCTAAACCTAACTAAAATCATATCATCATGACATAGAGAGGACTAATCACAGGTAATATATTAGCTCCAAATCATTACTTGCAAAAATATGCTCTGTATCATATATTTTAAAAATGTAACATAAGATGTTATAGTAGTACTCCACTATTTAGCTAGGTCTAAAAAATAAAATTCATAAATTGTTACTGTGAAGACTAATCAAATACTTATTAAATAGTAAACCCACTATTCTAAGATAACATAGACACCCATGAACAAAGCTCCAATTTTTCAGACCCAAAAACGTATAAAAATCAAAAATTTCTACTGTTAACACTAATCAAATACTAATTATATAAGAAACCCACTATTTTTAAATAATTCAAACTAGTTTACACTTAATCAGAAGTAACATAAACAATAATAAACAAAGCCCCAACTTTTATAAGCATAGGTCACCATAAAAAAACCCTAGATTCGACAATTACATAGATTAAGGCAATAACAAACCATATAACTTTAAATATGGCTTAATCTAGCTTAATAAACACTTAATAAACATGATTTGGCCATCAATTTCATAAACCCTAATTGTTAAAGTAAAATCCTAATATTTTAACTTATACCATGTTTAGGAAAAGGAGATACAATCAATATTTATTGACTAACAACCAAAAGGAAGAGAATCTACATATTAGATGCTCAGGGAATGAGAATTGTTCTATGTTATCACCATTCACTAACTGGCCCAGAGGAGTTAAAGCTTGAAAAAGTTGCCCCAATTTTTTTTTTTTTTTTTTATTACTGTGAAAGAGCTTGAAGAAGTCCACGAAAGGGAAAGGGAAAGGAAAAGGCAAGTGTTTAACTTTTATTTTTTTTCAAGTGAAGAGGCAAAGCATTTTCTTGAAGAAAAATAAGCGGCAAAAACGTCTTCTTGCATTGTAACAGTAACTGAGATAACGGGAGTAAACGGACATTTGGATGAGGTCCTCAAACCAGCGAATTAGAAGTTGAGGTCCTTATTTCAAATCTACCCAATAGTTTAAGTCCTGATTTGGTTGATTGCTCCTAGTTCTTATAGATAAGTAAATCCCATAGGCTTCATAGATGGGGCCAAAACAAATTCATCGCTGGAAGTCAACACCAGTAGATACTAGTTCATGGCCTTTTGATGAGAAAAACAAAATCACCAAAAGTAATTTCCACTAACACAATTTAAAAAACAATTTAAGCCATCAATTATGGTTTTGTCGTATGGGATAAAACTTAAGGAAAAAAAAAGACAAATCGCAATTATCTAAGATCTGCACAATTTTGATTCAGAGTGAGAGGCAATGATTAATCAGGCACTAAAGAGATATACGCCTAAACTAGGCGCAACTTGAAAAGTGTTGTGCCTAAATCGGGCCAGGTCGAAGAATTATGCGCCTAAATCAGGTGCATGTTGAAGAACTATGCGTTTAATTCAGGCGTAAGGTTTTAGCCTCTACGCCAAATCTACATATAAATATGAATATCTGTTCCAGTTCAATTTGAAATAATCACATGGTAATCTGATCCTATTTTACTCATTATCACGTCAAGTCCAACAAAAAAAAGGGGACATGATCAGGTAATAATTGACGAATTGTGAGCTTTCAAGACTGCTACCGCGGTTTGGTGTTGAGTCTAATCCTACTCTAATGTGGGGGAATAGGTACACGTTATTTTTTGTTAATATTATATTAAGGGTAACTTTGTAATTTAAGAGGGTTGGGGTGTGGTATTGTTTAAATTGGGGTGTGGTATTTAGCACCACCATTGAAGAATTACACATTATTTTCCCTTTTTCTAGATAGTGAGTTGTCACTGTTTTTTTTCCAATGGAAAGAAAGTAAGTATTTTAACTTTTAAATTTCAGATACTGAAATACACATTAAGGGACAATCTGATCAAATCGATGGTTGTTTAATAACAAGAATTATATCAGTTGGTATAAGCGTAGACTATGTGAAAATTGACTATTATTTGTGGGGATAATCGTTGTTAATATGACAAGCGTTAAATATAGACATAAATTTTGTAAGAATTTGCTTAAATATAATGACACGAGTCACATTTGGAGTGACAATTTATGAGTAAGTTATACTATATGATATATAATTGCAAGTGAACTGACAAGTGATAGATATTATTTACTTTTTAGTCGGACTATGACGATGAGTTGTATAACATGTGTAACATTTCAACCAATTAATATATATATATATATATATATATATATATATATATATATATATATATATATATATATATACACATTGCTAAATGGACACGTAGGCATCCATGTAGGCGCTTACTATTATCATCATTTGACATGTGTAATCCATGTCATACAAACAATTAATACTTTACATTCATACTTTGAATTTGATGTACACTTAATTAACTCATGATTCAATGTATGTGGTTAATTTAATTAGTTTGACTATTAAGTGGTTAATTAATATATTTTGGAAAATTAATGTATTGTAATTGTTGAAATTTATTTGGATCAAATATAAAATCTATACTGAGTCAAATCAAACTATTCGATTTGGAGTGAACATTTAGATCGACATTCAAATTGTAATTTTGGTTTTGACTTGGGCTTATTCATTTGGAGTTCCAATTCAAAAAATTTCAACTTAATTTCAATCGATCCATTTGGTACTTATGATATGTTTTTATTGGAATGGATACCGCAGTAAAATTGCAGTAAAATATTAATAGTAGTATGGTTGCATAGTGGTAGTGGTGATATATTGGACTGGATATTGGACACTAGATAATGGAGTAAATTGCAATAAAAATTTTAAACAAGTTTGCTATACAAACCAGCAGATTTATATCATGATTGACGATAAATGAGATATTGTATACGAAGTATTTTTTGAACTTTATCCTACAAATGATGCAATATTGTAGGTTTGTAGCATATTAAAGGGATATGACATTTGCATACTTATGGTCCAGATATGACATACGCGAAAGATATCTTGAAATATACATTTACAAATGTTTTATTTAATATTAACACACAAACCGTGCATCGCATGAGAATGTAACTAGTATATATATATATATATATATATATATATATATATATATATATATATATATATATATATATATATATATATATATATATATATATATATATATATATATATATATATATATATATATATATATATATATATATATAAGTGGATGTTGCACGTTGCTTGATGGACACGTGTGCGTCCACATAAGCGCTGCATACTCACATAGATTGACACGTTATCATAACATAAAATGCATGAATCTACACTTATGCATGAATCTACATTAATGCATGTATCTACACTAATATTAAATACGTCCTTAAATTTTTATATGATACATGCATATAACAATAATAAAATGTATATATTTTTCTATTGATACATTTTATTTTGGCGGATGCATGCATGCATGCTTTAACAATAGAGCTAACTATAATCGAGTCAAAGTGTACATTGTTACTATTTGAATCTTGTATTGTTTCCTCTAACGGTAATATATTTATAGTAGAAATGATATGTGAATTAGCTTCCAATGATGGGTATATAAGTTGTTAACTAATTAAACATAATTTCATTGCATCAATTTGATACTTGGAATTTGATTCTTTTGACTGGATATTTGGAGTAAACTGCATCAAAAAGTAGTAGTGGTGATTTTTTTGTACTAGATATTGGACAGTAGATATTAGGGTAAATTGCAACAAAAACAATAAAGATTTGGTTATATAAACCAGTTTTATATCATGATTAACAAGAAATGAGATATTGTATATTTTGGTATTCTACTTTACAATTGATACAATATTTTTGGTTTATGTACGATATTAATTAAGCGAGAGGTTCATAGAAAAGAATTTTTGTATCAAATCGTGCATCGCACAAAAATGTAATTAATTTTTCTTTATTCTTTATATATCTATGTATAATTTTAACAAAATCTAAAAATTTAATTGAATATAAAAATATTGTGATAAAGGGGTCGTCCAAGGGATAAAATCCTAGTTACATAAAGAAAAGCTGGGCAAGAATAATTCAACTCAGGGTCACGTTTTTTTCTTTGGCTTTCTAAAGAGAGACTTTTGGCGTTCCACCATCATCAGTATAGTATATCACATTCTCTCCCCAAAACCCTCACACTCTGCTTCTCTCTCACCAACCAAACCCCCCTCTCTCTCTCTCCTCAAACCATGAGACGAACAAACTTCTCCGCCACCCCTCACGGCGGAGCAACCGCCGTCGACAACCGTAACCCTTCAAATTTCGGCTCTTTTCGACCACCTCACCTTAACCAGAGACCCAATTATCTATCCAATTTCCGCCCCCACAAACCTCCAGACCCTAACCCACACTCATCACGCCCAGCCAATTTCATCATAGAGCTACGACACCGTCCTAAACCCGGGCCCACAATTTCAGGTCCCAGACGGAGAGCCTTCACCGAGGGTTTGATTTCACAATGCGGAACCTCGCCGGAAAATTACGTCACTTTCGAGTCCGGCCCAATTGCCGGCCGATTATTCTTCTGTCAATGGACATCCGCCCTCAACACCGTCGTTGGGTTTTGGAAATCGCTTCTCTCCGGCAACCATGACCTCGTTCCGAGCTTAATTGCTAACGTCATGGTCCCTTCCGACGTCGATGAGCTTAACGACCGGCTTAAGCCGCTGTTCGCGGCAAAGCTTAAGGGTTTGATGATCTCCGGTGAGCTAGTTAAAAAGTGGGAGATGAAGCTTGAGGGTTTGGAAAGAGAAATCGGGGCTGTTAAAGCTACTATGGAAAAACCAATGTCTATGATGGCTTTTCATGATCTTGTTGATAAGAAGAAAGGGCTTTCGAAAGAGAAAGAGTTGATGTTTAAGAGAGTTCATGAGTTTAAGTTTGGTATTAAGTGTTTGCTTTGCCATGTTGAGGGTTTTGGTAAAGGTAAAGGTAAGGGTTTTGGAGATGATGAAGAAAGTGGGAAAGTTCGGGTTTTTCGGTTTGGTGATGGGTTTAACTGGCCTAGGATTTATAATATTATGATGAGGGAGTGTAGGAGACTTGATGATGGCTTGCCTATTTACGCTCATCGCCAGGAGATTCTCCAGTGTGTTAGTTCTCAACAGGTTAGTTTTCATTGTTACTCTTACTTGAATTGTTATCACTTTCATGAAGGTTATGAATGTTATTCCAAGAACCTGAACACTTCAAAACTTGAAGAAACATAGGGAGAACATCTTTTTTACAGGGCTAGCTACTTGTAATATAGGCCCTGTTTGGTGGTTGGTGACATTATAGAGCTGTCAAAAGCTGTCACGACACGACACGACAACACGATACGAACCGAACACGAATGTAGCGGGTTAGTGTTGAGAGGTTTCGACCCGTTTAATTAAATGGGTCGACACGAGCAACACGTTTAGTTAAATGGATTAGGGTAAGATTGAGATTTCCGACACGAAAACAACTTGATTACGACACGTTTAATTTTAATTGTCAAATTTAAGTTCAAATAATTTGTAACAAGGAAAAAAAACACAATAGAATCTAACCTATCTCGAGCATTTTAATAATTTTAGACCGTTGAATATACACTTATATGGTTAGAACTTTAAATTTGTAGGTAAAATTTATGTTTTTCTCATATTTCAATTAGTTTAGAATATAAGTGAAGATAAACAGTTTAACAGATCATTAAACAGGTAACACGATTATTAAACAGGTCAGGTGCAGTTCAAGGATTTTCGACACGATTAATAAATGGGTTAGGTTTGGGTCAAGGGATTTTCGACACGTTTAACCTTGACATGAACTCGACACGACCTGACCTATTTGACAGCTCTATGACATTAGCGGTTGGCTGATGGCTGGTGGCTTGTGGTCGATGGTTGGTATTGTTAGCTGATTTGACCGGCTGGTAACATTGGATGTCTGGAAAGATATGTTTGGTAACATTGGCTGGTTATATGTAAAATGACATGTAAGGACATTCATATGATTGAGGAATTTGATGGCATAGAAGTAAACAATTGAAAGTCTTGGACTATTATGGCATTGGACTACATTAATGCCACCAGCCAATACCCATAAGCCAACCTCCTTGGCTTTTCAAAAGTTGGCTGGTGGGAACCCAAAAGCCAATCTCACAAGCTAACATCCAAACACCAATATTGGATGGTGGAATGGTCAAACATCCAATTTTGCCAAAAGCCACCCCATAAGCCAACATCCAAACACCCCATAACATAGGTCTATTTAACTGTAACATAAATAGTAATGTGATGCGTCGTGTAATTTGATCGTGGAAGATCTCCAATATCACAGTAAACGGAGCCTAATGTCGATCTTGCTACTAAGGACTAAATAAGGTAGAGAATTAACAGGAATAGTAATGTGAAATTTGTAGTTTTTGAGTGACGTGTCTCCAGTATCAGAATAAAGAGAATCCAATGCCGATCACCAGAGACGAAGCCAATAAATAATAGGTAGGGAAGCAGAAGGTTTGCAAATTACTAATTCTGTGACTAAGTATTAACTAAGGTTAGGCTGATAAAAATTCAGATATTTATTGGGGAGGCAGCAAAGTAATAGTTGAGAGAAATTGAAATAATTGCAAGTGCATTGGCAGCTGAAAAATAGTGAATTGTGATTCTGTGAAGGTTCGAACTCTAAGTGAAGGGGAAAAAGAAACAGAAAAGTATTCATGTCGTTTGCAAAATACTTGAGTTCACTAGAACTTTGGAAATCACTTCCTTTTTTGTGAAGGTTCACTTGAATTTAGCAAATTAATTTCTCGAGCAAATTTGAGGGGAAAAACAGAAATATAAACTCAAGTGAACCTACTTATGGCAATAGACAAGCTCCTGTACAAGTAGATGCATCAAGAAGAGCTAGCACCTAGCAAAAAGTTCCAAGTACAAGCCAATTCACTTATTGCTTGTTATTCAGCTCTTGGGCAAATTGATGAGTATTTGGGGGGATTTCCTACAGAGAGAGGCCTAGATGTCTTAAGGCTGTGGTGGTCTGGTGGATTTAATTTGCTTTCACTAATCAATGCATTTTAAGTAATTGTCAATCAGTTGTAATTATTTAATGCGTGCGTTACTTTAATCCCATGCACGTCGAGAATGTAAGGGAATATCCTATATGGTGTCACCTACCTTAGAAACACCTAAAAGGGTATAGACTTGGCAGCAGGAAAATGGTCCCAAAATGCTAGCAAAGGGCCAACTATCAAGCATACCCAATAGAGGCGTTGGGAGGAGGCGTCGTCTCTTTAGTGCCTGTACCCGCTTTGTCCTTACTCTGTCAGCTGTTTTTATTGTTAATCCCTTTTAATTTTAAAGCTTAGATGTTGAGAACATGCCATGTAACCCTAGGCTGGGAGCTTGTGACTCTATAAATAGAGGGTTCACAAGTTGTAGCAAACCGGATTTGAAGAATAATAAACACTTATAAGAGTCCTCCTCTCTTTACTAGAATCTCTCTTCCTTTCGATCATTTTTTTGATCTAGTGGTTTGGAGTGAGCCTTTAACTTTGTTTCTGGGTGGCCTTGAAGGGATCAACAAGGTGGTTCTTTTATCTCTTTTTATCATAAACACAAAACACATAAAAGTTTGATCTTTGTTCTTTAACGAGTGGGTTTGTTGATGCTTTATGCATCATGTTTCGGTCTCAGAGCTAAAGTATTTTAGCTCGTTCTTGAGGTTTTCTTCATCCTCTCTTCTTGATCCTTTGATATGTCACTTAAAGGTGTTGATTTCGTACTCAAGGCGTTTGGGTGAAAAGACGCAGATAGTAGTCATTTTGGCATGTGGCTTATACCTCAAGATCTAGAGGTAAAGTTTATGTCTTTCTCACTCCTTTGGATTCCTAAGACCTTGATCTTCAAATGTCTCTTCGTAGATTTTTGATTTCATCTACCATTTGTGTGAGGAAAATTTGAACTTTGGGGCGGAATTTGTATGGATATTCTGAAGCTGTGCAAGTAAGTTGTTATCGTTGTCTGAATATAACTAAATCTAGTGGTAGATTGTCGCTTGGATTTCTTCTCTTAACTTTCTCTTTCTAATTATCTTCTCTTCTTTCTAAATCAACTACAAACTTACCCTAAGCCAAACACATACCCCTCACAAAGAACCTAGCTACAAATGGCCGGAAGATGGTTTCCAAGGAATATGACTCTAGAGCTGGCACAACTCCTTTCTATTTAGGAGTAGCTCAAAAGGGTTTTGAATTTTTTGGAGCAACAAGGTGGAAGAGGTGGTCCTAGATGGGGACAAGGAGAAGCCATATGATGACATAAGAGACCTCAAAGTTGATCCTCCGGACTTTGAACTCAAACCTAATGCTTATGTTGAATGTCAACTAAGACCTTGATAGACTTTTCGAAGTCGAGGGTTTTGGTGACGAAGAGAGCTTTAAAATTGTCGTCTCAAGAAGTATGCCTTCGTCTGTTATGAGAACCCTAAACACCAACGAGAGCTTGAAAGCAAAAGAGAGATCAAAACTTGGTCTAAAGTCTAAACCCAAGGTGCATCTACGCAATTTGTTCCCAATCCTATGGGTAAGATTTTATTTGCAACTCAATGATCTCAACCAAGGAACCAAAGATGTGGCATATTATGTGAAAGAGTTAAAACAACTTTTGATTCGAACTAATGTGAGAGAAGCCGAAACCGAGGAGCACTCTGTTGCTCGGTTCGTAGGAGGATTAAATGACAAAGTCTCGGACAAGTTGGAGCCCACAACCTCTATGGACTTTTGAAGATGCATGTAAGCTTGTCATCAAGATAAGCAAGCTAAAGCCAAAAGGAGTACCTACAAGCCCTGCTCAAGGCTTACAACCACATCAAAACGGTGGAAAATGAGGTCTATTCCAAGGGGGTCTCAAGGGCAAGGAGAAGATTGGACCGTTGAAGACTTCCAAAGAGCCCAAGGGGAAGAAATATTTCAATTGCCATCTATGGCCATTTTCACGCTCAATGTCTAAAAATACAAGCTCTCACCACCCGAGAGGTAGAGAAGATGAAAGGAGACATTGAGACCGAGCAAGAAGTCTCAACCCCATCTTTGATCACTATGAGGAGGAACGAGGAAGTGATAGCTGCTGTTGGCGAGATGTTAGTGGTAAGAATGGTCATTCACTCACAAGATGCTCCCAAAAAACTCCTCTTAGATGAGAATATCTTCCATACTCATTGCACAGGGTAGCACAACTGGTAAGACCAAGACCTTTGAGATCTATTCCATAAGTCCCACGTTCAATTCCCCTCAGGGCCACTTTAGGTTTGTTTTCATGGTTGTTAACTTCAGGGCCCATGGGTTTAGTCAAGCGAATCTTGGACATCCATGTTATCTGAAAAAGAAAAAACTCATTGCATCATCCAAGGGAGAATTTATGATCTTATTGTTGATGATAGTGAGAGTGGTGCTAATACAGTATCTACTCTCCTTGTTGAGAAGCTTGATCTCCCCCTGAAGCACCCTCATCCTTACAAACTTCAGTAGCTCAACAAAGGATCAATAGCTCAACAAAGGAAACAAGGTAAAAGTTAGTGAACAAGTTGCTCTTTCATTTTCCATCTGGGATATGGTTCCCATGGATGCTTGTCATGTTCTGTTTGGAAGACCGTGACTTTTTGATAGATATGTTGATCTAGTGGTTTGGAGTGAGCCTTTGACTTTGTTTCTCGGTGGCTTAGGCCTTTAAGCTCATCCAAGTAAAAACCATGAATCATAGTGAAACTGAATTTGCAACATATTAAGTAAGTTAGTTGTCATATTGTTCAATACTTCTTTAACAAAAGAAAAAGAAAATCCTATGAACAATTTACCTTTTTTTTATGTTAAATAATTAATTCAGATAAGAAATTTTTTATTAATCAATTTTGTAAAGAATACAAAAAAGAGGGTTAGGCATCCTCATAAGCAATAAAAAAAAAACTACAAATCTCACCGGCGCTGTACAAAGGTAAGCAAAACGCTCTTAAAAGCACCCGCCGCCTTAGCCTAAAGGGAGGCCAAATAGACCACATGATCCCAGACATAGTCTATAGGCTTCCCAACATCACAGAACACCCTAGAGTTTCTCTCCAACCAAATGCACCATAGGATGGCCATACACATACACCTCCAGAACAATCTCCCCTCCCTCCCTCGCCTCATCACAACAAAATAAAGCTGTAAAATATCTCCCACCGTAGCAGGACATGCAAAACTCTCCCCCTCCAACAACCTACTCCATAAAGACCTAGCAAAATCACAAATGCAGACTACTTTCCCCATCATGACGACATATCACACAGAAACCCGGAAGAAGTGACCATCCAGGCCTACCTATGAACAATTTACCTTATAAGCTATAGGTGGTATCACTTAAAGTTTTAGCCCTATTATATGATCAATTGACTACCAAGAAAGCCGTGAGGAGAAAGTGGGAGTATCACGGTATCACAAAAGTAGCACAACATCGGTCATTATAACATAGTTTAGATGAGAATCAAATTAAAAATGGGGTTGTGAATTTATGATTCCATGGGACTTCATTGTTATATAGAATTTTTTTAAAACAAAAGATGTTCAGATGAGCAGTTAACAATATTGTGGAAAATATGTATGACTAGCCTTACTTATAGAGTTACACAATACCCCATTCAAAATTTGCATTAGTAAAAAATATGAGGAGATGCTTCCCAGCATTGGCAACAAAGGAAGGCCCAAAGAAAAAGAAAAAAATCACATCTTAGAAGATACTTAGGCGTGTTTTCAGAGCTTTAGGGTAGAGAAATCAAAACAATAAGACTTTTAACAATCCAAAAACAATAAAAAGCTAGAAAGAGCTCCCTACTTTCACTACTCATAAAAGTTTGTGAGATCTCCAAATACAGCAAACAAATTTTGATCATACATATTTCAAGGTTTGAGCATTAGACCTCAAGTTTGGAATTTTGTCCATGGAGAAAGAGCCAAGAAAATTAGTAGATAAAGAAGGGGACGACTGGGGGCAAGGAGGGGCGGGGGGGGGGGGGGCTTGTAAACTGCTCATAGGTAAAGTGGTTTTGCCGATTGGGGTAGTTAATTATAAAAGTTCTTTTCTTTTTTCGTTAAATCATTTAACTGCCATTGTGAAAATGTGTTTAAGTAGGAAAAAAAGAAGAAATTGACACTTTAAAACTTTCAAGGCATATAGATTATTCATTTAAAGTTCATAGGCCATTTGCTCCTGAAATCAGATAGCTAATAGTACGTGTTCGAAATCTCGGTATCTGTCAAGATCGCGAGAACGGTTGGAATGTCGCAGAAGCAGATATCAGTGACGCATATCAAGTCGCCCCCGTCACGGCATGAATTTTGGTATTGGTCATGAATCGGCCTAGATTGGTCGTCTCGGTCGTGTATAGGCCATATCAAATACATCGCTACGTAACGGGATATCGCGTATTGGCCACCTCATAAACCGTTAAGTCGTGGACGTATTAGCCGATACTTGTTCAAATACATATACATGAATTCCATCATAATATCTTGGTATATTCCAATCCATATCCCAGAATGCAAAACCAACAAGTTGTGTTTGAATTGTTAAAAAAAAAAAATACTTCAGATTTGTGTCACTGAGTTTTTAAAGGAGGAAAATGGTGTTTCCAAAAGAAGAAAGAGAAAGGAAGAAGACTTTATCAAAATGGATATTGGTATTTGGTACCTATGGGAAAAAGTGGACTTAAAGCGTAAGCCAAACAGAGACACCCTTAACTTTGAACTTGAAGTTTATGTCTTCTAATAATGGTTGATAAGTCAAAAGACAACTGTATTAGTGTTATCAAAACGATGCACCTGCTATTTCCAACAATATATAGATGGAAATGATAGTACAAACAGAGTTACTGTTAGAACTTAGAAATGGCTGTCATAGATTTTTGTTGTAAAATTTCCTTTGAAGACCAATAATAAATGTATGAACTCTTATCTGCCCAAAAATCTGTAGTCATTTGGTCTGATAATTTTGCAATGAATAATTCGTCTACAGTAAGAAAAATAGGAGGAGCAGGGGAAGATGGTGGAGAGAGAAAGAAGGGAAGGAAGCCGGTTTGTTCCAACTATTGGCTACGGGTCCCCGGGAAAAAAAATTACAAAATTAAATGTAATTGCATATCAAGGTGGGAAGTTTTCTCTAGATTTCTTCTCTTCCATTTTTTGCCCCTTCCTTGTAAGGAAATAAAAGTTAAAATACAGTTTTGGCCTTTCTCTTCAGTTGTTTTGTAGTAGTGGTAGTAGTAGTAGTGGTGGTAGTGGTAGTGGTAGTGGTAGTGGTAGTACTTGTTATAATTGTTGATCTTTTTATTGTGGTTTACTTCTGCAGATTATGGTATTGATTGGGGAGACTGGATCAGGAAAGAGTACCCAGTTGGTACAGTTTCTTAGCGATTCAGGGGTAATCACTGATGGATCAGTTGTATGCACTCAGCCAAGAAAGCTTGCTGCCATTTCACTATCGCAGAGAGTTGAAGAAGAAAGTTATGGGTGCTATGGACATAATGCCATCAGCTGTCATCCATCATATTCATCTGCTCAGGAGTTCACGAGCAAGCTAATCTATATGACGGACCACTGTTTGTTGCAGCACTGTATGAATGACAGAAATTTGCATGGTGTTTCCTGCATTATTGTTGATGAAGCTCATGAAAGAAGCCTAAATACTGATTTGCTTTTGGCGCTGCTGAAGAACCTACTTCCTCCCAGGCCTGACGTAAGGCTTATCATCATGTCTGCAACAGCTGATGCTAAACAACTTTCAGAATACTTCTTTGGATGTGGAATGTATACGGTAGTTGGTAGAAACTATCCGGTTGATGTGAAATATGTTCCTTGCTCGTCAGAAGGAACATCTCAGTCTGTCACAGTATCTGCTGGTGATGTAGCCCCATACGTATCAGATGTCGTTAGGCTGGTGACTGAGGTCCACAGAACAGAGCAAGAAGGAACTATTCTTGCATTTTTGACATCTCCACTGGAAGTTGAATGTGCTTGTGAAAGGTTTGTAGCTCCTAATGCTGAGCCTTTACCTTTATATGGGAAACTTTCATTTGAAGAGCAGTCCCGTGTATTCCAGGACTATTCAGGGAAAAGAAAAGTTATATTTGCAACAAATGTTGCTGAAACATCCTTGACTATACCAGGGGTCAAGTATGTTGTTGATTCTGGCATGGCCAAGGAGAGCAGGTTTGAACCTGGTTCTGGGATGAACATTCTAAGAGTCTGCTGGATCAGTAAAAGTTCTGCCAATCAACGAGCTGGTCGTGCTGGGAGGACTGAACCAGGATGCTGTTACCGTCTCTACTCAGAAAATGATTTTCAGTTATTGCCTGCTCAGCAGGAGCCTGAAATTCGCAGAGTCCATCTGGGTGTTGCTGTCTTGAAATTAATTGCACTGGGCGTTAAAAACATAAAGGAGTTTGACTTTGTTGATGCGCCCAACCCCGATGCTATTAAAATGGCCATCCAGAATCTTACGCAGTTGGGAGCTATCACTTTGAAAGCTGGTGACATTGAATTGACCGACAACGGTCGGTATCTGGTCAAACTGGGCATTGAACCTCGGTCGGGTAAGTTAATTCTTGGCTGCTTCAGTGAGCGACTGGGAAGAGAAGGTCTTGTACTTGCTGCTGTTATGGCTAATTCCAGTAGTATATTTTGCCGAGTTGGTAAGCCCGTGGATAAGTATAAGTCTGACCGCCTCAAGGTGCCTTTCTGCCACCGTGATGGTGATCTTTTTACTCTACTCTCTGTTTACAAAGCATGGGAAGATGTTCCAAGGGAGAAGAGGAATAGATGGTGTTGGGAGAACAGCATTAATGCCAAATCAATGCGAAGATGCCATGATACCATATTGGAACTGGAGAACTGTCTTAAAAATGAACTTCGAATAGTTGTGCCAAGTTATTGGTGTTGGAGGCCTGAGGTGGCCACACAGCATGACAAAAATCTTAAGAAGGCCATACTTGCTTCCCTTGCTGAGCATGTAGCAATGTACTCTGGCTCTGATAAGCTTGGCTATAAAGTGGCATTGACTGGTCAACATGTTAGGCTTCATCCTGCTTGTTCTCTGCTGATGTTCAATCATAAGCCTAACTGGGTTGTCTTTGGTGATATATTATCTGCATCTGATCAATATTTGGTATGTGTAACCACATTTGACCAGGAGTTCTTATCTACGCTTAGCCCTCTGCCTCTGTTTGACGCCTCTGAAATGGAGAGCCAGAAGCTACAAGTGATAACATTATCTGGTTTTGGCAAAATTCTTCTTAAGAAGTTCTGTGGGAAATTTAATAATGGTCTGCTTTCTCTTGTGTCGCAAATCAGAAGAATCTGTGGTGATGAAAGAATAGACATTCAAGTTGATGTTGATAATAATGAGATTCAGTTTTTTTCTTCTTCATATGATACCGAAAAGGTTCTGAATAATGTGGAAAATGCTTTGGATTATGAGAGAAGAATGTTGCAGAGTGAATGCATGGAGATGTGCCTGTACCATGGTGGTTCTGGTGTACCCCCTCCAGTTGCATTGTTTGGAGCTGGAGCTGAAATTAAGCACCTGGAGATTGATAAGAGATGTTTGACGGTTGATGTATTTTGCCTAAATGTCACTGCTGTTGATGACAAAGATCTTATACGCTTCATTGGAAATTATGCCCCAGGGGTATGTGCTGTCCACAAGTTTACAACTCACAGTCTAGTGACTGAAGAGAGAGAAAAGTGGGGCAGTATTACTTTTCTGACCCCTGATGCTGCCAAAAGGGCGGCTGAGTTGAACGGCATAGAGTTTAATGGTTCAGTGCTTAAAGTAAATCTTGCAGGAACTACCTTCAGAGTAGATCGGGCCTTTTCATTTCCTTCTGTCAGAGCAAGATTGTTTTGGCCACGTAGGTTGAGTAAAGGCTTTGGAATTCTTAAATGTGAGGTTCAAGATGTTGACATAGTGATTAATCATTTCTCTAATCTGCAGATTGGAGAAAGACACATTTGGTGTGAAAAAAGCTGTAAGAGTTTGAATTCTGTTGTGATACATGGTATTGATAAGCAAGCATCTGAACCTGAAATATTGTATGCATTGAGGAGTGCTACAGATAGGGAAATCCTGGACTTCTTTCTGGTGAGGGGAGATGCTGTAGATAATCATAACCCTCCATGTCGTACCTATGAAGAAGCTCTGTTTAGAGAAATCTCTGTTTTCATGCCCAAAGGTAGCCCTCAGATTAATCATTGCAGAGTTCAGGTCTTCCCGCCAAAACCAAAACATACTTTTATGACCGCGTTGATTACTTTTGACGGTAGGCTACATTTGGAAGCGGCTAAAGCATTAGAGCAGATTGAAGGCAGCGTTTTACCAGGTCTCCAGTCATGGCAGAAAATTCAGTGCCAGCATTTATTTCACACTTCTGTGTCATGTTATTCCAGCATCTACTTTGTAATAAAAGAAGAGCTTCATTCGTTGATTGCCAGATTCAAACGTCGAAGAGGTATGTTGGCAAAATGTACACATTTTAGTTCATGATTTTTTTGGTGATCTTATCTTTCCATTACATCCTTTCATATTTTTGAGTGCATTTAAGCCTAGTTGCGTGAAAGCATCATCAATTTTGCATTTTGATAACGGCTGATGAGGTTATCATTTGGATGATATGGTATTGAACTTTTATGACTTACCCCCCCCCCCAAAAAAAAGGAACTATTATATGTGTGCGATTTTGACTATTCTTTGCAGCAGCAAAGTTTTGGTGCGAAGTTCCTAGAAATTTTCCATTGGTCATATTGAACTTAGCTTCGTATCTCTCTCTGACTCTTATGCAATAAGATTAGCAATGTCCTCTTATCAGCTATATGACTTTTTCAAATTCGTTATTGAAAATTTTGAATTTGTCTCACTTAAATTTTGAGGGCTAGAAATTTTAGTTTTATTTTGATCTGCTGAATTTTTTTTCCGCTCTGTTAACTGTATTTTTGTCAGATTGTATCCCCTGTAACTGTTAGTCATCGATTCATCGTCTTCTTTTGTTGCTATTTTATCTTTTGGATTTAAGCTGCTTCACCAGTCACCATCTGTATCCCCTGTAACTGCTGAATCTTTTGTTTTCATCTATGTTTTGCTTCTTTTTTCTTTCTATACTTCGTTATTTAAGTAATTTATTATATTATTTTTATTTTGTGTAATCATTTAGACTCTACCTTGATCTCTGTTTTGTATCTGAATGGTATATGGTGCGATTGTCTTCTTGTGTCAATAGTTAAGCTGTGCCTTTTCTTTAAAAAGAAAAAGCTTTCTTGAATCAACTTTCTTTCCTTGTACTGTATCCCTGAATCTAATTTTTATGCGTGTAGTTCTGCTTAATGTTGTTCAATGTTCCTTGCTATTTTGCCAGCTTTAACTTCTAGTTTTTAGCTTATGTTTTTATAAGTTTGAATATTTTAAAATTTAGAATAGTTGATTGATCATGAATTGTTTATTAGATGCATGGTCTTGTTTTGGTAATGATCTATGGTTAAACATGTGATAAGAAAACCTTCGTCGTGTTCCCAATTTCAAGAAGTTACAATTGGAAGTGTCGTGTTTTTTTGCAAGTTATCATATTTTTTATATTTATTTATATTTTTAAAATGTACTCCATTATTCAAAAGGCGAACCCGATTTGTTTTGGGTGAACCCACTATAAAATATTTCTGCGCCATTGGTTTAAGTGGAACCTTGAATCCTCGTAATATGCCTTTGTACTTGGCACTGACGGGTACGATTTTGCTTTCAGGTGTTGAGTGCACTTTCAGCAACGTGAATGGTCGTTGTCGAGTGGAGGTATCGGCCACAGCAACAAAAATTGTAGCTGAGTTGAGAAGACCTCTAGAAAACTTGATGAGAGGGAGGACCATCACTCATGCCAGCCTCACCCCAGATGTTCTACAGCATCTATTTTCTAGAGATGGTTTCGCTTTGATGAAGTCCCTTGAGCGAGAGATGGGAATCTGCTTGCAATATGACAGGCAGAGCCTCAATGTGAGGGTTTTTGGTCCCTCTGATAGGATTATTGTGGCGGAGCAGAGGTTTATTCAGCACCTTCTTAACCTCCATGAAAATAAGCAACAGGCGATCCATCTACGTGGGGGTGCACTTCCTTATGATCTGATGAAGGAAGTTGTGAAGAGGTTTGGTCCTAACCTAGATGGGCTGAAGGAGAAGGTACCTGAAGCTGAGTTCACCCTCAACACACGTCACCATGTCATTTTTATATCTGGTGCTAAAGAAGCAAAGCAAAAGGTACAAGAGATTGTCAGTGAGATCGCGCTAACAAGTGGTCATTCAAGCAAGGGTATCGATGGTGAAAAGGCCTGCCCAATATGCTTATGTGAGGTGGAGGATGACTATCAGCTTGAAAGCTGCATGCATGTCTTCTGCAGGTCATGCTTGGTGGAACAATGTGAGTCTGCAATCAAGAACTTTGACAGTTTCCCAATTCGTTGTACCCATGAGGGTTGTGGGCAACCACTTTGGCTTGTTGACCTGAAAGCTTTATTGTCTGGTAGCAAAATGGAGGAGCTTTTTATGGCTTCTCTGGGAGCATTTGTGGCATCTAGTGGGGGCACTTACAGATTCTGCCCATCACCTGATTGCCGTTCTGTTTATCAAGTGGCAGGTCCTGATAAGTCGGGGGAGCCCTTTGTCTGCGGAGCTTGCTATGCGGAGACTTGTACAAAATGTCATTTAGAGTATCACCCGTTCGTATCATGTGAAAGATACAAGGAGTACAAGGAAGATCCAGACTCGTCCTTAAAAGAGTGGTGCAGAGGGAAGGAGGAGCATGTTAAGAGGTGCCCAGTTTGTAGCTATACCATTGAGAAGGTGGAGGGTTGCAACCATATCGAATGTAAATGTGGGAGGCATCTGTGTTGGGTCTGTTTGGAGCACTTCCCCACAAGTGATGATTGTTATGGCCATTTAAGGGGCATCCATCAAGCAATTACATGAAAGGTGATAGTATATTCTAACTGTTGTCAGGAACTAGCCTTGTGTAACCCATTGTGCATATCCATGATCTTTGTGTATAGCGTAATACATATACATGACTTTTCTGTAAATATTGTGAGAGTGCAGTTATATCATATCCGAGCAGGAACTGAAGTTTTCCGCCCTTTCTCTCTTTCCCATATGGCCATATCTCTTGCTCCATGTTCATAATATGTGACTGTGACTGAATTATGCTGAAAAAGAGCTTGTGATGAGTTTTCTTATACCCATGTGGTGTTGTGGAAGGAAAATCCAAAATGTATCACCAATTTCATACCCTAGTGTTTGGCATAATTTGTTTATTAAAGACAGGGTACGATTAAGAATCAAGAAATACCCCAATGGTGAAGAGTATGGTCCCGTAATCTCAAGGTTGAGGTTTAATTCTTATCCAGTCTTTTGGGCCTCCTTCACCCAAAGAATGTAAGAAAAGAAAAACTATTTACTTGCCTTTGACCATGATCTGGGTATGGGAAATTGGATTAGTCTCACGTAATCAGGATATTTCGAATAGACCTCTTGTAATTGAATCAAGCTAGCAATTTTTAGGTTGCCTTATTAACCTCGTTGTAATAGATTTCCAAGGCATATGAAAAACACTCTTATTAGGTATAATTTCGCCTTATTGAGTTGCAATTAAATAAGGCAAAAGAATTATATATATATATATATATATATATATATATATATATATATATATATATATATATATATATATATATATTTTTCAAACATCTCAACATATCATCTGTTTCACTTACCGAAAGGAAAAAAAAGAAAAAAAAAACTATCATAAATAGCTAAACACATTTTAAATGCAAAATCAAAAAGGAAAATGATCATTCTTCACTGTAAGCTTGAAGTCCTCCAAGGGCTGAAACTGAACACTCTCAGTGGTCCAAGCAATAACTGTGTGTCTGTGTTGCAACTTGCAACCTACAGGACCTACAACAACTGCTCCAAAAATGCGGAACCTGCAATTACATTCACCATCAATCATACCAGTTTTTATATGGCAAGCAATTAACTTGTTGGAGGCATCAATACCTGAGAGTGACAAAGTTAGAAAGAACAACAAATAGAATCAGTTATGAGTGCGTTTGGATACCAACATTTCATTTGATATCATGATTTCATGAATTGAAATTTTGCAATTCAAATTCAATTTCACCGTTTGGAAAAACAAAGAATTTCAATTCAATAATTTGAAATTTGAATTTCTTGTTTGGGAAAATCATATATTTCAATTTTAGAAATTGAAATCCAATCATTGTTTGACAAACTATACAGTTTCATTTTCACAATTTGCATTTAAATCAATAAAAGATACTACTCCCTCCGGTCCACGGAAATCTTTACGCTTTTTTTTTTTTTTTTTTATGTTTGGGCCATGGAAATATTTACATGTTCTTATATGGTAGTGTACTTGAGAACACTTTACTATTTTACCCCTCCCACTTCTCACCCCATGTGCCTATTTCCACCACTCTCTCTCCACTAGCTACAAAAGTAAGAAAAGTAATACAAAAGTAAGGAAAACAATCAATAAATACCCACTAAAATATTATTTCTCTCTCTTAACACATCATGTGCTCTTTTAAGGGTAAAGTTGAAATTTTTATGCTCAAATGTCTTTCCCTTAATATTTGTGTTATTCTCCAAACGTCAAGATTTCCGTGGACGAGAGGGGGTATGGAAAATTGAAAATATCAAATTCTAATCAAGATTTAAACAATAAATTGGCATCTTATACACAATTAAAAAAAAAAAGAAAGGAAAATCTGCATATTCTTTTCCACATCACTCAGCTTCTGTTGTCTATCCTTTGCCTCTGTTCATCAAACCCTAACCCTAATATTCCTTCTATCCAAACACAAAGTGCCCAATTAAATTTCTAACATAAGAATCCTCAAAATTTGTTGTTGTAGCTTTTGATTTTCAATTGCGTGTCGTAGACATCTCATAAAACGATCGCTCAATTGTAAAATCAACAAAGAGCAAAATCGCAATGAAATTTTCAATTTCTTGCGGTTTCCTTATGATCAGAAATCATGAGAGCTTTTTGGCGATGGCAGCGATGTGATTTCGGTGATCTCCGAGACGAATTTCAACTTTGATCTGTGTGATATCCTTCAAAAATTGATTCAATCAGTGTTTGATTGCATTCTCTTTCATGGGATAGCTCTTTGTGTTTGAAGGGCAGGAGAAAGAGAGAGAGGCAGAGACTGGTTTGAGGAGAGAGACTGTGTGTCGACTGTCGTGGTTTGAGGAGGACCCAGAAAAATAAGAGTATGGCTGCAAAGAAAAAAGGGAAGGAAAAATTTTTCCCCCAAAATTAGGGGGTCAATTTCACCCACATTTGCAAATACCCCGATTTTTTTTTTGAACTCCAAAATGATAATACATTAAATTAATCCAACATAATTAAATCGCCTTATACAGTAACAACCAAATGCTATGAAAAGATGATAAACATTATCCAATATCGAAATAAAATTACTCCAATGGTTCCTAATTAACATGAAACATATATATATATCTACTTAAATACTTAAATCAAAATCTACCTAAAATTCCAGCAATGCCATTAAATGCCTTAAATCCTTAATTATACGACCAAAAACAAAATTCAGCAACCATTATCTACATTCAGCAAGTCAGCAACGATAATTTTGATAATTTTAAAAAATGAAAAATTAAAATTGTTTGGAGGTTCCGCTAGCTTTGGGGCCAAATCACTCCCAAGTCCCAAACCATGTCAATTTTGGAAGAACAAGCCACCTAATCTAAGAACCCAACAATTTACCTTCATTCTTCCCCCCTAATCCTTCTTGATCCAATTTCTTAATTGAGGTAATGACTACTGAGATTTAAGAGAGGAGAGGAGAGCGATGGGTGGGGTGGGGTTGGGTTTTTGGTTTCTTGATGGGTTTTTGTTGGATGAGAGATTGAGAGGAGAGAGAATGAGAGAGTGTGATTTCTGATTTTTTGTTTCTTTTTGATAAAGATATAGAGGAGAGAGAGAGAGAGAGAGAGAGAGTGTGTTTTATATCAGTCTAAATGTCACTCTGTCAGTCTATCAGGCCTACTCTCCTGGTTATCAGTTATCACGTGGGGGTCTGTTATTTTTTGCCTATTTCAACTTTACCCTTTCCTTCATCAATTGTTGTTTGCTTTTCTATGGGTGCATTTAGAAATATACTAAAATAATATGGGTGCAAATGGAAAATCATAAAAACTTCTCACAATATTTTTCAAAAAGTATGGGGTCAACTGACCCCATACCCATGAACGTGGGTCCGCCCTTATTTGAGGAGGGGGAGAGAGAGAGTGTCGTGGTCTAACTTCTGAGGAGAGAGAGCAGAGAAGGGAGTGATTAATGATGGGGTGGGTTGGGTTGAATTTCAAATTCATAGCTTTTTAGTGTGCATTTGAAATAGAAGGTTGAAAGGCCATTTTAAAATACTTTGGATTTGGCCCAAATACAAATGTGAAATATTTTGAATAGCCAAACAACTAATTTGGGCCCATTAGTGGATTTGAAATCAAATAAGCCTATCCAAACAGGTTGTAAAGAAACATGCAAAATAATCATAATCATAATCATAATATCTATATATTAGAGGCATTTTCTGACAGCATTGGAGGCGTCCACCTAAGCGAGCCATTAAAATAAAATTTTAAAATAAATATAAAATAGAAATATATATTTTGGTATAGAATATATACTAAAGTTGTACTTTCCTAAATTCTTAAAGAGTACACTATTAATTAGAGATTTTAGAATATATACTAAAGTTGTACTTTCCTAAATCATGAAATAGTAGACTATTAGATTTTAAAAAGCATATAACTTTAGTTTCACCGCTTAAGAAATTAAATTTCTTGCACCAATGGAACGAGTTCAAAATATCCTTTAAAATAAGACTCATTTATAGTATGTTCTATTGATTTACAACTTTAGATGCGACCACCTAAAAAGGTAATTAGTAATTAGCCTGCATATAACTTTAGTTTCACCGCTTAAGAAATTTAATTTCTTACGCCATTGGAACGAGTACAAAATATCCTTTAAAATGAGACACATTTGTAGTATGTTCTATTGATTTACAACATTAGATGCGTCCACCTAAAAAGGTAAGTAATTAGCTTGACAAGCTGACACAACTAAAGAGTTGCATGTAAAAATAAGAGAAAAGATATGTATATTAGTAATAAAAATTTAAAAAGCAATCTCAAGGTAAAATATAATAAAAAGAGTATGTGTAGAATAATGAAATAAACGATGAATCTAAAATGATTCAAGGTCCAATCTTTAATAGGAATCTTTACAATTATCACGTATAATTTTATAACTGTACGTAATATACTGATCCCCCATGTTATTTTAGGGTTTCAATTTATGTTCCCTTCAACTTCATAATTATTAATGTACTCCTTGCGGACCACAAATAAAATTACATTGGACTTTTTGCGTTCTTTAAGGCAGTACTTTGACCGTATTTAACTTTGAAAAAACAAGAAACAAGCAAGCATTGAAATATGTTTTGCTATTCTAAGTTTTACGTCTATAACTTCTTCTTTTTTTTGAAAAGTAGTTATGTATACATTAGACATTTAAACTGATTTTACCATAAAAGAAGGATCATATCTTTGGAATGTTAGTTGTACACTTATATCAACATAAGAGTATTGGCGTACCAACATCAAGCATTGAAAGACTTCTTTGAAACTATTACCTCTTGGATCATGTAACATATAGGATGAGTTAATTAATAATTAATGTAAATTGAATATAAGAGTTTAAATTAGATAAGATACCCTATAAAGTCATAGTAATCTTATTATATGGCATTCATGATATTAAATGGATTATATAAATGTTTATCCATATATTACTAATAGTTTTTCATAAGTGTCAATTACACTTTGATTTTTCGATGAGATTAATAATCACGTTATATTAGTTTTATTATATAATCACAGACCGTGCAACGCACGGGGATACTCACGGGCATCCACCTAGTATCTATATATTAGAGGCATTTTCTAATAGCATTGGACGCGTCCACCTAAGCGAACCTTTTTAAAAAAAAAACAATAATAAATTATAAATAGAATTTAGGAAAGAGAGAATATTTAAAGTTATGGCTGTAAATTATTGATAATCATAATATCTATATATTACAGGCATTTTCTGACAGCATTGGACGCGTCCACCTAAGCGAACCTTTTAAAAAAAAAACAATAATAAATCATAAATAGAATTTAGGAAAAAGAGAATATTTAAAGTTATGGCAGTAAATTATTGAAAATAATGAAACATTAAAAGCAGTATAACTTTTGTTTCATATTTCAAATAAACAAATATCTTACACCAATAAAAAGAGCGCGGAACGCAATTTAAAACAAAACCCATTTTGCCATATATGTTATTCATATGCATTGACATTTTACAGGAGCATATGGAGCGTCAATCAATCATAATAATAATATTAATCATAATATCCAGAGGCTTTTTCTGGCAGTATAGAATGCGTACAGTATAAAATTCGTCCAAACATATTCAAAATTTGACTCATTTGAAAGTATGCTTTGAGATCTTTCCGATGACATAATTATCATCATGATTTTTTTTTAGAATAAATAGTTCTCTGAGCAACAAAGTTACATTTAAACTGAACTGAACTGAACTGAATTGAACTGAATTAGACCGAATTTAAGTTGAGTCAAATCGAGCCTTAGAGACTCACCACCTAAGCAAGCATATAAAATCCTAAAATAAAATAATTTTTTAAAAGTTAAATTTCAATTAGAGAACAAAAGACAAAAATATAATCACAATATTTTTTGTCTCTAACTAAATAAGAAATTATATTCCCATGTCATATTCTTTATAATAATTAACCTAACATATTCATGAGAGAAAAAGCGCATTCAAAAAGAAAAGAGAAAAAAAAAACTTTCACGGTAACATTATGCTACTCTCTCCCATTGTAAACCAACATCCTAATATTAATTGAAAATAACAAGAAAAATAAGCTAGGTATATGTTCAGTTTTGATCATTTTAATAGGGATTTGTCAATTTTACTAATAAAATACGCTCAGTTTTAATGATAGATGAAACAACATCAACTACCCCTAAAAAAATAGGAAATAAAATCTTCTTTTGAATTTGTAGAATCACACTACACCACCACCAACACAACCTCCCCCCCCCCAAAAAAAAAAACAAATTAAAATAAAAAAAGAAGATAAAAAACGTGATAAATAAAAAGTTTGAGATGTTATTTATTTGATTTCAAGTTTTGGCTTATAAATTTTATAATATAGACATTCAACAATGGACAATTAGACAATCAACGAATAAATACTAAAAAAGAAATGTTATGTTCATTTAAAAGGTATTTTGAGTTTATATGGTAAAAATTACAAAAATTAATTAATTAAAATTAGTGATAAGAGTTAGAATTGTTCAATGTGTCCCATATAATGCCTAATAATCCTATTATATGGCATTACTGATATTAGAATGATTATATCAATGGTTATTCATACATCACTAAATAATTTTTCATAAGTGATAGTTATACTTATGATTTTCGATCGATATGATTGATTAACACGTTAAATTGACCACGAATCGTGTAGAACACGAACATACACCTACTATATATAAAAGAGATATTTTGACCGGATCAAACGCGTCCACTTTATCGAATCATCTAAGATTAGAATTAAAAGTGCCACCTATGTGAGCCACTAAGCTTAATAAATAACAAAAGTATAATATATATCAGGTGAAAAGAATAAATTATAGTTATAAGTTATAAAATAGGAGGTATTTTCTGGTGTTATTAAGTTGTAGTATCAGGTATTTTGTAGTTTTTCAGGTGAGAAAGAACAAACCCTAAGGTCCTGTTCTTTTTAACGAAATTGTGTAAAATAGAACGGAACATAACAAAATAAAATGACACGAAAGATAATGGAACAAAATCGCATAATGGACACAGAATGTGAGAAAAAATAAAATACAAAATGAGATGCGGATTGAAAAGGAACAATTCAGATTAACTTTGTATACAACACTAATTCCACTAAATAGTATATACAAGTATAAAACTAATATCACCTAAAAAAACTAATATATAAATAAAATATAATTATGTCATTTGACAAATTATTTCAAAAATATGAAGAACTACTTAGCCTCCGGCGAGAAGCATATTACCACATAACCGAACATGTAATGATGTAAAGCTCACAATAATAAAGTTTAGGATAATAGAAGAGCTTGACTTATAAGTTTTAGAGTTTTAACAAAGTTTCATAGTCCATAGAGCATCATATAAGAGAAAAAATATTACTTAAAAGGTTCTAAACAAATAATGACAAATATATAAGAAAAACAAAGAGATTGTGCATTTGACTGAAAATATTGAATGCATTGCAATGCACAAGATTACCTTCATGTCCAACACGAATCCAAACTACATACCACAGTAAAATTGCCAATATACTTCGATCCTCTGTATCATTTACTAACATCAGATGAGTGTATTTATTTTGAAAAATAAACACCTAAACCGTGCAACGCACGGGCTTCATAAACACTTACAAAAGATTTTTGGTGCCATCCATAGCTTCCCCCTCCTGTCTCTCAGTCCACAAAGTGTAGCATAAACAATAAACCAAACAGGTTGGTATGAATTCCACAAAGTACACTACGACGCACAATAATTCAAATAATTTACAAGCTAAGCTAGCAAATCATCATTTCGAGCTTGGCGAGTTATTTGTTCTAACACTGTTTTTGACAAAATTAGGTATTCATTCATTATTCATAAAAGAGAGAGAAAATAGATGATCTTTACATTCGATACGGTTAGGTTTAATTCTGGTACAAATACCATCTAAAATCAGAAACACACAGCCTAATAAATGCACAACACAAAACAGAAAACAGAACACCTAGAAACAGTAGTATTTGCAACCAAAAGCAAACCCAAACCCAGCAATGCCAACACAGAAAGCTAAAGCCATAATCCATGTTAACCCACTTGTTCCACTTTCCTCATCATCAGACTCACAATCATTACCGCACACATGCTTCTTCTTCTTCTGTTGCAACTTAAACACCTGAAGCTCAAGCAATCTTACCAATTGTCGGTAAGCGAAAAGCTGCATAGAATCTTTCACGAAACCAACAGCAAGTGAATCCTTCTCCTTAAGGATTGAAGCATACTTGGCTTCGGCTTCTCGTGCTCGTGTCTGTGACAACCTTAGTGCTCTTAACAGCCCAAGTTTCCCATCCCTGCTGTCATCATCAAAATCATCCCAGGTGCATGTTTTGTTGTTCTTGTTCATGGAAGTGATTACTGTTTTATTGTCAGAACCTGAAAAGACCTTCATAGGTGGTGGCAAATCACAGTTTTGTATAAGATCAATTCCTGGCTTTTGTGACAGCATAACTCCCATCATCATAAAATCATTCTCATCAAATTCAAACCCTTTTGAATTGGACCTCTGTTGGCTCTTCATAGTTCCCCAACCAGACATTGGAGTTTAGTTTCCTGTTGGGTTGTTTAATCTGTGTTTTTGGTTTTTTGTGTCATGTTAATTTTTGAAAGCAAAGACGTTTTTTTGGTTTGTTATTTCAATTTGTTGGTTGAGTTTAGACTCGAGAAAGAGAGTGGTTGGGAAGGAAAGTGGGTGCCGCAAGTAACGGGGGTTTTATTGCTGGGAGGAAATACTTTTCTTGCGTATTTGGGATGCATTGACAAAACGTTACAACTTCTCACACTATAGACAAAAGAAAGATTCCACTCTAAAAAATAAAAATAAAAAAATAAAAGTTGGAAACTTGGGCTAATCTTTTTTTTTTTTTTTTTTTTTTTTTTTTTTGTTTTTTGTCTTTGCCGAGGGTATCTCCACCGTCGACCACAATGACTAATCCTCTCGCCCCAACAGTCAGCGCATTAAGCGGTAGGGAACTGGCTAAGGGATTTTTTTCATTCGCAAGAGTTGGGATTCGAACCCCCAACCATTTGTTTAAGGGATGAAGTACTGAACCACTACACCAACCCATCTTGATTCACTTGGGGCCTTGGGCTATTCGATCGTTCTCTACACATATCATATGTTCTCTTTCTTTTGCTTTAATTTGTCTTCTTTATGTGTGTGGGGGAGAATATCACATGAGTTATTAGTTAGTATTAAAGGCAAAGTAAATAACTAACACAAAAACTCGTATGAGATGTCTCAAGGTAATAAGTATGAGTGCATAACGTCATGCTTATGTCATATTTGGCTGTAGAGGGGGCCTTACCTTAAGACGGGCTCATAGGAAAATTCAAATTATAGCATGATATATTAATATGTCATGAGCGCAAAGACAGGGTTCATGAGAGCGCTAGAGGGAGCGTAATTCCTTCTTAAATAGTATAGCATTAAAATATATAAATTATTTATATATATATATATATATATATATATATATATATATATATATATATATATATATATATATATATATATATATATGAAATCATGGTAATCAGGCTAGGGGTTAATTTAGGGATTTATGACCCCAGGTTTGATATGTGTTTGAGTTAAATATTCATTTGACAAGTGATAACAGATGTAATTGGTTGATCTCTGGTAGAGATGAATTAAGATAAGTTATAATATTAAGAAAAGGATAGTGCTGTTAAATGCTAGTAAGAAATAATATACTGGTTAATTCTGTGGTTACCAAAGAGTAGTGAAAGATGTGGATCAAATTGTCTATTTCCTAAAGCATTTATTTACTCCATTTTGTCTATGTTTTATATCATAAAACTATTTACATTTTGGATTTAGACCAATTTTAAATTTCTCAGTCAGTTATCTTATTTTTTAAGGTACTTATAAGCCACTACAAAAAAATAGTTATTATAATCGACGATGGATATCCTAATTGTGAAACAAAAATAAAACTATTTACATGTTGCCTTGCCTGAGGCAGAGCATTTGCTAATGGAAATGTGTGGTTAGTCTTTGTATATGTGTCAACAAGCAGGCTTTGAATTCAATATAAAATAGTAGTAGTGGGAATCTTTTGGTAAAATAGGAGAGATTCTTAATTCTTTCTTGCAAAAATGAATTAAATATGTAATAATATCCTCCCATGGATTCCCATCTTCTTCAGTGAGAACATCATTGGATCAAACTATAATACTACTTCCATTTTTTCATGGCCTAGATTAGTCCACATCTTCTAAATCAAATTTAGTCCTGGTCGAAATGATATACCTAATCAGCACCTAAGTCCCAATAGCATTGGTTTGATTAAATAAATCTTTGCAACTTTATATTATTAATACAACCGAACCAGCCTATAGTCAAGATACTATCAGAAAGAGTTATTTTCATTTGATCATCTGTTCGGAAATGATTTTTCAAATATAATCGTTGCACAATATAGATTAAGTAGGTAAATTTGAATATTGCTTATATCGTTTTATCATCTACTTATTATGAATCGCTACCTTTTCATTAAAGAGCGACTCTCGTCTCACCAAAACTTAAAAAAATACTATCTCATAAAAAGTTTTGTAGTTATCTTATATCAATCATTAAGACGAATTATATATACTTAAAGGAATCATATGAGAAAGATCTGATCGAGTACGTAATTAAACAATATATCAACCATTGCAACAGCATATCTTTATTATTGTCCTTTGTGTCGATGATGATTTTTTAGTAAGAAGTATCTAATTATAAATTGTATATATTGTTGTTTAATTTTAGATCCTTGATAACTTTTTTATTTAATTTTGGTTCATATGAGGCTCAAAAGCTGTATAATATATACATAGAGAGGGGAACACAAATCATGAGACTAATGTTCCTAGCACCTTATTCTTGAGTATTGACCAATAAACCAAGACATCCTTAGTTCAAGTTCTTGGTAACTTTTCTTTTGAATTACTCATGTGGCTAGCTATCTCACGTTCCTGCCCATAAACATTAACATACTCTATCTAGTTCCTGTTTATGCTGACTATGGCTCTGTTTGATTCACCTTAATTTTACTTAAATACAGTTCAATTCAGTCTAGTTCAGTTTAGTTTAGTTTATGTGTAACTTTATCACTCATATAACCTTTTATTCCGAAATAATTTCATGATGATAATTATATCATCGGAAAGATCTTAAAGCATACTTTCAAATGAGTCCAATATTGACTATGTTTGGACGAATTTTAAATGGTTAACGGTCAAGTTTAAAAAATCAGTTCAGTTCAGTTCAGTTCAGATCAGTTCAGTTCAGATCAGTTTTATCCAGATGAATCAAACGGAGCCCATATATCATTCTTGGTAGCTTCATCAACTTGTTTCACTTCCTTGGTTACTATCTCATGTACTTTGGCCACAAAATTTGAACCCAATTCCTTCTCCACCTCCTCGACCTGCATTACAAATTTACAAGTTATACATAGAAGGTACTATAATTATATCGTTTTAAAATTTAAGAAAGAGAATGAAATTAGAAGCTTCTCCTTTCGAGAATTGCTTCTAACCTATAAGTATGAAGAAGGTAGTCCAATTCCTCAGATGAAGAAGTGGACTAGCAAAACGAGAGTCAGATTGAAGGCCTTTATTGGTCATCCATTCGGCTCTCTATTACCCTCGCCAATAGATAGTACATACGGTACAATAAATATATTATTAATACAACCGTTCATAGGTAAAAATGGAAGACTACATATGAAAACAGATTAAACACTACAGCAAAGATCAGACCTTTTCAATGAGTTGATCTGCTATGTGAGCGTCCTTTGCAGTCTCCTTTGCCACATTTTCGACGAGGCAAACTACAGACTTCAGTTTCCCCCCTTCTGGGAGCTGATCAGCTAACTTATCAGCAACTTCGGCGACTTCTTCTGCAACGGTTTCAACAGCTTCCACAACCGTCTCAACTGTCTTCATTCCAATTTCAAAGTCATCTGTATAGCAATGCAATTTGGTTGAGCAAATTAAAATTAATACATTTCAGATATCAGTCTAATTAGAAAGATTAAAGAAATGAGAAAGAGCTTTGATGTTGTTCTCATAATTACACTTACGTTTTATGGTCAATAATCGACCCCATTTATTGTGAGCAAAGGGCAGAACTATTGATAGAAGTACCCCAACAATCCAGTTTCTCCTGCATAGACTTCATTGACCAATTTGTTGCACTGTTATTAGACACACCTGAGTTTTACACTACACCCTATATTACTCAATCCATTCATTAGCTTTAAGACTCAAGAGTGCGTGTCTTCTTTTCCACTGAATTGAAATGAACAAATTACCGAATAAGTGGAAAAGAACACACCCTAATTCATTAGAGCAGTCAAATAACTGATCTCTAAATTATTACAAGTAAAAATAGAGATTAACATAGATATACCAAGAATTTGAAGGTTTTCTAACAGTAGGGTCTGGAGCTCCAGCTGCTTGAACATCTCCTCGGATCGCAAGCATTGACCCCCTGCATCATATAAAGCAGCTTGCATCAATGTAAGAGTTCTACATAGTAGGAAAACCCCTAAACAATTCAATAGTTTTTCTATAAAATGAAGAACAAATGAATTACTGAAATAATTAAAGAGCCTCACAGTTTAAAGTTCCTTGCAATTGGATGATAATAAGTACTTCCTCTGTCCCGTGATTATCTTGTCAATTGCTTTTTGGAGGTCAAACTTTACAAACTTTGACCGTTAATATATGAAAAAGTATAAAAATTGACAATGTAAAAAATTTATATTTAGATTCGTTTTTAATAGTACTTTTGAAAAATCATATTTTTATAATTTTTATATTCATAGATTTATAGTTATTTATGGTCAAAGTTGTGTCTTGGAGACCGCGATAAAGTAATTGACAATGTCATCATGGGACGGAGGGAGTATTAGTGCTCAGACTCAGAGCTAAGAAATGGTGGTGATACATACTTATTGACTGATGAGATGTTGAGGAAGCTGATTCCATTATCGACGACGACAAAACATGATGGCGTTCGAGGCTTGGAAGATTGAGCTAATCTATGGAAATTATTGGGGTGGTGAGAGCTTAATGTTTCCATAACATTCAAGCATTAACATGAACATAATCTATGGCAAGCTATTTATTTGTCTCCTCTAAAAAAGAGAGATTTTGGATTAAATGTTGATTGCATAACATTACATTGGACTAAGTCCGCCGGTGGCTAGCTAGCTTGTGCTGTGAATATAACAGCTAGGGAGTTTCTTATGAAAAAGGATCAACTAATTAAGAATATGGTACCATAGATTAAGCTTTACTTGTGCAACAAATTGGCTAAATTTAATTTCTTAATAATTATCTAGTTATGCAATAAAAATCTTCCTAACTTTTTCATAAGGCAATTGGTTAGGTGTCCTAACTGAGCATCCAAAGTGCCCCTTTAACTCTATTAGTATTTAAAAAAGTACAAAAATACTAATGAATCTGAAAATTCAATTAAAATTAAAAAAAGAAACATAAAAGTAAACGGTGATATAGAAAAAAATAAATCAAACTAGAGCAAGAAACACAAAAAACGCAAAAAGACGTAGTATAATTTTTGTTTTGAGGGGAGACATATAAAAAGATTAAATACTCCACTAGTAGACATTTCTAATTTTCTAGTACTATAATTCAGATTTGGACGGTTTTGGAATCAAATCAAATGAATTTTTCTTTATTTTATTTTTGGTGATTTGCTTGAAAGGGACAAAATTGACCCAAAATCCACCCAAATTTATTTACAAAAAAAGCCCTTAATTGCTGACCACTAACTCTTAAGAAGATCTCCACGTCACTCCTGACTGCACTGCACTCTTCTCTCTCTCTCTCTCCTCTCCATGTCTTTATCTTGTGGCCACCACCACCTCACCAGTCCCTCACTTTAATATTCCATTTTCAATCCATTTTAACGCGCATTTATTTTCTCACTTTCAGTTTCTCCATCTTGACTTCTCTTCTCTCTCTCTCTCTCTCTCTCTCTCTCTCTCTCTCTTGATTTTATATTATCAATTCATTTTCCACCCAAAATCTCCCTAACCGAAACGCTGAAACGCACCAAATCTTAGTTGAAAATTCCAATCTCACAAACCCTAGATTTCGCAATTTCCGCCATTTTCATCAATGGAAGAACTTTCCTAGCTTATTTAGTTCTCTCACCATGTTTGTACGAAAATCAATGGCGGAAGCCGAACCTACAGTTCCAAGTGGCATGAACTGCATCTTAGAAAATTGCGACAAAAATTCCGATACTCCTTGTGTATACACCTGCGTTTGGTCCGATCCTTTTCTCTCTCCACCACCACCACCAGTCGCCGCTCAAAGCCGTGTGGCTCCATTTTTGATCGCCACGGTGTGTATTCTCGGAATTTCATTTCTTCTTCTCACTACTTGTACTATTATATTAAGGTGTAGATTCACTCGTTGTCGGAGAAATAATAATTCTTCGACGGCGAGAACGGTTGAACCGCCGATGGATGATGATGACGAAGGGTCGATTGATCACCCTATTTGGCATATCGCAACAATCGGGTTGCAACAATCTGTGATTGATTCAATTACTGCTTTTAAGTATAAGAAACTTGATGGGTTGTTGATTGAGGGAAGTGATTGTTCTGTTTGTTTGACTGAGTTTGAGGATGGTGATGATCTTAGACTTTTGCCTAAGTGTAGTCATGCTTTTCATATTGGTCGTATTGATACTTGGTTGAGGTCTCATAAAAACTGTCCAATATGCCGTGCACCTGTTGTGACTGAAAACTATGTGTCTGTGGGTGTGAATTTTGGTCTGGTGTCGTCCAATTCGGGTGATGGGCAAGAAGGGGAAATGGAGAATTCGGGGTCTGATAATGGTGTGTCGGCGTCGTTGGAGGTGGAAGGTGGTGAGAGTAGTCATCAGGAGGAGTTGAGGGAAAGAGGGGATGATTTAGGGGAGTTGAAGTTGCCTGTTGAGGGTATAAGGATAGCTGAGATTTTGAAGAAGAATCGCGAGCTTCGGATACTTAGTGATTTGGGTCAGAAGTATCGATTTAGAGAGGAGGAAGATGATGTTGAACAGGCAGTTAGGAGGTCGATATCGTTCAATTCTTCAGCTGCGTTGGCAATATATAGGGCTATGAGAGATAATGTCTCTAGCAATACTGATCTTGTTGTACAGGAGGAGGAGAAGAAGAATGTTGAGAAGGCGTGTAAGCGGGGTACAAGCATGTCTGGATTGTTGATGAAGAGTTCATTGCAGAAAGGTCCTGTTACTATGAAGAGATCGATTTCATCAAGTGGAAAGTTGTTTTCCTTCCGGAGGTCAAAAAGCCAGGCCTCAATTCTTCCCTTGTGAATAGATACACCGAGTAATTTTGCTGATAAGAAGGGCATGTTCACTTCGTGTCAGTCCCTCTAATGCTATACACTAGTGAACACTTTCGATGCTTATGGTCCAATGTCCAAGACCGAAGGGTGCTAAGTGGATTGGACCATATATGAATAAATGTATATATGGTAGGATGCCAAAAACTTCATGGAGTGGATGATTTTTGAAGTCCCTGGATAATGCTTCTTTAGTTACATTGCAGCAAGTGTTGGTATGTACTAATGTACTATATACTGCAGTTTCTTTACAATTTGACACCAAATAAGTCATATAAGAAAATCTGTTGGGATCAAGGACAAGTGGTTGCTTTTGTTCATCAGCTGATACCCATTTTGTACCTTAGCCTTTTTTCTATAATTTCCCCTTTTGTCTCTTCCCGTTTTTGGACAGAAGTTCAATTTTGATTAAATAAGTTATGCAATATTAATGCTGAACTTTCCAAGCTATGTCTGGAAGTGGTTTCTCAAGTTATCTACACACTAATGCAATATGATGGTTCCATGTTCATGTTTGAAGTGCAATGGAGTCACAGGTGGAGATATTTACAACCAATAGTGTTCTCTTTGATTTCTTGACCTCCCTTTTCTTTAAAAAATCATTACTATTAGTATGCTTGACCTTTAAATGGTTGTAGTTGCTCAAACACACTGATGACGTGTGTCCTCGTTTTTTCATGCTTCTATTTATGTATCAGTCTCTCTTTTGGACTGTGTTAATGAAGTTTCGGTTTCCTAGAATTATTAGCCTCTGTCAATGTTGTTATGGTGTAGACAAGTAGTTGAATGAAGTATGGAGCATTATTAATGCACGGGGCATGGGGTTCAATCCTTCTAGAGTTGAATTTTACAAAGCAACCTGAGTAGAGGGGATTAATGACAATGAGAACTTTTTTGGCTTGGTTAGTTGGCTTGTTGCGTCCCTCATTAAGAAATGGATGCAAAGAAGTCAGGAGAAAGATGCTCAAGTGCTAGCTTCTAGAGATGATTTCAGAAGATAAACACGAAGAACTGGACTCGTGCACATTTTTTGATTGGAGATTGAGCATAAATTTCCGTGTTTACATATGACTGGTAGCACAGAAAACAGTTCAGGAAAATGAAAGAGTCATATCTATAGATTACAGGGTTATTCACACCTTGTTCATGTGTAGTCGTTGAGTGTGTTTTCACATATGGCCACTGGGTTTCACCTTTTGTACTAGCCAGTATTGAGCACAGGCCAGACACTGATACTCAAACCTTGGAGGGTATTGGTGCTTAGCGTTAGTTCCTTACTTGTAGCTTCTTTGTCTCATAAAAGGAAGTGATCAGATTTACTAGACGGCTGAGGTCAACGTGCCATCTGCCATTTCAGATACAGAGATATCTGAACAATAACTAAGTGCCTGTGACTTCCAGCTTTTCTGGTAAGACACTTTATATTAGCAGCTTCAACTTTGTGCTTCATGATACTTATATATTTTGAATGGAAACATAGTACTGAAATGCTGCATTTGCTCCTTGATTACTCATCTTATCAGTGCTGAGTGATGAGTGTTGACTGTTGAGCATGATGGTTGAGCAAAGCTGCCAGAACTAGGAGCAATCTACAAAGTACTTTTGACTTACAGTTGGTAATTTGAATGACATTTTCTAATCACATGACTGTTGATGACTAGCTGAGTAGCTGCTGCTGCTGCTGTTTTTTTTGCCTTTCTTTCTTTATTTTTGGGGGAAAGGGCGGTTGTGTTTTACAGAACTACAGGCTATGCATACACATCCTTAGCTTTACTGTCTTTGTTTGCACTCCGAGTGGGAGCGAACTTAACCCATGGTAGGGAACTTGTTCTTCAGTTAGTTTTGATGTTGAAGTATGAACACAAGAACTAGTAAGCAGGACAGGTTTTTGACTATCATAACTCTCACGCGTAATAAAAGCTTTCCACAGATTTATGTTTTTTGTTTTTACCCTCAATTTGCTGAATTCATTGACTTCTTGCGATCTTGGATGGCTTCTAATGTGGTCCCTGTTTTTGTGAAAGGGTGTTAATAAATTTGGCCTCTTCCTCTGACACTTGGCTTTCTCAATTTGCTGTTACTGAGTAAGGTACCTAAAGAGCAAGCAAAGTATGAACACCTTGAACTCCAATGTAGGAGCTTTCTGGATGGCTTTCCCCAATGCTTTGGGTCCTGCAAATTATCTGATAACTGAACTCGAGCTTTGGGCCAGTCGATTTGGCTCTTAAGCTCATTCGTATAGTTGCACAAGTAGGGGAGGGAGTAGTTGGGGAGGGGGGGGGGGAGACAGTGCTATCGACATGGAGAAAATTATTAGCTTATACGAGTATATGGCAATTCATACATGGCAGATGTAATTAAATGGGGGCTGTTCACTGTTGATGATGCTAATTAGTAATTAAAGATGTCTTCCTTACGAATATTTGCTATCAAGTCATGGACTGCCATGATGATATCATTTGCTGAACTCAGTTGACAACCATCTTCGACCTGTAACAACAGGGTGGGGAGAAGAAATATTAATGTAGGGTGATTACTAGATAAACCTGTAACAGCATGGTGAGGACTGAGGAGAAAGGAGACATTTCTGTAGGGTGATAATTAGAAAGAAAAGTTCAAGTTGTGTAATATGGGTCAAATGGGTTTTAGGTGACCCATAAGCTAATTAAAATAGTTTTGAACACAGATCTCAGTACCCTCTAAAAGCCAAGTCAGCTGACATTTTCCATGCAGAAGGTGGTTATAATTTTGAGGGGACATCATTTACTGGTGTATTCATATTGGTAGAGGACTAGAGATGGTTATATGATCTCAACTTGAATCAGTTACTGACTTGTCATATTTTTGTTGCCTCTGCTACTGCTGTACGGTGGATTTGTGGTGTTTCCTAATTATTGCATCATTAAAAGATTCAACAGAACTTGCAGACTTTGGACGTTATAAGACATCTTGACAACTTTCGATTGGGACTATTGACCAACAAAAGATTTTTGAAAAGTTTACCTTGATGCTGAAGCAATAAAGGACAGTTTGATCAAGGGTGGTGATGTGAAGGTGGAGAATTGAAAGGTGAAGGGCCACCAAGCCCGCTAGCAGCTTAAGAAGCTGCTTGGGTTGCCTTGTAAACCTGACTCTGATGTTGGCGTGGCTCTCCACTGTCCAAACCTTCACATCAGGATCTCTTGCCCTCTTCTCAGCCGCCCACCATGATTCATGGGGATAAGAGTACTGTGGCAAGAGTGTCCAGAAATCAGAGAAAACTGATGGCTGCTTATCACTCTTACCACCTTGAGTTTGGTCATCATATGAAGATACTAATAGTTCATTTTCAATGTTCTGCTTCTTGTTTATGTGGTGGCCATATTGATGCTGAGCTTCAAGGTACTGGAGATGTTGCTCTAGCTCTTTCACGAAATTAATTGCTCCCCCTATTATTGATGCTTGGTCCCCCTGTTATAAATTTCATTTACAGAGAGCTGTCAGATGAAGAGTAAGCTTCTTTTTTTGGGGGTGTGTGGCAATTAGAAAGAAAGAGAGAAAGAAAGGCAAACCCGTTGAGCATAAGCAGGAGGCATCATAGAGCGAAGCACGGCTAGGTAGTGGTTCATCTGTTTACGACGGGTACGTTCCACAGCAATGTGAGTCATCCTCTGCTTCTCTGTTGTTTCTCTGTTCTTCACACTACTTGTGCGCTGCCGCTTAAGACAACCATGGAACACCTTGATGGTGTCAGCTTCCACTGGCTCAGGCAGCAATGGTAGTGAACTAGTATTGCTAGTTTTAGTCTCAGCCAGGTGTTGATTGCCAGCCTGAATCTGAGCCCGAAAATCGGGCAAAGAGCAAGTGTCTCCTAGTAAGACTGGTTGATGATGTTGTTGACAGCCACCTTCTTTTGCGTGTAAATCCTTGAAGCTATAGTAGTACAGCTGATCTTGCTGCATAGCCCTTGCTTCCAGTGTCATCTTTCCCCCTGTCTCTCTCAGCTTATCTTGTTTAATCTATATCTGGAGTTTGCTAAAAGTGGCAATAACGCAATTGGTTATTTATAATCGTTATTAACGGCAAGGCAGTGACTTAGGGGTGAATTTGAGTGGGCTCCATTTATCTTGTGAGAGATTAGAGTATTGGTTCCGAACCATATATTAATCTCTCGTGTCTTAGGTCATCATGAATAATTGCATGAAACACGCTATCTGGCTTTTTGCCAGTACAATACAATATAATTGTAGGGGATAAAAACTGGTCATAGGAGTTGGTATACTAAGATGGCCAAGGCCCAAATTGGTGGCGAAGGAAAGGGATTAGAAAAAAAGTTTAAATAAGTTTTTTTTTTTTTCTTATTAAAATCCTTTTGATATGAAAGGGATGGTTAGATCTCGGACGGTATGGAGTTGATACTTTTGGACCTTTGGTGCTGAGAAAGAAAAAAAAGTGAATTAGAATCTTTGTTTATTATCTTTAAACTGTTTTTTGGCCCCAAATCATACTGTTAAACTCTTCCGTTGGTACATCATCAACGTTGTTCTTTTATCTAATTATCACTTAAATCATATAATCATGACAAGATTACATAAACGCGTGGATATAAGATTTAGCCCCATTTGAATTTGATGGATAAATGATATGATGGATAAATGATATAATCCTATTAAATTTTAACGCGTGATAAGGATAGGTACCGCTCACAAATACTGTATACTAGAAACTTACCGTGCTACGCACGGACTATTCTTTTATTACTATATTTTAATATGCTCAGATAACTTTTTTTGGATAATCTTTTTTTTGTTTTTTTAATTATACAAAAATATTTTTAAATGAAAATGGTGATAGATAAAAATATTATACGTGTACTAAGTAATAGGCTTATCTCCAAAAATACTACCCTAACATGTCATTGTACCTCAAACAATAAAATAATCAAATTGGAGTATCTATTAGTGACCTGTTAAAATAATAAAATAATAATATCTATTACGGAACACCTAACATGTCATTGTTCCTCAAATATATAACTTAACAAATTGTCACTCTAAATGTGACCCTTCTTGTCACTTTATTTGATTGATCATATCTTTGAAATTTTAGTCACATGGCAAACTGGTGATTTTACCCTCAACCAGTTTGTTCTGATCCGTTTGTCCCTTAATATGTGTTTTGCTAATTAGAATTTGAAAGTTGAAAGTCTAACCTTCTTTCGAATGGAAATAAAATAGGAAATTATTATGAAGATGTGATACTTGTAGTTACCATGCGCTTACAACCCATAACTATGTACCACTTGTTATGTTACGTGCATCTATTCCCACAAATATTCATCATTTATACCTAATTAGAAGTCTTTCTAATTTTTTTTTGAATGCAAATATTATTTATTATAGACAACTTTTTTGCTCGTCATTTTCATAGATAAAGTAATAGTCAAATCTAGCATCCTTACATTACCTAATTAGTTAACAATTAAAAACGTCTAAGTTGTACACTAATCCCATTTTAGATTGTATTTAGTAAGAAATATGAACATACGTACTATACCAATTATTGTAGGATATTTATTTATCACAACTCATTATTCTCCATAACAAAAAAGAAGAAAAAAAAAACAAAAACAAAGAATAACCAATCAATAAGTGTCACTTGTCACATTACCTGCGATCTTACCCAAAATTATATATATGCTAGGACTATACCCATGCTATCATATCAGTCATCATTCTCTTATTAAAAAAAAAAAATATCACTTGTAACTTAACTTGCAATTGTACATCATATACAAAATATATAACTTAATAAACTGTCACTCCAAATATGACCCGTCATTTTATTTAAGCATTCCCTACAAAATCTATGTTTAAACTGTGTTTAGACACTCAAATATAAAACGTAGTTAAATATTTAACGATGTCATATTAACTACGATTATCTTCACAAGTAGTCAATTTTCACCTACGCTTATACCAACTGATTTAATTTTTGTTATGAAATAATCATCGGTTGATCAGACCGTGCTTTAATGTGTATTTCACTAATTGGAATCTAAGAGTCGAAAGATGACTATCCTTTTTTCAATGGGAACAAAAATATAGCGACAACTCACCATCTAGAAAAAAGGAAAAATAATATGTAATTCATCAAAAGGTGACACTTGTACTTTACCTACGCTTATACCCACAATTATATAAACCTTATTATATTATGTGTATCTATTCCCTGAAATATTCATCATTTGATCTATACCAACAAAAGTTGTATTTTGTTGTAAAGATTGAAACTGGATATTAAGCCATTTTAGATCATATATAACATATCAATTAGCTTCCCAATGATAACACCATACTGGAATTTAAAATGATGAAATGATATATTTTATCATAGTTGTACTTATTAATACATTTATATCACTTTTGGGTTTTCATTGAACTACCTCATTTATGATAATACTTTTTTTTTTTCTTGGTGCGAACACTTATCATAATACTTTAATCAAAGCATTTAGCACCCCATATTATTGTCTCTCATTTATGCTTAGTAACTACTAAAAATTCCTCATAAATAAATCTTTAATTAATAGATTGGGTATGTATAAGCCAATGGGAGAGTGACACTTGTCACCTCACCAGCGGTTATACCCAAAAATCTATATATATATATATAGGTTTTATCTCCGTGCTTCGCATGAGTTCGTAAAATAATTTTATTTCATGCCACCTCCATTTGTAATGAGATTGGACTAAGTTTAAATAGATATATACCTGCACCCCATATACCTGCATTAACGGTAAATGTGCCCTAAAAGTAGATAGCACATGCTTGTTTTATACCCCACAACTAAAACTATGTGACAAAGTTGAGCACATGTGGGGTAAGAACCCAACTTTTATAGGACATATACATATATATCTCGTTTTGAAGCATTTTTTAGATCCAATTCTACGGAGTCAGATTTATAATATTTTGACTTACGTAACTAAAGTTATTTTATTTTGTAATTTAGAAATATGCTTATAAATATGTAATTAAGTCAACTAATGATGAGACATTAATGATGGATGATGTGTCATGCTGCATGGCAAGTTTGTGCTTACGTGTCGCTTGCGTGTCATGCTTGCACGACGTGGTTTGCCTATGTGGCATCCCACGTGTCGGCACCGCACGAAGAAGGACCCAGTTATATATATATACTAGTTTTAACTCCGTGCTTCGCACGGACTCGTTAATATCTCTCAAAAATGAAGATAACTTTCTAGGTGATATTTCATATCTGTTTTATACCGCACAACTACTTCTACATTTGACTATTTTAATTTTTTTTTGTATGAAATATCTTTTTAAATCGATCTACATCTAAAATAGAATTAATGTAAACGAGATTAATTTATGAACATAAGGCCTACCTCAAAATTTCAAAACGAAAAAGAAAAATCAATTCAATGAAGTAAGATTTATAATATTTAGAGTTATGTAACTAAAAATATATTTTTTTAATCTGAAATAATAAGAAAATAAATCAATAATAAAGTCGAGTGATGATGATCATGTGGGCTTGAAAAATATTTATTAAGCTATATGTGGCAAAGTTGTGCACATGTAGCGTCTAATATGTCATTTTCACACGAATATTCCCTCTTATATGCCGTCTACGTGTTATCACCGCAAGCAAAAGATCCAACTTGTATAGGACATATATATCTCATTTTGAAATTTTTTTACAAATCCAATCAATTGAACTAAGATTTATATATTTTTGCTTACGTAACTAAATTATTTAATTTTGTAATATAAAAATATGCTAATATTTAAATACTCTATGTAATAAATCCAACTTATGATTATAATGTATTTATGGGGGACACTTGGATAATGAGTTGTTAGGTTATGTGACAAGTTTTGCTTATGTTGCGATTTAGGTGTCATCGTCACACGAATTTGGGCCTCTATGTGGCGTCCTACGCGTGTCGTGCCCACGTGATTTGAACTTGGATGATCATGTGGGACTTGGATGATATATGTTGAGTTATGTGGGAAAGTTGTACACATGTAGCGTCTACGTGTCATTTCACACGTACATTCCCTCTTATGTGGCGTTTACATGTTATCACCGCACCCCAAGGACCCAATTTGTATAGGGAATATATATCTCATATTAAACTTTTTGCAAATCCAATCCATTGAAGTCGGATTTATAATTTTTTTTAACTTAGGTAACTAGAGTTATTTTTATTTTGTGATATAAAAATATGCTAATAAATATATAATAAAGTCAACTAATAATGAGAAATTAACGGGTGACAGTTGGATGATGATAAGTTGTTAGGTTATGTGGCAACCTTTGCTTGCGTGGCGACTTAGGTGTCATCGTCACACGACTTTGGGCCTCTGCGTGGCGTCCCACGTGTCATGCCCACACAAATTTGAGCGCTTATATGGCATCCCACGTGGCGTGCCCACATGAAATCGACTCACTTTATATCACCACTCGAGTTAGGACCCAATTTTAGTGTGATACTCAATTAATGTATTACAAATATGGTTATTCTACGTATTTTATCCTTAACCTTTATATAATTTTCCCTAAAAGATTTCAAACTTAGATTTTTTACAATTGCGTGACCAAAGTTATTTTATCTTCTAAATTGAAACAAATAGGCTAATAAATATAGATGTTATATTTAATTACTATATTAATGTCATGAATAAAGATACATTTATTAATTACACTTGTACGACTTACTTATGTGGCCGCTTACGTGGCGCTTAGGTATCATCACCACACGGAATTGGGTCTCCAAGGTAGCGGCCTACATGGTGTGCCCACACGAAATTGACTCAATTTTATGTAATTTGAAATAATATACTAATAAATATATGATAACGTGGAGTAATAATGACTCTGGGACAGCTCAATGATGATTTGTTAGGCTATGGGGCAAAATTATGCATATATGTCATGGTCACATGAACATTCTCTCTTATGTGGCGTCTCACGTGTAATCACCGCACGAAAAAAATAAACTTTTATAGGACATATATATCTCATTTTGAAGTATTTTTCAAATCCAATTCAATAGAGTAAGATTCAAATTTTTTTGAGTTACGTAACTAAAGTTATTTTATTTTTTTAATTTGAGATTATGATAATAAATATGTAATTAAATCAAAAAATGATTAGGCATTAATGGCGTATGATGTGTTATACTACGTGGCGTGCATGTGGTTACGTGTCATCATTATATGAAAGAGCTGCTTACGTGGCATTACACGTGTCGTCCTCACACGATTAAGACCCCTGCGTGACGTCCCACGTGTCGTGGCCATACGAAATAGACTCATTTATATATATATTGTAACCCCTCGAATTTTCTAAATAATAAATAAATAAAAATAGATAAACTCAAGCCAAAATTTCGACAGAGTTTCTTTTGTAAATAGACATCCCAAGTTATCGACCATTTAATAACCTGCTTAAACAGAAAATACAACCAAACCAATACAAAAGATCCAAACTGACAGAGGAAGACTTCTAATCAAATTCGGAGAATCAGATTGCATAATATTCCCTCCGTTCTAAAATCTCCTTTGCATTTGACTTTTTCATTAATTTAAGAAAAAGTGTAGTGATCTACAAAATAAAAATAGTAAAATACTATTAATATTTTTTTGAGTGAGTAAAAGTACTGTAATTAGATTTATTTTTAATATATTTTCAAAATATTACAGTTATAACACTAATTTTTATAATTATAGAATTTATAATTATTTGTGGTCAAAGTCTTGTCTTGGAGACCATCAAAATTTAAATGAAAAGTAAATTTTGGAACGGAGGGAGTTATTTGTTTGGTAACTATTAGGCTTTGAGTTTTTCCTTATCCCTCCCTCATGAAATTCCAAGACACCAAAATAGGATTAGAAATTGAAACTACAAAGTGGGCTTCAATTTCTCGTCCCATTTCAGTTTCTTATAATTTTGGAGAGGATGAAGTAACTAAAGAGAAGAAGGAATGTGAGAGGAAGAAACTTAAAATTCTAGAAATTAAACTAAATGTAACCGTGTTTTCTCCAGACATCCCCTTAAATTACATATATGTTCTCTTCTTAATATTTCAAATTTAATTATTGGGTTCTTAATCTTTTTATAAGAAAGGAGATGTCATTCAATATAATCTTTAAAAATTATTGGTGGACTGCTTTGGTTGAAAATGGCCAATGTATGTCAGTTTAGTAATATTGTTATGTTTTGTTCCCAAAAACATGTATGTTAACATCCATGGTGAGATATTTATCGCGAGAGGATCTCACACAAAACTCGCTATTTTCTTAAAAGATTACTTAAGTTTGTTTTCCTCCCCAATTATTATTTTTAGATAACTAGAAGTCCATTTTATTAAAAGGAAGAAAAAATAACCCGCAATTCAAACACCATGAAGGTGAAACTCATACACCTATCAAAGTTGAAACTTAAACACCTATCGGGACTGTAGCTCAAATACCCGTTAACATCATACTAAACACACTCAAACAATACCACAAGGCTAAAACACCTAAACGATGCAAAATAACAAAAACACAAGAAGACAATCCTTAAAAACCAAAAATGAAACTCAAACCTACCAAACCTATTGAAAGTAGCCGCCTGAAATCAGCCTTTGGAGTAGTGATTCAATACCATAACTTGATGGGATGAAATGAGCATTCAAACTACCTAAAAGACCAATGTGTGTTACTTAACCATTTGGTCTTTGTAAAGTGTCATCATGACATTGACAACCCTTTTCATGAATGTGGATGACTTTCGTCTCTATGCTGATTTTCCCTTCCTCCTGAAATTTGTATAATTTCTTGAGAAATCCTTAATTGAAAAATTCTCAACAAGTTTCAATACTTCCAATAACCCGCTCTCGTCAACATTGGAATAAGAATAATCCCAGACATTGTCATCATCAAAGCAACTTGACGAGTCGGAATCGAAAGTTAAAGATCTAATCTGTGTAGTTTCTTCCATAATCTTCTCCAATTCAGCAATCGAAACACGGTTGCCACTCTAAGACTAAAGTCAGACACCTCTAACACATTCTCACCCACAATCGAAAAGGTTCAACTTACCTTCAATGCGCATCTCGATGAACCCAAAACTAGAAGCACCACATTTTCCCTCTAGGAGTAAGACATGATTCGCATTCACAAGACCATTGGGAGCACTCAAAGAAATACACTCATCAGCCACCTTAGAAGGCGATTAAAAAAAATAAAAAGTTTTCCAAGCACTCCAATAAAAACCACTCATCAATAGCTTCCATGAAAACCCAATTATGTTATTGCATTCCATCTTAACGGGAAACAAGGTAATGGCTAGTTTTTGAATGAGAGGCATATCTCCTCTCTTTTTTTAACATAAACCATTCTTATTCGATCCATTCACTCACACTTCCACAATTCATTATGGACAGGGCTACAATAATCCAATTGATATCACTTGTCCCACTTTTCTATATATTCTACTTTTTTGTCTCATCTCCTAGCTATCTCAATTAATCCAAACCATTTGTGCATTTGTTATGCTAACTAACTTACTAATAAGATAAATTTAAAAGACCGGTATGTCACATGCACAAGCAGATAAGATAATATATGATACATCAAATGACACATAATATCTTTATTATACAAATATCCGTCCCCGGCGCCCCCAACCGTCCTCTTATGAGAGTAGACCAAAAATATCAATTGTTCGTCCAAAACTTTTCCTTTTTTTTTTTTTTATTTTCATTTTTTTTTTAAATTTCACGTTTTAGGTATTTAGAAACATAATTATTATTGCCATATCATATATAAAACCGTTTCATATAATTTTTTGCTGCCCACTATGGGCATGTTCTTTTCAACTGGTTTTCAGTTATGTCCAGTTTTGCCCAGTTTTGCCCAGTTACCAGCTACAAAATCCAGTTTTGCCTAGTTCGACCCAGTTTTGTCCAGTTTTGCCCAATTTTGTCCAGTTTTAATAATAATGATAACAACAATAATAATAAAACTAATAATAATAATAATAATAATAATAATAATAATAATAATAATAATAATATATTAATAATTATAATAAAAATAAAAAATAAAAATATTTATTTTATTATTATTGATTTATTTTTATTATTGTTGTTGTTGTTGTTGTTGTTGTTGTTGTTGTTGTTGCTGCTGCTGCTGTTGTTGCTATTGTTGCTGTTGCTGTTGTTGTTGCTGTTGCTTGTGTTGTATATTGTTGTTGTTGTTGTTGTTGTTGTATAATATTATTGTTGTTGTTGTTGTTGCTGCTGCTGTTGTTGCTGTTGCTGTTGCTGTTGCTGTTGCTGTTGCTGTTGCTGTTGCTGTTGTTTGTTGTTGTTGTTGTTGTTGCTGTTGTTGCTGTTGTTGTTGTTGTTGTTGTTGTTGTTGTTGTTGCTATTGCTGCTGTTGTTGTTGCTGCTGTTGTTGTTGTTGTTGTTGTTGTTTGTTGCTGTTGCTGTTGCTGTTGCTGTTGTTGTTGTTGTTGTTGTTGTTGTTGTTGTTGTTGCTATTGCTGCTATTGTTGTTGTTGTTGTTGTTGTTGTTGTTGTTGCGGTTGTTGTTGTTGCTGCTGTTGTTGTTGCTGTTGTTGCTATTGTTGTTGCTGCTGCTGCTATTGTTGTTGTTGTTGTTGTTGTTGTTGTTGTTGTTGTTGCTGCTGCTGTGGTTGTTGCTGCTGCTGTGGTTGCTGTTGCTGCTGTTGTTGCTGTTGTTGTTGTTGTTGTTGTTGCTGCTGTGGTTGCTGTTGCTGCTATTGCTGTTGCTGTTGCTGTTGTTGTTGTTGCTGTTGTTGCTGTTGTTGTTGTTAATATAATTATTATTGTTACTATTATTATTAAATTATTATTATTATTGTTATAATGATTATTATTTTTATTATTATTTATTATTATTATTATAGTTATTATTATTAATATTATAATAATACTAATAAATTTAATGATAGTATAAATAATAATAATAATAAATAATAATAATAATAATAATAATAATAATATTATTATTATTATTAACAGTGAAAATTAAACAATTTTCACTTTTTTCCAGTTTTTCCCATTTTTTCCTAGTTTTTCCCAGTTTTTCTCAGTTTCTCTCGGTTTGACCCAGTTTTTCTCAGTTTCTCCCAATTTCTCCCAGTTTTTCCTAATTACCAGTTAGACTTTCCAGTTTTCACCAGTTTTATGCAGTTTCTCCCAGTTCCAATTTCCAGTTAAAAAGAACAAGCCCTATACGTCCATTGTACACCCCTTTCCCTAGCTACACTCGGAAGTCTCGACTCTTGAGACTGAGAGAGGAACACAGAGAATATCGAAGCACGCAGGTAACAATGTGGAACATAGCTTTCTTTCATCTTCTCTAACTTCTTCCAACTCTGTTACTATTTCATATTGTGTGGAAAAGCATGACTTTTCAGTTTTGAGCCATCATTTTGCCTAAATTCTCACCAATCAACAACCTCGAAGATGAAATCCTCATTTCCAAGCTAACTCAGCCGCTCTTTCTCTTTTCCTCTTTTTGATCCTACTACTACTATTAGTCTATTACTACTACAGGCATTCAGACAATACTCAAAAAGGTCATTTTCTCTCTCCTCCTCTTATGTACTACTTCAATTTATGTTCTTTTCTTCTCTTCTATCATCTTCCTTTTTCACTTTTCCAGAATATTATCTTTTATGTAAAGATTATTCTGTTTGTGGGTTTTTGTCTTCTTTGCACTTTTAGTGGTTCGGTTTGAGCCTTTTAATTGATTATTAACGGAAATATGTTTCGTTTTACAATGCAATCTTCCATTTTTGTACTTGTTTCTTGGAAAGAGTGATCTAAAAGTAAGGAATTACGGAGTACTAAAATTCTGCTCAAGGTGGGTCTTAAGGTCTTTGTATAATATGTGCTTCCACTTACTTTCTGTTCTTTTTTCATGGCAGGTAAAGAGGTTCAACATTTTCGTTTTTTTCTGAAGTGAATATGGGTCCTGCATTTCGCATGGAATTGCTTATCCAGAAATGGGTCCTGGCATTTTTCTTGTCATTTTGGCTCCTCTTCTCAGTTGCATTATCTGGTACAAATTCAACTGCATTTCCTTTTTTTATTTTCTCATTCTTGATAGTTGATAAAATCATGTTTTTGGTATGGTTTTGCTGATTTTTTATTTTCCATGTTTGGATGCATATTGATTGAAGTGGAAGGATTGAAGGGAAATTCAAAAGTGAGAGGGGTGAATTTGGGTGGTTGGTTGGTGGTAGAAGGGTGGATTAAACCTTCTCTCTTTGATGGCATTCCCAATGGAGACATGCTTGTGAGCTTCTTGATTTAGGATTATTGAATGCTTTTTTTTGTCGTTGTTCATTCTATCTTAGGTTGTATTTTTGTGTATGTATTGGAATGTAGGATGGGACGGAGGTGCAGTTAAAGTCGGTGACCTTGCAGAAGTATGTGTGTGCTGAGAATGGGGGTGGCTCAAATGTTACAGTCAATAGAGATGTACCTTCTTATTGGGAAACCTTTGGGGTTTGATTCTGACCATGTCACTCGCAAAAATTTTCATGTCTTGGTCTGGTTTCGCACTCAATGTGGATATTTGACATTCTAGTACACTAATATAGAAATTTTATGTGCTTGATACTTCAAATTCTGATCTGTAGATGTGTATGCTTTAGTAAGTGGGTGAGGCTATAAAAACTTTTTTGGGGAATGGATGTGAGGCGAGTAGCGCCTTCTTTCGTTTCGACAACAGCAAAATCAAATAGATATTACTCTCTTAGAGATAATTTGCTTTACTACTTTCTAGAAGAATGATACTGTTTATTCTTCGTGTTTAATGATTTAATGCAATCCTGAGCCACATTCACATGACCTCACAATATGAAATTCATGCCTCTTTCTCCATGATAGGGCTGTTGTTTCTGACCAACCAGACGACCTTAGGACTTAGTCAAATTCAGCATATGGTGGTGCCTCATAAGTTTCATATTTCACTTCTTTCTAAGCATTGAAACAGGTACTTTGTAAAGAAATTTAGAGGTAATGTGTTATACTAATTCTCCATTTGTCACTAGTCTGACTGAAATGTCTCTACTTGCTGCCATATTTGAGTAAACCTGCGAATTGTGTTCAATCCAGTGTCCTGGTGCCATGAGTTTCTTTTTCCATGATTACCCAACAATGTACGGTCAGAAATGGCTCGGATCGCTGTCTCCTTGAAGAAGAATGAACTTTTGTAGATTATTGTAGTTCCTGAAACAGAAAATCAAGGTAGCAGCAGTTGATGTGCTGATAACCATATTCTGTTCCTATCATTGCTGTATGAAGTGATAGAAGATGATAATATTTCTATTTGGGAACATTATTAGGCTACTGAACCTCACGCCTCTCTCTTTTGAGGAATTGTTGTGGCTGCTGAATTTGTCTCTGTTCTGTTTCTACTTGTAAAATAACAAGACTATTGTATCCAAAAATCTGATTACAGTTATGGAGAGTATCTGAGACAGAATTTCAAATCCGCTCCATACAAGGGCAGTTTTTGACATGTGACGGTCAAGGAAGCTCTGTCTCTGCAACTGGAGGGTTAGCAGCCACCAACGAAACATTTTACCTAGAAAGACTTGACAATAGCAGCAGAGTTCATATCAAACTTCAGAATGATTCGTATTTGCAGGTATTGCACTGCAAACTTGTCATTCAGGACAACAGATTAATGATGCAGCATACATTTCAAATGTTAAACTCAAAAGTTGAATAACATTCAAGACATAATTCTTGATCACTATCGCAACTGGGAATCTTTTGTCATGTGTAGAAATGCCATCAACCTGTAAAAGGATCTAGTCTAGTGATCATTCTTTTCATATCCACTCTATGCCTTTGCTTAAGTATCACTCCTCAGTTCTTCGAATGTTAGTCTCTAAGAAATCATGTGATTGGGCCTCATACTTCAAGGCTCTGACAGAAAACCAGCTTACAGCAGATTATTTGGGAACACTGGGATGGGATGATAATGCAGCCACCTTTGAGATGACTATTGTTTCCAACAACCTTCACGGGGATTTCCAGCTTGCAAATGGTTATGGACATGCCAAGGCCAAAGAAGTTCTTGAGGTATTCTCGTCTTTCTTATTAGAGCATTAAATTTGGGGTCTTCATTTGACTTATCTCACCTTCATTTCTTTAACTTCTTCATGTCCAGGTAGTATATGAATTGTTCTTTTCCTTTTGAAGTGCAGGAGCATAGAAACAGCTTTATCACCATAAATGACTTCCATTTCCTAAGTAGACATGGGATAAATACTGTGAGGATCCCTGTTGGCTGGTGGATAGCTTATGATCCTGATCCTCCTGCACCTTTCATTGAAGGAGCGTTGGCAGCATTGGACAATGCATTTTCCTGGGCCAAGTAGGTCTTCCTGTCATGTATATATTTTATCAAATTTAGGGTTATGGATTATTCTGATCTGCAACTGAATCTTTTGACACAGGACATATGATATAAAGTGCATAATTGACCTTCATGCTGCTCCTGGTTCCCAAAATGGAATGGAACACAGTGCTAGCAGAGACGGTTCAACTGATTGGCCTACATCGCAAGATTACACTGATAAAACACTGGATGTCATTGACTTCTTGGCCTCTAGGTAAGCAAGAGAAAGGCATTGGTGGGTTGACATTTTCCACACACCATAGGATCTGAATTTTTTTTTGATGCCTTGCCCAAAACTATCCGGGTTTCTCAGTGCCCAACATCATCTTGATTATCATTGGCTAAATTATCTTGGTGTTCAGATTTATAGTCTGGAAATGCACTCTGGAATCTGGATTCCCAGATCATCAGCTTCAGAAGAAATAATCTACTTACAGTTCAATGATTATGCATACACGGCCTCCTAGGCTTTCTTTCTCCCTATCAAGGATATGGGACTGGGAAATACTCCCTGCCTCCCCCTCTCCCCATGTAGACATGTAGTCAGTATGAAGCCAGTTCCACCATATTTTGTTAGCCCCAGCAGAATGTGAACCATTCTCCATTTGCAGATATGCGAAGCACCCTGCCTTACTGGGAATTGAGCTCTTGAATGAACCATCTGCTGCTTCAGTCCCACTTGATGTATTGGTTTCATATTACCAACAAGGCTACCAAATCGTGAGAAAGTATTCGCCAACAGCATATGTTATAGTCTGCCAGAGAATAGGCAATGCAGATCCTCTTGAACTCTTTCAGGCTAACATAGGTGTCACAAACATGGCGGTGGACCTGCACTATTACAACCTCTTTGATACTTTCTTCGTTAATATGAACTCTACTCAAAATGTTGACTACATATACAAGAGCAGGCAAGCTCAATTGCAACAGCTCAGCAATACAAGTGGTCCACTTGTTTTCATTGGTAACTAAAAGTCTAGAACACTGTTTTACTTATAAATTTCCCCATGAAATCTAGTCTTGGTATCATCAAATGATAAAACATACTGAATCTTAGACTGTTTACAAATATGTTGCTTTCGGGGGAATGGGTGAATGAGTGGAATGTCACAAATGGATCACAGCAAGAGTACCAGAATTTTGGAAGAGCACAACTAGATGTATATAACGAAGCTTCATTTGGATGGGCATACTGGACACTCAAAAATGACAGAAAGCACTGGGATTTTGAATGGAATGTTGATAACAACTATCTGCAATTAAGTGAGTACACCAATTCTCCTTACTTTGTCCCTGCTGTTTTCTTGGGATATATGTATTGTTTGTAATCTGTGGACTCTGCCTTATTCCACAGGTAATACACAAGGAAGGCAAATTTCCAATGTCCTAATGTTTCTAGGACTGACTTTTAGCTGCATGTATTTTCATCACATTTTGTAACAGATGAGATCTGCCTTCTGAACTGCAGCTTTCCTCATTGACATTGAGGGCTCATTTACTTACATGCAATCAAATGCAATGCAATGCAATCAATTTATAGACTATATGTGGGGTGAAAAGCGAAGGAGTGGGAGGAGAGGGATGGAAAAAGGGGGGTTGATTGCATTATCCAATGTAATCACAATTGCTCAATTTTTCCAATGTAATGGTGATTACTTTGGATGGTATAATCAAACTCACTTTTCCTATCTCTTTTCACCCCCTTCTTCCTTTTCCACCACACATTTACTCTATAAATGATTGCATTGCATTAAATTGATTGCAAGCTAGTAAACACCATCTGATTGTCATTCAAAAACCTCGCATTCCTTCAAGGAATACTTGGGTAGTCGATGTTCTTTTGTACAGTGAACATACAAATGACCATTAAAGTAGTGAAACAAAATGTACTTCAGTCCCCCTCAAAGTGTACAGTTACAAGGGCACATTTTCTACCTTCTTTTTGCCTGTGCGATTTCTCATGGTTATTATTGTCTCATGCCTACAGCCATTTTCTATATACACAGATGTAAATTCTTTTAACTAATTGGCCAATTAAGAAATAACCTAAGAAAAGCACAACCAGAAACCCGAGATATGTCAAAGGCAAACGTGCAAATCCCATGGCCTCTCCAATTGGAGTAAATGGGATTGCGATCCCAACAGCAGAGATGAACACTGTAGGGAAAACCACCTGCCATGAAGCAACCTCCTGAATGAATGGGATTTTCTCTGTCCTGATCAAGTGTATGATCAGAGTTTGCATTAGCAGCCCTTCAACAAATAGTCCTGACCGGAAGAAATCCTTTTCTAGGATTGAGTAAGCTCGGTAGTAGAACCATAGGAACATGAGGGTAGCCACATCACATACAGAACTGACAGGCGAATTCCATAATATGAATATAGGCAAGTCCGTTCTTGACCATCTGTGTGGCTTCTTCACATACTCTTCTTCCACCTTGTCCCAAGGAATTGCAATTTGTCCCAAACTGTACAGGAAGTTTTGCGTAAGAAGCTGCTTTGGTGTCAATGGCTCAAAGCCAAGAAAGAGAATTGCAGTCAGAAGTGAAAGAACTCCCCCTATATTAGCAATAACCGACATTTTTATGTACTTCATAGTGTTCTTGAATGTGACACGACCCTCATCAACCCCAGCAACAAGCACATTAAGGTCTTTCTCGAGTAAGATGATATCAGTAAGTTGTTTCGCAATGGATGCCCCTGAATCTACTGATATTCCCACATTAGCAGCTTCTAAGGCCAATGAGTCATTAATTCCATCCCCCAAGAAACCAACTACATGATCTCCAGCATTCTGTAAAGATTGCACCACCCGCTGTTTCTGAGTTGGGGTCAGTCGGGCTAGCACAGTCACCTTTTTGACTATTTCGTGGAAGGCTTCGTGGTTGAGCAACTCGAGCTCAGGTCCAGTGATCACATGAGATGTTCTGATGCCTACTTCTTCGCAGATTCTTATTGCAAGAGGTAAAGAGTCTCCAGTTAAAACTTTTGCCTTTACGCCCTTCTCAGCCAGCCGCCACAATGCTTGCTTTGCCGAGTCCTTTGGTGGATCATAAAATGTTACTAGTCCAAGCAACACCATATTTGACTCTTTGACTTCAGCATCACTTTTTAACTTCCCTTCAGTGCCTATTTGCTGTAAACATTGAGTAATCAGTTCACACACTGGCCTTGTATGATGAAAGCAATATGATGTAAGGATAATAGCTATACCTTTTCGAGATTCTTCATTGCTACTCCAAGAACCCGCAGCCCATTTATGCTGAACTCTTCCCCCATACTTTGAATCCTATGGCAGTCTTCAGCCGAGAGCGTTCTGATTGCAGCTCCATCTGAATGACGAATATAACTAGAAATACGGATCACTTCTTCTAAAGCTCCTTTAGTTATCATGTATTGGCTAAGAAATTGGATGTTCTCATTTTCCTCCATGGACCCTGTTTCCAAGATAACAGATGCAGTTCTTCGTACAAAATCGAAAGGAATCTCACCTATCTTTCTCCATTTAGATGGGAGGAACCTATATCCGTTCATGTATACATACGACAGGATTGCATCATCCACCGGATTCTTGTGCTCAGACTTGAAGTAAGCATTCAAGAAGGCAAAATGCAAAATATCTTCTTTTGGTAAATCCCAGATGGCAAGATAGGAAGCCATCGTTACACAGTTGATGGTTAGTGTGCCAGTCTTATCAATGCAGAGAATGTCCCTATAGGAAATATAGCCAGAACGAATGAGTGATACTTCAATGATGACAGAAAATGGAAACAGTGATTAGCCAAGGTTAGTATAATGAATAATACTGATAATATTATGTGCTGTTCTGATTTCCTGACAGGAATACTGATTTCTGGCAAAAAGTAGCAAAAGCAATGGTCTCTTCTCAACAGCTATCAAGAACTAAGATAAAATCACTATGGTGAATAGATGATTACTTATTCCACATGTAGATTTCGAAAAATTGCTGCCCCCTGTAGAGGAGTTGGAAAAAAAATGAATAAATTACATAAAAGGAAAAAACAAAAATAAGAACTAATAAAACAGGCTAACATGTGGGAAAATAGTTTCTTACGAAAGAAAAGAAAAGGCAGGCTGTTGTTGCACCAAATCTACAATGCAGGATGATAGGAGTTCATTGGCTAGATTTCCATATTCTTTTACCACATCAAAGAGTACCCCACTATCATTCATTGGTTTAGTTGGAGTATCTGGCTTACATGGTACCCATGTCTTGTATTGCAGTTGCACTTTTGACTATGCATCTGGCCCTCGCCATAGCAATTGCTCCTTTGGCTAAGCAGGAGTTTGTGATCAGGGGAAGCATTTGAGGTGTCAGGGTACATGCAACTGAAATTGAAAACAGAACACTTTCACTTGCAGCAGAAGTCATGAAGAAATCAGCGAGGCCGATGATGGTGACAAATAGTAGCATAACACCGATAAGGATGTAAGATATGTGACGAATGCCTATTTCAAAGTCATCTGGTGGTTTCTGCAATCCCATTGCTGAAAACATAGTGCTCATGTAAGTTTTGTATCCAGTAGACACAACAAGACCAGTACCACTGCCTGACATAACACCTGTTCCCTGAAATATGAGATTAACCAGAAGATTACTCATCAAATTCCTTAATATATCAAAAATTAGAGTTTGCTGGACAGATCAGAAGAGGAAAGCCTATTTCAGGGGCACTCAATGTTATAAATCTCATCAAAATGTGCAAAAGAATCATACTATGACTGTAGAGGTCCATGATAAACTTTTTTAAAAGCTGGACTTAGCTGAACTAGGAAGGCAGAACATAATTGCTTCTTCTTCACTGAGCTAAATGAACTCATGATTGAGGATCAGACTATGAGAAACGAGGAATTGCAGGAAAGTTAGTCCATTAACAAGGTGAACCAAACACGCTAATACACTAAGGGAATCACATGGGTAGGAAGCATATTTGTATTTACATTTCTTAACATTATGCTCCAAGCAATGCAAGCATGACGTAGCTGCTTATTATGCTACTGCTAGGTTTCTAAACAATCCCATGAAACAGTTTTAGCCACACATCTAAACAGTCTGTTCTCACGATGTACGTTTCATCATCCTTTTTACTTATATTCTTTTACACTCGATCATACTACCATAGCAGCCAGTAACTAGAGTCTAGAAGTCTAGCAAAGATAAACACTGTCTCGGGCTCCTAAACAGCTTGTAACAGCATGATTTCTGTCAAATGGAATCAAATTTAAAGAGAGAAGACAGTAAAGCAACTCCCAAACCTACCATGAAACAAATATTTCTCAATTCTAGCAGAGGAGTGCTCCGATCTTCTATAATCTCAGCAGTTTTCTCAACAACTCCAGACTCCCCGGTTAATGATGACTGACTGGTAAAGAAGCAGAATATCATTTGTACTAAGATTCAATGTAAATGAAACAGATTACATTGGTCGATAGAACACTATCAGGCTTTCCAGTGCAGAACCAACAGAGAAGTTGAATTACCTTACAACCAATTGATTTGAAGTTAATAGCCTCACATCACCGGGGAACAGGTCTCCAGGTCCAAAATGAATGATGTCACCAGACACAATATCTTTTTGATCAACCTGGGTTGTTACTTCATGCTGAACGACTTTGCCTGCACACCTCTGGACTTTAACTGGGTATCTTAGATATTCAGAAAGTTCCAAGGCCGCCTTTGTGCTGCTGTACTCCTGTGGGATGGAGATGAATAGAATTCAATAAAGATGATAGTGCATGCATATAGAAACGCCTACAACCAGAATAGGAAATGTATGTGAATCCATACTTGGTAGAAACGGAGAGAGACACTTATCAACACCAATACAAGCATGATGCAGCCGTTTAGGTTGTCATAGGTTATGTATGATAGGATTGACAAGACTATAAGAATGACATTAAAAGGATGAAATGAAGCATTCCACAAAAGCAGGCCCCAGCTTGGTGATGTATACTCCACAGGAACATTTGGACCATTTCCTTTCAGTCTTCTATCAGCTTCAGTAAAGCTCAAGCCTGCATAGAAAGGTAAAGATTGATTTATATGAATTATGTCGACAAAGGGCACATCATTGAAACTACTGGTAGCTTAACAAAGGTATACGCAAGGACATAGACTAGGCCTGGCAAAAGCTAACCCGACCTGAACCTAACCCGAAAAAAGTGGGTTAGGGTTGAGATTTTCAACCCGTTTATTAAATGGGTTAGGTTAAGGTTGAAATTTTCAACCCGAAAAAGACCTGTTCAACCTCTTTACTTACATATGTCAATTTTATTTTTGAAATTCAGTAAATATTTATGAGCCAAATAATTAATAATCACTGAAAAGTATAAATTTTCCTTAATCCAATAGTTTGTTTTGTATATATCTACTTAGTATAGAAATTTGAGGGTATATATCCCCTTTAAATCAAGCTTTTACCATTTTTTACCTATAATAAATTAGTTAAATGGGTTAAACGGGTCGACCTGATTAACCTGTTTATTAAATGAGTTGAGTTAGGGTTGGAGTTTTCAACCCATTTAAAAAACAGGTCAATTGGGTTGAACCCAATCACAACCCGATCTGATCTGTTTGCCAGGCCTAACATTGACTACAAAAGGCTTCAGCTGCCTTAGCATTTTAAACAAAGGCGTCCAGTTTAGTTTCGTCACTTGCAACAATCTATTAATGAAATTCCTTGGTCAACTTTAACCAAGCAACCATGCAACTTGCTGAAATGCTCATGTAACAAGATTGCAAGCCTCATTGGTGTAAGTTGTGAAGTGCTAACTCGCTCGCTTATCAAGAAGCAAGCACTGTTTCACTGTACCTTGCGGCTTGCCATCACATACACCCTCTCTATTGACAGATTGTGTTAAGGTCAATGCCACGATTACCACACTGCGATGATATAATAACAACAGTTTCATCAAAGTGCAGATGCCATTGACAGAGTGGTCTAAGGAGAACAAGGTATACACAAATTTCCATAGCAACTATAAGATTTCATACATTAGGGCAAGTCAGTTCTTGTTAACAATGCCAACCGGATGAAAATTTATTGTACAGGCCAAGGGTACAATCGATTTACTTGAAGTATTCTTTTACAATCGACATGATTTTCTCACATTACCTAACTCAATTTGGAAGATCACAGGGGGCTCAAATCTGTCCTCATTGCAATGTAGGTGATAGAATCGCACCAGAAACATTATTTGATAAATATAAAAGATGAATGACAACTAGGTAGATTCTCCTTGAAACCGGTACTGTTCAAGTTTAATCAAACACAACCAAACTTGAAGAAAACGTCAATCTTTCTATATGAGTTGAATTGCACTAATTATCATTGGATATCGAGAATCACCCTAAACTACTATATTAACTCATGATGTATCTTAACTGTTAAATCATTGGATTCCACCAAAACCAAGGCATTTCATCAAACACATTCTGGGCATTATAAGTTTCCAACCAAAACAAATCAACCAAAACTAAGCAAAGTTATTAAAACGCACTCACCTCTCTCAGTTGACTGCACATATTCAAAAGCTAAGATCTTTTCCGTTTGGGCCAAAGCATATAACCAAGAATAAACCTTTTCTTCTTCCTCGGTTTGCAGCTCCCCATGTTTCCTATCTGCAAAATCTCAACACAATTCAAACTACCCCTTTTCAATCCCCACCAAAAAAGAAGAAAAGAAAAATAAATTAACCATCTAAACAATAATGGTTTAGTAGAAAATTACTTCCAAGATTGAGATTGCCAATAAGTACAAAGAGCGAATTTATAGACCCATTGTTGATTGTTGTGTTAGTGGAATTATGAATGAGGTGCTGAAGTATTGGGCTCCTTTTTGGGGTGAAAATGGAGGGAAGTTTGAATCTTCCCATGAAAATGGATCAAATGGGTTGATGATAAAGATGAACATAAGGATGTGAATGTGGCGAGGATTTTGAATGTAAGAAGTTAACATTTGAGTAATGATATGTGACAAGAAGGTGACGACTACAACTAACAAGTATTTTGAGGAAATTAACTTTGGATTGTCTCTCTCTAACTACCAGGCTTCTGATGACAGTTAGGTGATGCTGTTGCAACTTGCAAGTGCAAAGGGGAGTGTCTTAGGCTATGTTTGATTCACCTCAATTTTACTTAAATTCAGTTCAGTTCAGTTAATTCATGCGTAATTTTATCACTCATATAATTTTTTATTTCGAAATAATTTCATGATGGTAATTATATCATCGAAAAGATCTCAAAACATACTTTCAAATGAGTCCAATATTGACTATGTTTGGACAAATTTTAAATGTTTAACGGTCAAGTTTAAAAAATCAAATCAGTTCAGATTAGTTTAGTTTACTTCAGATCAGTTTTATCTTGGTGAATCAAATGGAGCCTTAGTCTTCAATTCAGTCTACTGAACCGGTTCAAGGTAGTTGTTCTTTCATGAACCGTCTCTTATTTACGCTAGTTAGCGACGTATTTCAATCCATTAGCGACGGTGGTGATGGAAAAAGAAAAACAATTTACGACGGTGGTTATCTGAAAATATATTTATGTAAAACATTAGCGACTATGGTGATCCAAATAAACAAACAAAAAGAAATTAGCGACGGTTAAAATTTGTAAACATAACCCAAAGAGTCAATTACTTGAAATGGGTACCGAACCTAACACAACCCGAGTCATTTATTTAAAATTAAAATTGATTCGACTTGAAGTAAACACGACTTGATCTGCGATCACCCGAACTGAACATGACTCGAAATCGAAATAAATCGAACTTGAAATCCATATAACCTGCTTAATAATGAAAATGTTGACTTTTGTCTTCGTTTTGTTCTTTGTTTACAAAATTGATACTTTTTGATTTCTAGCTGTTGAATTAACTTTTACTAAAGAACTCAAACATTATATATATCCGACCTTAGTTAGTGTTACCAAATTTGACGATTTGAATTGAAACTCGAAAAGGGACGGCCAAAATATAGCCAAACTAACTTTATATTGTATTCAAAGCAGACCTCAAATGCCACAAACAGAAAATTTCATCCATTTTAAAATAAGTTTTTTATTTGACTTTTTGAATCAAACTTCACAAAATTTGAATATTGATTTGTCGAAAAAATTTGAAGATTTACAAAGTCAAAATACTATTTTTAGATTCGTTTTAATTTTTCTTTCACGAAATCAACTTTTTATAAATTTGAAATTTATAAAAAAAACATACTTATTAAGGGTAAAAGTATTTTCTCGAAAACATGAAGCTCATTTTGGAATAGATTGTGTATATATAAGTATATAACTAGGCGTCAAAATAACCAACTTTGCAAATAAAAACGGATCCGATATTGATTCAACCTAATGACCCGAAAAGTACAAACCTAATTTTGTAATTTTGAACCTGATTACAATCTGAAACCAAACATGAAACAATCCGAATCGAAACTAGATCAATCTGAAACTGAAATAATTGACCCGTTTGCTAAGTCCATTAATTAAGTCATCAATTTTGAAACCCCGTTATTACTACTATTATTATTACTAAACTATTTTTTTTTTTTTTTGAGTGGATTATTATTATTATTATTACAAAATTTCAATCACTAGTTTCCACCGTATAGTGGAATTGTTGTGGTATCTCAGAAAGAGAAGAAAAAAAAAGTCCTCTCAAAAGAATTAAAAATACAATAAAAAAAAGAAACCACCACGATACGTCGACACCGCCCGAGTTCCACACATGACATCAGTGTATATTGGCTGGACCTGCGTCCGGCCAACATGGATGGACCACAGGCCCAATCCCTGCGCGCTGGTCGCCCAACGCCTTCAAGCTGATTTGAATAATTTAAATGTTACCGTTTTTTTGAAATCTTTGAATGAAGGGACCGGGTGGTCCCATGACTTCCTCCCTTTTGTTTTCTTTTTTTTTTTCTTTTCTTTTTGTAAAGGTTCTTGACTTATTTTTTCTTTCTTTTTTACATATGATTTTATTTATTTATTCTATTACTTTTTTAATTAAAAGGATTTATTCCATTTTCATTTAAGAAATAAATAAATTTTATTTATCAAGCATATTTTTGTGAACCTTAGGTTAATTTTTTAAAATGAACCTTACTTTTATACCTCATGAACAATTAGACTATTTTAAATGAACATTATCATTATACCTAGCCTTATGAACAATTAGATTTTTGTAAATGAACATTACGTTTATAACTTATGAACAATTAGACTATTGTAAATGAACCTTACTTTTATCACTCATGAACAATTAGACTATTTTAAATGAACATTACGCTTATATTTTATGAACAATTATACTATTTTAAATGAACATTACGTTTATACTTTATGTACAATTAGACTTTTGTAAATGAACATTACGTTTATACCTTATGAACAATTAGATTATTCTAAATGAACATTACGTTTATAACTTATGAACAATTAGACTATTGTAAATGAAGCTTACTTTTATCACTCATGAACAATTAGACTATTTTGAATGAACATTACGTTTATATTTTATGAACAATTAGACTATTTTAAATGAACATTACGTTTATACTTTATGTACAATTAGACTTTTGTAAATGAACATTACGTTTATCCCTTATGAACAATTAGACTACTGTAAATGAACATTACATTTATACCTTATGAACAATTAGATTATACTAAATGAAGATTACGTTTATACCTTATGAACAATTAGGCTATTTTAAATGAACATTACGTTTATACCTTATGAACAATTAGAGTATTTTAAATGAATATTACGTTTATATCTTATGAACAATTAGGCTATTTTTAATGAACATTACGTTTATACCTTATGAACAATTAGACTATTTTTTAATAAACATTATGTTTATACCTTATGAACAATTAGACTATTTCATGAAAAATTACACTTATAACCTATGAACAATTAGACTATATTTAACGAACATTACGTATATAATCTATGAACAATTAGACTATTTTTATGAAAATTGCACTTATAACCTATGAATAATTAGACTATTTTTTATGAACATTACGTATATAACCTATAAACAACTTGGTTAATACTTTGTGAAGGACTGAGTTCTATACCGTATGTGCTACCACTTAATAATATTAATCTTAACGTTGTTAGTGAAATTAATCTCAATTTTGTCTAAACACTAAACAAGCAATGTCAGTACCACAACGAGCATTTTATTTCCCCAATCAGAGAAGACCGTTTCATTCAATTACCAGTTTACCATTACCACATGACTATTTTCTCTCTCCTCACTCATTACCACCGCCAGCAACCATGTCCATCAGCGCGCAATTCAGCACCTCTTGACCACCACCACTCGCCGTCCAACTTCAACTAGACGGTGACCGCAGAAACCACCGGCAACCCAGCAGTGGAGTGGCTGAGCAAAAACAAAGGAAAAAGAAACCAAAAAAAAAAAAAACTAAACAAAAAAGAAAAGAATTAAATATCATCATCATCAGCCATCAAAATTGCTTGCAAATTCACATTAGCAAGCACAACACTCATCCATCGTCATTTCTCAGTTCCCCACCATCGAACCCCCACCACCCACACCAAGCACATCCCCCTCCATCAAACCATTTAAACCTTGGACCTTAAATCAACAGACCCGATCAAATTTGCCGCCAATATGGGTCTTGCAGAAGGGGGGAGGAGAGAGAAAGAGAAAGGAATGGAGGGCGCGGGGTGTCCAGCAGATGGAGGACGGAGTGGGAGCAGCGTGGATTGCGTGGTTGGGTTGTAGATGCGGAGGTGAGAGAGTCAGGAGGGAGAAAACACGATATTACACTAAAAACTTCAGAACCACGCAAAATTACATAATTGCCACCACGCAAAATTACATAATTGCCACCGTGTGTCCATCCAAGTTGAATGAACATATGTCCATATAAAAAAATTTGTCTATTTGTCGTTCAGCCGTAATGTGCAAGCCCAATCAAAGGCCTTTTGAGCTTTAACATACTCATACATGGTCCACCAGTAGCAAGATTTTGTACGAGCTGGACAAAAACTTCCCCCACCCGATTTAAATGAGCCATTTCTCTAATTGGGCTCGGCTTTTTACACTTTTTGTTCCGAATCGAGCTCCCATTTAAGAATTTGGGTGACCCAGCAAAAAATTTCTTTTGATAGCAGTGGCCAGTGGAGTGTGACCCAGCAATTAGAAACAGAAAATAATTTTTGAGGATTTCTTTTTATTTAAAAAATCACCCCTAAATGGGGTCATATTCTCAGTATCACCCTTGAATAAAATAATTTCTTAAATAACCCCTAAACTTCCATTCCGTCTTCGAATTAGCTCCCCAACCATTTCACATCCAAATTTTTGTTAACTTATCATTCAAAAAAAAAAACAAAAAACAAAACACAAACAAACAAAACAACTAGTGTATGTTACCTTCGTTTTTTATCATTACCATTTTCTCCTAATTTGATATTTCAAAATCACAAAATCTGGTATGAGGCGGTTTAAAGGTGAGACCTCTCTCATACAAATATAATATCATGTCGATGTCACTAAAGGTAGCCTTACCTTGAGACGACTTCATACAAGATTTTTTGTTTCAAAATTATTTTTCGCAATCTCCATACATATATATACAATCCTCCCATATAGTATTTTGCTTCATGTGTGTGGTTTGACAAATCTTTTATAGAGAAACTAACTTAACTAAAAGTTTAAAGTAATGGATCTTAGTGCAGCCTAATAAATACATTCCCTCGTATATCTTGGCTTTGTTTGATTCACCTTAATTTTACTTAAATTCAGTTCAGTTCAATCCAGTTCAGTTCAGTTTAGTTTATGCGTAACTTTAGCACTCATATAACTTTTTATTCCGAAATAATTATGATGATAATTATGTCATCGGAAAGATCTCAAATCATACTTTCAAATGAGTCCAATATTGACTATGTTTGGACAAATTTTAAATGGTTAACGGTCAAGTTTAAAAAATCAACTCAGTTCAGTTCTGTTCAGATCAGCTCAGTTCAGTTCAGATCAATTTTATCTAGGTGAATCAAACGGAGCCCTTGTGTGTGGCTTAACTATAGCAAGCTTTACTATATGAGCTCAAGGATGGGTTGCCAAGATAATTCGAACTCTACAGGGACTCCTTATCAACTCATATCAACCAAAAATGTTAAGCTATTAATTTGAGGGCTTATCAATGATTTTACATGCTATTAACTTTCACATGGATGACCATCAAATATCTTTGTAGCTTGTCAAGAGGGACATAATAGCTTAACATTGTATGTAGGAACTAAATGATTTACTGTGAAGTGTTGGTGATCCTACAAAGTTATCGTTTTCCATATTATAATCTCATGTCATGAAACACATATGGCAATTGACAATTGTGATTGCAAATTGTTTCTCATTTGAACAATTATATAAAGAAACAAAAACAATATTGTTAATGCAATAGTATTCAAGCTATTTGTGCAACAAAATTTCCATCATCATCACAATATCAAGGGCTTAAAAAATGCCTTCGTCACGACTAATAATGTTTTTTTTTTTTTAGTTTGTAAATTCAATTCAGGTCAGTGGTTTTATCGATGCAGTTCAGTGGTTTTTAGTCCAACTTAGTGGTTCTTAGCTCGATCAGTTTAGGAATATACTAATTATTTCACATATTACTATTCTGTTTAGTTCAATACACTGGTATTCAATTCAGCACAATATATTGTTCAGTCTATGATGCGTAAACTAGCTCGTTAAAATCTCTCACTTGTATTGAATCTCTCAAGAACAAAACTTGCAAAATAAAAGGGATAAATTGGACCTCACCACAAATGAATCCTAAAGGTAAAACTACCAGATTCAATTGATAAAGGGGCCACTCAAACTCACCACTCAAGTTATAAAGGCAAAGCCACCAAACAAGAGATAAAGGGTTTAAGATTTCAGAAATAGACAGCACTCTATCGGTTTTTCTCATTCACATAATCTGAGTATTACATTCAATTTCATTACATATTTATAGGCTCAAACATGCAACAAACCCTAATGGAATACCTTAGAAAGAATCCTTGCTGTCCTCATGAGAGAAGACCTCAAAAAGTGGTCCCAAAACTGTTTGGTACTCAGCTGTAATTCTAGCGACCAAATGATCCCCAATAGTACAAATTAGAGCGTATCCTTTGTACTGCTGGTCATTAATGCGCCTTGGCTCCTCTTGAGCTAGTAGATGTCCTTATCACTTGATTCCCAAGGCATAACACAAACCCAAAAGGAGTAGGTTACTAGGATCAATGACATGGCACTTAATTCCCACCCGTTAGTTGCACTAATGTTGATTAACGTCTACTTGTACGGAATTAAAAGACTAATTACATTAATCTAAATTATTTAAAGCATTTAAATGATAACCCTGATGTTTTAGGTGTCCCTAATGAGTAGAGTACACCCCCCAGTGTGTGCCTTGGTGCCAAACAAGCTTGCAATCTGAGATAGAGAAGGGATGCTCGCCCATAGCATGGTCAAGCTTGTTCTTGGAGCAGCAGCTTGCTCAATTGATTTGGTATCAGTCTCTCCTTCTTTTTTGGGACTTGACCTCAAGTCCTCAAGGTAGTCATCAGTAAGATAAGGACTTAAATCACCCACATTGAACGTGGTAGAAACAGATGAGGCTCCTGGAATTTCAATTTCGTACGCGCTTTCCCCAATCTTTTCCAGCACCTCAAATGGACCATCAGCTCTTGGCATCAACTTGTTCTTCCTCTTTGAAGGGAACCTCTCCTTCCTTAAATGAAGCCAAACCAAGTCACTAGGTTCAAAAGATGGTTGTTTTCTTGTTTTGTTGGCTTTTGCTTTGTACGTTGCGTTTGCCTTCCCAATTTGAGTTTTTACTTGTTCATGGATCTTCTTGACTTCCTTGGATTTCTTCTCAGCATCCACACTCACTCTAGCCTCAATGGATAAAGGAATGAGGTCAAGAGGGGTGAGAGGATTCACACCATAACATATCTCAAAAGGAGTCCTCCCGGTTGTGTAACTAGGCGCCCTATTGAATGCAAATTCAGCATGGCACAACTTCTCATCCCAATCCTTCAATGTCTTCTTTATCATGCTCCTCAAAAGGGAACCAATAGTCCTATTTGTGACTTCGATTTTCCCATCCATTTGTGGATGGTGAGAGGTACTAAACAACAACCTAGTTCCAAACAAAAGCCAAAGTGTTTTCCAGAAATAGCTCAAAAACTTTGTGTCCCTATCCGATACTATACTCCTTGGAACACCATGCAAACGCACAATCCCTGTAAAGTAGAGATTAGCAATGATCACAGCATCATGAGTTTTGTTGCAAGGCACAAAATGTGCCATTTTTGAGAAACGGTCTACAACAACCATAATTGAATCTTTGCCCCTTTGAGTTCTTGGAAGTGCCACAATAAAATCCATACTCAAATCTTTCCAAGGCTGATTATGGACAGGAAGTGGAGTGTTGAAACCCTTGTGGAAGTGAGCTTTTGCTTGGTGGCATGTTGCGCACCTTGCAATGATGGTCTGCACATCCTTCAACATGTAAGGCCAATAAAATTGCTCTAGGAGGATGTCATAGGTCTTGTCAATGCCAAAGTGACCAGCTAACCCTCCACCATGTGCCTCCCTAATGAGTAGATCCCTCACGGATCCCTTTGGAATACAAAGCTTGTTGTTCTTGAAAAGAAACCCATCTTGAATAGAAAAAGGGCCAGAAGACAATTGACCCTCTTCCTTGAAGTACGAGGCAAAATCTTCATCATCCTTGTTTAGCTCCTTAAGAAAAGAGAACCTAAGGACTCTAGCTTTCAAGATGGAGAGCATAGAGTAGCGCCTAGACAAGGCATCAGCAACAATGTTTTTACTCCCCTCTTTGTGTTTGGACACAAAGGAATAAGCTTGAAGGAATTCAACCCACTTTTCATGCCTAGGATTGAGCTTGTGTTGTCCATTAATGTACTTCAAAGCCTCATAATCAGAATATAACACAAATTGCTTGGGCTTGAGGTAATGAGACCAATGCGTGATTGCTCGAATCAAAGCATAAAACTCTTTGTCGTAGGTGATGTAATTGAGCCTAGAATCACTCAATTTCTCACTAAAGAAAGCTAAAAGCTTCCCTTTTTGAATCAAAACTGCCCCAATGCCAACACCACTTGCATCGCACTCCAATTCAAAGAGATCGTCAAAATCTGGCAATCCGAGAATAGGGGCTGCACTAAGCTTGTTTTTGAGTAATTCAAATGCCTCAATTGCTGCCTTGGTCCATTGAAAAGAACCTTTTTTCATACAATCAGTAATAGGAGCCAATAAGGAAGAGAAATTTCATATAAAACGCCTATAAAACGAAGCCAATCCATGAAAGCTTCTCACCTCCGTGAGTGTCTTAGGTTCTGGCCATGACTTTATTGCCTCAACCTTTGATGGGTCCATTGAAATCACATCTCTTGAAACCACATAACCCAAGAATACGACCTCATGTGTGAAGAATTCACATTTCTCGAGTTTTCCATACAACTTATGCTCCCTAAGAACAGAAAACACTTCTTTCAAGTGTAATAAGTGCTCATCTTCTGTTTTAGAGTAAATCAAAATATCATCAAAGTAAACCACCACAAACCTCCCTATATAAGGCCTTAATACCTCATTCATGAGTCTCATGAAGGTACTTGAGCATTTGACAGCCCAAAGGGCATCACTTTCCACTCAAACAGCCCACCTTTCGTTTTAAATGCTGTTTTCCACTCATCTCCGTCCCTCATTCTAATTTGATGATAACCACTTCTCAAATCAATCTTGGAAAACACACAAGCACTATGTAATTCATCAAGCATATCATCAAGTATTGGAATGGGATATCTATACTTAATAGTAATGTTGTTGATGACCCTACTATCAACACACATTCTCATTGTTCCATCCTTCTTGAGCACCAAAAGAGCTGGTACCGAGCATGGACTCATGCTAAGTTTGACATAACCCCTAGCCACAAGCTCATCTACTTGCCTTTGTAACTCCTTTGCTTCACTAGGAGAGCATCTATAGGCCGCTTTATTGGGTAAAACAGCCCCTGGAACAAGATCTATTTGATGCTCAATACCCCTAATTGGAGGCAAGCCCGACGATAGGTCACTAGGAAAAACGTCCCCAAACTCTTCAAGCAAAGGTCTCACAAGCATGGGTACCTCACATTCAACATCCCTATTGTTCTCTTCAACAACCAGAATAGCAAACACACATACACTATTGTCTAATTCATGCACAAATCCCTTTTCTCCCAAATAAACATCATTTCCAGATTTACTCTCATTTCTAATTGGTTCATTAGGTGGTAATGAAGCAAGAGTAATTTTCTTCCCATTCATGAACAATGAATATGTGTTAGAAAAACCATGGTGAAATACCTTTCTATCATACAACCAGGGTCTACCAAACAAGATATGACATGCATTCATTGGTATCACATCACAAACAACATCATCTCTATATGAATTGCCAATAGAAAATGGAATTGAGACTTGACGAGTTACCTTTACCTCATTTCCCTTGTTGAGCCATTGAAGCTTGTAGGGACTTGGGTGCTTTGAGGTGGTCAAATTGAGTTTCTCCACCATGTTGGTAGATGCTGCATTTGCGCAACTCCCACTATCTATGATCATGGTGCACACTTTCTCCAAAATCGTGCAACGTGAGTGGAAAATGTTCTCGCGTTGCGATGGTTCTCTAGGGCCTTCATTGGAGTGCAAAGCTCTTCTCATGACTAACAAGTCACCATTATCAGCAATAATGATCTCCCCATCGTGAACTTGAGGTGGCTCCTCATATTTCTCTTCTTCGGACTCAATTTCATCCGGAATCTCTTCAAACGTTATCAATGCACGTTTGTTCCCACATTCAACTTGGAAATGCCCATAGCCATGGCATTTGAAACACCTTTTCTCTTTGTTGAACCTAGATGGTTCCTTGACAGTCTCTTTGCCCTTGTCAACGTTAGGATTAGGCTCATTTCTGGTTCCACTTGTACTTCTCTTGAAAAAGTTAGACACGGGTCTAACAAATAGTTTAGGAGTGGTTCTCTTGCTATTCTCTTGCTTTGCAACCATGAAAGCCAGCTTGATAGTGTCTTGGAGAGTCCATCTTGGTTGCAATTCAATCCTCTCTCTAATGTTAGAGTTTAGGCCGTGAATAAACCTAGCAATTGTGTGCTCTTGAGCCTCCCTTACTTCGGTTCTCATGAGGAGTTTCTCAAACTCTCTCACATATTCATTGACATCCTTAGAGCCTTGTGTGAGTTGAGTGAGCTGTAGATACAAGTCTTGCTTGTAAGAATCAAGAACAAAGCGTTTTTGCATCAAAGACTTCACCTTGGTCCAAGTTTTAATCTTGCCTTTTCCATCTCTCACACGTTGGTGTTGTGTGTTCTCTAGCCAAAATGAAGCATACTTCTTCAACTTAATGGATGCAAACTTGTAAGATTTGCTGTCATCATAGCCCTTAGCCTCAAAATACCTCTCCATATTGTGAACCTAATCAAAGAAATCACTAGGGTTCATGCCACCTTCAAAATCAGAAGACTCAAGCTTAAGGTCTCTCATGTCGTCCCATGGTTCACCTCCTCTTCTTCCCCTTGGACTAGGAGAATAAGATTCATCACTAGGATCACTTGGAGGTGGAGTACCTCCATCATCATCACCACATCCTCCACGATGTCCCCTATGTCTCCTCCTATCTTCTCCTTGTAGGAGATCACGAATACCTTGTAATTGCTGTTCAAGAGCATACATTCTACCCTCAAATTGGGCTTGCTCAAGAGTCATGTTTCGTGGAACTTCTCCGGCCATTTTGTAGCTTGGTTCTTTATGGTGGTGAATGTGTTTGGCTTAAAAGAGTTTATTTTGTAGTAGGCTTAGACAGGATAAGAAGATAATTGTGTTTAGTGAGGCTAAATCACAAACGCAACCTTTAGATCCAATATACTCAACGTGAGTGTTAGAGGAGTAAAGGTGTGATTCTAACCTTAATAGACAAAGAGAGAGAGAGATATATAGATAAGAAAATAAGGGATTAAGAAAGAAAAGAAGTCCCAACAATATCCATACAATAATCAAACCACAATCAACCAGCATCAATCCAACAAAATCAGTATTGCCCAGTTCTTGTCCGTACACAATGTATGCATTCAACACAAACTATGACAGCTAAAACCACGATAAAATCAAACGTCAACTAAAAGAGAGTTGTAGATCTATACCTTAGGAAGCCAACGAAGAAGAAAAGTCACAATATTTATCACTAGAACACCAGATATGAGCGTTTTTACAAAACGGCTCCCAGACGCTGTCCAGCGAGAGCAACAAAACGTTTGAGCTTGAATGGAGGACCAAAACTCAACCTTTTTCGTTGATTCAACTTGGAGAAGAAAGATAACTTCTCAAAGTTTCAGAATACCAAATCAAACGAGCTAAAAAACCAGAGCTCTGATACCACTTTGATACGTAAACTAGCTCGTTAAAATCTCTCACTTGTATTGAATCTCTCAAGAACAAAACTTGCTAAATAAAAGGGATAAATTGGACCTCACCACAAATGAATCTTAAAGGTAAAACCACCAGATTCAATTGATAAAGGGGCCACTCAAACTCACCACTCAAGTTATAAAGGCAAAGCCACCAAACAAGAGATAAAGGGTTTAAGATTTCAGAAATAGACAACACTCTATCGGTTTTTCTCATTCACATAATCTGAGTATTACATTCGATTTCATTACATATTTATAGGCTCAAACATGCAACAAACCCTAATGGAATACCCTAGAAAGAATCCTTGCTGTCCTCATGAGAGAAGACCTCAAAAAGTGGTCCCAAAACTATTTGGTACTCAGTTGTAATTCTAGAGACCAAATGGTCCCCAATAGTACAAATTGGAGCGTGTCCTTTGTACTGCTGGTCATTAATGCGCCTTGGCTCCTCTTGAGCTGGTAGATGTCCTTATCACTTAATCCCCAAGGCATAAAACAAACCCAAAAGGAGCAGGTTACTAGGATCAATGACATGACACTTAATTCCCACCCGTTAGTTGCACTAATGTTGATTAACGTCTACTTGTACGGAATTAAAAGACTAATTACATTAATCTAAATTATTTAAAGCATTTAAATGATAACCTTGATGTTTTAGGTGTCCCTAATGAGTAGAGTACACCCACCATTGTGTGCCTTGGTACCAAACAAGCTTGCAATCTGAGATAGAGAAGGGATGCTCGCCCATAGCATGGTCAAGCTTGTTCTTGGAGCAGCAGCTTGCTCAATTGATTTCATATCAGTCTGTTGTGCTTAATTTATTGGTGTTCAATTCACCTCATTTCAGTTGAGCTCATCAGTTCAATTAAACCCTAAAACACCCTTTAATTAGTATACTAGCCTCGTGAGTACATCACACGTCCAGGTTCAAAATTAATTAACGATGTTGAGTAATTCTTTCACTCGTAGGAGTAATAATGAAATATTTGCGATGATGAGCAATCACATTTAGGATTGAAAAGAAACTAAAGCAAGCAAGAATTTCAAAGTATTGACTCAACCTCCAAGATCTCTAGGCTTTGCAAACCGACCGGCCATTTATCATAATGTACAAATAGTTAAGAGTATGTAATTAAGCCATACATGAGCAACACCATAACCCTTGGTACATATTTTTCTCCAAAATGACAACTACCAAAGCCTAATATGCCGCTTTTGGTAGCTAAAAAATGAGCGGAGAAAAGTGCTAAACCAAGGGGAGATTACAAAGGGGAGCTGGAGTTTCAAGTCCAAAGCTCATTTGGCTTAATGAACATCCAAAAAAAAAAAAAAAAGGGAAGAATAATAAAGTACCGCTAAAGTTCACAACCCCAAACAATATCTTTAAAAAAAAAAAAAAAAACAGCGGGGAAAATACCTCCTTCCTCAACCCACAAAAAACGTACCATATGCATTGTCTTCGATTTCCAGAGGGGGTGCACTATGCTTTTCTTTTTTCTTTTTTTTTTTCATCTACACGTACCGGTACCACCTTTAAGATAAATTAGATGGTCTCGGACCATACTCTCACATCTCACAATTAGTACCTTTTTTTTTGCGATGAATGGAGGTGGGCTACACTTGTTTTGTGAGGGGTAGAAGCATCGATCCCAAACCAGCATATAATAATCTTTCCACCAGGCTTCAACTGATCACCAAAACATATTCACCGAGAACGAAGGAAAAAGATGCTCAGATCCTGATTAATACTGCCATCAGGATCAGCTAAATGGAAAGACTGTGCATCAGATGACCCACGAACCCTTTCAAAATTGCCCCTCAAATACATAACATCGTCATCTTGACAACCAACCTCTTTTCCATCAATCAAACCAGCACCCACCACCACACTCTTCATCTTATTCAACACTTCCAAGTCGGCTTTCGACGGTTTTCGCTTCACGGCGAACCCCACGCGCCGCCCATTGCAGTACATCTTCCACACCGGAGTCTCGAGAAGATTCTCACTACTCTTGGTTGTGTCCGAGCACTCCAATGCAATCCTTAAAAGCCCGCCACGCATTTCGCGGGCGAGGATTGTTGTAGGAACTGCTAGCTCCAGGAAATGTAAGGGGCTTGATGTGTTTGAGGTTGAGTTTGATTGGATGCAGAACTTCACTTTACCCCTTCGTTGGCCGAAGATTGTGCCTGTAATTGTGGAAGATGATGATGATGATGAAGATGATGATAATGAGGATGAGGATGATGAGGATGTTAGTTTTGTATGGTCAGTTTCTTGGACAAAGGTGCAATTGCAAGTAGGAATGAGGAGCTCCATGATGGCTCGGAGGAGCCGCCACGAACGGACTTGCTTGTGGCAGTCCACTGTGGCTACGTTAGTGGCAACACGGGTGGATCCGATGGTGGGCCGGTAAGCGGGCATGGTGGCGGGTTTGGTGAGTGAAGGAAGGACTAAGGGTGTTGGGTTTTTGCCGGGTTGGAAAGTGAGGGAGGGTTGAGTATATATAGAGCTAAGGGAGAATTTTGTAAAAAGGGTTAAGAAGGTGTTATGTGGTGACACGTGTGTTGTTTTAATTAATGGGGTTAATAAGGGTTTATGAGAATCTAGTTAGCCCACTAAGGTTGGAGTTATAGAATACTTTACTTTGACTTTAATAATCATGTAGGAAAGATTAAGGAATGGTTCAATCAATGAGGGCTTTTTGTGGGATTTTATACTTCAACTCAATCATCTAGCATTGATCATTTTGATGCTTTTAGTGCTATTATGTGGATGCAAAGTGGGAGGGGTTTAAGACTTTGATTTAATTTAGAATACTAATAATAACGTGTAATTTTATTAGTTATTGTTATTTTGTAAGGGTGACTTACACGAATGAGATGGAAATGTCGGGCACATTTGTACGACTTAAGCTTTAAGTATAAAATTAATAAGAACTTAATCATGAAGCTCTTTTGAATTGAATAAGCAAGGTCTTACATACATAGACATCTCTATTGGAGAAAGTAAAATCATGATAATAAAGAATATGAAAAAGGAATTAGTCTATCTAATTGTACGTGTGCTCGCTCGATCTCACTTAGAGGTCAATTCAAATGATTTTGCAATTAAGTACTCTATTTCATAGGATAGCTCATTAATGGTATTGGTCAAATAAGTTGAACAATATAGAATAAACAAGCTTGTAAAAGAACTCGCTCAGTATTATCTGTTTAAATAACAAGTAAAAGCTTAATCTGTTATTTATTATAACAACTATATTTTCAAATTTTATTCGAACTTATTTTAAGTGCAGATGTTCGGTGCGTCTTAATAGTTAGTCCTTAAGATGTCCACGCCATCATAATCAATTCATTACCCGTCACAGTCGCTAGTCCTCCACCTTTGCGGCAGAATCGAAAGACACCTTATAGAGTGAAGGATGATCGAATCTGTTGCTAAACTTCATAGACTCGAATTTTGAGTAATATATATATATATTCTATTGTTGGGGTGAACCTTAAGAAGTGATAAATAAAAAAGTGAAGAAAAGTACTGTATAAAAGTAGAAATATAGAGCATCTATATTGCATATGAATATATGATGTCTTTTCAAGCAGTCTTTCTTCTAGCTATACTAGACTTTCTATAAAAATCAAAGTAGTCTTTCTGCTATAGTTGCTACTAACCAACGTGCTTACAAAGGAATCCAAAAGCATGGTCCATGTCTCACCATCAGCCATTTTCAATATAAATGGTCATTGTTGAATGGAAATCCACATTGAGTTGTAAGGCTGTTAAATTATGAATAAGCTGAGAGAGATAAAAGATATGGAAGAATATTGGTTCTGTCTTCTTGGCTTTAGCCGGCTGCCCTCTTTGGGCTATATACACAATTACACCACAGTTTAAGGCAACTGTTATGCCACAATTACAGGCAAGAATCCTCCTACCCCATATTCTATGCCTAACTATATACAGCTAAATAAATACTTACTTTATTTACAGATAATCATAAGATGACAGAAGATATGCAAAGGAAAAAGGAAGATAGTGTGATATCCTTCCATATTTTGAATATGCCCAAAAATAGCCGTCTAACAGTCCCCCTCAAGTTGGAGCATGAAGATCCTGAATGCCCAACTTGGAAAGAAGAAGCTGAAACTGGGACTTGCCCAGTGCTTTGGTGAAAATGTCTGCCAGTTGTGCATGTGTGCGGACGTGGAAGGTCCGAATATGTCCGGCCTGTATCTGATCCCGTACGTAGTGACAGTCAACTTCAATATGCTTGGTGCGATCGTGGAAAACAGGATTTGCAGCAATGTATAAAGCGGCCTTATTATCACAAAATAGTCGCATGGGTTGTCGATGAGTGATGCCGAGAGAGAAAAGAAGATTCTTAAGCCATGTGAGTTCACAGCTGGTGACAGCCATGGCACGATATTCCGCCTCCGCGGATGATCGGGAAACAGTGGGTTGTTTCTTGGTTTTCCATGAAATAGGAGAACCACCAAGAAATATAAAGTAGCCAGTAATCGACCGACGAGTGAGGGGGCAGCTGGCCCAATCTGAGTCACAATAAGCATTGAGGTGAAGCGCACTATCACGGCGAAGAAGAAGTCCCTGACCTGGATGAGCTTTTAGATATCGTAGTATGCGGATAACAGCCTCCCAGTGAGCAACACGTGGTGACTGCATGAATTGTGCTAAAGAATGAACAGCATAACATAATTCCGGCCGAGTGATTGTCAAGTAGATGAGACGACCAATGAGTCGACGATATTGGGCAGGATCACCGTAAAATGGACCATCATTGGAGGCTAAGTGATGATTCTGTTCTATCGGAAAGTCCACTGGCTTGGCGCCAAGCATCCCTGTCTCAGACAATATATCTAGAGTGTACTTCCGCTGGGAGAGGAATAACCCATCTACGCAACGAGCAATCTCAATGCCCAAAAAGTATTTCAGAATACCAAGATCTTTCATATGGAAACAGTTACTCAAATACGCCTTAAAACTAGCAATAGCTGTTGGACTGTTTCCTGCAATAACCAGGTCATCAACATAGACAAGGACATGGATAATCACGTCACCACGAAAGAGACTAAATAAAGAGTAATCTGCATAGGACTGAGTGAATCCAAAATGTTTTAGCGCGCCAGCTAACTTAGCAAACCAGTTTCGTGGTGCCTGACGAAGCCCGTATAAAGACTTCCGAAGACGACAAACTTTGCCTGGCTTCAAGAAGCCCATGCCCGGGGGAAGGCGCATATACACCTCCTCATGTAAATCGCCATGAAGAAAGGCATTATGAACATCCATCTGATGCAATTCCCATCTTTTTATGACCGGAACAGCAAGAAAAACACGAACAGATACCATTTTGGCAACAGGGGCAAATGTTTCAGTGAAGTCAATACCTTCTACTTGAGTGTTACCGAAAATAACCAAGCGGGCTTTATATCGTTCAACTGTGCCATCAGAATTGTATTTGATTTTATATACCCACTTACATCCAATAGCCTTCTTTCCCCGAGGAAGATCCTCGATAGTCCAAGTACCATTATTTTCAAGTGCTGAAATTTCTTGGGCCATAGCTTCCCTCCATCGGGGATCCTGAACGGCCTCTGAAAAACTAGATGGCTCAATGGCACTAGTGACAGCTGCCAGAAAACAGGCATGATCTGGAGTGAAGTTAGTGCATGATACGTAATTAGCAATAGGGTAAGGAATACCTGAGGACTTGTTCGGTGTTGGGGGCGGAGGAGTGTCAGGCCCTTGAGCAGTGTGGCAAACAAAATCCCGCAATCTTGTATTTGGCTGGCGAGGTCGGTCAGAGCGACGCAAAGTAGTGGACACCTCATCGATTTCAGCCGCAACACAAGGAGTATCGTCGGCCTGTGCCGCATCTATTGGACATTGTGTGTCGAGGTGTGGTCCAGTATATGTGTCTGTATCACGAGGCTCACTGCTTGTGTCATGCGGAATTTTCAGATTATTGGTGGTAGTCACTGTGTCCTGCGACTCGGGTATGTCCGAGCTGGTTAAAGGAGAGGCGCCCATATCATCAGTCACAATGTCATAAGAAGCTGGATTAGGGAGAACTGGTAATGATGCGGGTGGTAGAGGAGTAGTCTCAGAGTAAGGAAACTTATCTTCAAAGAACACAACATCCCGAGAATTAAAAAATTCTTGTTTTTCAAGATCATAGACACGCCACCCCCTCTTTCCTCTAGGGTAACCAACGAAGATACACTTTCTACTCCTAGCATGGAATTTTTTTTTGTCCCGAGGAACTTGTGCAACATAGCAAAGACACCTGAAAACTCGAATGTGACCGTAAGGTGGGGGTTTTTTGTTTAAGAGCTCATAAGGTGTTTTACCATGTAAGAGGGTACTCGGGGTGCGGTTAATCAAATATGCAGCAGTAAGGATACATTCACCCCAAAACTTGATAGGAAGACTATATTGAAAACGTAAAGCTCGGGCAACATTGAGAATATGTCTGTGTTTTCGTTCAACCCGCCCATTTTGTTGTGGAGTTCCTACATTTGAAGTTTGAAATTCTATACCATTATCAGCAAAAAAAGGAATAAGGGGTTTGAACTCCGTACCATTGTCACTGCGAACTACCTTAACCACTTTATTATACTGAGTTCGTATCCAAGCAAAGAAGTTCGTGAAAATTTTGGGAACTTCACTTTTGTCAGCTAGAAGATAAACCCAAACTCCTCTAGAGAAATCATCCACAATTGTTAAGAAATAATGAGCACCGCAGGTAGAAGAAATACTATAAGGACCCCATAAATCACAGTGGATTGTATCAAATAAATTATGAGCTTTATTTAAACTTATCGGAAAAACTGAGCGAGTTTGTTTCGCTTTAAAGCATACGTCACATGGTTTATCATTGTGCCGACTGTTACAAGTACCGACAGTAGGAAGAAGAGCCACAATATGTTGCGAAGCATGACCCAGACGCCGGTGCCATAATAAGCAGTTGTCCTCAGCTGTTGTATGACTTGCCTGCTTCAATGCCACACTGCTCAACATATAGATACCTCCTCGCTGCTCACCCAAACCAATCAAGGTCCTCGTAGTGGGATCCTGTATGATACACAGCTTGTCAGAAAAGGTGACCGAGCATCGTAAATCATTTATCAAACAAGCTATAGATATTAAACTGCAAGTTAATTGAGGCACATAAAGAACATGATTGAGAGTATAGTTGGGCCCAAGTATCAAACGCCCTTCCATAACCGCAGTTGTCGATGCACCGTTGGGGAGTTTAATAGGACATCCCATTATAGGTGTCAGGTCAGTCAAACAATTTTTATCCCCTGTCATATGATGCGAGGCGCCTGTGTCAAGGATCCATTGTCCTATAGTATCACCTTTGTTATTTGCCGGTGGTTTGGAATTTGCCATAGCTAAAACAGCAGACCATTGTTCATCTGTGAGTGATGCTGACAGGCTGGCTCGGTCATTAGGCCCCAAACCATCTTGTGTTGCTGCTGAATGGGACACTGTGACAGCAGCATGAGCTGCACCTTGAGACTCTTCATGTCCCTGTATATTATGTTGTGCTGCATTGGCAGTCCCATATGCATTCCGAATATTGCCTCGTCCGCGTCCTGTTGTTCCAAAAATCATAGGTTGTTCAGTCCCACGCGATCCATTTTGTTGTCCTCGACCGCGACCTGTACCTCGGCCGCGACCTGCTCCCCACCACTCGGGGTAGCCTATAATTTTAAAGCACATTGTTTTGTCGTGTCCCATGCGTCCACAATGACCACACTTCTCGGAGACCATGCTTGATGTCATTCTTTGTGCCTGAGCAGCGAAACTAACAGCATCAGTTCGCACTTCACGGGATCGGGCTACGTCGTGGTGACGCTCTTCCTGTATTACTAGAGCGTATGCCCGATTCAGTCCGGGCAGCGGTTCTTGAGCTAGAATATTGGACCTGATGGTCCCATAGACAACATCATCGAGTCCCATAAGAAATTGGTGAACTCGTTCCTCTTCTCTTTGTTGATTCCACTTCTGTCCTGTGTTACAGTCACATTTTCCACATGTACAAAGAGGTAGCTGCACATAATTTGTCAATTCATCCCATAAGACTTTGAAGCGCCCAAAGTATGTGGCCACAGATTGACCATCCTGCTTACAACGTGCAAGATCAGACCGCAGCTGATGGATACGCGGACCGTTTCCAATAGAGAAGCGTTGCTTCAGATCATCCCATAAGCTTTTTACGTCTTCGTGGTAAGTAATAGATGAACGGAGTGTCGGCTCAATTGACTGGAAAATCCAGGCCACGAGCATAGAGTTAACACTCCACCAGTCTTCAATTGTTGTTTCTTTGTCACTTGGTTTTGGCACATGACCGTCTAGGAAACCAAGTTTTCTTTTGGCACGGAAGGCATTACGCATTACCCGTACCCATTCCTCATAATTGTCCCCTTTGAGTGTTACGGGACAAATATTCATACCCGGGTGATCCGATGGATGTAGATAGTATGGAGAAGACATATTAAGTGGACCACTCTGTTTTTCATGGCCAACGTTCTTTTCCTCGCCAGACATGATGACAAGCTTCGATCACCGTGACTGTAGGAAGCGTAGAAAATTTTCAAGGCTCTGATACCATGTTAAATTATGAATAAGCTGAGAGAGATAAAAGATATGGAAGAATATTGGTTCTGTCTTCTTGGCTTTAGCCGGCTGCCCTCTTTGGGCTATATACACAATTACACCACAGTTTAAGGCAACTGTTATGCCACAATTACAGGCAAGAATCCTCCTACCCCATATTCTATGCCTAACTATATACAGCTAAATAAATACTTACTTTATTTACAGATAATCATAAGATGACAGAAGATATGCAAAGGAAAAAGGAAGATAGTGTGATATCCTTCCATATTTTGAATATGCCCAAAAATAGCCGTCTAACAAAGGCCATGTTCTTTTCGTCGATTCCATGCTGTACCGTTCCGTTCCGTTCCGCATTTTGTACTTCATTTTGTCTCACATTTTTTTGAATTATCCGCGTCGCGCCGTTCCGTTCCGTTCCGTTCCTCACCATCCCGCACCATTCCGTTGAAGAGAGCACGACCTAACTCTCTGAAAGATGAAATTGTATGAAATATTTTTTTATTTGCCCAAAAAATGCATGAAATTTGATTAAACTACACCTTTAAAAAAAATATTTAGTAGAGGATTTTACTTCCTAGCTAGTCCCTCTATTCATATTTAGTTGTCACATTGTATTTTACCATTACAACTAAAATTTTGATTGTATACTCCACTTCTCACGTTTAAAGATACTTTTTTTTTCAGACATTCCAAAATAGTGAATGTGACAGATAAATTTGGACGATGGAGGTATTTTAAAATTACACGATCAGTTTAGACTCTAGTGCATATCCATGTAATAAAGTGTTAACAATGGGGGAATAGAACAATACGATAAATTCTACTGAAACAGATACCACAATTCCAGCAAAAAGATAATCACTACAAAAAAATCATCAAATAGCAGCGGAAAATAACCGCAGCTAAAGGGCAAAATCCGCAGCTAAATGGGGTTAGCGGCAGGGTTAGCTGCAGAGTTGAACCCGTGGCTAAAACCCTCGACTGCTAGCGAAATCAGTGTCGTAAACGCAATTCCAGCAGAAAGATAATCACTACAAAAAAATCATCAAATAGCAGCGGAAAATAACCGCAGCTAAAGGGCAAAATCCGCAGCTAAATGGGATTAGCGGCGGGGTTAGCTGCAGAGTTGAATCCGTGGCTAAAACCCTCAATTGCTAACGAAATCAGTGTCGTAAACGAGATCTTCCGCTGAGCTCAACGATGGAAATAATGCATTTCGTCGCTGGCTTTTTAAGGGGAAAAAAAAGGATTTGTATGAGCCCACAAGCCCACCTACACATGCTAGCCCACGTGGCCCCACATCACAAGTATCAATTAATTCACAAATGCGCTTGATACAAGATTCAACCCAGTTCCCCATGCACGCGTAGTAATGCCTTTACCACTACACCAGCAAGTGTTTCTTTGTTACATAACATCGTAGATTATATTTAAAATATATCATTGCCTTGTCAAAAAAACTAAAATCAGCTGCGGATTAAGTTTTTCGCCGTTAATTAGTTGCGGGATTAATCAAATTCGCCGCTGATTAACAGCAAGAAGCTTAATCCGCCGCTAGTTTTTTAAAATTTAATTTTTAAACTATTTTAATTGTTCCGCCGCTAATTTAGCGGCGTTTAAAATTAATTCCGCCACAATTAGCTGCGGAAATAAAAATACCGCGGCTAGCTGCGGTATTTGCTGCGGTGTTCTTATTTCCGCAGCTATTTAGCGAATTTTTTGTAGTGAATTAATTTTGATTAACCCTATAGAAGATAAACACAACAAGAGATAATGATCTCAATTTATACGGCATACCAACACCAATACTTAGGAGTTTGCAAAAAAGGAGACAAGTTGGAGAGATGGAGATGGATTTTTCCTTTCCTATTATGTGATGTCAAGAATATAACGCTCTTAATCAATACAAAAAAAAAAAAACGGATTCTTATATCGAGTATATTAGAAAATGCAACTTTCAATAGTAAACCAAATGACTTGAATATCTCACACAATTAGGAGTCTTTTAGTTCACTCTAGTATCTTGACCTTTACTATGACATAGATCGATCTAGCAATAGAAAAAGATGGCCTTATTTGAAACCTAACCCCAAAAAATAGAGACATCATTATGCTATCCTAAACCGATCGAAAAGCTTATCCAATTTGACCGAATCCAACCCAAACGACCCGTTTATCAGGTAATAATTGTTAATTGTAGATCACAATGAGCACAATGACCTTTAAAGCAAAATAGGAAGGGCTCCAGATTACTGAAACAATAAAGTGGGACAAAATATATAGGGGGTAGTGGCAGAGTATGTATCGTACAATTATACATGTAAGAAAATACAGTATTAGCAACACTAGCAAGTTACAAATGATTAAATAGGGCAGGAAACGCAAAGAACAACAATTGTTTGGGGTGTTTTTCTCTCTGCTGGAATGTTTTTATGCATCAGGGAATTTTTCAGTTGGCGTTTAGCGTTTATTGTCTCAACTTCTGTCCAAATGAACGCGCTGTTGTTTGGATGCAATACAAAAGTAGACCTTAAATTTTCATAACAAAATGTCCAAAAAAAGAACATGAATAGGAGTAGTTCATTATTTGGTCTTCTTTTGCCTTTCAAGCCTGGTTTTCTCCACTCATGTTCCATAGCTTTCACCTTTGCCATGTCCACATTCTCAGCCCCACTTTTCCTTTCTTAATTTGTCTCCTTGAAATTGTTCACATATCAGGCAATCAAAGCTTTCTTCATTTGGTGCCTTGTCCACGCCTCCAACAAGGCCCAAGGGTGAATAATACTACAAAGGTACTCCCAATTAGCACCCACCAAAAATAAAAAATAAAAAATAATTGGCCAATAAAAAAAAAAGGCAATGTGAGCTTGTGCACTCAAGTCGATCTCTAGAGTGCCTTTATTATTATTACTAGTTTTAAAGCCCGTGCGTTGCACGGATTTTCAAAACATCAATATTCTAAGCTTTTAACTTTTTCTGCAGAGACTAATTGCTTAGGTGATGCAACTTGGTAATCAAACTTGTGTGTTGCACGGGTTGAGTGAAATGTTTGTATATTAATATTCATTTAGTGAATACGGACACTAACATGCTTATTTAAAAAAAAAATCATAAATAATTTCTAATTGATTATAATTATGCATGCTATATAGTGATGCTAATTTCATGTTATCCTTAGTGATTTAGGTGGATCTCTCTTTTATTTTTGACGTTCCTCGGATCATCAAGATTTGCTAGAATAAATGAGAAAACTTAAAAGCAAAGAGATGTAGGGAGAATAAAGGGTCAGAAAATGTTCAAAAAATGGAGAAGCAATTATGTGAGACGTTTAATAAAAAAAATATATTAGTTATCATAATCCTCTTAAAATACAATTAGGGTTCTAACCAAATTGCACCTTCGAAAATGGTTACTTTAAAATCGTTGTTAGATCGATGTTCAACTACTATATATCATATCAGAGGAGCCTTGAATCAATGCGATAACCTCTCAATAAATTTAGATATACATGAAGCATTCAACTTTCATTAGTCTCCTCTTACATTCATGTCAACTTTTGGCCTTGTAGTCTTGCAGATAGCAAATAGAGAGGTAAATTAATAATAGGTGAAATGTGAACATGAGGAGAGGCATATATCACATTCTACACCTTTTTTTTTCCCTTCAATATTCTAAAATATATTTTCTGGCTTATGTGGCTTGCTTTTAATTTATTTTTATTTTTTTTATTGAGACTAATTGCTTAGGTGATGCAACTTAGTAATCAAACTTGTGCTATGCACGGACTTGAAATATATTTGCTCAAATTTATTTTCAAGCCAATCTTACATGTTTCTTATACATTTTGTAAATGACTATCGTTTTAAGGTACTTTTCGATGCGAATCTAATGATTTAAAAGATTATTCTTTTAAACAGGTAGAGAAAGTTATACTTGATTTTATAAATATTTAACAAAGATCTAATATAGCTCCTATAAAACTCTAATGGTCTATCACAACTCAAGCTCTATATTTCATTTCCTAACCTTTATTTATTTTTTCTTTAATTGCTTGCTTAGATGGCATTTCTATGTGGCGCAATGTGTAACACCCCCGAATTCGCAACGATTTCCAGGAAACAATCGACGTCGCTGTACACGACTCGACACCGCCGAACCGTCACGAACCCAAGGGAATGCTACTGCAACATTTATCGCTAAGGAGTAAATGCTAAGCAGAAAGGAAAACTAGGTATCAAAGGAAGCATCTAAAAAAATTAAACATAAATATCAGAGTTGTCTATCCAGCGGTCTTAAGTCCATTATAGTTTTATTACAACTTTGCCTTCAAGGGCACAAACCAAAATTCCAAATAATCCAAGGTAACCAATAAATCCATAGTTCTAAACAAACAGCCCACATTCAACCTTCTAGCAAACCGTCCTCACTCAGCTACACCAGCACTTTGGTTTCCGTGACGGCAACAAGGTACAGAAGAAAAAGAGAAGAAACAAAAGAAAACAAAAATCAGATAAACTGAATAAACGTCGTCCATACCCAGTAAAAACACTTTCGCAAACCTTACCTGAGTTTTAGAAGAATCATTGAAATTCATTTGCATGCACAAGTAGTCATAAAATCAAGCACACGCATACTCGATATTCAATTACATGCAATTCTTGCTTTAGTGATCATTCGAACACAAATAGATAAACCATCTTGATTAGAGAGATAAGAGAGCGAATAGAACAGCGATTACCCATACTGTTCATAGATAGATATAGACATGCCATGGACTTACGCTAGTGTATACTCACACTACCTCTAACAAAATAATCGATATGTAGAGAATTAAACAATGGGGAATGATCCCTCCCGAACACACTATGAGGTGTCCATAAAAGTAACTTGAGAATCACGCATCCCTAGACTATATCAATTAGATAAGTCTCGATAGCTCGACTACTCCTAGGGATCCATTAGGAGTCTTATTCTCATTTAATTCAATTCACATACTTGCATTGATTGACCTAGTGGTACAACGAGACCACGACATACTACTTCATTTCATGCTCATGATAATGAATAATAATAACGACGATTACGACATAAGGGCATATTAACAATAGTCATGCTCATATATGTCTAACGAAATTTTGGCAGCACTTCGGCAGTAAATCATGATATCCAAAAATTATACTTTCACAAATAAACCATCCAATATAATAGTAGGTGCTCATTAGCACTCAATAATATCCCATTCCAAATAGCACATATTATTATATCATAATAATATTAGAAATTTAACATCGCCATAATTAAACATTAATTAGCATATGAACTAATTAATTAACAAAACTTTATAAACTTATCATACTCAATATAAATCATATTTACAGAGAATAATATATTTTAAATTCTCATAATTAACGACGATATAATTTAATCATGCTTCGCATATTAAATTCACAATAATAATCAATTAGCACATAACACATCAAAATAGTTTTGATGGGGTTTTGGAAAGAGGTAGGCACAATCACTTACCTAACAAACGCTCACTAAGCAGTAGGTAACTTGGCTAATCACAACCCGATCACGCTTGTCTGTTTGGTCCTAATTAAAAATAATTACCGAGACATAATTAATAAATACGAAAATCCAAATAGTACTGAAACTGTAAAATAATATTTTTATTAAATTCCCTGATTTATTCCAACCAATCTAGGCTTTTGAAAATCTGGATTCGGACTCCGAACGAGTACAGCAAAATAAAAATAATTATTGAAAAATACTGAAAATACGAAATTAATTACAACGAAAATATTAAACGAAACCCTAATCGGTTTTTCGAGTCTAGGCCGTGATACACCAAGCATGGGGACCCACGACCTAGCCCATCACCAAGACCACCACCCACCGACCACCACGGTCGGCGGTGGCTCGCCGGAGCACCGACGACGGTGGAGAGAGAGAGTGAGAGAGATCGCGAGAGAGAGAGAGAGAGAGAGTTCGTGAAGGAGAGAGAGAGCGACTGAGAGGGGGAGGAGCGACGGGAAAGGTCCCATCGCGTTGGCCAGTCGCCGGCAACCACCCAGGCGCGGCGGTGGCGCGACAGTCGCGCCTCGACGAAAACAGGGGAGGGGGAAAACAGAGTATGGGGAGAGAGAAAGGAAAAGAGAGGGGGAAGGGCGGCTCACCGGCGGGAGGAAGAGGAGGCGGTGCTGGCCTGGTGGCCGGCGACAGCAGGGGGAGAGAGAGAGAGAGGTGTGCGGTTGAGAGAGAGAGAATAGCGTGAGAGAGAGAGAAGAGATTTGGGGATTTTGGCTCAGTTTTGTAAACTGATCAACTGACCCATCTCTTAGCTTATATAGGTGCTTAGTCAAGGAATGTCAAACCCTACTAGAATTAGGATTATTTTCTGATTTAATTGCTAAAAAAATAATTAAAACTAATTAAATACTAATTAAAACCAATTAAAACAATATGAATAAGCCTTATTCATATACAAAACCATTTTAACTAAATCCCTCAATTTGATAATTATAAATCCCGAAATTTCCATAATAATAATTAATATTATTATGGCTTAATTTGAGTAAATCGAATGGTTAAATAAATATACAATTTAAATCTCCGAAACTATTTATAAATGAATTATAAATCGATATTATAATTATAGAAAATATTGGGGTATCACATTCTACCCTCCTTAAAAGAAGTTTCGTCCCGAAACTTGAAACATGAAGTAATCACTTCTCAACAACGAAACGAGTTTACCCATACGAAGGTATATATCGATTCTAAGACAACGACAATGCAATGCGTGTACTACGGTTGTGATCTAGGTCGATTAGCAGTGCAGCATGCAATGCTAGAACATGCAACTCGTGCAAAGCGGTAAACAAAACACGAAATTACTAGGTGTGACATTCTACCCTCCTTAAAAAGGGTTTCGTCCCAAAACTCGAATGGAATTAGTACCTTCAAGAAAGAGTTCTGGGTACTTCTCGCGCATCATGGATTCAGCTTCCCATGTTGCCTCTTCTTGACCATGACGGGACCAAATAACTTTCACAATCGGAATAGTCTTTGTGCGAGTCGAGCGCTCTTTGCGGTGGGTGATCTCGATCGGACGTTCTTCATATGTCAAACTCTCGTCAAGTTCGATCGTTTCAGGTTGAACGACATGAGTTGGATCGTGTACGTATCGCTTCAGTTGAGAGACGTGAAAGACATTGTGGACTTTCTCAAGTTCCACAGGTAAAGCTAGACGATAAGCAACTTCACCAATCCTCTCTAGGATCTCGTAAGGTCCAATGTAACGAGGACTTAACTTCCCCTTACGACCAAAACGCATAACACCCTTGGTAGGAGATACTCGCAAAAGTACCTTGCTTCCCACCTCAAATTTTTCAGGTCTACGACCTCGATCTGCATATGATTTCTGGCGATCTTGTGCACTTTGCAGCTTCGTCTGAATCACCTTCACAATGTCGACGGTCTGCTGGATCATATCAGGACCCAAACTGCAGTCTCGCTAATATCGTTCCAACATACAGGCAATCTACACTTCCTACCATACAAGGCTTCATATGGCGCTCGATCAATGCTTGAATGATAGCTATTGTTGTAAGAAAATTCGATCAATGAAATGTGTTTATCCCACGAACCTTGGTATTCGAGGGCACACGCTCGAAGCCTATCCTCTAGAGTCTGGATTGTCCTTTCCGTTTGGCCATCTGTTGCAAGATAAAAAGCGGTACTAAACTTCAATTTGCTTCCGAAAGCTTCTTGTAATTTCTGCCAAAAGTTAGAGAGAAATCTCGAGTCTCTATCAGAAACAATATCTTCAGGTACACCATAAAGTCTCATGACCTCCTTGACGAACGCGTCAGCCAGTTTCTCCATTTCCCACGTGTCGTGCATAGGGATGAATCGTGCGGCCTTCGTCAAACGATTTACAACCACCCAAATGGCGTTGTTCTTCTTTTGTGTCAAAGGTAAACCCATGACAAAATCCATAGAAATTGAATTCCATTTTCAAGTCGGATCTTCTTGTGATTGTACCATTCCACCCGGTCTCTTGTGCTCGATCTTGACTTTCTGACATGTCAAACACTTCGCTACGAACTCAGCGACATCTTGTTTCATACCTTTCCACTAGAACACTTGGCGAAGATCTTTGTAAAGCTTATCTCCACCAGGATGTGCAGAATACGGTGTATTATGAGCTTCACCCAGAATCTGACTTTTGATATCTGGGTCGTTGGGTACACAAACACGTTCTCGAAATCTCATAATTCCATCTTGGCCCAAAGTGAAGTCCTCGGAACTACCCACGTCTTTGTGGTTTAGAATCCGCTGAAGATCCTCATCACCACTTTGTTTATCTTTGATCTCTTCAAGCAATGTTGGTCGAACAGTCATATGTGCTAAGGTACATTGAACGTCACCTTGAAACACAATCTTCACCTCGAGACTTTGCAAGTCACGTATGATCTCCTTAGGAAGCACTAAAGCAGTGTTTAACGAATGTCGAGTCTTCCTACTCAAAGCATCAGCGACTACGTTCGCTTTACCCTCATGGTACTGGATATCAATGTCGTACTCCGTTATAAGTTCTAGCCATCTCCTTTGGCGCATGTTCAACTCTTTCTGCGTAAAGATATACTTGAGACTCTTGTGATCAGTAAACATCTTGACTGCGGAACCATACAGGTAATGTCGCCAAATCTTCAATGCAAATACGACTGCAGCAAGTTCTAGATCGTACGTAGGATAGTTGTCTTCATGCTTCTTCAGTTGTCGTGAGGCGTAAGCCACGACCTTTCCGTGTTGCATCAAAACACACCCTAAGCCATGCTTAGACGCGTCACTGTAGACCTCATATCCTTCCGTTCCGGACGGCAATGTCAAAATAGGTGCACTTGTAAGACGTTTCTTCAAATCTTGGAAAGCAGTCTCACACTTGTCGGACCATACAACCTTTGAGAAACCTTCCACAAATCGTCTATAATATCCAGCAAGTCCAAGAAAACTTCGAACTTCGGTCACGGTCGTTGGTCATGGCCAATCTGTAACAGCTCGAATCTTCGATGGATCTACGGCCACTCCATCCTTAGACACCACGTGTCCTAAGAAAGATACCGTGTCTAACCAAAACTCACACTTAGACAACTTGGCGTAAAGTTGATGTCTTCGCAGAATCTCCAAAACAGTACGTAGATGTTGCTCATGCTCCTCGGCGTTCTTCGAGTAAACCAGAATATCATCGATAAAGACTACAACAAACTGGTCTAGGTAAGGCTGGAACATACGGTTCATCAAGTCCATAAACTTTGCAGGCGCATTTGTCAACCCAAAAGGCATCACAGTGAACTCGTAGTGCCCATACCTCGTCCTAAACGTTGTCTTTGCAATATCAGGCTCAGAGATCCTCAACTCATGGTATCCTGATCGCAGGTCTATCTTTGAGAAAATTGACGCACCACGCAGTTGGTCAAACAGATCTTCAATTCGGGGAAGTGGGTATCTATTTTTGATCATGATCTTGTTTAACTCGCAGTAGTCGATGCACAGTCTCATACTACCATCCTTCTTCCGTACAAACAAAACAGAAGCACCCCAAGGCGATACACTCGGACGTATGTATCCCTTTTTTAACAAATCCTCAAGTTGTGTTTTCAGTTTCATCATCTTAGCAGGTGCCATATGATACGGTTCTTTTGAGATTGGTGCAGAACCTGGAGCAAGCTCGATCGTAAAATCGATAATGCATTGTGGAGGCATTTCGGGAATCTCTTCGGGAAACATGTCAGCATACTTGGAAACAACAGGAATAGTTGAGAAGCTTCCATCTCGCGGCTCGTGTTCACCACATGACAAAGGTAAATCGCTTCACCCTTAGTCACGCACTCTTTAACCTTCATAGTAGCCATCACCTTCAGCTTAGGCTTGACCACTACTCCTCGGTAAGTGATCCTCTTACCTGTAGGTTCTCGCAAAGAAACGCGTTGTTCAAAGCACTCTAACTTAGCCCTATACTTGGCTAACCAATTCATTCCCAATATCACATCAAAGTCCTTCGAATCCATCTGAATCAAATCCGCGGGTAAATCGGAACCATCTATCCTAATCGGACACTTTTCATACAACGCTTTACACTTAGCGATCGATCCATCTGGCATCCTCATATTTGCACTATACACAGAACTAGGTTCTAATCCTATCTTATACGCAAAGCACTTAGAAAGTAAAGAATGCGTCGCACCACTATCAAACAAAACAAAAGCGGGAAAAGAATGAACAAGAAAAGTACCGGAGATCACGTTCGGGTTTGCTTCTGCTTCATTGCAAGATTCTACCATTAACCCCTCTATTGTTGTTGTTGTTGTTGTTTGGCGCGGTATTAGCAGTAGCAGGAGCTTGAACTTGGTTGTTCACAGCAGGAGCAGCATTGTTGCGGTTGTTGTTGTTGTTGTAACCCCTGTTTCCATGGTAGTTACCACGATAGCCATTGTTATTCCCATCCCGATTGTAGTTGTTATCGCGGTTCTGCCCATTACTATTCCTACCTCGACTCCAACATTCAGAAGCTTTGTGACCTGGTTTGTTGCACTCATAGCATTGCAACACGTCACCTCGACAGTTCTTACCGGCATGTGTCTTGTTACAGCGAGTACAAGGCGTATTCCTTCTGGCCATTATCGTAGCTCGATGACTATTCGAGTCACGATTTCTATTCGCATTGTGGTTCTGACCACCTTGGTAGCTGTTGTTTCCATTTGGTCTTAGCCTCTTGTCGCCGTTATTCGATTGCGATGGATTGCCTTCGTCGCGCTTGTTCTTTCCCAAATGCGTGTCACGACGTCCAACAATCCTCTCCTGGTTCAAGGCCTTGTCATAGGATTCCTGAAAAGTGATAGATTGTCCAGCGACAAAACATTGAATATCCCATTTCAGTCCGTCCTCGAACCTTTCGATTCGCTCAGCGTCAGTTGTCAGCAGATTAAGAGAAAAAATAGCAAGCTCGTTGAACTTGGCAGCATACTCGGCCACAGACAGCTTGTCTTGGCTTAACCCTTCAAACTCACGCTGCTTCAGGCGTCGTAGAGCATTAGGATAAAATCTAGCACGAATGGCTACCTTAAAACGATCCCAATTAAAGTTCGGCGTTGCAAGTAAATCAGTTCTCACATCGTTCCACAACTTGTTAGCTTCACCCTTCAGATAGTACGTCGCAGAGCTAACTTTCATGTTGTTAGGCCGATTCGTAGCCAGAAACAACTTCTCGAACTCGATGATCCAAGTCTCCAGCTTTGTTGGATCGGCACCACCTTCGAACATAGGAGGTTTAAGAGCGTCAAAATCTCGGAAACTACGCGCTGCAGAGGCTTGTGCGGTTTCCATCTCTTCTTGGCGTGCCATTTGTCGTGCCATGATCTCGACCACAACAGTCAGAACATCCTCGAGTCTAGCGATTATATTGGCATTGGTTGACGTTTTCGCGAATCGGAGAATATAAAAGTAATGGTATGAACACCATTCACACAATTTGCACATCTCGACCCATTAAGGTCTAATTGAGAGAAGTAGGTTGTAATTGAAACCTTTCTCTTGACATTTAGCATATAGCATATAAGTTTCGATGATCGACCTTACATCGTAGGTCTAAGAAACATACTTTCTTTATTGTTCTCAGTTCTCGTGCGTAATAGTTCGATAGGCATACAATACACTTTAGACATGTAGGTTTCACATGAATAGACAAAGATGTTCATAATGCACATAAAGAGGCTCCATACTATTTTAGTAGGGAAATAGATAATCACACTTAATCATATTGATATGCTTTAGCACTTGGCTCACAACAGAGTTGATAATGCTCAACAAAAATTTTGCCATAATTTCGACATGGATTTCCCATCATGTCACGACGATAAGAGATAGCAATCATGCTTTTTGTCAATCATGCAAATATGTGACACACAATGATATAAACGAATCATAATGACTTTCATATAATCAAATGAAATACTTTTGCAATAGGATAGATTGCAAAATAGATAAGAGTCAAAAATAATTGTTGCTTAGGCAACTACACACCATCATCAAACTTGACCACGCAAGGCCATCACAAAAGTGGAATAATGTTTCTAAACAAAACAACTACTCTAATCAACAAAATATCTAAACAGCAACTGGGTTTTGCTTCGATCCGGGAGGCGTATCATCATCATCATCCCTCCGTGGCTTCACTTCTCTACAAGGCGTGTAAGGATGTTCGTCACCTCTAAACTTTTGAGGCATGAAGCGCCTTCTAAAGTTATCCACGAGTTTGCGCTTCTTAGACCAGCAACTTTCACAGATGTCCTTTGGAGAAGGCACTAGAACGTGATTTACCTTCCACTCGAACTCAGACAAACATAGCTCATTGCCAACACCTTGAAAAGTCAGCGCCCAACGATTGCCTTTGCCATACTTCCCATCGTTGATGTAGCCACTCTTCAGTACCACATCATCATACTTCTCCTCGAGACCTCTCCAAGGATGTAGGTTGGGTAAGCCAGCTAGTAAGAGTTCTACCCACAAATCTTAGTGTATCCTCGTACGGTTCTCATATTCGTAACGCTCGATCGTAGTGAATGCACGATCAATGTAGGCACGGATGTCATCTAGCTCGGCATCACTGGCAAAGAAAGGCTCTACAGGAGGAGACACATCAGCAGTAGGCGAAGGAGGTGTAGAGTTGTTGCCGCTTGCATCACCAATATCCTCTAAGTCTGACATGCTAGGTGAATCAGGACACCACCTCCATACTCGAAACGCATCTCTAGTTCCACAGAGGTAGGCTCAACACTTGGCTCGTCAGCAGGAGCATCGTCAGCCTCAGGTTCGGACTCGGTAGGTTCCTCTTCAGGATCAATATCCTCGTTAGCATCCAAGTCGTGATTAGGCTCTATTGGAACGTCATCGTCATGAGCATCAGGCGCAAGTTGGTCCACCTCGTGCGCGCTATTGCCTTGCGCCACAAGGGCAGCCGCGGCCTCGTCACGCTCGCCGTGTGTAGGCTCACTATCGGAGATGTCTACATACTCCACCTCGTTCTCGAGTGCAACAATCATCGCTCGTGGTTTTCTACCTCTAGTCGACTTCATCGCGGTCAAACGAGTAATTGTCATCTACAAAAGGGCAATCAAACAATAAGAACATTTAAATCACAATTAAGGTGATTTCAAGTAATTCCTATCTTCTAGGACTACTACGCTCAACAACTTTAATTATATTTTATTTTCCCAAAAATGAAACTAATCTTTATTAATTTATTTATTAAACCTATGCAACCTTTTAAACCTAGGGCTCTGATACCATTTGTAACACCCCCGAATTCGCAATGATTTCCAGGGAACTATCGACGTCGCTGTACACGACTCGACACCGCCGAACCGTCACGAACCCAAGGGAATGCTACTGCAACATTTATCGCTAAGGAGTAAATGCTAAGCAGAAAGGAAAACTAGGTATCAAAGGAAGCATCTAAACAAATTAAACATAAATATCAGAGTTGTCTATCCAGTGGTCTTAAGTCCATTATAGTTTTATTACAACTTTGCCTTCAAGGGCACAAACCAAAATCCCAAATAATCCAAGGTAACCAATAAATCCATAGTTCTAAACAAACAGCCCACATTCAACCTTCTAGCAAACCGTCCTCACTCAGCTACACCTGCACTTTGGTTTCCGTAACGAAAACAAGGTACAGAAGAAAAAGAGAAGAAACAAAAAGAAAACAAAAATCAGATAAACTGAGTAAACGTCGTCCATACCCAGTAAAAACACTTTCGCAAACCTTACCTGAGTTTTAGAAGAATCATTGAAATTCATTTGCATGCACAAGTAGTCATACAATCAAGCACACGCATACTCGATATTCAATTACATGCAATTCTTGCTTTAGTGATCATTCGAACACAAATAGATAAACTATCTTGATTAGAGAGATAAGAGAGCGAATAGAACAGTGATTACCCATATTGTTCATAGATAGATATAGACATGCCATGGACTTACGCTAGTGTATACTCACACTACCTCTAACAAAATAATCGATACGTAGAGAATTAAACAATGGGGAATGATCGTCCCGAACACACTCCAAGGTGTCCATAAAAGTAACTTGAGAATCACGCATCCCTAGACTATATCAATTAGATAAGTCTCGATAGCTCGACTACTCCTAGGGATCCATTAGGAGTCTTATTCTCATTTAATTCAATTCACATACTTGCATTGATTGACCTATTGGTACAACGAGACCACAACATACTGCTTCATTTCATACTCATGATAATGAATAATAATGACGATTACGACATAAGGGCATATTAACAATAGTCATGCTCATATATGTCTAACGAAATTTCGGCAGCACTTCGGCAGTAAATCATGATATCCAAAGATTACACTTTCAAAAATAAACCATCCAATATAATAGTAGGCGCTCATTAGCACTCAATAATATCCCATTCCAAATAGCACATATTATTATATCATAATAATATTAGAAATTCAACATCGCCATAATTACACATTAATTAGCATATGAACTAATTAATTAACGAAACTTTATAAACTTATCATACTCAATATAAATCATATTTACAGCGAAGAATATATTTCAAATTCTCATAATTAACGACGATATAATTTAATCATGCTTCGCATATTAAATTCACAATAATAATCAATTAGCACTTAACACATCAAAATAGTTTTGATGGGGCTTTGGAAAGAGGTAGGAACAATCGCTTACCTAAAAAAAGCTCACTAAGCAGTAGGTAACTTGGCTAATAACAACCCGATCACGCTTGTCCGTTTGGTCGTAATTAAAAATAATTACTGAGACATAATTAATAAATACGAAAATCCAAACAGTATTGAAACTGTAAACTAATATTTTTATTAAATTTCTTGATTTATTCCAACCAATCTAGGCTTTTGAAAATCCGGATTCGGACTCCGAACGAGTACTGAAAAATAAAAATAATTATTGAAAAATACTAAAAATACGAAATTAATTAAAACGAAAATATTAAACGAAACCCTAATCGGTTTTTCGAGTCTAGGCCGTGATACACCAAGCTTGGGGACCCACGACCTAGCCCATCACCAAGACCACCACCCACCGACCACCATGGTCGGCGGTGGCTTGCCGGAGCACCGGCGACGGAGGAGAGAGAGAGTGAGAGAGATCGCGCGAGAGAGAGAGTTCGCGAGGGAGAGAGAGAGCGACTGAGAGGGGGAGGAGCGACGGACAAGGTTCCTTCGCGTCGGCCACTCGCCGGTGACCACCCAGGCGCGGCGGTGGCGCGACAATCGCGCCTCGACGAAAACAGGGGAGGGGGAAAACAGAGTACGGGGAGAGAGAAAGAAAAAGAGAGAGAAAGAAAGAGAGGGGGAAGGGCGGCTCACCGGCGGGAGGAAGAGGAGGCGGTGCTGGCCTGGTCGGTATTATTATTATAACAAGGGATGTTACTATTATTATAACAAGGGATGTTACTCATGTGATTTTAAATCGATGGTCAGTATATATTCATTTTTTATATTTCGATATAACATGTTGCATATGTAATTATCATGTTTAACAATATGTCTCTTATGAGGCCATCTCAACATGGGGTCACCTTTATAGCCAAGCATGATGTCATTGTGATGTCATGCTTGTTTGAGACGCCTCAGCCTCACGTTGAGGCGAACTGATATAAGAATTTGTACATGTTTAATATGTCAAGATTTTTAAAAATATCTATCACGAAAAAGTAAAGTAAATTGGGCAAAACATAGTCAAATTGGGGAAAAGTTGAGAGAAACTGTATTTTATAATTGGTAACTAGTAAAAATTGGGGGAAATTGGGCAAAATATTGATTCAGTAATAGCTCTTACCAGTGATTCTGTGAGAAGGGATGTGAGCTTCCTTTTCACTATTTCTCACTTATTAAGTAAGGTCCTGTTAATGATTCTCACTGATTCAGTAAGGTATAACCACTGATTCTCACTGATTGAGTAAAGTCTTGTAACTTATTTTCACTTATTGGATAAAGTCTTGTCACTTATTTTTCTCATTGATTGGGTAAAGTCTTGTAACTTATTTTCACTGATTAGGTAAAGTCTTGTCACTTATTTTCACTGATTGAGTCATGTTTAATAAATAAAAAAGAACACACCTTAGTGGGAATTTGTTGTCCAAGCAGGGTGTAACTTTCTTCAATTCACATTACTAATGTTCTTTTCAGATTAACAAAAAGAAGCTAAGTGGTAAAGAAATAGCGACTGTCAGCTAGGAAAGAGGCAAGATTGCTAGAGGCTTTTTTCGATATCACTAAAACATTACTATAAATGCAAATAATCCAATAAAACTACGTGTCAGCATACTAATCGCTAGATTCTGTTTGTGTAACAGCATAATAAAGCGTTTTTTAAATTTTCTTTCTTTGAGTCTCTTTCTTTTGCTTTATAAAAAAATATCTGTTCTGCTTTTGAAATTGATTACTCCGTATTTTTCCTCATTCACATGTACACTACTCATTGTGTCAAGATGATCTGAAGAACGTACCAGGTTAGTAAAGAACTGTTGGTGGGTGGAGGGAGAGGAAAAGGCCAAATCTAAGACAAACAATGGTGGTGACATCTCAGGTATGGTTATGCTGCTATCTTGGGTCCTAGACCTCCTCCTAGTATTATTTTGTCCTTCAACTAATTTGATTAGAAACATTATTGAAATCAAATACACATATTATTATGATGGGTGACTGAACGACACTACAGTTTGGAATAAAACCAACATGTAAATTATATGCTAATAACCCCTACTAAGTAGACCAGTGGCCTGATAAATATATTTAATAAAATCAAAGTTGAGTAAGTGGAATACTGAACTGTTGGGACCTAAAATATTCCTTTTGAGGATCCTACATTGTCACATTATTGAACAAATTAACAAGTCAAAAGATCAATCACAAGGCGACACGTGGCGGTCAAGGTTATGAGATTGGCACCGGGTCAACAATTTGGCTAGCCAATGAGATAATGACACGTGGTATAAAGAATTGCCACCCAGGGTCCAAAAAATCCTCTGACATGTCATCATGATCAGCCTGACCCAGAAAATCGCATCTGGAAGGCCCAGCACGGAAAACGCGGAAGGTTTCCGTCTGACATCTGACATGGTACTGGAATTACGTACCCTGCCACTGACGTCCTCTATAAATAGACAGTCAGTTATTTATTTCAGGTAACTTTCTCTCTCTTACACAAATCCCAAAATATTCTCTCTCTCTAAATTTTATCTCCCACCTGCGAGATCTGACGTAACCGTCGGAGGAGTCCCTCCCAGAAAAAACCCCCGGGACAGTCACTTGTTTTCTTTTGCAGGTCCAACGCACTAGACTTAACACTTCATAGTCGACCTAAAAGAACCCAAAAACACGAACTTTATTGTACTAGAGGCATTGTGACGTACAATGCACGAGCTTGCTAGTAAATGATCGTGAAATATAGTAAGCTGATAAAAAAAAATTAGACAATAAATCATTAGTTAATTAATTAGATAAATTGATTGGGAAAATTGTTCAAAGTATTGTCATTTTATCACCTTTTTTTTTTTTTTTTTGCTCGTTGTCATTTTATCACATATAGTATAATAAAACTTATTACTTTTCTGAAATGTAAAAATACGCCTTTAATTGAACTCTCCAGTTAAATTGCTAGACCCACTTTTTTTTTTCTTGAAAATTTTCTTAATTAACAATTTGAAAGAAAAAAATACAACCTACTCTTAAAGTTAAAAGGGGATATATTGTATAAATTTTCTTATAACTTTCTAAATTTTCACTCATTGCCTCGTCAAAAGAGTAGTATCCCATTCGCTTTCAATTGTATTAATTCTCTTTACGTTGCACTGACTTTTCTTATACATATAATAGTTGATAATGTATTAATTAGTAGAATTAGATTATGAAAACAATAAGATAATTTGAAATTAATGAACTTCTAGAGCATTTGTTGAATTGATAAAAGAGTCATTGATTAATACTCTTATATTATATATACTCCATCCAATTATTTAAGTGTACTTCTTTTATATTTTAGTGTTTACGGTTATTTGACAGTTGATATGTGAAAAAAAATTCTGATTTATAAAATGAAAAAAATATTTGTTTAATTCTTATTAAAAACTATTTTCAAAATGTATAAATTTTTATAACATTAATTTATGTAATTTATTATGAGAAAATAGTAATCAAAGTTCGACCTTAAAAATAAAAATAAAAATTTGAGAAAAATAATTTGAGTATACATTGAACTTGAGAGTGTTACTAATAAAGCATACTCTTGTCAAAAAAAATAAAATAAAGCATACAAAATTCAGTAAATGTTGGATTTTGTTTTTTTCAAATATGGCATGGATGCTAATGTGCCACTTAGGTGGACACCGCGTATCGATGCAACATTTGTTCTTATCCAATTATACGTAAATGTGTGTATATATATATATATATATATATATATATATATATATATATATATATATATATATATATATATATATACACACACACATACAGTCGCACTACACCGTTTTTGCCCGCGGTTGGCTCTAATGATTCCAAATCATACTTTATTTGACACTGTACTTAAGAGTCAAACATAATCATATTTGAGACATGACTTGCACATAGCTCATCCTTTAAACTATTGATTATTGATCACTCTCTTTGATCATTATCGCTCTTTTTCGAGTGACAACTAAGATCATTCAACCAATAAAATGGCACATTTTACTCCAATTTTTTCCTCTACACAATAAAATTTAAACTAAAAGTGTATAATAGAATAAATAAGATAAAACTAATAAAAGATATACAAATTGTTTACTAAATTAGAAATAAAATCCACTAAAACATATATAAATAAATAATTATAAGACGACATTATGAGATAATGGTTACATAAAGGGCCGCGAAATGGTTAGATCTCACTTCGGGTGAATATAGAATTGTGTTGTTTTATATTTGAATGATGTTGATATCATTTGTCTATGTCCTATGTTATTCAAACCCAGAGGCATTTTTCTTAATGATTATTATGTCACCTTTCAACTTGAAGGTTTCAATTTCAAATCTTGCAACTTTCATATTATCATGTGGATCGATTATGGTAGTATGGGGTATGGCTAGACCTGTTAATTGGGTCGGGTAGGTCGGGTTCGGGTCGGGTCATGTCGGGTTAGGGTTACTAGCGGGTCGGGTCGGGGTCGTTTCGGGTTCAGGTTGAAAAATGCTTGACCCTGACCCAGTGTTATCGGGTTCAGGTCGACTCACCGGGTCGAGTGACCCAAATATTTTTTATTTTATTAGTCAATTATATAGTCAATTTATGTTTTCAAATGGTATATTTGTACACATATACTCTAATTTATAACTTGTATTAACTACATACGTATTTTATTCACGTTTTGGAATGTATATACACCTATATGATTTTTTTTTTATATTTGTTTAATTATTCGATAAGTTATACAATATAATTTCGTCAATTTGAGGGTACTTAAGAGCAACATTTCTCATTTTGAGAGAATAAAGATGTAGACAAAAAGTTAATGAAACACCAAAAAAAAAAGTTTTATATGGCATTTTAGGATAACTTAGTTGAACTTTTTATTTATAATTACAAATTGTTCTATTTTGCGGGTCAAACGGGTCGACCCACTAACGGGTCGGGTTTGACCCAAAAATATTGCGTTAATCGGGTTCGGGTCAAACCGGGTTCCGGGTCGAAAAATCAGTGTCAGGACCCTGAAAAAAGGGTCAGGTCAAGTCGAATTTTCGGATCAGGTCGAGAATTGACAGGTCTAGGTATGGCCCAATTGGCGTGGGGTAAGTAAAAAGTGGGGGGCCTAATTTATAACTTGTATTAACTACATATGTATTTTATTCACGTTTTGGAATGTATATACACCTATATGATTTTTTTTTTATATTTTGTTTAATTATTCAATAAGTTATACAATATAATTTCGTCAATTTGAGGGTAGTTGAGAGCAAAATTTCTCATTTTGAGAGAATAAACATGTAGAGAAAAAGTTAATGAAACACAAAAAAAAAAGTTTTATATGGCTTTTTAGGATAACTTAGTTGAACTTTTTATTTATAATTACAATTTGTTCTATTTTGCGGGTCAAATGGGTCGAGTTTGACCCAAAAACACTGGGTTAATCGGGTTCGAGTCAAATTGGGTTCCGGGTCGAAAAATCAGTGTCAGGACCCTGAAAAAAGGGTCAGGTCAAGTCAAATTTTCGGATCGGGTCGAGAATTGACAGGTCTAGGTATGGCCCAATTGGCGTGGGGTAAGTAAAAAGTGGGGGGCCTTTTACCATCTGACCTGAAACTGTTTTTTTTTTTTTTTTTATTTAAGGAAAATGGGTGAAACTATTGACTCAATATGAGATAGGTTAGGAGGTACATTTTTTCGTCATTAATAAAAATATCATATCTGTTTCGTGTGATTTTCTCAAATATACATGATTAGCAAATTAATTCTCCATATAACTTCGGTTGAAAACTATTTCCCAACATATACATCTATTAGGTTTGGATAGAGGCAATGAAGTGTGATTTCCTCACATATACATGTTTAACAAAATAATTCCCTAGATATACATCATGTAGGATTTAGATTTTTTTTTCTTCCAATTTTTTTATTTTGATCCGATTTTTTTTCTTCGTTCCGATATATTTTGTTACGGTTTTTTCCTTCAAGAAATAGTTGTGCGCCATATCAATAGGCAAAAAAAAGAAGATGAGAAGACTTCATTAAACAGACAAGTAAGATATATTTAATCATAAAATTGTGAGCTTCACTAACTACTTTGGAGATATAGTTACTTACATATTTAAATTAAATTTCAGCATCAAATAATCATTAGTAACATGAAAATTCAGTACAAATCTATGAGTTAAAGCTAACTCACCTTCTCTAGCTGGAATTTCCTGTGAATTTTGTTAAAAACACTTTTGATCAGAAAAATTGTTATTTCTACTGAAATTCCATGGTACTTATGATTATTTGGTGCTGAAATTTCATTTTGCATAATGCTCTCAATTTTATGATTAAACATATATTGCTTGTATGTTTAGTGAATTCTTCTCATCTTCTCTTTTTGCCTATTGATGTGGCGTGCAGGGTGCAGCTACTTCTAGAAGAAAAAAGTCGTAACAAAATAAAAAATTGGAAGGAAAAAAAAATCGAAATCCTACATGATGTATATCTTGGGAATTATTTTGTTAAACATGTATATGTGAGGAAATCACACTTCCTTACCTCTATCCAAACCTAATAGATGTATATGTTGGGAAATAGTTCTCAACCAAAGCTATATGGAGAATTAGTTTGCTAATCATGTATATTTGAGCAAATCACACATCTGTTTCAGTTACTGAATTGTTTTTTTGTGAAAAAAAAACCAACGAAAACTTCCTTCCGTGGAAATGGCCATTGGTTGGGCTAAAGCCTAAAAGTATGCGAGTAGAGTAGCGATTACTTAATGGGCCTTAATGTTCTTCAAGGGCTTTAGCCTTGTTCTTTTTTTTAGCTCGTCTTTTAGTCGGAAAATTTTTACATAGACCTACGTCCACCCAGTTGGATGGACACAGGCCCAAAACCCACTCATTTAAGCGCGCGTTACGCGGAGCGGTATTAAGCCCAACAAACACTGCCCAGCAAAATTCAAACTAATGTTACTGTTTTTTTTATTTATTCAACCACCTTTTGTTGTATGTGGCCCAGTCGCCCCAACCCCAAATTTTTTCTTTTCACAGAGTTTTCGTTTTTCGTTTTCTTTTTTCTTTTTCCTTTTTTCTTTTTCCTTTTTTCTTTTCTAATGAATCCTTTATTTTTTTTTTGTCGAAGTTTTCTTTTTTGGGAGTTACAAAAGTATATTATCTTTTGTTTCTGTTTAATGAACAATTAGATATATTTTTTTAAAATAGTCTAATAAGTTCATAAGTTATAAAACTTATAAGCGTTAATGACCTCACTTCTGATTATTATCCCCTGATCATAAGCTTTTTTAAATTCCCTCAATTGCGAAGGCGGCCATTTAAATATTTTGATATGTGGAGTACTTCTGATCATTTCCAGAATATTGTCCTAAACAATTGGGGTAATTTTGTCAAGGGATGCAGAATGTATTCTATGGTTAGGAAACTAAAGATGCTTCAGGGGCCTCTTAAAAGACTAAATAAGCACCAATTTGGTGATATTCAGTCTCGGGTTGATGAGAATAGAACTAAACTGGAACAAGTGCAGCAACTACTTCAGTTGGATCCTCTAAATGTTAAGTTGCAGCAAGAGGAAAAAAGCCTTGTATTTGTATACAGGAAAAGTGCCCATGCTTATGAGATGTTCCTTCAACAAAAAAGTAAGGTCAATTGGTTGAAACTGGGAGACTCAAATACAAAGTACTATCATGCAGCTATTAAGAAGAGAAGGCATAGAACAGGGTCTCAACCATTTGTAATGAAGCTTGAGTAGAAATAACCAACTACCAGGAGGTTGTTAACACTTTCAGTGATTATTACAAAGGGATGCTGGGCAGTAGTAGCACCAGGTCTGAGAATATTGACCAACAAATTATTCATTGTGGTCCCACTCTTGCAACTGAGCAGAAATTGAAGCTTCTTCAGCCTTTCACAAGGGAGGAGGTGAGAAAGGCCAATTTCTCCATACCATCTGTAAAATGCCCCGACCCCGATGGCTATGGGTTTGGTTTTCTCAAGGCATGCTGGGAGATTATTGGGGAGGAAGTAACTGATGCCGTCCTTGATTTCTTCAATTCAGGTAAGATGCTTAAAGAGCTTAATGCAACTGTTATCACTTTAGTGCCGAAAGTTGATCATCCTATGAAAGCTAGTGAGTATAGACCTATAGCATGTTGCAATACACTTTATAAGGCCATCTCAAAAATGTTGTGATAGAATGAAAATGATCCTACCTACTATTATTAGTGATAATCAGTGAGCTTTTGTACATGGGAGGAATATTGGGCATAATATCATGATTACTCAGGATCTTCTCAAACTTTACAAAAGAGCTTGTGTGTCACCTAGGTGTTTGATGAAGATAGACCTGAAAAAGGCCTATGACACTGTGGATTGGACTTTTGTTTGAGATATGATATTAGGATTAGGATTTCCATCTAAGTTTGTGGGATGGGTAATGGTATGCATATCCACTACTAGTTTCACTGTCAACATCAATGGTAGGTTACATGATAGCTTTCAAGGGGTTAAAGGTTTGAGACAAGGTGACCCTATATCCCCTCTACTATTTGTGATTGCCATGGAGTATCTTACGCGAGCTTTGAAGGTGAAAAGTGACATAAAGGGATTTCACTTTCATCCCCAGTGTAAGAAGCTCTAGCTTGTGAATCTGTCTTTTGCTGATGATTTGATAATTTTCTGTAAGGGAGAGATTTCTACTGTGGACTCCCTTATGAAAACTTTCAACCATTTTTCTGCTGTGAGTGGACTTTCTGCAAATTTAAATAAATCACAGGTGTATGTTGCTGGGGTAACCCAGGGTGTGAAGCTACGCATTATTTCTCTTACTGGCTTCTCTGAAGGAGTATTTCCCATGCATTATCTTGGCATGCCACTTTCTCCCACCAAGTGGTCTAAGCTTGATTGCCATTTCTTGATAGAAAAGATTACTGCAAGAGTGCTCTGCTGGTCAACTAGACACCTATCTCTTGCTGGAAAAGCACAATTAGTAAATTCAGTTCTATATACTCTACATGTGTACTGGGCATCTATTTTCATCTTGTCTCAATCTGTGGTAAAGGGTATTGAGCAGGTATGCAGGAAATTTTTTTGGGGGCAAACTACTACTAGATCTAAAATCCCTTTATTGGCTTGGGACAAGGTTTGTTTACCAAAGATGTTTGGTGGGCTGAATATAAAAAATGTCTACTGGTGGAATAAAGCTGCTACGGCTAACCATTTATGGGCTATTGCAAGTAAAAAAGATAGCCTCTGGGTTAAATGGGTTAATGGTATATATCTGAAGGGCCAGGGGCTGTATGTTCACAAGGTACCAGTTGACGCTAGCTGGTACTGGAGAAAGTTAATGAAACTTCGAGGAGAGGAAGGGGGGCTCGGTCCCCTTGATATTTGGCCTCTAAATGCTGCTGGTAACTATACAGTGAAAAAGGGATATGAGATGTACTTGGGTTCCAAAACCAGGTTTAAAGAAGAGGTAATTGTTTGGGGTGCTCTATCAGTTCCAAGGCACGCTATATTCTGTTGGTTGGCTATGCATAAGAAGCTCTTAACCAAAGATAGACTCATTTCCATGAATGTTACTATTGTGGATAAGCTATGTCTGCTTTGCCAGGTTGAGGATGAAACTATTTCACACTTATTTTTCTCCTGCACTGTCTCTAGTCAGGTTATTGAAGGTCTACGATCTTGGATTGGGTTACAGGTTTGGCCAAAGGAGTATGTGAGATGGCCGAACTGGTTGAGGAGAAAGAGGGGAAGCAACATCCAGCGCCAAATCCTCGCTGCTGTCTCTGCTGCAACTATTTACTACCTATGGCTTGCTAGGAACAAAGCAACTTTCCACCATACTTGTTGTAGTCATGCTGCTATCATACCGCAGATTCAAAGTGTAATGAAAGTCAAGTTTGGTTGTATTTGTTCTCAAAAACTTAAGACAGGGGACCTTGATCTCCTTAGAAAGTTGTGTTAAGTTTTGTAGTGTAAAGACTTTGTATTCATGGCTTTAAGTACCCTTCTTAGAAAGTGTCTTAAATCATGTTTTCTCCCTTTATGCTTTGTAAGAGACAATTTGTTAGCATGATTTTGGTAATAAAAGAGGCTTCTTTTTTACCAAAAGAAAAAAACACTTATAAGCGTAAGGTTTACTTTATATAGTCTAATAGTTCATAATGTATAAACATAAGATTCAATTACAATAGTCAAATTTGTTCATAAGCTATAAACGTATTATTCATTTACATTAGTTTAATTGTTCATAAGATATATACGTAAGGTTCATTTTAAATAGTCTAATATTTCATAAGGTATAAACATAAATTTAATTAAAATAGTCGAATTGTTCATAAGCTATAAACATATTGTTCATAAGCTATAAACGTAATGTTCATTTAGAGTAGTTTAATTGTTCATAAGATATATACATAATGTTCATTTTAAATAGTCTAATTGTTCATAAGATATAAACATAAGATTCAATTGAAATGGTTGAATGTCCCATAAGCTATAAATGTATTGTTCATTAGCTTTAAACGTATTGTTCATTTACAATAGTTTAATTGTTCATAAGATATATATGTAAGGTTCATTTTAAGTAGTCTAATCTCTCCCCTCTCTCTCTCTCTCTCTCTCTCTCTCTCTCTCTCTCTCTCTCTCTCTCTCTCTCTCTCTCTCTCTCTCTCTCTCTCTCTCTCTCTCTCTCTCTCTCTATATATATATATATATATATATATATAATAACTTTTATACCATCAAATTCGCATCGAAAAATACTTTAGAACGAGATGCATATACGATATGTATATGAAATATGTAAGATCGCACGTATATTTTGGTTCCCGTAAATAAGTAGTAATAATAATACTATTAACAATAAAATTAACGCTGAAAATAAAAAAATGAGCAAATATCTTTAGTCACCTAAGCGATATTTTTAAGAGCATGCCACATAAGAGAGAATATTAAACAATAAAATTAAAGTAACACATACTCATAACACATACTTTGAACAAAAAAATAAAAATAAATAGAAATAGAAATAGAAATAAGAAAAGAAAAATAAGATTTTTCACACGTTAGTAACTTAGTAATTAGTATACACAAATCAATTGCCAAATAAAAATATGTTTAACATATCAATCAATATATAATATAAAGAAGTTTCATAGTAATAAAGTTTCGGATAATGAAAAAGAGAGATTGAATTGTGCTAAATAGTTAGAGTTTTATTGACGACATAATTACTTTATCTTTGTCTAATATTCAAACTCGAATATATATCATACACATCTTTAAAAATAATAATATTTACACCATCATATTCGTATCGAAAAGTACTTCGAAATGAGACGCATTCATAATATGTTTACAATAAACTTGTAAGATTGTGTTATAATATTAATTTCAGTAAATAAATTTTAAAGTATGATATTTACTAATAAAGAAAAAATGAAAACAATAAAGAAAAAATGAACGCGTGCATCCCACGGGCATCGCGCCACATAGGAATGTCATCTAAGCAAGCAATTAAACAAAAAATAAATAAAGGTTAGGAAATAAAATATAGAGCTTGAGTTGTGATTAACCTCTAGAGTTTCATAGGAGCTATATTAGATCTTTGTCAAATATTTATAAAATCAAATATAACTTTTTCTACATGTCTAAAAAAATAATCTTTTAAATCATCAGATTCACGTCGAAAAGTATCTTAAAACGATATTCATTTACAAAATGTATAAGATATATATAAGATTGACTTGAAAATAAATTTTAGCAAATATATTTAAGTCCGTGCGTAGCACAAGTTTGATCACTAAGTTGAATCACCTAAGCAATTAGTCTCAACAAAAAAAAAAATAAAAGCAAGTCACATAAGCCATAAATATATTTTATAATATTGAAAGAAGAAAAAAAAGAAGTGGAGAATGTGATATATGTCTCTCCTCATGTTCACATTTCACCTTTTACTAATTTGCCTCTCTATTTGCTATTTGCGAGACTACAAGGCCAAAAGTTGACATGAATGTAGCGGGAGACTAATGAAAGTTCAATGCTTCATTTTATATTTAAATTTGTTGAGAGGTTATCGCATTGTTTCAAGGGTCCTCCGATATGATATATAGTGTTTAAACATCGATCTAACAACGATTTTAAAGTAACCATTTTCGGAGGTGCAATTTGGTTAGAACCCTAATTGTATTCTAGGAGGATTGTGATAACTAATATCTTTTTTTTTTTATTCAACGACTCACACAATCACTTTTCCATTTTTTTTAAACATTTTCTCACCCTTTATTCTTCCTACATCTCTTTATTTTCAAGTTTTCTTATTTATTCTAGCAAATATAATCTTGATGATCCGAGGGACGTGAAAAATAAAATAGAGATCGACCTAAATCACTAAGGATAGCATGAAACTAATATTATTATATAGCATGCGTAATTATAATTAATTAGAATTTTTTTATGATTTATTTTTTTAAATAGGCATGTTAGTGTACGTATTTCACCAAATGAATATTAATATACATGACATTTCACTCAACCCGTGCAACTTTAAAACTAGTATTACAAAAGGTATAATTATAAGGTTCAATTATAATAGTCGAATTATTCATAAGCCACTACAAGAAAAATGGGCCTAGACAAGGCCAAAAAGTGTCACTCTAAGTAGAGAAAGTGTTAGTAAAGACTTTTGCCAACACTTTTCCAACCGTTGATTCTGAGTGGCGTTGGCATAAATCTAAGCCAACGCTTTTTCTAACTATGCCAATACTTTTTAAAAGTGTTGTCAAAAATTAGCAAAGCCAACACTTATTTAAAAGTGTTGTCACAAAGTAGCAAAGTCAACACGTTTACATAAGCATTTAAGCCAACGGTTTTGATAATCTACACCAACACTTTTTCAATATCCCAAGCCAAAACTAGGACAACAATTATTTTTCCTATGACAACACGTTTTCATTATAATGGCACATGTAACTCGTAATGTCTTTGGTCTTTATAATTCAAAACATGATTATATTATTGTCAAATAAAATATCATGTATATATGTAATATTTAAATTAATTTGTCTCAAAATTACATAAAATCAATCTCACAAAAATGTGTCTACTACATAATATGTACAAAGTCCAATGTTTCTTTAAAAGTTGAGAAACCAAGTAATCCAAAACAATGTTCTAAGCACCCATCATCATCACGTTGATCATCATACTTTGCTCGAAGAAAAGAAGTCATCAAGCATTCAGCCAAAAAAGAAAATTGTTAGGTTAAATAATCATTAGCACAAAAAATGAAATGTTGATAGAAATAGCAAGGCTGCACACACAAAGAGTTAATTGAGGGTGGAAAAATCAAATAAGCACAGAATCATCCCAGAATTTCAGATCGGCTACCCAGTTGTGATCCTATATCTAGAAGTCTGAACTATGCAATCAACAGATTTTAAACCATTATCCCTACTTCTTTCAAGATGACGAAAGACAAGACATTGAATCAATAGATACAATGAGCTATGGTGTTTCCTTTTGTTGCAAATTGGCAAGTCTACTTATTCTGCAATCTCGAATTAAACACATTTACCTTGCCAACAGGCCCAACACCAGGAAGAGCAACGACAAAGGCAAAAGAGTAACCAGTATAGTCCTCATACACCAACCCCCATTGTGTTCTTGGAGATTACTCAGATTCAGAAGTGTATATACTATGAAGCAAATTCCAAAGGAAATCCTGACATACAGTTTAAAGCATATTCCATTAAAGAAACAGCAACTAAACCAAAAAGCTAGCAGTTTCAAGCAAAATGAACTGGGCAAACTACAACAAAATCATGAGTAAAAAATAAAATTATTAATGAGAGATAAGACAACAAAAATTTGCATCTAAATTCGAAGATTTCAATAATCAATACCACTACTCAAATGAAAAACGAAAATAAATGTAAAATTATATCAGTACCTTGAAGGAAATGGGCAAGATATTACAAAGTGAGAGAGTCTCGACTCTGAGACAATGAAAAAATATCAGAATTCACAAAACAAATAAGCAACTAATTCAAAAATAATTCAGAACTTTGAGAAACTATATACAATAGTGTGTAAATCACGAAACCCTAACCAATTGGGCGAAAATCAAACAATAAAAAAACGACAATCACAAACCAAACAAATTAATTTTCAGAAGATTGTTACTCAGTCGAGCATAACAAATTCTCAGACGACCACGATGAGCGCGAACATGAGTAAATCGAGTGAGGATAGTGCAAGGCTAAACCCTAAGGTAGGGTAACCAATTCCGATTTAATTTGGAGACTTTTTTTCAAACCCTAACTCTAAATTGAGGTTTGGTATGGAGTAATGAGGAACGCGAGGGTGAGGGAGGAAGAGGCGGCTGTGAGAGGGTGGCGAAACTCGGAGGTGACAACGGCCATGTAGTCAGGGTGGAGATTTGGGTTTGGGTTTTGAGGGAGGAGAGAGAAGGACTAGGTGGAGAAGATGGGTGGCCTGTTCTGTGACTCTGAGTATGTTTGGGAAAAACTTATGAAAATTTCCGAATGAAATTGTCTCGGTTTATTGAAATTTGTGGCAACAGTTTACATTTTTTTCATGAGTAATGAAAATTATTGTTAAAATTGATCAATGACAACGCTTTTAAAGTAACTTGTTGCCATAGACTTGTATCTAGCACAACATTTACAAAATCGTTGGCATAGCTCATTTGTTACAACATTTTTAAAAGTGTTGTCATAAATTCGTTGGCTTAGGCCTATTTTCTTGTAGTTAGCTATAAACGTATTGTTCATTTATAGTAGTTTAATTGTTCATAAGATTAGAGCTGTCAAAAGCTGACACGATACGACAACACGACACGAACCGGATACGAATGTAGCGGGTTAGTGTTAAGAGGTTTCGACCTGTTTAATTAAATGGGTCGACACGAGTAACACGTTTAAATAAATGGGTTAGGTTAAGATTGAGATTTCCGACACGAAAACAACCTGCTTACGACACGTTTAATTTTAATTGTGATCAAATTTAAGTTCAAATAATTTGTAACAAGTAAATAATGTAATAGAATCTCACCTATCTTGAGCATTTTAATAATTTTAGACTGTTGAATATACACTTATATGGTTAGAACTTTAAATTTGTAGGTAAAATTTATGTTTTTTCTCATTTATCAATTAGTTTAGAATATAAGTAAAGATAAACATGTTAACAGGTCATTAAACAGGTAACACGATTATTAAACAGGTCAGGTGCAGGTCAAGGATTTTCGACACGATTAATAAATGGGTTAGGTTTGGGTCAAGGGATTTTCGACACGTTTAACCTTGACACGAACACGAACACGACACGACACGACATGACCTATTTGACAGCTCTACATAAGATATATACATAAGGTTTATTTTAAATAGTTTAATATTTCAAAAAGTATAAACATAATATTCGATTAAAATATTTAAGTTGTTCATAAGCTATAAACGTATTGTTCATTTACAGTATTTTAGTTGTTAATAATGTAAAATTTTAATTTTCATTTAAAATAGGCTAATAGTTCATAAATTATAAGCGTAAGCTTAATAAGTAATAAATGTAAAGTCTTTATTTTATTTAATTTTTTTATAATCAAATGTAAAGTTAGTAAAAACATAATTAAAAGGTTTCTAAATAACTAAAAGATTCTTAAGAAAAAATAGAAGAAAAAAAAAACTTAGAAAATTAACTAAAAAACGTACTCCCTCCGTCCCTCCTTTACTTGGGCACATTCCTTTTTGGGATGTCCCTCTTTTACTTGGGCATATCCTTAATTAGTAAGAAAAAAGTGATGAATGTACTTATATGCCCTTTCTTTATTCCATCATTAGTTCCAACATGTGGGGTTAAGGAGTGGAGGAAAGAGAATGAGAAGGGATGAAGGTCAAGGGTATAAGTGGAAAGTGTATGCCAAAATTACCTCCCATTAAAACCCGTGCCATTTCTATATGCCCAAGTAAAGAAGGGACGGAGGGAGTAAAAAAGAAAGAAAGGGACGTTAGAGTAAGTGGGGAAAAGTCAAGAACATATTATTATCAAAGAAGAAATAAACGGTAAATTTTTTGAATGTGGGTTGGAAGTGCAGCACGCAAGGCCTTGCTCGGCTACTGGGCCTGGTCCAGTCATATTGGCTGGACACAGGTCCAGTCAATAATGATTGGTTTAGTAAAGGAAAGTTTATTTTGACAAAAAAACAAGTGTTTAGATTTAGTAAAAAGAAGTTCAGTTCCGTAAATTTCAATTCACTTTAATAACAAGCGGTTCAGTTTATTAAAAGGGAGTTGCTATACGTAAATCGCAAATTACTAAACGTAAATCCCCATTTTCCACAATACCCCTAAGTAATTTTCAGCCCTTTCTCTCTCTTCCTCCCTTTTCTCTCAACCAATTTTCTCAAAACCAAAACCAAAAAAATAAAGCAATTTGTGTTGTTGAAGAATTGAAGAAATGGCTTGAAGAACAAATAGCCTGGATCAGGCAATTTCTCAGGTGGTCGGGCTCAGGTGGTCGGGTTGAAGAACTGAAGAACTGCCTGGATCGCAGGGGTGGTCGGGCTGTGGGGGTTGGTGTTCAGGGGTGGTCGGGCTTGGGGTTGGGGCTCAGGTGGTCGGGCTTGGGGTCGGGGCTCAGGTGGTCGGGCTTGGGGTCGGGGCTCAGGTGGTCGTGTTGGGGTCGGGGCTTGGGGTCGGGGCTCAAGTGGTCGGGCTTGTGGTCGGGGCTTGGGGTCGGGGCTCAGGTGGTCGGGATGGGGTCGGGGCTCAGGTGGTCGTCTTGGGGTCGGGGCTCAGGTGGTCGGGCTTGGGGTCGGGGCTTGGGGTCGGGGCTCAGGTGGTCGGGTTGGGGAAAGGGTTTTGGTCCTTTTTTTTTTTCTGTTTTTTTACATTTTTTGGTTTTGGGTTTTTTTTACATTATTTTTGATGATTTTAAGTTTTTTGTTTTTCTTTTTTTTTTACATTATTTGGTTTTGGGTTTTTTTTTACATTATTTTTGATGATTTTAATTTTTTTTCTTTTTTTTTTTTACATTATTTGGTTTTGGGTTTTTTTTTACATCACCTAATATTTTTGATGATTTTAATTTTTTTTGTTTTTTTGTTTTTTTTACATTTTTTGGTTTTGGGTTTTTTTTACATTACCTAATATTTTTGATGATTTTAATTTTTTTTAAAACTAAATATAATTATTTATTACTTAATTGTATTAGTTTTTCAGAATTTGTTCTTATTTGGAATTTATGTATTATATTACAGGATGAAGTTTTAGAAAAATTGTGATGTACTACTATAATATAAATACTTGTAAAACAATGCTAAAATGTATTCCGTATGAAATAAAAAATGTAAGCTAAACAAACAAAAATCAAGAAAAAAATAAATCATAACTCACTGTCGCAGGAATCGCGATTGCACTTAGCACGTGCAACAAGCCCTTTAAACCCCTAGGTTGTCTCTAGTGGACGAGTAAGGTCTCGTGAGGGTTTACAGAAGATATACCCACAAAATCTAAAACATGAAAGTAAACGCCGATCATTCGAGCTCAATAAGTTCAGCAGGAGGCTTAGGAGGCTTAGGTGGCTGGAACTCAATCCATCGTTTTAACCTGTCGGAATATTTATGTTGCCAACCAACAACGCTAGCATCAGAATAATAAAATCATTGACTGTTAATTTCTGGCATCGGAGAATCTTCGGTCATGTATACCTGCGAAAACACCAATAATTTCAATAAAATCATATATTTTATGTCACGTAAATTAACAATATAAATATTAACTTAAATTATAATTAAGTAAATACCGCTATAAAGTGATTTGTAAAATAAGCAATTGTGATCACTCTAGTCGGCCCTTGCACGTTGTCGGGCACTATCATTGGGAAAAATGTCACGCTCTCATTTTCTGATAAACTTATAAGTACGACATTGTAAGTAGTGGCAATCACCCATCCAATATCTGGTAAGGACATCCATTTTTCTTGAGGTGCAGATCCTTCAAAATGTTTAAGTGAATTCACAAGCTCTATTGCTCGTTCTTCAGTTCCAAATATGCCTACATAAAACTGATACCGCTTTTCCAACTCATCAACCAACTCCTTTCTTACTTTCTTCCAATCCTCATCATCTAACTGAATCAAATATGCGATGGCTCTAAACCCGCAGTTTCCATCTCCATCAACATCTTTCCAATCATGAATAAAAGGAATAATAAATGGTGGGAGTTTAGAGACATAATGATTAGGAAGGGGCATACGTGGTCGTGGAGATGGGTGAAAAGATGGAAAGATTGGTGGCCTCTCAGCACTTGGTGATGCGGAAACTGACCTCCGAGTACTTGGTGATGCCGAAGTCGATCTTCCACGACCACGTGACGATCCTTGTACTCTGTACTTTTTCTTACTGTGCTCATATGCTGATAAATCTCTTGATACCGAGGTTTTCCTGGGGCGACCTTTTGTTTTTTTTACTTGTGGTTCATCAATATTTTTCAATTCAGGGTTGAGAATTTTCTCTAGTGATTCTGTACACGTCCTCCTTACATCACGAGGTTGTTGCCACACCTTGTCAACTAATAACTGCAACAAGCTATTTTCCTCTTCCTCTGAATCACCCTCGATGCATTGGCAGCTTCTATGTCTAGAATTTTCCAAAATTGATGAACATCTTCCAACTGAACACATTTTTCATGTCTCATGAGTGAATTTAATTCGTGTGCACATGGGAGGCCGTGTGTTTTTCTCAAATAACAACCACATGCTAAACTATCTTGACATTCATGATCAGGTCGTTTGAACTCCTTGTCTAGCAAACGTATAGCTTGGTGTGTGACACGGCCGTTCAACCTTCGAAACACAGGTAAAACTGTAACATGAAGAGCAACTAATTGTGACCTCTCCAATTCTTTTTTTATTTCTTGAATCTGCAAATTCAACATGGAATCAATTTTCGGCCACAACGTATCAAAACCTCCTATAGATGTTTCAATGTAGTGCTTCAACGCTGAATGAGCACTCTCTGCCCTGTTGTTCATAATTAGAAAATGTCATAATAAATATGTTAAAAATTATAGCCCTTATTTTCATGCATTATCAAATTGAAATAATGAAATGTATATAAATCTCACATAACTAAAATAAAAAAAATAATAAAATCCACAAACCTGTTGGTTGTTACCGTTCTGAAATGCAATATCTTGTTAGTTCATGCACTTACAAATTTTTTCTTGTATGGTCCAATCCAAATTCTATGCAAATATTCCCATAGACCTTTCACCCACCCATAAGACTCTCTCATCCTTTCCACATTTTTTTCATATTCTTCCTCAGTTGCAGATTCCACCACCTTTGTCCATGTGCCCTTTGAAAATTGCTCGCCAATAGCTGCATTTTTTATTAATTTAGTACAATGATCTTGCACATCTTTCGAAATATGATGTCTACACAAAAGGTGATGAACCTTTGGAAAAATTTTGCCAATCGCATTCATTGCTGCCAATTCTCTATCTGTGATTATTAGTTCAAGGGACATATTCGAACCCAATAGATGCTTCACATTCTCAATTGCCCAGGCATAGCTCTCCTCTCTCTCATTGTTCATGAATGCGTAAGCAACTGAAAAGTTACGCCCGGTTGGAGTAATCCCAATAATTTCTAAGAGAGGCATCTTGTATCGATTTGTTTTGTAGGTACTATCCATAACCAATACGTATGGGAATTTGTGTAGCATGGCGATACAAGTAGGATGAGCAAACAATATATCACTTAGAACATTTTTTCCTGGTTCCGTTCTGTGCCACTGGCGATAACCATGATCAATTATAAGTTTCATTAGTTGTTGAATCACCGTGCGTCCCTCCATTGCATTGTTCTTCAACGTATTTCTGTAATTGTAGATATGCTTCGATGTGACCAATTACTTACCCAAATTATTTTTGAGAAAAGTCAATATCTTTTGTGGCTTAACATCACTCTTAGTCAATGCTGCAGTGATTTCTTTCTCAACTTTACCCAATTTGCCAACTCCTGTATGTCCAAGTTTAGATTTTCCGAGTTTATGATTGTGGTGCCCATTGTGAACTATCAACGTCCAGAAGCCATCACTTTGTTCAATACCTTTCAATTGAAAAGGACACCTACATTTTTTCGTTCCAGTAGATCTGCTAGATTCCATATCAACTGATTTATTTTTAGGAGGTCTATATCTTCCATGTCGTTCACACCCAAGCGACACCCTTCTAGCCTTGGAACCAATAATGTACAGAAATATGTTGTGCTCCTCTCCTATTTGTTTTGCTGTAGCCTCTAACTCTGGTCGATCCTTGAACTTTTGTTGAGTTACAAAGTGATGACCGTAATCTGTTAGAGTTTTTGGGAATTTTTCTAAAACTTCATCCTATAATATAGCACATAAATTCCAAATAAGAACAAATTCTGAAAAACTAATACAATTAAGTAATAAATAATTATATTTAGTTTTAAAAAAAATTAAAATCATCAAAAATATTAGGTAATGTAAAAAAAACCCAAAACCAAAAAATGTAAAAAAAACAAAAAAACAAAAAAAATTAAAATCATCAAAAATATTAGGTAATGTAAAAAAAACCCAAAACCAAATAATGTAAAAAAAAAAAAGAAAAACAAAAAAAATTAAAATCATCAAAAATAATGTAAAAAAAAACCCAAAACCAAATAATGTAAAAAAAAAAGAAAAACAAAAAAAATTAAAATCATCAAAAATAATGTAAAAAAACCCAAAACCAAATAATGTAAAAAAAAAAAAAGAAAAACAAAAAAAATTAAAATCATCAAAAATAATGTAAAAAAAAACCCAAAACCAAATAATGTAAAAAAAATCAGAAAAACAAAAAAAAAAAAAAAAAAAACAAAACCCTTTCCCCAACCCGACCCCAAGCCCAGACCCCAAGCCCGACCACCTGAGCCCCGACCCCAAGCCCCGACCCCAAGACGACCACCTGAGCCCCGACCCCAAGCCCCGACCCCAAGACGACCACCTGAGCCTCGACCCCAAGCCCCGACCCCAAGACGACCACCTGAGCCCCGACCCCAAGCCCCGACCCCAAGCCCGACCACCTGAGCCCCGACCCCAAGCCCGCCGACAGTCCGCCTCAGCGCCGCCCACAGCAAAAAACCCTTTCCCCAGCCCGACCAACCTTGAGCCCTGACCCCCACAGCCCCCTCCCCCTCAGCCCGACCACCCTCGCGCCAACAGCCCCTCCCCCTCAGCCCGACCACCATCGCGCCCACTGCGACCCGACCCAACCGTCTCCGGCATCTCTCTCCGCCCCCGGTAACCGCCCGTCAGCCATAAACCCTCAAAACCACCCCAACCCGAACAGCCACGGTACTTGAAAAACAAAAAAAAAAAAAATCAAATTGTTTTACTTACATGAATATCATCGTTAATATCATCAAAAATTTGATCTTGAGTAAAGAAATCATCCATGTTGATAGTAGTTTAGAATTTTTTTCAATGTATGGAAGGAGTATAATAAGGGGAATTGAGAGGAAAAAAATTAGGAAAGAGGAAGGTTCTCTGAAAATAAAAAGGGTACTGTCGGAAAGATTGTGTAAAAGATATTTACGTTTAGTAATTTAGAATTTACGTTAAGCAATTCCGTATTAAAATTCAGTATTGTGCACAGAAATTTAATACACAAAAGGTGAAGAGAACAAGGAACAAGGCCTTATTCATTTGTGCTTTTTTTTTTCTTTTCATTGATCGGCAATTGTTTTTGGGTTAACAATCACCCGTGAAATCTCTTTGAAGCCAACTCGAGGCGCAATTCATTTTATTTATAATTGTAGCATATAACGTGAGTTACATACGCCCACCCCCAATGCACCCTCTTTCAAAAAAATTAAGAGAAAAAAGAATTCTGTTGCCTTTCTTTGAGTTGGGGGAGGTTGGTAGATCATAAAAAAATCATATGACTCGGCCTTATGTATGAAGCCATTGAGGCGTGATACCTATGAGTAAGAAAGTAATACCAGCATATATAAAAAGTAATACATCCAAACCAAAAAAATGTTGTTAAAATGCAAATGGAGCTCAAATGGGGATTGGAACATAGAACCTTCAAGACTCAAGAGTGCACATACCTTCAAGTCTCCAACAAGACGTGGCTTGCAAGGGTCATCCATCCTTACCCAAAATGTACCTAACTTGCAAGCAAAACCCACCCGTATTTTAACACAAAGTGTTTTAGTCCTATCACAACGATGCCTAGAGAATTCATGAGTACTCCCAAAACAAACGATAACAAGATAAAATAAATAGCAGAAGCTCAAGCACCAACATCAAAGCGACAAGTGATAGTAACCCCTATACTAATAGTAGAGCTGATAAATAGGTCGTGTCGTGTCATATCCGTGTTCGTGTCAAACATAATCGTGTCAGGAACATCCTAACACTAACCTGACCCATTTATTAATCGTGTCGGAAACCTTCAACACTAACCCAACCTCGCTTAATAATCGTGTTATTCGTGTTGACCCGCTTAACTTTTTAAATCTAATTTCTTTTCAGAAACAAAAAATATAACATAAAAAACTAATAAAAGAATAGTAAATAAATTTTGAAACATCACTTTTAAGCTTCCATTTGTGTATTAGTCCATTGAACTAATGCATATCACAGTTTTGAACTTTATTTTATGATATTATCATTAATTAAGTGACTTATTTCTCGACATTTTTGAATAATCGTGTCAGAGTGTGTCAATTTCGTGTTGAAAATCTCGACACTAACCCAACTCATTTAACTAAACATGTTACTCGTGTCGACCCGCTTAAATTAATCGTGTCGAAAATCTCAACACTAACCCATTTATTTCGTATCCAATTCGTGTCGTGTTATCGTGTCGTGTCAGTTTTTGACAGTTCTAACTAATAGAAATCCAAAAACTTTCACAATTCAACCCAAAACTCAACTTCACACAAAACTCCTTGGGACTATAAACGGCAATACCTAATTCTTGGAACACACGCAGATTTTCTTGACTTCAAAAGTCAGCTTCTTAGATTGATCTAGATAATAGACACTTTCTTAGGTTGAATAGAATAAATACTTTCTTTTTTTTTTGAAAGAAGGTTGAATTGAATAAATACTGAAATACATATAAAGTCAATTGCCCACTACGGCCACTAGCACTCTAGCAGTTCTTGGTCACCTTCCGATCTCCTACCTACGTTACAGCCTTACAGACGCCGTCCAAGACGGTAATGGAATTCAGTCTTGGGCCCAAGTCAAAGCACAAGATCGAACCTTCCTTACGTATTACGTCACCACTTGCATAACCCACAATGGATTTAGACCCAAATGGGGTCCACTCAACTTGCTTCCCACGATATCTCTTACACTCTTATCTCTGATCTCACCCCCTTTATATTTGTATGTGCGAAACCATTAGCGCCATACCAGTAGTTCATTGATACCATTATTTTATTTAAAATAATCATTTGCACCAAAAACACACAAGCTAGTTGATCGATGTTTTGCAATTGACTGATTCATATCCATTCTCATCTCTTACATACAACATACATAATGAAGAATCAGAGATCATCTACCTTCCATTTTGTGCTGTTACTTCTCTTTCTCTCTCCTATCCTCCTCCCACTGGCCACCGCACAGCAGCCGTCTGATCAATTATCCTCATCCGACGACCCCGAGATTGACAACAGTCATGTTAGTCCATCAATGGCGTTGATTGTAATAGTACTAGTCTTAGCCTTCTTAATCACCGGATGTGTCTCAATCTACATCCAGCAATGCTCAGACTCTTCATCACCTACTTCAATCAGTGCTCCTATAGATGTTGTTGGCCGGACAAGAAACGTTATTCGTGGTCTCGACCAATCAGTAATCGAGACATTCCCGACATTTCTATACTCAGAGGTGAAAGAATCCAAAACCAGCAAAGAATCGCTCGAATGCGCTGTTTGTCTCAGCGAATTCAATGACGACGAGATTCTCCGTTTGCTCCCCAAATGCGACCACGTCTTTCATCCTGAATGTATCGACGCTTGGCTTGTCGGACACACCACGTGCCCCGTTTGCCGCGCTAACCTTATTCCTGATCCCAACCAACTCGGTAACTCGGCCGAGTCGACTCACCGAGTTAACTCGGACGGCGATTTAGAGGACCCCTCTGAAGTGCGTATCACGATCCCGGAGGACATTCCAAAATGGAAGTTGCCGAGATCGCACTCGACGGGTCACTCACTGGGTCGACCCGTTAAGGAGAGCGAGTCAGTAGAGAGGTTTACGTTAAGGCTACCAGCAGAGGTTCGGAGAGAGTTGATGGCGAAGGCGAAGCTGAAGAGAGCGACGAGCCTTGTGGTTTTGCCTCGGGAGGAGAGCTCCAGGAGAGGATATAGGATCGGTGGAGATGGTGAAGGGAGTGGGAGTAGCCGTTATGGACGGATTTTTGGACGGTCTAATATGGATCGGTGGTCTTTAGCTCCGTTTGTGTCGAGATTAGGTTCGTTTAAATTAACGGCGAAGAGTGGGTTGGTGAATGGAGATGTAACGGCGGGGAGTACGGATTCGAAAAGGGTTTTGGGGACCGGTGTGACGCCGTTGGATTCATTATCTTCTCTTCCTGTATGATGGAATTTTTTCCGTTTATTTATTTATTTTTCCCCAGATTGACTTGAGGGAGATTTGTTAATAGAAAATGTACATTCTGGTCTAAATGGAATTTGGCGGGCAATAGTTTAGGAAAATTGTGTAGCTACTAGATTATTTTTTTTTTATTTTATTTTAGCAAGAGAACGAGATTAAATTGTTGGGCCTGTATGTATACTTTTCTTTTTTAAAAACACAGATTCGATGCGGGCTTTCTTATTTATTGGGCTCAGCTCATAATAGACACACAAACTAAATATATATTTTTCCTGGGCCTGATCAAATTTCACCAAGTAAGCCAAAAAAAAAAAATACAGCATGTTTTGTGTGGACTTAGTCCATCGTGAACCAAATTATTTTAAGGGGTGGTTCCAGGTGAAGTAAGGGGTGACTCCAGGTAAAGTATGAGAGTGGCTCCAGGTAAAGTAATTTTAAGGCGTGGCTGCAGGTGAAGTAGGAGGTGACTACAAGTAAAGTAGGGGGGTGGCTCCAGGTGAAGTAGGGGTGTGCCAAGTATAAATTTGAGGGGTGACTCTAGGTGAAGTAGGAGTGGCTCCACTATTAAAGGGGAGTGACTCCAAGTAAAATAAGAGTGACTCCAAATATTGATCCACCATAAACTAAGTCCATTCAAGTTTTTGTAAAAAAAAACACTCCAAAGAGAGTCAAACATTTACAACAACGGTCACTTTGAACTCAAAATAATGCTTATACTGGAGGTGCTAAAATAGAGGTGATAAAGGGGATCTGAGCAAAACATGCATTCTTTGTGACAGGAGCTAGTTGTTGAAGCAAACACAATTGCAGCAGGTTTCTTTTTTTTTTTTTTTTTTTTTTATAAGAGTTTCTCATTGAACTTAAAGGCATGTGTCTCTTATAGATCACCACAAAAACACAATTATAGCAGGTTTACATGGCAATTTCGTAGCCAAGTTGGCTACACCCACAATAATAATGAAGTCATAGGTTGGTAATAATAAATTCTACGTACTAAGTTTTCAATAAATTTAAATTTAAAAAAAAATTAAAATACTACCATACTAGGGGTGAGCATGGTCGGGTACCCGCCTAAAATACCTGGAACTGGTACTGACGGATCCTGAAATCTGGGAACTGGTACTGGAACTGGTACTGAAACTGGCTGGTACCGATTTCGGGACCAAGTACCCATTTTCACTTTTTCATAGACTTTTTGGTTCTCTTTTTTCCCCAAAACTTAATATTATTTTATACAACTCTCTTTAATAAACCATCTATTACTAAATTTTACCTAATATCATAATATTATAACCCAAAAACGAAAATACAAAAACAATAATTAATAAAACTCAATGCCACATCAAAGTATGAAACTCATAAACTAGTTATTGGAATTGGTCTTGCCGGGTTCCCGGCGTGTACCTGGTCCCAAAAACTGGTACCCGAAACTGGTACTGGTTCCAACCAGTTCCGAAATTCTGGAACCAGAACTGGTCCCGGTGGGGCTGGTTCCAAGTCTGGACCCACCGGGTCCTGACCGGTTCCGGATCCAGAACCAGGTACTTGGTCCCATTGCTCACCCCTAAATTATGAATGAGTGTTGTGTAGACAAGTTTAATAGGGAATTAGAATTAGAATTAGAATAGGAAACTAATTCTGTACATATCTTCAGTAACCCTAAATACACTCATATATATATATATAAATATGTGCCAGGCTCCCATATTGGAGCAAGTCATCCAGTATAATTTCTGTACATGGTATCAGAGCACAGGTCTCCTAAATAAAATTCCCACCCGCCTCCCTTGCAAACCCTGCCTTCTTCTTTATGTCTTCGGATTTTAACGCCTCCCTTCCTCTGTCAACCATGGCTACTACCTCTGTTGCTGAGTTAGTCTTCCCTTCAAAACCACAAAATTCATCCTTTTCCTCGGCTGTGTTTGAGGCGGGCTCTTCGTCTCATCCACGAACGCCTCCAGGGTTTCATGCGGGTATAAGTCAACCTCTCTTCTCGGCTGCCCCCATCAACTAGCCATCACTGTTGCTAATGGTACACAGATTCCAATTAATAAAATTGGTCAAATTAAATTAAATACTAAACCTAAGCCACTGTTTTTGAAGTCTGTATATCATGTGCCTCAGTTGAAGCATAATTTATTATCCATTAAGCAACTTTGTGACGAAAATAATTGTGATGCAAACTTTGACTCATCTTCCTTACGTATAAAGGACAAGAGAACGGGAGAGGTGCTTCTTCGGGCGTCCAGTAATGACAATGTCTACCCCATCATCGCACCTGTCGAGTTCTTTCACCCTGCTTTGTTGTCGATTCATGAGTCTACCGCAGTCTGGCACAAGCGTCTAGGATATGCAAGCTCCAAGGTCTTAGTTAGTCTTCGGAAACATCAAGGTCTTAGTATTGCTCATAGGTTTTCTTTAGATTGTGTCTCCTCTAAGCTTGGCAAGTCGATTAAATTACCTTTTGATGATGTGGATCACTTTTTTGATAAACCCTTACAGCTATTCATTCGGATGTATGGCAATCGCCTATATTGTCTAATTTGGGTTTTAAATATTATATTGTCTTTGTGGATGATTATTCTCGCTATGCTTGGCTATATCCAATGAAATATAAGTCTGAGGTATATGAGCATTTTTGCAATTTCCAGCGTTTAGTTGAAAATTTATTTGATTGCAAAATAAAATTGTTTCAAAGTGATGGTGGGCGAGAATTTGATAATAAACCTCTTGTTAAACATTTTGTGCAAAATGGGATTTATTTTCGAAAGTCATGTCCTGGGACGTCTAAACAAAACGGTGTAGCCAAGCGCAAGCATCATCATATTCTAGAGATGACTCGCACCATGCTTGTTGAGGCGTCCATGCCGGGACAATTTTGGGATGACGCTGCCTATACTTCTATATTTATTATTAATCGTCTTCCCACTCCTATTCTTGGTGATGTATCCCCGTTTGAAAAATTATTTGGAAAATCACCAAATTATAATTTCTTACGTGTTTTTGGCACTGAATGTTTTCCTCATTTGACGGTATCCCCACCTCACAAACTAGTACCTTGATCTGTTCGCTGTGTTTTCATTGGGTATGCTCCACATTACAAAGGTTATCACTGCCTTAATCCCACTACGGGACGTGTCTATGTTAGTCGTCATGTTCAATTTCATGAACATGTTTTCCCATATCGTCAGCTTGTGCCTTCTAGACCGTCTCTTGATGTGTCAAGTCATGATACCTGTCCATCTTTACTCTTGTCACACTCAAAGCCTACTGTAACAAAGCAGACCATGTCGTCTTCCTTGCCCATGTCTTTGGTTGAAACGTCGTCAAGCGTTCTCCCCGTGGCCTCTGCTCCTTTGCCTATGTCTACCTCCCTTGACTTGGTTGCGCCCTCCGCTGCCACTACATCGAGTCCTGCTGCCCTCACGACGAGTCCTCGTACATCGTCACCTGAGTCACGCAGTGACTCCCTTGCTTCTGTCAATCTATCTCCAGCGTCATCTCCGTCCCTTGTGTCGTCCCCTGGTAAGGTCGTGTCTCCCGCTGTGAGTCAGGTCCAAGTGTCTTGTACCCCTGCTGCTGGTGATGCTCTCTCATCGCCTATGTCCCCTTGTGACGTGCAGCTCAGCACCTTTCCTGGTTCGTTGTCTGTGTCTCCCTCTCAGCAGGTTGAGACATCTCCTTCTCAGCATGTTGAGACATCTCTTTTGCATATGTCCTCTGGCCCCCAGCCCACTTCACATCACATGGTCACCCATTCTAAACTTGGCATTACCAAACCCAAGAAAATATTTTCTTTGCAAACTGAGGTAACTGTTGATCCGACTTCATTTACAGTGGTTAATAAGGATCCAAAATGGCGCCAAGCCATGACGGACGAATTTAATGCTTTTGTAGAAAATAATACATGGGATCTTGTACCTTATAGCGACAATATGAATGTGGTGTCCTGTAAGTGGGTTTATAAAACAAAATTTAATTCTGATGGGACGATTGAGCGACATAAGGCGAGGTTAGTTGCCAGAGGGATTCATCAAATTGCTGGTATAGATTTTCAGGAGACGTTTAGTCCTGTGGTCAAACCGACTACGGTTCATCTTATACTTTCCATTGCTGTGTCTTGTGGCTGGACTATTCGTCAACTCGATGTCAAAAATGCCTTTTTGCATGGGTACTTGAATGAGGAGGTTTATATGTCTCAACCTCCTGGTTTTGTTCATCCTCAGTACCCCAACCATGTTTGCAAGCTTAAACGTTCTATCTATGGTCTTAAACAAGCCTCCGGGGCATGGTATCATCGTTTTAGCACATTTATTGTGCAATTGGGGTTCATATGCAGCAAATGTGATACTAGTATGTTTGTCTATCGTGCTGGGTCTTTTATAGTTATTCTCTTGCTGTATTTTGATGATATCATTCTTACTAGTAATTCTCCCAAGCTCTTATCCAGTCTTATAGACCGTCTTCGTACTCAATTTGCTATGAAAGACTTGGGCGACCTACATTATTTTCTAGGGGTTCAGGCGGTACGGACATCCATGGGTCTATTTCTCTCCCAGAACAAATATGTCACAGACCTTCTACAAAAATTCCACCTTCATACTGTCAAATCTGTTCGTACCCCAGTTGTTTCTCGAACCACATTATCTCTGTTAGATGGTGAATTGCTTGCCGATCCCACTGAATATAGAAGCATGGTTGGGGCTTTGCAGTACTTGACTATAACTCGACCTGATATTGCTTATGATGTTAATATGGTGTCTCAATTTATGCATGCTCCTCGTACTGCTCACTTACATGCTGCCAAGCGCATTTTCAGGTACCTTGCAGGCACAATAGATCATGGGCTTATTATGCATTCTGGCAAAGCACCCTCTGCTATTGTTGCCTATTCTAATGCAGATTGGGCAGGTTGTCCAGACACTCGCCGCTCGACCACAGGTTATGCTGTATATTTAGGCTCCAATTTAATATCCTAGCGTAGTAAGAAACAACCCACGGTGTCTAAATCTTCTATGGAAGCGGAGTATCGCTCTGTTGCCTACTCTGTTGCTAAAACACTTTTTGTTCGCTATCTCCTACTTGAGATTGGCCTTTGTCTTCATCGGCCTACTACGGTTTATTGTGATAATGTGAGTGCTACGTACATGTCTGTCAATCCTATTTTGCATGATCGTAGCAAGCACATTGACGTCAACTATCATTTTGTGCGTGAACAAGTTGCTAATGGTTCGTTGGTGGTTCGTTATGTTCCTACTAAGTTTCAGCTTGCGGATATCTTCACCAAAGGGTTGTCTTCTCAACAATTTCTGTATTTAAAAGACAAAATGTCAGTGTGTGCCCCTCCTACAATTTGAGGGGGTGTAATAGGGAATTAGAATTAGAATAGGAAACTAATTCTGTACATATCTTCTGTAACCCTAAATACACTCATATATATATATATATATATATATATATATATATATATATATATATATATATATGGGCAAGCCATCCAGTAAAATTTCTGTACAAAGTTGACTATACCTAGGTATACCCAAGAATCCATAAGATACGTGGTACTCATTTAAGATGCTGCCACTCTTCCCATAAAAAAAAAAAAAAAGATGCTGCCTTTCTCATAATAGAAAAAAAAAGATGAGAGAGAAACGCAGGAAGAGAGAAAGAGAAAAAAGAAGCCCCAAAGAACCCAAAGCCACTCCATTTTATTTCCCAGATCACTAATCCACCTACTTTCTTTGTCCTTCTTTGCATAAATCATGCAATTCACAGTAATTCAAGGTTTCTCTACTGTTTACATGTTCAAATTCAGTCCTTTCAAGCCATTATTAAGGATTATTCAGCTAAAATTAGGGGCCCTTGGTTGAACCCTAAATCCCCAAATTTCTTCTACTCTTTCAGATCTAAAATACCTCGGTATTATCAAGCTATTTCCACCATCACTCTCAAATCCCTTTCCCTTGTCTGCTCTGATAAGCCTTCTCAGAAAAAACATCAACAAAGGTCATATAGACCCTCGACGTTAGAAGTTTTGGTCGCATGGGCCACCGACGTTGAAAATAAGTCATATAAACCCTTAACGTTTCATTTTTGGTCATATAGAACACTTAATTACCGAAAAGTAAGAGAGTGCACAACACACTCCGATAATACAAATAAGTAAATTAAAAGAAACAAATAAAATGGGTTAAATGTTCAACCAAAATCAGCTATTCTAGCTTGTGTACTTCTACTCGACTAAGATAATCCAAATGTTCAGCTTATCAAATGTTTACAGGATCCAAATGTTCAGCTTCACACCTCGTAGCAATAACCAAACTCTTATATACCTGTGTTTTTTTCATAAGCGAACACCTTTATGTACTATTTATTTATTTTGTGTACAATATATTATTTGGTAGTTCTGCAAGTGAAGTGGCCATGTTATCTTGTATAAATTTAGTTCTTTGGTTGATGATATGAATTATGTGTATTGGTAGGTACATGTAATATGTAAGGTTTTATTATAAAGAGGTGTTGAGTTTAATATGTGTATTTATAACACACAAAAACTCATTTGAATCGGCCTTAACATGAGACGTCTCTAATAAGCATGCCGTCATGCTTAATTATAAAAAAAAAAAATATGCCGTCATACTTATATATAGAATGTTACCTTATATTGATGCCGCCTCATATGAAGTCAGTTATTTACAACAACCCATTAGAGTTCATGTCTGATTATTTTTGTATGTCATGTTGTTTATGCTAATATATGAAGAACTTAATATAGAGTGCCACATTTGCACCCAAAAAAAATAGAGTGCCAGATATATTGATGTAGTAAGTCCATAGTGTTTAATTGTGGAAGAAATGCAGAGGCTAAATTTTTGGTGTGGCTATGACATGTAAAGCTCAACTTGTTAATGCCGATTATTTGAGTATTCTATTTGAGCATTTTGCCAAACTTGAACCTATTACTGATTTGTTATTTTTTTCATTTTCGCAAATGAATTGTAAATAGATTCTATGGATAAATTTGTCTCACCACTATTTTTTTCTTTGCTTACCTGCATCATCGGAGTTTGATTTACACTTTCCCACTTTTCCACTTTCCGGCAATCAAGTATTCTATATGGCCGAAAATAAAACGTTGGGGTTTTATATGACCCAATTTCAACGTTGGTGGCTTACCCGACCAATACTCCTAACGTTAGGAGTTTACCTGACCTTTGTTGAAAAAACATCAGCTTGATTTAGCACGATTTGGGGGTTTCCAATCGACGGCCAATTCTCGAGGTTTGGTCTATTATCTCATCAGATCCGTTGGTTTTACCTACTTCCAGTATCTGCTCTGTGTGAATTATTCAAGTGTATTTTTCAAGTACCCTCCTCGTTTTAATCGCCTCTCTCTTTCTAGTGAGTGGGTAGTATTACTGTTGAAGCTTTCATCTTTGACGGGTTTGGCTCTTCACACCTTCTCTCGGGCTTCCTCTCAGTACAGCTTGTCTTTTCTCTTGCTGGGTTTTTTTTTTTTCTCAAAAGGCGACGTGGTTCCTATTTCGACCCGTAGTTGGCGGTTGTTTGTCTCATCCTCTGATGAGTCTTTTGCTGGTGGGGCGAGATGTCTTGCTCCCCAGATTATATGGTCTGTGTTGGTTCCTATCTTATTGGTAGTTACAAGTCAATTCGTTTATCCCTTGCTCTCTGAAGCCATTCCTGTGTACTTTGGGGCATTTAATGTTTCTACTATACAAGATTTCACCTTCTCGTCAATTGTTTTTTTATCCAATGACTATTAAATGTAGACGCCGAAATTTTGACTCCTTTTTATTTTTTATTATTATTATTATTATAATTTTTAGTTTTTATTTTATAAAATGTTAACATAGACAAATGTTTATGCTTTGGATAGGGATCACTTTTAGTGTAGACATTGGTCTTTTTTAATGTCAAATTGGGTTAATTTAATGTAATAAGGGATACTTTTAATAATCCCCAAACCAAAACTCATAACAAAATAGAGAGAAAAAGAGAAAAGAAAAGAAAAAAAAATATGATTTTGTCTCACAAGTGGGCCCCACCAAATCAAAAAAAGGGAAATAAAACGAAAAAAATCCCATTCTCCCCGGTAACTAGCCACCCCCTTCCTTTTTTATTTTTCTTTTTCCTTTTTTTTACTTTCAGCTTTTCCCTCTCTCTCTCTCTACCTGGTTTCCCTTAGCATTTAGCAAATCAACTTTTTTTTTTGGTCTCTTTCTTTCTTCCTCTTAATTAGTATTTGTTTTATCTTTAATTTTGTTTTACTTTTACAAAATCACAAAGTATCTAGTTTGTCTCATTTTTACCCCATTTAATGTTTTGAACAAACCTCTTTTAGAATCTTATTTTTTTACTTTCTTTTTTACTTCTTCCACCCACCTAAGGTTGACTCCTAAACTTGCCCCTTAATAACCTATTTTTTTTTAATTTCTTTTAACTTTTATAATTGATTTTTATTACCTTAAAATTCTGATTTTTTAAAACCCTCAACCCTAATCTCCCACCCTTACATTTGCCTATAAATACATCTCATGTTCCCACTAACAAAGGGCTTTTTGCTGAGTGAATTTTCCTAAGTTATTTTCTCATCTTCTATCTCTACTCCTCACTTTCTAATAGTCTTAAATTAGATTTTTTTAGAAGTTAAGAAAAATCAAGAAGAAAAACCAAAAAAAACAAACACAAACACAAACACAAACACAAACACAAACACAAAAAAAGGGCTATTTTAGTATTAATCTCCAATAATTGAAGAATCAAGATCAACCTCAAGCAAAGGGTAACAATATCTTCATTTTTGTAATTTTTTTATTCCCCTTTTCATTCTTTTGATCTTTGTGTAAATCCCTCTCCCATTTCTATTCATTACGTAATTTTATTTATTAAACTAACTTAACTAATTATAAACTCACTCATTGGTTTGTTGCGATATGGGATGATCCATTGGGTTTACCATTTTTCAAAGGCCAAGAAACTAATAGGATTCAACCTTCATTGAGGGTTTAGACGTTAATTACAAGATAAAAATGAAAAATCGGTGAGGATGAGTGAGTGCTAACTTTGTGTGTGTGTGTGTGTGTGTGTGTGTTTTACTTGTGTTGTTATACTCCCCATCTTGATATTCTTCATCAAAAATACTAAAAAATGTTCATTTTGCATACCAAACGAAATAATGGCCTTAGAGGAATATTATTTAGTTGTTGTAATAATCTCGAACTTTTAACAGTTTCGTAGTATCAATTTCTTTTATAGTTTGAGGATCATCCAACGGTTAGATCTGAGTGAACTTAACTCTAAACAAAACTTTGGTTTGTCATCCTTAAAATAAAATAAATTTCACCAAGATCCAACGGTTAATTACTTAGTTATAACGATTCGAAGTTGAGGTGTCCAGATCTTACCCTTAAGAATAAAACGAGCTATAACTTGTGAAAATAAACGATTTAGACTTAAGCTATTTCTGGACAATTTGTAAATGACATTTCCACGGTGCTACAGAGATCGAGTTTATATATTTTGGACAAGTAACGAATTTACTGTGAATTCGTTAGTGACGAAGTTATGCTGGACAGTTTGGACATTTGGACATTTTTAACTTGTTAAACAATGACCTAATTACCTCACTTACGAACATCACTAATTTTCCATTGTTTGTCGTGACATTCCTCAAGGTATGTACTTGATACTGTATAAAACAGATGAAGTCATAATGAGTATAAAAAATGCTAAAAATGAATAAACTAGCTAATGTCCAGAATTAATAACCTTCAATAACCTATAAATATCATAGTGATTTGCACTACCTCAATGCAAAGTGACTATTGGAGTGAATATTGGACTCAATTTCAACCATTTTAGACTTTGAAATGACTCGATTTAGACTTCTAATGTATTTTTAACGAATTAAACAAAATTACGCAATAATTTGCCAAGAGATAAATGTTTCTGTCAAACTTGTCATCATGAACGAAGTGCTGGACTTTTGTTTAATTTCGTTAATTGTCTTAACTTCCACGATAATTCTCGATAATTTGTGTACATAATCACAAATTGACCTAGTTTAATGTGTGGAAATATTGGACACTAAATCCTTGTAATTAATTCCAGTTAAATCGAAAATCGCAAGTCTGAATTTAACTTCCAAAAGCTGCTAATTTGACGATAATGTCCTACTCACGAACTGTATCAACTTGAGATTTTTACAGTAGAAAAAGGACCCAAAATGACACAGGTTAGGATTTGAAATCACTCCATTTTCTTACTCTAAGACGTAGTTATGATTTTTCGAAGTTCTATCCAGACTTGCACAAAAACCGTTTTCCTTTCCTCATTTGAGGATATTTGCTTAATTATCAAGTGAAAAGATAAAAATATGAAACTCTCCAGTCTAGATCTATAATGAGTCTAGTTAATTTTGAAAATAACTTCATGAATAAAAAGAAGCGTTTGGACCATTCCCTTGTCCAAATTCGTGAGAGTGCGCTGTAAATAATCAATTTTTAGATTAATTCATTGAAAATAATGATTTCAACATCGGTTTTCTGAACTTTCGAAGGCGGGAGCCAATCCCGAGCCCCGGAGCAACAATGGATATCGAGACCGAGTGATATTTTATTTTTGTAGGATTCGTACATATTTGTATCATTTTGATGTATATATTTTCCAATAATGTAATTCGTCTCCCTAAGGCCATTATAAATTCGTTTGTGTACATATTTGCGTATGCATATTTTCACTAAATAATTCAACTCACCATAATAAAAAATATTGTTTGACTTAACCATGAGTGTTTGCATACTTATACAATTATTGTTGATAAAGACCGGTATATTCACTTATGTACAAAACCGGCCCAAAATCAAATTCGAGGTTTGACTCACTTATTCACTTATACGTGATCATGGGTATTTCACCTACCACTATTCAAAACCGAATTCACTCATCAATCTCTAGTGGATATTTCCCCATTGGTGTGAATCCTTATTGGACTATCCCACGGTCGAAAACCGCTTTCCTAGGTGGAATACTTATGATCGAATGTAAATGAATAATTGAGCGTCCCCTCTTATTTGGCTTTGGGCCATCTCGGGGAATTTCATCTAAGACTCCTTCGAACCACTATTCACCAAACCCATAACCAAACACTACTCAAATCATCCATTTATCCAACCCCAGTGAACGTTATTCCCCAGTGAAGAACGGATATTTTCGAGAAGTCTAATACTTATACTCAAAGCTAAGAATTGGGTTGATCCTCGTATATCACCAGATGTTCTTGGGTTGAACGCCTCGAAGGAGTAGGCAAATCATCCCATTTTGAACCATTTCTTGCTCCATGTTTGGGGAGTAGGAGGTTCCTCGGATCAATTCGACTCTAGTAGCGAGTTATCTTATAAGTTTCTCGATTATATCCCTCTAAACGGGAAAGAACGAACACACCCGCCTTAGTGGCACCCAAGAGTCTAATGACGGAATTCCCCGTTCAAGAACTACGATTAAGGCTTTGATCCATTAGTAGATTCAAGTCCTACGATGATTGGTACGTAATGCAGTATAAGCGTATCCAAGCCCGTTGTACATATGTGAATATATCGATTTTAGGCATTTGCCTTGATTTGCGTGCAAATATGTTGTGTGACAATGTGAACTTATGTGTTTTCATTTTTAGGCATAATGTAACCAAATTCAAAGCTTTCAAAGGGATTTGACGTATTAGTAAAGAGCCCGTCAATACGGAGGAGGAGACGGGTCCGAGTGATGTCCGCACCTTCTAACCTAGACCCCGAACCCAAATCTTTGTATTCGAAGACCAGTCACAAGAATTTTCGTGCCTTATCGCAATGGAGTCAATTTTGGGTTTCTTAAATGATTTTCTTTTAAATCTTTTATAAAACCCTTTCCTTTTGGAACCCGTCCTTGTTTGGGTCATAACAAGGTGGCGACTTCGAACCCTTATTTATATTTCATTTTAACAAGGTGGCGGTTTCGAACCTTACGATGATTCCTTGACAATTGACCCCTTCAATCGGTCGATTTCCGTGGGATGCGACCCTTGGCGCATAACGCGACGATTCCCGGGCCCTAATCCTAAAAACCCGAGAATTCGGCTCCACACTAAAAGTTTCAGAAATGTAGTAATGGAGGAATTTCCTGTTAAGGAAACTCATGTGAACATTGCTTATGAAACGGAAATTGTTATTTTAGATGATTCAAATCTTGATGCTGCTTCTAGTATGAACAATCCTAAGTTTGATTTTTTATCTCCTTCTCTGCCTGCTGGTTTTGTCATGGACAATATTCCTCAAGTGCTTGAGGATATGCAGTCTTTTAATGGTAATAGTCTATTAGGCAAAATGCTAGGTAATCAGGCTAATTATAAAGCTATCATGACCAAAACTCATAATGATTGGAAGTTTATTAAGGAACAGGTGCATTATCATGATTTGGGAAGTGGTTGGTATATGTTTAAATTTTCTAATTCTCAAGATAGGTTGACTGTTTGGAGAGAGAGAGGCCTTACCATGTTGCTAACCAATTTCTTATTTTCATTCCTTTGGAGGATAATTTTAATCCTGTTACCAAGAAACTTAACCATGCTGATTTTTGAATAAGAATTCCAAGATACCCAGTTGAGCTTCTCAGTCTAGAGGCTGTGATGGCTTTTTTTTTTTGTAAAGATCAATGAGTTGGGAACCTATGTCAAACATGAAAGTTTCTCTACTGCTAAGAAGGGCTTGAGGTTTGCTAGAGTTTGTGTCAATGCTAATATTTCTCAACCTCTTAAGACCTTTTCCCAGATCCCAAGAAAAACTGGTGCCCATTGGTACTCAGTCTGGTATGAGAGTTTTTTAGATGGTTGTATTTGTTGTGGCTCAAATGATTATAAGTTACTAGCTTGTCCTCTGAACTCAGATGCTAACAGAGTCAATGAGGTGGTACTTTACCATTGTTCTGAGCACCAAAAACTCATAGAGAAAACCATTAGAGATGCTATTGTTGTTGCAGAGTCTCTTGCTAAGGCTAATGAATGGATTCCTGCTCATTTTAAATCTGGTTCTGGGAATTTTACTGCTGCTAAGAGATTTGTCCCTAAATTTGTGTATAACAACAATGATTTAAGGAATATTAATGCTATAAAGAAAGGTGTTAGTGTTGAGATGAGTCAGTCTGCTAATATTGCCCCAGATTCTGATGGTGGTTCTAAAAATAAAAGTACCATTGTGATCAAATATGTTGCTGGTACTAGCGCTGTTCCATCATTCGGTCCAGATCGGATTTTTGGACCGGACCGGACCGACCTGGCCAAGATCGGACCGGTTCAGACCGGTTATGCTTTTGGACCGGTCAGAATGGGTTTCGATCCGGTCCTGTCTAAAAGTACGGTCCGGTCTGGACCGGATGGTAAATGGTGGGAAAAGCTAAAAAAACGATCTTGAGCTCTTTTTAAAAAACCGGTATGGTCCGGTCCAAGACCGGGTACAAACCGGTCCGGTCCGGGTCTAGACCGGTGAACAACCCTAGCTGGTACAGCTGGTTTTACAAAGAATAGTGTTGGGGAAATTGTTGGGAAAGATAAGGGTCTAATGGTTAAGCCTAGTTCTTTGGGTATGGATGATTCTGATGCTGTGGTACCTGATCTTTGTGTTCTGGGAGGTCTCTCTAATGATGAGAGGACTATGCTGAAAAGTTCTGACCCTGGTCCTCTCTCTCTTAAAGTGAGGATTCCCCCTCATCCCTCTTGTGGTCTGCTTGGCTTGCCTAGCTGTTCAGCAAAAGTGGTTAAACCTCTGCAGATCTTGTTTCCCTCTGATGTTCTCTAGCTAATGCATTTGAGCAGCTTGAGGAGGGCCTTGATCTCTCTGTTGTAGAGACTAAGTCAAGTTTCAAAGTTGCTCATGCAAGGCAATGAGGCTGGTGATGATCTGATTGGGGAGGAATTTGATGATGTGACCCCAGAGGGTTCTTTTCATTCTATGCAGTCCAACAACTCTCTACTTAAGCAGATCACTCAGTTGGATGTTGAGGATACCTCTGCTGCTCTATCTCCCAATTCTGCTCACTTTGAAAACTCTAAGAGAAGGATCAGTGATTCAACTCATGTTGATTCAGCCTCTAGCTCTCTGAAGAGAGCAAGAAACTAATAAAGTCTACTCCAAGCCTATTAATGTCTTCTAAATAGCTTATTTATGAATAAATTTGCGTTTTGGAATGTTAGAGGGGTGAGTAGAAAAGATTTTGTTGAAGATGCGAAATTATTTTGTAAGATTCATCATGTGAACTTGGTAGCTTTAGCTGAGACCAAAGTTCAATATGAACCCTCTTCAGCTCTTGTGCATCAATTTGGCTTTTCAAATTATGAATGTATACCTTGTGTGGGTTATTCTGGTGGTATATGGGTTCTTTGGCAGCAACACCTTCTTGATGTGGTTGTTTTATTTAAAGAAGTTCGTTTTATAGCTCTTTCTGTTAAAAATTTTAATGGCTCCCCTCCCCTTGTTATTATTTTCTGCCATGCTCCAGCTCAAGCAACCCTTAAAAGGCAGTTTTGGTCAGATTTACTTAACTATTGCACAATATTAACTTGTCCGTTTGTTTTAATGGGAGATTTTAATGAAATTTGTTCCGCATCTGAAAAATTGGGTGGGGCTATACCCCATAACAGCAGGTTTGAAAGATTGTTAGAGTTCAAATTTAAAGCAAATGTTATTGACATTCCCTTTGTTGGTAGCAGCTTTACTTGGACAAAAATAAGGCAGGTGATGGTAATGTATTGGAAAGGCTTGACAGGGTCTTGACGCCTCCTTCCTGTTTATCCACTTTTTCTTTGATGCATGTATCTCACCATGATTTTTCATCTTCTGATCATTGTCCTATGATTCTGAATCTTAATATTATAAGTACCTTTGCTCCCCCTCCCTTCAAGTTTGAATCTGCTTGGATCAAGAACATTGGTTATGAAAAGATTGTTCGCACAGCTTGGAATTCTAGAAGCAGTGGGTCTCTCATTAAAAAAAAAAAAAAAAATAGAAGCAGTGGGTCTCAAATGTATCAACTAGTACAAAAAACCAAACTTTTGAAAAATCTCTCAAAGAATTGGGCTAAGCTAAAGTTTGGTAATATAACAAGGCAACTTAAGGAAGTAGAATGTCAAATAATTAGTGTGCAAAGCAAGTTAACTACAGCCCCTACGAATTTACATTTAATAACTGCCCAAGATAACCTTGTTTGAAAAAAAGCAAAGTTAATCAATTTTAATCGTACTTATTGGTCTCAACGAGCTAGAGAAAAAAATCTAGCTTTAGGAGATAGGAATTCAGCTTATTTTCAAACTAAAGCTACAATTAGAATGAGTAGAAAACGGATTATGGATTTTGTGAATAGAGAAGGTATTCACTTCACAGAGCCAACTAGTATAAGGCAAGAAATAACAAAATAATTCAAATCTAGATTTCATAAGGATAACAACTGTTATTTAAATGTTGATGGAGATTTACAGGATATTAAGAAAGAGATCTCTGATGAGGACAATCATTGTCTAACAGAAATGGTTTCTGATGATGAAATTAAAGAAGCAATCTTCCTTCTTGCCCCTAATAAGTCTCCTGGTCCTGATGGATTTTCTGCTATTTTTTTTATCAAACTTACTGGACTATTCAGGGACTTTCTATTAACAGAGCAGTTAAAGCTTTCCTTTTTTCAGCGAAAATTTCGAAAGAGATAAATCAAACCTTTATAGCTCTGATTCCTAAAATTGATAATCCTAATGCTGCTAATCATTTTCAACCTATTATTGTTTGTTCTTCTATTTATAAAATTATTTCAAAAATCTTAACCTCTCGCTTGAAGACTGTTATTGGAAAGCTAAGTCATCTCCTTCAAGGTGCCTTTGTGGCCGACCGTTGTATTCAGGATAATATTCTTTTAGCACACGAAAATTTTCACTCTTTCCGTTCCAAGCAAGGAAAAAGCGAATGGTTAGTTATTAAACTAGATATGAAAAAAGCATTTGATAGACTAGACTGGAATTTCATCATTCAAGTATTCAGAAAATTTGGCTTTAATGAAAGATGGATTGGATGGCTAACAGAATGTATTTCATCAGTATCCTTTTCTGTACTTGTCAACAATGCTCCGGGTACAACTTTTGTACCGTCCAGAGGAATACGACAAGGGGACCCCTTGTCCCCTTATATTTTTATCCTGTGTGCTGAAGTATTAACTTGTAGGTTGCAACGAGAAAGTAATATCTCAAATAAAAGTATTGGCAAAAAGATTTGTCACGGTGCGGAAAAAGTGTCGTTTTTTACTTTTGCAGATGATACTATGATTTTTGCTGGAGCATCTAATCAAAGTTGTCATAGCATTAAGGATATTCTGGATCACTATTGCAGAATGTCGGGTCAAAAAATTAGTTTTGAAAAGTCAGCTTTTCAATGTACTAAGAACATCAGTCGACAAACAATTGAAGTTTGTAAAGGAATCCTTCTCATGAATCACTCAGTAACTCTGGATAAGTATCTTGGCTGTCCTATTATTAGCAACCGAGTCAATGGTACTACTTTTGAAGAAGTAATAAGTCGAACTGAAGGAAATTTATCAAAGTGGGAAGCTAATTCTCTCTCATATGCAGGTAGGGCAACACTTATTCAAGCTAATCTAGCGGCAGTGCCCATTTATACTATGCAAAGTTTCACGCTACCTTCTAGCGTTCTTGCTAAATTGGACAAAATTAACAGAAATTTCCTTTGAAATAAAAATCCGGATAGTTCTTCACCCAACCTTATAGGATGGGATAAAGTTTGTCGGCCAAAGAAATTGGGGGGTCTGGGATTAAGAAAGGCCGATGCTACTAACAAAGCTATGCAAATGAAATTAATATGGAAGATCCTGAAAGGACCTGAAAGTAAATGGGTTCGACTAATAAATCAAAAATATCTCAAAGGAGCTAACATATTAGACTTCACAAAAGGAAAAAAGAGTTCTTGGCAATGGTCTAATCTGCTTAAAGTACGAGACATCTTTAAAAATGGTCTTAGATGGCAAGTTGGTAATGGACAATATATCAAGTTCTGGACTGATTGTTGGGTATCTCCTCTACCCTTGGCTGATATCTTTTTGATGTTACGTCGGAAGATTCACTTTTTGATGTTTCTATACCTGAATCTTTCTTTATTAGATACAATTAGGGGTGTTCATATGCGGGTATCCGAAAATCGGATATCCGAAATTTGGGATACCAAATTTTGATATCCGAACACGTATCCGAAATTTCGGATATTCGATTTTCGGATACTAGGGATTCGAATAGTCGGATATCCGCTATCCGAAATATATTTTTATTTTTATCCTATTTTTTGCCTGGTATTTTGAAAATGTGAGCCAAATATTTCGGATAGTTTCGGATATTCGGATAGTTTCGGATAATTTTCGTATATTTCGGATAATTTTTAGTTTTTCGGATATTTTCGGATATCCGAATATCCGAAAATTTTGGAAAATGGTATCCGAACCCGTATCCGAAATTTCGGATATCAGTTTTTCAGGTATTCGAAATTTCGGATATCCACTTCTTCGGATAATTTCAGTTCAAATATTCGGATTTTCGGATCAGATGCTCGGGTTCTGATATTTTTGAACAGCCCTAGATACAAATCATACAATGGAGAATGAGATATCTCCTTACTTGCTAGAGTAGTTTCCCCTACCATAAAGGCTATTTTGGGATCCCTATTCCGTATAATGAGGTACTTGACCAGTTTTATTGGGGACTCTTAGCAGATGGAAAGTTTTCATGCGAATCCGCCTCCTGGCTAGCCCAGGGTATTAGAGATAAAATCAATACGAAGTGTGAATTTAGTTGGATTTGGGATCTAAATATTCCACCTAAAGTCAAATTTTTCTTATGAAAACTATGTTTAGATGGACTTCCCACTAAAAAAAGCAGACTGCAAATGAGTCATGTCTTTGTGTCTCAAGAATGTATTTTCTGCAATCATCATAGCGAAGACAAACTTCACTTATTCTTTGAATGTCCTAATCTCTTACAAACGATTAAAGAAGTAGAAAATCTATGTAATGTCAAGCTGAATGTGCCTAATAACTCCTCTGACTCATTTATAGAAAAATTAAATTACCTCAAGGCTACTCTTTCTAAAGCTAACTTAAATCTGTTAATCATGACTTGGTGGATGTTCTGGTTTGCTAGAAATAAAGTTCTATTTAACGAACTTAACACGTCACCCTTTAAGATAGCGATTTTCAGCAAAATAAGCTTTCATGAATAGGAAACACTCTCGAATAATGATCTTGATTTCAATGCAAGAGGTGTTTTTCCTAAGAAACATACTATTAAACAACCGAGAATAGATGTCAAATGGGTTGCACCAAGACAACATTATATTAAAATGAATTTTGATGGATCCAAGATCAACAATCAACAAGCAACGGCGGGTTTTGTTGTTCGAAATGAAATTGGAGATGTTATCTCCTTAGGTACTAGTTCTATTCTAATTGGCGGAAGCAACTGGATTGCCGGAAGGAGTACGAATGACACGCCAACTAGGTTATAGGAAAATCACGATTGAAGGTGACAACATGTCGGTTATTAAAGCAATAAGAGGAGAATGTCATATTCCTTGAGAGATAGAAAACATTATTATTGACACTAAGAAAGATCTTCACTTTTTTGACAGGGTGGAGGTGCTACACATTTTCAGAGAGGCAAATGCGGTGGCTGATTTCATGGCACATTATAGTCACACTTGTTCACATTTGAGTGTTTGGTCTACCTCCTTTTATCCGTCCCTAACCAATCTATTGTTTTTTTTTTTTTTTTTTTTTTTTTTTTTTGCTATGCTATCCAATCTGTTGGTTAGGGATGCTTTAGGCTAACCTTTTGATTGCCTGATTGTATTGCCTTTTCAAAATAAATAAATAAATAAATAAATAAATAAATAAATAAATAAATTAATTAATTAAGATGCTGCCATTAGTCTCAATAGTCAATATTTACCTAGTACTCCTACTTTTTTTTTTAATCCAGTATTCAGTCACATAGTTGAGTGGTTACAACTCTACATCATATGCGGACTTCTTTTCATTCATCTAAAAAAAAATCGAAATTAATAAATCAATATATATATATATATATATATATATATAGAGAGAGAGAGAGAGAGAGAGAGAGAGAGAGAGAGAGAGAGAGAGAGAGAGAGAGAGAGAGAGCATATTTCGAGAGCAATGAGGCGTGCCACGTAGGCGAGAATTTTAATAGCGCGCCACCTAGGCAAAGAAAATGACAAACAAAAGTAATTGTACAACGTTTAGAAGTCTTAGATAATGACAAACAAAAGTAATTGTACAACGTTTAAGAGTCTTAGATAATGACAAAATATAAGTGGTATAAAATGTTTAGGAATCTTAGCATTCTTACCAGTGTAAAATTAATTATTGATTAACTACTAGAGTTGTATGAGGATTATAACAGATTTTTATCAAATATTCAAAATAATATATAACGTTTTCTATACATCTCAAAAAATAACAAAAATTACACCATCAGATTCGGATCGGAAAATACTTCAAAACGAGATGCATTTACAATATGTTTAGAACATAGTATCCATTGATTTATAGGGAGCAATAAGGCAGACCACCTAAGCAAATAGCCTAGGACGCACCATCTAATCTAAGCAAATTTTAAAAATAATTTAAAAAAAATCTCTATCTACACGTAAGTCAAACTCATCTAAAAAAATAACAAAAATTACACCATCACATTCGAATCAAAAAATACTTTAGAAAGAGATGCCTACAATATGTTTTTATCAATGTCTATATTCAAAGTTGGCATCTTTCAAGAGTTTTAAGACACATCACAACCAATAATTTTAGAAAATAAAAAAAATGAGATAAAGAAAATGAGCACATAAAATGAAGAGATAAAGTTGTTAATAAATTTAGAACAATCCTTCGACTAATGCAATTGTACATAGAAGCAAAATAGTACTTGAGCCTTTGTTCGACTAATGCACTTGTATATAGAAGCAAAATAGTACTTGAGCCTTTCAACCTGTGGTGCAATGAGAGTGTCATTAGAACTCAAAGTGTGTGGTAAAATAAAACAAAATAAAAATAGCAATAAGAAGTTAGAAGCATTATGTCTCTATTAATCAAAGATTAAGAGGCTATATACATGTTCTCCAACCCCCCTCCTTTTATCGTAGGTTTTGCTTCCCCCCTCCTTTTATCGTAGGTTTTGCTTCCCCCCTCCTTTCTCTACTTAATTCTCTTTGTTTATTATTGTCAATGGAGTAATTCTTCTTATATTAATTAAGTTTTGTTTATGTGTTGCAGACTTGCAGGTATGTAATTGTGTAACATGGTTAATGGTTGTATGGACAATAATTGACAAGGCTGGCGGGGAACTTTTTTTAGATTTGTTTTATTTTATTTTTCATGAGCAATTGTGTCATAATCTTTACTATATGCACATATTGGATTATGGTTCGATGAAAATCAAGGGAGTAGACAGTAATCTCTCCTACACTCAATATTTTCATTGTTAATCTTTCACGTTTATTTATTTTTTCTATTCAGATAAGTTTAGTCCTAAAGAACACACCCTTTGTGTATCATATTATATTCTTTTATACAGTCTTCCTTTCTTATTGTTGTTGCTGTAGTATTTGCCCTTCAATTAGATCCATAACTTATGTTCTTATCTTTAACTTTGGTCTTATATGCTTACTTTCCCTATTTAACTCTTCTTGAGATATTATCCCTTAATAAGACTAATAAATTTTTTTCTTCATATATGCAGGTTTTGGAGTCATCGATATATTCTAATAACGTAGTATAGTAAGCATTTTTTTACATACATATTATTTCGTTTTTATTGATTGACTAGGTTTTGCAATTTCAATGTTGGGGTGGTCTACACTTGAAATACGTAATTATGTGTTTAACGAAAATTTATTTGCAGAAGATATAACCATACTATTTACTTCTTTGTTCTCTTTTTCAATTGGTGTGGGCTGTTTCTTTGGATTAGATAAAGTTTGGATATTGAGAAAAAAAAGTTTGATTTGTGATTAAACATTAGAGTTTTACGAAGGTTATAACAGATTTTTGTCCAATATTTAATTCTAATATAACATTTTCCATACATCTCAAAAAATAACAAAAATAACACTATCAGATTCGGACTGAAGAATACTTTAGAATGAGATATATTTACAATATGTTTAAATCATATATCTAAATTGCATTGAATTGTTAACTAAAAGAATTCAAAATAGAAACATAAGCAAAGAGATAGGATGCGCCCACTTAAGCGAGGATTTAGTTAGAAAACTTTATCAATTAACTTTTATGTCGAGATAAATAAAGAGGAAAAATAAAGTTATAGTAAAAATATAGATAACCTTATTATAATTTTATCTTTATTTTTTTTATTACAAAATTGAAGAATCTTTTGATTCGTGAAATATAAAATGTACATTTTTATAATTAACTAAAAATTACTTTTCAACGGGTTAAATATAAAATGTGCACGGTTATAATGAATCAAAAATAGCTTTCAGGGGGTATTTCGGTGTCTATATGCTTCAATGTCTATATAACGAATAAAAAATATATTAGGAGTAACATAGTATTTAAAGTAATCCGTGTATCGCACGGGCTTTAAAACTAGTAGTACAAAATAGGTGAAGCATAGCTGTGCAGGAAAAAAACAAACAAGGAAAACTCACTATGGGTTTAGCACTATCTATCATCTCCAAAAACTCGAGTATTCTAAAGCCTGCATTTTCCACAGGGAGTATTTTATAAAGCAATGAGGTAGCTAAAGCAGAAACAAAGATCAAAACGAATCTCATGGCCATTAAGATTCTCAAATAAAAACAGAACAATCCTTTGTAATTATCTTAACTGCTCCATTACTGGCCACTACAAGTTTCATAGTTTTCATTGATACATTACATTACAATTATAAAACCCAGAAATCTCTCTAGCTAACTTACCACTAATCCAATAATGGCTGAACCTGCTGGTCTCCTATCTAAAGAAGAACTGTCAAAAAAATTAGTTCAAGAGATAGCCAAAAGAGGAGATGAAATACCTGGAAAATTCATAAATAAAGATGGTTTCCCTGAAGCAATTGATGTTCCTGAGTTGTGGAAGGCTAGTCTGCTCATTGATTTCTCTCTCCTCTCTTCCTCCACACTGGAGGGTCGAGATGAGCTTGCCAAGCGCCGATCAGCTCTATCCGAATGGGGTTTCTTCCAGGTATGCTTTGATTTCTTCTAATGGACCAAGTATTTCTGAATAATGTAGTTTTAGATGACGTGTGCGCCCTCCCTAGTCCCTACATAGATCACTTTGTGACATGAAGTTAAGTTAGAGCCAAGTTAGTAAACAATGGAGATTGGTGATCAATTTCACTACTTAGAGCTTAATTCGAGTGAGCACATATAAGACAAGTGAGATTCCAACCCGAAACTTATTAGTGGAGTAATTCACTAGCTTATATGCATACTCAAAACCTTTCATTATATCTATGTGGGTTAAGCCACTTAATATTCTCCACAATTGGAGCCAAATAATTCCAATTTTCAATCAACATGTATCCATGCATCAGGTCATAAATCATGGGATAGCGAGCTCATTGTTAGAAGAAGTAATCAAGATTGGAGAACAATTCTTTGCACTTCCGTTGGATGAGAAGCTCAAGTACTCTTCAGGATATTTCTTCCATGGCTACGGTAATGATAAGTACTCAAATCAATTGGAATGATGGATTATTTCTCACACTCTATCCTAAAGAAAACCGTGACCTTCAATTCTGGCCACAAAAGCCTGATAATTTTAGGTAAATCTATCATAATCTCTCCTACTTAACTACTTATGTAAAATTCATACGTACAAAGTAGTTTGACATTATTGATCACGAATGCACATGATTACGATTTTGGCACTTGGCAGGGGAGTTCTAGACTAGTACTCTAGGAGATTGGTTAGCATCATCGATGAAATTTACAAGGCTATGGCAAGGTCCCTCAACTTGGAAGAGGATTGTTTCTTAAAAACTCAAGGGAAACGAGCACCCATTCGAGGACGGTTCAACTTGTACCCTCCTTGCCCTTACCCTAAACATGTTTTTGGGGTAAAACCGCATAGAGATGCAGTTTCGATGACAGTGCTCCTGCAAGAGAAAGGGGTGGATGGCCTTCAAATCCAGAAAGACAATCAATGGTTCAAGGTTCCTGTTATTTCGAACGCTCTATTAATCAACCTTGGTGATTTAGGAGAGGTAAACATTACAACATTGCTTAATAATACTACTCGATATTATTAACATGATATAGACTACAAAATTTTATATAATGATGAACTATGTAATCTCTATGAGATTTGTAGGTAATGACGAATGGGATATTCAAGAGCGTATTGCATAGGGTGGTTGTGAATTCTATGAAGGATAGGATATCAATGGCTACTTTTGTCACTACAGAACGCAATAATGAAGTTGGACCTGTAAGTGAATTGATTAGTGATCATCGACCCCAAGTGTACAAGAAGTTCAACATCGACGATTTTACAAAGACATTCTTTGAGAACTTCAAGTTAGGGCGTAATCCACTTGACGCATTCAAGATGTAGTTTCTTCTCGAGTTGAAAATCAGTTAAATAAAATGTCATCGTTTTGGTTTGTTGAAAAAGATTCACATCAGTTATATGAATGATTCGTTGTTTCATATCACATGTAGTACCGAAAACGCAATATCACATATCTCACTGAGGACCTATTGTTCAATTGTTGATGACGAGTACTGATGGAAGATCAACAAAAATAGAAGATGAAAATTTTAGCGACAAGCCTACTTCAATTTTCATCCAACTTGGAAATCAACTTGTCGACTATCTAAAGCATACAACCTTATTAAGGTCTCATTCGGGTTGAAACTCCTAAGGGTGAAGCTCGTGAAGGTATCACTTGAGTACAGAGTAACATGTAGTCATGTATGCTGTTGAAAGGCCCATCCTAAATGCTTTCCATGGCACTTTTCCTATTTTGTGGGCTTATGAGTTCGTTTGGATTTGGCCGTTCTCTAAACATAATCTACTCGATCCGTAGAAACATACAAAACCAATCCACCAACCAGAGTTAACAAATTTTCACCATGTCTTGTGTCATGTTTGGACTTAGTCACCGTGGACAAAAAACATTATTACAAATTTTAGGGATATGGACGGTATATTTAAAATAGATTTAGTTTATTAATCTACTATGGACTAACAGTTCTTATTGGCTGGACCTGAGTCAAGCCAGATTCGTTGGACCAGGCCAGTCCGTCGCGCGCATGAAGGAAATTGGCTTTACCAAATTGTGTTCAAAAGTTTTACCGTTGCCAAATTGTGCTCACATTTGATTCAAATCTCACACATGGACGTGGTCCCGGCCCCACCAACTTACTTTCTTTTTTTCTTTTCGTTTTTTTTTTAAAGCCTTTTTCCTTTTCGTTTTTAATGAATTTGTAAAGTTTTTGATTTTTTTTTAGAATCTTTTTTTTTTTGAGTGATAGAATCTTTAATTTTTAGAAACCATAATTTGTTTTTAAGAGGAATCAACCTACCTTACGTTTATAGATTATGAACAATTTGTCTATTTTAAATTGAACATTATATTTATACCTTATGAATAATTAGACTATTTTAAATAAACATTACGTTTATACCTTATGAACTATTAGACTATTTTAAATGAACATTACGCTTATACCTTATGAACAATTAGACTATTTCAAATGAACATTACGTTTATACCTTATGAACAATTAGACTATTTTAAATGAACGTTACGCTTATACCTTATGAACTATTAGACTATTTTAAATGAACATTACGCTTATACCTTATGAACTATTAGACTATTTTAAATGAACATTACGTTTATAGCTTATGAATAATTAGATTATTTTAAATTGAACATTATGTTTATACCTTATGAACAATTAGACTATTTTTAATGAACATTACGCCTATACCTTATGAACAATTAGACTATTTTAAATGAACATTACGCTTATACCTTATGAACAATTTAGACTATTTTAAATGAACATTACGTTTATACCTTATGAATAATTAGACTATTTTAAATGATCATTACGTTTATACCTTATGAACAATTAGACTATTTTTAATGAACATTACGTTTATACCTTATGAACTATTAGACTATTTGAAATGAACATTACGCTTATACCTTATGAACAATTAGACTATTTCAAATGAACATTACGTTTATACCTTATGAACTTTTAGACTATTTTAAATAAATATTACGCTTATACCTTATGAACAATTAGACCATTTTTAATGAACACTATGTTTATACCTTATGAACTATTAGTGTATTAGGCTATTTTTAATGAATATTGCGCTTATAACCTATGAATAATAATTAGACTATTTTTAATGAATATTGCACTTACAATCGATAAACAATTATACTATTTTTAATGAACATTGCGTATATAACCTATGGAAAAATAGATAATTTTTAATGGATAATACATATATAACATATGAACAATTAGACTATCTTTAGTGAACATTGCACTCATAACCGATGAACAATTAGACTATTTTTAATAAACATTACGTATACAACCTATGAACAATTTGATTATTTGTAATGAACATTACAAATATATAACCTATTAAAAATTAGATTACTTTTAATGAACCTTACATATGTAACCTATGAACAGTTAGACTATTTATAATGAACATTGCACTTATAACCGATGAACAATTAGATTATTTTTAATGAACATTACGTGTATAACCGATGAACAATTACATTATTTTTAATGAACATTACCCACACTATTTGAAATGAACCTCACATTTATAATTAATAAATAATACTATAAAAAAAAATTACTTGATGAACACTTAGATTATTTTTAATGAATCGTATGTTTATAATTTATGAACCATTAGGCTATTGTTTATGAACTATTAGAGTTTTTTTTTTTTTTTTTTGAAGGAATGATTTTTTTTTTTTTTGGAATGAACTATTAGAGTATTAGTAATGAACATTAAGTAAGTTAATAATGAACCTTTGATATTATACTCAGCTAATGTTAAATCAAAAATTCAAAAGTAATAGAAAAAAAAAAATCAAAACTACAAAAAAGAAAGGAAAAAAATCGAGATCTTCACGTTTCATACTTTCATCATCATCAGCATGTTCCACTTCCAGTTCCACCATGGCCATGGCACACTGCGGATATGAACAAAGAGCAAACCACCCCACATCAACCCCCTTCTCTCCACATACAACACTGCCCACTCTCTCTCCTCCACCACATAGCCACACTGGCCTCCGATCCCTTTCAAGCCACCGTCCAGCCACTGCGAAACCCCCTGCTCCATTGGTTTGATTTTCTCTCTCTCTTTTTGAAGACAATGAAACCCCCTCAAATTAGGGCTTGATGAGCACTAAAAATTGAGATGATTGCATCTATACCAATTTCATGAATTAATTTTTGAGTTTAAGGCCCCAAAAAACCAATTGGAATCCATGAGAGTGAGAGGAGAGAGAAAAGTAATTTTTTAGTCAACTTGCGGCAGAGTGTGTGTGAGAGAAGACAAAATACATTACGTAAATGACCTCCGCGTTTATAATAATTACAACACTGCCACTGTGGTCCATCCAACTTGGATGGACTTAGGTCCATACAAAAATTTTTATGGACTAAGGCCGTACAAATTTTTGTATTTTCTCTAAATAAGGCCAACTCCAGCTTTTGATTTGTTTTTTTTTTTCGGGTCTCTCTTCCTCTCTTCTCTAAGGCCAACTCCAGTTACTCCACACTGTAAGGGTTTTGAAAAAAAATCGTAACCGAAAAATCAAACCATAAAATTCGGAAAATCGTACCAAAAGTTTAATTAACCGAAGCTACTCTTTCGCTTGAAGTGGTTCAATTAATCGAACCGATCAAATATGTTTTTCCGGTTTTTTCAGTTTCCGTTCATGATTTTAAGAAATTCGATTAACTTGTGAGTCCAACTTGATAAATTGGATCGGAGATAGGTAAATACTTTTCGTAGGTGGGATTGAACTAGGAGGTTGTTCTAAAGTAATAACGGATTGCCTACACCAAAACAGAAAGCAGTTGAGAAAAACACCGCCGCATACATTCGAATTGTACAAAGTGAGTGAATGAATCAGTTTGCTTTATAGGAAGTAGAACTATAGAAGAGTACGTAGATCTTTTCCAAGGAAAGGAGAGGTGCTCCTAGCTCTTGAGTAACTGTGTATTGCTAACACCAAATAAGATTATGTCGGCTTTATTAGAGGGTTCCACCAACAATAATTACTATAATAAGTGGCTGTTCATATTTCATACTTGGTTGTAGTACTTAATTCCTTTATTTGCCATGGTGTCCCAGCCACTAAAGTTCTTCAGACATTTGATAACACTCTAGGGGTAACTGGTAATTAAGCACTTGATTGCGGTATGATTATGCATGTCTTTTTTAACTTCTTAGAGGCCACTTTTTTATTAGGAAGTTTAGTCTGAAATCTCTAAATAAGAAAAACACAAAAATGAAGTCGCCTCAATGTAAGGCACTTTATTTAAGGTCTAAAGATAATGTCATGCTAACTTTATGCTTAATTATAGAGGTGGCCTTATGTTCAGGCGGACTCATAAAAACTCATTGACAAAAATAATACTATAGTGTTCCAAACTGATTTCTTGTTAAACACACACACAAAAAAAAAAAAAAAAAAAAAAAAAACAAAAAAAAAAACCGGAAACAACGCTTAATAAAATTATTAAAAACAGAGAATAAACGAACCAACTTTGCTAATTTAAACACCAGAACAAGAGCACAGTACCTGAGCACGCATTGACAAGTGACAACAACAACAGGATAGAAGTTTCGCTTTCCTTAAAACTTGTACGAGTATAGCAAAGCGAGTTTTGCCGGAAGCATTGAAATTCATGCTTCTCTTTATCTTTTATCTTTGCATGACAATCAAGTTTGACCCCCACCCTTCCAGTTCCAGTCCTTTATTCCACTTGCTTTACCCACTTTAAATTGAACCCAAATTCTCATAACCGTTGATTCATTCAAACCCTCCCCATCACAACATCATCATTTATTAAATAAAAGGCAAACCCTCCCCACACCTCTTTATTTCTCTACATAATACATATCCACAATTCCCAACCAACCTTACCCAAATAATTCTTTCCCTTACACATTAAACAACTAAAACACCCAAATAAACAACCAAAACCAAAACCAAAACTCATGGGCTTGTTTGGTGACATAATAGGCAAAGTCAAGGACAAAGCCTCAATAGGCAAGGCAGCTCTTCTCTCACGCAGCCACACCACGGCAGCACTACGTCTCACAATCCTCCGCGCTACATCTCACGAAGCCGACTCGCCACCACCGGACCACCACATCTCCGCCATCCTAGCCGCCGGTGACGGTCCACGCGCTGCGGCTGCTGTCGTGATTGACGCCCTCATGCGACGGCTCCACAAGACCTCCTCCTCCGCTGTGGCACTCAAGTGTCTCCTTTCCATCCACATCATCGTCCGACGTGGCACCTTCATTCTCCATGATCAGCTCTCTGTGTACCCCACCACAGGTGGCCGTAACTACCTTAAACTCACCGATTTCCGTGACAATTCGTCACCAACTACCTGGGAACTCTCCACGTGGATCCGCTGGTACGCTAAGTACCTAGAGCAAATTCTCTCAACATCTCGAATTTTGGGCTATTTTCTTTTCTCCACGTCATGTACTTTGGAGAGAGAAAAGGCCAAAGAAATAATCGCATCTCTTTTATGCAAAGACTTGCTTAGAGAAATCGACGGTTTAATTAACGTCCTAGAGGAAATTTGCAAATCACCAGATTCATTACATTCTGAGGGTAACAAGTTGTTAACTGAAGTGTTGGGTTTAGTTGGTGATGATTACTTAACCACGGTTGATGAGATAGTGATCCGAGTTGAAGAGTTCAAGGAGCGACTCAGTTGTTTGAGTTTCGTTGACTCGGTCGAGTTGGTTTGTGCTTTGAAGAGGTTAGAGGATTGTAAGGAGAGACTAGGCTCGCTTTTCGAGGTCAGCGGGTCGGGTTCGGGTCTGGTGGATGACTTGTGGGGTTTAGTGAGTGAGATGAAGGAGAAAGTTGGGGAGGTGAAAGGGTTTAAAGAAGAGAAGATGGTGTTGAGTTGGGGCCGGTTCGAGTCGGCTCGGTTCGGAGATGAAGCTGTTAAGCCTCATGATTCGGTTCAGTTTGCTTCGAACCGGTTTGCTTTTCAGTTTGCTTATGGTGAGCTTGTAAGGTGAGGCAATCAATTTTAGTTGCCTCCAAATCAGGAGTTACATATATGGTCTTAATTATTTGTTAATTTCTTTATATTTAATTTAGTCCTTTTAGGGTTTTTTTGGTGTTTGTAGATTTAATTTTTTTCATTCTTGCAAAATATATGGATGGTGATCTTGAGAAAGCTGATCTATGTAGTTGTAAATCAGTGAAGGTGTAGCTGAAATTAATGTTGGGGGATTAGTGCCTTGTAAATGATGACTATGGTGTCAAAATTGAAAATTGGCCATATAGGCTTCAGAAATTAAGTAGGAATTGTAGTAAACATTTTAAATTTAATGTAAGTGATTAATAGAGTTGCAAAAATCCGATCCGATCCGAGATAACTGATCCGACCTGCCCGATGTCAGACTGACATTTGAAAATGCATTAATTATCATTATCCGAAACTGACCCGTCCAGGCCTGGTCCAACCGGATACACGACAACACCGGTTCTCCGAATTGACCCAAAACCGTTAACACCTGACCCAAAGTTATCCGAAACCGAAATGAACCCGAATCGACTGTACCCGAAACCCGAGTATATCCGATTTATAATGACATAATACTCCAAATGATTGAAAAACTCCAAAATAAACATACATATAGTCCTTGTTATTGAAAATTTCCACATAAATTTGAGTTTTTCATATTATTTTCGACTTTATAGGCTTTGAAACATGAATAAAATTTGACATGATAGGACCCGAAAATCGAACTAACCCGAATCCGACTTAACCGAAATCCGAACTAACCCAACCCGAGTTGACCCGTAACCCGACATCAGTATAAACCCGAATCAATCCGACTCGATCTAACCCGACTCGATTACTCTTTTGACCCGATATATCCCGAACTTATAATGACTCGAAATCGAAAGGACCCAACCCAAACCCGACCCGATAGCCACCTCTAGTGACTAATTTACAGATGAATGCTACTACGGAGTACTTATGTAGGAAATTCTAATTGAGTGCAAGAATGCAATTGGAAGAAAAGGCGAAAAGGGTTTTTAGTGGACGCATTTTACGATGTCAAAGAAAAAGAAAAAGAAAAAGAAAAAAGAGGCTAAGATGACAATAATTGGACACTGAATTCATTGTGTACATCAGCTGAAACTAATGATTTGTCTAATATGCTTTTTGAAAAGCCGCCTCAAAGGAAAATTGGTATCTTCAATCAAAATTTTGATGATTGTCCCACTCTAATAACTTCATTTAAGGAAAATAAATCTCATACAATTAATTATCTTACACTCTTTTTTATGTGTCTATCTCTCTCATCTTCCTTTTTTACTTTATTACAAATACTCTTATGAAATTCCAGGCAAATTTGTTCCTCCTTTCACAATATATATATATATATATATATATATATATATATATATATATATATATATATATATATATATATATATATATTCTGACAGCATTGGAGGAGTCCAACTAAGCGAACTATTGTAATAAAATTTTAAAAGAAATATAAAATAGAAAAATATATTTTGGCATAGAATATATACTAAAGTTGTACTTTCCAAAATCATTAAAAGAGTAGACTATTAGATTTTAAAAAGCATATAACTTTAGTTTCACCACTTAAGAAATTAAATTGCTTACATCATTGGAACGAGTACGACATATCCTTTAAAATGAGACTCATTTGTAGTATGTTCTATTGATTTACAATATTAGATGCGTCCATCTAAAAAGATAATCAGTAATTAGCTTGACAAACTGACACAACTAAAGAGTTGCATGTAAAAATAAGAGAAAAGATATGTATATTAGTTGTAAAAATTTAAAAAACAATCTCAAGTTAAAATATAATAAAAAAGAGTGTAGAATAAAGAAATAAACGATGAATCTAAAATGATTCTGGTCCAATCTTTAATAGGAAACTTTACCATTATCACGTATAATTCTATAACGAAGTTAATATAACAGTACGTAATATACTAATCCCCCATGTTATTTTAGGGTTCCAATTTATGCTCCCTTCAAATTTATGACTATTAATGTACTCCCTCCGGACCACAAATAAAATTGCATTGGACTTTTTGCGTTATTCAAGGCCGTACTTTGACCGCATATAACTTTGAAAAAACAAGCAAGTATTGAAATATGTTTTGCTATTCTAAGGTTTACGTCTAAAACTTCTTTATTTTTTGAAAATTATACGTAGTTATGTATAAATTAGACATTTAAACTGATTTTACCATAAAAAAAAAGGATCATATCTTTGGTTTGTTAGTTGTACACTTATATCAACATAAGCGTATTGGCGTACCAACATCAAGCATAGAAAGACTTTGAAACTATTACCTCTTGGATCATGTAACATATGGGATGAGTTAACTAATAGTTAATTGAAATTGATGATAAGAGTTTAAATTAGATAAGAGTTTAAATTAGATAAGATGCCCTATAAAATCATTATTATATGGCATTCATGATATTAAATAGATTATATAAATATTTATCCATATATTACTAATAGTCTTTCATAAGTGACAATTACACTTTGTTTTTCGATGAGATTAATAATCACGTTATATTAGTTTTATTATATAATCACAGTCCGTACAACGCACGGGCATATTTACTGGCATCCACCTAGTATGTATATATAGGAGAATGATACATCCACCCACCGGGTTGGCAAACCACTACATTATTGTATCTATCTCTCTCCTCTATTTTCACAATTCTCTCTCATCTATTTTCAAAATAGCAATTAAAATGGAAGAGAGATAGACACAATTTTATAGTGGGTTAGCCACCCACTGAGTCAACAAAATATTTTTCATATATATAAAAGGTACATTAATTATATGAGAATCATTGTCCTTCATTTAACCGTTGCACTTCAAAAGAGCTTGTTGCAGCTTATTTGCAGTACTCTCTAGATCATAAGTGAACATGAGTAAAAAAAGCTTTCTAGATCATAAGTGAACCTTAGTGTATCATAGTCATACCCTCATTTTTTATCATTGAGCAAAATACATACTGTTGGAGAGTAGTCAGAGTACTTTTCTCTCTCCTCCTCCTGATATTATTGGGCCGTTTGGCTTACATTCTTCCAACTTCTGTAGATGAAAATGTGGTGAAAAAAAATAAATATATGTGAGAAGAAATTGAAATTTTGAGAATTAGGCCAAACAAACACTTAGTTGGTGATGTTGTTTGGCAGGCTGTAATTTATGTTAGAGAGCTACAATTATACACCTGTACATATGGCCTTCGAAAGTGATTCATTACCTTTCCGATTCATTCTCCTCACTTTCTGTCTCTACCTTCCACCATGATCATGTGTATACATACAATATCAAGTTGGTATATAGAAAAGCTCACTTTTGTTATTTCTTCTTCTTTGTCTCTTACTCTCTTCGTTAGTCTAATTTGTTTTTTTTTTTTTTTTTTTGAACAGCAAAACAATCATTTCATTAGGCAACTAACTGCCACAAAGTAACCATTCAGACTATCTCTACTCATGTTTCTAACTATACAAAAGAATAACCCTCAATCTATACATGGTAAAATCAAATCCATATTAACATGTTATCCTCTCCTATATACACCTTGTTTAGCTAATCTATCAGCTTCACTATTCTTTTCTCTAATAACATGTTGTATCTGTACACCATCTAATTGACATAACTGAGTGTCCAATTTGTTGAATTCGACACCCAATTAATAGCATTGCAAGAATCACTTTCGAAGACTATTCGAAAATGCGGCCAATCTGGATGTTTCATTAGTAAATAAATTGCATAACTAAATGCATGAAGTTTTGCAGCATTAGAATCCATATCCTCAAGCTTAACGGAGAAGACAACGCAAATTTCCTCTGTACAACCTCTTAAAATTCCACTACAACCAGCAGGCCCAGGTTTTTCAAGGGATGAACCACCCAAATTAAATTTCAACCAACCAAAAGAAAGGGGGTTCCAAGTATGATTAGAACGATCCATACCTTTACTTTGTTGCTGATGTGCAATCTTAGCAACAGACAAAATATCAAACTCCCAATCATGCAAAGAGTGTAATTTATCACCAGTACAACTCTTATACCACCAAAAACTCCTTAATTGAACTTGATCAATCAAAGAACCTGGATGGACCTTCTTAAAGCATAATTCATTTCTTGCAAGCCATATAGTCCATATACAAGCGAAAAAAATCATGAACCATGTCTGAGAATAGCCCATACCTAGAATCCCTGCCACTGTAATAGCAAATCCTTGATTGTATGCGGAGGAACCGCAGACACACCCCACCAATGAAATATTTTAGGCCATACCTTTTGAGCCACTGGACATTGTAATAAAAGGTGATCCACCTGCTCATCATTCTCCCTGCAGAACTCGCAAATACATGCTTCATTATCAAAAGGCACACCTCTGTTTCTCAAGTTGCATTTAGTAGCAATTTTATTGAGTAAAGCTTGCCAACAAAACAATTTGATTTTTAAGCGGGACCTTAGCTTTCCATATGATTTGTGCTAAATCACGAGTATATAACGCCTGTACTGAGAATTCTCCCTAAGAATCAAATTTTCACACCAACTTATCATCTTTGTCTGCACATAAAATAGTCTTTTCAAGTATTCCCATTAGCTGATCATGTTCCTCCTTCTCCCATTCTCTCAACTGTCTTCTATAAACAATATTTCACTTCCACCGTGTACCGTCCCAATTGCCCATATTCGAGATGAAGGCCTCTTTATCCACACAAATAAGAAACAATCTGTCAAAAACAACAGCTAGAGTGTGCTCACAACACCACAGATCCAACCAGAACCTTGTCTTGCACCCACTTCCTGGCACCACTGTAAAACCCTCATTCACAAAGTTGTTGAGTAGATTAGTGTCTATTCCTGCATTCAGTATACCTTTCCAAACTGCTGAGACCGAGCCATGAATCTGACCAGGAAGCCAAGAATAACTATCACGGTAATATTTTGCAACAACTACATTTTTCCACAAAGAATCAGTATCGTTACCGAATCGCCACCACCATTTTGCAAGAAGAGCAGAACTTTTACATCTAAGATCAGCCACTCCTAAACCTCCTTCAGGTTTTCCTGCAGTAGTTTGCACCCATGCCACCAAACTTATCTTTCTCCCATCCTCCATTCCTCCCCATAAAAACTCCCTTTCCAATTTTTCAAGTTTATCAAAAACAGCAGAAGGTACTTTGAACATGGACATATAGTAGAGAGGGAGGCTACTCAAAACAACTTTAATAAGAACAAGTTGACCCCCAATTGACAAGTATCTCTTTTTCCATGGTGCAAGCTTCTTGCCGACCTTTGTCCACAACTGGATCCCAGAAAGAGATCAGATGAGGTTTTCCCCCTACTGGCATCCCAAGGTACGTAAAAGGGAAGGTACCAACTTAACAGCCAAACAGATGACTAGCTTGTTGCAAAAAAGAGTCAGAAACATGAATCCCATATAAACAACTCTTTTGGAAATTAATATTGAGCCCTGAGATCAGTTGGAATACACGAAGGATCTGCTTCACATTCTGTATAATCTCCAAGTCAGCTTGAAGAAAAAGTAGTGTGTCGTCTGCAAACTATAAATGAGTTATCTCAAGATCACCCAGATGCCACCCTTTAACAGCTCCTTGATGTTGCCCAGACTTCATCAGCAGGTTTAGACCTTCAGCTACAATAAGATAAAGAAGGGGAAAGAGGACATCCCTGTCTTAAACCTCTGTGCATAAGGAACTCCTTAGTAGGACTGCCATTGATCAACACTGAAATTTGGGCAGTTTCAACACATGCCTTGATCCATTTCCACCAAATATCTCCAAAATGCAGCACTTGTAACATGTCTTCCTGTAAGAACCCTCGCCTTTCGGTGCTAATTGAAATATTTAGTTGGAATTAATGGTTCTTAAATAATACGTCAAATGCAATATAATTCAATTGTACTAGGGCAAATAATAAGCAAATAGTGAAGTCGCCACTAATTTTTAAGGAAATAATTGAAAACTATCAAAAGTGCACCCAATTCCTATTGGGAATTGACTCATACCCTAAAGGGGCCAAAGATTGAGTTCGGGGGTGTGGGTACGAAAGAGATAAGACGAATCCTATCTAAATCGCCCGAATTAACGGCCTCTACTAATCTTATCCATGTTGATTCATAATTCATATCGCAAGGTTCCAAACAAATCCGGTTGTCCAAGATCCTAAATTAACTAGGTGGGTTGAACAAACCAAATTATTTAAGTGATCGCTTTGCACATATTATCCAATTGCATGCATTAATTAACAAGTATAAACCAAACCAATAATAAGATAAAAGAAATAAATCTTCACCTTATCTTTCTTGCTAAACGCGCCAAATTGCATATGCACATCAATGAGATTGTTAGCAACTTCAATGGAAGTAAAACAATAAATATAAACAAAAAGATAAAAATATGCTAATATGCAATTTAGGGTTAAGTATATGCAAAACCCCTAATTATATGCTAATATGCAAATTAAATATGCTACTTATGCAAAGATGCAATATTTACACTAAATATGCAATGAACTAATTGAAACATGCAAATATGCAAAGTAACTCTAATTATGCAATGAAATAATTAAGACATGTAATTTATTTATCTAAACATAAATATGATTAATAACAAAACTAAAACAATCATAATCTGATATACAAATCAACCATAATCATAATCAAAGTAAAACATGATTTGAAAAAGAGTTTTGAAAGATTGAGAAAATTGCCCTCAGGTAAACCTTTTGTTGCACTAGAATTGAATGTCAATTGCTCTTGTATTTACCTTGCTCTTGTGTGTGGAGTTGCTCTTGAATGTTGGTTGAAGAATGCTTGAATTGATTCATTAGGGTTTGCATGAGAGAGAGAAGAGAGAGAGAGAGAGAGATTAGGCTTCTCTTGAGAGAAATCTCGTAATAATTAGTCTTGGTCCCGAAAAACGGAGTTTAGAGGGGTATTTATAGGGATTAGGCCAAAAAGAATAGGAAATTAGGGTTCCCGGGCCAAAAACGGTGCCCAGCGGCCCCCCGAAGCGTCGCTGGAGGCTCAGCGGCCCCGACAGTGCCGCATGAGTTTGGCGGCTGCCGACAGAGCTCCAGCGGCCTACCGCTGGGCTCAAGCGGCTGGGCCGCTGGGGCCGGCGGCGGAGAAATTGGCCGCCGCTGCCTTGAAAATGCCGCTGGAGAGCTCGTTTGAGCTCCGATTGGCCTGATTCTTGGTGTGTTGGATTACTTGTTCAAAGAGCTTTCTTTTGACATATTTTGGGATCAAATATCACAAGTATCCTATGAGTTATGGCCGAAACACTAGAGAGGTGTCCGTTTCATCGCATAAATCAATCATCGGATCATATCTCTTTCGTTTCTAATGGGATTTTAGCCTATAATACATCATTGGAAAGCTAATTCAAAGAAGAATACAAAACTAGTGGGCTCATAGTCTAATTAATCCTTTTATGGCTAAAAATCAGTCTTGAACCGTGATATGCGGGTATGAGAACATTGTTTTTAGCCTATAACTTCATTAAATCATAACTTTTGACTCTGGTGTCCGTTTGAGACAAATGATATGGCGTTGGAAATCTTATGGAAAGGGATATTTGTGGGTGTGAAAATTAATGAGATCCTGAGTGAGGATGGATAAAGGGGTTCAAATGAGCATAAGTACTTCGAGCATTGACATTCGTTTCTTTAACATGATTAAGGTTATCATCATTGGGCGTTATGCCAGAGGGACATATTTGGGTGTCTACAGAAGCCCCCACTTTGGCCGAACTTTGGAAAAGCGATGGTCAAAGTATTTGCCAAAAATGCCTGCAATGCTTTGAAAATGATTTATGTCAGAAAAAGATGCGATAAAAGTAAATCCTGATCGCCTGTGGTCAAGGTTACCTGCTTTGCGAATGTAGACGCTGTGCTATTTGCGATAGTTCAGACGTCGAAGAGCTTTGTGTCACTCATGTGCCTTGCTTTGCAGACGTGGTGCTAATTGTAATAGTCCATTGTCGAAGAGCTTTGCATCGCTCCCGTGCCTTTGCTTTGCTGACGTGGTGCTATTTGCGATAGCCCATCTTCGTAGAGCTTTGCGTCGCTCTCGTGCTTTATTTTGTTTTACTGAAATAATGCTTTTGCTTTGCTTTGTAACCTGCATGTTAGTTCAATCAAATAGGAAGACAGAGAGTATGGGGATGCTATGGGACGAACCCTAAGGACGGACATTACTCAATGCAACGGGATGGGCCCAAAAGGACGGACCGTACTCAATGCAACGGGACGGACCCAAAAGGACGGACCTTGCTCAATGTAACGGGACGGACCCAAAAGGACAGACCTTACTCAATGCAACGGGACGAACCCAAAAGGACGGACCTTGCTCAATGCAACGGGATAGACCTTGCTAAATGCGACGGGACGGGCCCAAAAGGACGGACCTTGCTCAATGCAACGGGACGGACCCAAAAGAAATGTTAGAGAACAGACTCCAAATAAACACAGAGAGGTTTAAGCGCATTCAATGCAATGTGCGTGTGTGCTATGCATGTGCCTCGGAGGCAAAAAGTGCTTGGTAAGTGCAAATGAATGAAATGCCACTGAAAGTGTGCAGATGCAATGCTAACTAGGCCTACAGCTCCATGCAACCTATTTATGAATAAGAATGATGCATGTAACTCAATAGTTATGATATATATGCAATGCATTGAAGACTGGACGCCAAGGGATAGACAAGAGATTTCATTTTATTTTGCAAAAGGATTTTTGTTTCCAAAAGTGTCCTTCTTAAGCTATGAAATGTATGCCTGATTGATGCCTTCGCGGCGAGGGTAAAGCCCCCATTTTACCGATTGGACCGTGAAGAGAGCAAGCTCACGCGGGTGAGATTTCGAGCATTCAAACGTCTTGCGCCAATAATAGGAGGAATCGTAGCCCTCAGTATGCATAAAGTGATTCTATGAGAAACTCCATGAAGATTCCATGAGTGATGGATGCTTGGTTGGAGTTATGATCCAAGAAAAGATGGTTGCGGAAACCACAAACTATGAGTAGAGAGTCGATGTAAGGTGGAGAATTCCAGGATAAAGATGTGAGATTATGAAAGATGGGGCTTGGTGCAAAAAATAGAAAATATGGAGCGATTGTGTGAGATAGGGAGCGATGCAGGGGAACAAATTCGAATCCAAGTCTTGGGCTCTAAAAGGGGAAAAATCACGGAAATTTGAAACCCTTAGAATTTTGAGTTGTCATTGATGAAGTGATATTATTGAGTTAAGACCTTTAATGAATCCCATGTGTAAATGCAAATGGGCCTTGAGATTTCAACCTAGCGGGCTCTTTTTTATTATTTATTTTATGGTGCACACACATCTTTCAAGATTCATATATCTAAGAGGTCTTTTGGGTTGTAATGTTAGGCCAAGGTGCGGGTTGCCAAAGAATGGGTATTAAGGCTCAAATTCCCATAAAATCCCCTAGTGTGCTGGGTGTCACTTGATATTTTGAGGTGAGAAAACTCTCTTGATTCTCGGTTCACTCTTAATGCATTCAGAAGTTTTTTTCTCACTTTCTATTTTCGACAATTGCTTCTCCTTTTTTTTTTTTTTTTTTGAACTCTTTTTGGAGTTTCTCTCTCTTCTCTTGAGATTTGGTGACACTTAGAAATTGTTGCACACTTTCCATACCCCGGGTTAGGATAATGTGGTTTAAGAAAGAATATGGCTAGTGTTTGATGGCTCAAATGGGCTCCAAGTGGTAATTTACATTGTGGGTGAAAGGATAATAATGAAGGGTACCAAATGAATGCCTCATGTCCTTAGTATGACTTACAGGATGTGTGTCCCATTGCTTTTCTTTTCTTTTTTTTCCTTTTTTTTAGGTCCTCTTCTCAATAGTTAAGGTCCTTTGCATTGATCAAGTTTGGCAACTCAAATTCATCATTGGGTTTGCAATTAAGAGAAATTCCATGAATGAAGAAAGAAATGCGGGCCTATTTTATTTAATCAAAAGAAAGCAAGACAATGCTTTAAGGGAAATCCTAAGACAAGACTTGGACTCGACATAGAAAGAAAGGGAAAAGGAATTCTCCAACTAGACTATGACTCTATTATATTTGAGCTTGGGCTTCGCGACTAGGCTAGGCGTCTAATTCAAACACTTCGGTTCATGGTGCATGGATGGTTTCATCGTCGATCCAATCTTGGATCTCGCGCTTCAACTGCATGCATTCTTCAGTCATATGACCCTTTCCTTGATGGTACTTGCAGTAGGCATTAGGATTCCAGTTCTTGCCTCTCTTATTGGGCTCTAGGTCCGATGTGGGACTGATTGCCGAAATATAGCCTTCTTCGAGAAGTTTGTCAAATGCTTCCTCTTGTGTCATGCTAAGAGGTGTGTATACTCTTTTATGCCTACTTACAATGACATTGACTTCATTTCCTTGATCGAACGAGCCTCCATCATTAGAGCCATGGTTGCCTTGCTTGTTGCTTAATTGGGTGAGGTGGTCATCTTCAATGGCCATACTGACTTCAACTAGTTGGGCATAAGTAATGATTGGCTGGAACTTCATGTGCTCACGATACTTGGGTGTCAAGTTGTGGAAAAGCATTCTAATTTGATCCCTTTCAGATGGGCGATCAATCATTTCGGCGACCTCGGTCCTCCATGGTCTTACAAAGTTAGTGAATCCTTCTTTATCACCTTGCTTGGTTATCTCTAGCTCTCTTAAAGTCATGGGAGGCAAGACATTGTCAGCGTACCTCTCCAGAAATAAGGTGGATAAATCTTCTTACTTTTGGATCTTTTGAATGGGTAGCTTAAAGAACCAGGCCCTTACAGCGGGGTCGAAGGTTTGGGGAAAGAGGTGGACATACAGATTGTGTTCAATCATTCTAAGGCCCAATGCAGTAGTGAAAGCTCTAATATGATCTTGTGGATCGTCGGTTCCTTTGAAGATAGAAATTTCGGGTATGGAAAATTTGGTGAGCAATTTTCCCTTAATGTGGGGAGAAAAGCCTTCAGAATTGGCTATCATGTCGTTAAAGATGCGACTTTTGCTTAAAACAAACTCAAGCTTATTTAGCTTAGCTTGAAGTTCTTGGACCTCTTTAATGGAGGGTTTGGACTTGCCATCATTCGGAATGGGCTCTTTAGGATCCTTAGTGTGAGGATCAAGCTTAGCAATCTTAGCCTCTAACTTAACGAACCTAGCATTCATGACGGTTATTTGGATCAAAAGTTCCTCCGTCATTTGGGCTTGGGTTTTCTCACCTTCTCCAGACATATTGGGCTTAGGTTCCTTCGAGTAAAGTCGAGCTTTGCAATCCTGGATGTCATTCTCAACTTAGTAAGGGACACTAAGGAATAAATTCAAAAAAAAAAGGCTTTTAGAAGATTGACAACTATATATTAACCCTCGAAGTCCAAATATGAGAACTCTATATGCAAGCTTGAGATGAACATGCATGAAGACTCTTTCTAGAAGCCTTGCGACCCACGACTCGATGAATGCAACTATATGAGGTGAACGGTTGTGATGCAAGACTCTGTAGTGTCCTAGACATGCCTAAAATGATTTACATGCAATGATATGGGAGAATCAAGAATGTCCTAGAATGATATGCAATGCAATATGCGATGTCCTATATGTATACACAAATTATCTAGTATGAGATGCATGATGAAGCTACCCACCTATGGCAAGTGGGTGTATGCAAGATTCTAAGATGATGCAAAATGATATGCAATGCAATCTAAAATGATTCTATATGTCCTAGCATGGAGCTTCTGAAAATGAAATGCAATGCAATTTTTTGATTTTTTTTAGTTAGTAAAAAGATGGGAAAAGAATCTAGAATAATCCCTCAACATGGTAACTTCTCAAGGAGACTGAATTTATTTTGGAAATTTTGCGATGCAAGTAACGTATTTTAACCAATGATCTTTCGAATATATATTAAAAAGAAAAAAGAAAAAAATACTCTTGACTCAAGAAATTAAAGAAAGAATATTACTCTTGACTTGTTATGGAAAGTATAAGGACACTACTCTTAACTTGCCATAAGACTCTTGACTTAGATATGGAAAATATATTCCGGACTCAAGAAAAGGAAAATACACCATTGACTTGCTTAAGGAAAGAAATAAGACTCTTTTTTATTTTTGGGAAAGATCATTAGTCGAAATATATTACTTGCTCGAAATTGATTTTCTTGGAAAATAAGTCTCCCTAATACGGTTACTAGCATCATCGGGATCATACATGAATTCTATTTCCTAACAAGAAAAGATCCTACACTCGATCTTAAGTTAGTTTACAAAGTTAGTCACATACACAAATAGGAAACTTCCTATACTCTAGGCCACTAAGATCATAAGAGGGACCTAATCTAGTGATCTAAGGAAACAAATCACTCAACAAGGAAACAATCAATCACAAAAAGGCAAGCAATCAATTAAGCACCTTGAATGGGCCATGGGACTAAATGCAATGGTTGACACAATCTATGGTTGGATATGGGAACCCACGACCGGATGCATTTTGTCATCTATGGGATGCATAGTAAAACTAGACGTACCGTTTCACATATCTCGAATGGAAACATGTAAATGCCATGGGGTGGAACATCACTATGCGCAAAGGTAATTTGGACCTAGTGGGTCACCGGCCTAAGTCATAGACAATGCTCCAAAGGGTAGATCCTATTATGGTGTGGTGATGTCTTTCGACATCTTGCGAAGATAACGCATGCAAACGGATGATATGAATGCAAAGCAATAATGAACACATAAAGGCCTTGAACCAAGAAATATGAATTAATAATCAACATGGATAAGCTTTCGAATTACACCCTCTTTTTAAATCCCCAGTGAAGTCGCCACTGTAAGAACCCTCGCCTTTCGGCGCTAATTGAAATATTTAGTTGAATTAATGGTTCTTAAATAATACGTCATATGCAATATAATTCAATTGTGCTAGGAGAAATAATAAGCAAATAGTGAAGTCGCCACCAATTTTTAAGGAAACACTTGAAAACCATCAAAAGTGCACCCAATTCCTATTGGGAATTGACTCATACCCTAAAGGGGCTAAAGATTGAGTTCCGGGGTGTGGGTACAAAAGAGATAAAACGAATCCTATCTAAATCGCACGAATTAACGGCTTCTACTAATCTTATCCATGTTGATTCATAATTCATATCGCAAGGTTCCAAACAAATCCGGTCGTCCAAGATCCTAAATTAACTATGTGGGTTGAACAAACCAAATTATTTAAGTGATCGCTTTGCACATATTATCCAATTGCATGCATTAATTAACAAGTATAAACCAAACCAATAATAATATAAAAGAAATAAATCTCCACCTTACCTTTCTTGCTAAACGCACCAAATTGCATATGCACATCAATGAGATTGTTAGCAACTTCAATGGAAGTAAAACAATAAATATAACAAAAAGATAAAAATATGTTAGTATGCAATTTAGGGCTAAGTATATGCAAAACCCCTAATTTTATGCTAATATGAATATTAAATATGCTAATTATGCAAAGATGCAATATTTACACTAAATATGCAATGAACTAATTGAAACATGCAAATATGCAAAGTAACTCTAATTATGCAATGAAATAATTAAGACATGTAATTTATTTATCTAGACATGAGTATGATTAATAAGAAAACTAAAATAATCATAATCTGATATACAAATCAACCATAATCATAATCAAAGTAAAACATGATTTGAAAAAGAGTTTTGAAAGATTGAGAAAATTGCCCTCAGGTTAACCTTTTGTTGCACTAGAATTGAATGTCAATTGCTCTTGTATTTGCCTTGCTCTTGTGCGTGGAGTTGCTCTTGAATGTTTATTGAAGAATGCTTGAATTGATTGATTAGGGTTTGCATGAGAGAGAGAGGAGAGAGAGAGAGAGAGATTAGGCTTCTCTTGAGAGAAATCCCGTAATAATGAGTCTTGGTCCCAAAAAACGAAGTTTAGAGGGATATTTATAGGGATTGGGCCAAAAATAATAGGAAATTAGGATTTTCGGACCAAAAACGGTGCCCAGCGGCCCGCGGAAGCGCCGCTGGAGGCTCAGCGGCCCCGACAGTGCCGCATGAGTCTCGCAGCTGCCGCCAGAGCTCCAGCGGCCTACCGCTGAGGCCGGCGGCGGAGAAATTGGCCGCCGCTGCAACGAAAATGCCAATGGAGAGCTCGTTTGAGCTCCGATCGGCCTGATTCTTGGTGTGTTGGATTCCTTGTTCAAAGGAATTTCTTTTGAAATATTGTGGGCTCAAATAACACAATTATCCTATGAGTTATGTCCCAAACACTAGAGAGGTGTCCGTTTCAGCGCATCAATCAATCATCAAATCATATCTCCTTCGTTTCTAATGGGATTTTGGCCCATAATACATCATTGGAAAGCTAATTCAAAGAGGAATACAAGACTAGTGGTCTCATAGTCAAATTAATCCTTTCATGGCTAAAAATCAGTCTTGAACCGTGATATGCGGGTATGAGAACATCGTTTTTAGCCTATAACTTCATTAAATCATAACTTTTGACTCTGGTGTCCGTTTGGGACAAATGAGATGGCGTTGGAAAGCTTATGAAAAGGGATATTTGTGGGTGTAAAAACTAATGAGATCTTGAGTGAGGATAGATAAAGGGGTTCAAATGAGCACAAGTACTTCGAGCATTGACATTCATTTCTTTAACATGATTAAGGTTATCATCATTGGGCGTTACGCCAGAGGGACACATTTGGGTGTCTACACTTCCAAAAAAGACCAGCTAACACAATCATACGCTTTAGCAAAGTCTAATTTCAGCAAAATCCCAGACTGTTTCTTCTTCAAATAATGACCCACCAAATCGTTAGCAATAAGAACTCCATCCAAAATTTGTCTCCCTCCTATGAAAGTTGTTTGAGTATCTCCAATCATAGCTGGCATCACCAACTGAATTCTATTTGCCAACAACTTGGCGATAACTTTGTACAAGCTGTTTACGAGGCTAATAGGCCTGAAATCTTTAAACGAAAGAGGATTAGTAATTTTTGGGATCAAAGAAATGAAGGATGAATTTATACTACCTCTGGGAAATGAAAGCATTGCTATGAAAATCTTTACAAAAAGCAACGATATCCTCCTGAATGAAGTTCCATGAATGCTGAAAGAAAAAGAAGTTGAAAGCGTCTGGGCCTGGAGCTTTATTGGGATCACAACTCCACATAGCTTCCTTTATCTCCTCCACAGAGAAACTCCTTTCTAAATTCTGTTTATCAATCTTACTAAGCTTATGCAGCACAATGTGATTAAGATCAGGATGAACTAATGGTTGCGCTGAGAAAATATGCTGAAAATAAGAAATAGCAGCCATCTTCACCTCCTTAGGATCATCAACCCAATTATCATCTACCATCACGCCTCCCAAGTAATTTTTGCTAAATCTACCTTTAATCAATCTATGAAAATAGGATGAATTAGCATCGCCCTCCTTTAACCATTGCACTTCAGCTTTTTGTCGAAGTTGCTGCTGTCGCAACCTCTGACTGTGTCGTATTTCATTAAGGAGATTTTTTCTATGAGCCTGCTCTTGCATAAATAGCTCTCTCTCTCTCTGCAGCTTGTTTACTCAAATCCTCTAAAGCCACTTGTGACTGCTGTAAAGTGTGACTTAGCTGGTTATGAAAGTCGCCATGTTGTTGTTTAAGTAACAGTTTTACTGCCTTCAACTTCTCTTTTGTCTTGAAAGCAGCCCACCCTTCTGCAGGACACTCGTTCCAAACTTGTTCCATGTTTCTGCAAGCCCGGAACAGAAATCCAGGTATTGAAGATCTTAAATGGTTTAGGACCCCAGTCTTTTATTTCCTGCCCTAAAACCAAAGGTATGTGATCAGAGCCTTGGCACCCCATACTCTTTAATACCAAATTACACCAAACATCGCCAGTGTCATAAGACACAAATGCTCTATCGATTCTGCTAAGTTTCGAACCTACACTGTTAATCCATGTATATTGACAACCCAGCAAAGGCACCTCCAAACCTCCAAACTGATTCACAAAATTATTGAACTCCCATCTGGAAAAATCCTGAGATACACACCCCATTCCGTCTTCAACACTTCAAGTACTGTTAAAATCACCAAGTAAAATCCAGCATCCACAACCCACTGTATTTAGCAAATCAAGTAATTGATCCCACAAAATTCTTTTTTGCGCCTCAGGGCAAGGGGCATACACATTGATAATGACCACATCAGTATTATTTTGTACCCACAACCCTTTCACACCCAAATAATGTTGATGCATGAACACTGAGCTTTTTTGAAAAACTCTTGTATCCCATACTGACAAAAGGCCACCTGACAAATCAACAGAAGGAACAAATTCCGACTCAAAAACCTGATCTCCCCACATTTTGGCCAAAATAAACTTCTCAATAATTTCCAGTTTAGTTTCTTGTATGCACCAAAAAAACAACAGCCAATTTGCTAAATAAACTCCTACAAAACTTCTATTTCACCCCATCCCTAAACCCCCTGACATTCCAATTGAGGATGTTTAAATTCATGGAAAGTTGCTGATAGCCTCCGCAAGTATACGGATTTTATCGAGTAGTATAAAAGATTATCATATCCACAGGAAGCTAGTATATTCAAGTATTAAGTTTTCTCAAATGTAAAACAAGCTAAGCAAAATTGAGTTGGACTTTTGATGATTCAAACAACGAAAATAAAGGAATAAAATTATAAAATCTAGCAAGATAAAAGATCTAGGGTTGACTTCACTTAACTAGAATACTTGATGCGATAGATAAACTTAACTAGCATGTCAATGTCAATCGTTGCAAGGACGGATAAAGAAGCCTAAACCTTCTCTCGAAGCGATAAAGGCAAACTCAATGCAAACTTAACTACCTATTCTCATGGAGTCAAGTAACATCAAGAGCATGAAGAGAGATAATCAATCTAAAGCCCACAAGAAATTCTAATCTACTTTCGTGATTAGGCAATCAAGATAATTATTCGAAGTCTGACAATTAGCATTCCCCTTTCGATTTTATACTAATCATCCAAGTATTCAAAACCCTCTTTCAAGAATTATGAATAACAATAAGCCAACAAATAATCATGTGCAACGATTCAACAAACATGCTAGCATCAATTTATCAAGACATCAACTAACCCAAATTAAGCTTCATCAACCCTAGAATAAGAAAATTAGCTACTCATGATTAAAGAAACTAATAAGCAAATGATAAGAATTAAACTAAACATGAATTAGCAAACTCAAAGATATAACAATCATAAACTAAAGGATTAAAAACTAAAAGCAATTGAGAGGGGGAAGAGAGAGGGTAGAGATGAGAGATAAACCAAAAGCTTCAATTGAAATTGCCCAAAACTTGAACTTGTTCTTCAAATTGCAAATAAAGTAGAGAATTTGAGCGTAATCGAAGTGCTTAATTTAAATTCTAAGCTATTCTAATGGAGTAGAGAGAGATGATGGATAGAGTGTGAGATCAAGAAGAAGAGAGGAGAGAAGCCCTTTTGTAAGCCTCTACACGTTTAATCTAATGGGAGAAAGGAAGAGGAAAGGTCTCTTGTCGATTATGCATAAATCGCACAGGAGCATGATCGTGCCAACATAGGCATGATCGTGCTTGCTCTTTTCTTCGAGATTTTCGGCTACTGACATTCCCAAATGACGACACATGATCATACCAATTTGAAGCATGGTCATGCACTGTGGAAAACTCCAAGACTTCACGTTTTCAGCATCTCTTTTCATTCCTTCTTCGATTCTTTCTTCTTTGCTTCTTCTCTTGACACTCCAAAGTCCATGTTAATTTCAATTGCACATTTGAGCTCCAAAATGATCCTAAAATCACATTAAACGCACAAACATACCAAAGTAGTGATCCTTATCATAAAATGAATAAAATCCAATCAAAAGCGAGGATACTCACACAAATAGAGGACGGATGAGTGCATATATACCATGAAAATCAACTATATTTAGACACTCATCAAACTCCCCCAAGCTTGAACCTTTGCTTGTCCCCAAGCAAAACAAGTCAAGACAACAGATTCGGGGAACAAAATCCAAGAGATCACCTTCTCAAATTGAGTTTCAAAAGCAACATCAAATCCAAAATAATCAACCCAAGCCAAGAACAAAAATCTCAAAACCATTTGAATTCACATAGCATATCATGTAATCGCGATCCAAAACATCAAAATCTTACCACAAGACCCACTCTTGAATGCAGCATAGTAAAGTAGATAGACCCTCACTTTAGGTAAGTGGACACTCACGCTCAAGTGTTTAAAATTGACAATCCAAGTGGGTTTTACTCAATACTCATCTCAAAAATCACGATTTACCATAAGCTCACCAATCGTCTCACATCTCCTCCGCCAAGGACAATTGAAATAAACGAGTCAAGAGGACTTTTAAAGGTTGTAACGTAGGCTTAGGGTGAAGGGTAAGACAAATTCATTCGGATAGTTGGCTAAAGATATCATGAAATTAGTGGAGCAAAAATCAGTAATTCACCCCATGCATGAAGGTAAACAATGTGGAACTCCGACTAACAAAAAAAACATCTAACCAATATCACTAAACTCTAATGAAATACTCTTCATTGAAGCACAACTTTCAAGAATTCAACCTTTTTATTCCTTTTTTTTTAAGAACTTTTTCTGATTTTTTTTTCTTTTTTCTTTTTTTTTTTCAAACCAAAAGTTGAAATTCAACCATCCTTCCAAGCGCTTACATAAACTACGGAGTTATTGTGAAATGTAACATAAACTCCAAAGTCAATCCCTACTCCACAAGTCTCATGACACAAGGGTTAAACATGGTTTTTCCGGTCAAAAGGCTTGTAATGCGGGTGAAAGCAAAGAATAGGCAAAGCTCAAAGTGGTTCACAAGAGGATAAATTGCCAAGGGTAGGCTTATTTGGCTAAGTGAGCTAAAAATTCAAAGAATGCCTCAATCATACTCGTTCAATCAATGTCAAGTGCGGATTCGACGGAGAAAAGAGAAATGACTTCTCTTCGGAGAGGTTGAGAATCCTCTCCCCAAGGTGAGTTCTAGAAACCAATGACTAAGAGAGAGTTTCACACATCAAAGACAAAATAGACCGTAGGGATGCACGGTCTTCAAGGCTCAAAACTCGCGGGTCAATTTGGTCTATCCAACTCAACTATACAACATTCAAGAGTCATCATCAAGCATGCCACAAACCATGAATCGCAACAACAATCATGCTATGTAAATCTTAGGCTCAAACACATTTGCACAAGAACAAGGGTTGATCATTTCGGTTTTTCACAATAAAACATAAATCATCATCGAAGGATTACATCTCAATCGTTTTTTTGGATTTTTCATTTTTTTTCTTTTTCTTTGGTTTTTCAATTTTTTGGATATTTTTTTTCATGCATACAAAAATAAAACCTAAACTATATGCAAAACAAACAAAAATAATAGAAAGAAACAAAATTAACAAAATATTAGAAACTAATCTAACAATGCAAAATAAAACAAAAAATATATGCAATTCACATTTCACAAAATATCATCAACATCACCTCCCCCAACCTTGAAACGAACATTGTCCCCAATGTGAGAAAAGACAACAATATAGAGGGGAAGGGAGGAGAGAAAACTCACGGAGCCCCACCGTTGGGCGGGGGAGGAGTGGGATCCGGGAAATGGTCATGCTCTACATGCCAAGCGATCATCGGTGGTACCACGGCCCGTAAATAGGCCAAATCGGCTGCAATCCTCTGTAAGATGGGCATAAGGTCATGAGGCACATTGGGAGGGTCGTCATCGTCACTAGAAGATTCCTCCTCGGACTCAACAACTTGCCGAGGGATCAACCAATTATCCGTATTCTCGACATTTGTGAGGTCCGGGCTAGGGAGAAGAATGTGTTTGGCCGTGTCCACCTTCCACCAAAATTTATCCTTTTTATCCGAGGGACCCAACATGGTCATTTGGATCAAAGAAGGAATATCCAACAATGTAGGGCCTTTCACCGACTTAAGGGTGGTGTAATCAACATAGTGTTCGCTAGCAATGTGAGTGATGAGACCCACACAAGTGATAGGACCAGGAGAGGCTCGCACATACTCAAATTGTTGAACCAACCATGGAGCAGGGTCAATGGCGACACGATCCTCGGTGTGAGTCATAGCCCAAAGGAAGAAAAGTTCATCCTTAGGCAAAGCACCCGTACCGCCCTTCGAAAAGAGACCGAACACAAGCATACGGTGGGCATATCGAAAACACGGGTTCACAATACTAGATGCCTTCACTTGCCGAGCAATGTAAGGGGAGCGATTTGCGATCTTTTTCAAGAAAGCATGAGCATCAAACTCCTTCGGGAACACATCACGGGGACCAACCACATCTTGATTGGAATCAAATTTTGGCCAACCAAAAATCTCATTGAGTTTAGTGAAAGTCATCTCATGAGATTTGTTCATAAGTCGAAAAGTAATGTAAGGCTCACGATCATCATCCTCATCATTAAAGACCGACAAGGTGCTCAAAAACTCCAAGGTAAGACGACGGTAGGTCTTGTGATGAATAGTGAGGAAATTATTCCAACCAAGGTTATCAATCAAAAATTCCACCCCGGAAGCAAGTCCCAAGTTTTCCAAAGTAGCCTTGTCATAAAAGCGGGTGGGAGTAATCTTCCGAAAAAACAACGCACGGTAACGGTCACTTTCAACGGGAGTGGAGAATGTAATCCCGAGAGTGTCATAGGTAGGAGGAGCCACAGATGGCTCTGGAGCATTGCACTTAGCACGAAAAGAACTAGGAGCGGGTGTGTTTGCCTTGGAGGCGGTGGCTCGAGTTCGAGGTGGCATGGTCCAAGTACAAGTGCAAAGTCACAAGTTTGTCAACACAACTTCACCCTCACAAGGATTGTGCCACGGTAATCACAAGTCCACACCAAGCAATAGGTGACTATGAAATAATCACTTTAAAATATATCAACAGTAACCAATATCACCAAGTCACAAGTTCACAGTGGTCAAAGTGTCTAAATTCTCCAAATAAACAACAATGGGGCCAGTACAAACACAAGTCCGATCAAGCAGGGATTACTAGCAGCCAAGATTTTTCAGCGGGCACCCAATAACACCCAAGTTCCAGAAATTATCAAGTAAAGAACAAAGTTGCTCAAGGAAAACGGAGTCCACAGAAATCCAGGAGAATTTGGGCAATTTACCTTCAAAAGATCAAACCCATCACCAATGGTCAGTAGCACAAGCCAATAATGTCAAATTTTGCTGAAAATTGAAAAACCCACAAGTGACCGGGGTGATTTCGATCACACGTGAGGGGGCGGCTCCGGAAGACGGGAAGAGAGGCGGAAATTGAGTGGTGGCGTGGGTGGTCGAGTCGGAGAGGGTGAACATAACCGAGCACACGATCACGCGTTTTTAGACAGAGAGTTGAGCACTTTTGAGACTCCAGCGGCATGACCGTGCTCAATGGTACACAAGAATGAGCATGATCATGCTTAAAATTTCAATTATCCAGTAAAAGCTGCGTGAACATGCTCGTTTCTCTCACAAATAAACATGATCATGCTTGATTAGAACTCCCTTGATTAACCCCATCGGCTACACCAAGTTGCTCGTGTTTTTTTTTTTTTTGTTTTTTGAGAAATACCTACAAAACAAATAAAATATATTATTAGCAAAATAAATAAAATGTAAGGAAAAAGAACAACGAACCAATTTTTTTCTTTGTTTTTCACCTCACTTTTTTTATTTTTTTTCATTTTGTTTTCCACTTTTTTTTTTAGCAAAATAAAAGAAAGCAAATAAAACTTGGGTTGCCTCTCAAGAAGCGCTCTTTTAAGGTCATGAGCTTGACACATGAATTTCGTCACTGAGAATTGACATCGGAAAGGGTGAGATCGACCCTCTCTCCTATAGGATCACCGGCTTTGTAATGCTTAAGCCGACTTCCATTCACTTTGAACGACTCCGCTCCATCCTTCAAGGGGCGCACCTCAAAAGCGCCATATGGAAAAACATTTCATACTTCAAAAGGTCCCGACCATCAAGACTTGAGCTTTCCCGGGAAGAGTTTGAGTCGGAAATTGAATAGTAACACCAAATCACCTTCATTAAATTCTCGCCTAATGAAGTTCTTGTAATGTTCTCCTTGTAAATCCGAGAACTCTCATAGGCGTTTAACCTCAATTCATCAAGCTCATTGAGTAGGAGGAGACGCCTCTCACTAGCGGCCTTGAAATCATAATTGAGAGCCTTGATTGCCCAATAAGCTCGATGTTCAATCTCAACGGGGAGGTGACAAGGTTTCCCATACACCAACCGGAAGGGTGTGGTGCCAATAGGAGTTTTGAAAGCGATCCTATAAGCCCATAAAGCATCATCAAGCTTCAAAGACCAATCTTTCCTCGAACTAGAAACCGTCTTTTTAAGAATTTGCTTGATCTCACGATTCGAAATCTCAACTTGGCCACTTGTTTGAGGATGATAGGCCAAGCCAACCCGGTGGAGAACTCCATACTTCTTCAACAATCCCTCAAACTTTTTCTCGGTGACATGACTTCCACCATCACTTATCAAGACACGAGGCACTCCAAATCGGGGAAAGATGACTTTCTTGAAAAACTTTGCCTCAACTCGAGCATCATTGGTTTGAGTGGCAATGGCTTCAACCCATTTAGAAACATAGTCCACCGCAACCAAGATGAACTTATATCCACAAGAAGACGGGAAAGGACCCATGAAATCAACTCCCCACACATCGAAAACTTCTACCTCAAGAATACCATTCAAAGGAGTGTCATACCTCTTAGAGATGTTCCCGGTTCTTTGGCACTTATCACATTCTTGAACATGTTTGTGACAATCTTTGAACATGGTAGGCCAATAGAAACCGCTTTGAAGGATCTTTGCCATTGTCTTGGAGGCACTAGCATGTCCTCCATAGGGTGAATCATGGAAATGATGTATGATATCTTGCACTTCCTCCCTCGGAATATATCTTCTAAGAAGCCCATCGGCACAAGACTTATAGAGACAAGGATCGTCCCAAAAGTACTTCTTCACATCGGAAAATAATTTCTTCTTTTGATTTGTGCTCATGCCATGAGGTATAATTCAACACACAGTGTTGTTCACAATATCGGCGTACCAAGGAGCCTCGACCTCTTGCAAAGCAAACAAGTGATCGTCGGGAAATGAGCCATCAATTGGCAAATCCCCGTCCTTTCTCATCTCATAATGAAGTCTTGAAAGATGATCGGCAACAACATTTTCCGCACCTTTCTTATCTTTGATTTCAAGACCAAACTCTTGGAGTAAGAGTATCCAACGACTCAATCTCGGCTTTGCATCCTTCTTTCTCATCAAGTACTTGAGGGCCGCATGATCCGTGTGCACAATGACCTTTGACCCAACAAGGTAAGGTCAGAATTTCTCCATGGCAAACACAACTGCTAAGAGCTCTTTCTCGGTTGTGGCATAGTTGAGTTAAGCATCATCCAAGGTCTTGCTAGCATAGTAGATAGCATGGAGCTTATTGTCTTTCCTTTGGCCAAGCACGGCCCCAACGGCGAGATCGCTAGCATCACACATAACCTCGAAAGGAAGGTTCCAATCCGGAGGTTGAATGATGGGAGCGGAGATAAGGGCTTCTTTCAACCTGCAATAAGCTTCATGGCAATCATTAGTGAACACAAAAGGGGCATCCTTGACAAGGAGTTGAGTTAGAGGCTTTGTGATTTTAGAGAAATCCTTGATAAAGCGACGGTATAACCCCGCATGACCAAGAAAACTCCTCACCCCTTTAACATTAGAAGGGGGTGGTAAACGCTCAATAACCTCAACTTTGGCCTTGTCAACTTTAATGCCCCGGTTCGAGACCAAGTGGCCAAGGACTATGCCCTCTCGAACCATAAAATGGCACTTTTCCCAATTCAATACCAAATCCACTTCTTTGCATCTTTTCAACACTTTGGCTAAATTAGCCAAACAATCATCAAAGGACGACCCGCAAACAGAAAAATCATCCATGAATACTTCCATAATATCCTCAATAAACTCAGAAAAGATAGCCATCATGCATCGTTGGAAAGTGGCGGGTGCATTGCACAAACCAAATGGCATTCTCCTATAGGCAAAGGTGCCATAGGGACAAGTAAAAGTTGTCTTTTCTTGGTCATCGGGATGGATAGGGATTTGGAAAAATCCCGAATATCCATCCAAATAACAAAAATGCGAATGCCTCGCCAACCTTTCCAACATTTGATCAATGAATGGGAGGGGAAAATGGTCCTTACGGGTGGCTTTATTCAATTTCCTATAATCAATGCACATACGCCAACTTGACCGTCCTAGTGGGAATAAACTCATCTTTGTCATTCTTGACAACGGATACCACCCTTCTTAGGAACCACTTGAACGGGACTCGCCCATTCACTATCAGAGATAGGATAGATGATCCCCGCATCAAGTAGTTTGAGCACCTCCTTTTTAACCACTTCTTTCATGTTAGGATTTAATCTTCTTTGGTGCTCAATAGAAGTTTTATGACCGTCATCAAGATTGATTCTATGAGTGCAAAGGGAGGGGTGTATTCCCTTGATATCATCTATGCTATAACCAATGATACTCTTGTGTTGTCTTAAAAGACAAAGCAAATTTTCAACCTCTTGGTCACTGAGTGTTAGCATCTATGATAACGGGGAAAAACTCATCATCATCAAAAAATGCGCACCTTAGGTGGAAAGGAAGGGCTTTAAGCTCAACCTTAGGTGCATCCTTTTTCTCTTGGGAGGTTTTAGACTCAACCTCTAAGACTTCAAAATTAGCCCCATTTGACAAGAACACGGGGCTCTCATCAAGAAGTTTGGCATAGAATGTCGTCTCATCATTCTCATCACAACAAACACCATTATTCACAAGACAAGATTCAAGAGGATCACGTGAGACTTCATAAGCATAAGCATTATCAAATGAATTCTCTAATAAGTCTACTCTAAAACACGATTCGGGGGAAGGGGATTTCATGTCATTATTCAAGTTAAACTCTACCGTCTCATCCCCTACATTCAAGGAAAGCTTTCCATTACGCACATCAATGATGGCGCCGGCGGTAGCCAAGAAAGGCCTTCCTAGAATGATGGGGATGTGACAATCCTCCGCCATGTCCCAAACAACAAAATCGCAAGGGATATAGAATTTACCGACTTTCAATGGCACATCCTCGATGATTCCCAAAGGGAACTTAACGGAGCAGTCGGCTAATTGCAATGACATGGATGTAGGCTTGAAATCGCCCATTTGAAGTCTCTTGCATATGGACAAAGGCATGAGACTCACACTTGCCCTAAGATCACATAATGCTCGATCGATAGTCACATCTCCCACGGAACATGGGATAGAAAAGCTCCCGGGGTCGCCAAGCTTAGGAGGTGTCTTGTTTTGCAGAATAGCACTACATTCCTCCGTTAAGGCAACGGTGGCATGCTCCTCATATTTCCTCTTGTTAGAGAGGAGATCTTTCAAGAACTTAGCATAAGAGGGCATCTCGGAGATAGCATCTAAGAATGGGATGTTAATTTGGAGCTTTTTGAGAATCTCCATAAACTTTCCATACTTCTTCTCTAAAGCGACTTTGGCTAGCCTTTGAGGAAAAGGTACAGGAGGCTTATAAGGCTCCGAACCGGGAGTAAAAACCTTCTCTTGTGGCTTAGGAGTCTCAACTTTCTCTTTCTCACTCTCACTTTCCTCCACCTCAATCACCTTAGGTTCACCATTCAAAGGCTCATCATTCACCTTCTCACTCACTACATTCTCATCATCCTTCATCACGGGCCCATCATATTGTCTACCACTTCTCAAAGTTATAGCATTGACATGCCCCTTGGGATTCGTCTCGGGCTTGCCCGGAAGTTGACCCGGAGGTCTACTAGAAGGGCTAGCTAGTTGAGAAATTTGATTCTCAAGCATTCTATTGTGAGTGGCCAATGAATCACATTTTGAAGTCAATTGCCGAATAGACTCTTGAGTGGCCTCATGTTGTTTCATTTGGGTACTCACGAAAGTTTCCATAAGACTTTCAAGGTGGACTTTGGGGGTTGTGGTGACAGATTTTGATAAGTGGCTCTTGGTTGAAAACCGGGAGGTTGGATATTGGTGCTTTGTGGAAGGTAAGTGTTTGATGGTGGATTTTGTGGTGGAAAGGGATCTGGATTCCGGTAGGAAAAATTAGGATGATTTCTCCAACCCGGATTGTAAGTTTGTGAATAGGGGTCATTCCGGGGTCTTGGATTATTGTTAAAGTTGTGAAAGGCATTGGCTTGCTCGATGGTCATCTCTTGAGAGGATGCACCATGGCATTGGAAATCATTGCTCTCATGCCCTTGAACATTATAAACATTACCACCAGAACTTTGCCCTTGAGAGGTACTCTTTGATGGTTGTATTTGTTTGACTTGGTGAGAGAGAGCATCCAATTTGCTTGTCAAAAGTGTCACCGCATCAACATCAAGCTTGCCAATACTACTCTTGTGAGCTCCCCCTCTATCGCAGGAAGACCATTGATAGTTGTTGGAAGCCATGTTTTCAAGCAAGGTTTTAGCCGCAGTCGGCCTCAAGGTCATGATAGAGCCACCCGCGGCGGCATCGATGGACATTCTCATAGTGGGATTCAATCCACTATAGAATGTTTGAATAAGGAGTCATTGTTCAATACCACGTGGAGGGCACTTTCTTTGCAACTCTTTGAAGCGCTCTCATGCTTCATACAAGGATTCGCCATCACTATGAAAGGCATGGATGTCATTCCTCAGTTTGTTGGCCAAGTCCGGAGGGAATTACCGAATCAAGAAGGCATTGGATAAAGCCTCCCATGTAGTGAATGAGTTGGTATCTTGGCTATTCAACCATTGCTTTGCTTTTCCCGCCAAAGAGAACGGAAACAAGCGGAGGCGGAAAGCATCATCACTAACCCCATTCATCTTCAAGGTGTCACATTTCTCCAAGAATAGAGCAATGTGGTCATTGGGGTCTTCACCATGGTTCCCATAGTATTGGTCCTCCTTGATGAAGAAAATGAAGGACGTTTTGATCTCAAAATTGTTGGCCGCAATGGCCGGCCTTGTGACACTTGAGCCAAGGTTACCAACGGTGGGATTGGAAAAATCCCTCAAAGATCTATTATTATCTCCCATGGTGGCTTGTTGTTTCTCTAACTCTTGTTGTCTCTCTAACTCTTGTTGTTGGCGCTTTCGTGCTCTTTTTCTAGCGGAACGTGATGTTCTTTCGATCTCGGGATCCAAAGGTAATAGGTTATCGGACCCTTGACTCCTGGTCATGCACCACAAATACTAGAAAAGAGAATCAAACGCAAAACAAGAGTAATCACAGACACACAAGTATATATCTAAGAAACGCCTAATATTGGAATAAAGCTCCCCGGCAACGGCACCAAAAACTTGATAGCCTCCGCAAGTATACGGATTTTATCGAGTAGTATAAAAGAATATCGTATCCACAGGGAGCTAGTATATCCAAGTATTAAGTTTTCTCAAATGTAAAACAAGCTAAGCAAAATCGAGTTGGACTTTTGATGATTCAAACAACGAAACTAAAGCGAATAAAATTATAAAATATAGCAAGATAAAAGATCTAGGGTTGACTTCACTTAACTAGAATACTTGATGTGATAGATAAACTTAACTAGCATGTCAATGTCAATCGTTGCAAGGACGGATAAAGAAGCCTAAACCTTCTCTCGAAACGATAAAGGCAAACTCAATGCAAACTTAACTACCTATTCTCATGGAGTCAAGTAACATCAAGAGCATGAAGAGAGATAATCAATCCAAAGCCCACAAGAAATTCTAATCTACTTTCGTGATTAGGCAATCAAGATAATTATTCGAAGTCTGACAATTAGCATTCCCCTTTCGATTTTATACTAATCATCCAAGTATTCAAAATCCTCTTTCAAGAATTATGAATAATAATAAGCCAACAAATAATCATGTGCAACGATTCAACAAACATGCTAGCATCAATTTATCAAGACATCAAATAACCCAAATTAAGCTTCATCAACCCTAGAATAAGAAAATTAGCTACTCATGATTAAAGAAACTAATAAGCAAATGATAAGAATTAAACTAAACATGAATTAACAAACTCAAAGATATAACAATCATAAACTAAAGGATTAAAAACTAAAAGCAATTGAGAGGGGGAAGAGAGAGAGTAGAGATGAGAGATAAACCAAAAGCTTCAATTGAAATTGCCCAAAACTTGAACTTGTTCTTCAAATTGCAAATAAAGTAGAGAATTTGAGAGTAATCTAAGTGCTTAATTTAAACTCTAAGCTATTCTAATGGAGTAGAGAGAGATGATGGATAGAGTGTGAGATCAAGAAGAAGAGAGGAGAGAAGCCCTTTTATAAGCCTCTACACGTTTAATCTAATGGGAGCAAAGAAGAGGAAAGGTCTCTTGTCGATTATGCATAAATCGCATAGGAGCATGATCGTGCCAACATAGGCATGATCGTGCTTGCTCTTTTCTTCGAGATTTTCGGCTACTGACATTCCCAAATGACGACACATGATCATGCCAATTGGAAGCATGGTCATGCACTGTGGAAAACTCCAAGACTTCACGTTTCTAGCATCTCTTTTCATTCCTTCTTCGATTCTTTCTTCTTTGCTTCTTCTCTTGACACTCCAAAGTCCATGTTAATTCCAATTGCACATTTGAGCTCCACAATGATCCTAAAATCACATTAAACGCACAAACATACTAAAGTAGTGATCCTCATCATAAAATGAATAAAATCCAATCAAAAGCGAGGATACTCACACAAATATAGGACGGATGAGTGCATATATACCATGAAAATCAACCCTATTTAGACACTCATCAGTTGCCCACCACCTGTTTCAACCCAGGAAGATCCACACCTGCACCTACTAAATCTGCCACCCCTTGAACACCTTCGTCCCCTTCAATCAAAGTTTGTAACCTCTTCAACACAATCTCCTCGTTCTCCTTAAAAGGCAAAATAAGTTGTTTGCTCATCATCCAAGCATCCATAGCTTGTTTTGTCACAATGTTATTCCTGTTAGCAATCCCACTGTCATTTGCATATGAGTGCCTTCAGGGGTGCAAATAGGAGGGCTTCTAGAACCACACCTTCGATCTACTATCAAAGAACATCCCATATCTTGAAGAGTCCTCCATTTCTTTCTCGATAATCCTTCCTTCCTAGGAACTACTGCAGGAGCCTTAGGTTGACTGCCCTCTTCACTCTGATTATGATTCGATCCCAATGGAAATTCGTCCATCAATGGGGTCTCAGGAACAACATCATCCTGAACATCTCCATCTTCAAAACCCGCCACAGACCCATAATCAGAACCTTCTTGATCAACTCCTACAGACTCTTGTACGATAGGCTCTTCTGTACGCAGAACCTTGCAAACATGTCTCACCTCCACTCTTGATTTCTGAGACTTCTTAGTTCTTTCTTCAATTGACAATTTATAACCCCTACCCTCCACTGTAATGTCACAATGAGTTTTAATATTGACATCAACTTTTTAAGGAATAATTCTCACCCAAGCAGTGTCCAAACTTGACATGGCCATAGTACCTTCATCAATCCCTACTACTTCTCCCTAAATACCCCAATATGAGCAATATAGCTATCATTCCAAGCATGCACAGGTAAACCGTCAATCGCCAACCATTTAGATTGCATACCAGCAACATATGCAGGAGACCAAGCCTCTATAAAATCAAAAATCCCTTCTAATAAAAAAAAATGTTCCAATTTCATCCGATCAAACAAAGCATGATCCACAAAAGACACCAAGAATTGGCGCACACCCAGCACTTTTACAAACAACAACTCAGACCCCAAACTCAAATTCTGTAATTTATTCGAAATCTCTTGAATATCACAATCACTACCCACTGTACCCACCACCGAATATTCCAACCAAACAAGATTTTCATGAACAACGGGAAGAGAAATAGGATCAAGAGAATGGTATGAAAGCTAAGTTACCCCCTTGTAAGAACGAGACATTTCAGGTCTGGCAATAACCTTCTCCTTTAATTGCTCTGGCTTCTTCATATCTGAATTTCGGAATCTTGCAGCAGAATCCTTTATTTGATGATTAAGAATCCAGACTCCATCAAACTTGCTAGCCAGTTCTTTAATTTCTAAATCAGATTCCATTTTAATGAAACCAAACCTCTTCCCTGCTTTCGTGCACTTGCCTGGAACAAAAACATCAAGAACACGGCCCCACTTCCCAAAAGCCTTCCAGAACCAAGCAATCCCAAGATCATCAGGAAAATCTTCAACAAAAAGGGTATTAATCGCCCCAAATTGCCGAGGTTTTCTCAACAAAAAAGGCGAATTAGGCTTCGTCATATCACAATTGGCAAAGATAGTCGATAAAATGGGTAAAAGTAGCGACAGTCGAGTTTGCGGGTGGTTTAGGAATTCTTAAATGTTGGTAGTGGTGACGGAAAGAATAGAGGATTAATTTGTTCTTATTTGAGTGGTATGTGTGGATAATTGGTGGTGATTTGGACTGTGTAAGGCTAAGCTTTTGGTATATAGATTCTTCAGAGTTGTTGTGGAGTTTTTTCTTTGTGTCTAATTCTCTTCTCTAATTATCTATTTTCTAAAAATTAGTTTTAAAGTCCGAGCGTTGCATGAGTTGAGGAAAATGTCTGTATATTAATATTGATTTGGTAAAATACACACACTAACATGCCTATAAAAAAAGAAATCATAAATAATTTCTAATTGATTATAATTATGCATGCTATATAGTGATGCTAGTTTCATAATATCCTTATTGATTTAGGTTGATCTCTTTCACACCCCTCGGATCATCGAGATTTGCTAGAATAAATAAGAAAACTTAAAATGCAAAGAGATGTAGGGAGAATAAAGGGTGAGAAAATGTTCAAAAAAATGGAGAAGTGATTATGTGAGGTGTTTAATAAAAAAAGATATTAGTTATCATAATCTTCCTAAAATACAATTAGAATTCTAACCAAATTGCACCTCCAAAAATGGTAACTTTAAAATCGATCTTAGATCGATGTTCAATTACTATATATCATATCGAAGGAGTCTTAAATCAATGCGATAACCTCTCAATAAATTTTGATATACATGAAACATTCAACTTTCATTAGTCTCCCGTTACATTTATGTCAACTTTTGACCTTGTAGCTTGGTAGATAGAAAATAGAGAGGCACATTAATAAAATGTGAAGAGGCATATATCACATTCTCCACTTTTATTTTTTCTTTCAATATCCTAAAATATATTTCTGGCATATGTACGTGGATTGCTTTTGGTTTTGTTTGTTGAGACAAATTGCTTAGGTGATGCAACTTAGTAATCAAACTTGTGCTATCCACGAACTTAAAATATATTTGCTCAAAATGATTTTCAAGTCAATCTTACATGTTTCTTATACATATTGTAAATGAACATCGTTTTAAGGTACTTTTCGATGCGAATCTGTTGATTAAAAAGATTATTTTTTTAGACATGTAGAAAAATTTATATTTGATTTTATAAATATTTGACAGAAATCTAATATAGCTCCTATAAAACTCTAGAGGTCTATCACAACTCAAGCTTTATATTTTATTTCCTAACCTTTATTTATTTTTTGTTTAATTGCGTGCTTAGATGACATTCCTATGTGGCATGATACCCGTGGGATGCATGCCTTAAAATTTATATGTTTTGTTGTTTTCGTTTTTCTTTTTATTAGTAAATATCATATATTAAAATTTATTTACTGAAATTAATATTGTAAAACAATCTTACATGTTTATTGTAAACATATTATAAATGCATCTCATTTCGAAGTACTTTTTGATACGAATATGATGGTGTAAATATTATTATTTTTAAAGATGTGTAGGATAGTTATATTTGAGTTTGAATATTAGACAAATATAAAGTAGTTATAACGCCAATAAAACTCTAATTGTTTAGCACAACTAAATCTCTCTTTTTCATTATCAGAAACTTTATTACTATGAAACTTATATATATATATATATATATATATATATATATATATATATATATATATATATATATATATATATATATATATATATATATATATATATATATATATATATTAATTGATATGTTAAAAATAGTTTTATTTGGCAATTGATTTGGGTATACTAATTACTAAGTTACTAATGTGTGAAAAATCGTTTTTTTCTTTTCTTGTTTCTATTTCTATTTATTTTTATTTTTTTGTTCAAAGTATGTGTTATTAATTTTATTGTTTAGTATTCTCTCTTATGTGGCATGCTCTAAAAAATATCGCTTAGGTGGCTAAAGATATTTGCTCATTTTTTATTTTCAACCTTAATTTTATTGTTAATATTAATATTATTATTTTTTACTTATTTACGGGATCCGACATATACTTGCGATCTTACATGTATCTTATACATATTCTATATGCATCTCGTTCTAAAGTATTTTTCGATGCGAATTTGTTGGTATAAATGTTATTATTTTTTGAGATGTGTAGAAAAAGTTATATTTGATTTCAAATATTTGACAGAGTTCTAGTATAACTCTTATAATAACTCCAGAGGTCTATCACAACTCAAGAATCCTAACCAGTAGGGATTCTAAGAGTCTTAAACGTTTTACACCAGTTAATTTTTGTCTTTATCTTCGCTTAGGTGGCGTGCTCTTAAAATTCTCGCCTACGTTCATTGCTCCCCGAAAATGCCTCCTTTATATATATACTAGTTTTAACTCCGTGCTATGCAAGGACTCGTTAATATCTCTTTTCTAGGTGATATCTCATGTTTGTTTTATACTGTACAATTAATTCTACATTTGACTATTTTAACTTTTTTTGCATGAAATATCTTTTTAGATCGATCTACATCTAAATATAATGAATATAAAAGAGATTAATTTATGAACATGAGCCCTACCTCAAAATTCCAAAACGAAAAAGAAAAATCAATTTAGTGAATTAAGATTTATAATTTTTAGAGTTATGTAACTAAAATATGTTTTTTTTTTAGTTTGAAATAATATGAAAATAAATCATATAATAAATTCAAGTGATGATGATCATGTGGGACTTGGATGATATTTATTAAGCTATATGAGGCAAAGTTGTGCACATGTAGCGGCTAACATGTCATTTTCACACGAACATTCCTTCTTATATGGCGTCTACATGTTATCACTGGACGCAAAAGATCCAACTTGTGTAAGACATATATATCTCATTTTGAATTTTTTTTACAATCCAAACAATTGAACTTAGATTTATAAATTTTTGACTTACGTAACTAAATTATTTTATTTTGTAATATAAAAATATGCTAATATATAAATATGTAACAGATCCAACTTATGCTAACGCATTTATGAGTGACACTTGGATAATGAGTTGTTAGTTATGTGGCAAGTTTTGCTTATGTTGCGACTTAGGTGTCATCGTCACACAAATTTGGGCTTCTATGTCGCATCCTACCCATGTCGTGCCCACGTGAATTGAACTTGGATGATCATGTGGGACTTGGATGGTATTTATTAAGTTATGTGGCAAAGCTGTGCACATGTAGCATCTACGTGTCATTTCACACGAACATTCCCTTTTATGTGATGCCTACATGTTATCATCGCACCCAAACGATCCAATTTGTATAAGATATATATATATCTCATATTAAACTTTTTGCAAATCCAATCCATTGAAGCCAGATTTTATAATTTTTTAACTTGGGTAGCTAAATTTATTTTATTTTGTGATATAAAAATATGCTAATAAATATGTAATAATAAAGGCATAAAGCAAACTAATCATGAGAAATTAATGGGTGACACTTGGATGATGATAAGTTGTTAGGTTATGTGGCAAGCTTTGCTTGTGTGGCGACTTAGGTGTCATCGTCACACGACCTTGGGCCTCTACGTGGCGTCCCACGTGTCATGCCCACACAAATTTGAGCGCTTATGTGGCATTACACGTGGCGTGCCCACATGAAATCGACTCACTTTGATATCACCACTCGAGTTAGGACCCAATTTTAGTGTGATACTCAATTAATGTATTACAAATATGGTTATTCTACGTATTTTATCCTTAACCTCTATAAAACTTTCCCTAAAAGATGTCAAACTTTATAAGCTTATATATAGGACATATAAATCTAATTCAGAAGTATTTTTCATTTCCAATGCAATGACGTAAAACTCAGATTTTCAACAATTACGTAGCAAAAGTTATTTTATCTTCTAATTTAAAATAAATAGGCTAATAAATATAGATGTTATATTTAATTACTATATTAATGTCATGAATAAAGATGGATTTATTAGTTACACTTGTACGACTTGCTTATGTGGACGCTTACGTGGCGCTTAGGTGTACGTCATCACCACACGAAATTGGGTCTCCAAGGTAGCTGCCTACATGGTGTGCCCACACGAAATTGACTCAACATTATGTAGTTGGAAATAATATACTAATAATTATATGATAATGTGGAGTAATAAGGACTCTGGGACACCTCAATGATGTTTTATTAGGCTAAGTGGTGTGCATATGTGTCATGGTCACATGAACATTTTCTCTTATATGGCGTCCGACGTGTAATCACCGCACGAAAAAGCAAACTTATATATATATATATATATATATATATATTATTTTGAAGTATTTTTCAAATCCAATCCAATGGAGTAAGATTCAAATTTTTTTGAGTTACGTAACTAAAGTTATTCTATTATTTATTTTGAGAATATGATAATAAATATTTAATTAAATTAAACAATGATTAGGCATTAATGACGGATGATGTGTCATACTATGTGACGTGCATGTGTTTACGTGTCATCATTATATAAAAGAGCTGCTTGCGTGGCATCACACGTGTCATCCTCACACGATTAAGGCCCTTGCGTGGCGTCCCACGTATCGTGGCCACACGAAATGGACTCACTTATATATATATATATATATATATATATATATATATATATATATGATATTGATTGATTACCTCTCTAATTAAAGAGTTCCAAACCCACCACCCCCTTCTAATTCAATGGTAAGAGAGAAAGGAACTCTAGAGGATCATTTTCCAAGGTGTTGACTTCTAAGTTATTTGGGTCCTTACCTTGTTATCTTACCCATTTTTAAGGGCTTTTACTCTACTTTTCATAGTTCCATCATGTATCCATCCTTTTTCCATTTGTTGTGTATAGAAAACATAGCCCATAATCCAGCAGAGATGGCTGGGCTTTGAAACAAAAAAAGTCACACAAACTGGGCTCGTTGGCCGGGCTTGGGACGAGTCCACTAAGCATATGGCCGGCATGGTTGTGAGTTGTGGAACACTGCGTAAGCCATTTTGGGCCACTGATAGCATAGCAGGTCTTGTGTACGTGGCCTTAGTCTACCGTGGACCAAGAACACTAGTGAAAATATTTAGAGATTTGAAGGGTATATTAAAAAAATTTAGACTATTGGTCCACCATAGACCAAGTCCACAAAAGTTTTTGTACTGATAGCAAGGTGTGCAAACGATTTGTGCTCGGTTCGTATTTTTTTTGGTGCAAGAGAGGGGTAAGCCCCAAACACTACGTGGCCACGCCACACCTATTACTCTTCAAATAAAATAGCAACTAAAGGAGTAGGGGGGGACTCAAAATAAACTATAGCTTCAGTTTGATCGCAACCACAATTAGCTAACTAATCTGCCGATTTATTCGCTTCTCTATAGCAATGCTCGATAGTGACTTCCCAATTTGCATCTTGCATTAGAGCACGACATTTACGAACCATGGACATTGCTGTCCCATTTCTTACAGTATCACCTGTCATAAGTTGAACCAGCACCTGTGAGTCGACATGGACACCCATATCATTGGCCATTTATCACATGAGTATCATATATTCATGCATACTAATCGTTGTATTCAACTCGTTTATTATCGAGTAAGGTTTAGACAAGCTTTGTTTGAATATGTATATGTTCACAACTATATGCGAAAATTGTTCACAAATGTATTTGTTCGTTTAAATGCCCAACAACAAACTATGAATTTTGCTAGCATGCATGATTCATTTCCCTACTAACATTCTTATGAAATAAATAGTAGGCTCATGAAGATTTGACCAGGTCTTACTGAACAAACATAATTAAAATTAACAAATTAAGATAGAGTACAACGTACAAGTGATTGCATTATTATATATACGGTATAAATTAATTAATTAACAAAATATGATTTTTGTTAGCTCATAAATAAATATAACTAATAAAAATGCTGTAATTTGGTATTAAATAATTCTAAACAACTGTAGATCCAGAAATACTAGTTCAGGTATGATTAAAAAAATAGATTGGAAGATCAACAAAAATATATCATGTTCAGTATTATATAGCGATGTGGATATTATATGGCCGGTTGATTTCGCCACATCGTAATCAATAGTCTGAAGATCGAATATATTGTAATTTGTATAGTATTATGTTTTCTGGTTGTCAAAAATCTCCTCCTGTGAATAATCTTGTTGTTCCATCGATCGATTGCTATGCAAATTAATATTAAGCATTTTGCCAATTCAACCAATCAATTATCTTCGATCATTCGCCAATCAGATATCACTACTAGAAAACACCCTGATTAGCGACGCTATTTTGCTCATTTTACGACGCCTAAAAGTATCGCAAATTTAATTTGCTTATAAAAGCGACTTTAATTTCATCGTCGATTTTTTGTGATGCTTTTTAACTTCATTATTTTTGATTCTTGAGACGGTGCTGAGCGACTCTTTTTTGAAAATTGTGACGCTTTTTTCGTCTCACTTGTTTAGTTTCGCGCAATGTAAGATTGTCCCACCAAACAATATCGCAAATTATTTCCCAGAAAATTAAAAAAAAAATCTAACTTTACACACGCTTAATAAAAAATTTATAATATATTATGCCAAAACAAATATATAGTATATGCACAAAAGATCATACACTGATGTTCTCCATAACTAATACATTAATTTATGGTGCATCTCCCCTCAAAAAAATAAAAGAGGTGGCAATATCTTGATAAAAACTTTGTTCCCTGCTCCTGAACTGCCATGACCAGCATGTCATTCTGCAACAAGAATCTGAAATCAGTGGCAAAACAATGAAGTGTAATTAGAAGCCTGCAATCACTATTCAGATACTAGCTAGCCTTATTAATCTATCTCTGATGTAACCTTTCCACCCTTTTTATTTTTTGCTTTTCCTGATTAGAAACATAATAACACTGGAGAATACTTTTTTCTAAATAATACCATACCTGTGAGCTGCTAAGTTGATGCAGTGGAATGAAAATTTCCAACACGAATGTCACCCAATATAAATTCCAGACTTAACTTGTTCCAAGCTTCAAATGCCGCAATTACATTACTATGACTACACAAGAACCTCTACCAGACAACTTATAAACCCTGAACATGTACATCATGAGTTTCCAAATGCACATTACTTGTTCCATTTGGAGCCACTGAAATTGCCAACTAGCATTCTGGTTTCCCCTGATGATGTTACATGAACTGCAGTACCATCAATTTGGTACCTCTTTGCATACTAGTCGATTGTAGTAATAATGAGAACAATAGTCACTTGAGTGTGTATCAAATATCAATACAAATCATCAAGGCTGTACAAAAGTTTCCCAACTTCACCAAAAAGATCAACCAATTTACATTTGCACTTAAACACACACATAAATAGATACAGAGAACGTCAAATACAGAGGAAGATAATTCATACAAACACAGCCTGCAGTAGCTGCTAATAGCCACATAAACAACTGGTGCTGCAGTGGTGCCAGCACATGCAGCTGCAGTACACGAGCACCTGCAGCCACAGCAGCAGTTTCACTGACGTCATAACACCCACAAGTGGTGCGGGCAGCAGGCAACCTCATTCACTAAATCAACAAAATAACCAAATTCATGAAACTGACAATGAGAGATATGGGAGAATGGTAACTGACAGTCTGACATAACCCAATACATGAAGCTTGTTGCCAGCAGGAGCTCCATATAGAGGGCGTCATATTTTCTACTTTTTTCCCCACCAAACAAATCTTAAAATTGAAATTAAATAGGTACATTTCTGCGCAACTAAAAACAATAATAGGACAATTGAAACATAGAGAAAAAACAAATTGAGGAAATGTAGATCAAGTCACACTCACTTTGGACCACATGAGCACATGCAAAGTGAAGATGACGAATTCGAGCCACAAGATGCAACTGACCTGTTACAATTTAAACACCAAGGAGAGACTGAGATAAATGGACAACGGACTTTCATAAGTGTTCTTTTCAATAGCTTCACCGTGTGTGGTTCCTCACTTAGATAGTCCTGAAGCAACAGAAAAAGTTGCAAATCAATGAGTATACTTCACCTTGAATCAGAATTAAGCAGAAACACTTCACAGTGAAACACAGTTCATAGATCTAAATTCAGGTCAGAATAATAGTCCAAAAACAAGTAGAATTCAGATAATAAAGTTCATAAAACTTATTCTAGCTAATTTAATTTGGATCCCCACTTTGTGTGCTTATTTTTGTCAAAGTTTTCAACCATAGAGCATAAAACTAACACTTACAATTGCTGCAGTAGAATGAAAGTTTCCATGCCATGTTAACACAACTTATGACCATGAACAAATATAATGCTTCACAAATCACAAGTCATAAACTCAAGTAGAAAGGACATGAACTCAGGTCTGATTTCATAACAACGGTTCAAAAGCAAACAAAAACTTCCATCTGAATAGCATGAAGACTATTTCAAGTTTTTTTTTTCTAGATAAGAGCATGAAGAGTTGAAGACTACTTCAAATAAAATTCCATGAAATACCACCATTCATCCTGACTTCTCACAGTGTTCTGAGACTACAAATCAGTAAGAAAGATGCTTAAATGGACACAAATGAGAACTGATTTCAAGCTAGATAACAGGCCCAAAACAAGCTAAATTTAGATAATAAAGAGCATAAAACCTGTTCCAGCTTATTTACGTTGAAGCCTCGCTTTGTGAGCTGAATTTTGTATAAGTTTTCTGCCATAGAACACAAAAATAACATAGTTCAAAATGCAAAACACAATCTGAACTCCATACACCCAATCAGTATGTTTATTTGAACTCAAAGAAACATTACTATAAAGATGAAAAATAGGAATACAAAAGCATACCAACAACTTTCAATTACAGAAAATGCAACAACCTTACATAATCTCACAAATTCAGATTCCAATCAATTTAGTTCTCATAAAATTTTAGTAAACATGATACCCATAACATATAACTCTCAATATACTTGAGCAGAGAGACAACAAATTCTGCGAAAAATAAATACTACAATCTCTCACACACTCAACAGAATATGACCCAATAATTTAAAGATTACGGGCATATGAGTGTCCTTAAATCTGTACCCCTAGAAACAAATTGCACACATTAACATACCCAAACAACATGATCAGTAATATAAATAAATAGCAAGAATCAAAAACCACAACAAAAAAATGAATTGTTAATTCATTTCAGAAACGGAGAAGAAGAAAAAGAAACCCTAGAAACAGAAATGTGAATGGGGGAATGGAAGAGAGAGAAAATGCCTGAAGGACTTTCGGAGAAGAAGATTTGGCATCGTTGGGGCGTAAGTCGAGGTTGAGAGCTCGAAGTCAATGGACGACTGATGGCTTCCCGGCGTCAGTGCCTCTATGGGTGCAGCAGACATGAAGAGAAACCAAAGCATTGGGGAACCAACCGAGAAATTGGTGGAGCAATTGAGGGTTCAACTTGGATTTGAGGAGAAAACCCTGAGAGAGAGAGAGAGTGGAGGTCGAGTCTTCAATTCGTGAGCAGTTCCCAATTTGCAAGAGAGGAGAGCGGAGGAGAGAGAAAGCGGGGAATAGAGTGGGGCGTTACCCATTAACATATTTTTGGGCCTGGGCATTCCCCGTCTAATTATGGTCGAGAGCAAGATTCTAGCCCATTAAAGCAATTGCGACGCTTTTTGCTGTGGAAAGACTGACTACGACGAATAAAAGCGTCGAAATGTTTTCCGCGAAGGCAATTTCACTTAAGACGAACTGAAAAGCGTCTTTATTGAAGCGTCTTTAATTAAGGTGTTTTCTAGTAGTGATAGATATTATATTAATTAACATGTAAGGCCAGCATGCAATATGGAGGGAGTTAACAACATAATTGTGGTAGTTTCTATAAATAGAGAATGTGTTTACATTGAAGCATATAGAAGCCAAGAACCATACAAGCTAATCAAAAGGCCGGGAAATACATACAGTAACCTTTAACATTAGTATATATTATGGCTAACCAAGATCAAGGATGATAAGGCGCCGGAGCCAGATGGTTTTAGTTCTTGTTTTTTCAAGAAATCATGGGATATGATTGGTGGTGATGTAACTGCACCAGTTAAAGACTTCTTTGCCAAAAGGAAGATGCTTTCACAAATTAATGCCACTGCTACCTCATTGATACCTAAGGTTGCTAATCCTTCCTTAGCTTCTGAATTTAGACCTATTTCTTGTTGCAACGTGATATATAAGTGCATTTCTAATGTACTTGCTGGTCGGTTGAGAAATGTTCTTGGTGATGTTGTGGGGACTCAACAAGGAGCTTTTGTGAGAGGCAGGAACATAGTGCATATATAATATCTTGCTGGCACAAGAGCTGCTTGCACACTATGACAGAAAATGTGTGAGTGCAAGGATGGCTATCAATGTGGATTTGCGTAAGGCATATGATTCCATTGAGTGGCCCTTTCTCATCCATTCAGTGGTTAAATTGGGTTCCCAGAGGAGTTTGTGGACTGGATTTCACTGTGTTTTACCACTGTCAAGTATTCTTTGGTTATAGCATGATTTCTAGATACCCACACATGGTATATGCAGGCAACCATTGCAGCTTTACAGATAGACTTATATGCAGAAAAACCCCTTATATACTTCATTCCCCAACCACAGATTGCATCCCAACAGTCTGAAGGTGAACAAAATTGCACAAACGAGCCAACCTGAAGCCAAACTTCCTTAGCAAAGCTACATTGGAAGAAAAGATGCTCATGATTTTCATCTGCCAGTCCACACATAACACATATACTCTCAACAGTCATTCCTCTCTTCGGTAATCTGTCTCTAGTTAACAATTTCCTCTGAAACATTAACCAAGCAGTGAAAGTATGTTTAGGATAGCAGTTCCTACCCCAAATCAGCTTTGTCCACTGCTGCAAAGGAGCTGCAGGGTGCAGCACATTGTATCCCGCCTTAGCAGAAAAGGGTGGAGTTGTTGCAGTCCACTGTACATCATCATTATGAACTCTGACAGACTTGAGAGCCACTTCTCTCAGCTTCAGCAACTTGCGAAAGCACCATGATTGGGAAGTAGACAGCTGAGCTCCCTAGAAGTTAATCCCCTCCATGTATCTCTCATGGATCCATTTAACCCAGAGAACATCAGCCTTACGTGCTATGCACCAGATCAATTTCAAGACCAGAGTTGTATTGTTATCAAAAAGATCTTTAAAACCAAGTCCAAGCAACTAGAGCCTGCTTAGCTTTCTCCTGACCACTCCATAAAAACCCTCTGCATAAGGCTTCCACCTGCTTAATGACCTTCTTAGGTAACACAAATATAGATCCTCAGAAATTATTCAAACTAAATAATACAGTATTGATAAGCAAAGCCCTAGCTGCGTAAGATAGAAACCTGCTTGACCAATTTCTAATTTTTTCAGTGATTTTCTCCACTAGACTCAAACAATCAGCAGCATTAAGAGCCTTGGATGTCAATGGGACACCCAAATATGTCACAGGAAGCTCACCACTATTCATTTGCAGCAGATGAAGCAACTGATCCTTAATATTTGCAGAAACACCACCCATGAACACCTGACATTTGTTCAAATTTGCAACTAGGCCAGACGCAGCTGAAAATTCTTTAAAGACCTCAATGACACAAGTAGCAGATTTCACATTCCCCTTGCAAAAAATAAACAAATCATCAGCATAGCTAAGGTGAGTAACATTTAATTTCCCACACTTCGGATGATGTCTGAAATGTCTATCATATTGTAGCAAAGACATTCTTCTAGAGAGGACCTCCATCACAAGCACAAAGAGATATGGTGAGATAGGATCACCTTGCCTCAACCCTCTCTTGCCATTAAAAACCCACAAAGCTCTCCATTAATACGTAGCGAAGATTAAATTTTAGTTGAGGGTGCAGCTTAGCCGGGTTGAGAAGATAAAGGATACTATGAAAAACAGAAGGTGGTGCACTATTGTAGGCATCAGGCCTTGCTTTACACAGAAATAGTTTGATTTTCATGTATAGGTTTTATTATACCTGTTGATAGCATATGATTACAGTATAGCGAATGAGTCCTCATGACTACTAAAGTAATTTTGTTGATTGATGTAAGTACTAATGCTTGGCATTTTTGGTAATGGAATTCGCTCATATTTTACCAAAAAAAAAAGATGGGTTGGTGTAATGGTTCAGCACTTCATCCCTTAAATAAGTGGTTGGGGGTTCGAATCTCAACTCTTGTGAATGCAAGAAATTTCTTGGCCAGCCCCGGGCCCTACTACTTAGTGCGCTAATAGTTGGGGCGAGAGGATTAATCACTATGATCGACAATGAATACCCTTGACAAAGACCAAAAAAAAACATTATATATTATGGCTAAAGTTAAAGTTGTTGGTATTAGCACTAAATGCCTCGCTCTATTCGTGTTCTTGTTCTGTGCATGCCTCCTCCTACGTAACATTGCTGCTCAACCAGGAGGTAATGAGTTAAGGGATTGTTTGGTTGGGGTAATGATTAAGGGGGTAATGGAATAAATTTATAAGTTAAAATGGGAGGTATGTAAGTGGGGGTTAGATTTTGTGAAAAAGAGGGTAATGATTACTCCCAATTGGGGGATAATAGAAACCCACATCTCCCTAGGATAGACCTGGCCATGGGCCGGTCCAGGCTGGGCCTGGGCCGGGTTTTCTATGGGCCGGGCTTCGTCGGAGGGTCAGCACTGATTGGCACGGCCGGCAACCAGTCCGTGCCTCCGGGCCTCGCTAAGCCTCGCCCGTGGTTGTACCGATCTAAAACTTGGTGTTGGGTCTAGTGTCGGGCCTAGTTCTTCGACAACTTGTTGCCCGCCAGACCAGAAGCCATTGAAGGAGAGGGAGAGAGAGTTAGAGCATAGAGAAAATTCTCATAGTGATTAAAAGCCCTTGAGCAGCAAGCTTCTTGCAACTCCCATTAATCACCATTGATGAGCAGCTTGTTGGGTCATTAATCCCTTCTTATTGACATTGTTGTGCTCTTTTCAATTCTTTGTCCATCCCTTTCATTGCAAGTTGCAACTCTCCGGCTCAACAATCGGTGGAAAGGAAAGTTCAACATAGTAATAGCCTTTTTGACCTTTTCTTTCATTAAATTATTGCCTTTTAGGAGATATATATATAGTAAAGAGGAAATGCTCAGTATTTTAAGAGGTCAAGTCACAACCAAATGAATAAATTAATCAGCTAGCTTTAAGAAGTCTCTAGATTTGGGACTATGACCCATAATGTGTTACCTGACACGGGCTTCACACGGGCTATTGCTTCGTGGGCTGGTCCATTCGTGGGCCATATTTCAAAAGCCTCAAGCCCACGCCCACCCTACATCCACCTGGGCTTGGGCCGTTCTGGGCTTGGGCCTTTTTCGTGGTGGTACAGCTAGGCCCATATACGGGCCGGGCCATAACATGCCTGGGCCTAGCCCGGCCCACTGGCCAGGTCTACCCTAGGGTAATGATATTCCCCCATTTTCCTTCATTTTCTCATTACCCCCCTTAATCATTACCCTCATCACCACTTCACCTTACTATTTTAGCCTAAAAATGTATTCCATTACCCCTTTAATCATTACCCCCAACCAAACGACCCATAAAAGTTACGAAATAATTAATATATTTGCAATAGGTCTTCTATGAGGCGGCCTCAATATGAGGTTACCTCTCTATATAGTCAAGTATAAGATTATGCTTATTTGAATCGGCTCACGTTTAAGATCGTCTCATACGAGTTTTTGTGATTAACCAACTCGCACAATTTCATTAAATAAAACATGAAAATTTCATTAAATAGTTCTAGTAATTACATTTACATACGGTGTCGCATGCAGAGGGATTCATTCAATCATGAGCCAGTTAAGGGGAGGTGCACCAGTTGAGCGTAACTATGACTGGGGATTGCACAGATGACAGTGCCTGCAAGAAAACGATTCTAATTTGGGTGGGCGTTGCGAGGAATATTTTGACCTTTCTCGATTCTTCGTTACAAGATGTGGCTGCCATTCCATGATCTGCTGATCGATCTGATTCCACTAGCTGCTTGCTAGCTCATTTGAATTTGAATTTGGCATGGCGGAGTATATATTTAATTTGCATGTGTGGATTGCTAGATCGGTACTGTGTGCTTTTTGTTTTGTAATTTTACTTCGTTAATTTCCAATGCTTTAATTTGTGTACTATTGTGATTAATTCCTTTTCATTATTGATTTATTGTACTATTACTACTACTACTTTTGCATTAATGGAGTGACTAAATTATTTATATTCGTAAAAACTTAAATGCGGCGCTCTTAATGTGCGGCCGCGTATAGTGACGTCAATATTTCAATTTTATTTTATTTTTTTCAGCCCAAACTTTTCAAGCTTTTCTCTCTCTCTCTTTCTTCTCCAGCTAGCGTACTTCTCCAGCCCACGTTTTTCTCTCAGAGCTCGATTCTCCAGCTTCATTATCCCAATCTCAATTCAGGTAAATTCAATTCTGTCACCCTGATATCTCTCCATTGACACAGAATTTTATTATTCGATTTTCTCCATTGATACCTATTTTAGATTGTGAAAATCAAAGTTTAGGGCTAGATTTGGAGCTTAGTATGTCCAATTTAGATTGTGATTTGTAGGGCTGTTCATAATCCGGTCCAGACTGGAATTTTAGACCGACCTGGTCCAGAATGACCCGGAATAACCCGAACCGGAATTTAACAAGTCCCGGTTCCGGGTCACATAAAAATCTGATTTCGGTTCAGGTCTTATTCTGGTCTAAACCCGAAATTTTCCGATCTGGACCTGAATAACCCAGAATCTTTATTTCGCAAAAAAAAAAAAAAAAAAAAAAAAAAAAAAAAAACAACAACCATACACCAATGACCAATCTGAGATTTTAGTTGGGGCTTTATGCTTTAGGTTCCATCTTATTTCATTCGCCTCCATGCTCCCTTTGTCTCTGTCTCCGCTCTCCATCCCATTTCCATCCCCTCCCCCTCTCTTCAAAAAATTCTGGTGGGTTTTGTGTGTTACTCAAAAATAGAGGTTTTCATGATGTTTTCAACAACATTTTAGGCGAGTTGGGATTGAATTGTAGCCTTTCGTGAGTTATTTCAGATCTGGGTTATTTCACGGCATCTGGGTCAATGATGGCTGGTTTTCTTCATCTTCTTTCGTGCTTCTCTCAATGGCTTTAGAAAATTTGCTGGTTTGATGTGCGAAAATCGAAAAAGGAAATATTGCATGATAATTTTGGAAATTGTTTTGCTGGTTTATATACTGAAAATCCAAGGAAATTTGATGTGCAAAACCCGAAAATGGAGTATGTATGAGATCTATATATACCCAGTTTATCATGACCGAGACTGTTTTGGTTCTTGAATTTTGGGTCTAAATTTGTGCAGATGAAAACTTGTAATTTGGATTGAAGTTTTTCTGTTACTGAATTTCGTGCTTTGGGAGATACGAATAGTGTTCTTACTGGTTGTATACTAAAGATAAGCTATTCTTTCACAATAAAAAAAATCATCCAAAAAAGGCCACTAAAACTATATTCAGGTCTTTCCGATTTGAACCTGAACCGGACCTGAAAATTCAGGTCCAGGTCAGTCTAGACCGGAATAATTCAGGTTCAGGGTCAGGTCTGTATTTTTTCTTGATTCCGGTTTCGGTCCATTTCGGTTCCGGTTTAGACCTATGTTCACCCCTAGTGATTTGGTTGATTCTGAGCTTCCTATGGCCAATGAAGGTTAGTGTTCTCCAGTTTAATTTCAGTTTAATGTTAATAATACTTGTTTTCCATTGTTTATTTTCAATTTGATGTGTTTGATTCTGTAGCATTTATGCAACTATATGAGTTTTGCAGTATTTTTATAGGTGATAGTTGTGGTTGATAATTGAATTGTGAAATATGTTATTAATGTTCCAATGTGTAGTTTATACAAGTTATTATTAAAATGTGATACGTGATAGGATAAAAGTGATACATAGATGCAATAAAGTAATACAAGGATGTATATAATGAAATTGATACATTAGATGCTTTATACAATGTTGTACAATCTATATGTGATTTTTGCAGTAGTCTTAATGGTATACCACTGGTTGATAATTGAATTGTAAAAGCCGTTATTATTAATGTGCCAATGTGCAGTTTTATGCAAGCTATTATTAAAATGTAATACCTTATAGGCTAAAAGTGATACATGGATGTAATAAAGTAATACTTGTCTGTATATAGTTTTGATTATTCTGTCAAGATGCAGTTCATGCAAGTAAAAGGTTTTTTGATATCTCAGGTGATGTAATTCTACTATTGTAGGTAAAAGCGACTGAGATAGACAACGAATCGGATTCTGATGCAGTTGGATCATTTTGGGTTTAATGAAGGCTACTGTTGATGATATATACGGTCGCGTTGTTGTTTCGATTGATGAAATTGTTTACTCTGATAGAGCTTGTTCGGAGCATTCACATCAACAACCTAGGGTAACTAGTTCTACTAATCAGCATCCTATGGTTTTGGATTCCACACGGCCAGTTACAAAAGGCGGAATCAAAAGGATCAAATGTCATTTTGATGGTAAAAAAGCAAAGAAGATTGTTCTAAAGACCAAGGATCAATGATCAAGTGCAGCTGTAGTGAGAGAGGTTGGTTCCAAGTCTCCAGCTGTAACCATTTTTTGAGACACATTTTTTGTCATTAGAATTGATACCATGTTTCGATACTGAGTTGATATAAAGGTTATGTAAACCTGATACTTCAGTGTAAAACCTTGATATATAGAGGTAAAAATTGATTCCAATATCATTTACTAAATTTGTTTTGATAACACATGAATATTATAAGTTGTTGATGGTTATCAATGGATTCTTTGGCTATTATGTCCTCTGTATTGGCAGTATTAGTTATAAGTTCAGTTCTATTAGTTTAATATTGGTGGTATTGGTTTACTATCTATGGTATCATTTTTAATATTTGTGGTCTTAGTTTTTGAATGTGTGTATCATTTTAATATCTGTTTTTAGTTTAAATATCTGTGGTATTAGTTTTAATATATGTGGTATCAGATTTGATATCTCTGGTATCAATTTCATTATCTCTGGTATCAGCTTTAATACATGTGGTATCAGTAAAAATAGTTTGTGGTATCTATTAGTTTTTGGATGTGTGCTATTAGTGATACTTCTGTTCAATATCTCTGGTATCAGTTTTAATACATGTGGTATCAGTAAAATTAGTTTGTGGTATCTACTTGTATTAGTTTTTTGATGTGTGCTATTAGTGATACTTTTGTTCCAGTAAGCAATGGAAGCAGTTGAGTTTCCTTATGAATATATCAAACCGTATCAAGTCAGAAATCCGGCAGAGTTTCCTTTGAATTTGGGCATCCCAAGTTATCGACTTTTCAAAAACCTGCTCAAACAGAAAATTACTACAAACCAACTCTGGCCACATTCATTGCCACATCCACTAATACCAACCAGAGCTTCATTGCCACATCCACTCATACCATCTTTAAAACACAACAAAAGCATACATGAGATGCAATATATGATACCAGGTCAGCCAAACTTGATACTAAACTAAAACATATCTAGTAATCTACTACCCTTTAAAAAGCCAATAAGGCCTACTACTATTCAAATGAATAGTACAAACTTCTAACCCTTGCTTAAACTCTCTATTAGGTTTTCTCTCCCTTCTCATTCGCTAGGTAAATAATAAATAACCACCTTAAATCTCCTTTCTCCCTTTTTCGTCACTTTTGCCAACCAAATGGTAATTTGTAGTACTTTGGTAGACGACAGTACCTTCTCCCCCTCACTCAACCCATACCTTCCAGCTGACAATTGCCATACCTCTGCTTTTTGTCTAACGCACGCAAACTCTCTCTTCGGCCCTGTTTTCTTCAACGGAATGGTGCGGGACGGTGAGGAACGGTGAGGAACGGATTGAAACGGAACAGAACGGAACAGCTCGGCGTGGATAATTCAGAAAAAATGTGAGACAAAATGAAGTACAGAATGCGGAAGGGAACAGAACGAAACGAAACGAAACAAAACGGAACAGAATGCAGCATGGAATCGACGAAAAGAACAGGGTCTTCCTCTTCCAGTGGCCGATCTAGCAAACTAATAATATGAATGCCAAAACTAATTAATAAATATTATGGGTGCCAAAACTAATTAGGGTATTTTAGTAATAATTTTCAAAAAAAATATTAAAAAGTAGAATATTTTAGCAAAATTTTCCCAAAAAAAATGATTTCCGAAACCCGGTTGCCCCATACTACATCCGCCACTGCCCTCTTCCTTCCCTCTTTCTCAATATGCTTCATGCAGAGAGTTTCATCTTTCCTCATGATTTAATTGAAAATATCCAATTGTTAGCCGTTTTACACGAATCCACTGGTGAGATTTTGATTTCAGGTTCTTTTTGAGTTCTCCATTAATTATTTGTGACTCTTTTTCCTGTATTTACTCAAATGGGTTTCTTTTTGGTGTTCCTCGATTTTAGAAGCTCTTCATGGCAAGCATGAGGTATTTCCACAACCTTTTTTTGTTCGATCTAATTATATGATACTGTATATCTTTTTCCCCTGTTTATTTTCTGCTTTTGGATAGCACGAGGAATCCTGATTTTTGCTACTCCATTTCCTATCCCAGGGACAGCTTCCACAAAATTGGTGTGGATTCTTACTTTCCTTTTAATTTCGTTATGATCTATTGAATTAATTTTTTTGAAAAGTGATCTATTCAATTAATGAACTAGGTGATTAGACATTTGGGGAGGAATTTAATTTACAAATTTTTTCAGGACCAGGCTTGAAGGAAAAAATCACATTCTTCTGAATCTGGATACACTATCGCCTCTTTTCTTGTCTACCCTACTCCTTTTCAAAGGTTTGTATTTGTGTTTGGTTGAAGTTTCATGCTTTAATCTGGGTCTTTTTTGTCGTTTCATTTGTTGGACAATCTCCGTGGTTCTCGTATGATAGTTATTGTTCTCTGTGGTTTTCCTATGATAGTTGGAAATCTAGAGGAGTTCATCGGATGATAACCGTGCTATCTTTTTTTCTTCTGTTTTAACAGTGTGTTATGTCAGTATTGCGCCCTTGGTTTGATAAGGATCAGTTGGTGCCTGGATGTTCCCTGATGATTCACAAGGATAATAAGGTGTGTACGCATAACAATAATTAAGCTACTTTACGCCAACTGCCTGCATGGACTTTTGTTTCATTACCTCTTCTATGTTTGTTGTTGGGGTTATGTTGTTATAGATCTCTTTTGGTTCATTGATTTGAGTGTTCATTTACACTTTCGCATACTCCGTATATGTTTGCTGGTTAATCTATCTAACTAATTGCTGCAATTACCCTGAGATGAGCAATTCTTTTGTAAATTCTAGCTTTTTAAGATAGTTACTAGGTTATGCAGATTCAAGAGAGGCTCGATGCGGGAAAATGGTTAAACTATGGCAATTAGATGTCACTTAGCCTAAACGATGATTATACCTCTTTTTTTAATTTTTTTTTTTTTTAATTTCATTTCATTTTTGTCACTCTGGTATGACTAGCTCCTTGGCAATAACCAAACAATGCCCCTTTGTGCCAAATTAATCTCCATCCTTCTGGTTGACATCTGACATGTATCTGAGCTCTTACATAAACTAAAAACGCCCTTCAACGATCTTCAAGCATCATCTGTAAACTTTGACAACATCTTGAACTGCCTGCTAAAAGTTGGATGCCTTTGAATGCAATTGGAAGGAGATTTCCATTTATGACTTCCTTATGCTATGTTTAGCCTAATTCCGCGTGCTATGGGCAACAACAACTAATATCCCTCTGGAATATGATAGCAGTCCAATTTTGGCATTATCTACATAGCGTTGTTGAGCAATAACAGGAGCCACTTTGCACCTGAAGATAGAAATGACATCTTATTGGATAGTTTGTTTGTACTGCTAAACTATGAACAAACTAAGCCAACTAAATAAACTGCTATAAACCGTGCAAGAATGTCAATAATAACAACCCAGTATGAATCCTTCCCTAGCGGAGCTTGAGATGATAAGATGTACAAAATGGTAACCCTAATTGTAAAGTAGTACACTGAGATTCAACAGGGAAACAAACTTGTATTTCTTTGGTTCGTCGTAATGAACTGACAAATGAAGTTCCAACAACGCCAATAAATACAGAGTGGGAAATTATTGAATAAATTGTTTTAGTTACTGACTAGCTATGTTCAGCTTCATTTTGATGACAATTTTATTTGATACCTTTTGACAAGAAAAGGTGAGCTGATATGATTACAATGTGGTTTCCAGGTTGCTTGGTTAAGAAAATTCGATTGCCATGATCCAGTGAGAGGGATAGATGATGCTGAAGTGGAAGCTCTGAGAGGAAAGTGTATATCTTTGTTGATTAAGGTAATTAAATATTCCAATTTTTATTTTATTCATTGTTGTGGGGTGCCTAAAGTCTATCTCATCATAAATGTTGTTTTTTTAGTGATTGTTTTGCATGTTAATTTCTGATGCGGGAGCAAGTGTACAAAGTAAACAAAACAACCAAGGAACTAGCAAGCGAACATACATTCTTGTTTACATCGAGTTCCTTTGGTGGTTATGCATTAAATTGGCTCCTATAAAGATAATTACATGGATTTTCCATACAAGGTCGGGATTAAAGCTCTTATTATATGATAAGGATTCGTTATAAGGATTATATGAAAAGGCAATTGAAGTTACGGTGCAAAGCTGTTACAACCGGTTTTAGCCTTGGGCGCCAAGTAACTAGCTGTTTAAGTTTTATTTCGTTTGGTTGTTTCCTTAATTAGTTAGAGTATGTTTAGGAAAGTAATAATCTGATTATTATTAGCAATAGGAGTCCAATAGGAATTAGGAAAGCTGTGAGTTAGTTCGTTTTACTTTTGTAATCAGTTTCGTAGTTAGTTTCCTATTTGGATTAGGATTAGAATTCCGAATAGCTTTAGATTTCTTTGTCTATAAATAGGGGAGAGCTTTTCTATTGTAAACTCGTGCTTTGATGATTAATTATTGAATACGTGAGTATTTACCCCTCAAACTGAGTGATTCAGGTTGAAACCCTTACGAGTGATTCGTGAGTTGTTCTTGAGTGATTCTTGAACAAGATCCCTTTGTGTGATACTATCAAAGGTTAATTTCCGTTTTGTTACTTATTTCATTTGCTATTTCAAACATGGTGGTTTTGCATGATTTCTGTCTTTTTTGATAATGTATTTTGATTTTGAATGTGGAAAGAGAGAGCTTGTCAAGGAGCCCAGGATCATATCTATTTTCATCCGCTCCCACTTCAAAATTGCAATCTCATTACTTCTCACATAGTAATGGTTCCATCTATGGTTGAGGGTAAAAACCTGTTTACCAGTAGCACGTAGAATGCTTTCTCACCCAGATCCTAAACCAAATCTCCAAAATTTTGACCAAAAGAAAAGAAAACGGACGAGGAAAGTAGTAATAGCCTGTAAATGAGTGAATCCCAGTCTCATTCCCAAAATCAGCACCTCCGCATCAAAAATTGATACTAAGAGGCAGAAGAACTGAGAGCCTAGAGGAGGCAGTAGATCACTGCGTATGTTGACGGTGACATTGAAACACTGCATTCTTCTAAGCTTCATTGAAATTCTAGCTGTCGCTAAGTGAAAGCCAACGCATGAGGGAAAACTGCAGAGCACTCTAGACTGCTGCTAGACCTTGAGCAACCATTTGTGCAGCAACCCACACCACCAGAGGGGGGGGGGGGTCTACAAGAGAGATATTCAATTCAAAGACGTGGATATTTCTCTCATCAAATAAGCTATCTAGCTCAACCTTACCTTGCCCAATTGATGATATTCACGCCCATGTCTAATTTTTTTTTTTCCTTTTTCTATCTCTTTGTATGAACCATGGGAAGAGATATTGGGTTTGCTAATGAAGGTAATACAGTTATTCTGTTGCCTGCCTATAGCCAATTTGGTCTTGATCTTATTTTCTTGAAATAGTGGGGTGCTAAAATTGCTCTGAAAGGGGAGCAGCAGAACATTCTGTTCTGGTATGTGGTATCGTTGTTGTCAGCCTCTATCATCTGATCAATGAAGTTGGGCATGGTTTGAATTTGGAGAAGTAATTGTGGTTTAGGAAGCTAGAAATGTGTAGATTGGAGATTGATTCACTCAATGGTGTTGCTACGGTGTGTTTTTGCTATTTGATTATTTGCAGGTAAAGTTAAAGAATGTAAATGCTTTTTTGACACATTGTTTCTTATAGAACGAAAGCATTGATGGCTTGGTTTTGGATCAGTAGTAGCCTCTTGTAGCTGCCATGGATAACAAAATTTCTCTTTGACATTTCAATGAGCAGGTCGTATGTAGGGCAACGTTAGTGATGCAATCTTAGCTATGGTGAGACCGTTTGAGCTACTGCAAGCTGCAACAGTAATAAAAACAGGTATAGTATTTGTATCCTTTTCCTTTTCATTGCCAGTGACTGTCTGTGCAATAGGGATAGATGGCTATGCTTTTTTACTGAATATGTAATGATGCCTTGTGATTGAGTTATCATCTTTTGGTTGATTGATTACTGAAGAATTACTCAGCTCAAAGGTGTTACCTCATTTCTGCTAGGTGCTTTCTATAGGTTCTGTTATGTATTCTTAAATTTGTCAATTAGTAGGTTGAATTTTTGCATGTTCTTTTAAACTAATTGAATGGGATGACAAGGGAAAAAAAGTTGTGGTGAGAGCTTTGTATGCAGTTGTTAAGGATGGTCCATTTATATTATATATCAAATGCTTTATGGATTATTCTGTGCTACCAAACATCTCTTCTAGCTAATTCTTGGTTTGCTTAGCTTATAAATGTCTACTTGAACTCATGAAGTTCAATCATATAAGCTTTCATGTAGGGGAAATGCAAAGTATCTTGGGAGTATTGAATTGTTGGAGGAGCAAAGAACATGTAAGTTGTTACTGAAAATGATTCCTAAGAAACTATTAGAGGTAACCAAGGGTTTTTCCATACAAGAGGAGCTACGAGAGCTTGCTAAATAGTAAAGAATGGCAACAGGTGCCCACATGAGTACAGACTTGTTGGATAAAAGATGACAAGAATTAAGTGGCTTTCACTCTGCTTCATCCAATTTCCATGTAGTAATTAAGTTGTTAAGTTTACTCTGATGACTACTTTTTGTTCACAAAACAAACTTACTCTTTTGAAACTAATGTATGATTGTATTAAGATTGTTCTGTAGTGTAGTTTAATTGCAATTTGCAAGTCTTTTCCCATATTATGGATGGATGACCTGATGTTTTGTTTGGGTTTCTTTTGTAATTGATCTCTGATGAGACTCATGGAAGTTGAGTTAAGCAAAATTTATGAACCATATTCTGTAAAAACAATTTCCGTTAGTTAATCTTTTAAGATTCCAGAAAGTTCAAATTTGTCATGTTCTCTAATTTAATTTTCCTACTAATATATTTGTTCTCTGTTTAGTTGGTCACATGCAATTTTAGTCAATGGCAACTATTTGTTGCACTTGCACCCAAGTGTTTTGAATTGAGAACAACGTGAGAGACGAAATAGATCCCTATTCTACATTATTATTATATCACTTAATCCAGATTAAATTACCATTCACACTAATGATATATATTATAGGAGAATGATACATCCATCCATTGGGTTGGCAACCCACTACCTTATGTATCTATCTCTCTCCTCTATTTTCACAATTCTCTCTCATCTATTTTTAAAATATCAAGTAAAGTAGAAGAGAGATAGACACAATTTTAAAGTGGGTTGGACACCCACTGGGTTAACAAAACATTTTCGTATTGATTTATTTTACACTAATGATAATCCAAGACATATCGCATGCGGACCAACAACTAGTATACTAAAAAGTCATTTACAACTTTAGTTCCATAAATATTTCATTCCCCTTTTGTCTCTACCATTTCATCTTTCTTTCCCTTTTTCTTAGCCTCAGCAATTTGCTTGTTTTCTTCTTTCTCCTTCTTCTTCTCTTCTGCTTTTTGTTGCTTCTTTTCCTTAACTTTCTTCTTGTGCTCTTCGGCAATCATGTTGATTAATGTAGGCTTAGCGTCCTTAAATCCCTCACTTTTTTGTTTTTTGGGAGGTGTCTTTTTCGGAGGATTATGATCTAATAATGATATTTGTAAGCTAAAACCTAAATACTGATACTCCTAAACTAGATCTATCTAAAACCATGACACTAGTACCTTACAATTTAAAAAAAAAAAAAGTGAATGCAAGTAAAATTAATGAAAGTTTAAGTAACAAAATAGGGATACCTTCTGTTGTTGATTGTATTGTAATTGGCTTCCTCGTGACGTGCTTTTCCTTCACCATTGTTGCTAAACAAACCAGCTCAAAAAATAGGCGAAATCTAGGTCAAAAATTGAATTTTTCGTGGAAATTTAAACACAAATTTTGATTTGAAATCGATTTTGCCTTTTTAAGTAGCTAATTTTGCGAATTTGAGCAATGAAATTGCCTGAAAAATCTTGATTTTGAGGAGAGAGAGTGAGAGCGAGCTTCAGTTTGAGTAGAGAAAGTGAAAGAGAGACATGTTTTGTTAACCTTTTGAGGAGAGAGAGAGAGAGAGAGAGAGAGAGGACATTAAATTTCTCCGCTATTTTTTTTTGGTTTTTGTTTGGGCTAGGTGTAATGATTTGGACGCGGGTTTGAGGTTATTTTAATTGGGACGTGGGCCTGGGCTTCTAGCCTTTTAGTATACATAAGGCCTCAAGGTGAGGCGGCCTCACACAAGACGAATTGTTCATAATATAGTGTGTCGTGACTACTTCCTCCGTTTTATATTGATCTTTACGTTTCTAAATGGCACAAAAGGCTCGTACAATTTCACTTTATTATTCCCTTTTCTTTCTTTTGAGGCCTTGGTAGTGGTGTAGTAGTGTTAAACATGGATTAACTCTCACTAATTACGTTCAGAAAAACAAAACAAACTTCCATATGTTGTGTATAGAAAACATAGCCCATTCCATAAGAAAACATAGCCCATAATCCAGCAGAGATGGCTGGGCTTTGAAACAAAAAAAAAAAAAAAAAAATCATAAAGGTCGTCGCGGACTGGGCTCGTTGGCCTGGCTTGGGACGACTCCACTAAGCATATGGCCGGCATGGTTTTTGAGTTGCAGCCCGTTTTGTGTGGACTTAGTCCACCGTAGACTTAGGAATACTCAATGATATAATGCAAATATTTTAAGGATATAAAAAGTATTTTTAAAAAGATTTGATCTATTGGTTCACGATGGATTAAGTCCACACAAGTTTTTATATTTGAGTTGTGAGTGTCAACTGTAAAATTGAGTAGACTATATTGCTGAAAATCTTATTTCTGTATTATTTCAAGGTGATTTCAAATCAGCAAAAAAACTTGTATAAGATGATTTTACGGTAATTTTTTATGAGATGAAGATAACTTTTTAGTGAATAAGGGTTACAATTCTTCTCACCAAAACAAAAGGGTCACAATTCATTATAAGTGACCCATTTTTATGAGTTGGTCTTATATAACACTCGCTCTTTAATCAATTATTGATACACGTATAATTATAAGTTCGGATGAAACTTCATAAAATGGGTTGAAGTAATACAAATTTATCTTAACTCTACTTATATAAATTGCCCCGGAATTGCCCAAATAACCGGATTGGTATATAAAATGAGGCTCATTCGACACATTGATAAATTTTGTTAGTCTCTGTTAGCCCATTGCAAAGCATGTTTGCTTGCTTTCTTGGCCTGTAATTTTCATAAGAAAACAAATTTATCAGTATGTTAAAGAGATTTCATGAATATGAAGTACTGTATACAAATTACCACAAAGATGAAGAAAACTAAACATTGGCAAATAATTTGGATGTACCTCTTCGTCCCAGTCGCATCGCACAATGAGAATGACTAAAATTAGTGTTTGAACAGTTGTTCCCCCAAAAATCATTCCAGCCCAGATACCCTATTTCATGATTTCAATTTTTTATCAGTGATTGTGAATTATTGGGTCCTCTCAATTTTTAGTTTTGGGATAAACCAGAAAAATGATCCCTTAGTAATTAACCAAAATGAAGTATAAAAAGAAATAGTCACCATAACTCCTTGATCAAAATGCCATCCCATTAAAAGCCCGAGAGGAACACCTAAGAGATAGTAGCACCCCAGATTTATATAGGCCACCGTAGTTTGCCAACCTGATCCTACAGCAACACCTATAATGACAAGATGCCACAAATGTTAAAATCTGTGTAAAAATTTCATTGATTGATCTTATTCAATTCTCAGTGGGAGAAAAAGACCTGGTCAAATCTTATGTCTGGCCCACACGAGGAGAAAAAGACCGAAAACAAGTGCAAATAAGGTTTCATCTCAAAACTAAATTGAAACGTGGAGTAAGTCACAACGTGTTTAACCTAACTTGTGAATAAATTCAACTTTTTTCCCTACTTTTCCTCACAAATTCATATCAATTCGACATGTGATACTCACATGTGGTTCAGTCTTAACGGAGAAAGGTGAAGCCCATCTACATTGTTTTCCTTATATATGTCCCTTGTACCAAACTGAACAAACACAAATATAAATCAAGCAATACAAGGGTTTAGTGAGGAAATTTACCAGAGAGAACTGGTTGGACGCAATTGAGGAGGATAGTGAAGGCCAAGAGAACGGAGAGCTTGTTCACTGCTTCTACAACGGCTTTGCTGGTGGAGAAAATGAAAGCAAATTTGTCATGTAAAATGATGACCAGCAATCAGAAGAATAAACCGATTGTTATCGATGTCAGCACAGCAACTGTTGTTACAAATTTAGCTCCTTTTCCGTTCCCTGCTCCCAGCTCATTTGCAACTCTTATTCTGTTTCATGACCATGTACATTTAGTGAATACTGTTTTATGGTCCTGTATGTTCAGAGTATCGTAATCGCAAGGACATAACGAAAATGATGCTGAGAATCTGAGATAGACACTGAGAGAGGAGTTACCCGATCCCTGCAAAGAAGGCTAAGGGAATCATCATCTCCCACCCATTGATGCTCATGCTGACAAACAATTAAGCATTTAATACATGTCAAGCAAAAATTTAATTGAACTCACTAATGAGCTTCTTTCCTTGTACAGGGGATTTTTTTTCCCTCCTTTTTTTGTTGGGAGACTGAAAATCTGAAATACAGTACAGCTTTGACATTGAATGGAATTGAATATCATACCAAATTGACAAAGCGTCCAGGGCTATCTCTGCATTCTTCATATTTTCAGTCATCAATATCAATATTCTGTAGTACCAGTTCTCCGAGCTGCTCAGTATCGCGCCATAATGTCCATTCATGAAGAGGAGTTGTGAGTAAATGTAAGCATATATCTATTAGCATGTCTTGTGTGGACTTGATCGACTGTGGACCAAGGATACTAACGCAAATATTTTGGAAATTGAAGGGTCCCATTGAAAAGATTTAGTCCCTTGATCCATAGTAGACTAATGAACCAGGTAAGTCCACACAAGTTTTTGCCTATATGGGATAGTTACCTGATTACTCAAAGATTTTAAGGGAAAAAGAAGAAGAAAGAGTTATACCAGAGCATGACCCCAGAAGCTGCAGAGAGCTTGACAAAATCCCAAAGTCCAGAAAAAGCTTCCATAGAAAAACCAGTCCAGGTAAGTGGACACCTCCACAAACAGTGTAAGTAAAAAGCCCAACCACTAATATCCACCACCCAATATTGTGTCACAGCCACACCTGTAACCCCACACTTGAACACATACACAACTAGCCACGCCACGAATATGTGAACGATCAACCCAGCCAAAGTGAGCCACGCGATGATCCTGGTCTTCAACTGACTTTGCAGGAATCTTTGTAATGGTAACTGGAACGCAAAGCAAAAGTGGAGCCGTAGCATCCATAATGCTACCGTTCCTGATAGCTCTGCAATGTCGTCTGGCTGGCCTAACAACTTCATCAACGGCGATGCAAAAAGGAAGAGGGGTAATAGTAAGATACAACATATGAATAGGACTATCCATGATCGTTGCATGTGTATTCCTAACATGTAGTATTGCTTTGCCCCGTATGCTTGACCACATACTGTCTCTAGTGCACTCGCCATCCCTAGCTGGTACATCCGATCCCAAAATTATTTAGATCTGATTATGCCATGTAGTAACAAATCAATTGTATTAGAATACTACATGACCGTCTTTTCCCTCCTGCAAGAATAAAAAAAAAAAAAGCCTCTCGGCTCCCCCAGCCCCCCTCGATCTCTTGTTGAATGCGGTAGCCCCTCGGTTATTGCTTCTTCTTTCCAAGAAGGATGCTAAAACATGATGTTTATACATGAAAAAAATGTACATTTTAGTATCATCTCGCCCAAAGAGGTGCCGAATAATAATAATAATAATAATAATAATAATAATAATATATATATATATATATATATATATATATATATATATATATATATATATATATATATATATATATATATATATATATATATATATATATATATATATATATTTCCCAAATTTTGAATAATTGTAACCATAGTTTGTCGAGCTTAACGCTACCAAGTTCAAATATTTGAAGGGTACAGTTAGTGATGCGGTTTCATAATTCAACATTACATGTGTTTGCATATACTCAATAAGTCAATAGTCCAATTTCGAGTGAAAAGAGTAAGACTCGAGAAGTATGGGCAAGAAGGTTTCATGGCTTTGGCTCTCCTCATCTTCTGTACGTATTTGGGCGTTTCCTGAACTTGAACACCGATATTGAGGCGTGTATTCCAATTTCCAGTGCGCGCAAACCAGCAACATAGTTGACTGTGTGAGATTGTGAAAATCGTGACTCCCCTGGTTTTTTTTTGGTGTGGATAAAAGTCATCATTTGCTTGTCTTTTGTATACCGCCATCTTAATTTAAACACTTGCTGAGAACAAAATCAGTTGAGTTTACTTGAGTAACTTAAATAAATAAAGATCAATGTTATTCTCGGGTCGTAAAACAAAATTAACAGTTTACACGTCACTTATATTATGTATATACAAATACTATTGTCATGTCCAAAATTAAAAGATTATAACCAAATAAAAGTTATGACCAAAAGAAACCTCGGTCACCACTAAGTTATAAAATATTACTAGCTAGTATCAGGTAACTATAAAATTAGGTGCACCCAAATAAAATATAAAATGACTAGCGCTAAATTATACGAGCACTCCGTAGTGTCTAGCAACCATGAAAAACCTTTTTTAACATAAACACTAACATAGAACCTACGAGCATTTTTAGGCTGAGTTTAATTTACCTGGATAAAACTGATCTGAACTAAATTGAACTGATCTGAACTGAACTAATTTTTTAAACTTGACCGTTAACCATTTAAAATTCGTCCAAACATAGTCAATATTGGACTCATTTGAAAGTATGCTTTGAGATCTTTCCGATAACATAATTATCATCGTGAAATAAAAAATTATATGAGTGATAAAGTTACACAAGAACTGAACTGAACTGGATTGAACTGAACTGAATTTAAGTAAAAATTAAGGTGAATCAAACATAGCCTTACTCCTTTTATTTGCTCATCCAAAGATACATAGCAACTTAAATGCTACGTACATCCTTTGGTAACTCCTTTGATTACAACGGCCTTACGAAAAAAAGAGGAGGCTACCCAAGCCGCAAAGTATACATATTCACTACAATAGTATCAATAACGTAGGACAATCATTCTCAACAATAACATTGGTGCAAGGCACTTGTAAATTGTGACGCCAAGTGGAGCTAGATCAAAGAAAATAGCCTCCACCAACCTCATCTACAAACTACAATGTCTGGTTCATGACTCGTTCTCCCTAATTAATAATGCTTCTTGTACTGGATTTGGTACATATATGCTGAATTTGGACTTGCTTTTGGCTCACTTCTATTAGTAGATGGCCGAAAGCAATAATGTGTCATACACTCGCACAACTTTGTTGACAATCAGATACCTATCATTCAATTGAGTTTGTTTAATTTTACAGTTGCCAATTGAGCTGATAATTGAACTCAAAAGAATGTTTTTTTCTTTTTATGGGAGTATTATTTCAAGGTAATATCAATCGTTTTTTGACACACCCTAAAATTTTGTACTGTAATTTCTGATGGAATGAACTTCATTAAATGCGTTGGAAGTATTACAAAGTTATCTCATAAATAATTATAGTTAGATCACCCAGAATTATTAGTCTCTGTCAGCCCACTTCAAAACATGCAAGCTCGCTTTCTTGGCCTGTAATTTCCATAATAAACAAAATTAATCAGTATGTTAAGAGAAATTTTAGGGAATAAGAACATTTAAAAAATCATTACCAAAATGGCAAATTTTAATTTGGATGGTACCTCTTTGTCCCAGTCGCATCGCATGGTGATAACCACTAATATCAGTGTTTGAACAGCTGTTCCCCCAAAGATCATTCCAGCCCAGATACCCTATTTCAGGATTTCAATTTTTAATCAGTGATTATTCCCCTAAAATTTTAGTTTTGGGATAAACAAGAAAAATGATCCCTTCGTAATTTTTTTAACCAAAATGAAGTATACATGGAAATACTTACCATAACTCCTTGATCAAAATACCATCCCATCAAAAACCCAAGAGGAACACCTAAGAGATAGTAGCATCCCAGATTTATATAGGCCACCATAGTTTGCCAACCTGATCCCACAGCAACACCTACACCAGGGGGCACAAATGTTATTATTACAGTAGGACGGTCAAAAGTAACACAAACAAGTAACATTCTTTTTGTCCGAAGGTAACACTGTTTTTTCGATGATAAAAAAATGTATGTTATATGAATAAAGCAATCGAAGATTATAATGGGAAAAGTTACCAGAGAGAACTGGTTGGACGCTATTGAGGAGGATAGTGAAGGCCAAGAGGATGGAGAGCTTGTTAACAGCTTCGACAACGGGTTGGCTCGTAGAGAAAATGAAAGCAAATTTGTCATGGAGAACGATGACCAGCAACCAGAAGAATAATCCGATTGCTATTGATGTCAGCACCGCAACTGTTGTTGCGAATTTGGCTCCTTTTCCATTCCCTGCTCCCAGCTCATTGGCAACCCTTACTCTGTTTCATCATCATGTCTATTTAGTGGATAGTGTTTTATGCCTTGGTTCATTCATTCACATTTCAAAATTGAACCTTAATAATATGATTAAGAAAGCATATGAGGCTTTCCTTAACACAAAGAAAAGAAAAAGAAAAAGAAAAAGCAAAGCATATGACAAAAAATACAGTCATATCATATGACGGGTATCAGCACCCTCATAATAATAAGACTATATGAGAGATAGACTGAAAAATTGATACACACATTAAGGTATTGATATACTCATTTTATTAGGACTATAATAGATAAATAGATTGATTGATTGATGTACATCACTATTAAGGTATTATAACATTGAGGAGGCGTGTACACTATCCACACTTCAAAGTCAAAGGGCATTCGTGCGAGGGGCGTATTAAAGTATGTAACATTGATTGGGCCTCCAATCATCAGCTTAAACTTTTAGTTTAGTTGGTTCCGATCTTCCAAATGAGTCATTGAGATTGGTATCCAATCTAGTACTATTGGACCATTGATAACAGTTTTCCGACAATTATTGTACAATAAAAATGTAAGCACATAAATCTGATTATCTATCCTAACTTCAACCCACATGAATCATGATAGATGACGAAACCTTAGTGATAAAATGATAGTGAAACGTGTGACCATATAAGGAGTTAAGGATACCCACCCATCAAGAACTCTTGACTTATGAATGGTTCCGAATGATTAATTATTGCTAGTTTTTGGGCCACAAATTTTGTATCAAAACAATGACATGAAATGAGCACTTTTAAAAACTTCCTACGAAACTGATAGCAGTGACCAAGTTAAACTTGTCTACCATCATTTGCACCAAAAAACAACTTGTCAACCATCACTAGAACTTAGAAGTCACATTTTGATTAAGAAAATCTAGGAAGAAAATGATGGAGAGAGAGAGATAAGTTACCCGGCCCCTGCAAAGAAGGCGAAGGGAATCATCAGCTCCCACCCGTTGATGCTCATGCTGACAAACAATTAAGCATAAAACATGTCAGGCAAAAACATAAAATGAACTCATTACTCTTTTATTGAGCTTTTGTCCTAACTAATATATATTTACTACTAGAAATATAAATTGTGAAATTGAATGGAATTAAAAAATCATACCATATGGACAAAGCGTCCAGGGCTATCTCTGCATTCTTCAGATTTCCGGTCATCAATATCAATATTCTGTAGTACCAGTTCTCCAAGCTGCACATTGGTTATCGACCGGTTTAATATACTCCTTTCCGTATATGAAAAGAAGTATCAACAAAGCCATGTATCCACTAGGACTACTAATCAGTAATCACTATCCATATCGAAAAAAAACAAAAAAGAAGAAGAAGAAGAAGAAGAAAGAAAGAAAGAGTGATGCTACAGTTCACCGGTGGTGATCCGGAGATTTTTGATAACCATAAAAGGAGCTTTTTAATGGTGAATAAAAAAAATGATATTAAGGGGAGGAAACTAGAGGCCGGCTCATTTTAGTAACTCCAATGAATGGCAATGATGAGTTATAGAATATGGAGTAATGTGGATATATGACCAAGTATTTTTGAGGGGTGGCTTCAGGTGAAGTAGCGGGTAGTTCCAAGTAAAGTAGGAGTGGCTTCAGGTGAAATAATTTCTAGTAATTTTGAGGGGTGGCTCTAGGTGAAGTAAGGGGTGGCTCTAGGTAAAGTAGGGGGGTGGCTCCAGGTGAAGTAGGGATGATGCCAAGTATAAATTTTAGAGTGATTCTAGGTGAAGTAGGCGTGGCTTCAGGTAAAATAGGGGGTGACTCCAAATATTGGTCTATCATAGACTTACCACCCAACTTTTTGTAATAACTTTTAGGTCCTTTCATCTAAAAGGAATGTGTATAACTTTTAGCTAAAAACACTCTAATTGTAAAATAAAATCATTTGGAAGCAATTTATCTTCAAAATTGGGGGTCTCTGTCTTACTCTGTACATTACTTATACATGAATTTTTTTGCAACTTGCCATGTTTTTGAGTAAAAGGTGTTTGAACAAATCTAAGTTCAAACCCACCAAATGTACAGTCACGTTTTAAACAAGGCACATTAGAGCAACCCATTGTAACCAATAAGCAGAAACCATAGCTTCAAGCTTTACAAGATTTTACTACAAGAGAATATGTAATACTTGTAGGAGTGGTAAAGCCACGTAGAATTGTAGTAGTTTACTTGGTGTTGTTATTTTCGGGGCACCCAAATAAAATATAGCATCGATCAATATCTATCCAATGTGAGTACATTGGATAAATATTGATGCGATATTTTTTTCAGAATTACCTAATTTATGGAAGAAACAATAAGAAGAAGAAGGATTAGGGGTGAAAGAGACAAGAGGATTAGGAAAGTACCAGAGCATGACCCCAGAAGCAGTCGAAAGCTTGACAAAGTCCCAAAGTCCAGAAAAGGCTTCCATAGAAAAACCATTCCAAGTGAGAGGACACCCACCACAAGCTGTGTAAGTGAAAAGCCCAAACACCAAAACCCACCATCCAAAGTTTTGGGTCACAGCCACGCCTATAACCCCGCACTTGAACACGTACACGAACAGCCACGACACGAATATGTGAACTATCAACCCTGCCACAGACACCCAGGCGATTATACCGGTCTTAAGCTGGCTTTGCAAGAACCTTTGTAACGGAAACTGGAACGCAAAGCTGAAGTGGAGCGGTAGCATCCATAATGCTACCGTCCCTGATAGCTCTGCAACATCGTCTGGCTGACCAAACAACTTCATCAACGGCGATGCAAATAGGTAGAGGGGTAATAGTAAGATGCAACACATGAATAGGACTATCCAAGATCGTTGCATGTATATTCCCAACATATAGTACTTCTTCGCCCCGTATGCTTGTCCACATAGCGTCTCCAGTGCACTCGCCATCCCTAACTGCTCATTACATTACACCCACCCAAAATTAGTTCGAGATGACTACAGCTCTGTTATTTCACCTGAAAAAATTGAACTAAATTGAACTAAACTGAATTAATTTGATTTGATTTTTTTAACTTCACATTTAACCATTTCAACCTCGTTCAACCATTTTTGATATTAAACTCATTTAAAAGTATATATTTTGAAATCAACTCAATGACATAAATATCATCACGAATTTTATCTCTGAATTAAAATTTATCTAAGTGACAACTAGACATGAACTGATCGAACTGGATTGAATTGAACTGATTTTAAGTAAAATTAACATGAGGAGTACAGAGATTATACATGTTATCCTTAAACGTATTAGAGTACTAGTACTAAAACTAGGATGAGTGAAACTAAGCCAACATATATAGTAACTATATCAAAACATTGTATTTAGTGTATCTGCCATATATATGCTTCACAAATCCAGTCCAGTCAGGCACTAGTACAGAACACCTCAAATGCATCCGTTTAAAAATCATTACCGTAGACTTTTACTGATGGCAATTACTCATAATAGAATTGAATGAACTCAGTCAAAAGCTCAAACTGATCGATTGGTGAAGGGCCACCCGATGACTTTATGACTTGGTGCAATATTTTCTAAGATTGGAAAAAATATCACCCAAAATTTTAAGGCTCAATCAATGAACATTGTTCAAATTAATTATAACAAAGTGTACCTTTCTGGGTACACCATGTGCAGGTATGAAGTAACATAACAATATATTGTTGTAGTTCATTTTCATTAAGGAAATGCTTAATTTGAAGAAAATAATCAAATTAAGAAAAAAGAAAGAAGAAAATCAAATTAACGTAATCAATTATTATTGAATACTAATCAAAAAAAATTATTATTGAATACAAATGGAAGGAGACAACTAGGAATTAAAATGAAATACCATTATTAATGAACAAAAAAGAAAACAATTTAAAATGAATTACATACCAAGAGACCAAAGTCAAAGCCAACAATGACATTGGTGGCAATGGACATGGCAGCAAGTTCAAGGTCACCAAGGTGGCCGGCGAAGGCTTGGGTGATAACCAACATGGTATACGAAGCGATACGGCTGATGATTGAAGGCCCAACTATATGCCATAACTTCTTAGACTCAATCCAAACTCTCTTTACAACAGTATTATCATCATCATCATCATCATCATCATCATCATCATCATCATCAATAATAGTATTCACAAGCTCTTTTGAGTCAATTATTGGTTGATTAATAGTAGCATCATTTGAATTGTAACTAAGCAATAAAGGAACTTTTTGGTCTTCTATTTTGTTGGAGATGTCCCTAGACATAATTTATTACTCCACCTGAAAAAGAAAACAATAAAATAAAAAAAGGTAACTCTAGCTATCAATATTTTGGACTACTTTTGAGTCCTATTTAAGTTTCGAGGATTTTGAGGAGAGAGAGAGAGAGACAGAGAGTGTCACATGGAGAGAGATAAAGAGAAGGGAGAGGTGTTTGTTATAAGTAGGCTCTTAATAAATTGATTGACAACATGAAATGGACTAGGATTGATGAGTTGTTGAAAATAAAAAGAAAAAAAATGAATATATATATATATATATATATATATATATATATATTATATATATATATATATATATATATATATATATATATATATATATATATAAAGAGAGAAAGACTATGAAGGTGCTAAGGTCATGCATGATGCCACAAGTGTGAGACGGATATGGGAAAGGGCGAGACCCGTGGTGGTGTTCTAAATAGGACCTGTGGCTCTGCTTCTCTTTTCTCTTGCGTATTAGTGTTCTTCTTTTGTAGTTTTGTTTGTCTCTTGCCCTGCCTACTAGCCAGACTAACCACACCATGAACTTTTATTCTTATCGATTCACATGTTTTTTTTTTTTGAAAATCAGTTAAAGGTCCTATTAGATTAATTTTCTAAGAAAATTGGGTGGAATTTTTATTACATGTTTTTTTCACCAACTTAAAATTAAGGAATATAACGGATTGAGCCTCCAACTATAAGCATATACTCCATATTGATTAATTTAACATTGATTCAGCCTCCATTTAGTTGAGTTGGTTCCAAACTTTTAACACATACATGACATTAAAACTAGATGACCTAGAGGTCCTGTATTTCAAATCTTGGGATCCTCATTTTCAACTGGAATATTATAGCACATGGGATGAGGAGGTCTATTTATCATCCACACTTCAAGCCTAATACACATTCGTGTATGTGAGGATGTATTGAGGAATATAACATTGATTCGGCCTCCAATTATCGGCTAAAGAATATTTGAATATAACATTGATTTGATTTCCTTTTTACCAAAATAAATAAATTTTAGAAAAAAAACTTTTCTAAGAAAGTCGTACCGATCAACGATCGTAAATTCGTAATATTTGATAGACGATAGTCACTCTTTAGTGAATAAGGGTTTCTGCTTAATAAGTAACATCTACATTTTTTAATTAGTGATTTCACTTTTCGGTAAGTATACAAGACTTGCTAATTGCATTTTTTTTTTTTTTTTGATTCCTTTATAAAATTATTTTCTCAAAATATTTAAAAAGAATTATCTTATATGTAATAAGTCCACCTAAATTGATTTCTGATTCGGCTACTGTGTCTTATTTTTTAAAAAAAATTCAATTTTGCGGCCAGGATGATATGAAACTGCGTGGCCAGTGATGCAACAACATCAAACTTCTATTCATCGATGAGTGACTGTCTGCTCCCACAAAAGTTCAAAATACACGCACGACAATACGTGATGCAAAATGCAATCTATTCATAAAAATTGGGAGACGATTCTAGACATTTTAGTTTCGTAAAATATTCTTTCATGCATTCACAATAATTTTTAACTTTAAGTTAGGCAAATGAATTTTGTGGTTCTCATTTGACTTCATAAAAGATAGCATGCATATGGTAACGATATTGCCAAGTACAAATGGGGATTTTATTTGTTTACTGACAAGTTGTAATAACCATGCAACAAACTCGTTGAATTTGTCAATTTAAGTCGATTCACAGCAAGATTGAATAAATAAATACACTACAATATATAATTAGTACTACTGTATCTTAATAATCCTAATAAATAAAAATCAACTTTCTCTCTCTATCTCTCTGGAATCTTCCTCATTGATCAGTGTTGCACTCTGCCCATCCCCTCAATAGAGGGTCCGCTTAAGCTCGCCGGCGACCGTTTGGTGTCAGAAAACGTTGCCTGGTCGCCGGCGAAGCTCTAATTGTGTTTAATTGTTGCGTTAAGTGAGTTTTTCAGGGGAGGAATTTTTTCAACTCCTTATGCATTTGGAAAAACCGAATGATCTTTTTTTCCACGTTCAATTGTTGAACACGGCAGAGGGCACATTCTGACAAAATACAAGTCTAGGTAAACACATTCATGTTGCTAGTTGGACTATCGCAGTGTTCTTGAAAAGAGCAAAAAGGAAGTCTATATTCAACCAACTAAGGGGATTTGTTTATATGAATTTATCAATTCAAGTATTTGTCCATCTCAAATGGATGCTGAAAGATGTAGACTATAGGGGCAAGACTCAAGAGTGCCGCGCAAGGCGCAAATGCATACACGTCACTATAACCATCTTCTAGGACCTAGGTCTTGATATACACAAATAAAAACATATTTTAAAAAGTTCGTAAACTTAGTAGACCGCATCAAGGTAAGGTTATCTCTATATACAAGTATGACGTTGATATGTCATCATGCATGTATAAGAGGTCTCACCTTGAAGTCGCCTCATACGAAATTTTGTAAACTTTTAAGTAGCCACTTTTGCTTTGCATGCTCACAGTGGCCCAACCCGACTCATTCTTTTTCTGGGTCCGGACATAATTCTTTTAACTCGAATCCAATATAAATTACAATCGAATTAAAAAGTGAGCTTAATGACCTAAAAAACAACCCATAATCAATCCTACCCGAATCAGAAATATAATCAGTCAACCAGAAACCCACTGAAACAATCCGTTTGACAAGTCACAAACTCACACATAAACGAAGCACCTTTTTATACACTAACACCAATGTCTTATAAGTATTTCCATATGTATATTTAAATGGGTACACCAATATCTTAAAATTATATGTGTGCTTTAAAATAATTGGATATGATCTACAAAATCAAATAGGGATTAACTTTAAAAACCAAATAGATGTATCTAGGTAGGTGGTCTAGGCGCTAATGAGATTATGAGAGCACTAAAAAATTTGGGCTCTAACACGGGCAACACCTACCCCCTTCCTATTTCGAATATTACCCCATTCGAGTTAGGAGTATCAATTATTGTATTTACAAAATTTTGTGTAGACTTAGTTCACAGTAGATCAATAGATCAAATCTATTTAAAATTAAGTATCGGAAAAAATTGCATTACTTTCTTGCCTCACGGTGGACTAAATTCGTATAAGACGGGCTATTACGTGATCTCGCTTTCGCGGTATTGGGCCCCGGACAACTCATATGGGTTTTGTAGGAGTCGATTGGAGTGCCAACCAATCTTTAGGATGTTTTTAACGGGCCGATTTTGAGTAGCAAAGACTGATTCCAATTCCCTTGAAGAACTTTCCTGTTTATGAAAGCTGCATGTCATGCAAAGAATTAGAAAAGCGTAATAATCCGCAAACCATGACGTGATGCTTCATTGTTGGATCTAACGTCACAAACAAACCAATACTGTTGCAAATAGTTTGTGAACAAACTCGGTCATAATCCAGTCAAAATTTGTTTGCGAATTAAACAAAATAAACACAAATTATTAATAGAACATGTATCATAGTGCGGTGAACAACAAAATTATTAAATTGTATTTAGTCTACATATAATTGTGATTTTTTTTTTAATTTCTGCAACATTTATAATAAGTCTTGTATAAGATTATCTCATGGTGAAACAAGAGTGACATTTATGAAAAATACAGGTGACGTTTTGCCCACAAGTCATCATTATTTTACAAATGCAACTCCATCCAATTATAAGACAGTCTTATACAAGTTTTACTTAACATTTTAAAAACTTTAATTGGCAAAAGGTGATGTAATTCATTGGCTAAAACTAACCTTCAATAAGTGTTATCATGAACACATTTTTAAACTTTGATGCGGTGCATGCGGATCCTTCGCTTTGGATAAAATTGTTGCTTTTTTGCAAAGTACAACAAAATTGTTAGGTTCGTAAAAAGGTATTTTGTGGCCCAAACTTTACTGGGTTGGGTAGATGAAGGCTGACAGATCACTGTCTGAAAATGTTTTGTGGCACGAACTTTAGTGGGTTGAGCGTAAAAAACAAAGGCTGACAGATCAATATTTGTGGCCCAAACTTGAGCGGGCTGGTACTTTGTGGTACACATGCTGGATTTATTGCCTTTAATGTTTGTGGCCCAAACTTGAGCGGGCTGGTACTTTGTGGTACACATGCTGGATTTATTGCCTTTTGGCGGAGTTCCATTGTACTTTTCACAAAACTAATTTGTTTTCCTCTCACAAAGTAGCATTAGCCGTTAGCTAGGCATGCATATTGCATTTTATTTTATCAACATGTTTCCTATAAGGCGGCCTTAAGGTAAACCCCCCTCTATAGCCATAAATGACATAAGCTGATAAGCATTATGTCATGCTTGTTAGAGGGGTCTCATTTCGAGGCCGACTCATACAAATTTTTGAGATTTTTGGTGAATTACATATTGCATAGGAAAATTCGACAAAAATAATCCCAAGTTTGAGTGGTTAGACAAAAATAATCCCAAGTTTGCAAACTTCACAAAAATAATCCCAAGTTATCATTTTTGTCAAAAAAATGGACCTAGACCTTAAACCATCTGATTCTATTACTTAATTAACACTAATTAAACTAAATCCTTATTAACTTCATTAATTCTCTTAATCTAATTTACCTTAACCTTCCATCTCTCTCCACCATCAAACACACTCATCTTCTTTCTTCCTTTCACCTCCCCTCATTTCTCTGTCAGATTGTTACGTCTTCCACCACCACCACCACCCCTCCCTCTCTTTAGCCAGGACCACCACCCAACCCTTCCCCCACTTTGTCTCTCCATCCTCCCCACTGCCTTCTAGATACTCTCTCTCCTCAACCCCCACCACCCACCATCACCCCATCTCTCTCCTCACCCCACCCCTCCTTTAGCCACCACCATTCAGCCCATAACCAAGACCTTGTCTCCCTCTCATTGTCTCTAGAGAGGAGAGAGAGAAGAGTGGAGAAAGGGGTTATGGGGTAAAAGGATTTTTATCCAATTTATTTTTAATTTTTTCTTATTATCAAGGATTAATACACATTAATAGTATAACAATTAAGGATATTATCGCTAACTAAAAACGGAGTTAGACGGCGTGAATACTGGGTCCATTTTTGTGACAAAAATTGGATATTTTTGTAAAGTTTGTAACTTGGGATTATTTTTGTTGAATCGCCCAAATTTGAAAATATTTTTATCGAATTTTCCTATTGCATATTTGCATCTAATGTTTTTTTATTGGGTTTTCTTTTTTTTTCTTCTATTTTTTTCAGGGTGGAAACGGGTGGGAAAATCATTATGAACGAAAGTCATACAACATCTATAAACAATAATCACTCCTAATCATAATCTATGTTCTTATTGTTATCCTTGTTGCTTGTCTCTTCTAAGATTTTATGTTAAAATTTAGATTTTAAAATATTTCTCTCGCTGTAGGTGGAAGTTTTTCTATTTCTTTTAACGAGATTTCTCTCTTCAATTGCAAGGGCTCTGTATATCACAAAAACTCATATTAGTTGGTCTCAATTTCATGCGCCTCAAACAATATGATTTCATGCGTACGTCATGCTTATTTATAAAGATAGCATCTTGGTTAGTCAGCCTCATAAGAGACTCATTATCTATTTTAACGGGATTAAAAATTTGGAACATTGTAAAACTTTTCGATTCAACAAATGTATTCTTTGCCATTTGAAACCTCAACCAAGAAAGATAATATGTTTTGCAATGGTATTCTAGTTGTCTTTTTAACATAATTGTTATTATTACTATTGATTTAATATATTTTAGGATATTTTTTATTTAAATAGCGTATGATTTTTCTATGAATAAAAGTCTCCTATTCCCCTTTTAAAAAAAAAAATGAACTATCACTTAGCACAGTTCCAATTTTCAAGTGTGCAAATCAATGTAAAAGGTTTTATATTTCAACATAGGTCACATGATCCAATTTTTAAATGCATGAATCTAAGAAGTTTAGGCAAATGTGTGGATCCCATGAACTTGGGTGTGTTTTCTTTTACTTATTAGACATTACTGAATCAGTGAGAATTAGTGACAACACCTTACCACGTCAGTGGAGATCATTGAAAACTTACATTTATACTCACATAATCAGTGACATGACCTTAGTGGATCATTGGGAATCCGTGGCAGTGTCTTAATGATGAAAATGTGGGATTATGTGGCACAATCTTACAAAATCAGAGAAATCAATAAAAGAGTCTTCATGAATAGAAGGGATTGACAGGATCTTATTGAATAAGCAAAAATCAGTAATAGACTCATAGAATATTACTGAATCAGATCATATCAACGAGAATTCGTTGAAAAGAAAACACACCCCTTATGTCCTAAAGAAAATAAAACTATGACTAATTCTTATGATAAAGTTTTGTTTTTTTTTTTGGTCGTAGGTTCATTTGTATAATCATAATTTTTCAAACCATAGTTTATTAGAACTATAAAGCTTACTTAGACCCATGTGATCTAGGTAATAATTGGGGACACGACCAATTATTGGAAGTTACATTCTTAATGAGAGGGTTATCAGAAGTTGTTTGTATTTACTCTGTAGTAATAATAACAACAATAATAATAAATAAACTATTCTAAACTGAAGTTTTTTTTTTTCAATGATGATGCGAGTACCCGGCACTACCAACTATATGAAATTTTTAGAATGAGAGGGGTTTGAGGTAGCTCCATAACATGTTTTATTTATTGTATAATAGGAAGAAAAAAAACAAAATTTTATTTTAATGTCAAAAGTCAAGAGAAATGTATACCTCGTGCTCTTCTCAAGTCAAACATGCAATCTTAACATGGAAGTTACAAGGGAGTTATGCTGATGTCGCGCGTTGCACAAGCATCAAAGCATGAGAAGTTGAGAACTCTATGCATTGTCACAACTCACAACTTTGACAGAGACTTTTCTACCCAAGTAAATTACAGACTTGGCTCTGTTTTCCTTTTCCCTATCTCCTCATCATAATACATGTTTTATTCCTACTTTCAATTGAATCTAACATTAACAAGTCAAACTAAAAATCGAAAAAGTCGATACACAATACAATCAGTTCAGTTTAGTGGAGTTACGTTCCACACGGATAATGCAGCAATTCTCATTAATCACCAATTCTGTATTCACCCATTTAGCATTACCTTTCACCCCTTCAAATTTTACATACTCTAAGCTATCCTAACAAACACAAACCATAGATCAATTGAGGGTTTCACTTGAATTGTGAATTGGCTTACAATAAACAAAAAGTAATGATTGTCAAAATTTTCTATTCCCTACCATGACAACGAATAAAGTTAAGAGTACATTTTCCTTTGCGATCAATCCTATTCTTTTTTATAACACTACACTTCACCTTGTTAATTCTTCATATTTGCAATGAATTTCCAGGACTATACCAGTAATAAATCTGTAGATCATATTCCAAAATTACTAGTCTGCAAGTAATTATTTTCCTTGCCTCATTTTCCTGCTATGTGTACTTTTCCTTTCTTGTTCTTCTTTTTCTGCTTTTTCTTCTTTTGTGTATCCGTCACAAATTTGGTGTAAATTCTACATGATTCATATTGCATCACGTCTCGTATGAAGCGGTCTTAAGGTAGAGACATGAAGTCACCTCTAGTCCTCTATAACCTAACCAAGCTTGATGTCGTGACGAGAGGGTATACCCTTAAAGCCGACTCATATGAGTTTTGGTGTTTATGTTTTGATGAATATGAAGTACTTTAGTCAGGAAAAGGCATATGAAACACTAGTCAGGACTGAAGACGTTAAGAACAAAGACCTGATAGGCAAAATTAAACAAAAATTATGAAAGGAGACAGAAATTACAGAAAAGAATAGAACTGAGTACTTTTTATTAATATCTCATGTACATGGGATTCATTACAAAAGAATTCCTAACCCGTCAGCCCACTAGATCCATGAATCTCCAAAATAATCCAAACCCCCAACAAACAACAGCAGTAAACTCTTTTAACACCCCCAAAAAAAACCTCAAATTTCGACACAAACGATAAATAGTTAAATAAGTAGTACCATATTTAACAAAAATAATAAAATAAAAGCAAATAAAAAGGACGACGAATCTCAATTCATAGGTACAATAAAACCAAATCCCAGATCTAAAAATTAGGCAACCAAAACGGCGACGAAGACACCGAAAAGAGCGGCACCAGTCATAGCAGATCTGCTGACTGAAACGGCGCCGTTAGCAGGAGTGTCACTGCCTGAGGGAGTATCAGCGGCACCTGGTCCTGAGGTTGGGGCGTCAGCCAATGGTGCTGGTGGTGAGGCAGTTGGGGTTGATGTTGGTGCGACGGTTGGAGAGGCTGTTGGTGCGGCCGTTGGGGTGGTAGTTGGTGTTGGGGCGACGGTTGGTGCGACAGTTGGGGCCACGGTTGGTGCAACGGTTGGGGCGGCGGTTGGGGTGGCGGTTGGGGTGGCGGTTGGGGCGGTGGTTTTAGGTGATGGGGCAACAGGGGTGGCGGTGGGGGATGAGGATGGTGCTTGGGCCATGCAAGTGGCGGCTAATAAAGCCAACATCAACACGATTTGGAATTTGGCCATTTTTTTTGTTAGAGAAAGAGAGAGGAGTTTTGGTTTTGGTTTTGGTTGTGTTGGAGAGGGAATAAATAGTGAGAGGTGGTGATGAATGATGAATGATGAATGATGAATGTAAAATTTGTGAAGTGGTGAGAGAATTGAAGAGGAGTGGGGGGGCGGTTTATATAAAGGAGGAGAGAGAGAGAGAGAGAGAGAGAGAGAGAGGACTTTTTAGATTGTCAAAGAGGCGGTGGGGAGGAGAAGAGCTGGAGAGCGGTGGGGTTTGTAATGTATGACTTGGTGAGTTGTGAACCAACTCACTTTTCCATTTGTAATACTTTTTGGGAATGGTAATACTTTTTGGGAATGCTTTTCACTTTCCATCTATTCTAACAAAGTATAAAATTTCTATGCATTGCCATCATCATCAATGGTCATCATGCTCTGTAATTCAAAGTAGTTTTCTCTTTTTATTTGATTAGGACATGACTCAAGTTTTTATCCCTGCTAATGCACGCAATATACAAATTTTGGAAAACGTAAAAAAAAAGAAGCTACTTTTTGAGGGGTAAGTAAATATATTTTATGTATTTTGTTTAAATTGGGAAATAAAAGTTAATAAATTTTATATTTTTTGTTTAATTAGGGAAAGAAATAAAGTTAATATATTCTATGCATTTCTTTTAATTCGGGAAAGTAATAAAGTTAATATATTTTATGTAATTTGTTTATTTGGGAAACAAATAAAGTTAATATATTTTATGTATTTTGTTTAATTTGGGAAACAAATCAAGTTAATATAATTTTATGTATTTTATTTGTTTAATTTTACAATAAGGGAACAAAATCAACAGAATGGTACATCGAATAAAGATTACATAATCGAGAATGTGGAAAAGAGGGACTAGGAGGACAACCCTATTCGATTATATTTAGTTTCCTTTATTTTTTTTGGTTATGCTGTATATAATGTGCTACTTTGAATACACCATTTTAAAAATCAATGTGTGTTTAGTTAGTATCCGTAAAACGAATGTAGTACATCTTTTTACAGAGGTTATGCTTCATTTAAATGTTTACAATTATAATGAATAACATAGCAGTAAATTTTTTATATCTTTAGTAAAATGTCATTTTTGCAGCACTTCTTTTAGCATCAGTATTAACAAACATACTACTCATTTCAAACTTCATGCACATACGTAAGAAAGTTATCTCCAAGTAGATCAATTTGGACGGATTCAAAAAGTAATTAGCTAAGAAGTTTGCTTCACAAATCACGATTGAAAATGTTACTATCAAATTTATTACTCCACACCTAAGATTGATTCAAAGTATGTAATTGTGTGTAATTAGCTAAAAGCTCTCGTGTACTAGTGCTGATTCAGAGCTTACGTACGTATAATTATTCATTTATAGCAACTTTAATAAATCCACTTTGTTCAGTTTTCTTTAGTTTGAAAAAGAATGTAATCAAATTTGAATCCAACCATGCTTTTTACAGATGTAGGGTACGGTGTGTTTTTTCCCACTTATTGAACCTTATTTGAACCGATGGAAATTAGGGTCATAATCTTAGTCAATTAGGCTCTGTTTGATTCACCTTAGTTTTACTTAAATTTAGTTCAGTTCAGTTCATGTGTAACTTTTTAACTTATATAACTTTTTATTCCGAAATAATTCCATTATGATAATTATGTTATCGGAAAGATCTTAAAGCATATTTTCAAACGAGTCTAATATTGACTTTGTTTGGACGAATTTTAAATGATTACTGACGATACTTTACCCAATCAATAAAAATCAATGACAATATCTTACCAATCAATGAAAATTAATAAAACGACCTTACCCGATTAAAATCAGTAAAAATAAATAAAAAGGAACACGCTTATTTTCTAATTTTGGCGCTTAAGGAAAACAAAAAAGGGGACGCGTAGTTAGTTAACCGCGTAAAAGTCCTTAAGGAACCTTCTAATTGCATTCGACTTCCCGAAGGTTCATGGTGTTTTACTAGGTTAAAGGTATGGACTTTTGTGGCGACTTTGAAGTTTGAAGTCTTCAACCTTGAAGCAACGGCATGAAGCATTACGGGGGAAGGTGGTGGCCTATTAGCAGGACACGTGTTTGGGTGGGCCAACGAGAACGGGTTAGGCTTGGTAATTATGTCATGAAATTCTGTGAATTTTTGGTGCTCAAAGTACATACATAGACCATCAAAAGATTGACACACGTGGGGTAGTTGGGTTTTGGTGAGTAAAACGTCCCTATCCAATATCCATCCCTATTCCCTACCCTCCTTTACTAACGGCTACCACCCATCTCCGCGTTACTTTGCTGTTGTTGCTCTTTATTTTTATTTAATTTTTAGTATCTTCATATTTCACAGCCGCATAGATGAAGAACATGATGGCATTGATGATGTGATTCTGTTGGTCTCATCGTGGTGGTGGCTTCTGATGTGTCTGAATGTTTGCCAACTACAACTAGTACCATGATCAAATTGTCCCTGGAGAGACCATTTTCAAGCCAGCATTCATTCCCCCAACACCCCATCTCATCTCCAAACATCTTATGTTCTACTCCGTACTAGTATTGTAATTTGTACACAGTATCAACTATTAAGGCTATGTTATTTCTCACTTATTTTTAACTTATAGAACTAGATAAATATATTTTCACAATTTTGAATTAGGTTTTTTTAGTAGAGCAAATTTAAAAATCAAATTTAGTGCTTGGAAGTAATTAATATTCCGTTCTTTTCCACTTATTTTCACTGTTCTCACTGATTGAGTAAGTCCTGCCACTGATTCTCATTGATTAAGTAAGGTACTTTCACTGATTCAGTAAGGTCCTTACACTAATTCTCACCGATTCAATAACGTGTTGCCACTGATTCTCACTGATTCAATAAGGTTTAGCCACTGATTTTCACTGATTGGGTAAGGTATTGTCACTAATTTTCATTTATTAAGCAAGGTTGAATAAGTGGAAAATTAAATAAAAAGCCGCTCAATATAATTTAAAATAGAGGAAGTAACGTATCATCATATTATTCCTTAAAAACATTTCTTAACTAAGAAAACAACTCATTAGCAAAAACTAAGAAAACAACTCAATTTGGGGGTTCGGGAAGGAAGATTCACGGTCAGGCAGTGGAACTCTCACGTTTGAACCAGTCTATTGAACATCGGTACGTATATAAATTATAATCGTTGACTTAGCTCGTATTGTAATTTGTAGGATCAATCACACATTAGTCGTGACTATTGTACGAGTACTAATTACTTATCACTTAGCTCGCGTATCATACGACCACTAATTCAGTTTAGAATTAGATTAGTCTTATGAGTGCATTGTATATTGTCTGTGTAATATAGCTGTTCTGTACGTATGATGTATCACAGATAAGTGGAGTCCAGAGATAACGATTAACCAATTATTTCTAGAAAGTGACCGTTATCTTTGTTTGTACAGTTGTATTACTGGCTACTTTCCCCTTTAGGCGTTAGGTGATTCGTGACAGTAAGGGTAATGTCAGGACATAGAATAATAAACAATAGTATACTAAGTAATATGGGTAGATGAATTGTTTTATTTGCATTATCAAGTAAGATAACAGAATGGCACCACCAAACATTAAATGTTTTACAATTAAAGTAGGGTGTTACTAAATGCCGCCCCTAAATTACTAGGTACCGCCCTCCAAAATTCCAAATTTGCCCTTTTTTAATTTTTCACTCATCCTCTCCCTCTCTCCCTCTCTAACTCTCACACCACTTCTCTCCCACTCTACCACCCACTCTCATACCCAACCTTCATCAACATTCACTCAAGCAACCCGCGAATGTCTGCCGGCGATCAAGAAGTGCCGTCGACGGTGGCGGAGGTAAAATTAATTTTTTTTGCGCATTTTTTTTGCACGGTCGTCTGAGAGGGTGAGTCGTCTGCTACAGGCGACCCATCCAAGGGGAGTCGTCTGTAGATCGCGACTCACCCTTGGGTGAGTCGTCCGCTACAGGCGACTCACCCTTGGGCGAGTCTAGATCAATAGACGACTCACCCTTGGGTTGGTCGCCTGTAGCAGACGACTCACCCAATGGTGAGTCGAGATCGACGACCGACAGACACAAAAAAAAAAAAAAATTATTATTATTATTATTATTATTATTATTATTATTTATTGTTTGAATTTAAGATTAAGCTAACATTGTTTTCGTTAGATTCCTTTGGAGCGGTTCGGTGGTGATGGTGTTGATTACAGTACGCATTTCGTCACTGATGAGTTATTTGATAGTGATACAGATGCAATTAATTGGGCAAAACAAATTGCACTTACTATCGGGTTTGAGTTGATAATTTCGTCACACAAGAAGAGTGGAAGCGTAAAATTGTTAAAATGCAATCGAGGTGAACGCTACAGAGGGGAATTAAGAGACTTAGATACTGCTGCTCGGAAGAATACGAAAACAAAGGCTTGTAAATGTACGTTCCAGTTGAGAGCTCGGCAAGTGTATGGGTCCAGTAGCTGGATGATTGTCACATTGCCTGGGACTAGGGGTACGCACAACCATGACTTTGCTGTGTATCCTGAGGGATATCGTCAGATGAGTGGTCTTAGTCCTGGGTCAAAGAAACTCGTTCGTGACATGACTTCGGCACAAACAAAGCCATGTGCTATCTTAGCCGCGATTAAGGAAAAATTTCCCGAGGACAATGCAACTAGACGGCATGTGTACAACCACAGAGATCGTATAAGGAAACTTGATTTTGAAGAGAGAGATGTCATTGGTCAGTTTCATCATTTAGCTGTGGCGAATAAGTACGTACATTGGACAAGAGCCGACCGAGCTACTAATGAGGTAACTCACGTGTTCATGGCACACCCTACATCAATTCAGTTACTTCGGTCTTTTCGTTGGTTGATTGGCTTAGATTCCACGTACAAAACAAACAAGTATAAGATGCCGTTTCTTGAGATAGTGGGGATGACTCCAACCAATAAGAACTTCCTCATAGCTTATGCCATTATGAAGGATGAGACTCAGGCAAGCTATGCGTGGGTCTTAGATAAGTTGAGGATGCTTATTGGAAATGATGTACACCCAACAGCAATTGTGACCGATCGTGAGCTAGGGTTGATGACACCTATTAGAGAGATATTTTCCGAGAGTGCCCATTTGCTCTGTACATGGCACATTAACAAAGTCGTTGAAGACAAAGTGTACAGACTTTGTGGAAAAGATAAGGCTGTCGCGCAGAGGTTCAAGAATGGGAGGTGGAAAATTATCATGGAAGCTTCCACAGAAGCTGCGTACGATAGAGCAGTGCGTACGATGAAGGTTAGTTGGAGGACTTACCCTCATGTGATATCCTATGTAGAGGAGACCTGGCTGAGACACAAAGAGATGTTTGTGGCTGCGTGGACGAATAAGGTGCTACACCTTGGCAACACTACGACTTGCAGGGTGGAGAGTGCACATGCCGCGCTAAAACAGTGGTTGAACTCCTCAACTGGAGCTTTGGACAATGTTTGGAACAAGGTCAACAAGTCAATCGAGTCACAAATAACTGAGATCAAGTACACACTTGAAGAGTGCAGAAGACGAAGAAGTGTGGTGTACTCGGGTTTCCCATTCAACTATCTGACCGGGTATGTTTCCCATTACTGCTTACAAATATTATTGGCTGAGCTGAACAGGATGAGAGAATTGAGTCACCAAGTATTTGATCGTTGCGGTTGTGTATTGAGATCCACTCATCAGATCCTGTGTGCGTGTGAGTTGAAAACGGCCACGGATACGGGCACGCCAATTAGCTTGAATAGTGTCCACGAATTTTGCCGAACACTCGTTATTAGTGATGCAATGGAGATAGCTACGCTTGACATGACTGAGCATCCATCTGAGGACCATCGATACTTTCGGTCTCTGGTCGACGAGGTTAACTCAAGCGACCCGGCAGTTGTGCGCAACATATCTGTCCTTATGAATGAGCAGCTTCATCCTGAGGAAGCGAGTTACGTCGAGCCGGAAGCGAACACAACAGTCAGAGGTCGACCGAGAGGGAGTTCCTCTACCAGACGTGATCCTAGTTCATGGGAGTACTCCCAGAGGGGTCGTGGTCGCCCTAGGTCATCCAGTTCGAGCCGCGGGCGTGGTCGTACCTCATCCTCATCGAGTAACTTCGTAAACAGTACTGGTATGAAAACCCATAATTTATTAACATGTACATAATGTTGTTACTTTTTGATAAGTACTATTATTGACTTTCTATTATATTGTCTTGCAGCTGGACACGCAATAGATATCACTGAATTCTATCATGTTAACAAAATTCCGGGAATCATCGTACCTTTCATTGAAGGATATCTCGATGTGCTTGGGGATGATAATTGCGGTTTCCGTGTCATTGCGGACTACATTTTCGGAGACCAAGAGCAATGGCGAGTGGCGAGAGTTTGCATTGCACACGAACTCTTAGCTAACCGAGCATTGTACGAAAACTTATACATTGAAGGGGTCGACGCTGGTTACCGCCGTATTATGTGGGACGGAGGTGCGTGTAACGATGATCACTGGATGACAGTAATTGAGGATTTGTTCCCGATTGCCAACCTCTTCAATGCAGCGATTATGTTATTCGGATACGGCAGCGGAAGGGGGTTATATCATTGTTACACAGTGCTACCGTTCCAAGCACCTTCGACTGCTACACGTCCAAGTAGGGAAATTGTCATGTGTCATTTAGGTGATTCGTATTCCCATTATATCCGTCTGGATTTAGCCTCAGATCTCCCTGTTCCTCCGATATGTGAAGCATGGTTTACTTTCCGTTCTGATAGTGTCGCTGGTTGGGAGCAAATGTATGTTACGCGAAGAGCACATTGGGATCGTTTAGCGAGGTCGATGTAATTGAATGTTTTGCGTGATTGTTATACTTATATCATTGTCACATTTTTGTGTGATTGTTATATTTTGCATGTGGAGAGTGGTCGCGATTATTGGAGGTAAATAAAACAACAAATTACAATAAAACAAAAAATGTAAATAAGAAACAACAAATTACAATAACACAAATAAATAATAACAATAACAATGAAACTCTTATAATAACAAATTCATCTAGGGTCAATACATCATTTGGCAGCCCGCCAATCTCTCATATACTCGTCCAATTGGGATCGAGTACCTTCCGCTTGCTCCGGAGGAATCAAAGTAATGGCCTGCTCATGTAAGACGGCTAGACGATTCACCCACTGCAAAAAAGTAACAATGAGTGTGAGTTCAGAGATATGTAATACGTAAAAAAAAATATTTTTTAGTTTAGTTAATCACTTACATAATCGCTGTTGGATCGTGGAGGAATCACAGGTGCTGCAGTGTCACGTATCAGCCGAGGGTGGGAGTGAAGGTAGTACCATGCGAGGTAGTCATCCGTACATGCTGTGGGATCTGACGTGGATGCCTGAAACCCATGGAGACCAAGAATGTAAAATCCCGGGAACATACGCCAAGCATCAGATGAGATCCGTTCGGGGAAGACAACCTTGTACGAACGACTGCTCCATGACCTGATCGCTTTGACTGGCCTAAAGATCGGGGTTGGGATACTCTGTACGTACCCGATTTGTCGTAAACAACGACCAGGCATGTACGGTTCGATAATATCCCGATACTGTAGCCACCCCATGAATACAGTCCTCGGTACAGATACTGTCGGGTTAGAACCGTACGGCAGCCACACCACCTACGTAGAAATGTTGAAAGTTACGGTGAAGTAAAAAAACATAGCAAACGACGAAATAAATCATGAACACCGATAACTAAATGACGTACCTCTGTCGCTCGCAGATGATCCAAGCGTCTACGTAAGGAGTCCAGTCGACCCATGTCCTTGCCCTCAGCCAGGGCACTCCATACGGACGCACGGGGAGCCTCGTCGTCCCCCACAACCATCCGCTCCCGATGAGGTCGGAAGCAGGGAAAGTACTCGTATATCCATGCCTGCAGGAGAGTTAGGCATCCGCAGATGCCCTAAGAATCCCCGCGACTAGCTATACCGAGCTGACGATATAGGAAGGCGAGGGCAGCAGATCCCCAAGAGAAGTCATGCACCGTATCGACACCGTCGTCCATCACCTCCATCACGCAGGAGGGTCTAATACGGTTACCACTCTTGTCGACAAACAAGGTGGATCCAATAAGTAACCACATCCAAGCTGTCGCCTGGATGTCATCTATTTGCTCACGGCAAAGCTCAAAAACCGACTCCGTGAGGACCGCACCGCCCTGCCAGTGACTACACATTAGTTCTTCTGGGCTGACCCCGAGAACCTCCATGGCCGCCGTCTGCAGCTGCCCATCCCGTCCCTCATTGGAAACGAGCTCTCCGTCTACAGGAATCCGAAGAATATGCCATACATCGTGCAACATGATCGTCATCTCTCCGAACGGCATGTGGAACGAGTTCGTATCTGGCTGCCACCTTTCCACGAATGCAGATATCAGGGGGAAGTCAATATGTCTGAACATAATGTCTGCCAGGTGTGATAACCCAGTCCCCTCGATCTGGGCCCTCATCTCGGCCGACATCTCCGCTCGCCACTGACTCAGCCGCTGACATACAGTCCATCGGTTCTGACACTTCAAGAGACCCCTCATCTCTCCATTCCACATACGAGACGCTACGTGGCCCAAGAAGCTCGGTATGACGCTATCATCCGCCGGCCCACCGGACACAGGCTCTGTAACAAGCCACGTAGTGTCGTCCTCCGCTCTAGATCGTTTGCCAGTACTGGACGACCCAGTACTAACAAACCTACCGCCTCTGCCCTTTACCACGCGCCAATCTGAGGATAATTCGACGCCAATCTGATCATCGGACTGATCCCCGGAGTAGAACTCGCTAGTTGCGTAATCGTCTTGCTCAGCAGTCATCTCCCTCATCCGAACTGCCTCTCTCTGTCTCCGTACAGAGGCATCAATCCCGCGCGTCCTCGTGTGACGCGGTCCTGAACCAGCTAGTTCACTAAATAACCGAGGCACCGATTTACCGGCTCCTCCCATCTATCATTTCACATTTTTAATTAATTAAACAATAATCAATAATAATAATAATAATAATAATAATAACAATAAATAATAATAATAATAATAATAACAATAAATAATAATAATAATAATAATAATAATAATAATAATAATAAACAATAAATAATAATAATAATAATAATAATAATAATAATAATAATAATAATAATAACAATAAATAATAATAATAATAAATAATAATAATAATAATAATAATAATAATAATAATAATAATAATAATAAATATTTTTTTTTGTGTCGGTCGTCTGGTCTCAGACGACTCACCCAAGGGTGAGTCGTCGGCCGATCTCGACTCACCCTTGGGTCAGTCGCCTCAGACCGGCGACTCACCCAAGGGTGGGTCGTCTGCCTGTTTCGACTCACCCAAGGGTGAGTCGTCTGCGACCGATGACTACCCTTGGGCGAGTCGAGATCGGCAGACGACTCACCCTTGGGTGAGTCGAGATCGGCAGACGATCGACGCAAAAAAAAAAAAAACACAACTTCAATTCATAACTTCACGATTCAATTCAAGGCAAAAAATATTCAATTCAAGGCAAAAAAAATTCAATTCAAAAAAAAAAAAAAAAATTTCAAAAAGTTACCCCCGCGCCGTCGGTTGCCGCCTCCCTCGCCGTCAAAACCTCTGCCGCCGCTGCCGCTAGCACTTGACATGGTCGTGGTGGTGGTGGTGGTGGTTGCCGGTGTGATGGTGTGGTGGTGAGGATGAGTGAGTGAGGAAGAGAGGATGAGTGAGAGTGGATGAGTGAGAGTGAGTGAGGAAGAGGGGTGGGTGAGGGTAAAATTGAAAGGGGGGACGGGGGGCGGTAGCTAGTAAAAAGGGGCGGTATTTAGCAATTCACTTAAAGTATTACTCGTATTAATTGAAATTATGAGCAGAAGCTGGAATAAGCTGGACAGCACTCTTTTGTGTAGACTGTAGAGGGCTACCTATTCATGTTAATCATTTGCTTACTTATTATTGATCTATTGTTATTGCCTTATTGGTTGGTTGGTACTTCTTTTACTCTATCCCCTTATTCTATAAATTTGTGTATGATAGGTGAGAACATGTGTAAATTCATCTTCATTAGTTGTCGGTTATACTTTTGTGATACACTTTTTATAAGTGAGAGACACATATTGTTGCAGTATTACTAAACATAATTTAGATTAATACATTATTTTAAAATAATACTCTCTCTATTGTGTTAGTTATTTGTGAACGGGGAGTGATAAATTTTAATAATTGGATCTTGACAAGTGAACAAACATATAAGATAAATGAGGTTTCAACCCAAAACCAATTGACAATGGATGGAGTAACCCACTTCTTTATATGTATGCCATTTCAACAGAGAGAGAATGCCATAAAAGAAAATAAGTGTACTATGTAAATCACAATAGTTTTTGGCTATATCGGAGAGCAACCATCTTGGATGTTTCTCCACCTTAGTTGTTTGGATCTTTTAAAGTTCTTTTCTCTAGAGTTACTGTGGAGTTATTTCTTTGTGTTTATCTCTCTCCTTTGACTACTGATTTTCTAAAAATTACCAACTCTAATCTAAGGATTCCAAAACCTTATCTATAATCCAATGATTAATTGATTAGAGAAAGAAAAAACTCTAAAGGATCCGTTTCCAATCGTGGAGACTCCCAAAATCTAACATAAATATGGGCTAGAGTTATTTATTTAGAGAGGCGACAACAATAACTTTACAGCTTAATTGATTGGGTTAAGGAGTTTACAGGCCCATCTTACACATAAAGCATGAGCCTCAGTGTTTGGGCAGAATTTAAAACCAGCATACAATTAGTGCAAGGCAATATCTATCTCATACATGTGCCTCCATTTGCTAGGTTCTAATCCCTATCTTCTATTGCCAATACTACTCGTACGAGTAACAGTAACCTTAATGTCAGCTCAATGAAAAGAGAACCACTACGGAGTACGGACCAGCAAATGTTACGTTTCAATAACCCGATACTCAAGGCCCAAAAACGTTCTCAACGGCAATAATTTAAACATAAATCTTCCATATATTTTATTTTTTTGCTTGTCAAATCTTCCAAAGCTATCTGCTTTTGTAGTGTTTTGTTAGTTTGTGTCTGGATTTGCAAGAATCTTCTAAACTTCAGTGGTAGGAAATTGGCGCGTTGTTATTCTAAACTTGAAAGCTTTGGCAAACAAATACTCATGCAAGTGGGAACCAAGGAAATATAACATGAAAATTTGAGTGACCAATTTTATGAAATGAGGGATCATCATTTATAGGTCACACTCCTATGCCCCCAAATTCCGAAAACCACAGAATGATGGTATGAACAACTCAACAATCTGTTGAAATGCTGTTTTCTTTCCTCCAATAATCCTTGCATACTGCATCATTGCATGTCCTCTTCCATCAGTTGTTTTGCGAGTGCGAACGTGGCTACAAAACTTGAGCAATCCTGTACGTTTTGGACTTCAAGGTACTTATTATTGAATTTTGATCATGTCAATCAATTATACAGTTTATATAGCCATATACATATTAGTTTTGCACTCTTATGCATGACATGACAATAACTCTTATGATTATGAAGGTATTTTCGTTTTCAAAATTTGAAAATCCGAGAATATCATAACGAAAATTTCCTGCTTATGCGTCCGATTATTAAGGTCTGCACCATCCCGTTAAAACAAACACAATACCTTAACTTAACCTCGCGCTGATTCTAGCACCAAAAAAAAAAAAAAAAAAAAAAACCTCACGCTGATTCACTAATAATATAACAATGAGTCGAAAACCAATTTCATGTCTTCTTCCCCTTTTCTTGATCAAACTTTTGCATAATGGTCATAATGATTAAAGTTTGAAATCAATTAACTACTGATAAGATTTTTTTTATTTGAAGTGAGATTAGTGTAATGATTTTCCATATACACTGACATATTACTCCACAAACGTAGGACCATAAGCTAATATTTAAAAAAGCGTAATTGGGTGAAAATCACCTGAAAAGTTCTACTTTTTGTCCACTACTTTCTGAATTGTTATTATTTGTTCAGTACCATCTTAAAAGTTGATTTCGCCCTGTGAGTCACCCCTTAAGTGATTTCCGGGCCAAATTCATTATTTTTCTTCCTGTATTGCCATCATGTATGTTTCACAACTTTGAATTTTTCTTGGTTCCCCCATCCATGGCTTCCCCTTCTCCCTAACTCCCCCTAATTTTCTGTCTCCTCCCCATCTATGGCTTCCATTTCTCCCTCCTCACCACCTCTCAAAGAAGAAGACACCTCCCCTTTCACTCCACAACAACCACCATCTCCACCAACAGCAACCCCACTCTCTCTCTCTCCTAATCCCCATCACCACCACCATGGATGGGAAGAAGGGAGAAGGGGAAGCCATGGATGAGGAGAAGAGAGAAAATTAGGGGGAATTGTGAATTTGGAAATCAGGGAGAAGGGGGAGCCATGGATGGAGAGCCAAGAAAAATCAAAAGATGTGAAACATACGTGAGGGCAAAAAGGGAACAAAATTAAGGAATTTGGCCCGGAAATCACTTAAGGGGTGACTCGCATGGCGGAATCATCGTTTAAGATGATACTGAATAAATAACAACAATTCAAGGAATACTGGACAAAAAGTGAAACTTTTTAAGAGGTTTTCACCAAATTGCGCTTAAAAAAATTGATGAACTCGAAAAAAAAAAAAAAAAAAAGCTGACGAAAAACTGTTCGGCGATCTGTGTCAAATATGTCGAACATTTGTCAAAACTCAAAACACTTGACCGTTGCAGGAAAAGAAGAAAAAAAAAAACTGAAGGTGTGAACCTTAGTGGCAACCAAGTCCTAAAAAGTCCTCAAAATCCAAAAATAACACCGTCCGTCTTCATCGCCCATTTCCCCCTCTCCCCTTCTCTCTCTCTCTCTCTCTCTCTCTCTCTTCCCGCGCTCCTTCCTCGAACTCACTCTCCGACGTCACCTCAAAAACCTAGATTCTATCATCTCGGAAAAATGGAAGCCACTAAACCCGATGGATCAACTCAACCCGACCCGAAACCGACCCCGGATCTCGAGGAAGGGGCAAAACAACCACCACCGCCGCCGTATTCACCGCCGGAAGAGAGCGGCGCCACCGTGTCCCCCACCATGAATGGATCGTCGCCGAATTCGAAGATAAGGGCACAGAAATCGGTACGGTGGAGCGAGAATTTGGTGTCAGAATCAGAGTATACACCGGCCGTTGAATATGATCATGATGATCCTGATACGACGCCGTATTCTTCTACTACTACTACTACTACTGGATCTAATTCTAATCCTTATGTTGCTCATGCTTCTGCCCCTTCCCCTCCTCCTCAAGTCTCCTTCAAAGGTCCCCCATTATTTTATTCAATTCAATTTTAAGAGAGAGAGAATTTGATTTTGATAATTGTGTATAATTAAATTAAATTGAAAATTGGTGTTGATTTTTTGCATAACAGAAAAGATGGATACGGTTAAAGATGTGTTAGGAAGATGGGGAAGGAATGTGAAGGTTGCTGCTAAGAAAGCTGAGGATCTCGCTGGCAATACCTGGCAACATTGTATGTTCCTCTTTATCTTTGATATTCGATTGAATTGCACATTCTGAATTTCCGTTTTAATTTTAAAATTTGATCATGAGATTGACGATAGGTCGTTGTGGTGTTTTGATTTTGGTATTAGTCAAAGCGATTCTGTTTTATGATTACATTTCTCAAATTTTTAGTTAATTGATGTTCGCTCACTAGTCGTTGCTGTTGAGCATTTACTAAGGTAGTTAGGTAGAAAATGATGATTTTTACTCTTTTAGTGCTAGGTTCTTAATGAACCAGGTGCAAAAATGGTTTAGGTTTTTTGATGCGATCAATTGATGTGTCGCCAAAACTTTCAATTTTAATAGGGGGGATTGTTCCTAGATGGGTACTTTAGATTAAGTGATTTTGAAACTGCAAGCCCTTCCTTCAAACTGTTCCTGTCGTTTGAGTTCGTTCGTGTTGATTGAGGATGCATCTTTTCTGTTGAGGCTTAGAAATTGGATCACTTCTCCAGTTCGTTGTTGATGTATGTCACCTTTGGTTTTTCTTTTACGTTGTTGAGAACTTGAGATTAATCAATATACAGCTGTTCAGCATCAGTGTCCTATTTTTCATGATTTATGGCCTTGAAGTGATGCAACCTGCACTTGCATTTTGGACTTGTCGAATTAACATGGGTCTTGACTCTTGTTCTCTGTTGACATAGAGGTGTCACAACGTTGTGTATATCTAGATGTCTTCAAACTTGCCAGCCGGTGGTTTTATTGGCATATATTGTCTAAATGGGAGGCACATACCATCACTATTTGTGTGGTTTGGCGTATTGCGGATAACGGAAAACACCGAGATGTAGAGATTGGGTAGTGAAGACTGATATGAACACATAAAGAACAGCTACAAAAAGTGGGATTCACTTGTGTTTGGTTTTTGGAAGCTCCGGAAATTTGATTTATACTTGAGAATATAGGCGGTGATAGACTAGAGAGAGCGTAACATGTGAGATGCCTTCAGTTATTTCTGCAAAATGGTTTTATTACTGTTGTGTACCTGTGCCATAACTCTGTCAAGTTTCCAACTTGTGAATGGAATACTTGTCACTCTCTATAGTCCCTCTGATTGCTGACGGTAGAACTGGAACTATGCACCTGATATGAGCAAACCTTTTTGTCAGGGTGACAAATATCCTATGCATCTGTAATTTGTGTAGGGTAGGTTGCTGTCATCATCATGGTTATGGAATCTGGAAAGGGTGATGGATTCATTTTGAACTGTTCTTGCAAAAGACTGCTTTTGTCATTGGCATTCTCTGTTGTAGTCTTTTCATGGGCCCTTAAACATCTTATGCAAGATTAAACTAAGTGGCTGGTTATGAATCTTATTAACTTTTCTTTGGGCTGTCACTATCTTCTCTTCGCTAGCTTTATACTTTTTTCCATCAGATCTTGCAGTACAGTCGTCAATGTTTTAGTCTCATCCTGGCCTCTTAAGGGCTTTTCTGGAACTTCTACTTTAGGTGAGCCGATCCAGAGAACTTCTACTTCCATGGGCCGCATCACTCTGTACCTTAATTAGAGAATTAAATTTTATACTTTTATCATTGGTTGTGCTGGAGCATGAGAGCAGTGACACAGCTAAAGGTATATGCCATATGGGCTTCTAAGGTGACATGGATTTGAGGTAATGGAAACTATAATGTTAATGGTCATAGTTTCATGGAACATTTGGGGTGTATGGTGCAGCTCTTCAGACTGGGCTTTGTATTCCGTAGTTATTGACTCTTATGAGCAAGGTGAATATATCCTTCTGATGGGATGGCATATAATAATGAAGTTCCAATTGCTATCATGAGCGAACTTGTGACCGCAAATTGTACAACAGCCCACTTTTCTGAAAATAGTGGACAAAAAATTATGTGACTGCAAGTATAAGAGCAATAGGTTAAACCAAAACCAATAGCCCCTGTTTGTGGTTGGGGCTTCGTAACAAGTTTGGGATGGAAAGGGAGTCGATACATATTCGATACGTTTGGTTTAGTCTTTAACCCGCAGGTCTGAGCTTGATGAATACCCCAAGCTAGCTACTTCTTATTCTTCACTTCCTCCCTAGCTCCACTAGATCGATTGATCCTATCTCCATAGAATCAATGATTAAACAGCCAAAAAAATAAATAAACATATTCCAACTTCACACTCCCCCTATATCTCCTCCCTTAAAGTGTTGCTTAAAGTAGTGACCTCGCAAGCTACTGGCAAGGTTGATGGTGGCCAATTTGATTTAATTTCCTCCACTCGCACATCCTTACCTTTTGCTGCCTTCACCCACCACTAGACCACCACCACAAACCCAACAAAAGAAAAGCAAACAGGAATATTGATAGTGTTTCTCTGACAATTTGTGCTTGTCTTTTTCTCCTGCAAACCTTGGAGAATTTCAGAAAGTGTTTTTGGTGTGTGAGCAAGAGGGGACCTCATATCAGGTATATGCTTGTGCATTGCTTGGTCCAGAGTTAGAGACATTATCAAGTGGAGGAAATTGAGTGGAGCAGAGAAAAAGGGTCATATCAATTTGTACAATTCAGAGATAAACTACTGTTTCCTGTTGGGCATGCATGTCGAATTTCGAGAATGAAAAATATATCGCGCTTTCAATTTGAGGGGGGGGGGGAATAGGTTATTCATCTAGGCTCTGTGTGGTTGTGCGGAAAATCGTTTTTAACTGAAAAGTACTTTCAGCTGAAAATCATTTTTAGTGTAAAATGTATTTCTGTTCACATTTTCCGTTGTTTGGTTACAACGGAAAACAATTTTCCTAAAAAACTATTTTTTATAAAAAATAAATTCTACTAACATAGTTGCATCGGTCTCGAAAAGTTAGGGGGAATAAAAAAAAATCACCTCAAACGCATATCGGAGTCAAAAATTATATTTATTTGAAGAAAAAAAAACAATATTGAGAAAGTGGCCCGAAAGTTCGGCCCGAGGCCCAATCAAGCCATGTGCGAGTTTGTTTTTATGACACGAAGTCTCGACAACCAAACCCGATGATCAAGTCTGCTATTAGTGGTCCGGGGACATAGTGTCCCACCAACGGAAAACATTTACACCTACATAGGTGAAAATGCTTTTCCCCCTGAAAACCATTTTCCTTCTCATTGCAAACCAAACAAAGGAAAATGGGAAAACTGTTTTCCAGGAAAACGGTTTTCAACCCAACCAAACGGAGCCCTAATATATTTTCTGATACGCTCAAAATATAGAAAATTTTGCTCTATTTTATACACCACTGGATGTTGTTTGCTACTCTGAAGAGTTTCATGACATGCTCGACTTACTACAAATGGCCCTGCTGGTTATGTTGTACTGAATTTGTTTCATGTTTATAGTTACTATTTACTGAATACTTATGGGCTACTATTGGACTTTTGAATCTATTTTCTTTCTTATAGTGAAAACAAGCCCCAGTTTTGCTGATGCTGCTATGGGAAGAATTGTACATAGCTCTAAAGTTCTAGCTGAAGGTGGTTATGAAAAAATCTTCCGTCAAACATTCGAGACAGCCCCTGAGGAGGAACTCCAGGAATCATATGCATGTTACTTGTCTACATCAGCTGGCCCTGTGATGGGAACTTTATATGTATCTACAGCCAAGCATGCATTTTGCAGCGATAATCCCCTTCCTTACAAAAATGGGGATCAGACTGAATGGAGCTACTATAAGGTGAAATTACAAGCTCCTCCTTAATATGGGATACTGAATTCACTAGAGTTATTTATTTCTTTTGTTCTTTTGGGGTGGGTGGGCCAGGGTGGGGGGAGGGGTGGTTGTGGGTAGAGCTGAGGGGAGAGAGGAGTGGGAAGAAAAAGAAGGGTAAAGAAGAGAAGGATGAGAGGGGAGGCTACTTATAATGTTTCAGTTATATTTGGACTGAGGAGAAGCTGCAAGATACTATACCTGCCATTATGAATTGGTCACTTGTTGATATAGATTGTGTAGGATGAGAAAGCTGGTTTTGTCACACCCTCCGAAGCCCGTTCACTTTTTAGTTAAAGGCAACCCATAGGGATTCAGGATCTCTCCATTTTTTGTGCCTCGTATCTCACTCATTGTTCATAATGACTATTTGAGATACGGAGAGACCATATCTTGCGAGACAAGCCAATAAGATTTCTATCACTTCAAATTGTGCTTAATTTTTTTACTAGTTAATATTTGTGAACAAAAAACACTCAGTGGTCCTTTACTCCTATCATCATTCAGAGATGGTAAAGGATAATTTTAGGCATCCAGAATGGAAGTATCTGAGTAAAAATGAAACAGGTTCTGTTTGCTATTCCAGCTACTTTTTCGGGATAGCTCTCGCACTAATCCATTCCTCAGACATTATCGATTCGCCTTTTTAAGCATTAAAGAGCTTTGTTTTCAGTTAGGGCGTGTCAGATAGGATGGTCTCTTTATCAGAAGCATTAGTCCAGAATGTTGAATAGTCCTGGTCTCCTGGAGAACAATGTTGATTCTGGTTCTGTGAGCCAAACAGTTTTTATACGGCTATGAGCTGTAATTGCTTGGGGTCTAATGAGATATGTTTGGCTGATGACCACTCGTGTGCCAGCACTTCATTTCAGAAATGATGGTCTCTCTCTCGCCCCCCCCCCCTCCCCCGGGTCCTTTTCTGGTAATTGGGTGACTTTCTTGAGTTAGGCTGTGTATCGCAACTATAGCATTGGCCTTTTTCATAGTTTTGGACTTGTTGTCAAACTAGTCGTGTTATGGCTTCTCTGTGGACTTTGTGAATATCTTTCATTGTTGAAGGTCACTAGATCTTGCAGTGAAAAGACAAGTATCCATCCTTTCTTATCATGAAAGAGCGTGATTAGCATTTCTTGATTGTTTTTGAGGTTTTCCTGTTCAATAATTTGATGCATAGAACTCAATTCCTGATGAGTCTCAGAGTTGCCATTTCTTCATAGTGGGTATCCAGTTCTTTGGGAGGTTCACTAGGGCACGTAAGGCAGTTAGGTTACGAAACGTAGGATTTTTGTAATTTAGCTCATAAATTCTTATAAGGTGATATATTTTATCAGGTTTTGTTCCTTGGTGCTCATGAACATGGAATATTTGGTGCATCCATGTAACGTTTTCCAGTGCTTCTACTCTTGTAAGTTTAAATATTTGTTGAGACATAAGTTGGGGAACCAAAAAGAATAGACTAAAAGTGACGAATGTTATAAATGTTAGAACTAAGTGCAAAGTACCATGGTTCGAGTCCCCTCTGGGCTACTGGAGGTTTTCCTGGTTGTTAACTTCAGGGCCTATGGAATTAGTCAAGCAAAGCTTGAACACCCATGTTATCTAAGAAAAAGTGCAAAGTGCCATGTTTGTGGGCGGCATACATAAGGATTGATTTGCTTCCACATAGAGCTGGCAAAAAGTAACCCGACCCGTAGTGACCCAAAATCGAAATGACCCGACCCGAAGGTTGTGAGAAAATAAATGCCAAACCTGTCAGGTAACCCAAAACCGAACCCGAAATTGGCCCGAAAAAGTGGACCCGCCATTAACCTGACCCGCCCGGCCCGTTTGCCAGGTCTACTTCCACGCCATACCATTATCCAGGTGCCTCTTACAAGGTTCTCACAGAAAGGGCAGTATTTTGTTAGACCCTAGTGTGCAATTGTGTTTATCTGTTTTACAGTTAATGATGCACATAACAGCTCACTGAGTTATTTTGATTCAGTTTATTTTTATTACATACCATGAGTATCCAAGCTTCGCTTGACTAATCCCGTGAGCCCTGAAGCTTACGACCATGAAACCTCCGATGGCCCTGAGGGGATTCGAACTTGGGACCTCTGGAATAGATCTCAGAGGTCTTACTCTTACTAACTGCAATACCCCTTAGGGTTCAGTTTATTATGCTAGAAAATTGGTAACATGACTCTTTTCATTGCCATTAGAAATGAGCAAAGCCAAAGGTCGCTTCCATGACCTCTTTTTTCTCTACGGAGAGGGAATAGGAATTTGTTCAACACATAATACAAAATAACAGTAAATGTACATATGATACAAGTCTGATTGTCTCCTTTGGTTTCTCTGCTCTGGCACAAGATTAGGCAAGGCAACAGGCCCGTATACGGGTAAAAAAGCCCAATTCTTCGACCCAGCGAAATAGTTTGAAACTTGGAGTAACCCGTTGAGGCCCCTCGCCCCCTCCAACCCTCCCTTCCCCCCCCCCCTCCTCTCCGCAACACGAGCAGTCGAGCACTGGAGTTGGACCTAGGACCTCTGGTATAAAAAGTTACACTGCTGCCAGCTACAAGCTCTTTGGTCACAAGGACAGCAGGGTTCTGGATTCTCTGCTTCCAGATTGCTAACAAAAATATAGTTATTTCATTTGATTACTCAGACCTTTCTGCTCCTTGTTTGATAACTAGCTTCTCATGCTCTCTATCCATTACAAGTGTACCGATGAAAGCATTTCTTGATTCTTACCGTGATTGTTTGATTTTATGTGAATAGGTAGTCATCCCGTTGCATCAGCTTAAAGCAGTGAATCCTTCTTCAAGTAGAGTAAATCCATCTGAGAAATACATTCAGATTATATCTATCGACAATCATGAATTTTGGTACATGGGCTTCTTGAATTATGAAGATGCTGTGAGCATCCTTCAAGGTGCTTTGCAGGCGAGGAGCATGCAGTCCGTGTGAAACTTCTTTTCCCATGATGAAGCCTCCATGCTCCATATTGGAAAGGAAGTTTGCTACTATCAAGTTGTTGCTTGTGCTGGTAGAAGAAGAGCATCTGGAAAAACCTGTCAAGATAAGTCTGATTTTACAACAACAACATTGACATATTTTGCGCATGTATTCTAGATTTAACAATCCAAAAGCGATTCTTACAGGAAGATAGATAGAAAATTTTGTTGACTATATTTCTGGCCCAGAGCTTGTAATCTTGCGCTCTGTGCAACTTACCTGGAAACACACTACAAGTAGTACTCAATCATTTATACATTTCTTTGTTGCCCGAGTTGCTGTACTTGCTCTAACAGAATCTTGCGTATCATCTGATCTCACTGCCAACTGATTATGCTATAGTAGCTTGCAAGTTCTGAGCTTATGATTATTTATGTGATTTAAGTACAAATTTGTCTCAAATTCGTGATTTTTGAATTCAAGTTTCCATACAAAACATGCACAATTGGAAAATTGTTACTTCATTGAGGCTATCAGTAACAAGAACTAGGTGGATGCCCGTGAGTATGTCCGTGCGTTGCACGGGCTGTGATTATATAATAAAACTAATATAACATGATTATTAATCTCAACGAAATATCAAAGTGTAATTGTCACTTTATGAAAAACTATTAGTAATATATGGATAAATATTTATGTAATCCATTTAATATCATGAATGACATATAATAAGATTACTATGACTTTATAGGGCATCTTATCTAATTTAAACTCTTATCATCAATTTCAATTAATTATTAATTAACTCATCCCCTATGTTACATGATCCAAGAGGTAATAGTTTCAAAGTCTTTCTATGCTTGATGTTGGTACGTCAATACTCTTATGTTGATATAAGTGTACAACTAACATTCCAAAGATATGATCATTCTTTTATGGTAAAATCAATTTAAATGTCCAATGTATACATAACTACTTTTCAAAAACTAAAAAAGTTTTAGACGTAAACCTTAGAATAGCAAAATATATTTCAATGCTTGCTTGTTTTTCAAAGTTATATGCGCTCGAAGTACTCCCTTAAAGAACGCAAAAAGTCCAATGTAATTTTATTTGTGGTCCAGAGGGGGTACATTAATAATTATAAAGTTGAAGGGAACATAAATTGGAACCCTAAAATAACATGGGGGATCAGTATATTACATAAAGTTATAAAATTATACGTGATAATGGTAAAGTTTCCTATTAAAGATTGGACCTAGAATCATTTTAGATTCATCGTTTATTTCTTTATTCTACACATACTCTTTTTTATTATATTTTACATTGAGATTGCTTTTTAATTTTTTATAACTAATATACATATCTTTTCTCTTATTTTTACATACAACTCTTTAGTTCTGTCAGCTTGTCAAGCTAACAACTGATTACCTTTTTAGGCGGTGTACGCATCTAATGTTGTAAATCAATAGAAAATACTACAAATGAGTCTCCTTTTAAAGGATATTTCGTACTCGTTCCAATGGTGTAAGAAATTTAATTTCTTAAGCGGTGAAACTAAAGTTATATGCTTTTTAAAATCTAATAGTCTACTCTTTAATGATTTAGGAAAGTACAACTTTAGTATATATTCTAAAACCTCTAATTAATAGTGTACTCTTTAAGGATTTAGAAAAGTACAACTTTAGTATATATTCTATACCAAGACATATAATTCTATTTTATATTTATATTAAAACTTTATTACAATGGCTCGCTTAGGTGGATGCCTCCAATGCTATATATATATATATATATATATATATATATATATATATATATATATATATATATATATATATATATATATATATATATATGTTTTGGTATAGAATATATATACTAAAGTTGTACTTTTCTAAATCATTAAAAAAAGTAAACTATTAGATTTTAAAAAGCATACTCGTATAACTTTACTTTCAACGCTTAAAAAATTAAATTGCTTACACCATTGAAACGAGTACGAAATATCCTTTAAAATGATACATTTGTAGCATATTCTATCAATTTACAACATAAGATGCATCCATCTAAAAAGGTAATTAGTAATTAGCTTGACAAGCTGACACGACTAAAGAGTTGCAATGTAAAAATAAGAGAAAAGATACGTATATTAGTTACAAAAATTTAAAGAGCAATCTCAAGGTAAAATATAATAAAAAGAGTATGTGTAAAATAAAGAAATAAACGATGAATCTAAAATGATTCTAGGTCCAATCTTTAATAGGAAACTTTATCATTATCCCATATAATTTTATAACTGTACGTAATATATTGATCCCCCATTTTATCTTAGGGCTCCAATTTATGTTCCCTTCAACTTTATAATTATTAATGTACTCATTTCGGTCCACAAATAAACTTACATTGAACTTTTTGGGTACCACATATAGCTTTGAAAAAATAAGCAAGCATTAAAGTATGTTTTATTATTCTAAGGTTTACGTCTGAAACTTCTTTATTTTTTGAAAAGTAGTTATATATACATTAAACATCTAAACTAATTTTACCATAAAAAAGGATCATATCTTTGGAAGGTTGTTGTACACTTATATCAACATAAGAGCATTGGCGAACCAACATCAATCATAGGATGACTTTGAAACTAATACCTCTTGGATCATGTAACATATGGGATGAGTTAATTAATAATTAATTGAATTTGATGATTAGAGTTTAAATTAGATAAGATGCCCTATAAATTCATAGTAATCATATTATATGACATTCATGATATTAAATGGATTATATAAATATTTATCCATATATTACTAATAATTTTTCATAAGTGACAATTACACTTTGATTTTTCGATAAGATTAATAATCACTTTATATTAATTTTATTATATAATCATAGTCCGTGCAATGCACGGGCATACTCATGGGCATCGACCTATTAAATTAAGGAGTAGACTATTAGATTTTAAAAAGCAAATAACTTTACTTTCACTACTTAAAAAATTAAATTTCTTACACCATTGGAACGAGTATAAAATATCCTTTAAAATGAGACTTATTTGTAGTATGTTCTATTGATTTACAACATAAGATGCGTCCACCTAAAAAGATAATTAGTAATTAGCTTGACAAGCTGACATAACTAAAGAGTTGTAATGTAAAAATAAGAGAAAAAATACGTATATTAGTTATAGAAATTTAAAAAGCAACTTCAAGGTAAAATATAATAAAAAGAGTAGGTGTAGAATAAAGAAATAAACGATGAATCTAAAATGATTCTAAGTCCATTAATAGGAAACTTTACCATTATCACGTATAATTTTATAACTGTACGTAATATACTGATCCCCCATGTTATTTTAGGGCTCCAATTTATGTTCTCTTCAACTTTATAATTATTAATGTACTCCCTCCGAACCACAAATAACATTACATTGGACTTTTTGCGTTATTCAAGGCAGTACTTTGACCGCATATAACTTTGAAAAAACAAGCAAGCTTTAAAATATGTTTTGCTATTCTAAGGTTTACGTCTAAAACTTCTTTATTTTTTGAAAAGTGGTTATGTATACATTAGACATTTAAACTGATTTTACCATAAAAGAAGGATCATATCTTTGGAAGATTAGTTGTACACTTTATTTTTTGGTCTTTGCCAAGGGTAGTCCACCGTTGACCATAGTGACTAATCCCCTCGCCCCAACTGTCAGCGCACTAAGCGGTAGGGGGCTGGCCAAGAGATTTTTTCCATTTGCAAGAGTTGGAATTCGAACCCCCAACCACTTGTTTAAGGGATGAAGTGCTGAACCATTACACCAACCCATCTTGGTTAGGTTAGTTGTACACTTATATCAACATAAGAGCATTGACATACAAACATCAAGCGTGGAAAGACTTTGAAACTATTATCTCTTGGATCATATAACTGGGATGAGTTAATTAATAGTTAATTGAAATTGATGATAAGAGTTTAAAACTTTAAATTAGATAAGATATATACCTTACAAAGTCGTCGTAATCTTATTATATGACATTCATGATATTAAAAATGGATTATATTATTATTTATCCATATTATTAATAGTTTTTCATAAAGTGACAATTACACTTTGATTTTTCGATGAGATTAATAATCACGTTATATTAATTTTATTATATAATCACAGTCCGTATAACGCACGGGCATACTTACGGGCATCCACCTAGTATATAGATATTATGATATAATTATGATCATGATTGGAGAGACAATTTGGTTGGTACTCCATATATTCTTTCTGTTTTAAGACAAGAGCCATGGCTTGGACTTCGGCCCACTACATTTCCATTACATATTAACATTATCAACCAAGAATGAAGAGCCATCTAGAGGTCTTGACAGACATCAAAAGAAAGTCCAGTTGGCGATTTGAAACTGATTGTATATTGTAAGTGAAGTGTTTGCCATCTTAGATAGTTGCGTTCTTTTTTACCGATTTCAGTTGCTTTGATTTTATTACTAATGTAGAGACTATTGATTCAATAAAATTTCTCCACTGATAAAACCTAATTCAATAACTATATGATTTGATTATAAGGAGCATGTCCTGATTCAATAAGTACATACTGATAAATATGCTGATTTAATTATTATAAGTAGCACATAGTCATGTACTGATTTAATAAGGTCCAGTAAGTAAAAAAAAAAAAAAAAAAACACATCCTTAGTCTCTTAGATGGTGCCGCGCAAGTCATCACCAGATTTGGAAGTTGTTTATGCACTCTCAGGCTCTCGGTTACATAACAGAAAGAACTAAAGAAGAAAAAAAAAAGGATGCAATAATCATCTTAGATACAGACATACAGTACAGTTATGGGGTCCTCCAAGCCAAGCAACTAGGTTAGCTCTAAGTGATAATTAGCCTAAGGGCATATAATCCTGGATTACATTAGTAAATCAACATCTTTGTCTCTCAATTCATTACGAGGTGGGATGACTTTTGCATTATGTTGTTGCTAATGATCATTGCCTGACTGGTAAATAATCTGAATCCCATTTGAATTACCAAAGGCTAATTAGTCATTCACTCTAAGTACCTTTTTCTTAGTAATACCTGCCGACACATCCTTGCTTAGCAAACAAGCATGACAAGCGACCTAAAGTTAATTAACCAGGTTCTTATAATGATTTACTGCATGATATTGATATGGCTATATTTTCTTGTTTTGATTAACTTCATCATTGTGATTGAAACTAATTTGATAGTGTTCCCACAGGTGGCAATAATCAGCTTCCATCCTGTTGCAAGAATTAGTGCACACACACGGGTTGCTTGGATGAGGGCTTTTTAACTAGAACTCTTTGCTTGAGTTTTAGCTTATTTCCAAAGGTGTTAGCCAAGTACGGTTGTGCACTTAATTGGTCTTTCTTTGGGTTTTCGGTGGTCCCTAATGTGTGCTTGCTATGGTCACTAAAGTGTAAGTGATGAATGGTCATAATTAGAGATGGCACTGGGCACGGTTAGCATGAGTCATGTTAAAATCGAACACGCTTTTTACACGGCACTACACGGACATGGAGGAAGCACAAATATGAGCACGGGCACGAATGATTGGGTTGGGGCCTGGATTTTGAAAAGAAAGTACGGTGGGGCACGACGATAATTTTAATATTATTTGAACAAAGCATGGGTATGTCACGCACGTCATTCACAAGCACGCCACGACATGACACGGCGAAATTTTTAATATTATTTGAAAAAAGTATGGGCACGACACGACAAAAGCATGAGCACGGGCACGACCTGAGTCTACCTTTTGGAAAAGCATGCACGACACAGCATGACACGAAGCACGACAACTATAAGCACAGCACAACAACACAACACTGTTACAAAGCACGAAGGCACAATCCGAGCACGGCATGAAGCCATCTTTGGTTATAATTCAAAATGGAGTTATTGTTTTATATTTACTAATTCAGTCAATTGGATTGGATCGCATTGGACTGAACTAAACTAATAACCAAGAAAGACAAATGGTAAGCGTTGTGAGATTTCTTCTTCTTTATATATGTACAACCAACGCGATTGTTTTTCATATTTCATTTTCAGACCAATGCCACCGAACTGAAGTGAACTAAACCAAATTTTAAAATTACCAAGTAAAGAACACACTCTTTAGCAGTTTATCTTCATGTTCAAATTATTAGACTTAGCTTTTGAAGTGAAGTGCTTCCACATGTATGCTATGAATGTTTTTGATACGCTTATGTATGGTGTGATTAGTGTAAGGGACCCATGCATTTCCGTCTCTGGCTGAAACATATGGTGCACTGGCACTGCAGGCACATGATGCTTTGTGTTTGATTGTTTTGGACTCTCCAAATCCAAATGGAAAACGGAGTATATCATTTGTCCATTGCAAAGGGTTCAGGACCCACTAAAATATGTTGGGTGGCAGAAGTAGAAACTAGAAGGTGTTGTGGCCTTGTGGGGACTACTGTGTAAGTATTTGGTAATGACCCTAAACGTACCAACAAGCTAAGTAGATGGTAGGCCATTGATCTGGGTTCATCTTTTGGGCATGCCATTTTATGCTAATCAGTAATAATAACAATCACCCTTAGCTTGCTCATGGGTTACACTTTGTAAACTAATAATCATTGCCTGATTGAATGAGCAATGTGTAGGCATCCTTAGGGGCTATGAACTATAAACAAAAGCACAATAATTATATGCCTTCCCCTAAAAGGTCTACATATGCACGCGTAAAATCTCAAGGGGTGTCATCTAGAGATGGCACTGGTCACTGGGCACGGCACGACCCGACACGCTTTTACACGGCACGGCCACGGAGCAAGCACGGGCACGTATGAACTGACCTGGGTTTGGGCCCGGGTCTATATTTTGAATTGAAAGCACCGTCAGGCACAGTGAGGCACGGCACGTACGACATGGGTACGACATGGGCCTACCTTTTGGATGAGTCGGCATTGCACGACATGGGCACGAAACATGACATGTATAAGCACGACACGACACGACACGATACTGTTTCAAAGCACGAGGGCACGACACAAACACGACACGAAGCTATTTTTAGTATCATCTTATCATTATTATGGAAGGGCGACAACAATTTATTGATGACAACGATTAGAGATGGTCATAGGTCGGGCCGACACGCTAAACGACACGGTCCATCTCAATTTTGACACTGCAATCTCAACATAGTACGACGCATGGAATGAACTAATGGGTTGTGGCCTTGTGAGCCATGCCTGGGATGCATTTTGAGGAAAACTTAATATCGAGGCACAACTTGACAACGGCCCACAAAAAAAGAGTAATAAAATATAAAAATAAATAAAAATAGCATTGGGCATGACGCATGAGGGTGCGTGGTGCGTGGCGGGACAACCGGACAAGGCACGACACATTGGGTCATAGGCCATGTGCCGTGCCGTGCCTGGGCAGCCCCTAAGGCGGCACGACAAGAGTCCCACTAAATGGGTCATGGACCGAGCCTCTTGAAACCCCATACATGAAGGCACACCACGGCCATGGCCATCTCTAGCAATGAGTAGTTTTAATTTTTACTACCACAAAAGCAAAGGAAAAATAAATAATAAAAATAAAAACAGATTAAAGGTGATTAATTGTCCTTTTCCAAAACAGTATACCCGTAAAACTAGGTGTATTACGCATAAAAGGAAAGGTTTGTGGCTCAGAAAACCTTATGACAGCTTAACGCCATTGTCTTAGAAAGATGACATCATTTTACCAAAACCCACAGTAGCCCTTGGCCTGCACTCTGTTGCTGCACAAAGTATGGGCATATACAAAGAGGGGCACGCAACCATTTAGCAAACAAACAAAAACATACACAGTACAGGTACAGTTCATAGAGTAAAAGAGAAAGAGGGGAAAGAAATTAGAAAGAAAGGGGAAATGTTTTCCATTTATATGCAATCTAGATGCCTGTGTGGGAAGCATCATAAGACAATGTCAGAGCCATACAATATTTCATTTCATCCCCCCAAAACTGTTTTCCATATGGCAGCTGAACGTACGTAATCCCCTCCCCCTATCCTTTCTTTCTTTCATTCATTTTCTTTTTTCTTTTCTTTTTCATCTTGGCTTAAATAAATAACCTGGCAATTCGGGTTAACAGGTCGGGTCCAGTTTATACATCGGGACGATTTCGGATCAGTGGTGAAAATTATAAAAAACGATGTGAAATGATGGAAAAAGAAATTTTATGCGAAAAAATAGAATCAGGTCGTGTTCGGTTTAGAGCAAGTCGGGTTTGGGTTTCTCAAAGTAACTTCCAGTCGTGTTCAGGTCGGGTTATCAGACCTTTAAGGGTGTGTTATTCATCACTGAACTGGATTCGACTGGACTGAACTGAACAATATTCTTCGATAGAAAAAGTAAATCGCTGAACTGAACCAATTACTAAGTAAGCGGAAAATAACACACCTTTACTCTTAAAGAGTTAAAAAAAATTTAGAGTCATAATCTGTTTCGCCCTGAACTATATGGTAAACAGAATCTGATCGTTGGATACACAAACTAATTACCTTAGGAGTGATTAAGAAAAACACTTTTTGATTTTAATGTATGATTTCTATCTCTTGAGTTCAAAGAGAGAATTCAGAGTACTAGAGAGAGATGCTAATTGAGGTTACCTTGCTTAGGTGGTGTTTACTTAATTGAAATCAAATGCAATGCAATGCAATTATTTTATAGGGTAAATGGAAAGTGAAAAAGGAAAAAGGGGAGGAAGGAGATGGAAAAGGTTGATAGAATACACTGAAATATGTAAATATTTAGTTATTCATATTAGGCTTATGTATAGTCAGGCCCTTATATTTGTATTATGGTTACGGCCCAGCTTCCCTTCTGTAAACACTCAGTATATATTGTTAATAACAAAGAGTTAATTCTCACGGAAGTAAGATTGATTACACCCTCCAAGGTAATCATCATTACATGGAAAAGCTGAGCAATTGTGATTACAATAGATAATGCAATCAACCCCACTTTTCTATCCCTTTCCTCCCGCTCCTTCACTTTTCACCCTACATTTACTTTATAAAATAATTGCAATGCATTGAATTTGATTGCAACCAAGTAAACGAGCCCTTAGTGATTAGGTGTAAATTTTTGCCTAGTGGTGATCGGTTAACACCTTGATTTTTGTTCAAAATGTAACTATGGTCTCATAATAAGCCTATTTTATATGAGTTAATTTTCTACTTTCTACCCTAAAGAAAAACAATAGGTTTGCTGCTAGTTGGGCCTTAGGGAGGTATGGAGCTAAAGCTTAAAGGTCATTTGTGGGTTTAGTCCGATCCATGCTCCACAATACACTCACCCAATGGATTTCTATGTTAAATTCTTTTTTTCTTTTGAGTGCATAGTGTTTAATTTTACTGTTCTGATTGGCAATATTTTCCAGGGAAAGAGGGAAGAGAACTTGATCTATATATATTGTGATTTTACATCAATTAATGAAGCTTATTTGTAGAAAAGTAAGTATTGTATGAGACCATTTTACAGAAAAATGGGGTCACTATTTAGAAATATAAGGGTTACTTATAAGCTGTGACTCTTATATCACTAAAAAGTGATTCTATCTTACCAAAAGGTGCGGTACCACCGGCTTAGACAAGGTTTTATGTTTGTAAAATAGTGTACTAAACAAAAAGGCATCCAAAAAGTCACTTGATGTTAAAATGTGTAAATATAATTTCAGTTAGCATCATAAAGTTATAAAAAAAGACCATGATAGATATGGAATCTCAACAACCTTAAATTGTTGTTAATTAGTGAAATGATACACGGTGCGGTTCTATCAAATATAGGGTGTTTTTTTCACTTTATTTTAGAATTGGTTTAGTGAGTTCAAACTTTGATTAGAGCTGTTTGATACGACGCAAATATGTCCGGAAGTTACTAAGAGAGATACAAACACGACACGACACGACACAAACACGAACCCGATACAACATAAACAAGAATGACACGAATCTGACACGATTACACCAAATAGTTTTAAAATGTAATTGTCTCCAATTTCATATCAAAATTTATGTAATTTGACACCGGCACAAGTTCGACAGGAAATCAAAATTGGGTCAACCCAAAACAAACTATTTCACCGCTTTAAATTTAGTGGAGTTTAATTTATTTCAATTTTGTAGCATTCACAATATTTGGGTAGAATAAATATTCCTAAATACTCTAATAAAAAGTTGAAAACAGCAAGCAAAGAGGAAAAGGAAGAGAATATGTAAAAGGAATTGGCCTTTTTATTGTCAACCCTATGCAAAGTGGTGGTGGTTTTTGCAAGTGTCAGACACACACATGCGCTCTCTCTCTCTCTCTCTCTCTCTCTCTCTCTCTCTCTCTCTTCCCTATATGTGCAGTGGCAGGCTCAGAAGAACCAACCGTAGCAGCTAGCTCGCTGTTTGTTTTGACAATTACGTCTGTAATCCGCTTTTTTCCCCTTTCCTTATCTCCCAATCCAATGTGGTCCTCTATTATCTTAGGATTCTTAGCTTATATCTCTACCCTCCAATAATCTCCATTATAATTTTTCACTTTACCACAATTATACTCCTCCATAATCTCGATCATCTTTTTTTCGTTTCGAAACTTTTTGTCCTTTGCCCACATTCTTAAATAATATTACAGGAATATTACCAGCTTAACATAAATGTCTTATTTGGTAACTAGTGAATTGGCTAAAAATTAGTAGATAGGAGCTACTCTAAAAGATTTGACCAATAAATCCGTTGATATAGATGTTTGGTTGATAACGGATTCAATTAACGGATTGGCTTCAATCCTCTAATTTCAAATCCGCTAGAAAAGTAGCGTTTTCTGATTAGAGGATTCACATATCTTTGCTAAATGACTCAATAACCCACATATTGCTTTAAATTACAAGGATTGCCACTTGGCTAATACAATCTGCTGGTCAAATATGCTAATACAATCCGCTATCCGTTATTTACCAAACAAGGCCAAAGTACTGAATGAAGCAAAGAATCATACTAGGGCAGTACACTTTTGTGTGGACAGTAAAATCTACCGTCAAAAGAATGAAAGCTAACAAAAATAATTAAAGAGAAATAAATGGGAAAATGGTCAATTTGGCTAATACAATCCGTTGGTCAAATCGGCTAATGCAATCCGTTGGTCAAATTGGCTAATGCAATTTGCTATCTGCTAATTATCAAACAAGGCCAAAGTATGGAATGAAGCAAAGAATCATACTAGTACAAACTGGGTGTGTTCTTTTCCACTTATTGGACCTTACTCAATTAATGAAAATCAGTGGTAAGACCTTACTCAATCAGTGGGAATCAATGGCAAGACCTTACTCAATCAGTGAGAATCAATGACAAGACCTTATTCAATCAGTGGAAATCAGTGACATGACCCACATTTCTACTCACAGAATCAGTGGCATGGCCTTATTGAATCAGTGAGAATCAGTGGCATGATCTTACTCAATCAGTGGGAATCAATGGCAGGACCTTACTCAATCAGTGAGAATCAGTGGGAGGAACTTACTCAATCAGTGAAAATCAGTGGAAATAAGTGGAAAATAGGGTGTGTTCTTTTTCACTTATTGGACCTTACTCAATAAGTGGAAATAAATGGCAATACCTTACTCAATCAGTGGGAATCAGTGGTTAGACCTTACTGAATCAGTGGCAGGACCCACATTTCTACTCATAGAATCAGTAGCAGGACCTTATTGAATCAGTGGAAATCAGTGGCAGGACCTTACTCAATCAGTGAAAATCAGTGGCAGGACTTTACTCAATCAGTAAAAATTAGTGACAAAACCTTACTCAATCAGTAAAAATCAGTGGAAATCAATGGAAAAGAACGCACCCTAAATACAGTACACTTTTGTGTGGACAGTAAAAATTAGTGTCAAAAGAATGAAAGCTAAGAAATATAATTAAAGAGAAATAAATGGGAAAATGTAAAGAGATGGAATAATAAGAAAGAGATAACAAGCAAAAGATTACAAAGGGATTGTAATGGTATTTTATTGGGTCCCACACTGCTGCTTGTTATATATATGCTGCTAAAACAATACAGAAGAGAGAGAGAGAGAGAGTTGCGGGGAAAAGGGAAGTGAGATGTTGACAATACGAGAAAAAAAGAGTGGGACGATCGTGATTTCCATTTCCCCTAATTCTTCTTTGCCAGCTTTTTATTTTTTGTTTGCCTCTTTCTCTCTTTTGTTTTTGTTTTTGGTTATTATGATGATTTTCTTTTTTTAATCGTTTTCTTGTCTCTAATTAAGCGGTTCCCCGGCAGCTGACAGCAGCAGGAGAGAGAGTGTGTGTGTGTTTGAGTGAGTGGGTGTGGAATCAGGAATGCGGATATAGTCAGGGCGTCCCGTCAAAGGTCGACTCTAAGCTCACTATTGGTTGTCTTGAATGGACAATCACATGACCGTTTCAGCAATCTGCCATATTCGTTTCTCAATTTTAATTTTATTTAGATTCTTCTTTCGTTATACTGCCCTAATTTTATTTAGATTCCTATTCCTACTCATAGAATTTGTGATAGAACACACAGAATTAGTGAAAATCAATAGCAGAATCTTATCTGAAATCCGTGGTAAGATCTTACCCAATCAGTGGTAATTGGCAGGAACTTATACAAAACTTATGTAAGAGTCCAACCCCAAAAGCTAGGACCATGATTGGATTGCACTTAATATACACAAACTTGTCTAGTGTCTATCTCTCTCCTCCCTCTTGGGCCCCTTTGGGTTTCAAGGGGGTCGTATGGGTATTTGGGAGAGGAAAGAGATAGACACAAGATATGTTTGTGTATATTACACATGGTGTAAGCCTAATATTCTTGCAAAAGTTAGCTCAAAGGGTGGGAGAACCCATAAGTCTATATAAACCCCACATCAATTCCCCATAAGATCGATGTGGGACTCAAGTCCCATACCTTGCAATTGGTCGTGCCAATCCACCAAGCTCCGCAACTCAGGCAATCGCGGTCTGGCTGTGCGCTAGACTTTTCTAGCCCCGGGCGAACACGCTATACCGATGTCACCACCCATGGTGCGAGGACACGAGGAGTGGTGATTAGCTTTGATACAATTGATACAAACTTATGAAAGAGCCCAACCCCAAAAGCTAGCTCAAAGGGTGGGAGAACTCATAAGTCTATATAAACCCCACATCAATCTCCATAAGATCGATGTGGGACTCAAGTCCCATACCTTGCAATTGGATCGTATCATTACCTTACCCAATCAGTAAAAATCAGTGAAAATAAGTGGAAAAGAACACACCCTACATCCCTACTCATCGAATCACCGTACCGAATCGGTCGAAATTAGTGGCATGACCTTACCTTATAATAGAATTCAGTGATAAAACCTTACCCAATCAGTGAGGCGAATCCGTGAAAAATAACTCACCCTCAATAGGTCTTAGTTAGGGTAAACTTTTCCATGAGGCGTGAGATGGAGAGAGGAAAGAGAAATGTATGGGGGGGGGGAAATGTGAGAGGTCCTATTATAAGTCCGTCTAATCCAAATTTTTGTGTTTCTCTTTTGGTTGTAATACTAGTCCTATTTCATTGAGCTAATTAACTTGATAAAGGCCGGTGTGTTATTCTTTTCCACTTATTGGCCTTTACTGAACCAGTGAAAATTATTGGCGTCATGATAGGAATTTAAACGAATCAGTGGGAATAAATGTCAGGAACGTACCGAATCAGTCAGATGCAGAAGAAATCAGTGCAAAAGATCACATCCTAACAGTTTTAAATGAAAACTTTTGTCAAATTATTTTATGGGATTATTGTAAACAAGTCATTTTACAAATATTATCTTAAGATTTTTTTTTCTTTTTTGGTACAAAGGTATTTTAGGAAAATATTTATATATAAGGCTACCAAATTGAATTATGGTTCATTCTCTTCACCTAGATAAATGAATTAATGTATCATTCTTTTTTACTTGGATAAAATTATTGAATTGATTGGAACTAAGCAAGGGGATAAATCATTGTATGACTTTCCTCCAATGTTGTATAATTTCAAATTAATTTTGTTGTCAAATGTTGTGTTAGGGAAGCGTTCTTTCACAGTAGACAGTATCAAATCTTCCAAAAGTTTCGAGACGACCAATTTTCAGTGAGATACTTCATTAGTCCCTTATTTATGTTGTTACATGTTTTTTGGAGGTTAAATTTTACAGACTTTGATCATAGATTTGAGAAAAAAATATAAAAATTTACGATGTAAAAAAAACTATGGTTAAATTGATTTTTAATAGTAATTTTGAAAAATCATATTGTTAAAATTTATTATATTCATGTATTTACAACTATTTACGGTTAAATTTGTGTCTTTTAGAAGGAGAAAAGGCAAATGACAACGTGAACATGAAACAAATGAAGTATTAGTCAATAAAAAATCCAGGGCATGGTTGTCTCTATGTGTCTATCTCTCACAATGTATATCTTTTAATCTGTCACTAAAGCGTCTGATAAAAGATGCCTAAAAACTCTAGTAAAACAATGAGGAAAGGCGGTATTCGATTTTTTTTAAATACCCATACATTGTCAATGCAAGTAACGATGCGTTTGTTAAAGTTGAACTTATCAGAACTGAACCGAACTGAATTCAATATCACTAAACTAGACACTACTGAACTGAACTGGACAGAACTGAACTAAAATTGAGCACAACTTGATATGTGAGACAAAAAGTATGTTTTAAACTCAGCACCTTTGAAATAAACTGAACATCATTTAACTGAATTTGAAATCACTAAATTGAGACCTGAACTGAACTAAATTGACCGTATAAGCTATAACAACGACACCCTAAAAATACCAAAATGTTGGGAAAATGTTTGTTTTTCAAATACTAATCAGATTAATTGGCCTATTACCGTGTCAAGCAATTAAGAATTAACGGTTTCAAACTGTCAATTGTCAAAAGCATAGACAAAACACTTTGCAAGGAGAGCAAGAAGATTCATTTTCTTTTTCCCTCCCTTCCAACTAAAAAGGGAGTGACATTAATAGAAATTAAAAAAAAAAAAAAAAATATAATTAGACTCTTAGCCACTGTTTGAAGGAAAACTGTAAGCAACTCACCTCCCCTTGTTAGTACTCATAATCATGGATATTGTCTGAGTTGAGGTTTTTGTCGAGTAATTAGTGTAGCTCGATCGAGTGCTCAACAGATGATTCCATTTGAAAGGGAGGTACGTACCAGGTAGTAGGGGCCCTAGTGCTAGTTTTTGGATAGCCGTCCTGGAAAAGTGAAATTTACCGAAAAAGTTTGGAATTTTTTTTATTTATGTGCTCTGAGGTTTTGTGTATTATTTGCTTGTTAGGTTATGTATGTGATTTGAATAATTTTACTCAGGTGACACGAGGTTTTGTAAATAATTTCACATAGGTGATAGGTGATAGGTGATGATATGGAGACTAAGGGTGCGTTTGATAGAGCTGAACTTACCATAACTGAACTAAATTCAACATCACTAAATTGGACACTTTTGAACTGAACTGAATTGAACATAACTTGATATGTGAGACAAAAAGTATGTTTCTGAACTCACCACCAGTGAACTGAACTGAACATCATTTAACTGAATTTGAAATCACTGAATTGACACTTGAACTGAAATGAACTGAACTGACCGTATACGCTCTATCAAACGCGCCCTAACTTCCGTTAACTTTTGTTGACGTGGTGAAGAGCAGTTATCCTTAATGACCCCGATCAATATTGATAAACGTACTAAAAAATAATTTTAATTAATTAATTTTTTTACTACAATTCATTTACAAAACACCAGATTTCCGAAAAAATAATTTATTTGCCAAAAAAAATTAAAGAAATATTTTAGCACATAAATCAATATTAATCGAATCATCAACAATAATCGTATTTCACACGTCAGCAAAAGTTAACGGAAGTTAGCCCCGGTCATCACCTGTCACCTATGTGAAATTTTTTACAAAATCTTGTGTCACCTAAGTGAAATTATTGAAACCACATATATAACCTAAAAAATAATACGCGAAACCTCAGAGCATCTAAATGAAATTTTTCCGAAAAGTTTTTAGTTTTTAACATATCTATAATACTCCATAGCGTGTGTTCTTTTTCAGTTACTCAATACGTAGTAATTGATTCACTTTATTACTCAATACGTAGTAATTGTTTCACTTCATCAGATCAGCTAAGTTCGGTTAAGATCAATGATATACACAATTACTATTCTGTTTATCTAAATTTCAATTTACTTCAATTCAATGAAAAGCAATACATACATACACCATATGTGTGTTCACCTCAAAAAGAATAAGGGTGCATGTTCTTTTCTCACGTATTTAGTGATTGATTCAATTCAATCATTGACAATTTTTTTCACTCATATATTAGTCATATTACTATTCAGTTTAGGTGGTATTTATTTTAATTAGGTGGTGTTCAGTTGAGCATGAGGTGAGATCTTTCTCTTTCATTCTTTGCACAGCCTCCTCCTGTGCTTAAACCCGTCGGCCCATTAGTGTGACACCTCGGTCCTCGACCCTTCTAGACCCTTGTTTTCACAAGATTGCTTTATTGGTTGAGTACTGACCCCACATACCAGCACAAACCTTTCCAACAAGTTTTTTCCTCACCCGAATGCCCCCCGAGAAACTTCCCAGGAGGTCATGTATCCTAATACGTTTTCCAACCAAGCACGCTTAATTGTGAAATTTTTTGGGTTTGGACTTGCCAAACAAGAGATGCATCTTGGTGGTATGAGTAATACCATCAAATCATATACTCTTCTAGTCATCTCAACCATGAATCTTGTAATTAGAGATGGGTGGGTTACCCGGTACATGTGGGCGGGCTATTGCAAGTGTTCTTGTAGCAAAAAACAAGTAGCATTCAGTTGAATTTAGTTTAGTGGAAAAAAAACACATCCTAAGACTATATTCCAAGGCTAATTTTCACTTTAGTTCAATTTAGTGTAATTCACTTATGTTTAGTCTAGGTCAATTCTACACATCGTCCGTCACTCCCACCGATTGAATGGTCCGGTGAAATGTTCAGATCGCGGCGACGTGGGTGGTTCGCCGACGGCGACGTCAAGTCCATTGAGCCTTATCATTTAGAGGAAGGAGAAGTCGTAACAATGTTTCCGTAGGTGAACCTGCGGAAGGATCATTGTTGAAACCTGCTTATCAAAACAACCCGTGAACACGTTTATCACTTCGGGAGGGGCGCTGAAGGCCCTTGGGCTAACAACCCCTTCTCGAGTCCGGAGGCGCTCCTCGTGGGTGCCTCCCGGCGCAACAACAAACCCCGGAGCGGAAAGCGCCAAGGAACATGAACACATAAAGTTCCTCCCGCGTCCGGTTCACTGGCGTTGGGCGTGGCACCTGTACATACTTACAAAACGACTCTCGGCAACAGATATCTCGGCTCTCGCATCGATAAAGAACGTAACGAAATGCGATACTTGGTGTGAATTGCAGAATCCCGTGAACCATCGAGTCTTTGAACGCAAGTTGCGCCGGAAGCCGTCAGGCTAAGGGCACGTCTGCATGGGTGATATCAAAGTTCGGGGATCCGGATGACCCTCCCTGGGCATCGAGGGCCGTCTAAGGTCATGATAGACCCCCCCAGAGAAGTTTGGGCAAAAATGACACCCGGGCCCTGGGAAGCCGAAAACGAAGGCTTTAATCCAACTTTTTTTGGCTCCCGGGAGGCCTCGGAATGAATGTGGATATTTTCGCACCACATCGCAGGGGACACGCCTAGGGGACATGGGAGGCACTTGGGGTCCGTTATTGTCCCTAATAGGCTTGTAAGGACATTTTTACGGAACACCAATATAAGGGCCCAAACACCGAAGGCATGGGTGATATCGAAGTTCGGGGATCCTGATGACCCTTCCGGGGCAGCGAGGGTCGTCTAAGGTCATGATAGACCCCCCAGAGAAGTTTGGGCAAAAATGACACCAGGGCCCCGGGAGGCCGAAAATGTATGCTATAATCCACGTTTTTTGGCTCCTAGGAGGTCCCTGAACAAAGGTGGATATATTCGCACCACATGGCATGGGACACGCCTAGGGGACATGGGAGGCCCCTGGAGTCACTTATCCGGTCTAGGCTTGGAAGGGCGTTTCACGGGACACTGGTGTAAGAGCTTGAACATCGAAGGCATGGGTGATATCGAAGTTCGGTGATCCAGATTAGAGCTGGCAAAAGCTGACCCGACACGACAACCCGACACGAACCTAATCCGAAATAATCGGGTTTGGGTTGAGATTTTCAACTCGTTTAATTAAATGGGTCCGACACGACTAACTCGTTTAATAAATAAGTAAGGTTAGGGTTGAAAGACTCAACCCGAGAATAACCCACCTAACCCATTTACTCACTTTTGACAAAAATGAAAATTGAATATCAACACAGTATGTAACATTAATATTTGATAATGATAAGAATATATCATCTTCTCTTAACCCAATAGTTTATTTCACAAATACATACTTATTTGATAATTTAAATATTATTTTTTCCTTCTATATATAAAATTTAACCCTTTTCTCCAAAAATTAAGTAGTTAAATGAGTTAAACGGATCGACCTGATCAACCCATTTATTAAATAGGTAGGGTTAGGGTTGGAGTTTTCAACCCGTTCAATAAACGGGTTAGGGTTGGGTCAAGCTTTTTTCAACCTGTTTATATATAACCCGAACATGAACCTGACCCAACCCGACAAATTGCTAGCTCTAATCCGGATAACACTCGCGGGGCACCGAGGGTCGTCAAAGGTCATGATAGACCCCCCGGAGAAGTTAGGGAAAAAACGACAATCTAGCCCCGGGAAGCCGAAAACGAAGGTTATAATCCACGTTTTTCTGGCTTCTGAGAGGCCCCGAAACGAAGGTTTATATTTTTGCACCACATGGAACAGGACAGCCCTAGGGAAAATAGAAGGCTCCCGGGGTAGGTTATTGGGTCCTTGGTAGGCTTGGAAGGGTCTCTTACGGGACATCGGAGGCTAATCTACGGTTTTTTTATTATCGAGCATGGCTCCCACCACCTTGTGGTACCAAACCTACCCCCAAGCCCTCTCTACTATTATAGTGAGGTCTCATAATTTTTTCCAATTTTTTTGAAGTGATTTCTAATTTTGTTTTTTTTTATATTTTTTCTTTTTTTTTTCTTTTTTTTCAACCTATTTTTTTAATTTAAAATTAAATTAAATAGCTATCTTGTGTGAAAAATTTAAAAAAAATATTTTTTCATAACTTAATAATATACTTCAAAAGTTTGAGGTGGAGCTTTTGAAAAATAATAATTTATCCTCAAATAATAATTTATTACAAAATAAATTCATTATGATTATTTAATCTGTTGGAATGAATTTATTGCATACTTTAAAAGGAGTCAAATATTGGAGATATTGAATATGTCTGGGTGAATTTTAAATGGTTGAACGTCAAATCGTAAAAATCAATTAAGTTCTGTGCATTTCATATAAGTTCTATTCAATTTAATTCATTATTTTTCAATTGAAAAGAATGAACCCTAAATCCATTTACTCATTCATTTATCAGTTATTTAGATATTATAATTTGATTGCTTTAGAAATGTGAATCTGATGCCTTGACAACAACAATGAGTAGCGATCTGATTTCAGAATTAGAAAAACCAAACTCTTATCAAATTTGATCGATATATTTATTTTATTGGATCGATCATCTTATATCAGCTCAAAATAATACAACGAAATTAATAAATAGAGCCCGTAGAGGGGGACGGGGGGTTACGATTCGCATCATTTCACAAAGAAACTGAGACTCCCATGTTCTAATAGAGGATCAGAACTCTTTACTGTATTTTGTTTTGTTGAAGGAAATCTGATCCTCTATCTAAAAACTGGAAGCAAATAGCAAATAGAAAGGATTCCAAGTCCACTGATGGTGGAATATTATTTTTGCTCGTCAATTTTTAATTGAGTGAGATATTATTTACAGTTTTATATTTGGATTGTGTTGAATTGAAATGGAATAATACGTCCTAACCTACTCTATAGACCTAATTTCATAAACTCCGTCCTCACTTTGAGTACTTATTGCGTGCACCAAGCAAGCTAATAATGGAATTACCAAATTAAAAACAAAAGAAAAGCAAGTCAATAATTGACGTGCAAAAAAAAAAAGCAAGTCAATAGTAATGATCTCTATGGGTATAGAATTCCCGTTGGGCTACATGGGACATAATAGTACTGTTACCGTGTCAAACAGTTACATGGTTTCAAACTTCAATTGTCAAAAGCATAGTCAAAACACTTTGCAAGAAGAGCAAGAAGATTGTTAAAATTGATATATGATTGGACTCTTAGCCACTGTTTGAAAGAAAACTGGAAGCAACTCACCTCCCTTCGTTAGTAGTCATGGAGACATTAAGAATTTTGTCGAGTGATTAGTCTGGCTATGATCGAGTGCTCAACAAATAATTCCATTGCATCCAAAAAACAAATGATTCCATTTGAAAGGGTAATAGGGTGGTAGTGTGGTAGTGTTACACACGAAATAAAAATGGATTTATAATACAGTAGATAAACTGGTCAATAAAAGTCAAAGTCAAAGCGAATTAAAAGACTTTTGAGAAGGCTTTGTAAAATAAAAAGACTCCATATGTGTGTGTGTGCGCGCGCGCGCGCGCGAACATAATGTATTTATACACGAAAACAGTTGTACGAAAGGCTAAATATAAATTTCAGTTAGAAAAGGAGAATACGAAGGAAGTCAGGAGAGGTGGAAGACGTGGGGGAAGTTGGACACTAGCATGAAGAAAGTGGACAGAGAGAAGAACTGCAGATCATGGACAGTTATCTCAAGCCCCTATAAATACAAAGAAGAACAGAAGAACAAGCAGCAGAGCTCATATTGACAAGAAGTCAAAAAGTAGTTTTTAGAGTAGTGTATCTTAGGAGTAGATTGTTAATTTAGGCTCTTCGAGCGTGTAACCCAGCCACTTAGCAATGACGCCTTCTTTTGAGGTATAAATGCTTTTATCCTTTATTTTTATGCTCTGAATTGAATGTATGCCTTACTCTGATCGAATGAAGTATGTTTAGTATTACTTCCTAAATCCTGCTCTTTTAAAGTTCCAATTTATGCTTGTTCATGTGGCTTTCTGTTGAAGTATTTTGAATACATACATATGTGCGAATTATAAGCTGTCACTGTTGATGAGTGTCCACCCTTTGATCGAGTAGGAGTTTGGGGGTGAAAGGGTAGGTTCGATAGGGAGCGGTCTGCTCTAAGATATTCCTCGACCTTATTTAGGACCTTTTTAAGGGCCGTAGGACTGCCCCTCACGGTTGCTTGTGACCCTTAAGTACCAAACACATCAACAAATTTGGCGACCACAGTGGGAGTTAAGAAATATACTCCACGGATAAACCTTCTAAATGCCTCAAACTAGGTCTCAGGTAAGAAATATATCTGGTGATATGAGTGCCCAAACAGAGGATAATGCTTCGAATGCAGCATTTCAACCTCAAGGCTCTTCTTCTCATGAAGAAACTCCATGAAAAACGAAATTCGATATACAAGAAGTTTATGAGAAGTTTGTGGAATGTATGAAAGAAACTCTATTGGATGCTCGAGAAAGCCAATGAAAAGAGTATAATGACCAATATAGAGCCTTAGCACACGAAATTTCAAGGGTTTATTACCAAATCATAGATAGTGTAGCTGCTGATTCAAAAGATTGTCTAGCTAGAGAAGTGGGTAAAATCATACTAGATATAAACGAGACCTTTAATTCTACATTTTCAGCCTTGTCGAAAAGCATGACTAACAACGTGACAGTTAATTTAGAGCCACATATCGAAAAGCATAACCAACTCATCGAAAAGGTCGTACAGTTGGCTGGAGGAACTTTAAAAGATAAAACACCTATAGGAGATAATGTTGAGTCACCTATAGGATATCCACCACCAGGCTACCCTAGGGAGCCTCAACGAACATTTAGGAATTATGAAATAGGCCAACCATCGAATCCCATTAATTTGGCATCATCTCCAGGAGTCAATACGAATTTAGGTTTAGGACCTACTGGAGATAGAAATGATGTAGGGAAAGATAAAACCCCTGGAATTCCTTTCGAATATCCCAGGACATCTAACATGTCTTCACAACCCATGTACCCTGAAGCTAACCAATATGGGTATACGACCGTAGGACAGGGGAACCCCTATCAACCCTTCGAAGGGAATCATCAAGGAAGAAGACCAACTAATTTTGGTCAGAATTCACAATATATTCCAAGATATGGAATAAATGATATTAATAACCATCCATATAGTGCACAACCCAACACATATCCACATTCGATACCAGGAATGATGGGGAAGGAACCTATTCAATCACAAATCGAACAAATTGTGGAGAGGTTATATGGGTCAACCTTGAGAAAGGTAAATAGGCCCTTAACGAGTAAGCCTTATCCTGATTGGATAGACAGAGCACACCCGTTCCCTTGAGGATTTAGAGTCCCTGATTTTACTCTATTTTCAGGAGAGGATAATGTATCTGCTTTAGAGCATGTAGCTAGGTTCTCATGTCAATGTAGAGAAGCAGCAGATAACGAATGTTTAAAATTTCGAATGTTTCCTTGTTCTTTGACAGGAACTGTCTTTAATTGGTATATAAGTCTAGCCCCAAATTCGATACCCAGTTGGGAAGAAATGCAATTTCACTTCCAAAATCACTTTGCTAGGACCGATCCAGGCATTTCGATGAGTGATTTAGCCAGAATACGACAACATACTGGGGAATCAGTAGAAGAGTATCTATCTATGTTCAAAAGGGCTAGAATAAGATGTCACACAAATTTACCCGAAAAAGAATTCGTACAATTAGCTAAAGAAAATATGGCTATAGAATATAGGATGAAATTTGATGGTCTTCCTTTTCACGACTTTAGATAATTAGCAGAAAGTGCAATACGATACGAAAATATGCTAAGGGAAGAAAGTCAAAGAAAATACCAGGGTTTTAATACATTCGAAATAGAAACACCATGGGTGTTTGAAGACTCATTCAAAGTAGATTATACTGAATTCAAGAAAGGACCACCCTTTTCTTGTCGTAAACTCGAAAAGAAAGACAGTTTGATTGATATAGGGGGAAAACCCAAAAAATATTCATTTGACACTTCAAACGCCGATAAGATATTTGACTGGTTACTTGCTAATAAGAAAATTAGAAGGACTAGGAATATTAGGATACCCACGAATGCAGAATTAGAGAAAAAGCCATATTGTAAATGGCATAATGCTACGACACATAGAGCTAATGACTGTACATATTTTCGAAATATTATACAGAAGAAGATAGACGACAAGGAACTGTTTTTTCCTGAAGAAGATAAAACAGAAATTAAGAAAGACCATTTTCAACAGACCTTAGAAATAAACATGATAGATATTAATACATCTATTATTTCATGCTTACAGGTATCGAATTATACGAAAATGGCCAACATCATATTCAACAGATACATAGACCAGGGCATTTTGATCTTTCCTAAGGTCAAAGACGAAGGACTGGAAGGTATGTGTAGATGGCACATGAATACACTACATACTACTGACCAATGTCAGATATTCCGGAGGTTCGTCGCCAAGTAGATGAAATTAGGAACTGTGGAGTTGACCTATGTCGATAGGGTCACTCTAGGAATGGACTCAGCTGATGACATCGAAGTGCATCAGCAAGAGGTAAGGCCTGTTAATAAAGAACATGCAACCGATGCTAGGGACAAAACCTACAAGGAAGCCCTCGAAACAGAAGAGATAGTAACTCTGAAAATTGCTACCAACCTCAAAGAGCTACAGAAGGTATTATGTCCTGACTGTTCCGATATTCTGCATTTTGAATTGGTGCGGTTACAGATTATACCCAATGATCCAAATTGGGTACCTGCCTATCAGCGAAGCTATGGGATGCCCAAACGTCCACAAACGGATTTTTTTCCTGTAGGAAGAGGGTATCGAGGAGGAAGATGAGGCGGATTGGGGGGCAGATATGCCCTAAGAGGAGTTCTAGCTTAACAAGGATTGAGGTCTTAAGGGTACTTTGAAGATACCCGAACCTCTAACATGACTCAACTAGGGAACATCCCCTCGAAGGCACAGGAGAGGAGACAAGTGGCTGAGAAATTAAGCCATGCCAGAGCTCAGGTTGCAATGAAGATGCAACAAGAAGCACTCATCAATCAACTGAAGATTGACGAAGATGCAATGTCGAAAGGAACATTGCAAATCCAAGTTGGACAGATCGAATGTTCAACCAGAGGAAGTGAAGGGGTAGATGTCGACACCCTTAGCGATCAGATGGGGGATGTGAAAGTACACCCCAACAAGTTTGAAAGGAGAGATAGAGAGGAAGACGAATATACCTCAGACGACGGGATCGAAATCTACGTCAATGATGAGGAGTTTGCACGAACGCAAGCTATACAAAGGGCTTTGAATTTCGAGGACAAAGCCGAGGTAAGCATGGTGGAAGCCATGCATCCAGAGATCCAGCAAGAAGGGCGAAACAAGGATCAACCACGATGGCACAAGATCGTGGAAAAAGATGAGGCCTATGAATTTGTGGCCTAACCATGTATGTCCTCTCCATCCTCTTTAGAATTAGAACGTGATTTAATTTCTACTTTAGATGACTCACCATACGAATTTATCGAGGATACACTCCTAGATTTAAGGTGTTATGAGGATTTAAACATTTCAGAGATCGAAGAAATAGAGGCCTGTACCTGTGAACATGACATAGACCCAGTTTTTAAGGATTTATTGGATAGAAAAGCCATAAACAATAACCATATTAAACCACTATATATCAAAGCAGAAATTGATAATATAGGGATAAATAGGGTGTTAATTGACAATGGGGCGGCCGTGAATGTATTGTCATTATCTACCCTGCCATTGTTAGGAAAATCCATGAAGGATTTAATAATTGCAGACATAGCAGTATATGGCTTCTCTGGATAAGCCACTAAATCGAATGGGCTGCTACCAGTTAAGATTAAAGTAGGAAATACGATCTCCTGCACTGCCTTCTTTATAGTTGATACCAGTTCTAGTTATCAAGGATTACTAGGAAGAGATTGGATTCATAGCAATTACTGCATACCATCTACTTTACACCAAATACTAATAATTTGGAATGGCGAAAAGTTTGAAACTGTGAGGGCAGAAGAAAAGCCTCATCTAACCACTGCTAATTTTGTGGAAGCCAGGTTCTACATGGGGGAATGTGCACCAATTCGAATAGATGTGCTCGAAGAACAACGAAGGAAAGGAGCCAGTTGAGGGCCAGAGGATGACGCTGAAACAAAGGCCAAATACTTTAGCAACAAGCTAAAGGAAGGACCTTTGAAAATTACAGCTTCCTAGAAATAGGATTAGAAATAGTTGTAATTGTTATTTTTCCAAATAGTTTTTATGTCTAGAATAATAGATTGTAAAAATGTTATTCCAATTAATACAGATGTTTTTCACGAAGAAAATGGTTCTGTAGTTGAATTGAAGAATGCTTTAGATAAGACTCTACGAGTTGTGGCAGGTCTAAATAGTGAACAAAAATTGATTCACACTATGACTAACGAATTAAAAGAGATGCAAGAGGAAAATGGCGCATATGAAGTACCAGAACGAATTTGGGGAAAAGAACGAAGATATAAAGATGAAAATACAAGATCCATTAGAAGAAGTTAATTTGGGAACTAAAGAAAATCCCAGAATAACTTACATCAGCGCAAAATTGCCTTCAGAAGAAAAGAAAAACTTATAAAAAATCTTAATTGAGTACAAAGATTGCTTTGCTTGGGCCCATCACGAAATGCCCAGAATTGATACTCGAATAGCACAACATGAGTTACCTATAAAAAAGGATTGTAGACCGATCATGCAACCTCCACGAAGGATAGCCCCAGAAGTTGTTTTGGGAGTCAAAAAGGAGATAGAGAATTTACTGTAGGCAAAATTCATTAGGCCAGCCAAATATATGCAGTGGGTAGCAAATGTTGTTACAGTTGTTAAAAAGAACGGAAAAATTAGGGTATGCATAGACTTCAGGGACCTAAATAGAGCCAGCCCAAATAAAGAATATCCTATACCAGTGGCTGATACTCTAATCGATGCAGCGTCTCGACATAAAGTTTTATCTTTCATGGATGGATATTCAGGGTATTATCAATTACGAATAGCCAAGGAAGATAGACACAAAATCGCATTTAGATGCCCAGGCTCCTTAGGAACATTCGAATGGATTGTGATACCTTTTGGTCTGAAGAATGCAGGGGCAACATATCAAAGAACCATGAACTACCTATTCCGCGACATGATAGGAAGATTTATGGAAGTATATATAGATGATGTTGTGATAAAATCACAATCATATAAAGATCATCTAGATCATTTAGAGAATTCATTCAAAAGAATGCGAAAATACAAATTGAAGATGAACCCACTCAAATGTGCTTTTGGAGTTCAGGCAGGTAATTTTTTGGGATTTCTTATCCACCAATGAGGGATTGAAATTGATAAGAACAAAGCGAAAGAAATTTTAGAAGCAAAACCCCCTACGAACAAAAAGAAACTCCAGAGATTCATAGGGCAAATCAATTTCATTCGAAGATTTATATCTAATCTAGCAGATAAGACTAAGAACTTTTCATCACTCTTAAAGTCTAAGGGAGGAGAAGAATTCCAATGGAAACCAATACACCAAGAGACATTCGATAGGATAAAACAATACTTATCGGAACCACCAGTGTTAATTCCACCACGAATGGGAAAACCATTAAGACTGTATCTTTCGACATGAGATATCTCAATAGGATGTTTATTGGTACAAGAAAACGACAATGGAAAAGAACAAGCAGTGTTCTACTTATTGAAGACTCTGGCGGATACAGAGACTAGATACACACCTATCGAAAAGTGGTGTTGTAGCCTATATTTTGCTTCATTAAAGTTAAGGCACTATTTTATGTCCTTTACGATCGAAGTGGTATCCCTAATAGACATATTGAAATATATGTTGTCATAACCGTTATTAAAGGGAAGACTAAACAAGTAGAGCCTTCACCTTCTTCAATTCGATATTAGATATATACCACAAAAGGCGTTAAAAAGACAGGCTCTGGCTGACTTTTTAGCAGATCATCCATCAATTTGCATTAACTCGGAAAATCAATTCGAAGAGGACTATATTGATTTAGTCCCATGGAGCTTATACTTTGATGGCTCTTCTACTCAAAGAGGAGCAGGCACCGGCATATATTTAATATCACCAACAGGAATCCTACGAAAATTGCAGTACAACTAGATGGACCTTGTACAAATAATAGGGCAGAATATGAAGCCTTAATTCTAGGACTAGAAAGTATTCTCGAATTAGGGGCTAAGAACGTGATTATAAAAGGAGATTCTCAGTTAATCGTAAATCAAACAAAAGGAATTTTCAAATGCTTTAGCTCAACAACAATTCTAGGAAATGCTAGAATTAAGAAGCTATTGGAGTATTTTTATGAAGTAAAAATATACTATATTCGTCGAATCGAAAACGAAATAGCTAATGAACGAGCTCAATTGGCATCAAGATATAAAATTCCTTGGAGTTATTTTCATGAAAAGATTACAATCAAAGCCAAAGAACTTATTCCATTCGAAGAAAGAGTAGAAATGGAAATTAATAAAGTGGATATTATGACCAAAGAAGTTGATTGGAGGGAGGAGATAATCGAATATCTCCAAGAACCGTCAAAAAGGAAATACTCTAATAAGTTAAAGCTCATAGCACATCGATATGTATATGATGGAGAACAACTATTTCGAAAAGATGTTAGTGGTCTATTACTTAAATGTTTAGATTTAGACAACGCTTTACTAGTCATGGTAGAGATACATGAACGAATATGTGGAGCCCATCAATAGGGCAGAAAATGAGAAGATTGTTACATCAATATGGGTACTACTGGCCAACAGTTACTAGAGACTGCATACAATATGCCAAAGGGTGTAGGCCTTGCCAAAAATATGGTGGTATTCAACGAGTTCCAGCAGCCAAACTCCATAGTATATAATCAAGCCTTGGCCATTTCGAGGATGGGCAATGGACATCATTGGGGAAATTAGGCTTGCTTCATCAAAACATCATAAATATGCTTTAGTAGCCACTGACTATTTTACGAAATGGGTCGAAGCAAAGCCCTTCGTAAACATAACATCAAGTGATATAGTGGATTTTATTAACGAAAATATATTAACTAGATTTGGAATCCCTGAAACTATTACAGTGGATCAAGCTAAAGTATTTAACAGTGACGAAATAAAGTCTTTCCTAGGAAGATTATCTGTGAAATTAACAAACTCCACTCCGTATTATGCCCAAGCAAATGGACAAGCCGAATCAACTTATAAAATCATAAAAAGAGGAATTTCTAAAATGATAAAAGATAATCCTCGCAAGTGGCATGATTTACTTTTAGAAACTTTATGGACTTATCGAACGAGTCCTAGAGAGAGCATACTAGTAACCCCATTCCAAATGGTATTCGGACAAGAAGCGGTTATACCTGTCGAAGTGTATATTAAGTCTGAAAGAATACTTAAACAAATTAATCTGTCTCCACAAGAATACAAAGAGGCTATGAATATTGAGCAATTGGACCAAGAAATGCTACAGATCGAAGCATTGCAAAATATTCACAAGTTAAAGAAACGAACTGAAAAATATTACAATCGAAAAGTAAAGAAGAGACAGTTTTCCAAAGACTCATAAACTGTTGTCCAAAATAAGGTAACTGTTGCCTATTGTCAAAGGCAACAAACATGGGGCACTGCATTTGCCTTCATTGCCTTTTCAAAAGGCAACGGTTCGCGTATCAATGACAACGGTATAGTTGGTGGGACGTTTTTGGGACCATGGGCAACGGTTTTACAAGGCAACGATTTATGGCAACAAGTGTAACCGTTGCCATTTTTGGCAACAACCAGCATTTGTTGTCCTACCTAATAAAGCGCAGCAATCAAATAATCGTTGCATTATGTGGCAACAAATCTGGTCCATTGCTCATAGCATTCTACCGCAACAATGAAAAATTGTTGTGAATTGGGCAACGCAACAACACCGTTCTTAATTCATTGTGTTGGTGGATACGGCAACAATTTGTAACCGTTGTCTTATTTGGCTACAATAAAATGTCGTTATCCTTTATCAATAAAGATAACAACTATTTAGTGTTGCCAAATGCAAACAATCCTGCAAACACAAATTTTAATTTGTTCCTCCCATACAATAAGAATACTCATTAAACTGTCTAAGACGAGAAATATTTTTATCAACAGAAATACGATACTCATACGACCAATTAAGCCATTAAAATTAATTTATAGATGTTGAGTGCCATCAATTCCAAAATCATTCATAACATCTATATATCATCTATATGTTGATAACAACAGAATACAATTCCAAAATGCATATATATAGTCATAAAAGTGGGTAAAGTACTTAATAGTCATCCACATGTAAATAATAGCCCAAAACAGTAGGTGTACTAACTGAAGCACTTAAAGTAGTTCCAAATGTTGATGTTTCGGCTTAATAGTCAAGTCTTCAATATTGTCATCTTCCAAACCGTTGTCCTACAAAAGCAAACAGAATCTTATATTAATCGATCATTATACTATACACATATATGTTGTAACCCATCCAATGCAAGGAACCTGGTGCTCTTTAATCACCATGTAGAACACAAAACAGGACCTTACACAGGTCGCTCAAAACTTCCCAAATACAAAAAAAAGAACCTAATGTAGGAGCAGACAAGAATCACACTTTAAGCTCACTTTGCACAGGCGCTAAACACAAAGATACATAGCCACAAGCAAAAAAACAAGAAACATGAAAGCAGACTGAACAACCCAGCAAAGCTCCTGCTCCCATTGCAATCAATCTACAGCCAACTCAAAATGTAATTATTGCTAAGTTTACCCATTTGTAAACCTAAACCTTAAAATCTGATTGCACTTGAGACTGGAACAAACTGAACAACATTAAAGGCAAATTTGCTGCTGGGTATGATCTGCATGGAAGTTGGAAAGCGGCCGAATCTGGACTTACGGTACACTGCTAGTACTGGGTATGCTTACCTGATGGGTTCCTTGTCCAAGTATAGGCATGCTAACTTGATGTGGAGTTCAATTAGTATGCCTAGACACAACTTCATCTGCTGACTTGTGCATAATCAAAGGCTTTTTACCAAAGACAAAATTCAGAATATGAGTTTCTTGCATGGGTTTCCAGACTGTGCTCTGTGTGATGCTAATAGAGAAACTCATTCTCACCTCTTTTTTGGTTGTCAGAGAACAAGGGGCCTGCTTAAAGAGATTGTTGAATGGCTTGATTGGAAGACAACTCCAATATTCATTCAAGGGATTCTAAACTGGATCTCTCAAAGTGCTGGCAGCAAGTTTTGGCTAGTGCAGGATGAGCATCTTTGGTTTATGCAATATGGAATGAAAGGAACAAAATATGATTCAAGAAAGAGCCCACACCAAACTCTGTCATCATCAGGAACATAAAGTTTGCCATTCGTGCTAGGCTGTATGTAGTTAGCACTAGGAAGCTTAGTAGCCAAGATAAGTCTTTTCGTTTAAGTTTGTTGTTATGTTTCGTTTATTATGTATTGCTGTCAATTAGATCTCACCCAGGGAGAATTGTACCCTACCTAGTAAGTGCCAGTGCTCTGTTCTTGCCTTTAGGTTGTAATGTACCCTAACTAAAACTCAACTATTGCATAAATAGATCACTATAAATCCTTGCAATGTATTTCTAAGTTGAGATAGAAGCTCTAGATTCTCTTTTCACATGCAGAACATCAATAACATCAAAACAACTCCATACACACAAGGTACAAGGTATGTTAAGCTAGTGGCAAAAAGTTGTGTAAATGCACATGCAAAAACCGTACCTCCTTGTTTCTAAGATGTGAAGAGGTAGAAGAAAAAGGGTTGGATAACTCCATTGCATCTCGTCCACTTCTAGCATCATCAACAGATTGGGTAGTGTTGTCACTACCTAGCAAAGAACCAAGCATGCCTGGATCGAGTGGTGCATTAGGACCATGTTGCTGAAAGTGAGATACCAAGGATCGTAAAACATTTGCTAATTCCGCCCTATCCTTTTTCCTGTTCTCTTCGTATTGTGCATGTATAGCTTGAACTTCTTCAACGTGTTTCTTCTTATTTTTCTCCTGAATAGACTTCTGCTTCAGTTGAGTAGAAGAGACCCCTCTTCCATAGAGCCGCAATCGGCGACGTTTCTCATCCTTTTGGCCGAAAATAGAAGAAATAGATTTCTCAAGACAAGCTGCTTCAGTTGGTTGTTCATCCATCTTTGCCTGTTTGAGATCATTCTAATTACCAAAAACAAATATATATACTCACATTAGCCATTGCACCTAAGCTAGTGATTTTGCAATCACAGTATAACCAGAAAAAATTCTAAAGATTAAAAATAAAGTAGCATATCATGAGTAGGAAAATCTTACAATGATTTTGTCTTTAGGATCATCAGAGTTTCGCTTAGTTTTATTTTCTTTGCGAGTCTCAATGAACACTACAGCTGGTGGTGGATCGTCTTTCGTTTTTTGTTTCTTTTTCTATAAGAAATCAATGGAAAATCATCAATATAAAATTGAATATGAGTTCTCTAAAGCTAATTTGAGTAAGGTCATATCCTACTAAGTGAGAACCTGGAAGGGTCCTTAATAGAGTTAGGAAACTCACCCATTCTTGTTTAACTGTAGCAAAGCTTCTTGGTCCAACAATATGCATAATCTTCTTCTCCGTCAGTACCGAACGATTTTTCTTATTCCTCTCACACAATTTCTAATCCACAATACAGCCAAATAAGTAAAGAATTAAAGAGAGGAGGCGATAAATAATAATATGACCTAATAATACAAACACTTTTTACCTTATGCTTATCATTGTTCCAAATTTTCAATAATGCCTTGAACATTTATTTTGGAATCCTCCTTGGAAGATGCTTCATCCTTTTACTATCATTGTCATATTTTAAGTAGTGAGTCTTCCTCACTCGACATTTGTAACATCTCCAACAATCTCTAATTGCATCTAAAATCCACTTTTTACCTTCAACGGGAACAATGTAATGTTTCTACAACATAAACCAGATGAAATAAAATATCCATGAGTTATAAAGACATCTCTTAAGACATCAGATAACATCCCATCCATATCATCAACACTATTATAAAGGGTATCCTGCCCACGCCTAGTTGTTCCCGCTGTTAATCCCTCACCATGGAAGTTCCACACTTTATATTTCTTGCTAAATCCATGGACTATCAAATGATTGTAAACCACTTCTCTAGTGAACCAGTAACGATTAAAACAGTTATCACAAGGACATAAAATTTCGGGCTCATTATCTTTTGAATCATCATCATCTCCAACTTCCATGGTTAGATTATTGAATGCATAATCGAGAAAATTTTGAACACCAAGTCTGTATTCTTCGCTAGTTTGCAATGCATCAATCCAAACTTTATTTATATGTGACATACCTTAATATTCTTTAAAATTCATGAATGCATGAAACTGTATTAGTAAGTAAAAGAACATGATTATTAGGACTAGAAGCATCTAGGCATGTTATGACTCAGCTTAACAAGTACACATTACACTTATGATTGTTGCCTATAACACATAATGTGTAAGAGAACATAACAAATAAAAGGCAGGAAAAAATAAAACACAAACAGCAGTAATGAGTACATATAAGGAAAATAAGGAGCAACAACTACTACCTTCCCATGAGGAGGCTTAGATCTTCCACCGCCCAGTTCTTCCTCATCAGTAACATTAACTTCTTCTCCAGCACCATTAACATCGGGAATATACTCAGTATCTTTCTCAATAGCCTTTCGTTTCCCATTCCCCTTTTTCTGTCTTTTTTTGTCTACACGATTGATATATAACCTAGCTCTTTCCTCCAGCCCCATAGATTCTAGTTTTTGCTTATTCTCGTTAATCTTCACCAATCTTTGCTTCTCATACTCCAATATGAGAGTTTCAGAACCTTGAGAGCCAGAACCTCTTGTGGTTTGCTTATTGAGTTTCGTTTTTCCCATAATTGAAACTAAAAAAAACCATCATTTAAAACGAAAATATTGAAAATATTATAGGGTGAAAAGTGGCTAACAATATTACAGCAAACACAGATTATAAACTTAATTAGAATTAATATCAAAAGATCAAATTAGAATCTTCTCTACTAAAACTGTAACGTCAGTATAGAAGCACTCATAATTATGAGCTAATCACGTTCTAAAGTGTACAAAAATCAGTCCTAAATTATCTAAAATTGTTACTACCATAGGAGTACTGGATTTTAATCAAGTCTCCAGCAGTTTAACAAGGAAAACTGGAAGTTATACATGCATAACACAAGTCTGGATACAGCAACAGATTACATTGTAGTACATAAAAAAAATAATCTGATTTGTTACTACCATATGTGTACTGCATTTTAATCAAGTCTCCAGCTCTTTAACATGGAACATGCAGGTTATAAATGCATAAAACAGGTCTGGATACAGCAAGAAGAACACAGTGTAGCACATAGCAAAAATCTTCATTTAACTCTCAATTACCAATCTTATCCATTCACTATTTGACCCACACCTCATGTACTTTCGGTTCACTGAAATTTCAACCTTAGGACATGCAAAACTAGGCTTAAAGAGGGTATAAAAGGTTCTGGATACAGCAACAGAAAACAGTGTACTACATAGCAAAAATCTTCATTTAGCTCTCAATTACCAATCGTATCCATCCACTATTTAACCCACATCTCATGTACTCTCTTTTCACTGAACTTTCAGCCTTAAGACATGCAAAACAAAGCTTAAAGAGAGTATAAAAGGTTCTGAAATATAAGTCAGAAAACAGATTTAGATTCACAACTTTTACCCGGAAAAAGAACTAGAAACAAGGGGTCCTAATCAGCGCCTCTGAATTTTGAGTTGTATTCGGTTGATTTCTTAATATCTAAGATCATCAAAAAACACAAGAACAGGCTGAAAACGCAGGTCATTAATGAGTAACAATTATGTTAAAAACAGGGGCGAAGAGTTTGGGAAACCAACAGAAATTCAGATTCAGTTCTTATTAAAAAAATCCAGCATGTAAACATTGAATTAACATGTTTAACTCACTAGTAACTAATTTCAAACAGTCTTTTAACCCTATTTGAACACTTGCAGATCAGTATTCAGTGTAAATGACATATAAGATCAAAAGATTCCAAAACAAGGACAAGTTCATCAATCTGCCCTACTTATTAGTGCAATGATCATAGATTTTAAAACCAACACTAACACACACACACACTATATTGGGGGTGTTTAATAGGTAACTAGAAAAATAAAAATAAACAGAAAAGGAAACTAAATTAATCTAACTATATCAATTTACTAGTGAAGCAAGACACGAATTGAAAGCTCAAGAATTTGGCTCAGTTCAAATCAAATTCAATGACTTTAGCTAAAATCTCTGATTTCCATCAAACCACCAACAAATTGAAGCCTGAAATAACCAATTAATAACTTTTGCATAATTCAATTTCTGAAACGGGAATCCTTTAAATTGGCATGAATAACAAGAACAAAACAACATCATCAATCAGATCTCCACCATGACACTAATTTGATCTTATTATCCCAAATGTGTAAATGAAGTGACTGATCCACTACTTTGGTAAAGAACTAAGAAAAGGGGCACAGATGTTCGCCCAAGCAGCGGCTGCTCGCCCAAGGGCGGTTGCTGCTGGTCGCCTTCCCCCCTCAATGGTTGGTCACCCAAACACCAACATTTCCATGGGAGGCCAATTATTCTTGAAAGGTCGCCAAGACCGTGTGATAGACGATCACCCAAGAGACCTCTCCCATGGTCACCCCCTGTCTAGGCGTGAGGGTAAGAAGCCAATCGACCCGGAACTCGCCCAGAAGGCATGTTCTACACTCGCCCCCCCTGGAGGCCTTCACAGGGTAGACGCAATAGTTTACTTAAACAGCAACAAACTACTCAATCAACAGAAGAGCCGATTGGCAAGATCAAATTCCATGCCATTTATGGCGGATAGTCAGTACTCAGTACATCTCACCTCTGAGGCATCCTCTAAACCCAGATCACAAGGTCAAAGGCCGCCTCGAAAGGCCTCATGTTTCCAGATTTATTCAGACAATGGAGACGATGACTATGGCTATGGCAAAGAGGGATACGATGACGATGAACAATATGAAGATTTGGAAGGCGAGTCAGATAACGGTCGCCCTTTGAATGAACGCCTAGGTCCTCAGAACAATGTTGTTCTGGGTAGGCTCCCACTAATGCCTCTACCGTTCAGCAGGGCGATCATGAACGCTCAAATGCCCCCAAAGCCTAGAGTACCCTCTATGGCCTCTTTCGAAGGAAAGACCGACCCAGACGACCACTTGGCTGTCTTTGAGTCGAAAATGATGTTACAAGAGGCTAGTGACGCCATGTGGTGTAGATACTTCCAATCTACCCTGACCGGAACAGCTTTGAGGTGGCTCAAAAACCTCCCAGCTGGAAGTATCCACAACTTTGACCAACTAGCCAAAGAATTATCAAACAGATTTATAGCCCACAAGCAAAAAAGGAGGACGAGTGTCCACTTACAAAGTATTATACAGCAAGAAAATGAGGACTTGAGGACTTACCTTCATGATGAGGCCAATCAAGTCGTCAATCGTTCGGATGAGGCGGCATACATCGCCTTCATGAACAGATTGCAAGATACAGATCTTAAGTTCTCACTCACCAAGAAGTCCATCTTCTCCTTTGCATACCTAATGAAGAAAGCGGATGCATACCTCACAGCCACGGACTTCGTCGAAATTCCAAGATCTAGGAAAAGGAGAGCACATAACGGGGCGCTCAGAATAGCTGATAAGCCCAAGGCCAAAAAACAAACCCAAGGCAGAGGGCAGGAGAAGAAATACCTAGATCCTGAACCCTCGCCATTCAAAATAGACAACCGTCCCATCTTCCTAGAAATCAGAGACCACATGACCCTACCAATTCCTTCGCCACTCACGACCCTTGAACAATACAGGAACAAAGCCAAGTATTGTGAGTACCACAAAGAGCATGGCCATTACACAAACACGTGCAGGTTCCTTCGTCGAGTGCTAAAGGTAAGTCCTTTCAGTCAGTCAAGCCCATTGATGAAGCTGAAGCCAGCACAAGCACCAAATTTTGTGCAGTGATATCAGGTGGATTCGCCTCGGGTGGTCCAGCTGTGGCGGGAAGAAAGACATATTTGAGGAGCCTCAAGCAAAATATGATGATGAAGCCACTCACCATGCATGAGATGGTCTTCAGGGCTCAAGATAGGCAGGACTTGCACTTGCCTCACGACGACCCTCTTGTCGTACAGATGAAGATAGGGGACATGATTGTTCCAAAAATCCTGGTTGATACAGGAAGCTCAGCTGACGTGATTCACTTCAACTGCTTGCAGAAGCTTCTAGGCGGTGAGGAGGCTATGTTCAAGTATGCCTCCCCCGTAGTTGGATTCGGTGGCCACAATGTAGAGCCTTTGGGGACCGTGAAGTTAAAGGTGAGAGTTGGGGACAAGAAGACCAATAAAGTGAGAACGATAGAGGTCGACTTTCTGGTGTTTGATGTGCCACTATCATATAATGCTATCATTGGGCGGCCTACACTGAACAAAATTAAAGCTATCATTGCCACTCACATGTTGTTGCTGAAATTTGAGTGCGATGACGGAACCGTGGGCAAATTGTATGGAAGCCAGAAAAAAGCGAGAGAATGCTACTATACCTCCTTGAAACTCCAGCCCGTTGTCCGGGCTGATCCTTTGGATGTTCCTGAACCAGCAGAATGCAGTAAAAAGAGGAAGCTCGAGGAAGTAGAGCCGCCCAAGGAGCTGGGGCCTAGCATAATGTCTATCAATGCAATAGACGTAGATGTCAGGGATGAGTTCGAGCATCGCCCTGAACCCATGGAAGAGGTAGCTGACTTCTCCCTTGATCCCACCCACCCAGAAAGAACAGTCAGAATCGGGGGCACGCTTGGTCCAGAAATTCAGGAGAAAATTCATCAACTTCTCATTGAGTTCCAGGATGTATTCGCCTACTCAGTAGATGAAATGCCCGGTATTGATTCGAGCGTTATTATCCAAAAGCTTAATTGGATCCCCGAATTAAATCGGTCAAGCAAAAGAAAAGAAGCATGGGCCCCGAAAGATACATGGCTGTACAAGAAGAAGTAAAAAAGCTCCTTGATGCGGGCTTCATCTGAGAGTGCCAATATCCAGAGTGGATAGCCAACGTAGTCATGGCAAGAAATCCAATGGCTCGTGGCGCATGTGTGTGGACTTCACAGACCTGAACAAAGCCTGTCCAAAAGACAACTTTCCTTTACCAAGAATTGAGGGGCTGGTAGACTCCACAGCTGGCTACGCAACCCTCAGTTTTCTAGACGCCTTCTCTGGATACCACCAGCTGGCGCTCAACCCAAGTGACCAAGAGCACAAAGCCTTGATCACAGAGTGAGGCTTGTATTGCTACACAGCGATGCCCTTTGGGCTAAAAACGATGGGGCTACCTATCAGCAGCGTCTGATAAATAAGCTCTTTGATAGACAGCTAGGTTGTAACATGGAGGCTTATGTTGATGATATGATTGTAAAGAGTATAACAGCAGAAGACCATTTGAAGGATCTCAGAGAAACAATGGAGACTTTAAGGCGGTTCAAATTGAAGCTCAATCCCAAAAAGTGCACATTTGGAGTTGAAGCAGGGAAATTTCTGGGATATGTAATCAGTCAAAAGGTATTGATGCAAACCCGGACAAAATTCAGGTGATAGTAGACATGCAACCTCCAAAGAACATCAGAGAAATTCAAAAGCTCACTGGCTGCATTGCAGCTTTCAGGCGCTTCATGTCAAAGTCAGCTGAAAAGTGTTTGCCATTTTTCTGATATTCTGAAGAAAAAGGGCAAATATGAGTGGACCCCTGAAGCAGATCTCACCTTCAACGATTTGAAAACATATTTGGCACAACTGCCTCGTATGGTCAGCCCCAACCCAGGGGAAACACTTTACTTGTACCTGTCTGTAGCTGATAAAGCCATCAGTGCCGCCCTTATTGTGGAAAGGGAAACTATCCAAATCCCTGTTTACTACATGAGCCACGCCCTTGCAAGGGCTGAAATTAGATATGCTGAAATAGAGAAATTTGGACTCGCCTTGCTAATGGCGAGTAGAAAGTTGAAACCATACTTTGACTCTCACCAAGTGGTGGTTCTTACCAACCAACCCTTGAAAAAAGTGCTTGAGAACCCTTCATTCTCTGGGAGAATGGTCAAGTGGTCAGTGGAATTAGGACCCTTTAGTTTACTATTCGAGCCTCGCCGTGCCATCAAGGCCCGGGCCTTGTCTGATTTCATTGTGGAATGAACCATTGGGCCTGAATACAAAGAAGAGCCAGCTGAGTATTGGAAGCTATATGTAGATGGTTCTGCAACGTCCCATGGGAGCGGAGGAGGAATCATCATGATCAGTCCAGAAGGAAACAAATAGGAATACGGCATGAGGTTCCTCTTCCAAGCCTCAAGTAATGAAGCGGAGTATGAGGCCTTATTGGCAGGAATGGCGATGTGCTCAGCAGCAGGAGCAAAATCGGTAAAAGCCTTCACAGATTCTCAGCTTGTCGTTGGCCACTTTAGCGGTGACTACGAAGCTAGAGAGGACACAATGCAAAAATACCTAGCCAAGGTCAACCAGGCAGTTGAAAAATATGAGAACTTTGAAATCAACGATGTTCCTCGATCAGAGAACCAGGAGGCTGACGCCATGGCAAAACTTGCTAGCTCGTCGCCCAACGACCATCCCAGGTCAGTGTTTTGGGAGCTCAAAACCCAAAAGACCATTGATGAAAAAGATGTGGTCTGGATTGATAGATCAGAGGGTTGGATGGAACCAAATGGGACTTGGCGTCCCTATAGGCCTAATTCAACGTTATCACCTGTTGGACCCATCATTGGGCAACACGTTTATAGCGTTCTTATCTAGGTCCGCCCTGACAGGCTTTCCTAGACTCGCCCAATGGGACTTTGCGTCCCTATAGGCCTAATTCAACGTTATCACCTGCTGAACCCTTCATTGGACAACGAGTTTATAGCGTTCTTATCTAGGTCAGCCCTAAGAGGCCTTCCTAGACTCGCCAATGGGACTTTGCGTCCCTATAGGCCTAATTCGACGTTATCACTTGTTGGACCCTCTATTGGGCAACAAGTTCATAGCGTTCTTATCTAGGTCCGCCCTAACAGGCTTTCCTTCACTCGCCCAATGGGACTTAGCGTCCCTATAGGCCAAATTCAACGTTATCACCTGTTGGACCCTCTTTTGGGCAACAAGTTTATAGCGTTCTTATCTATGCCCGCCCTAACAGACTTTCCTAGACTCGCCCAATGGGACTTCGCGTCCCTATAGGCCTAATTCAACCTTATCACCTATTGGACCCTCCATTGGGCAACAAGTTTATAGCGTTCTTATCTAGGTCCTCCCTGAGAGGCTTTCCTAGAGTCGCCCAATGGGACTTCATGTTCCTATAGGCCCAAAACCAATGTTGTCACCACAAACACTTGAAATATTTAATGTATAAAAAGAGGCAGATACGAAGAAAAGAGAACGTTCATTCAAAAGAGGCCAAAAAAGCCAAAAGGCCCAAAATGTTATAAACATTCATTCAAAAAGAGGCCACAAAATTACAAGGCCAAAAAAGGTGTCCAACTAAATCTCAAATCAAATAAAAGACCAAGGCATGCACAGGCTGCATGCTCATGGTCAAGCCTCTTCATCTGAAGGCTGAGCAGATTCTTCAGGTAATTCAGCCTCGCCCCCGGCCTTGTCACCATCATCATCGTCGTCAATAGCAATCATCTTGCCAGAAGCTGGAGCCGCCCCAGATGCCCCAGTAGCCTTAGAGGGCGTTCCAGCGACTTCTCCACTCCCATACCCAGCTTGGAGAAGTTCCACCTTGCACTTCTCCTTTGCTTCTTTAATCTGGCGCTTGCGCAAGGTGGAGAGCTAGCCTGCTATCTTGGGATACTCAACATCCCAATCAACATTCTCATTGTACTCCTACAGGACAGGCCTCAATTTATCAAATTACATGCTTTTAACAATTTTAACAATGGGTTGATCAAAAATTATTATTGTGACTACTTTTAACAATTTATCAAATTACATGCTTTTATTGCTAAAACGGTAAATATGCTAAAACCTGCAAGTTAGAGGACAAACACATAATTTATCCACCAATCCATAAACAAAGCATGATTCATTCATAAGAAAAGAAATAAATAACAAAATAAAAACATTCATTCATCCATTAATTAGGCTTAATAGAAGCCCTTTTGCTCAAAACGCGCCATGCATGTACATATCACATAAACCAAAATTGTTAGTAATAACAAGCAATATAAATATTATTGAAAACCCTCAGGTTGGATTACGTGGATGCTCACAATGAACTTATTGGGTTATATTGCTTGAATTAATGCTCTTGATGAAGTGTGAAGGCTTATTTTGTGGTGCTAGGGCTAACCCTAAAGAAGGAGTAGAATCAGAATTTCTGGTTTAATATGAGAGGGAGAGAATGTCCAACCTTCAAAGAGAATGTCTAACCTTTGAAATTCCCAACCCTTCAGAGAGAATGTCCAACCTTTTCAACTAAACCCTATGGTTTGTTTATATAGAAGAGGGGGAGCTGCCAGGGTTTGGCACAGAAATCGAATGGGCCTCTAATTTGCCGTCCGGGAGAAAAGGTCCAGGCGGCCATACAGCTAGGCCGAGCGGCCAAACCGGCAGGACAAGTGGTCAAGCCGCTTGGCAAGTGGCTTAGCCGCTTGGCAAGTGGCTTAGCCGCAAGGCAAGCGGTCAAGCCGCTTGGCCTCGCGGCACAGCCGCTTGTCCTAGCGGCCACTACTTGAACCCAAGCGTGGCCGCTTGGACCTGGAGCGGCGTGCCTGTATAGGCGCCTGGCATGTCTTTCACGCGGGGGAGGCTTTTCCGAGGGGTTTCACGCGGGATTGACTGAGTTCCCTGGTTTGACCAAGGGTTGACTCATGGGTTTGGGTTCCCTTTCGGGCCCTTAGGTTCAAAGAGACCTATCTCTCAGTTTTGGACTCCAATTGAATTGAGTCCAACTGGTTTGGATCACCTATACAAAAGGCTTCCACTGGTTAATTCAAATGAACTGGGCTAATCATCAGAGCAATTATTCTCGCAACCCAAGTTCGAGCAAAATCCAATCCTTTCATCATCGTGTTTTTATGGGGACTTATTATAGACACAATTTTTGGTGTCTACAGAAGCCCCTACTTTGGCCGAGCTCGAATAGAGCGAAGGTCAAAGTATTCCTGTGCCAATAACTGTAATAAAATAGGCAAACTGAGTGAAGTGACAATCAGTTAAAGATAAACAATTATTTTTAGAGTAATAAATTTCCTGGTTTATTTGACCGAGAGTTTGACCCTATGCTGTAGGTCAGACAATAAACATCCTCCGATTTTCAGTCGAAGGGGACTCTCTGCTGTAGGTTACATAATAAATGTCCTTCGATTATCAGTCGAAGGGGACCCTATGCTGTAGGTTACACAATAAATGTCCTTCGATTATCAGTCGAAGGGGACCCTATGCTGTAGGTTACACAATAAAAATATTTCGTTAGAAATAAGATAAGTAGTAATGGTTAATAAAATGTTGCTCAGACCTTAGGTCGGGTTTGAGCCCATGCCATTTGGCCGAGTTTAAATGTGCAAACCTGTGGATTTAAAGTAGTCCTGTTTTCATAAACGGACTTTGGCGCGCAAATAACTGTTATGGACCTCGTGTAGGGCCCACTGATTTTGAACCAATGGCCCATAAAACGTCAGAGGTGAGAGAGTGGGCCAGGCGGTCAAGCCGCCATGTCAAGCGGTTGAACCGCTACGTGGAGCGGCTAAACCGCTAGGTGGAGTGGCTATGCCGCGTGGGCAAACGGTCAAGCCGTTGGGTGTAGCGGCCATGCCGCGTGGCTTGCGGTCTGACCGCCAGCTGGGCGGTCTGGCCGTCCAGGGGGGCGGTTTGACTGGCCATTTAGGTCTTCCACGGGTTATGCATGAAAAGGTAGAGGGGAGGCCGAAACGGGTCATCTTCCCCATTTCGTGCCTTCTCTCATCTCTCTCCTCCATTTTTGCTAAAATTTTCAACCTCCATCAAAGCCCCTAGCTCCAGATCTTTAGGTTTTCTTGCTCAAAATCTTAGTAGAACTTGATTTTGTTAGTTGTTCTTTTGTTTTTGAGTGTCAAAACTCAAAATTGTGTGAATTTGTGAGTTTTGTGAGTTTCACTCAAATTTCCAAAAACTCCATTTTTGCTCTTCATCCATGGCTCCTAAACTTAGAGGAGGTAGGAAAAGGAAGGGGCAAGAAATTGTTGTTCATGCGGCCCCGAATGTTTTCACTCGGGTTTTTATTTCCGGTATACCCCATCATCGGGTGGGTGAGAGCCGGTTAGTCCAGGATGAGTTCACTCGTAGTGATTTTCATCCTACTGATCGTTGGGAGCCCAACGATCTTGTTTTCAAGAAGAAGAAGCATTTGGTTACCGTTGGTACCAAATGTCGGGTATGTCATTTTTTTTGTTTTTGCTCTTTTACACTTAGAAAATCATGTGTAGGCAAACATAGAATCCCTAGGTTGAGAACTGTAGCGTAGCTAAATGTGGAAAAACCAATTTGCGTGAAATTGTTTTTCTGGTTAATTTGCGAATTCCCGTAGGACTCTTGTATTATATATGCATGTGAAGAATGAATTTGCGTGAAATTCATCTTTAGTGGTGGAAAATAAATTTGTATGAAATTTATTCTCGTTGCAATCATATATATTCTGTGAAAATAAACTTGAATGAAGTTTATTTTTGTTGTGGCGGTAAATGGTTTCTTGAGTATATTTGTGGAGAATAAACTTGTGTGAAATTTGCTCTCTTTAAAATTTACTCTTGTCATATTGGTTTAGCTAAAATGCTAAATTTTACGAATTGTAAAAATTTAGGACTAAACCGGAGACTGGTAGTTGTTACTAAAATCACCCAGCTAATCGTCTGGCAATTATTGTGTTGTTTAGGACGTTGACACCGCCATGCGGGGTTAAGGTAGCCTTTTGGGTATCGAAAAAGCCCGTTGGTACGTGACTCCTTCGGTTGACGCTATTGTGGAGCGTTGTGGCTTCGGTCACTTTTTAGCGTCCATTGCTTCTGCTGGGCGCTCCGACCGCTTGCTGGTTAAGGGTCTTGCGGAGCGGTACTGGGATACTACCAGTACCTTTCATTTTCCTATGGGTGGGATCATGATCACCCCTTTCGAGTTTGGTCTCATTTTCGGGCTCCCTTGCACTGGTACTCCTGTCACTTATGGAGATGTGAGCAAGGAGGTCATGGTGGAGATGTTTGGTCTTTTTGGGACCAACTGGGTTGGTAGGGAGTATGGTCGGACTGACGTCATGGTTCAGTTCTTGACCAACCCGAGGAAGTTGAAGAAGGTCACGGTGGAGCAGCACGCTCGCCTTTTCTTGGCCTATGTTCTAGCTTGTTCCGTCTTTTTGGATAAAGCTAGTAGGTACCATGTTCGCTATTTCCCGTGCTTACGGGATTTGGACAGAGTTGCGGAGTATAATTGGGGTCTTTCCGCGTACTCTTGTCTTCTACGGTGTTTGAGGCAGTCCAGCCGCCTCAGTGGAGTGGAGGGCGCATCTCGCGTCTCCTTATTGGAAGGTTATGGAGGTAACTTCCTTTTACCCTTCTTGTACTTTGTGTTTTTCGGCTCTTTATTAATAATTCGTGCCTAATCCATGTACTTTGCATGTCTTAGATTTGGTTTTATGAGCATTTCTCTGACCTTGCTCCTCTTCTCGAGACAGGGGATTTGTCTTTTCCAGCGATGCAGACCTGGAAGGGACGAGCATCGTGCCCATTTACTACGCTGCACGCCCTTGGGGAGGCGATATATCCCTTGACCTCTCAGGATGTAAGCAACTTTCCTTTGTGCTTCTTTTGTCCCTTTTATCCTTTTGTGTGCTCATTCTTGCTTTTGCAGGTTGACTGGTTTCCCTAGACGGATTACCTCCCGGGTCTCTCGGATAGATTTTTGGGTGCTCGGGAGTATGACCAGTGGAGGATCCTTATTGAGGGTCCTTTCGATTTTGAGTGGTTCTTGGGAGAGAGACTGATTAGGAAGACTTTCTCCGACCTTTTGGCTCCGAGGATTCCTTTGGATCCTCCGGATTCTATGCTTTATGATCCTCACCTTACGGTGGAGCAGGTAAGGGTGGCTACTGTTGGGGTGAATGCCCTTGAGTATTTGCTTCCGGCCGATCCTGAGATGGATCTTATGGTGGCATATACTAATTTCGTGGAGGCTCGGTTGAGCCCCAACTTCTCTACCGACCTGGTAAGTAATGTACTTTGTTTCCTAATTTCGTTTGGAAATTTAGAAATATGTCTAATATTTGTTGAGTCTTTGCAGAGTGCTGCGAGTTCTTCGTTGTCATGCGACTGCTTCTTCTCCACGCCCTATTCTCCCTTCCATGTCGATGGGTTACACAGGAGCGGACGGGTCTCCTCAGGTTATACAGATTCCTGAGTTTCGCGGCCCTGATGAGGAGGTCGATGGATTGCCTCTTTTAGCTGGTTGTGGGGGGTAAGTGAGAATTCATTGTAATTTGCAATGTTTTCTTTGTATTTATGCCGACTCTTTTCTTTATGTGCACAGTTGGATGGCGCAGAGACGCGGAAGATCTATAGAGGCATGCATGCCTTTAAGAATTGGTTTTCCAGGTTCGCGTCTCGGAGTGTATGCACGAGTCATCGGTCTAACGTTCGAGAGGTATGTTCATTTCAAGTAATAGTGCTTGATTTTAATTTTTGATAATTTCCTAAACTTGAACTTATTTCGCAGCCTGTTCCCGTGGTGAGGCCTCCCAGGCCTCCAGTTGTTCGTACTCCGGAATCTGTGCGTACACCGCAGCATCCTCCTCCTAGGCAAGAGAGTACGGAGGTGCGTCAAGGGACGCCTTGAGCTAGAGTGGATACGGGGAGCTCGCCCCAAGTGCCTTATCTTCCGCAGTGGCCTGCACCACCTCCCTATATGGGGTATCCGGGCTATCATATGCCCATGTATCCTCCCATTTTTCCAAGGGGTTCTTGGAGTCAGGAGAGTACGGGGTATGGCGGCTATCCCGGCACGTCGGAGCCACCTCGTCATTCACTGGATCCCGCTTACTTGACGGGTTCATTATTTGCTTTTGACCCTAGAGCTTGGGCGATGTCTCAGCCCGGTCCTTCAGGTGCTCCATCATCCAGTGGACCCGGAGAGTCGCCACAAGCGGGTCCGAGTACTGGCGAAGATGGCCAGTGATATTTGTTGTAGTGCATTTTGAACATTCGGGCTTGTATTAAACCTGTTATAAGTATTGCATTTTATTCACGCACAAAAATATAACGCAAATGCCCATATGCGAACTTAATCAACTAGTTTCCGAGTGGGAAATCACAAATCACGACATTCAGAAATTTAGGATTCCCGAGGATTTAGCACATTTAGGGTACCCCTTCCCCTAAAAAAAATAAAAATAAAGAAAAGAAAAGCAAAATAGAAAAAGATAATTAAAGGGGAAAATATTAATAAACGAAATCAGAAAATAAAAGGAATAAAAGTGGAACTGGATAATCAAGATAAAAAGAAGGAAAGAAAATAAAAGGGAATAAATAGAAAAGTGGTAAGAGCCAAAATTTAAGATAAGAAAAATATAAGGGAAGGCTTCCAAGATCTGTCCAAGTGGGAATTAGGAAGGTAGAGCCCTGTCAAACGTGGGGTCGGGTGGACCGAGGTCTCTCGCGAAAGAGCACACCAGACGCCTATACAGGGTGACCGCTAGAGCTCCTAGCGGCTATGCTAGAGCTCTAGCGGTTGCCGCTTGTCCTAGCAGTCAAGCCGCTTGTTGGAGAGGCTACGCCGCCTGCCCTAGCGGTTAGCCGTCTGAACCAGCTTCAAGGCCATCTGGCCTCTTTTTCGTCGGTTGTCTGAATTTCCTAACTTTTTCGACGAGAATCCAACCGTAGCCTCTATATAGTTGGGTTTCTTTCTCTTCTCTTCTCACCACTTGCTTTGAGCCCTTAAAGACAGAATTCCTTGATAGAAAATCCTTAATCTTAACAAGAAACGTGCCTTTGTATTTTGCCTCCTCCATCGTTATTTGTTTGTTGATGGTAATGAAGATGCTCTTATTCCATCCGAAAAGAAGCTTACCATCAATAGGGGCAAAGCTTGTCTTCTTAGGGTGACCGAGCAAATACAGTGGGATAGCTGTCTTATGCACTTGGTCGTGGGAGAGACAATCCTTGCTTTAGATAGGCTCAAGAGAAATCCTCAAGAGTCCTTCACCGGGAGCCCTTTACTCCTTCAAGTAAATATTCTGATAAAGCCTTAATCTTTGTGGATTTAACTTTATTTAGTGAAATTCTCATCTTGTATCGACTTGAATTTTTAATTTGTTATTTTTGTGTAGATATGGCTTCAAGAGAGACTAAATAGCCTTGAGATGCCTTCCACACATACCAGAAAGTATTTACCCAAGCAATTCCCGGTGAGACGTCGGCACTTTTCCCTGTCTTCCGGCGAGGAGTGGTTGGAATTCTTTTATGCTAAAACTCAAATGGGTTGGTTCATCCCGTGGTGGCATACCACAAAACTCGTAGGGTGTGGTGAGGATATGCCCTTCATGAGGATTATAGACTTACGTACCTTGACTTCCTTTTTGCCAAACCGCCTTTTACGACAGTATGGTTTACGGCAGAGAATTCCGAGTGTAAGCTGTGTGTGCCCTCGTCAATGACCATTGACTCCTTCCTTAGTGCTCCGTTGGGAACAATATTGGGGTCGTCGTCAAATATGGGTCAAGACAGTGTTCCCTCAATCTCATGGGCTGACGATCTTTTACGAACAATGGATTTGGAGCGGCGATCGTCGAGTTAACCCAAAGCTTTTAGAAGAGGAAAAGAAGTTGTTCAAGGCCCGCAAATATGATGAGCTAAGCGGTGTTTATAACTCCAATTGATAGGCCCACTAAACCTTCCAAGCCCAAACTAAGGGTAAGGGAAAAGGCAAGGCAAAGGCCCAATCTAAGAAAAGGAAGAATCCGGCCCACTCGGCCAAACAAGTAGCTCCAAATAGGCCCAATGATCACGAGGCCACTTCTAGCTATGGTAGGGAAAGATGGGCTACTCCAAAAGAACGAATGGAACTTGATGAGCCTCGCGAACCTGTCCAAGAGCCCGAAGTCAAAGACAAGGAGGAGTAGCCCACCTCTAGTTGTCTAGCAAGTCTTGTCCTTTTTGCTTAGTAGTATAATTCAAATAACGGGTTTGCATGCCCAAGTAGATGTAGTTTAGAATTGCCCTTTTATTTGTTTATTATTTTTGCACTCCTTTTTTTATTAGAGCATGCAATGGACTTTATCCATATTAATGAAAGACTTGCTTATTTTTTCATTAATCGAATGGATCAAAACTCCCTTTAGAGATTTATTTTATTAAAGTGGTCGGGCCCAAGTTATATGGGTTACCTACATATCCATGCGGAATCAGGCCAATGTAGTTCGTAAAAGAAAATCTCATTTTTTTTTCGGTCGTAGGTCCCATGTGGACGAGCTTGACCGATTTTGACTTGGATTTGGTGCCTTAGTGGGCTCTCTCAAAGATTTAACATTTATGCATAGAATCGCTTAAGTTGGTCCATATTTGTGAGTTGGGTGAACTCGTTGCCGTCTAAATCCATTAGTCTTTACCGCTCCACCGGATAATATTGTCTTGATAATGTATGAGCCGGCCCAATTAGGCTTGAACTTTCCCCGAGGGTCGACTACAATTGGTCTTACCTCTTTTAGGACTAAGTGTCCTTCTTTTAGTCCTCTAGCCTTGAATCGTTGATCAAAATGCCTTGTCATCCTTGCTTGGTAGACATGACCATAATGTAGGGCATTTAGTTGTCTTTCATCTAATAAAATCAACTGGTCATATCGGGCCTGGACCCAATCCACTTTGGGTAATTCACTTTCCAAAGCTATCCTTAAAGAGGGGATTTCTACCACGACTGGGAGTACTGCCTCCATTCCTTATACTAAAGAATAAGGTGTTGCTCTTGTTGAGGATCGAATAGTGGTTCTATATCCCCATAAGGCGAATTGTAGCTTGTCGGGCCAATCCTCGTAGTTTCCGCCGTTTTAGCTATCATTTGCTTCACGTTCTTGTTTGCGGATTCTACGGCTCCATTCGTTTGTGGCCTGTAAGGTGAAGACTGTCGATGTTGAATTTTAAACTTAGTGAAAATCTTGGCAACATCCTTTTTGAATTGGGACCCGTGATCACTTACGATTTCGTGGGGTACCCCATATCTGGTAATGATGTTGTCATGTATGAACTTTGCCACGTGTTTCAACGCTATTCTTGCGTATGAACGAGCTTCCACCCATTTGGTGAAATAGTCTATCGCGACTAGTATGTATTCATGGCCTCCTTTTCCTGTAGGGGTGATTTTTCCAATGATGTCAATACCCCATGCAGAGAACAACCATGGTGAAGTGAATGTATGTAGAGGAATAGGAGGTCTATGTTGTAAATTGGCGTGGAATTGGCAACGTGTGCACTTTCTCACGTATTCGATGCAATCCTTTTCCATCGTAGTGCAATAGTATCCTTGCCTTAGGATCTTCTTGACCAAGGTGAGTACATTCATATGGGGACCATATACGCCATTATGTATATCGTTCATGACTTTGATGACCTCACGTTCCTTTAAGCATAGAAGACTTAACCCTTGTGGTGTCTTTTTATAAAGTTTGCCTTGCACATGTATGTATTGTGCGGCTAGTCTTCTTAAAACTCTTTGTGCCCTAGGTGTGGATTGTGGAGGGTAATCACCTTTGGCGAGTAGATTGAGAATGTCGGTAAACCATTCCTCCTCTTCCTCCTCATTGGCGCGTACTTCCAGTGCATTACAAAAGGCGGGCTCAGTGCGCCTTCGAATGTGAATGGGCATGGAGATTACATCATCTGGAATATTTATCATGGAAGCCATTTTTGCTAAGACGTCCGCGAATTGGTTCTCCTCTCTAGGAAGGTATGTGAAACGGACATGAGTGAAATATTTGGCTATCTTTTCAAGATATTCCTGGTAAGGTGCCAGGGATTCGCTTTTCACCTTCCACTTTTTGGAGACTTGGTTTATGATAAGAGTTGAATCTCCGTATACCTTTAGATCCTTAATTTGTAGTTCTATTGCCGCTTCTAAACCAATGATGCATGCTTCTTATTTGGCGCCGTTGTTGGTTACCTCATGGTCTAATTTGACGGCTATGGGAGTATGTGCGTCTTCGGGGCTAACTAATAATACTCCTACGCCATAACCTTTTTGGTTTGATGCTCCGTCAAAGTATAACTGCCAAGTGGTTTCTTCGACACTCGTTATTCCTTCGTCGGGAAAGTCATGGGTAGCATCTTCGTTAGTAACTGGGTTTTTCAGTGAGATGTTCAGAAATGGCATGTCCTTTGATTGCCTTTTGGTGTTCAAAAGTTAGATCGAATTCTAAAAGCATGACAGTCCATCTTGCTATCCTTCCACTAAGGATGGGTTTTTCGAACAAATACTTTAATGGATTCATCCTTGACTTTATATGGATGGAGTGTTGTAGCATCTAGTGTCAAAGATTCTTTGTTGCAGTGACCAATGCGAGACACGTTTTCTCTAGTGTGGAGTAGCGCATTTCATACTCTAGGAATTTCTTGCTAAGGTAATATATTGCCTTTTCATCATTCTCCACCTTTTGGGCCAACATAGCACCCATGACTGTTAGGTATAGCATAAATGGTTTTCCCGGAATTGGCAGAACCAATATGGGTGGATTAGCTAAGTATTCCTTAATCTTGTCAAAGGCTTGCTGGCATTGATCATCCCAGGCAGATTTAGTGTCCTTTCTGAGCTTTTTGAAGATGGGCTCGCATGAAATAGTCAATTTGGCTATCAATCGACTTATATATTGGAGCCGTCCTAGGAATCCTCTTATCTCCTTTTCATTTTTGGAAGATGGCATGTCTCTTATAGCTTTGATTTTGGTAGGATCAATTTCAATGCTTCTTGTGCTTCTGACGAATCCTAAGACCTTGCCCGAAGTTACTCCAAATGCGCACTTTTGAGGATTCAATCTCATATTGTAGTTCCGAAGCCTGTCAAAGAATTTCTTTAGAGAGGGTATATGCCCTTCTCTCTCCTTGGATTTGATGATCATATCGTCCACGTACACCTCGGCTTCCTTGTGCATCACGTCATGTAGAAGGAAAGTTGCGGTTCTTTGGTATGTTGCTCCCGCATTCTTCAACCCGAAAGGCATGACGGTATAGCAATATGTCCCCCATTAGGTTATGAAAGTGGTTTTCTCCATATCTTCCTCAGCCATTTGTATTTGGCTATACCCTGCATAGCCATCCATGAATGATAAGAGGGCATGTCCTGCGGTATTATCCACCAGTACGTCTATATGTGGCAAGGGAAAGTCGTCCTTTGGACTTGCCTTGTTTAGATCTCTAAAATCAACGCACATCCTTACTTTGCCATCCTTCTTTGGAACGGGCACTATGTTAGCAACCCATTCTGGATATTGAGCAACCCTAAGAAAACTTGCGGCGAGCTGTTTCTGCACCTCTTCTTTGATTTTCAGTGTCCACTCAGGTTTCATTCTCCGAAGTTTTTGCTTCACCGATTTTGAATTCGGATTGAGCAGTATTGTATGCTGTGCTATCTCACGACTTATTCCCAGCATATCTTTGTAGGACCAAGCGAAAACATCTATGTATTGCTAAGCTTTCTCGCTCTTTGGGAGTTAACTATAAGCCAATGCGCACCTAGCACGGCTCTTGATCATTTGCAAGATTGATTAATTCTGTTTCTTCTACAATTGAAGTCTTTTGTTCATGCTCTAATAGTGCTTTAGTTACTTCTTTGGGCAATTCTTGTTCATCTTTTGAATTATTAGCTAGCAGTATCAGTAACTATTTCATTGATAGAGGAAATTGGAACATCAACTGAGCCATTACTATTGGATTTAACATCATTAGACTTGCAAATAGAATTAAAGATAGATTTGGGTGGACCACCCGACTCTACTATATTAGACTCGTCCTCAGAATCAGACTCAGTCCGGTCGGAATAAGTGTCGATGTCAGGCTTGGATTCTTCGGAGATCGTGATCTTGATCTTCTTTCCATTGGCTCCTGTCCAGCTTATGGTGCGTTTCTGCTTTGTGAGTTGACCCTCGTTTGGAGTGATCAACTTAGTTGGGTCAAAGTTCGCATCTTGAATTGCATTATTGACGTTGTGGAGTTCTTCATCTTTTGGATGGCGATGCTCTTGTCCAAATAATAGACCCAAAGCGTTGTTGGGTGTGTTCTCTACCCAATCAAAGTTCAGCCTCCTTCTTACAGGCAAGGGAAGGATGAAGGTGATCCTTCCTTTGTTAAGGGTATCGAATAAGGCCTCATAACATACGAACGACCCCCTCGTTAACGAGGTCTTCTATCTTGCGTTCCAGATGCACACACTCGTCCGTATGATGTCCCCTTCCTTGATGATAGATGCAAAAAGAAGTATTGTTCCAGTCCTTACCCTTGTTTCCTGGATCTGGATCGGGTGTTGGCCCGATGGATCCTAGAATACCTTTCCAAAAAAGGTCGTAAAAGATTTGAGTTGGGGTTGAAAAGATGGAGATATATCCCCTTTTTGGCATTCGGCTATGGTACTCTTTCTCGGGATTGGCGGTATTTTTGCAGATGTATGGTTGAACTTCTATGAGATCTTGAATCCTATGTTTCAATGCCCAACATTCTTCAGTGTCGTGGCCTCTTCCCCTGTGGTAATTGCAAAACTTACGTGGGTTCCAGGCAATCCCTGGAGAGACAGGATCAGGAGTAGGTCCCAGTGGTCGTATGATCCCAATACTCATGAGTATTTCAAGAGTGTGAGTAAGACGGAGAGGTAATGGGGAGAAGTCCCTTTTGGTCATATCCCTCATGGATGGGACGTGACTGAATGGGAGATTTATGGTTTGATGGAGGATAGATGCGGACCGCGCTTCTACATCCTCTCTTTCTTTTCTCTTCATCTCGATATTAGTTACCTCTTCATCTATTTGTTTTAGACCAATAGTGATTTCCGTGAGCAACTCCTCCAATGATTTCTTAGGGGTGCTTTTCGTTGTTTGAAGGTCATCTTCCTCATCACTATCCGAAATTCCGGCTACCTCTAGGTGGAGGGAGTCAAGCTTAAATGTTGGGACAGGATGTCCAATTGGCACAATCAGGCGAGAGGGGTCCTTTTCTTCCTCTTCATTTGTAATGACGAAAACCGCATCTAGAGGATTGGTGTTGTTGTTTGGAGTAGGAACATTCTTTGGATTGGGAATAGTCCCATTGTCAAAAAGATCCTGGATTTTGTTCTTGAGTGTCCAACACTTTTCGGTGTCATATCCTTTACCTCTATGGAATTTGCAATAAAGATTAGGATTCCATGATGGGCTCCTCTTTTCGATGTCAGGATCTGGAGTGGGGCCCACTACATTGAGATAGTCATTCTTGACAAGCTTTTCCAGAGCTTTAGCATAGGTCATGCCCAATGGGGTGTATTGCCTTTGCGGTTTGTCGTAGACAGCATTGGCTTCATTAACCTTGTTGGAAGAGTTTCCCGAATTGGGGTTCTTCTTGTAGTTTGAGTTATAAGTGCCCTTGTTGAAGAAGTCCTTACTTTTCTCCTTTTTAAGTGCTTGATCATCCTCTATGAGCAATCCCACACTATTGAGTTGTGTGTATGAAGTAATTGCTTGGTATTTGAGAGGATTCAAGTAAGGAGGTTGTAAGTTCTTGATGAGTTTCCGAATTTGCTCTTCCTCAGATGGTCGGTCGAGCATTTCGGCCACATTAGTTCTCCATTTCTTAACAAAGTCAGTGAAGCTTTCATTTTCACCTTGCTTTATCGCTTCCAACTCTCTCATGGTAGTTGGTTGGATGACATTGTCGGCATACCTAGTGAGGATAAAGCTGGACACTTTGTTCCATTCTTGAATTTGATTGGGCTCAAGCTCGAAGAACCATGCCCTAACAGTGGGGTCCAAGGTTTGTGAGAAAAGATGAATATAGAGGTCGGGATCTACTCCTCTTAGGCCCATTGCGGTGGTGAAAGCCCTTATGTGATCTTTTGGATCATCGGTAAAGGTGGGGACTTCAGGCATAGAGAACTTTTGTGGGACTTTCCCCTTGATGTGAGAGGAGTATCCTTCAGCATTAATCATGTAGTCACTTATGATCTTGTTTTGAGTTAAAGCTAACTCAAGGTTCTTAATTTGAGCGCTTAGCTCTTCTACTTTGTCATCTCGAGGTGGAGGATCATCCTGGTTAAGAGGGTCAGCTTCCTTGACCTTTCTTTCTATCCATGTCACACGGTTTCCCATAGTTTCCAACATTTTCATCATTTCAGTCAACATCTCATCAGTAGTCTTACGTTGTGGAGGTGGCACATCATCTTCGGCCATTTCGGTCGACTTAGAACAAGATGGTCGATACAGAGGGGGAGTAACAAATACTGCGTCAGACCTAGCTTTGCTCGAAGGGGGAGATTCCAATACGAGCTTCCTAACCAGACGTTGATTACTATAATCGCGTTCCCAACTTTTAGGACCGACTGTTTTCTTCCCAATCCTGGACAGCGGATAAGACTTAGAAAAGGAAAGACTAACAAGTTCCACAAAAGAAAAGTTTTAAAACAAAGATGGAAAATTTCTATCTAGAGTATTCTATCAACATAGTTACCCTTGGGGACTAAGTAATGGGTTTAGGTCAAAAGATCTCGACAGGGAAAAAGAAAAGCAAAAGATATTATACTCTTGACTAAAAGTGAAGGGGAGAGATATTATCTCGACTCAATATGGGATAAAGCAAAAGATATTATACTCTTGAATAAAAGGAGAGGGGAGAGATATTATCTCAACTCAATATGGGATAAAGCAAAAGATATTATACTCTTGACTAAAAGGAGAGGGAAGAGATATTATCTCGACTCAAAATGGGATAAAGCAAAAGATATTATACTCTTGATTAAAAGGAGAGGGGAGAGATATTATTGAGATCTTTTGACCTATACTCACTACCTGAATAGGAGGAAAGAATAAAGCAATCAAATCTTTCCTACGATAACGAGCGTCATATAGAACATTCAAGGATATTATTTCCTAAAAATAAAGATTCTAGACTCAATTTTAAGACAAAATCTAGACTCAAAAAAGGAAAAGGTCCTAAGTGGGGTCTAACCTAATATTCTATGACGACCAAAAAGACTACGCAAAGATTGCGTTCACATATGGGCAAACAACACAACAACGCAATATGACGTGATTATGAAAATCTAGCATGGACGTGGGACTGGGTTCCAACCTAAAACATTGGTTCTAGTTCATGCAATGGGGTAGGCTTAAGGATTTTAGTCAAAAAGTACTCATGATCCAGAATGTACTTCAATCCGCGGGATGCGCGACAATGTGAGGCATTCCAGTTATCCTACTCGTCGAATGGACGAATGGTACATGAGGTGGGGAGATCCATGTTTCTTGGAAAAGAAGAATCGAGTGGATTCTCACCAAGGCACTTCACCACACTCCATTGGCTAAAAACTAGTTTGAACTTGTAAAAACAAGCTCGGAAGTCGCACAAGCGCATGCACATGAACGCAATGAATGCAAATTAACAGATGAATGACAAGTCACAAAATAATAATAATAATAATAATAATAATAATAATAATAATAATAATAATAATAATAATAATAATAATAATAATAATAATAATAATAATAATAATAATAATAATAATAATAATAATAATAATAATAATAATGATGATGGTAGTGAACCAAGCAAAACTAATTATATTGAATCAATTTTCAAGTTACACCCTCTTAATCATGTCCCCAGTGAAGTCGCCACTGTAGGTTGTCGTATTTATTTCCCCTCTTTCCACGCGTCTTCCCTCGACCCTCTTTCAGGGCTAGAGTTTCCAGACAGCCTGGGAGAGCGCGATGGTGTTCGGATTTCGTGAATCTTTGAGTGTGAATTCACGTAGAGATTTGTGTACCAAGGACATGATTAAGATTGTCGGAAGTCGCCACCAAATTTTAGGGTAATTTGGAAACCCTGGAGGTCAAGTCGATAGTCTAGAAAGACGTCAACTCAACTCCTGTGCACCCAATCCCTATTGGGGAAATTGACTTCATTAATGATTTTGGGGGCATAGGTACGAGTTGGGAAGGTGTTAGGCACCCAACTCGCCCATTGGCAACAACGACCTTTACTAGTCGATTCAATATAATTATTAATGCTACGGTTCCAAACAAGGTTCAATTTGTCCAAATTCCTAGTTTTAACTAATGGGTGGAACAAAAATTATTATTGTGACCACTTTTAACAATTTATCAAATTACATGCTTTTATTGCTAAAAAACGGTAAATATGCTAAAACTTGCAAGTTAGAGGACAAACACATAATCTATCCACCAATCCACAAACAAAGCATGATTCATTCATAAGAAAAGCAATAAATAACAAAATAAAAACATTCATTCATCCATTAATTAGGCTTAATACAAGGCCTTTTGCTCAAAACGCGCCATGCATGTACATATTACATAAACCAAAATTGTTAGTAATAACAAGCAATATAAATATTATTGAAAACCTTCAGGTTGGATTACCTGGATGCTCACAATGAACTTATTGGGTTATATTGCTTGAATTCATGCTCTTGATGAAGTGTGAAGGCTTATTTTGTGGTGCTAGGGCTAACCCTAAAGGAGGAGTAGAATCAGAATTTCTGGTTTAATATGAGAGAGACAGAGAATGTCCAACCTCTAAAATTCCCAACCCTTCAGAGAGAATATCCAACCTCTTCAACTAAACCCTAAGGTTTGTTTATATAGAAGAGGGGGAGCTGCCAGGATTTGGCACGGAAATGGAATGGGCCTCGAATTTGCCGTCCGCGAGAAAACGCCCAGGCGGTCATACAGCTAAACCGAGCGGCCAAACCGGCAGGACAAGCGGTCAAGCCGCTTGGCCTAGCCGCACAGCAGCTTGCCCTAGCGGCCACCGCTTGAACCCAAGCGTGGCCGCTTGGACCTGGAGCGGCGTGCCTGTATAGGCGCCCGGCATGTCTTTGACGCGGGGGAGGCTTTTCCGAGAGGGTCCACGCGGGATTGAATGAGTTCCCTGGTTTGACCAAGGGTTGACTCATGGGTTTGGGTTCCCTTTCGGGCCCTTAGGTTCAAAGAGGCCTATCTCTCAGTTTTGGACTCCAATTGAATTGAGTCCAACTGGTTTGGATCACCTGTACAAAAGGCTAAGTTCGAGCAAAATCCAATCCTTTCATCATTGGGTTTTTATGGGGACTTATTATAGACACAATTTTTGGTGTCTACAGCGAGCAAAGTACAAAGGAAAGAAATCCAATTAGAAGATGATTTTTATTAAGGGCGAATGAAAAGAAATAAAAAACTACCTCTGTGAAGCACTCGGTCATGTTAGGGTACAGATCTTTGCCCTCTTTGCTGAGAAGGGTATAATCATTCTCGGTTGCCACTTCCTTCAGCTTGGTGGCCGCCGTCTCAAAGTGCTCAGGCGCCCTTCCTTAGAAACGAAAACAGCTTGAACTCGCCTTGCCAGCCGACTTAGCAAGGTCAGTCTGCTTGGCGACCTCAGGTTGTTGCGCCTACTTGGTTTGCTTCGTTTTTTCATTAGCTCTCTCAGCGGATTTCTTCCTCCCAGTCGCCGTGAGAGGGATCACCAACCTATTATTTGGAGAAGCGCCCACCTTAGCCTTTTTGGGGGGAGGTTTCCCAGCCCTAGAGTCACTGTCAGAATATGATCGGGGCGCCTTCCCGTGCAACTCACCAGCAGCTAGGTTGGGCGATTTTGTCTCTCTTGGGCGTTTCCCTCCAACATCAGGCGAGGGCGGCAACCCAGGCTTCTTCGCCCCAGAGCAATGCGATAGCGGCGTAGTGGCACCCTTACTCCCCGAAGGAGTAGCCGTTTTGGTGGCGCCCACCTTAGGCGTCCCTGGAGCCTTGGTGTTCTTTGCTTCGGGAATTTGAGCCTTGTCAGATCCTAAAGCCTGGGCGGGCAGAGGCAGACCGATGGCGTCCTTCTTGGCGTATTGCTGCAAGGCAGAGAGTTAACAAAGGAACCCGCACTCTAAACATGCCAAAGAAAAGAAGATTACCTGTATGACTTTGTCAGCCTGCTTCCGCCTTATTTCCTGGGCGTCGTATGCCTTTTGTTGGGCTTTGGTAAAGACCCCAATCTTGGCAGGATCCACCATTATGATTGCTTGTGCTGCAAAAAAGATGATGTAAATCACTTAGTACCACAGGAATACAAACTTAAAAGGTCAGAAGGCGGGTCAAATATCAGGATCCACCACAGAAGAGATTTCACAGGCGCTGAGAAAAAGATCGTCCTTAAATTTATTCGAGTTATCAGGATTTCTGGGTACCCTCCCCATCTTAAACTCAAAGTATCTCAGAATGGCGGCTTGGGTGGTTGTCACATCCTTGGGGAGTCTTTTATTGGCAGCATTGATATCAAGGTTGTCGTTCCACACAGTAGGCAACCATGTGCTCTCCCAACCTTGCCTATGTTTTACAAAGACGAACTCATGTTTCCAACGTTTGTGATTACTCACCTTCTCCCTCGCCGTCAAAGACTTATTACGGTTGATAACAGTCAACCAGCCCTTGTCCTTCCCATTTATTTTGGAAAGGTAGTGACTCAACAAAAATGTATCCAAGGAACACTACAGCCCCTAAGGAACACTACAGCCCCTTGTAAAAGTAGTGGCGATGAAGAGGGTGAATGGCGGATTGATGAAGAAATCGAGAGCAAAATTAGAGAGAAACCGGTTGTCCTTGTACATCTGGTCATGAAACCTTTTATCTATGTAAAAACTCTTGGCTTGCTTATCTGGGCATTCAGGGGATCGTTGATTGATTGAACACCCAGAAGTGGAAGGTTGCTCTTGATCCAGTTCCTCCCCAGTCATTATGCGTACAGCAGGATGCAACAACCTGCATATAATCGGTCGCCTTTGTCACTTTCCATGGAAAGTTTATGGGAGAGTCTACCCAACTTTTTTCACTCGACGCGGACCACTCAAACCCGTCACCATTGGGTAGTATTATTGTGCGCGCCTGCCCTAACAAAGGAATGGCAACGGGCGCGTCTATGTTCGCCTCATTATTTTGGTCACTTAACATGGCCATGTTATACAACATTGGGCGGATACGTTCATCCGCCACTTCATAGGCGTGAGGATTATTTGTGGAGCAATTTTCAAAAAACAAAGAAACAGGCGAGTTGGATTGACTATTAGGGTTCTTCCACCAGTATACGAAATCACTATGGCTAATTGGGGAAGAACTCATTATTAAAGAAAAGATGAAGAAAAAACTAAACATACAAATATTATACAAGATCAAGGCGTACCTGTGAAAGATTGGATGAAGATGGGATGAAGATAGGATGAAGATTAGCTGGGAGATTATGATCCTCAAACAGCCAATTCCCTCTAATAGAACGCTTTCTCTCTCTAAGAAGCTCTCAAGTTTTTGGTAAGTGAAATGAAGAAATGGTGAAGAAATTGACGTTTTCAACACCTTTATAGTAGAAATATTGGCGTCAACCTCTCCGCGTCGTATTGTTGGGCTAAATAAAGCAACTCTGGGATAGGCCGCAGAAGCACTATTAAACAGGCCCGTTAAGATAACGCCCAACACGTGAGAAACACAGGAGGCATTAAATGTCAAGAAGCATTAAATGTCAGAAGCATTAAATGTTAGAAGCATTATCAGAAACATTAAACGTCAGATGGGCCCTCTTACTTGGCCTCCCTCTAAGGGCTTATTTAGCCCCTAGAGTCGCCCACTTCAATGAATCTATGTCCGCCCAATGCTAGGGGCTCATCCCATGCACCTGGTGGTCCATTTTACTTAGTCTGGTTCTAAGGGCTTATTTAGCCCCTAGAACCGCCAATTTCAATAATTCTATGTCCGCCCAATGCAAGGGACTCATCCCATGCATCTGGTGGTCCATTTTACTTGGTCTGGTTTCAAGGGCTAATTTAGCCCCTAGAACCGCCCATTTCAATGATTCAATGTCCGTCCAATGCAAGGGGCTCATCCCATGCATCTGGTGGTCCATTTTACTTGGTCTGATAACAATGGCTTATTTCGCCCCTAGAATCGCCCATTTCAATGATTGTATGTCCGCCCAATGCAAGGGGCTCATCCCATGCATCTGGTGGTCCATTTTACTTGGTCTGGTTCCAAGGGCTAATTTAGCCCCTAGAACCGCCCATTTCAATGATTCTATGTCCGCCCAATGCAAGGGACTCATCCCATGCATCTGGTGGTCCATTTAACTTGGTCTGGTTCCAAGGGCTTATTTAGCCCTAGAATCGCCCATTTCAATGATTCTATGTCCGCCCAATGCAAGGGGCTCACCTCACGCATATGGTGGTCCATTTTACTTGGTCAGGTTCCAAGGGCTTATTTAGCCCCTAGAACCGTCCATTTCAATGATTCTATGTCCGCCCAATACAAGGGGCTCACCTCACAAATCTGGTGGTCCATTTTACTTGGTCTGGTTCTAAGGGCTTATTTAGCCCCTAGAACCGCCCATTTCAATGAATTTATGTCCGCCCAATTCAAGGGGCTCAGCCCATGCATCTGGTGGTCCGTATTGCTTGGTCTGGTTCTAAGAGCTTCTTTAGCCCCTAGAATCGCCCATCTCATTGATTCTATGTCCGCCCAATGCAGGGGCTCATCCCATGCATCTGGTGACCCATTTTACTTGGTCTGGTTTTAAGGGCTTCTTTAGCCCCTAGAACCGCCCATCTCATTGATTCTATGTCCGCCCAACAGAAGAAAGTTTGACTCGCCCACTCTAGGGGCTGTAAGGGGTAAGGGTCCAAGCTGAAGTTTGACCCGCCCAACACAAGGAAGTTTGACTCGCCCACTCAAGGGGCTGTGAGGGGTAAGGGTCCAAGCTGAAGTTTGACTCGCCCAACACAAGGAAGTTCGACTCGCCCACTCTAGGGGTTGTAAGGGGTAAAGGTCCAAGCTGAAGTTTGACTCGCCCATCTTGAAAAATTTTGACTCGCCCACTCAAGGGGCTGAAAGGGGTAAAGGTCCAAGATGAATTTTGACTCGCCCATCTTGAAGGATTTTGACTCGCCCACTCAAAAGGCCAAAGGGGGAGTTCCAAAATGAAGTTTGACTCGCCCATTACAAGGAAGTTTGACTCGCCCACTCAAGGGGTTGTGAGGGGTAACGGTCCAAGTTGAAGTTTGACCCGCCCAACACAAGGAAGTTTGACTCGCCCACTCAAGGGGCTGTGAGGGGTAAGGGTCCAAGCTGAAGTTTGACTCGCCCAACACAAGGAAGATCGACTCGCCCACTCTAGGGAGCTGTAAGGGGTAAGGGTCCAAGCTGAAGTTTGACTCGGTCATCTTGAAGAATTTTGACTCGCCCACTCAAGAGGCTGAAAGGGGTGATGAATTTTGACTCGCCCACTCAAAAGGCCAAAGGGGGAGTCCCAAAATGAAATTTGACTCGCCCATAGTCATTTATTTTGACTCGCCCAGTCATTTATTTTGACTCGCCCACAAATCTCGCCTTTGACTCGCCCAAAGCTCGCCTAGTTGACTCGCCCGTCATGGCTCCATATTGGGGTGACGGCTGTTCAGTATTTTGGCTATATCTCCTTCGTTAGACCTTGTATCGAGGTGATTCAAAGACCTGCGGAAACCTTATCTTGAGGGCTACGACTTTAACGTTCGGACCATCTACAGAATCCTAGCTTAAGGCAGTCAAATGGGACTATGAAGTATTAAGGTGGCCAAATCCACTCGTTTCGAATCATGCCAACTTCGAAACTCTTACTTGCGTAATTCGAGGGGATAAATGTTGGCACCCAAAATATTCCCCTTGGGGTCCCACATTGTCATATTATGGAGAAAAGTCAACAAGTCAAACGACCAGTTATAAAGCGACACATGCCATTGGGAATTGCCACCCCAGGGTCCAAAAACGTCCTCTGACAGATCATCATGACTCAGCCTGGCCCAGAAAATCATAACTAGCAGGCCCAGCACGGAAAACACGGAAGGTTTTCATTTGACATCTGACAGGGTACGGGAATTACGTACCCTGCCACTGACGCCTTCTATAAATAGGCCGTTAGTCATTATTTCAGGTAACTTTCTCTCTCTTACAGAATTCTCAAAATATTCTCTCTCTCTAGATTTTATCTCCAACTGTGAGATCTGACTTGACCGTATGAGGGGTCCCTCCCGGAAAAACCCCCTGGGGCAGTCACTTGTCTTCTTTTGTAGGTCCATCAAAAGCCCAGTAGAGATTTGCAGCCAGAGCTCCTCGCCCTAAACTCGACATCTCACAGTCGACCCAAAAGAACCCGGAAACAACACCAATTGCCAGGTTCATTTTGACTCCTTTTGTGAGGTATATCTCTTCATCTTTTGGAGGTAATTTTAGTAGTTTTTGGTTTATGTAGTTCAGTTTGATGTCCTCTACTTAGAGGGTTTGCTTCTTGACTACAAGACATCTTAGTCTCTATCTATTTAGTTCGTAATTGAAAGTAGAACGTGAAGTTGATGGTTTGTGACATCAGTTCTTTTGTACGATGATATTGCAGATCTTATTCTTCAAGAGACAGTTTATAATGTAATAGTTGTGCATTCATCGACGCTATAGCAGGGTCTTCTGCAAAGAGTCTGTGATGAAAAAAATGATGAAAAGGAAGTTGTTCAGAATAGTCAAATCTCAAGTGTTTGATAGCTTTTGCATTAGAATGTTTTCTGATATTTTAGATCCGTTTATTGTTGAATTTGATATTGTTGTAGATGTTGTATGACCTATTATTTTTGAAATTTCTATTTTACCTTAAAAAGAACTTATTGACATACAATTCATCTCACATATCATTTCAATGGAAATAACACACCATAAGACCTTTTCTTCTCAGTTTATTTTTTACTTCATTTCATTTTACTTCAATGCACTTTAAGTCAGTTACATTCAGGCGAATTTAGCTTAGTTCATTTAGGAACCTTTTGAGCATTGGAAATGACACATAAACTCATATAAGACAGACTCATGTATGTGGAGTGATACATGTGAACAATAAGGTGATAACATCTATACGAAAAGAAAAACCTTCCTACCAAAAAAGTGATACATCATATATGAGGCCACCTCATAAGAAAATTTTTGATTTTTTGTGGGAACGAGAAGGGGAACTGAGACTATCTCCACAAAATTAAACAGAATTGAAATATCCTGAACTAAGCTGAATTTTTCTTAACTTAACTTATGTTTACTGAATTTACAATTAAAAAAGTAACTTTGTACATTATTTTATTTACTTAACTAATCGTAATTTTTCTTAACTGAACTAAATTTTAATGAATTAATCTAAAATTTACCGAATATTTCATGAAAAAAATTGAAGAGAACAGGGCCTTAGCCCTTTGACTGAATTAGAGTTTTGTTTTTTGCACTGAATACAATCAATTCTAAAGTAAGTGGAAAAAAAACACTCTACTGATTGTCAAACATTAATAAGTACACTGATATATATGAATAAGTAGTATCTACTTAGTAGTCTCTAATAGATAATCATAAAAATAAAAAAAATGTATTATTTTTCACTGAAATAAGCTGAACTGAATTGCACAAGACTAAACTGAGCTGAACCGAATTGAATTGTAATATATGATAGAATAAAAGTACATTAATGATATTTCCAAAAAAAAAAAAAAGTACATATCAATGAACTAAATTGATATGAAATGAAAACAACTGAACTGAACCAAACATTAAGGGCTCGTTCTTTTCACTTGGAAACTGGAACTGGTAACTGGAAAAAACGGAACAAAACTTGGCAAAACTGGTGAAAACTGGAAAGTCTAACTGGTAACTGGTGATAACTGGGAGAAACTAGGTCAAACTGGTGAAAACTGGGAGAAACTGGGACAAACTGAAATTTTTTTATTTTTGATAATAATAATAGTAATAATAATAATAATAATAATAATAATAATAATAATAATAATAATAATAATAATAATAATAATAATAATAATAATAATAATAATAATAATAATAATAATAATAATAATAATAATAATAGTGTTGAACCATGATTGTTTTGATGATGACAAACTAAATTAAGTTAAATAAAATATAATACATGTTAATTGAACTATCCATTTAATATCATGAAGTTACTAATGTGTTTATGCAAGCTTGTAGATTAGTTCATATTGATAGGTTGAAGCATGAAGTTGCTACACAACAATGGAGATGACAATCAATCTTGAAGACTTATAAGCTCTACATTTTAATGGTTATATTTATTAGAGCTCATTTGTTAAAGTTCTTAAAGATGAAGTTAAGTTGATTACTTAATTAGTTGGGCAAACTAAATAAATAATTTCAGAGAAACGTTCTTATATTGAGGAACGTGACTATGGAGTATTCCTTAGGTGAGACGTTACCTATTGAAAGACTATCGTTTACACGTACATTAATTATTTCCTAAAAGATTATTATTTTGGTAAAAATATTATATTTACTAGATAATATTTTTACTTGAGAATATATTGATCTTTTATATAGAAAAGTTATATCTTACATATGGGAGGATTTTATTTTAGAAATATTCAGCTTTTATTATATACTATATAGTGACCGAAAATATTAGATACTTTCCTAGGGAAAATTTGTCTATTATTTGGTAATATATTATCTTGATAGAAAAAATATTATTTGATCATTATTGTTTTGAAAATTCTACCGGTTTGATATATATTTTTTGGGATATTTATTTTTGATATCTTTGAGCTCAAAAAGTATTATTTACAAAGATATTATTTTTAGGTGAATTAAAAATCCGAATTTCAGTTTTATTTTCGGAAAACCTATTTGCCTATATAAAGAGGAGTTATCTATCTTTTTAAGTAAGCGATTTTATAACCCCTAAGTGTTCATATTTTCAGAGAGATATATTTTGAGAGGACACTAAATAAAGTTTGCCTAAGTAATTAAAGGATCATATTAACAAATTCTAAAAGAGCTATAAAATTAAATTGTACAATACACTTTTGAGAGGTTGAGAGGTAAACAATATTCCTTAGAGTTAAGGATAGCTTGGATTAGTGTCCAAGGGGTTAGGCTTAGATCAGAGTAATTGGGTCTAAGTTCGTTTGGCTTGAATCAGAGTAATTGGGTTCGAGTTCGTGACTTCAATCAGAGTAATTGGGTTGGAGTGAATTGGGTTGAACCAGAGTCGGTTTGATCGAGTTGTCCTACAGATTAATGAGAAGAAGTAGTCATTGAAAGTCCTTCGGGCCGTGGTTTTTCATCCTTTGTAGTTTCAAAGGGTTTTCCACGTAAAATTGTGAGTGCTTTCATTATTCCTTCTATTTGTTTATTAGCTTTATCTAACGTTGTTCTTTGTTTCAGTATACGTTCCTTAAGTCAACGTTCCTTAAAGTTAGTAACAATCCAAAAGTACAACAATTGTTCTAAATAGTTTAAATTCCGCAAAAAATTTTAGAACACAATTCACTCCCCACTCCTCTTGTGTTCTACCGTGCTACTAACAAATAGTAACTTTAACAATTATATTAATTATAATAGTAATAGTAGTAAATATATAATAATAATAATAATAATAATAATAATAATAATAATAATAATAATAATAACAATAATATTATTATTATTTTTAATTTTATTATTATTATTATTATTATTATTATTATTATTATTATTATTATTATTATTATTATTATTATTATTATTATTATGTTTAATAATTTTATGCATATATTTATTTTATATTTTGATTTAAAATCTTTTATATTTAAGTATTATGTTTAATATGTCAAAATATCAAAACTGGACTTAACTGGGAGAAATTGGGCAAAAATGGCTCAAACTGGGAAAAACTTGGAGAAAAACTGGACAAAACTGTATTTTATAACTGGCAACTGGTAAAAACTGGGACAAACTGGAGAAAATTGGACAAAACTGAAAATCAGTTGAAAAAAACATACCCTAAGTAAGTGGAAAAAAACACGAATGATGATGATAACAATAGCAACCATAAATAACTATCATAATAAATATTATGAAATATTCATTCGTGCAATTATAATAATGACGATGATAGGAAATAAATAATTACAACAACAACAATAATACTAGTAACTAACCTCTACTAGTTAATATTTATTCATAAGTATATTAGTCTGATTGAGTGAGTAACCTTTGCTAATTGAATAAATAGTATAATTTAGTAAAATGAGTTTATAAAAAACGGCCAACAAGGATAGAATGTGCAAAATGACCCCATGTAAGTTGTAACATTGTAACGTCGTCCACCTATATAAAGGTAGAGGATGGGGTACAGAAATGCGGGTACCCACATATATATAAACACAACAACACTCAGTTTCAGCGTGGAAACTATTTGTTTTTTTTTTTTTTTGGTTCACCACAAGAGTATTTACCGTCGTCTACATTGACTATTTTCCCGCGTTAATTTGTAGACACTAGGGCTATCAAAAGCTGACACGACACGACAACACGACACGAACCGGACACGAACGTAGCGGGTTAGTGTTGAGAGGTGTCGACCCGTTTAATTAAATGGGTCGACACGAGAAACACGTTTAGTTAAATGGGTTAGGTTAAGGTTGAGATTTCCGACACGAAAGCAACCTACTTACGACCCGTTTAATTTAAATAGTCAAATGTTAAGTTCAAATAATTTGGAACAACTAAATAAATTGATAGAATCTCAATTATCTTGAACATTTTAATAGTTTTAAGCTACTTAATGTACATTATATATGCTTAAGACTTAAATTTTTAGATAAATTTTTATGTTTTTCTCATATTTCAATTAGTTTAGAAAATAAATAAAGATAAACGGGTTAACGCGTCATTAGCGGGTAACACGATTATTAAACAGGTCAGGTGCAGGTCAAGGATTTCCGACACGATTAATAAATGGGTTAGGTTTGGGTCAAGGGATTTTCGACCCATTTAATCTTGACACGAACACGAACACGACACAACCTGACCTATTTGACAGCTCTAATAGACACTTTAAAAGGTGGGATAGCTAGCCAAGAGATTTAAGTCTGCTCAATGCCCAAGGCAAAATTTGAACTCTCGACCTTGGTTAAAGATGGATGAGTCCAAAATAATGTGTGCTTAAGCACACGTTTAGTGCGTCATACCTTCTAAGTCCCTACCTCTGTCCTATACTCCTTGAACTTGTCGTTCTGATGCTCACTCTACTCGGGTAATCTCTCTAGTTTCGACACTTAGGGCATGTTTTTTTCAACTGATTTTCAGTTTTATCCAATTTTGTCCAATTTTTTCCAGTTTGTCCCAGTTTTCAGCAGTTACCAGTTACAAAATACAGTTTTGTCCAGTTTTCCCCAGTTTTGCCCAATTTCTCCCAATTTAGTCCAGTTTTAATGTTTTGACATATTAAACATAATACTTAAAAATAAAATATTTTAATTAAAAATATAAAAATAAATATATGCATAAATTAATAATAATAATAATAATAATAATAATATGAAAATAATAATAATAATAATAATAATAATAATATTATTATTATTATTATTATTATTATTATTATTATATAATATTATTATTATTGTTATTTTTTTTATTATTATTACTATTAATAATATATAATAATAATAATATTATTATTATTATTATTGTTATTTAATAATAATAATAATATTAATATTAATAATAATAATAATAATAATATTATTATTATTATTATTATTATTATTATTATTATTATTATTATTATTATTATTATTATTATTATTAAAAATAAAAATTTCCAGTTTGACCCAGTTTCTCCCAATTTTCACCAGTTATCAGTTGGACTTTCCAGTTTTCACCAGTTTTGCCCAATTTTGTCCAATTTCTCTCAGTTACCAGCTGAAAAGAATGAACCCTTACTGGCTTACTCAAGACATTCTACCAAAAAACCCACCACAGTAATTAAAATAAATAAAAGTTGAAGCCCAACGTGATTAATTCTATGTTCCTAGAGGTGCCGGGACATGTTCGGAAATCAATAGGAAGAAGACCGCAAGAGAATAGACTTTTAATGGTCTCTTTCCACATCTCACTATTCTCTTATTTGTGTTGGAAACAGACACCCATTTTATACATGGAAAATTTTATCGCCCACCATCCATTTAAGTAGGAATAATGAGGTTTCATACTTGCAAATAATGTAGAAAAAGAATTTCAAACATTAAATCACTAGCTGTTACAAAATTATTGTCATTAATTTTGGTGTCATTATTCCAACCGTTCTGAGGTTAGAAATACTAGTGTCTATATAAGGAGGGACGTTATAAGTTTGGGATTAATCATATATGGGTGTGTATTCTATATAAGAGATAGAAAGAGTCACTATGTAAATTGGGCAAGTGACCCTGTAGGGGGCGCATCCTATGAAGGGAATGTCAAAGAAAACACTTAGTGGGCTTGAATTGAGCTGTGGGATAAAGTGTTAATAAAGATAGAGGGTTTCACATTGTGTATCTCGTGAAGGTTGTGTTGTTAACTATAAGGTTGATGCATTTATGTTAGATCGTGGATGTAGTTACAGCCCATCGAGTTGGAGTCGAATCACGTTATATTGTTGTGTTGTTATTGTCTTTTGATTTATTTGTTTGTCTCGAACTTGGATGGATGAACTTTCGTAAAATTGCCCAAGTTAGGCTCTGTTAGTTCTACTTAGTTTTATTTCACTTAAATTCATTAGTTCAATTCAATTCAGTTCATGTGTAACTTTATACCTTAAATAGTTTTTTTGTTACAAAATAAATTCATGACGATAACTATATCATGGAAAGATTTTAAAGAATACTTCAAATAAGTGCAATATTGAATAAATTTGAATGAGTTTTAAACGGTTAAAGATAAAGTTAAAAATATCATTTCAGTTTTTTCTAGTTGAAAAAGAAATGAAAGCTTTAAGTGAAGACCAAAGTTTACTTATTTGGACGAACATTAAAGACCAAAAGTTTTCACTCTAAGAAAAAAAAAAGACCAAAAATTTACTTTTTACTGCTCAACCCCGCCAAGTCACCGGCTATTGCCGGTTTCATAAACCCCAGAGTAAATATTTTTTTAAAATTAATAAAAAAGAATCTAATGAATGAGTACTCCCTGCTTTTAGTCCCTTATAAAAACATCACCACTTAATTCTCTCCATTTGAAGCTACTAATCACATAAAACTTCGTTCACCTCCAAAACACACAACACTACTCTCTACTTCTATCCTCCTCACAAAACCCACCATTTTCTCTTTCTCCTCATTTTCAATTTATGGGTCCTTTTTTACTTTTTCATTAATTCGGTGTTGGATAATTAATTAATTTTCTAAAAATCAGGAGAGATAGAGAAAAAAAATGATGGAATTTGAAGACGAGCACGAGGAAATGGAAGAGGAAGATCAGGAGGAAGAAGAAGAGGAAGAAATGGCAATAACACCAACATACAAATCAACTGAGAAATCATCATTATCATTATCCCAACAAAAACCCTTAACGGCGGCACGTTACCGTGAGTGCTTAAAAAACCACGCCGTCGGTATGGGTGGTCACGCCGTTGACGGTTGTGGTGAGTTCATGCCAGCTGGCGTTGAAGGTACTCTCGACGCTCTCAAATGCGCCGCTTGTAACTGTCACCGTAATTTCCACCGCAAAGAAATCCTCCATTTCGACGCTTCTTCTCCTCAAAATCAACTTTCCGTTTATACTCCCCGGGCCCACCCACCAGCACCACCTCAGCACCCTCCCTACCATCCCCACCCTCATCAGGTGTACAATCTCTACCGTACACCCAGTGGGCCCACTCCTTCACCGGGGTACCTACACGTGTCCGGTGGAGGTGGGGTGAGGCCGTTGGGGTTACCGTTACCGTCACCGTCACCGACATCTGAAGGTGAGGGTGACGGAATGATGATGAATATGGATATGAATATGAATACGACATCGTCTTCGGGGAAAAAGAGATTTAGGACAAAGTTTAGTCAAGAGCAGAAAGAGAAGATGATGGAACTTGCGGAGAAGCTAGGGTGGAGGATTCAGAAACAAGATGAGACGGTCGTACAGCAGTTTTGTAATGAGATGGGTGTTAAGCGTCATGTTCTTAAGGTTTGGATGCACAACAACAAACACACTCTTGGTAAGATCAAACCCTAATGTATATGGCTAATTACCCTTATTTTATAAGGAAGTTACCAGTTTCAGAAGCATTATTGGTTATTAATTAGAAATGGGTGTAATTGATTATTGCTAGTATGTAGTAATATAGTATTTGGTTAGTTAATTAAGAAGAGTCTGGTTTTTAAGGGAGCAGTTACTTATTAGGGAAATTTGTAGTTTGTTCATTGCTAGTACTATTACTACTTGTTAGTCATGATTATTCTCTCTCATCTATGCAAAAATGGGGCTCCTTAGACTAAGTATTGTCCCTCCTTTATATATATACTCTCTAATGTTATTTATGATCATATGGTGGAATTTGATGTGTTTCTCCCTCTTTCATTGGGGTTGTGTTTGTTATGGATTTGAGTTTGTTGCTTGACAACAAGTGAAGTCTTATTACAGTACTTGGCTAGCTAGATGGTAACATTAGTATGAATGATTTAAAAGATTCCAGGATCTTCGTGTGTATGATTCCATGAGTGAAATGAATGACTGAATGTGTTTGTACACAAGCAAGTAAGGTGATGTTAATTAATGTGAGTGATGAGTACATGTACTAATAATAGTAACAGACTTTTATTGCATCATCACAATTGCTAGCTCCACTATTTGTACTCTACTTCAATTCTAGCTACCCTTGTTATTAAGAATCTTCAACTGATTAATTAGCTATTTGAAATGCACTCTTTAATCTATCCATAATAATCCCATCCTCATTAAGGTTTATATATATCTGTCTGGTGTTGTCTAGCTTCATCATTATCTGAAATGAATCTGAGAGGCAAATGATGATGAGAATCTCTGAGCAACAGCAACCCAGCCAGCCAGGTTTTGGGTTTCGATCATCAATTTTGCATTTACTCAAACTCACGGGCATATGCCATATGGATATGGGTACTTGAAAAGTGTCCCTGCTTAATTATTATATATGCTGCAACTGAAACTCTGAAACTGCTTCTATCCATCAGTTTTCATTTCCTCTGATCTTCATTTCTTTCTTTCCCTACATTTTTTCTTTTAATTTTCAACATTTAATTTAATTTTAAATTTTTTTTATAAAAATAGTTAAGAAATCAGTGGTGGTACTATGATTGACGCAGTTCCTGTGACTTTTGAGGTTAGGGTACCTGGGAAATGCAAGTGTTGAACAAGGGTAGCTACCTTCTTATTGGCATCGTCAGGCGTCATCAGCTAATACTTCTTCATACTATATACTTTACTGAGTATTTTATTTACTCTTAATAAGTATGTTTCTGTTACATTTCTCTTGGGAAAGAGGAATTGTCTTCAACCCTTGTATATTGAGGGACTCAGATCCAATGTAGGGGTGTTTTTGTTCTATGTTCGAGAAGCTCCATAGATCCAAATTAAAGCTTTTTATTTGGTCGCGAAATTATATTCTCATCCCCATTTTAATTAAAGAATTTCATTTTGCTTGCCCTTTAATTTTATTATTCATTATTTGATTAATTTCCTACTTCCAGTTCCAGTTCCAGTCCTGAGTCCACGATAGATAGATCACATACATGTGGGCACACCCAGAAACATCAATTTTTCTTCTGGGGGAGCAGAAAAAGACTATTTTCCAAGTTTAGAACCAACTTGTGCTACCATACAAATAAAACAACACTCAATTGTGTCACCCACTTACCAGCAGGCAGCATTCAAAATCATAGCTATATATCCTTAACTCGTTTTGTTTTCAAAAGATTCACTTTCGAGCTTGCTTGTTGCATCAATTCTGGCAAACTTCAAGCAAGCTCCTTGAATAGCCTTCTTTGACCTTGTATGTTTCTTAGATAGATTTCAAATTATTACTTTGACCCCCATTGTTATTTTTCATCTCATATACATACATAATACTACTTGAGTAGATGTATGCTGTGATGGTTCATTCACAGCCAAGCAGCACCAATAAATTTACATAACTTGCTAAAATTGCTCATCTTTATTTTTCTCGTTTGGGTTACATTACATTATAGGTTGAGTGTTTTCCATCAGTAATGGAGAGAGAGAGAGAGAGAGAGAGAGAGAGAGAGAGAGAGAGAGAGAGAGAGAGAGAGAATAAGTATAGTGGTCCATCCTCACAGTACAGTAGTCCTGTTGGTGTTAGCTTATTAGCACATACACATGATCTTCTCTGCAAAAATTAATTTGTAAGGGTCATTGAATAGGAGCGGGGTCCTGTACTGTGTATACTGTTTACTGTATAGTATGTAGCGTGTTGTGAGTTATATTTCCAATCCAAGCTCCAATAAGGTATGCATACATGCAGTAGTGCAGATGAAGCTGGCTGTCATATATATATATATATATATATATGATAAAATTAAATTATTATGTTGTTGAGAGTAAATAATTTCATATGATTTGTATGCACATACTACCTAGCTAGCTAAATCCAATCCAATCCAATCAACAATCAGATTTCACCATATATAATGTAAATAGCCTGTAAACCCTTACAATATCAATCGTTAGTTCATCATATATAGCGCAATTTGGTTAAAACCACCTAAAACGTTTCAAAGTTTGTCCAGTACCCCCTGAATCGTTGCTATTTGGTGAGTACCACCTTAAATCTTTATTCCGCCGTACAACTCACACCTTAATTGATTTTCTGGGCAAATCCTTAACTTTACTGACCGTTATACCCTCACGTGTGCCTGACATGACAACTTAACTATCCTATTTGACCAATTAATTAAATTGTTTGACCAAATAAATGCTAATTCTTAAGAAACTAATCCCCCACCCAGTTTAAAAACACGACTATTTATTTTCTCTCTTTCCTTTCTTCCTCTCCATTCTCTCTATCTGCCATTGTCGTGAACACCATCTCCAAACACCATCTCCAAGTGCCTCTCCAACAATTTCCAGGTAAATAAACTTCTCCGTTTTTGTTTTCTTCTTCTCCTCTTTTCTTTTCCTCTGTCTCTCTCTCTTCTCTTTTTCTCCCCCAATTTTTCACCGGTTTAAAAATTGTTTGATTTTTAAGGTGATGCCAAGCTCTAATTCAACCCATTCTTCATGGCCTCCAACTTGTAAATGCAAGAAAAGGGCCTCACTTGTCAAATCGAAGACAAAGAAGAACCCGGGGAGACCTTTTTTTGGATGTGGGGATTATGATCCTTTAACCCAAACTCGAAAATGTGATTTTTTCATATGGTATGACCAGGAAATGACAGAATGACAGAGGTTATTCTCAATTGAACTGATGGATGAGAACAAAAATTTGCAAACTGAGGTGGGACGGTTGATTGCTGAAAATGGTGTCCAACTAATGGAGATTCAGAAATTGAAGGCCAAGGGTATTGAGAGGTCAAGTGAGCTGAAGAAACTGAAGATTAAAATGAAGAAGATGGGTCATATTTTGTCCACCCTTTGGGTGGTACTGATTGGAGTTGTGATGTTAATGTTTGTGTTGGTTTGCAAAATATAGGTGGTAGTTTGTGTGATGTATGGTAATGTAACCTGTGATGAGAGGTGTTGTGGTAGCAATTAGGGTGTTGTGTTTTGTGGTTTTAGTCATGAGTGTTGTACTAATGCAATTGTATAAGCAACCTTTTGGTATGAAATGAATTGTTGGTGAATGAAAATGTGTTTGCTATGAAATGAAGATAAGCATAGGAATTCTGTAAATACTTGCCAATTGTTGAATTTCATTTAGTTCTCAAAATTTCCATACAATTGCAATGATACCAGGCGCAATACCAGACTTTGAACATGTTCAAAATACGAAACGCCACTAAGTTCAAATACCATACAAACACTTCTAAATCCTCAAAACACCAAATACCATAGTTCTGTAAGACATCTAATGTACTAAATCAAAATACAACAAGTAGTTCTCAAAACGCCATAGGCTTAAGCAATCAAGGCTTCCATGGAGGCCTCTCAGAAGTTGATGGTGTTGTTCCTGCTGTTGCTGTTTGTGACTGAGATGGGGTAGGTTGAGGTGGTGGCATGTCTGAGTGGCTCCCTTGCTCTTGGCTTGACTGAGATGGGGTAGGTTGAGGTGGTGGCATGTCTGAGCCATCTGTATTGAAGTCCCCAAAGTTGACATCATGAGTTGGGCTGTGCTCACCAGTCCTCTCATCATTGACAACCTACAAAAAATAACAACAATATCAGTCCTCTCAGCATTACTAACTAAAACCAACTTACAAAAAATACAAGGAAATCACACTTACAGTCTTCTTCTTCTTATGGTATTTAGGAACTCTCTTGTAGGCTCCAGCTGGTAATGGGGGCCTCCCACCTTTAGACTTAGGCTGAGGTTCAAGTAAAGGATCAGTTGGTTGCTCACTTGATTGGTCATTTGAGTCTTTCTTCTTGCAGGTTCTGCTATTGTGACCAAGAACTCCACATGTCTTGCATTTGTTAGGCTTGAACTTCCTCTTCACCCTCTTCCTTTCCTCTGCCTCTCCTGGTTCCAAATTCCTCTTCTTCTTAGATGGCCTCCCAGGCATGTTTCTATGAGCAGGTGGCTCGGCTTCAGTCTCATTAGAACTCTTCTCCCAATGTTTCATACCAGGCATGGCATGCAAAGGAACACCATATGCAGCACAGAACTTTTCCTTGCTATATGACTCATGTATGAAGCTTATAGGACTCTTCCTAACATACTGTAGGCACTTACAAGCATGGGGACAAGGTATACCACTAAGGTCCCACCTATAACAAGTACAAGTCTTCTTAGCAAGGTTCACAACCACACGATCATCTCTATGCATTACCTCATACTCATCTACTCCTGCAGGGATTAGTGTGCAATTCCTTGACTCTGTATCAGCCCACTCAAGCCTCTTCAACACATTGGGCATGACTGTTCCATTGTAATCCTTAATCCCCTCCCTTTTGGCAAAGTGTCTTTGCATCACATACCTTCTAATCCACCCCATAAGGGTTAAAATAGGCTTATCCCTAGCCTCTCTCAGCACATTATTAAATGACTCACATATGTTATTCAACAACATATCAAACTTGGGCAGAGTTGAGAATGCATGTCTTGACCAACTTTTTGGGGGGATACCACTAAGATATGTGTATGCTTGCTTAGATATTAGCTTAATCCCCTCCATATATCTATTAAAATCCTCCTATACATTTTAGAAAATGAAAGCAAGCACAACATCCGAATGCATTACACACACAACATGACACAGTTTACATGCCTAAGAAAAACAAAACAAAATACTTGCCTTAGTTGTTGCTGTAGCTGCTTGCCAAAAGGCCTCCTTAAAAGCCTTTCCAGGAAACTGGGTCTTGAAATTTTCCCAAATATGCCTAACACAAAACCTCAAGAAGGCATGAGGAGCTGCTATTGCAAAGGCCTCTAACAATCCCTGCAAAAAAAACCAAGACAGTTAGTGTGACTATCTATGCACATAAACATAGACAATAATGTGACAAATACAATCTTACCTTTTGCCTATCTGACATAAATGTCAGGTTTTCATCATCCATTTCAAGATCTTGCACAAGCAATTTCAAAAACCAGCTCCAAGAATCCTTTGTCTCTACCTCTACAACACTCCAAGCAATAGGGTAGATACTGTTGTTTGGATCAACACTTACTGCTACCAATATCATTCCAGGATAGGCTCCTTTCAAATGGCAGCCATCCACTCCAATTAATGGCCTACAACCAGCCTTAAACCTTTCCTTCCAACCTTGCAAGCAAACATACATCCTCTGAAATACTGGAATAGGCCTATCTACACTGTCAACCACCACAGCTACATTACTACATGGGTTGTATTTGATGATTGCATCTTTGTAGTCATACACCCTCTTGTACTGATCTTCACAAGCTCCATAGATTAGGTACTTGGCCCTGCATCTTGCATTCCAACACAAGTAATAGCCTGCAGACAACCCAGTGTCCCTCTCCACTTGAGCTTTGAAAGCAGCAAGCTTCCAAGTTGGATCTGCCCTCCAGTTAGCAATATAAGTTCTAGCTAGGAATGCTACTGTCAACCTCTTACTTTTACTGTCTTTCTCACAGATATGAGTAGGCATGACAATCCTGATTTGGAAGGTCTCCTCGTCTGGCACCTTCACACTAAGTACCTTGAAGAAACAACTGAACACCACACACTTACACCCTCTCTTCCTACCTCTAATCAGTGGACAAGGACACCTCTTCAAGCAATAAACACTCACCCTCTTCTTATCATTATGCATATAGAAGTAATCACATCTATTTTGTACTGCATGAACCCTTAAAGCCTCCCTTAACACTTCATTATTTGGAAATTGCAGCCTTCTATGGAAGGTGATTGGCTTATTGAAATCAGTTCTAGGGTTGAAAGTATCATATGGATCTCTCTCTTCATCACTCCCTACCAAACTCTCCAAATCATCACTGCCATATGTTTCTGGGTCACCAACAAATGGACCAGGTCTTTCCTCTTCTGAATTTGAGCCAGGATTGAGTGGTTGTTCTGGTTGTTGTGGTCCTTGTTGGTGTTGTTGCTGATGATGTGGTTGTGGTTGTGGTTGTTGGACACTAAGACTGTGGTTGACTGCCCCTAACAGCCCTTCCCTCACTGATTCAGCTCTCCAGTCAAAGTTCACCTCATTAGCAAACTCCCCATACCCATCAAAATCAGAATCACTTGAATCTGTGTCATCATTTTCAAACTCACTGTGACTTGATAGTTCTTCATCATCATCATCAAAATCATCCTCAACATCACCCTCAACACCCCTAGTGAATGGTTTGGAGCTGTAAGTCACTTTCTCTTTCCCTTTACCCTCCACAGTTTCCTTTGATCTATTTATCTTGGATTGTTTTTTGGTTTTTGGTTGAGGATCTGTTTGTGGTTGATTTTTCTAAGCTAGGGATGATTTCTTTGGGGCTGAAAATGGTCTTCCAGCAGTCTTCACTTGTGGTCCAGTCCTCCTAAATGAGTTGCTAGGGTTTTCTGAATCTTTCAGGAGGATATTTGGTTGCTGAGCTGAGGTGGAAGGGAGGTCAGCTGAGCTAGCTTGTGTAGTTGTAAATTGAGTTGAATGCTGGGAGGTTATTTGACTACTTGGTGTAAATTTTGAGTTATGGCATTGTCCTCTGTGGTCCCCAACATTGTCCCCATCATCATCTTCTTCATACCCATCATCATCAGCATCAGCATCAACAACATACACATCAACCTAACCCTGATCATTTTTACTTGCCACTAAACCCCTTATATCTTCATCATTCACAATCCTTTGCCTGTTCTTAGCCAAACTAAAACCAGATTTCCTATTGAACCACATCTCAAACTCCCCTGGATATTTTAAAATATCTCTACACCACCTCACAAGGTCAAAATAACAAGCCTCACTTTCCACAGTTATGTATAAACATCCCCCCTCATAACTAAGCTTGCCCCCTTTACTGTATTTCCAACCACCACCATAGTGTACCCTAAATACTATGTCACTTTCAGGGCCTTGAGGGATAAGCGGCCTGTGTTTCTTTGCATTTACACCCATGACCTAAAACAAATGTCTTGGAATAATTAAGGGGAGGGGATGGTAATTTCAGAATGCAAAACACAAACACAAACTTCAATTCATACATTAAACAACTTAATAAATTAACAATTACACATAAAACAATCCCATTACATCAATAAACTAATAAGCAACCAGCATCATTGAACATCAAAAAAACACATTTTTTTGCATGCAAGTTGGGCATACCTTTTTCACCCAGATTCTCTTTCGAAGCTTTGAAATCAGTCTTCTTTCGCTTTATCTCCTTTCGCCAAGATTCCTTTCACTGAGACAATGTCAGGTTTACAGAGAGAGATAGATGACGAGAGAGAGAGAGAGATGACGAGAGAGAGAGAGATGGCAAAGATGGAGATACAGAGTGCAGAGGAAGAAGATGGAGTGATGTATGAGAGAGAAAGAGAGTGTGAATTTAATTTTAGGGTAAATGCGTGTGGGTGGGTGGGTAAAAAAATTTTGATTTCTTTTTCTGTCAATTTCTTTTCTGTTTGACTGATTTGTATTTCTTTTAATTATTTGGTCAAATAGGATAGTAAAATTAAAATGAAAAAAAAAAAGGATAGTTCATTTAAGTTGTCATGTGAGGCACACGTGAGGGTATAACGGTCAGTAAAGTTAAGGATTTGCCCGGAAAATCAATTAAGGTGTGAGTTGTACGGCGGAATAAAAATTTAAGGTGGTACTCACCAAATAGCAACGATTCAGGAGATACTGGACAAACTTTGAAACGTTTTAAGTGGTTTTAACCAAATTGCGCTCATATATATGCTCCCCTAGTAACCTAGCTATATGGCCTGACTTTATCGTGAATCTGATCTACGACATACACATGACATATATAGTACGGACTACCTGGTGCTACACCTAGTGATGATTTTGTGAATAAAACCAAAATTCAATGTCACTAGCCTGTCCAAATATGTTTTTCTGGTAGCTAGCTAGTGTGCGTGGATTTTTGTTGTCCTAATTAATAATTTAATTGCTGCGTGCTCATATATATGAAACTTCAAACTTTGGAGGAGGTGTAACTTGTAAGTAGTTGCGTGATTCCTCACTATATATTGGCCTGTGCAATTGTGCATAGGACTGTCTGTCTATCTGTTCGTTAAGTTCATGTCAAATTCACATAACCATGCACGCAAACCATGGCTAACAAGTAACAACATATGAGTCCGATCACTCTAGCTAGCTCACATGCATTGTTGGTCTCATTAATTATCACAAAAACTCGAATGAGCAAGGTGGTCTCAAGGTGAGGCGCCTCATACAAGCATAACGTCAGCAGCATGACGTCATGCTTGGTTATAAATAAATGTGGCCTCACGATTACCATAAAGCCGCTTTATAAGAGACTTATTGTACTATTATAATATTGCATGCGGCGGGGCAAACATAGTTAGGGTGCGTTCTTTTCCACTTATTTCCACTTATTCTCACTGATTGAGTAAGGTCCTGCCACTGATTCTCACTGATTGAGTAAGGTCCTGCCACTGATTTCCACTGATTGAGTAAGGTTCTGCCACTGATTCTCACTGATTGAGTAAGGTCCTGCCACTGATTTCCACTGATTGAGTAAGGTTCTGCCACTGATTCAATAAGGTTCTGTCACTGATTCTGTGAGTAGGAATGTGGGTCCTGTCACTGATTTACACTGATTGAGTAAGGTCTTATCACTGATTCAATAAGATCTAGCCACTTATTTTCACTGATTGAGTAAGGTCTTACCACTTATTTTCACTGATTTAGTAAGGTCCAATAAGTAAAAAGAACACACACTTATTATACCCTTTATTTTATATTAGAAGGTTATATATACTCTCTTAGAAGAATCTAAACAATCATGTTTGGAAGTGAAGAGTGTAGATATTATTAGGACTCAATAATGCACATCTTTATTTTTTTTCCATTGATTTTGTAATCTCCTATTCTATCGATCCGAGTTGTGACAATTCAATATATTAGTTCCTTCATCATCGTATTCCTGCAGCTTTAGCGAATCAAATCTGAAAAAGGGAACTACAAAAGGACAATTTACTATTTAATTCCATGACATGAAGCCAGAGTTTTGTCCTTTTTACTATTTATAAGATTCTCGTTCCAAATTATGCACCTTTAAAGTGCTCGTTTGGTTGAATATGGGAAGTAACTTCCCATAGGAAGTACAAATTCATAGGAAATAAAAATTTATGGGAATTGCTTTTTTTTTGTTTGGTTGAATAAAGGAATTATAAATTCATGGAAAGTAATGTGGAAAGTCACTTACCTAGGGGAGACTAGGTAAGCAACTTTCCCCATTATATGGGAAGTTATTTCCTGCAGGAAGTAAGTTCCTATGTTTCTTTTGTCAACCAAACAATAAAGAAATTCACACTTCCCAAGAATTAGCACTTTTCATATTTTCTAGTTATCAACCAAACGATCACCAAACCTTTTGCGTGCCATTGCTCATTGGAAAAAGGACTTGGCGAAGAAGAGGGAAAAAAATAATAAAAAAAAGAAACAAAATGGAGATGAAGTTAATTTTGCTTTTGCACTGCCATGCACCATTATACTCCTCTCCTACGATGGAGATGCGTTTTTCAACGGTGGATGAAACTGTTTTAGAAAGAAGAAATAATGTATATCTAATCCCAAGGAATAATAATTCAGGTCCAGACATTCCTTTTGTCACCTCAACTTAGTACTTTAATTTGGTCCAAGGTTCGATACTCGAGACTCTTCTTTCAATGTGGCAAAGTGGACACCATTTGATCGATTTCACCTAAATAATTACGCGTTAAATGTGTTTAAAGTGTTGAGAAAATAAGTACTCATTTCACCAGCATACTTTTTTTTTTCACATCTCAACATGTTTTACAAAGACATGAAACAATTTGAGCATAATTAATTACATATGTCTAATGTCACATGATACTCACGGTGTTTCATTTTAACTTTTGCGGTTTTGTTTTTTTTTTCTCTGCTTTAGTTTAGGTTAGTTGAATTTAATTTTTCAACATATGTTTTTGTTCACGTATTACCAGAAGTTCAGTTCAAATGAGTTTAGGCGAAAAGAACACAATCTTGTTCATCCTTTTCCAAAGTCATTCACCTCTATTCATTTCGTTTTTTCCTTCTTCTTACTTTTCCTGAACATTTGTTTTTGTATTCATTTTATTTTGTTTTGGCAAAAAAGATGAACATAATTAACAAAGAGATATCTCTATGCACAATCCCATATATTCAATGAATTAATTCGTATAGGTGCTCTTAGGATTTCAGGACGCTTGAACCCCTAATAATCTGTTATTGCAAGTTATAGCTTATTTACCAATTTTGTCAAACAACTGTTGATTACTTTTTCTTTTTACTATAACCAAGATCCTCTTATTTACATCTTTGATCCTCTAGAATTCACCTGGTTGGAGAGAAAATGACATGTCGATCAGTCCGATGCTAAAAACACAGGTAAGATACAAAATAAAGTCTTCCACCTTCACGTTGAAAGGAAAATGTAGGAAAGGGAAACTCTTACTCAGGGGCTCCTGAAATGGGCCCATTGACATACATGTCTCCAGGTTTGATTGGGCTTTTATGCGCCCTTTTCTGTTGTTTGGTCCCTTTCTTGTTTCCCAGCACTCGTACCTTTATGGACCTACTTTTTTCCGCAGGCCCATGTGACTTTGTTATTTACTGGTTTTTGTTTTTTTAATTATACGACTTCAATAAACTAACTTCTTTTTTTTTCGAGGGACATTCAATAAACAAACTTTTTAACAGTCTACTTAATTACTTACTGTCGATTAGTTGTCTAAACATAGATTTAATATTCTTCTAGTATCATTGGTAATTAATCGAGCAACAGACAATCTTAATTAGTCACTATATTGAAAATGTGACTATTGTTTCCAACTCATTCAATAATGAACATGACTAAAATATGCAAGTAAGTATCATTTTGACTAACGTAAATACACTTATAAATCAATTAGAAATAAAATTTCCAAAAAGGAAATGAGAGAGAGGTAACATACATGGTGGACCATTAGTTGTAATTAGGGCTATAAACTAGTTGAGCTCATGTTTTGTGAGCTCGATTGGTTTAGGTTCGATTAGATAAATGAGTTGAGCACGAGTCGTTAAACGAGACAAGCTCAAGTCAAGTTTGTTTACGAACATATAACTTTTAAAAATATATTAATAAAATTTATACAATCATTACTTATGTTAAATAGTAATATAATGGGGGTATTTGGATGTTGGCTTGTGGGGTGGCTTTTGGCAAAATTGGATGTTTGACCAGTCCACCATCCAATATTGGTGTTTGGATGTTAGCTTGTGAGATTGACTTTTGGGTTCCCACAAGCCAACTTTTGAAAAGCCAAGGAGGTTGGCTTATGGGTATTGGCTGGTGGCATTAATGTAGTCCAATGACATAATAGTCCAAGACTTGTAATTATTTACTTCTATGTCATCAAATTTCTCAATCAAATGAATGTCCTTATAGGTCATTTTATATATAACCAGCTAATGTTACCAGCCAATGTTACCAAACATCTCTTTCCAGACATCCAATGTTATCAGCCGATCAAATCAGCTAACAATACCAGTCATCGACCACCAGCCACTAGCCATCAGCCAACAGCTAATGTCACCAGCCAATTACCAAACAGGGCCAATATATATTGTCTTTATATGAACTTGAACAATCTGACATGAACTTGAACGATCATATATATGGACTTTACTATATTAAACACTAACATAAACGAGACGAACACAATCCAACTCAATGCAAACTCAAGCTTGGCTTGTTTATCAAACAAACTTAATAATTCTATACGAGCTCGGCTCGTTAAGTAATAAATGAGTGTTGAATGAATTTTGATCGAGCTTGTTCGTAAACAGTTGGTTTATTTACTTGCTAGTTGTAATCCACGATAGTAACTACGAAGTGGGAATGTGGGAGAGGGAGTGTTTTGCTTTCAAAACGCCGGGCTAGCAGACGCGAGGAAACTGAGAGAAAAGAGGAGGGGGGGCAAGGCCGTCCCTGAGGGCGTGCCAGCAGTGCGACCGCACAGGGCCTCCATAGAAGAAGGGGCCCAACATAGAAGAAAGTTATCTTATATATATATATATTAAATGTTGGGGCTATGAAGCATGACTTGGTCTTTGTTTCAATGGTTTGAAGCGCTGAATAAAAGGCATTTGCTCTCCTCTATTCTACCCAAGATCGATTCTTTTGCTTTCAATATTAGGTGTAATTGCTTTAACTTTTTAGAATTCTTTTAATTTAGAGGTTACAACAAGAGTACATTACCTTCTTATAATTTTTCATCATCCAAACTTTTGTTTCTTGTTGTAGCTACCATTAAAAAAAAATAATAAATAAATAAATAAACAAGTGAGATGACATATAATTCCTCTTAAACTTCAGACCTAAACGGAATAGGTTAGCTACATACTGTTACGAAGTACTCCCTCTGTTCTAAAATGAGCTTCTTATTTTATTATTTGAGTCAAATATTATAAAATTTGACTATTGATTTGTGAAAAAAAATATATATGAAGATTTATAAGATGAAAATACATTTGGTTTGATTCATTTTTAATTATACTTTCACAACTAGATTTCGTGCCTGTGCGATGCACGGGTTCTTGTTTATCGTGCATACTCCATTATTAGAAAAAATATAATAAAGAAATTTAGTCATATCAATATGTAAAGTTGAATAATAGGAGTAGCAATGAACAATAATAATATTTTTATCAACAAAAAAACACATTTAACAAAGAAATTATATTTTTAGTGAATGTATAATGTAATTATTTTTTTGGATAATAAATATAATACTTATGTTACTTATCTCTTATTAAAATAAAATAAAATTATTTTTAATTTCTTTTTAATCACCCATGCATTTATGGCTATTTATTACCTATTCAATGTTTGGTGAGAACTCAATTTTACATATATACTAGATTTCGTGCCCGTGCGATGCACTGGTTCTTGTTCATCATCCTCTGTTATTAGAATCAATATAATAAAAAAAAAATTTAATCACATCAATATATAAAGTTGAATAATAGGAGTAGCAAGAAACAATAATAATCTTTTTCACACATTTAACAAAGAAATTATATTTTTAATGAATAAATAATATACCTTTTTAGGATAATAAATATAATACTTAAGTTTTTTTTATTAAAATAAAATAAAATAAAATTATTTTTCATTTCTTTTTAATCACCCATGCATTTATGACTATTTATTATTTATTCAATTTCACCTTGGTGAGAACTCATATATATATATATATATATATATATATATATATATATATATATATATATATATATATATATATATATATATATATATGATATATTGACTATTTTAATTTCTTTTTAATCACCCATGAATTTATGATTATTTATTACCACTTTAGATTTTGTGCCCGTGCGATGCACGGGTTCTTGTTTATCATCATTCGTTATTGGAATCAATATAATAATTTTTTTAATCGTATTAAAATATAAAGTTGAATAATAGGAGTAGCAAAGAACAATAATAATTTTTTAATCAACCAAAATATCACTTTTTAACAAAGAAATTTCATTTTTAGTGGAATATAATAATTGTATTTTTTATTTTTATTAAAATAAAATCAAACTATTTTTAATTTCTTTTTAATCACTCATGCATTTATGACTATTTATTACCTATTCAATGCCACCTTGGTGAGAACTCAATTATACATATTGATATTGATTATCATCATTCGTTATTGGAATCAATATAATAATTTTTTTTATCGTATTAAAATATAAAGTTGAATAATAGGAGTAGCAAAGAACAATAATAATTTTTTTATCAACCAAAAAAACCACTTTTTAACAAAGAAATTTCATTTTTAGTGGAATATAATACTTGTATTTCTTATTTTTATTAAAATAAAATCAAACTATTTTTAATTTCTCTTTAATCACTCATGCATTTATGACTATTTATTACCTATTCAATGTCACCTTGGTGAGAACTCAATTATACATATACACTAGATTTCGTGCCCGTGCAATGCACGGGTTCTTGTTTATCATCATTCGTTATTGGAATCAATATAATAATTTTTTTTAATCGTATTAAAATATAAAGTTGAATAATAGGAATAGCAAAGAACAATTAAAAAAAATTTATCAGCCAAAAACCCACTTTTTAAACAAAGAAATTTCATTTTTAGTGGAATATAATACTTGTGTTTCTTATTTGGAAATTTTTTATTTAGGTGCTCTGAGGTTTCATCTATTAATTTTTAGCTTATATGTGGTTTGAATAATTTCACTTAGGTGACACAAGGTTTTATAAATAATTTCACATATGTGACAGGTGATGACGAAGGCTAACTTCTGTTAACTTTTGTTGACGTGTGAATGACGCTTATCATTGATGACCCCGATTAATATTGATTAACGTACTAAAATATTATTTTAATTTATTTATTTTTTACTACAATTCATTTACAAAACACCAGATTTCCGAAAACACAATTCATTGCAAAATAAATAAATTAAAACTAATATTTTAGCACGTTAATCAATATTAATCGAGTTATCAAGGATAATCGCCTTTCACACATCAGCAAAATTAAACGGAAGTTAGCCTCTGTCATCACTTATCACCTATGTGAAATTATTTACAAAACCTCGTGTCACCTAAATATAATCTAAAAAATAATACGCAAAATCTCAGAGCACCTAAATGAAAATTTTCCTTCTTACTTTTATTAAAATTAAATCAAACTATTTTTTAATTTCTTTTTAATCACCCATTCATTTATGACTATTTATATTACCTATTCAATGCCACCTTGGTGAGAACTCAATTATACATATATATATTGATATTGATACTAGATTTCGTGCTCGTGCTATGCACGGGTTCTTGTTTATCATACATACTCCGTTATTAGAAGAAATATAATAAATTTTTTTAATCAAAATAATATATAAAGTTGAATAATAGGAGTAGCAAGTAACAATAATAAAATTTTTAACAAAGAAATTACATTTTTAGTGAATGTGTAATATTTTTTTTAGGATAATAAATATAATACTTATGTTACTTATTTTTTATTAAAATAAAATAAAATAAAACTATTTTTAATTTCTTTTTAATCACCCATGCATTTACGGCTATTTATAATTAAAACTATTTTTAATTTCTTTTTAATCACCCATGCATTTATGGCTATTTATTACCTATTCAATGTTTGGTGAGAACTCAATTCTACATATATATATTGATATCAACTTTTTATAAATTAAATATTTGTATAACTATAGTTATTAATGGTTAAAGTGTTGTCTCGAAGACTATGTAAAATCAGTCAGAAAGCTCATTTTGGAATGGAGGTAGTAATAACTTCTAGCTATTATACACACTACATAGTAATGTATTTTTGTTTTTTCTTCATTTTTTTTTTTGGCCGTTGAAACATGCTATTGATTTATACTAGTTTTGAAGCCCGTGCGATGCACGGATTGAGTAGATTTTTGTGAATTAATATTTATCTGTGAAATATTGGCAAAAACTCATAAATAATCTATAGTTGATTATAATTATACATACAGATTTATCAACTATAGTTATGCCAAGTTTACTATCAAAATCTTTGAACCTCAAAATAAGTGTATCAAACTCTTATTAGTAAGATGAAAGTTAATGGCCTTTGTACCTCATCTTCTCGAACCCAAAAAAAAAAAAATTAACTCATATGTTTTGTAATCACTTATTTATACACACTAAATATCAATGTCAGAATTTTGGTTCATCTAAATTTAAGTAGCATGAAACGATGAAAGTTATTTGCACAATAAAGAAGAGGAGAAAATTAAAGAGATAATATACAACCCTATTTGTGGAAACATATTAAACGAACTACAATCCCTTTACTTTTCTGTGTAGCCATACAAAACTAAAATAAAAAGCATTTTAATGCTCCTATAAAAATTCAATTGCACCTATAAACCAAGCACACCACCTAGTGTTTAATGGTAATACAAATTAATCAAAGGCACCCCTGCTCCTGAGTTTTAATATACTCGCATAATACAACGGCCAAAGTTCTAATAACTCTCATAAGTTCTTTGGGTTGTTAATAGACTCCTTAATATACCATACCTTCTAACTATAAAAAGAAGCAGTAAATAAGATTACAAAGTTTGTATTCAACTATTAAGTTGTTCCCTCGTTTCCGTGAATTGTTGATAGACTCCTTGATACACAACTCCTTCCAACTCCAAAATTTAGATTAGATAGAACTTTAACGTTCATATTCAACCTCACCTAGGTTGAGTTTGAAATTGGGATAAAGTTAAAATCACTTAAATAGGATAGAAAATCACTGTGACCTCGCTTCCTTTAGGTAACCCCCTCGATGGTGCTTAACCCGAACCCCGAACCCCCCTCCCTCCACCCCCCTTTCCTCCTCCCCCCCTACCTCCCCTTCCTCCTTCCCCCCCCTCCCCCCCGGTACTCTCTCCGACTTTAACTCCTACTCGTTTTGGGCAGCTCGGGATCGCGGCCGGAGTCTTTCTAGGCTTCCCATCCCTCCCCTGTGTTTGTCCCTTTTGCTACTTCCCCCCCGCCACTCAAAAATTCCTCTCTCCAGACCTCCTCTCAGCCTTTCATCCCTGTATCATCTGAAGAGTACTTGGCTCTCTGCAAGCCGTGGGTTAATGCTATCAGTGTCAAACCCCTGGGTCGCTCAATGGCTTATGATTTTGACATTGATCAATTATCCCGCCTTTGGAAGCTGAGGGGTAGGATTGACTACAGCTCGCTAGGCAAGGGCTTCATCACAACTAAATTCTCCCTGACCTCTGATTTGCAACAAGTTCTCACAACGGGTCCATGGTTTGTGTATGGAAGATTTATCTCTGTAAGATCATGGGAACCGGGTTTCCGTCCGACGCTTGCTACGGTGGATACTGCAGCAGTTTGGATTAAGCTTAAAGAGCTTCCTATTGAACTTATCCAAAAACCTTTTTTGGAAAAAATTGGAAATGCACTAGGGAAATTCATTAAAGGTGATATAAACTCTCTGGAAGGTGACAAGGCTAGATATGCAAAAATCTGTGTGCAAATTGATCTTAACAAACAGCGGCATGAGAAAATTTGGATTGGTGGCCTGGAACAAGAGGTTGAATATCTTGACGTTCCGGCGAAGTGCGACCTGTGCGACCACCTTGGTCATAAGACGGTTGACTGTAAGACCAAGTCAAACAACCGGAAAGCCTGGATATGGATCACCTAGGACAAGGACCTGTCACCAAGGAAAGGGACGGATCAGGACTGCAACCTGCAACGCAGCCTGTGGAAAAGTGGCAGGTTGTTCCTCAAAAGCAAAAAAGCAGGGAGTTTCACCAAAATCAGCATAGAGGCAAAAACAGAGGGCACTGGCAGCAAAAGACGGACCAAGTTGTAGCTAAAAACGTTGGTCTAGGCGGGAACGCGGAAAATAGCTTTCAAGCGCTAGAAGAGTTGGACCGGGTTGATGAGCCTTCAGCCCAAGATCTCCTTATTGGAAATAGGCCCGCTTCCTCACCTCCTTCTAATCAAGCTAATACCCATGATTTTGAGCTCAACCCCTCCCAGGCTTTAATAAATAATACCCAACAGGAAATCATCCCACCAACCCAGCCCACAACCCAAGTTATTGAAACCGCTACACCTACCCCCACCCCAAAACCCAAAATCAATTCAAACCCTATCCTTATCTCACCTTCATCCCTATCCTCTTCAAACTGCCATAACACCACCATTTTATCCCCAAAAAAATATCCAAAACCTCTTGCCTCGTCTAAGTTAATTTCCGCAGTCCAGTATGAACCAGCAAGTGAAGCTGGTGGTCTCGACTTTGGCGTTCAGAGAAGTGCTGCAACCCCCGGCGGAACTCCTGTCGGACATAAACTACAACACGACAAAATTCATGAGATGGGAGAACAACTCTCTTGTGGGGGTTCCACTGATGGTAATCAGGAAGCTAATCACGAACCCAGAGATGAAGGAGAAAGCCTGGTTGGACATGTTAATGGTACTGGAGACGGGGGAAATCCTCCCAGCGAACATTCCCCAGTTGAGGGACATTCAACACCTCTCAGACCACCCCCAGATGGAGATTCGCCTGGGTCTGGACTCTCTCAACTACAAGGATGCCAGCGAGATTCTACCGGAGTACTGGGGGAAGATGGTGGACCCTCAACCAGAAATTCCTCAAACCATCAAAAATTTCAATCTGATTGCAAATTCGGCTTCAGTGGAAGCAGCAAGCTACACGAATGCAATGAAGATGTTCACCCAGCTGGAGTAAGCAAAGCAAATAATTCTAAAAATGTCATGGTGGGAGAGACCCATGATAAAAAGAAGAACTCACAACATCGATCTACGAGCTGCAACGAGATACTGGAAACACCCAAAACTCGAAGGAGCGATCGACTCGTGGAGTCCAAGAAACGGGGTGGCCCTAAGGGAGCTACAGAAAATCCCAAACATTCCTGTTAATATGAAGATTTTCTACTGGAATGCAAAGGGGATTGGGAGACCCTCTTTTAAGAAGAACATCAACCTATTCATCCAAAACCACCAACCATCTATGATTATCCTTTCCGAAACCCGTGCCAGTGCCAAAAACACGAGCACCATCCTTAGAGGTTTACCTTTTGATAGCTGGGAAGCAATTGAGCCTGTGGGATTCTCCGGAGGCATTGTGATTATGTAGGATTCAAAGACTGTCCATTTTGAAACCACACATCGTAATGATCGGGGGATCCATGGTATCATTCAGGTAAATTCTTCCAAATTTGTCATTTCCGCAATTTATGCTAAACCAAAATATAAACTTCGTAAATTATTGTGGAATGACCTCACTAAATTTGCTGAACATATGGACCTTCCTTGGGTGATTATTGGGGATTTCAATGAATTACTTAGTGATCATGAGAAGTTTGGGGGAGCCCCTAGTAAGAAGTATAGAGCTGATAGTTACAGGAATTGCATGCTCAGTTGTAAAATGAATGATTTGTGCTTCTCTGGAAGCAAATTCACTTGGATTAATAAACAGGAACGTTGTTTGATCCAGGAAAGGTTAGATCAGGCTTGGGCCAACCCTGATTGGATTAGGCTCTATCCCAAAGCAAAAGTTCATCACTTGCCCAAGCTTAAATCTGACCACAACCCTTTGTTGCTTTGCCTGTTAAATGACCCCCCCCCCCAAGCATAATCGTCCCTTTAGAATGGAACCTATGTGGCTTGCTGAACCTTCCTTCCGTGTGCTGGTGAATGATGTTTGGACTGTTGGTTCCTCTCTCCCCTGTTGCATGAATAAGTTTGTGGAATAAGTAAAAATATGGAACAAAAATGTTTTTTGTAATATTTTCAGGAAAAAAAGGCTTTTGCTTGCAAGGATTAAAGGATTGCAAGAATCTTTGTGTAATAATCCTTCTACCTTTATTCTGAAATTGGAAAATCAATTACAAACTGAATTGGATGATATTTTGGAACATGAGGAAGTTTTCTGGTTAATTAAATCAAGGATGAATTGGAACTCTGAGGGTGACAGGTATACTGAATATTTTCATAACACTGTCACTATTAGGAGGAAAAAAAGTCGAATTCATTCTCTGAAAGATGAGGTTGGAAATGTGGTGGATACTCCTGAGGGGATTAATCAGCACATTACTGCATTTTTTTCTAAGCTTTTCACTACTGAAGCTTTATCAAATGAGTTTAAAGGGGTGGATAGCTTTGTTTTGGACCCAGACCTTGCTATTAATATTGCTAGAACCCCTTATTCATCTGAGATTAAGAAAGCCCTATTTAGTGTGGCTCCTCTTAAATCTCCGGGCCCTGATGGCATTCATGCTAGCTTTTACCAGAATATGTGGGATATTGTGGGTGACCATGTTATTTCTTTCATTCAAAATATTTTCACAACGGGCATGATCCCTGCTGATATCAATAACTACCTGATTGCCCTTATCCCGAAGGTTGAGAATGCTGAAGTCATCACCAGCTTTAGACCTATAAGCTTGTGTAACAATATTTACAGGTTTGTGTCTAAACTGCTTGTTATCAGACTGAGACCTTTCCTGAATGACCTTGTGTCCCCCTTTCAAAACAGTTTTATTCCAGGTAGGGGAGGGGACATCAATATCACCGTGGTCACTGAAATTCTTCATTCTATGTCCTTGAAAAGAGGAAAAATATCTTTTTTTGCTTTAAAAATCGATTTGGAAAAGGCGTACGATAGAATTGAGTGGAGTTTCATCAGGGATTGTCTGTGTTCCCTGAATTTTTGCAAGAAATCTATGGATCTAATTATGAGTAGCATCTCTAGTTCTTCTGCTTCTATCATGATCAATGGGGGGTGCACTCCCTCTTTTGAAACTTCCAGAGGGATTAGGCAAGGAGACCCCCTCTCCCCCTACCTTTTTATTCCCTGTCTGGAATTTCTTTCTAAAATGATCATTCATGCTCGTGAGAAAAAAGATTGGATTCCGTTTCAAGTAGGGAAGGAGAAGTTGGAAATCTCTCATATATTTTTTGCGGATGATATCCTACTTTTTGGTGAGGCCACGGTGGGTACCCTGGAGACGCTTAGGGATATTCTTGACAACTTCTGTCATCTGTTTGGTCAAAAGATCAGTCTGGCTAAAAGTAAAATATTCTTTTCCAAAAATATTAAGGATAACCTTAAAGCGGAACATACTGATTTGATTCATTTGGAGTCTACTAATGACCTGGGGCTTTACCTGGGATTTCCCCTAACCCACACCAGGCCAACTCACAGGAAGGTACAATTCATTGTGGATAAGGTGAGAAAAAAGTTGGCTGGCTGGAAAACTCAGTACCTATCCAAGGTTGGGAGAGCTACCTTGATTAACTCCACACTTAATTCGATTCCTAATTATTATATGCAAGTTTATCATCTGCCAGCTTCTACTGTGAGGGAACTAGATAAAATATGCAATAATTTTTTCTGGGGTCACAATGAGAGGGAGAAGAAACTGCATATGGTCAATTGGAATAAAGTGACCCTTCCTAAAGACTTGGGTGGGGTGGGTATCAAGAGTAATCTCATTGTCAATAAGGTTAACTGTGTAAAGAGAGCTTGGAATCTAATGAAAAATCCTTCTAACTTAGCATCCCTGGTCATAAAATCTAAATACCTTGATGGTAGGAAAGAGCATGTTCCTTTTTGCAGGGGTTCCCACAATTGGAAATCCATAGGAAAAGGTTGGGATATTTTTGTTGAGAACACTCAATGGATTGTTGGGAATGGGAAAAAAAATTTCTTTTTGGTTTGATAATTGGAGTGGTAAAGATGCGTTAGGAAAGAGATTTCCGGTCCCCTCTTTACCCTCCAACATAACCTGACAGTGGCTGACTATTTGAGTGATAATGCTTGGAATTGGAATATTTTTTTCATGGTTTTATCTGACAAAGTTCTCCTTTGGATGAAATTTTTTAAAGGTTTTCAAAATCAAGAAGATTTTCCAATTTTTCTCCCTGCTGCTGCTGGTCTGTTCGACAGCAAAAGAGTGTACAATCTGTGCAATGACACTAACGTGGAGCACAATGAGCTTGGCTGGCTCTGGAAAATCCCTCTCCCCCCAAAAATCATCTTTTTCTTATGGCTTGCCATTCAAGATAGAATCAAACATGGTATTAACCTTGTTACCAGATCCATTATCCCTGATGCATTGTGTCCTTGCTGTGGGCTATGTGACGAGGATACGTTCCATATTTTAAAAAATTGTATGTCTGCTGTGGATGTTTGGAACCAGTGCTCAGTCCCTGACACCTTTTGTAGAAGCTCCCTCCAACATTGGCTGAAAGATAACTTGTCCAATACTACCTTAGATGCGTCTGGTCTTCCTTGGAACTGTCTTTTTGGTTTCTTTGTCTGGCACCTTTGGAAAAGAAGGAATAATAAGATCTTTGAGAACCCCATTCCTAGCCTCAATGTTGCCTACAAAATCATCACTAATGCTGCTTGGGAATTTTTTTCGCTCTTACCCAACCCTGCTCTACCTAACAAGAAGGTTGTGATGAACTTTAGCTGGATTAGCCCTCCCGAGGGCTGGCTCAAGCTCAATACTGACGGATCACACTACACATACACTGGTAGCACATCCTGTGCAGGTATTTTCAGGGATTCAAGAGGAATTTGGCAGCTCAGTTTCCAGAAATGGATAGGGAATGCTAACGTCTTGCAAGGAGAAATGTGGGGGGCTCTACTTGGTCTCCAAATAGCGAGAGATAAAGGATGGAAGAAGTTGATTCTAGAAATGGATAGCTCCACTGCTGTCCACATGCTTTCCAGCAACACCATTCAAAAAAACCTTTTCACTCACATCAGTACTGCATGCAGGGAGCTCATACAACAGCTGGAGGAAGTGCGGATTGCTCACAAGCCACAGGAAGTCAATCAAGTTGCGGATCAGCTAGCTAATGAAGCAAATACTAATCCTAATCTTTTTACTGCCACTGTAATTTTGGACAGTCCTTCTAATGAGATTATGTCAGCCTATAAGGCGGATTTAAGGGGCATGCAATACCCCAGACTTTGTAAGCCTATGGGCTAAAGAATTTGTTAATTCTGATTTTAATTCAGCTGCACCACAAAAAAAAAAAAAAAAAAAAAAAGGATAGAAAAGAAAGCTCTTCCTAATAGGTCTCTAATTGAAGAGATATCTTATTATTGGGCAACTGCAACTTCAATATCGAGAAGTCCCAACAAAAGCCAATCATTGTTCAAATTCAAAACCCATGTTCCTTCGATCCTCCTCTCCTTCATAGTACTATGTTGGTTCATGTATAATTTTCTTACAAACGGCCTGAAAGAGCAAACATCATAGCTAACTCATCCGTAGTATTAAAATCCTCATAGAAACAAAGATCATCAATAAGCTACTCTACACATATTATTATAATATCTTTTAAAAATATAACTACTATTCAATAATCATGTTCATACTCACTTCATAATTCGATTATTCAATTAACAGTATAGCATTCTAAAGGAAACCGAAGAACCAACCTTTAGTCAATAGCAGCCCTACTTTCCTCTTTACGACCCGATAATTTATAACACTTTGACTCAAGCGAGATATTTTATCTAGCTCATATTTATCTAACTCCTTTATCATTGTTCAATCTCCTCTTTTTTTTTTTTTTTTTTTGTAGAGTTTAATTTAATTAGATTCACCATACATCATTTTGAACGTTAGAAACAAAATTTTCAAAAACATGTTAATGCAAACAATTGAAAAAACTTACTGGGAGAGAGAACAAAAAACTTAAAAGTATTTATTTGACCACTTATGAGTACTTCGTTAACACCAAAATCTACAAAAGAAAACACTAAGCCACCAGATTACAGTATTGCATAGAGTAATATATATGGGAAAAACTTACTTGGAGAGAGATCAAAAATCTATTTTAAAGTATTTATTCGACCACTTATTATGAGTACTTTGTTGTTTGTTAACACCAAAACTGATAAGGAATATAAAAAAAAAACGTACAAAATGAAACACTAAGCCACCAAATTACAGTATATGGGAATGGAAGTTGCACAATCATCCAATTTGTACAAAAAAGAAGATTATGGCATAAACTCCTGATAAAACTACCGATCTATACATGCACCATGCTATTCATTCGGGTCATACCTGCAACAAATAAATGAAATGCTTAATTAGTTAAAGTAGAATTAAATAAACAATGGTAATTAAAGAAGGGAAAGGGAGGAGGGAAGATAAAACGTTGGAGGGGGAGGGGCTGTGGAACAGTGACAACATATATAGTGCGTAATAAATACTTAGAATTAAATAATAGACATCTAATGCAAATTAACTTCATTGCTAAGAAGATAGGATTTAAACGTACAATTGTATTCATTCACTTATAATAGGATTCCTCTACCTTTTGTTTGACTTATACATTGATTGGGAATTTGGTGCTTGGCTTTGTATCTTATGAGTTAGCATGAGAAGTGACGTCTCTTTGGTTTGTAAAGCTTCAAAGGTCACTTTGTAGACAGATGTTTTGCTACATCGGATAGATGACCCTAGAGCTTTTTATTCTCATTCTAACTCTATCAAATATTATCTTTCAAAATTTATATATTTTCTTAATTGATCAATGATGTGGTATATTTCTATGCTTTTTGTTTAGGTGGCATGCCTCTTTACTTATATGTTCTAAACATATTGTGAATGCATCTCGTTCTGAAGTATTTTTCGATCCGAATTCGATGGTACTTTTTGTTATTTTTTTTTGAGATGTATAGAAAACGTTATATATTATTTTGTATATTTGATAAAAATATGTTGTAACCATCATACAACTCTAGTAATTTATTAATATCTTATTTTACACCAATAAGGATACTAAGACTCCTAAAGATTTTACACCTTTTTTTTTTTTTGTCATTATTCTCGCTTAGGTGGCGCGCTCTTAAAATTCTCGCCTATGTGGCACGCCTTATTGCTCTTGTAATATGCCTCCTTTATATATATATATATATATATATATATATATATATATATATATATATATATATATATATATATATATATATATATATATATATATATATATATATATATATATATATATATATATATATATATATATATATATATATATATATATATATATATATATATGGGTCCCCAATGTAATCCCGCACTGGAGCCTCTAAAACGTTACGACTGGGCCTAAAGCCTTTTTTTTTTTTGCACAGGGCCTCCAATACCTCAGGAACGACCCTGCAACTAGGGCTGCACAAGAATAGGTCGAGACCGGTTATTTAAACCGGACCTAACCGAACCGAGTCAAACCTAGACCGAACCTAATGTATTCGGTTAGGTCCACGGTCCAACTTTTATAGAATTGCGGTTTAGGTTCGGTTCGGTCTTTTTTCCGGTTTGGACCCGATTGGACCTAGTTGGACCGAAAACCTTTAAATTATAAAAAAAAATGTATAAAAAAGTGGATTTGTGGGGTTTGATGGACCGAAAACTTTCGAATTATAAAAAAAAATATTAAAAAAGTGGTTTTGTGGGCTTTGTGACCGAAAACCTTTGAATTTTTTATTATTTTTTTAATTCATTCTTGCATTGCTTAAACATATTAGGGCTTGTTTGGACTTTTATTGTTTTTTTTTTTTTTTTGTGTTGTTTACTTTCTTGGAATGAATATTATCTGGGCAAATTTTTTCATGAGTAATATTAAAAATCGTATTGGAGCTCAAAACAATTCAGGTCCATTAGGTCCATTCAGGTTCGGTCCAGGTTTTCTAGGTTCGGTTAGGTCCAAGACCTATTGTATTTAGGTTAGGTCCTCGGTCCACCAATTGACTAGATTCAGGTTCGGTCCAATTCAAGTTCGGTCCGATTCGGTTAGGTTCTGGACCTATGTGCAGCCCTATCTGCAACTAAGCAAGGGTTTTAAGCAAGTGGGGCTTCGGGGTGTTTGGTAAAGTATTGTCAAGGAAATGGCGAGGGTCCAGTCCGTAGGTTTTGGGCTCAATCCAAAATGAGTTGAGCCCAATTATGTTTGGCCACTAAGCTTTTGTAGGAAGAGTATGAAGTTTGGTTAAAGATGCATGCCAAATTATGCTACAGACCCTACAAGCTACAACGACGCTGGAAAGCGTGAAATGGAGTATCAGATTCGTGGTCAGTGAATTGTTCAATCATGAATGTCTCTAACTCTCTATTATGTACTCCTTTTGTTTTCAATCGTGGGTTAAACTGTTCTTGCAATTTGATTGGCTGAGAAACAAGTTTAAGTTTGATGTATTCTAACAGCTATTTACAATAATAAGAGTATATATTATACTGAGTATACTCCACACTTGTAAGCATCTTTAAAAAAAAAAAGTCAATTTTATGGCAGAATCTACAATTTAGTTCATCTTTTTTTTTTTCTTTGATTTTTGTGACCCGAAAATAGTTTAAGAGGACACTAGAAGTAAGTATATAGGGCTAATCAAGTGCCTCATCACATCAAATTTTTTTTTTTTTTCCTGTGCTTGGGTATTTTACTTTGAATTGAGGGGATTCGAGAAGCGCTCTAATTGTCACAAGTAAATGAGTTGTCAACCATGAAAAAAGGTAATCTAATGAATTCAGTACTTGGGTAGTAGATACATAAAACTCTAATTACCAGAATAGGCTTACTAGGCAAGGGTTTTAAGCAAGTAGGGTTCGGGTTCGGGTGTTTGGTAATGCATTGTCAAGTAAATGACGAGGGTCCAGTCCGCAGGTTTTGGGCTCAATCCAAAATGAGCTGAGCCCAATTATGTTTGGCCACTAGGCTTTTGTAGGAAGAGTATGATGTTTTGTTAAAGATTGCATGCCAAATTATGCTACAGGCCCTACAACGCTGGAAAGCGTGGAATGGAGAATCAGATTCGTGGTCAGTGAATTGTTCAATCATGAATGTGACAGCGTGTATTTGTGGACTTAGTATACCGTGGGCCAAGTAAATTTGGAGTGACTGCAGGTAAAGTAGGGGGTGGTCCCTTGTAATGTATGGGATGACTGTACTATTAGAAGGGTGACACCAATTATAAATTTGAGGGGTGGCTCCAGGTAAAGTAGATGGTGGCTACAGGTAAAGTGTAGGGTGGCTCCACTATTAAAGGGTGACTCCAAGTAAAGTATTGGTCCACCATGTACTAAGTACACACAAGTTTTTATACTATTATGTACTCCTTTTGTTTTCCTCAATCGTGGGCTTAAACTGTTCTTGCAATTTGATTGGCTGAGAAACAAGTTTAAGTCTGATGTATTCTAACAGCTTTTTCTTGGTCAAGTATTTACAATAATAAGTTATACATAGTATACTGAGTATACTCTATTTGTAAGCATCTTTATAAAAAAAAAAAAGTCAATTTCATGACAAAATCTACAATTTAGTTTATCTCTTATTTTCATTGATTTTTGTGACACAAAAATAGTTTAAGAGGACACTAGAAGTAAGTATACAGTGCTAATCAAGTGCCACATCACATGATTCACATCACATTTTTTTTCGGTACTTGGGTATTTTACTTTGAATTGAGGGGATTCGAGAAGCGCTCTAATTAGTTCATTTGAAGGTAAGCGTTAAAATCTTTATAATAACATATGTATTATCATTTAAGCTCCTATCTTAAGTGAAAGGAACTAAATGTGTGTTATTTATCGCCGAATTGAACTGAAAAATACCACTTAAACTGCTGTAAATCACATAATAACTTGTGAAAAAATATATATATATTTGAACTAAACGCTACTAAACCTAACCAAACAGCGCTAAGTTAAAATAACCCTAAATCACCACTAAATTGAATTCAACCCACCATCTGCCCTCCAGCCATTGTCTTCTTTGCTGATGTTGACTTTACTATTCCAAGTTCCTATTCCTTTTCAGTTGCTCTCTAGCCCCACCTTTCTTTTTCCTCAGGCAATTCCGTTGGAAGTAATAATTAATTTAATTAATATTTTGACTCACATAGTCACATTGATCTAATTCAAGCAACCACTTCCCTCACAAGCTCACCCCCTCTTCTCACTTTAATCACAAGCATCAACAACTACAACTCTTTCTCTCTACTCAGAAATCTCCACTCCCTATGGAGACGCTATCGCCGGCGATCAGACTAAAACTAGCCCCACCGGCGACGGCAACTATTAAACCTATCCAATTTCCGATCGCCGGCGCGTTTCGTGTTAGATTTCCGACATCGCGCGTGAGCATAAAAAACAGAACTTTGAGAGTGTACGCAGAGAGTAGCAAAAACAGCGGGTCTGAAATTGAAATCGAAAGTGAAATTGATTACAGCGATCCACAATGGAAAATCAAGTACCAAAACGATTTCGAGCGACGCTTTAATCTTCCTCATCTCTCCGACATTTTCAAGGATCTTAAACCTATTCCTTCTACTTTCTGCCTCAAAATGCGGTAATTCTATCTCACTAAACTTCTTAATTTGCAGAATTTTCAAATAATTTCATCAATGTGAAGTGGTTCAGTTTATTCTTTTTCTTTTATATTAGTTTTGGATGGTTGATCATTGTTGAATTTACATGTAACTAGTAAAATTCTGGAAATTTTTGGCTGTAATTGTCTCATCTGATTGAGAGAGATAGTGAAAGCTTGACTGGTGTTGGTTTTTGACTTGTTTCGGTCCTTCTTGTTACTATGTAAATTGTAATTATGTCCCTTTTTGTCGTTTCACACTAGAGTTCAAAGTTCAAACACATGGGAATGTAAATGAAAAAAATAATAATTATGGTACTTCACTAGAAGTTGTACTCTGATTGTTGCCTTGTTGGGCTGCTTGTTAAGAGCAATCCCTTTTGGAATAAGTAGCATGTGGTAATGTAGTTGAATTTATTCCATTTATCTGTTAGCATAATATGTTTACATGACTAACATGAGTAGTAATGAAATAAGTGATTGGGGAAAAAAGTCACGAATGTTTGCTTCTATGCTTCATGTGGGAGTGGGACACTCCATGGTAAAATTTTACATCTTTTGCCATGCCCACAAATTTCATTGATATCATTCAAAACAAACTTTCGATGTGCTTGAGTGTACTATGGAGTATGGTGTAATGCCATTGGGTATGTAGGCTTTTACTGTGGTTTAATCATGAAAGTTCCAGTCTTTTTATTTTTATATATATATTTTTTTATTTTACAAATTACAACATGATTAGATATCTTGCAATATTTTGGGATGCAAATTTTTGATATTCTCTGCTTGACTTCTTTAATTATTGTATATTACACAACCAGGCAGAGTATTAGAAGGATGAATTTTAGCATTGAACTTAATTCGGAGCATGTTATTCCATTTGAGGAAACACTTGATTGTTAGATGAGAGCTCCGGGTTTTCGATTTAGTGCAATTCTTCATCTTTTGTTGGTAATTATATGGTATTGTTTGAGATGTTCCCTTAAGTGCAATTGATGCACTATCAGATTCTTATGTCGTATGTCGTATACCTATTTCAAATGTTATTCTATTCCTTCTTGCAGGACTCCGATAAGTGAAGACTTCGCAGGTGTTTATCCGTCGGATGAGAAGTGGCACGGGTACATAAACAATGATGATAGAGTTCTTTTAAAGGTGCACGCACCAACTTTGGTTAATCCCCAGAAAATCCCATCTTTTATAGTTTTCATGCTCATTTTTAAGTAGTGGCAATGTCACACTATGCTCTTTTTTTTCGATTGTAATGTCACACTATGCTTAGTATCCACTATCCAGTAAAGTTTACAACAGTCAGAAAACAAAAACCTTTTTTTTTTCCCCCCTTTATTTTTCTATGATATGCTCTTTTTTTTCTTTGTTGTTACTAATGATGTTGGTAAACATTAACCCCTTGTCCATATTTTCAGGTCATACACTATTCTTCACCAACATCTGCTGGTGCCGAATGCATCGATCCAGGTTGTACCTGGGTGGAGCAATGGTAAATGTTTTATCAAAATCACTTATTTGCTTATATATCCTATGCTATGGTTTCATATTGTTATTTAGTTCTTGATTACATGTTTATGGATTGCATAATTCAGTAAAGCATTGCCGAATGCCCACTACCCATGCTTCTATATTGGGTGTTTCTATTCTACATCCTGGCTTTCGAGCTCTTTTTCCACAAAAAAGATAACTATCTGATACTGATTATGTCTTTAGGGTTCATCGTGCTGGGCCACGAGAAAACATATACTTTAGACCAGAAGAAGTAAATGCAGCGATTGTTACATGTGGAGGGCTCTGCCCCGGTCTTAACGATGTCATCAGACAGGTGATAATGCTAATGAAGTTTTGATTGGTCATGCAAAGCTCGTGTTCTTGATCCTTTTTATTACATGTCCTCTCTCCCTCCCTATTTCGCTGCTTGGCTATTCTAGCCCAAAAGTAACAGTTCCTCATCATTGTTATTAGATTTAAATGTAAGTTTCATGTAAATATTGTAGTTGGATGAAGTAAGGCCTTCTTATAGTCGCCTCTTTCCCTAACTCCCTCACCAGCCTAAGTAGTTTCTGAGAAGTAAAATTCGAGTTCATTTAGCTGTGAAATTATTAATAAAATATTAATGTGCCTTTATATCTTAAATGGGGTATATATGAGCCACTAGTTTAGATTTTTCTTCCTCTCCTAGCTCATGGTAAAATTGTTTAATTTTGCAGCTAATCCATACAACTCTTCTTTTTGCAGTAAACCATCATTACATCAACATTGTCCTAATGCCTCCAAAAAGGCAAGAGGCTCTTGCCCAGGAGGGGACAGGGGTTTTGGGGGGTTTTGGGGGGTTTTGGGGGGGGGGGGATGGTGTATGCCGCTTTACTCCTGTGTAATCAGAGAGACTGTTTTTAGTGGACCATTGACTCAATGTGTGATGACCATATGCAACCTCATTATAAAAAAGTACAAACAATTTGATGAGCCATTTTGAATTAACAAATTAAATCTCAAAGACAAAGTGTAGTGATTTTTTGTTTTTTATTTTCCATGTTAATAACCTCCCCTAATGAGGAATTGTGTTTAAGATGTTAAGAAATGTTCTTCCCTTGTACCAATAGATTGAAGGAGAATCATGGGTCCTTGAAAGATTATGCAGTTGCGAAAGTGTGGGCTTAAACTTTTATTCATTGGAAGTGAGACAATTACTCTAAGCCAAACGAGTAAGAGGATGTTGTAGATATCAAAGAGAAAGGAAAATAAACGGAAAAAGATTCAAAATCTAGAAAATGAACTGTCCTTAATAGCCCTAGCTAATCTTGAACATCCACTAAAAGTTCCATACAGTGATGTAAAATTTAGAATGTGGAAAATCTTTGTTCAGTTATGCTGTTGATTAAACAAAAAAGTTCTCCACCTTTTGATATGTTGATATGTTCATGTTTCCTCGTCTTTTTCTTGCATTGCAGATTGTCATCACACTCGAAATATATGGTGTTAAAAACATTGTAGGCATTCCCTTTGGTTACCGTGGATTCACTGACAAGGGTTTGAAAGAGATGCCAGTAAGGTCTTCTTTTCTGGAACAGTTTTTTAAACTTTATATGCAACCTTTTTGTGTGTTGTTGATTCTTCTAAACTACGCCTGTACACCATGCTTATCTCTGTCCCTGACATCCTTATACTTCTCTGCAATACTCAGCTTACAAGGAAAGTGGTCCAGAACATTCACCTCTCCGGAGGGAGTTTATTAGGAGTTTCACGTGGGGGGCCGACTGTCAGAGAAATTGTGGATTGTATGGAGGTGCTTAGGTTCTCTTCTATTGGTTACTCGTTCCTCCAAATGTATGCAAATTCGAAGCCATGATTGATGTAAATGCTTTGATTCCTTTTGATTTCAGGAAAGAGGAACTAATATGCTTTTTGTTCTGGGTGGAAACGGGACACATGCTGGTGCAATTGCAATACATGACGAGGTTTAAATTGCCCCACACTAAAGAGGCCTTTTTTTGTTTTTTGTTTTTATGTGCAACAAATACCTTCAGGAGTTTAATAATGATGTATCTGAATATGATTATTTTCATGATAAACTGTCAACTTGGAGGGATCATTACTCTCAGAGACTTAGGCTTTATACATTTATCTGATAGAGTAATAGGTTCCAATACAGATTAAAACTATTCATATAATGACTTCTAAAGTGTAATAATTCATGGTTGTCCGCACTGGCGAGCTGATGATAGCTTGCTCCATAGAAGGTTACCTCATTACATCTAAAGCCAAATCTGATCCATGTTCTCCTCTTGTTTTGGCTGCAGTGCCGTAAGCGACGGATGAAGGTGGCTGTAGTTGGTGTCCCAAAAACTATCGATAATGATATATTGCTTATGGATAAGACCTTTGGTTTTGATACTGCTGTGGAGGAAGCGCAAAGAGCCATTAATTCTGCTTACATTGAGGTTGGATTCATTTTTTATCTGATCACTTTCAGGTTGACTTACCTTTTTTATGTTGGTCGCAACTCTACATGTTAGGTTTTTCTCAAAACTCTCTATTTCAATTCCTTCATATAACGCTTCAACTCCCTTTCCTAACAGGCACATAGTGCCTATCGTGGTGTTGGTGTCGTAAAATTGATGGGTCGAAGCAGTGGTTTTATAGCAATGCATGCATCTCTTGCCAGTGGGCAAGTTGATATATGCTTGATACCTGAGGTAAATTTGACAACTGCAAATATAACAGTATACACTGAGATGTGAACTATTTTTTGCTGAAGATTATTATCTGTTTCTTCATTCTAAGGTACCATTTCACATACATGGTCCTCATGGGGTCCTGAGGCATCTTGAGTACCTACTTGACACAAAGGGATCAGCTGTTGTCTGTGTAGCTGAGGGAGCTGGTCAGGTGAGTTTCATGTACCTTCCAATTATTTGGGGAAGGCTGGAGTATGAGTCTACAGATTTGATACTATTCCTTGTCTATGAGGTTCTATGTTAACTAAACCCAAAAACAAGTCCCAATGTGGATCCGTCAGTGGAGAGAGGTTAAGATGTTCACAAACTTACCACTGACATGCACTGTCAGAAATGCTGTTTGCAAAAGTCTTGTTTATAAAGTGGTAATAAACGGCAAGGATATGGCAAGAAAACACTGGGCCCTCTATAAAGGTTCATGTCTCAAGTTACTGTGCAGTCCTATATCTAAGTATATCGTTCTAGTAACTGTAAACCAAGCGTATCAGAAATCTTAGCAAACAATGACCTCTTTGTAGTTGATTCATGAAGCACCATGCTCCGGATTTCTACATTTGGAGGAAATAGCTGAGCTTCAAGCACCTTGGTTTGAAAATATGACTTTTTTCTTTTTAGATGAGCAAAAAAAAAAAAAGCTGTCTTTATTTTTTTTATTTTTTTTAGTCTTCAGTTAATATTAAAGTCAGACTGTTACTACAAATTGTGCAACACCTATTTCCCATGTTATCATATTCGTTACTTATTTATTATGAGTATGATTGTATGCACTTACTTACTTTTCCTCCATGCACTCACTCTTATTCATTCCTTCGTCATTCACTTTCTGTTTTCAAAATCTGCATTTTGCAGAAGCAACCTCTCTACTAGGAAACTAGCTAGGGGTAAGGTTGCGTACATATGGTTCTCCCAGACCCCATCCTGGGCAGGATTTTCCTAAGTTGTTGTTGTTGGTTAAAGTCAGCTGGAACTTATATTTATTCATGACTAAACTATGAAACTATTTGTTAAAAAACATAATATTAAATATGAAGTGTGTAAATAAACAAATAATGTAACTGAAGACAACAAATAAATCTACATGACTAAATGTGGCTGCCTTATTTTCATATCTAGAACATATGCTTTTGAAGTTTGAATGTATTTCAACATTCATTTGACCAGAAATAGATTTATACTTTCTATTCTTTATTGCATGCATAAGGTGTTTATTCAGAACTTGCATCTGTCGGAAACCTTTATTAAATATAAGCCAGTCATATTCCTGTAATGTGACATGCAGAATCTACTCGAGAAAACTAATGCCACTGATGCATCTGGTAACACTGTGCTCAAAGATATTGGTGTACATATTCAACAAGAGGTTAGTTTTGGCAATTCTCCATTTTTAGTAGGAAGTCTTCTTTTTCCTCCCCCCCCCCCCCAATCAGAAGTGTTGTTTTCAAATGCTTATGTTTGGGATAAAAAAAACAAAAAAAAAAGAGGAAGTCTGTTCCAACTTCCAAGGGGTCTGAGTTCCATCACAAGAAAGATGTGTCTTGATTCTTGAAGTATGAATGTATGATTAATCGCTTATTTATGATAAACCTTAATTACAACAACCAAGTAACATATTCAAGTGGTGTAATTGTATGTGTAATTGCTGATTTTGGAATGTCTATAATTGTATGTGTAATTGTACAAACTTTGTTGTGCTGCAAAGAATTCTGTTGATAGCAGCAGAGGGTCAGTAAAGAAAGTCTATTCTGCCAGGCTTATAGAGAACTCCCAAGCCCTCCCGCACCCCCAAAAGGAAGGGGGGGGGGGGGGGCGGAGCCACAATTGCAATCCGGGAATGGTCAGAAAAAGAAGAGAGAAACAAGAAAAAAAATCTAAGGACAGGTACTCCAATATAAATAAAAGCTCACCTCATTAGGAGGTTAAAGCTTAACTAGCGCTTTAACAGTAAAATGGAGCATTATGACACATTATGCTTGAAGATATGCCGGTCGAAGAAAGGTTGTCCAGACCCGTTCTTTAGTGGTGTCTTACGCTCAATGTGATTCTTTATCTTCTTTGCAGTAAAAATCACCTACCTTCAACAAGAAAGTTATGTCTTCATTCCAGCCCAGTCTCCAGATCAATCTCTTTCTTACCTATTTTTCTTTAGAACCTGTTCTCCTATGGTTTCTTTTTCCTGCTCTGACAGTAATCATTGAGGGCTGGTTAACTACATTGATTACATGGTTAGCGATAAGAGTTGTGTTTAAGTTAAACACTATTTTAAGTAAGAAAGAAGTGTATTAATGATGACCATAGAGTAATAACAGCCTAGGAGGACAAGGAATCCTCGAAACTATGTCTAATTAGAAGTCTCCCAGATGTCATGGGGTGTCTGTAATAAAAATCCCATAGAACAGCGCTTTCTTAAAGTTACTGCCTTCTTGGCCTATAGACGAGCCTAATAAAAACCCCAGAGAATACACAGGAATTTTGCTCTAGCCACAAACACCAAATAACACTGCACCCCAGGTCTCTGAGTATTCATGATGAACTCAGGTTTCTTAGGTGATCTGATTGGATTGTGAACATTAGGTGACTGGAAAATTAAGTTATGACTTTAACCTGTTTGGCCTAGCTTCTGCCAACTTCAACTTCTCCTCTCACATTCCTCCTCCCCCGTTGCCTCTTCCTCCACTTTCACCTTCAGTTTCGAAGACGTTGAAGTGTAACTTCTACTGCTACTTCTAGTCCCATTTCAAGTTGGATTATTGACAAGTTTCAGATCCAATTTAATTTTGAATTGAATCAGATCTAGCCAAGTCTGATTCTGATCTGTTGCAGCTACTTCTACAATTGTGGGATAAACAAGGTAGCACGGAAACAGGAACGCGGACACGGGAAACGCTGATTGTTAAAAATTAGGAAATGCAGAAACTCATGAGATAATAAATCTATTTTTTTTTTATAGCCTGTACACCTAAAGTCATAAATAAAACTAATAATAATGATAAATAAATATTCTTCAAAGAATTTGGGCCAGTTTGTAATGAAAGTTATAGAAAGTAAAGGTAATCTTAGGATTTTAGATGTCAATCACGAAGAGAATTGTTTTTAGATAAGGGAGAAGTTTCCCTAAGTTTCCCTGAGTTTCCAAGTTTCCAGAGTTTCTGGCACGGGAAATGTGACCTCAATGGAGTTTCCGTGCTTCATAGAGGATAAACATAACATACCTCTTCCGGAAAAAAACTCTGTTTTTCATTATTAACAAAATGATATCAAGCTTTCTTGTTGCTTATTGCGTTGTATTCTGATCCACTCCAGATAAAGAAATATTTCAAGGAGCTTGGAAATCCAGCTGATATCAAATATATTGACCCTACTTACATGCTTCGTGCAATCCGTGCAAATGCCTCAGATGGAATTCTTTGCACTGTCTTAGGGCAAAATGCTGTAAGTATTCACTTTTCTCTGAGAGTTTTTCTTTATCTTCCTTCTTTTCATTTCTTTTGGGGTTTATTTTATTTTATTTGGGGGGGGGGGGGTTGGTGGCTGAATGTGGTTTGGCGTTACTGCGGTGAACCTTTAAATTGGAACCTTACCTCCTTTTGAGTAAGTGAGATGATCTCATTCCACCATGTGAAGTCCAAACGGAAAAGATTTCGTTAGTGATGTGTCACAGCGGGAATGAACCATAAATCATACAAGGTCCAAGGGTAGGTTGGTAGCCTATGATTACATGTGAGATCTATGTGAATTCTGAATAGTTGAAAACACAAAAATGGCAGTTCAGGGGCAAAGCAATGTGGCCCCTATGTGCATCTTGGTCTCAAAGAGGCAAATATACTATTGTATAATAAGGCCTGAAAGGATTAACCATCTAAATTATTGTCAGATGAAGACTTCTGATAGGCTATGACAAAATGCTTCATGCAACTCTCTGACATCTTTGTCATCTCGCGATTCTCAGCTGTATGCTGTTCTTTGCTGTCAACCAGGAACTAAAAAAAAAACCTAGAGTTAAGGTTTGTCCCTCATCCTTTTTTGAAAAGTTTGGCTAGGGAGGGCCCTTCAACTCGGGGTAGTGATGGGATGGCCGTCACTAGATACCAACTAATGCTCCCTTAAGAATTTGAACAGATAACTGAATTTTAACCTCTCAATCAAGTGTACCGCTTTTTTTTCATAACAGATATATAAGGCCTTAAGCTTGTATTTATGTTTGAGAGCTCCTGCTTCCATCGCTAATTGGTTTTGGATGAAATATTTCTCGGGTTTAATAGGTGTTTTATTAGGCCATTTCACGTGTTTCATGTAATATTTTACAGCACTACCCGTACCCGGGTTGTTTATCATCTATGTTATGTTCACACGGACATAGTGGCTTTTATGGAGCTTCATGCCCTCCAACACTTGGCCTTAAGAGCAATACAATTATAAGCTCAGCTTGTAAGATCTGTTCTAGGGGACACTAGTTTGAGCCTCTTAGGGCTACTGAAAGTTTTCCTGGCCGTTGACTGCAGGGCCAGTGGGATTAGTCGGGAAAAGCTCGATAAGGCACCCCTTCCCTAAGCCTATGAGCTTGTTTAGTGTCTAATCCTATAGCCTTAGTTTGGTTTTGGTTAAAACTTCAATAGCTATGAATATCGGAATATGACTAGAAAGGCTGGAACACATGCCTTAGCACCTAGCTGTCCAAATTGATTTTCATGAACTTACTCTGAGTTACTCATATATTTCAATTAAATGTTGTCTTTTCATCCACTTTTTAAATAAGAAAATACTTTATTTAAGAGAGGAAAAGTTGTATTAATCAATGACGATATTCGTGCGAGAACTTTTCCTCTCGCTCGGGAAATATTCGTGAGTCGGCCCAGTTACGCTAGACATCACAAACTAAGTTGCTCTTAGAGGCCCCTCCGGCCCTAGCCCATAGAAAAGCTAGATAAGGCACCCCGAAAGAGGTCAGGTGACAAGGTAACCCCAGTAAAGATATATCATTCCCCAATCCCCTCCAGTAAAACATTCCACCACAATAACCTCTTCTCCTTGTTCCTCACAGAACCCATAGATGTGGAAATATTATATATAGCTCATCCAAGAATTATTGGAACAGTTATTACTTATTAGTTCCATCCAGCACTACAATCACATGAGATGTTACCCAATTCATGTAAAATAGTAAGTAATGGGTGATTGCAGAGCTTTGTCCTTTTGAGGGTCTCTCTCTTAAAGATCTCATGAAGTTCATTTATATCTTGCATTCATTTGTGCCTGCTGATGGGAGGGGGTTGGGTTTGGAGTTAGATTGACTGTAGTTGGGTTAGGAGGGAACCCAGGACAGTACTATGCTTTTACCACCAAGTGAAAGCCCTTGACCTCCGTATCTCTTTTCTATGTACTTAAAAAGTATGATGTCAAATGTTGAGACATAAAGAGGGTGTTGTGTATTTGGCAGGTGCACGGAGCATTTGCTGGATTCAGTGGAATCACAGTGGGCACTTGTAACACTCACTATGCCTACTTTCCTATTCCTGAAGTCATAAAATACCCAAGGGTTGTCGATCTTAACAGCCGGATGTGGCATCGTTGCTTGACCTCAACCGGCCAACCAGATTTCATATGACGAGCTGATCAGGTATGTATGCGTTCAAGGACTTAAATCTTGAGACAAGTTAACTTACTGAAGACCAAGCTAAAATAGCTGGTTTCATACTGTCGAATCAAGTAGTCCATTGTAGATTAGGAGGAATAAGATCGATTCCTATTACACTAATATTTGCAAGTATATAGCATTCATTCTAACTTTCAGTGAGGTGGTTGAATAAATTTTGGGAGGGCCCTTTTGTTTGATCAATTCGGGTTCCGTTCGAAAAATCCAGTTTTGTCTGTACAAATGTACATTATCCATCTTTAGTACTTGGATGATGTGTTTCTGCAATCAGAACCGATGCGAAAATGCATTCGGTTTTGACAGTTGTAATAACCTAATAATTCCATTTATTTCCTTATTTCCTTAAAACTTCATATGTAATATCAGCATTTGAAACCGAACAGTACAATGATCTTCCATGGTCATCCGATTTACCTAATCTTCCTTGGTCAATTGGATTTATAATTTTCTACATGTGGATTTTCTTTTGAACCCTTGTTGTCCCCTGATTTCATCTTATATATTGCTGTGAATTTTTAGGATAGGCACCTTTTATTATGCAAGTAATTCAATTTATTTGAGAAGGTGTGAAACATGAAATAGTTTCCAACTGAATCCATGACAAATAAGTTTGGAAAGTAAACATTATTTTCGGTTTTTATATGAAATTATACAAGCATTTGTACTTTCTTTTCTTTTCTTTTCTTTTCAACTGTAAATCGTAGCCAAGTTTCTAGGTAGATACAAGACTAAAATTAAACAAATAAGGTGCATTTGTTAGAGGCTTAGAGATGAATTTACCAGAACTGAACTGAACTCGATATTGTATAACCCCAAAGTAACCTTCACATTTTTTCATCAAAAAAATAATAATAATTAGTGGAGTACTGTACTACTGTAGATTCACATGAATATCCTTTATACATTATTTGTCCGCCTTTAACTATATAGCCCAAGAACTAATTCTACTGGTTATGGACTATGGTTACTGGTTTAGCTTTTTCTAATTCTCTATTTTTGTCATTTGCTGAGATAATGATTTGAAGGATGGGACTATGGTAGAAGTCTAGCAGCAGCCATAGACTGTTGTAATAAACCTGAGCAGCCATATTACACCATTTTACCCAATAGTATACTCCATTAGAATGTATATATGTATGCCACTTTCTACTATTGTCCAACGGAATCGTTATATGCCCCTCTCTTTCTCTTTCTCTCTCTCTCTCTGTCCCTTCGCCGGTGGATTCATAAATTAGAAATGTGACTTTCTGACCAAATCGACTTTTACCCATCTTCATCTCCCACTTGTCAAATTTATAATTCCCCATCACCAAGTACTATGTAGTAAAAGGAAATCAAAGTGGAGTATAAATTAAACTTCATGTTTTAATGCTCATGTACTCCAGGCAGACCTTGCACAGTAACTTCTTTATTTCGGGTCTCGTGATGGTTATTTTCTTATCTTATTTTTTTTACATTCATGTCTCAAGACAATAAAGTAGACTTACTGGGGTTCTCTGAAGACGAGTTAGAAATATAAGTGGTATAAGTATTTTTATTCTCACATTCCTGTAGGCCGGGATTTTTGAACTCGTCAGCTCATTAAAAATAAGTTGATTTACTCGATGTATATAGTTTTCGGGTTATTACATGCGCTCCTATCTAAGATAAAAATAATAATAATAATTATTACGTTACTAATAGTTACTAATTAAAATTATCATTAAAACCTACTATTAGTGAATCTGAATTAGTAACTAATTAAAATTATCATTAAAACCTACTATTAGTGAATCTGAATTTATTGTGTGAGTAGCTCATATCACATGAGGGCCAAACTAATCTGATTGTCACTGCTAAGAATATACTTTTGATATCGTCACTTTGATTCTGTGAATATATTACTTACTTCTATAAAACTAAAATGTGTACTATATATCCTATATGTGTGTTCGTACTACTACAATTTGGATTGGAGTATGACTAATCTATCAGATTACATCATCTTCTTAGTATGAGCCTCGTGATAATGGTGTGGGAAGACAAATTTTCATGTAGGTGATTATAGATCCAAGATATAGTCTATATAAAAGCATTGCAAGGAAGACTTGAGGAGTGCGTAATATATTAATCTATCCCTTTGATTTAGTGAGGCATTTCTTTTTACCGTAGTTATGAAAACTCACATGATGTCAAATGTCAATTAATTGGCACCATGAAATACAGAGAGCAAAGACTTAAAATCAAATAATATAATCGATTATAGACAAGTCAATAACTAAGGTACTAATACTGAATTGAACCGATTTTAAAATAAGTAAAAAAAAATAATAACACACTGATCACATAATATATTGTTGTACTCGTAGATTCATTAGTCAAATTCATAGATTGTAATGAGATTTATGTGTTCGAGCTTAGGCGATCCTTCACTTCATTATTTAACAAGATTCTCTAATTTCAGAATAAATTAAAACGAGTTTCTAATATTTAGGATCAAAATGGTAAAACACACATAGAACAAATGGAAAATGCTAAGCAAGTCGCAAATATTTGAGCAAAATGCAAATGCAGATTATAATATCGTCACTAGTCGTGGACCATGATATTCTCATCATGAAGCCCCATCTCCATCATTGCACACATTTGTCTCTCTCTCTCTCTCTCTGGTGAGTGGTCACTGTAATGGTTATCAAGATATCATGGGAAAGCTAGGCTAAGGTCAGCTCATACCTCATATATTAACAAACTACTTGTATATGTCCCTGCAAATGTCGATGGCAATTTTGTATACAGTCAATCAACCATCTCGATTGGACCACGTGGCACAATCAGGTCGCATTTGTCATGTCCAATATATACATGATCGTTAGTGGTACGCTATTGTTTTACTTGCGTCTGTCCGTCTCTTGTCATGACAAGTTGACAACAAGCAACAATTGTACTCCGTATCAAATAATGTTTTTTCTTTTTCTCTTTATAGTTTTTTTTCTTACGATAATTAGTAAAAAAAATTCTTGCACTTCGTCAAGTTATTTATCTGCCGAAATTATTTTCTTCGAAGATTGTAATGTGTATCTTTTCAACCATTTCTTTACAATTACTGTACTCGGGATAAATTATATTCCTATTCATCACGTACAAGCTTACCCAAACTATATCAGGAATTTGCAGTCTCGTCATTATTCCTCACCGATTCATCATCGTTGCTACTCTCGAGGTTATGTTTTCACAGTAGCTATCTCCTTTCTTAACGTCATACTTTTTTTTCTTCTATTTTTCCTTTTCAATTCAGCATCCTTTATAGAATCCATTCTTTTCATCTAAAAAATACTGAATTGGATTGAACTTATTAGAGTTGCAATAAACTTAATTGGATTTATTTTTGTAAGATTGATCATATATCATTTAAAACTCGTCAAAACATAATCAACTGAATACAAAGGCTTACTAACCAAAAAAAAAAAAAGTTTGATCGTTTATAGTCCAGTCTCTTATAAAAAAACAACATGAAGTTGTGATCCCTTAATGTAGTGTATGTTGATGCTTCTAATATACTTAGGAAATTCAGTTTGTTTCTCCCAAATCCCAAACAAAATACAGCAAATGGATAAAATTTGTAGAATGTACTTTTCTTTCAGAAAAAAAATAAATAAAAATAAAATAAAATAAAAAAAAAAAACAGAAAAGGTGGAAATTATAAATGAATGAATCAAATAAATACTGCAGTTGCGTAGGCTAGATGTGGACTACTCTATTACTCTCCCGTACCCCGTGGATTCCCAAGGCCGAAAGGCTGCTTGCTTCTTATGATAATTGATATATGCTCTCTGCACTACTCCAGTACTCCAGTGTAGGCTCCTAATGCACCAAGGGCAAGGGTCCCCTCGTCTCTTATGCTCTTCAACTAACCAAATACTCCAATTTTTACATGTGAGATGTAAAATCTACAAAACTTAAGAGTATATAAGACGGTTTTATTGTAACTTGAGAAGCCATGTAAATATGAAATACTACTACATGAGTAAACCTAGTAAACGGGTCTGGTTACATCGGGTTTTGGTCATTAACAGGTTGGGTTAATATTAGGTTGGCCATGTCGGGTCTTTAGCGGGTCAATCATCTATTGTCTTACAAATTTTGGATCTCATGTCATATAGTTTCGGATTCCGGTCATTAGCATGTCAACCCTCTTCAGGTCGGGTTTCAGTTGGGTCTTAAGCAGTTCGTGTCAGATTTTGCCAGCTCTACTAACATGAGACACTGTTAATTTTTTTATTATTGTAAAGTATATCATAATCTGCAAATTGTATTATCGTTAATGTTAACAAGAGCAACACACCTTGACATCATTCCAAGCTAAAAAAATTATATAAATGATATTGCAAGAAACGCATCTTCAAAAATCTATTCAATTCTAGTTTTTTTTTTTTTAGGGGATATTCAATTCAATTCTAGTTTATTGATTGATAATCTATGGTGAATTTCCTTTTTTAGTAACCACAACTTGGAAAAAAAAAAATGTACATGCGGCATGTTTTGTGAAATTAGATTAAACACCCATAAATAAAATCTAAAATGGTTATTGTGCTCATATTGAGATATCTAGCACGATTCACATGACTTATCGATTTTACTTGATTTCAGTCGTTTGGAGAAATAGACATAACGTGATTTGTAAGTTTCATGATTAAAAGTTAATCTAATTTGACCATGTCAAACTAAGATTCCACATGAAATTTTAGTAGTTAAATGTTGCAAAACATACACGTAATTCAAAAATAAATTACACGTGAGATTACCTAAAACTCTCATGTTTCTCATTGTTCTACCTAAGGTATGAAATTGTTGCGAGGGACCTTAAATGTTGAGTAATATCTCAAAGATATCCTATTTCAGAAACACAAAGTGAAAATAGGTGTTTCTTTTCATTTTTCAAGTAAGTTGTTATACAAAATGTGAAATGGATCTATTTTACATGATTAATTGTAGTGAAAGCATTCAAAAATTCTAGGGTGATTGCCACTAAATGGCAATTACTAAAAGAAATGAATCTGAACCGTTGATTTTAAGTGAATCAATCTAAACCATTAATAAATTAATAATAAATTTATTACCTAAACTATTTTGTAAAGGAACTAAATAATAGCAAAAATAATATAAAAAAAAAATGAAAATGTTATGGGATGTTTGCTTGTTGTCAGTATTGAATAGCGATGGGTAAATGTTCACCAACTTCGTCAACATCGATCTCCGGCGACCCACTCTGGTCATGTTTATAGCTACCCATATCGTCACCGTCTCCGACTACCTACTCCATCCACGTCTCCAACTACCTACTCTGTCACCGTCTCCAACTTCGGCGGTATCATCTCCGTCTTACACTCACAACACTGACTCCGGCGCCGGCACCGGTGGAAGCCCTATCTATGTATTATACCCTTGTCAAGTTTGATGAATCAATGCTTAATTTAATAAAATTAGATAGCCCATATTTTACTTGCTCAAAGTTTTAATTAATTCATTATAGTATGTTAATGGAAACTAAGTATCCATGGCTATGAAAGTCATTGTGCTCATGAAGATGAAGATGCTTTTTTCTGTTTTTCTTTTTAATTTTTAATTTTTTTTTGTCTATACATAAGGTAGTATACCGTATTTCTTTGTAATGCTGCCAATGTATAAGAAACTCAATCAATCAATTATCTCCTTCCTTTCTTGCTTCTTCTTTCATTACATTCGTTTTATACAGTATTTTTCTTTGATTTTGTTTCCCTTCTTTTCTTTTACTCATATTTGCTTCCTTATTCCTTTTTAGATTTTTTTATATTGGTGGATTTATTTTTAGATTTTGTTTCTCCTTTGTGTAGTACTCACCTAAACTGACAGCTTTGTTCTATCCCAATGAATCTCTCTCGGGTTTTTTTGTTTTTTTTAAAACGCCCAACAACTTTTTTTTTTTTTAAAAACGCCCAACTCCACCGGTGCCGGTGCCGGAGTCAGTACCGTGAGTGTAGGACGGAGATGATGACCGCCGGAGTTGGAGACAGTGACAGAATAGGTAGTTGGAGACGTGGATGGAGTAGGTAGTCGGAGACGGTGACGATGTGGGTAGCTGGAAACATGGCCGGAGTGGGACGCTGGAGATCGATGTTCACGAAGTTGGTCGCCAACTCAAACATTTACCCATACATCATTACTGAATAGCAAAAAAAACAAACCAAACACATCATAACTTTTTTATTATTTATTATTTTAATATTATTTTGTTCCTTTACAAAATAATTTACGTAATTAATTTATTGTTAATATATTGAATACCTTAGATCTATTCACTTAGAACGTGAGGTCCAGATTCATTTTTAGTGGCAATCACTCTAGAATCATTAGAAAGCATTACTTTTAAGCTAGCCGATTATTAAAAAAATTGTGTTCACGCAAGCTTAGACAATAGGATAACATCGAAATATTGTTGCAACATTAAGGTATCTCCTAATTCTATTAATAAAAACTTCTATGACACCGTTGTGTATATTTTATTTTTAAATATAGTAGTTTGTTTCAAAGCTTTTGTCCTTTTTCCTTTTCCATTTTTTGGCACTTAAATAGAGACCAATTAACAAAAAAAAAATCCAAATATTGGCACATACTTTATAGTTTGTATTAATATCCGAAGAACTTACAATTCAACTAGTGAGATGTGCGAAAGCAGTTTTTGTTTTGGTAAAATCATAGGTATTCACCCCCGTTTTATGTTTAATACTACTATTGTATAAGTCAGATTGGACTATACGATAACCATTTTAAATACCTTATAATAACCAATTGTTTTTTAAATACAATTTTATTATAAGAGATTTTTTAAATACCAATTCAAAGAACGCTTATGTACTACAATAAAACAGACCACAATAGCTCCAAAATAACCAATTATGTACTACAATGTCTATATATACCAATCAAAATGCACTTGCTCTTGTGATTCACTATTTGTTTTTGTCTTGTTTCTAATTCTTTCCAAAAAAGAGAGAGACTATCGATCTACTAATACTATGCTTTCTCATTAAAAAGCAGAGCCACAAAATTAAGGGGGGACAAAAAAAAAAAAAAAAAAAAAAAAAAAAAAGAATTTCTCTCACTCACTCACCTCTCCTCTTTAGTCTTTATATCTCCCTCTTCAACAGACTTTACAACAAAATAACAATTACTACTACACTGTATTCTCCAAACACAACTAAAATTGTTTGGCCATGAACATGATTTACTTCACCATCCTTCCATAGAACAGCTGGCTGTAATGCATTTGTTGTTGTAGTAATAGTAATTATTAACAGCCATAATATCATCATGCTTCATGCATGATTCTTCTTCATTTCTCTGTTCCATCCTTAAGTCATTTTATTGAAATCTCACTGTCTCTCTCTCTCTCTCTCTCTCTCTCTCTCTCTCTCTCTCTCTCTCTCTCTTTGCTGTGTCTCATTTTCTGTGTGCATATAGATGATCATCTTGTGTCTGTAGTTCCTATAGGGGGGGCCACTTTAGAGGACCACACCAAAGCTCTCATTCAACCAGAAACCTGATGATGTGCAAAAAGAATTGGGTCATAAATGCAAAATTCTCCACCCCATAATGCAAATTTTACAAGTCCAACCCAGAAGATGTTGATGTTGTGTCTAATTTCTTCCTTTTAGTTTCTGGGCTACAACCAGTACTTGTAATATTTGCAGTATTTATTTGTGCACATGAACCAACTGTTGTTGTTCTTGTTGTTGTTAATTCATCACTTTTATAGCTAAAGCATGCTGAATCCAACACCCCAATTGGGCTCTGAGGGATCACTCTTTGCCCTGAAATTCTACTCTCCACATTACCATTTCTGCTACTCACTGACTTATTGTCCTTGATCATTTCTACACACTTCAAAATCCTAGCCTGCAAAATATGAAAACACCCCAAATAAAATAAACAAATCCCAGACAATTACAGAAGAATATGGTCAAATTCTCCAATTTTAATTGAAGATAAAAAACCAGACAAAATGATAAAAGAGTACCTTGTCTATATGAATGAAACAAGAAGTGGCCTTGTCAATATCCAGAGCTTGAAATTCAGCAGAAACAGAAATGGCTACTGCTGCTGCAATTTCAGATGGCTTGAATTCCAAGAAGTCAATTCCTGCATTTATTTCCCACAACCATCTAAGCACACTTTTGGGTGTCATTTAAGTTTTGCAACAGAACAAGGACACCCACATAGCAAGAAAATACCAACACATACATTTATCAACAACAATTACTATACAGGACTAACAAGAGTACCTCCAATTGTGCATAAGATGAGCTGCATTGCCTTATTCACACTTTTGGTGTAGGAGAGAGAATTGGTAAGATTATCATGAGCTGTATTGCTTAACTTCATGAGGTAGTAATCCAAGAAGGAACAAGGTGTGAGAGCATTCATTTTCCAGTTCAAGGTACCTAAAACCAAAAGCTCCATTCTTTGTATGGTTCTGGCTTCAAACACAAATTGGGGATCACCTACCTGCCTCAAAAATGTAAAAACCAAACCATCAAAGATTTTATTTTTATTTTCTTTTCCAATTCTAACAATGACATTGTTTGAAAAAAAAGCAATGTAGCATCTTAACTTACCTGTAATTCTATTGACTGAGGCACAAGTGTCTCTTCTATTTTGGCTGCAACTGATAAACAGGCCACAGCTAGTAATTGCACAGCCCAAGCTTTCTCTCTCTAATTATTTTTTTTAACAGAGAGACAGAACAAGAAAACATCAATAGGAATTCAGAAAACAAACAACAAAAGCAAATGGGTAATCATTTCTTTTGGTTCATTGAACTCACGGGCAGTTCGCGGATTGATAGGAATCGATCCAAGTAGTTTACAGCTAGGCATAAACTCAATGGTCCAAAGCTATAATAGGAATAAGCCTGCGCATCATCAAAATGAAATTATAAAAAGACAGCAACTTTAGTAACCAGAAATTATAGAAACCATCACTGAAGTCAAAAGACATAATCTTTAATTTCCTAAATTTGGTTCTTTTAAAAAAGAATCTGCTAATATGATCATGGGTTATAATCAAAAATAATGAAAACCAGACAATCCAATTTTTTTGGTTAAAATGATTTTATTTATTTTAAAGGAATGAAATATGAATGAAATACCCACCTTCCAAATCCAATCAAATGCCTCTCTCCGAGCACCCAAGTCCAAATTCCCACAACGCAATCTGCTGAGATAATCATGTTTAGGCAAGTACTCTTTTTCTCTTTCTAACATGGAAGCAAAATCCTCTTCCCTTTGTGCTGGGAAATGAATCAAGGGCTCTGATCCAAGGACTAAAGACCATGGACGGCTCTGATCATTCTGTTTCTGGGTGTATTGATCATCAACATGATCATGATAATCATCGATGTACCCATCATCAACATCAAGATCATCAAAGCACAAATCTTTGCTTTCATCACAGAGAAATATTGAAGGTTCAGGGTCAAAAATGTCAGCCATTTGATATGCCTCACAGATTTCTAAAGAACCCAGATTAAGTTTTATTGAGATTGTTCCTCATCAGACAACCTCAATAGCTGGGCTTGATTTTATTAAAAATCATAGTTAGTTGAGCAGAGCATTTTTCAATAAAGGAAGAGAGAAAAGAGGGTTTAAGAAGGGGGTGAGGGGAGCGAGAGAGAGAGAGAGTGTGTGTGTGTGTGTGTGTGTGTGTGTGTGAGAGAGAGAGAGAGAGAGAGAGAGAGAGAGAGAGAGAGAGAGAGAGAGAGAGAGAGAGAGAGTTGAGGGGGGTAGTGAAGGAAGAGAGAGAAAGGGGGAAGCTTTATGTAGGAAATGAACATCTGGGTTTATTAGGGTAAACGAGAGATATTGGGGGAGAAAAGCTGTGGATTCTTAGGATACAGCAAGGAAAAAGGGGAGAAAAAAAATAGAAAAGAAAAGAGATATGCGGGGGAGAAAAGTGTGGAACATAAATAAATAACGAGAAATTATAATGAAAAAATTCATTTGAGACGGTCTGATTTTATTTTACAACGCGAATGTATAGTGTGTCGACACGTTTATGAATATTACATGTATTTGTCACACATTATGATGTGAGTCCATCTCACAAAAAACAAGCTCAAATATTAGTGTTCCTGCAATATTAGCTACATATTATTTTTTGTTAGTGGTCAATAAGCTAGTCTTACAATAGCATAATAGTACTAGGTTTTGTTCTTTCCGTTGTTTTTATTCTGCATTTCGATCAATTGACCCTAGTTTATTTCACATTTCGTTCTATTTCGTAAGTCGATAGAGTTGTATTTTGTTCCTTTTTCTATCTAGCTATATGCTTACATTCCAATAAAATGAATCTGAAGAATCTATGAGATAGTAGTTACATTTATACATGTGAATTGATTATAGTGCAAAAAATCACGTTTATTTCTGACGGATTGTTTTCCTATTTTGTTGAGACTAAATTGGTTCAGGCGGTTTCGATTTGACTAATTAATTCGAGGGTAAAAATGGATTTGCACATGTGACCAAAAATCACCTATTCACTAATGCGAGCGCTGGATGGTTAACCTTTAACGTTCGTGACGGGTTAGGTAACCATGATAAGTAACGTATAATTAACAATCAATTGATAATTATGAAAAGCAAAATTAAATGGACATGATTTATACTTCAGATGAGAATTAATGATGACCAGAGTGAACACAAGGAAAGAAATGTACACTTCCTCTCAAGAAAATGAACAAAGATACACCTTGATATCATATGGGGCATAACCAATTGATGCCTAAAGTATGGAGTTGATATAGGAGTATACTCATAGGAGTCCATCTCATAAAAGGCGCGCTTGTATATATACTCTACCAGGTATTGTTATTTTCGTCGTTTTCATTTTGCATTCGATCAATATTCCTCAATTTGTTTCACAACTCGTTCAAATTTGCAAGTCGGTCGAGTTGTATTCCGTTCATTTTCTATAAAGCAATATTCCAATAAGATGAACATGGACTTAAGTATCTATGATATATACTAGTGATGATGATACCTGTGGCTTGATTTTAATGCAAAATATCATGTTTTTGACACATTATTTTTCTATTTTGTAAAGACTTAATTTGGTTCAAACGTTTCAGCTTGACTAATTAAGACGAGGGTAAAAATAGATTTGCACACGTAACCAAAATCACTTATAATCACTAACCGTAATCCAATAATTAGTACGATATAGAGTATATTACGAGGGCTAGATAATCCAGCCTTTAAATTTTGGCAAAGGGTCAAGTACTCATGATGAGTAACCTATAAGAATCAATTGAGAATTTTGAAAAACAAATTACATAAACATGATTTATATTTCAGATAAGTATTAGTGATAACCAAAATCAGCACCTAAAAAGACAATTGTACATTTCCTCTCAAGTAAAAGAGCAAAGGTACACCTTAGTATCTAATGGGCATAAACAATAGCCTAAACTTTGTGGTTAATATCATGGTCCAACAATGCTATTTTCAAATTACAACTATCTTTATTTGGTGCCAAGTTTTATACTGAATTAATTACCTCTCAAAACTGATTTCCAGCATGAGAAGAAATTGTGTAATAATCTAATGAAATAATGGTTGGTGCCAAGCCCTGCCAGATTCCTCATGCCTTTATATGTGTTGTAAGTTTGTAACATGGGGACTGTTAATTTTCACTAGGACTTAGGAGGGTAGTCAATAACAATGAAGTGATGCAAGCACAATGCAATTGATGATGCAATTATTATGATTCTATGATGAATGAGATTACAACCATGGAGATTGGACAAGTATATTTAAAAAGGTGTCGTACAAAATCTTTGATTTAGTGGGACCTCCTGTCATGACCTGTCCATTGCGTTATGTATCCTTCTATTTCTCCGTATTTTCAATCTTGACCTTAACTTTTGGTTATTTCTTCTCCATGCCCTTTCAAGTTTTTTTTTGAGAAAGGCCCTTTCAAGTTTCAGCTTCTCTTCGCACTGTTTTTGTATTTTTTTGACCGGTTCGCAAGTACTCTACTCATTCGTCCTAAAACAAATTTGAGTAAATTACATTAAGATACACTGAAGTTTAGCGTAATTGCAGAGATACATATACACGTTTAACTAAATACATTGAGTTATACTCCTGATAGAGATAGCAATTGGGCGGGTATGGGTGGATTCCGCCCCGCATCCGCCCCAGTTAGAGTTTGAATGGGGGAGCGTCAGGTGGGGATGGGGTAGGGGTGGGGCGATGATGGTTTTGAAAAAGTAAAACCACCGTGGGGATGGGGCGGGTATGGTTTGTGTTGTTTCCCAGTTGGATACCCACCTCATACCCACCTAAACATAAAAAGTGTAAAATTCTAAATATTAAATGTATTGACACAATTTGCTCAAATATATCGTAGTTTTGTTGTTTGTAATAATGACACAAATTTGCACGTTTATTGGGTTTGTTTGTTAAATATATTGTACGTAATTGCTTTATGCATGTATCATGTGGATTTAAGGTGGGTTCCAAGCAGGTTTGGGGTGGGTATTAGGTGGGTATGGATATCCGCTGGGTAAATTAGGCAGGTGTGGTTCTCATCTTATACCCACTTGTGTGGGAACGGTTTTGAGAATCATACCAATGGGGGATGGGGCGGGTGGCGGATTGACCGTAGTCAGGTGGGTATGGGTATGGATATACCTATATCCACCCACGCCTCGCCCCATTGCCATCACTAACTCCTGACCACTTTTTGACCGTTGACCAATGTCAAACTAATTTTTGGACATAAATACCCGTAATATACCTCATTGAAAGTTTTTTTTTAAAAACTTATTGTGCAATGATTTTCCACTTTTTTTTCTTTTTATTTAGTTTTTGATTTTGAGATAACTGTACCACAGATTAATAAATTTCGTGGCTCAATTTAAATAATTCTCTCATCATGCAAAATTGACTCAAGTCTAATCTTGTGTCTGCACCAAAAATTAGATATTGATCTAAAGTTATGAAAGTTTGATGCCAATTATATGTCGATCTTGGTAACAAATTTGAGTACGATATGACACAAACAACAAAAGATATACGAGCATGCAATGCAAAGTAAATGGGAAATCATTGCGCAATAATTTTTTCTATACACTTTCATTTATGTCCGAAATTTTTTGACTTTGGTCAACGATCAAAAAGTGGTCAAGAGTATACCTAATTGTATTTAGTCAAACGTGAGTATACTTCTTTGCAATTTCGCCAAACCTTAGTGTATCTCAATGTGACTTACCCAACAAACTTCCTTTGTCCTATCAAAAAAAAAAAAACCGTAAAAAAAAAAAAAAAAAAAAAAAAAAACACCTTCCATTATGACTTTTTAAGATCAAAACTTAATAACTGTGACTAGGAGGATCTTAAACGAATATATGTCAAGTTACAAGTTATTATTATGACAAGTTACAATAAATAATACGAAGCAAAAAAAAACACCTAATTTAGTAGCTTAAAATAAATAATGAAGATCTATCAAAAAAGAAGATACTCATTAATACTTATTATTGTTAAAGTCATAATAACTAAAATTTCCTTATTTATCGATCATAAATAGAACAGATTCATCAATTGAAACAAAATTTACAATGAAGACTAGGGCTCTAATGAGATATAAGTCCAAATAGTAAAATTGAACAATACTACATACATGTCCTAATTAACTAAAAAAGAATGGTTAAAAATATACATTTTATAGAAAGAAAATCATTAAACATTTAAATAATCACTTACGTAATTTCATCACTAGACAATTATGTGCATTTAATAGGATTGGGCAAATATATGTTAATTTCATATAGTAGAAAATAAAGTTCGTTTATTCAAATCTGGAAATGATTTTGCAAATTAGAAATTTTATCAATATATTGTCAAAAAGTCATTGGGTAATGATTATGTAAAGACAAATCATTTCCTTTTACAAGATAGAAAATGATCGACCCGAAACTGATGGTATACCGTTTCAATATCGTATGAGCATAACAAAACGAAATTCAATATAATTATTAAAGTGATTATTTCATTGTTTATCATCAGTGCTCTAAAAGCTATAACCTATTTGTTAAAGTTGTTTTAACGATTAATTAGCAATTATATTTACCATAGTGTGCACATATTACACACATTTGAACTCTGAAAAATGGAGCTTGTGTTCAATTAAAAATATCTTTTTTTGGCTTATGTCGAAGGGATTTTATTTGAAACCAATTTCGATTTTATTTACATGCAAATATTAGCTTAAGAAAAAAAAATATTATGTTAAGTAAAGTTTTAATTACCCACCGGTAATCCAACATACGATATATATATATAATGCAGATGCATGTTTTTTCTTTCACTCAGAGACACCCGTGCATATCATATAGAGTCCACACTAATAGTAAATTAGGGAAAATATTGTCAAAAAAGTATTTAATAATAATTTAGAGAAAATATATATTTTGCATAACAAACTTTCTTGCTTATTTTGTACCAACCTCCCCCTATTATTGACTATCCTCACATGAACAAGGAGGGGGATGGAAGGTGTTGGTTGGAACTGAACATTGGAGGAGAAAACGTAACCCGTAATAAAATACCCATCTTCAAAAGTGTGCATATACTTAATTATTTATACACACGGCCCTTCACTATTAAGATGATACTGAAGCACTGCCAAAACAGCATTAATATAATTATCCTTAAATCAGGTTATGTCTTTCACTAAAAAAAATAAAATTAAGGTTATGTCTTATGTGTCATAAAAACACGAACAAATATAAAACACAACGGATCACTTTAAAAAAACAGAATTAAACATAACAGATGCTCACATCAGATTATAGTAGGTTGCTAAGTTCCAAATTACTCATAAAGAATATTTTGTTTGAAATGTTAAACTCTGAAGTTAGTTATGGACTGGCATTGTGCAGAAAGATAAGTTCCAAATGCAAATGACAAATGACAAATACCCGCGTGAAATATTAGTGGCTTCTTTCAGGCTAATTAATCCTAGTGTTATTATATGTATAACAGCCTTGTCTGTGGCCTTTAACTGTGATCACTATTTAAGAAAATAATTATCTATTGATTTGATCATCAAAGGACTTTGAATCTAGAATCAGCTTTAGCAAGTCCAGCACGATATATATTCCATGGATTAAGAAAGGTGCATGTGCGTGAACAAATAACCTTCATTTGGCCAACTAATGTAATTCCTTATCACGCCCTCTTACACGAATGCTCATTAAACTTAAAGTGTGGATAGCTTTAATACCATGTATTGGAATCAACTCAACCAAAAGTTTAAGATGATGGTTGAAGGTCGACTAATGTTATATACCTTATCAAATTTGTTTGCTCCGTGTTTCAGAAGGTGTTTTATAGAGCTAAATTGAACAAATTTCAGTACCATTGAACAAAATTAAACTGGAAAATTAAATATGTTCTTTAAATGAACATCATTGAATTGAATTGTAGTACACCAAAACTGAACCGAATTAAAATCACTGAATTGAATTAATAAAAAGCACAAACTAATCCGAAATCACTGAAATGAGTTTACTGCTTAAACTCTAAAGAACAAATCCCTAATCTTCCTATATATATATATATATATATATATATATATATATATATATATATATATATATATATATATATATATATATATATATATATATATATATATAAAATCTACAAGAAAGATCATGCATTGTCGACATTAACATTCATTGACTACCTAACATATCTCTCGATCTCTCCTTTTAGTCGAGCATGACGTACACCAGCTATAGCTATAAGATCACCATCAACATATATACGAGTATTAATTAGTTTCTTTTACTGTTAGCACAAACTTCCAATTGATTATACAAGTATCTACTATGATTGTTTTTATGCATATTATTAATAGTTTTTTTTTTTTTGAGTGAATAATAATGCATATTAACGCTTTTTAGCAACCAGTGGAAATGTATATATGAAATTTGTTGGGAGAATCAAAGAGAAATATGCATACAATGCAACTTAGGATACTATGTTTGCTTTGGTGAAAGGTAATAATTTGAATATTATATTTTTGATAGAAGCAAAGACGACTTGATCATGCTATAGCTATTGCCATATCCTTTTAAAAGACTTTAGGAACAACACAAACTCCAATCCCTCCTTTTCCTTTTCTTCTTCAATTCCTCTCCTCTTTATTAGAGATGCTCTACTCTGTACCATTTTGACTGTGAGATTATTATTCGGCTTTCTTCAACGTCAGCTTTTATATACAGTAGTATTTTAGCAGATTATATATTACTTAACATATATATTATATATAGCTGTATATTATCTTATGTTAGCTGATCAGAGGGCCTTATCTCCCAAAATTTTAAATGGAGACCAAATAGGAGTGACTTTATACTCCTTCCACTTGTGGCACGTGTACTAGGGCTCATCGTCTCATCGATCATAATTCAATTAACAGCCTTTATTTAGCGCTTTGAAAGGGCTAGTGGAGTTGATCGTAGAGTTAGATTTCATGACAAAGTAAAATTCTATATACATTTTTCTCAGGTCACTAGTACTCTTTCTCGAGTCTGTCAGTAAGATTTATCTTGTTGATTTGCTTAGTATATTGAACGTATGGTTTACAAGCTATTGTATACACTATAAATTAATCTGATACACACTCAAAGAGTAGTGGCTGCGAATTGCTTGTGTCGTAAAAACAGCCTTTGCTAAGCAATATTAGAAAAAAGATTAAAGATGGTATCCCTTAGTCTTTAGGACCAAACATGAGGGGGAAGGGTGGTCCTAAATATTTAGGACTTTTTACTGCTTGAGATTCGAGCTCTCGAGAGTGCCCCTCCACCACCACCCTCCACAAGCATCCCCCTCTTTCTCTCCCCAGCAATAGCCAAATAGTCTATTACATTACCATAATAAGCGCTGATAAAATCTCATAAAAATAAGATTTTAACCCTTTCTTATCTTCTTTGTTAATAATGGTCATAAATCCCGAAGCTCATGTTATTACACGGTTTCAAGGAATTGCATTTAAGTTTAGGGATGTAGATATATCTACTCTGTATTCTTTAGCCCTACAATAGTACACACTAATCTTAATGACAATTTACATTCAATGTGAAGCATGACTGACCAAAAGCTGATCTTTTTCTGCCCCCCAAAAAAAAAAGAAAAAAAAAAGCTGATCTTTCATCAACCAATATTAATGCTGCTAGATATACACTCTAGGAGATCAGACTTGCTAGGAAACTCCTTGCCATGGAAAAGATCCGAAGACGAAGGAAGGATTTCCTCGGGAACAATTGTAATTGAGATACACAAATTAACACAATAGTATAATACAATGTTCCAGGCCACATGTATGATGGGTTTGGCAAGCGTGGTTAGAGAGTAGCTCCTATCGCACGATTTCGGGTATTCCACGAATTAGTTCGTAAGGTGCTTCTCAGGAGTCTTGAACCTACATGACTATATCTATAACCTGGTGTATAAGTTACAACTTGTTTACCAGTGAACCAACACTATTTGGGTCCACATGTACTATGATATATCGAGGGACGGGGAAAGTAACCTAATATGACATGATTAAAGCTAAGTTTAATTTGGTCAATTCAAATATGTAGAGTATATGATTAGAGTGATGGTTAAAATTATCCGAAAATTTAATTGGACAAGGTTTTGAGTTGGTGGAACATTTGGAGCATCTTGTATCAATACTACTATACATAGATACAGTCATACGGATTTAGGATATATTTTGAAAAATAAGATTATTGTACAATAAAACTATATGTTCATTCTATTTACGATGGATACAATATGGACTCTTGTGAATTTATATACATAATCATTTTTTTCTTGCCGATTGAAGCATATAAGTTTCTTTCTTTTTTGTTTTTGTTAATAAAAGTTATACTAGAAAGTTGACTCAGATCTAGGTGTGGAGACTTGGATCGACTTTGGAATTTTCCCCAAAGACAACTTTCATATATATGTTTGTTGTGTATATCAAAAAGAGGATTGAGCCAAAACCTTTACTACTCGTGGGAAGAATTGATTAATTAATTCTAATTGCTAAACCACCCTCTCTTCAATATTCCGACACGATAGCTAGAGAAGCCGTTGCTAAAGAATATAGTGAGATCACTTTCACATGGCTTTTGAAAATGATAGCATTATCATTGCGAGGACACACTCGAAAAACAATAAACTCAAAAGAACCATAGTACCTGTTGTAATGATATGAGTAATGGTAATTTGAAGATGATGATATTGATGCTGGCATTAACAAATGAGAGGAAGAGACATGAAATATAGTTTCTATTTATATTTTTCTGGAGTATGGGTCCTCGATACTCAGATTGCAATTTTTATTGCCTAAACCCCGAGTCCACCTAGATATCTCGCTCCATATCCTCCCTCACCCACTACCCCTCTTGTGCCAGGTGGATCCAAGGGTTCAAGAACGTTGCAATACCCTGCACCCTTCCACAATTAGGGCAAATGGAGCTCCATGGCCTTGAACTCGAACAATATGTGTAGGTAAGCTTGCACATTGTCATTGAGTTGAGGTACACACTCGTTGGCATGATGTTATATACTCTCTTTGTGCTATATGTAGCTTCTTTTTGACTTTTTGTGGTAAAATTTTTAAAAACTTTGATCATATTGTTTTAAATTGTACAAATACTTTTAAATTCATCGTGTGAAGTATTTTCATATGGTTATGTTTATGTAATTTTTGTTGGCATAAAATACAGTAACCTATGATCAAAGTTTGATTTCAAAGACCATGTAACAGTCAAACTCAATTAATTTATGTATTGTACGGTGCATACAATTATAAATACCATGTTATTTACTACGTTTTTTTCACCTTTTGCGTTCATTTTTCACTTCAATTGAGTTGAGTTTTACAGCTATATTTTACTCTCACATATTACTATCTAAATTCTGATATGTATAGCATAGATTAGTTGTTCGGTTCAAAAATTCAGTTCATTAGAACATTTTTGTTGCCATTTCACTCTTAATGTTTTTTGCCTTTAGCTCACAATACACTAGTTTAGTAATTTGATTTGGACTTGTAAATGCACGAGAAAAATCATTATTTCAACATATAATTCACTCAATCTAACTTGGGGAGTTGAGATTCCACGGAAATTAGTTGCCAGGAATTCTGTCAAGTTCAGCTAGGACAATACTAGAAGCTTCTGTCATCATTTCATCTTCTGCCTCATGACTCCATGAGTCTCATTGTCAAAGAGTACTGCGTCCTTTTGGACCATTTTAGTGACGATGCTGATTTCAGGGATGAATACCAGAGTTCTTCAGGCTAACTACCATGCAGAAGGGGGACCTCAGTGTCCTACTAGTGCAGTGCCGTAGTGCTGTTATGCAGGAGTAGTACTGTACTGATGCATTGCAAGTTTGCAACGATGGAGACCGAAGCCCGAAGAGGGGGTGGGGGGATTTTTCGCGTGTCGTTAGTCTAGTGACTTTGCTAGAAAAATATAACAATAAAGAAGGTAAATCATCATGCAATTCTGAATTACATTTGAGAAAATACGCTTGTTGGATTTACCTTTAAAGCTTCACATGCAGGGGAAAACATGTTGATTGTACAAGTTTCATATACATAAATTCTGTGCATGAAATATTTCCACAGTAATTACTGATAAGCAATGACATTCAAGCCCACCTCCTTCAAGGAGCAGATTGTCAGTTCACTCACTTACACCTCGTCCATCTGATCCTGCGAATCCAAAGAAGAAGGTAAGTAGTCACGTTGTGAAGATGCGAGAAACAAACAGTCGTGGCATCATAGCCTCATGGATCATTAAGCACAGAAAACTATAACTCATTTTGTGGATTGCTGCATATCAAACTAATGTCTTCAACATTGTTGCCGAACTTAATGAGATGGACAGACGTGTCTCACACAAAGAACATTAAAAAGATAACCAAGATTCAAGTAGAGTCAATGAGATATGGAACTTGATCAGGATCGAGGTGGAAACTGGATAGATTTAGAATAGTGTGTTCTACATCCCACTGTACGAAATGTGAGGCATTGTATGGCACAATCTCCCTTTTTTTAAACTTCTTTCCTTCACCCCCTGGCCCCTACATCCCAAGGTGTGTATTATGTACTTATCTGACAACAGGAATTTTAATAATCGCTTCCTCGCAGCATTGAAGGTTTTAGAACATTTTGCCCTGAATCTAATAGAGATGAAGAAACAATCTAACAATAATATTACCTGTATGTCTGATGTCCAAAGAGTGAGATTATCCCTCAGAAGTTGCATAATCAGTGTGCTGTCTTTGTAGGAATCTTCACCCAGTGTATCCAGCTCTGCTATGGCTTCCTCAAAGGCCTTCAGAAAACAGGAATAAAGAAAAAATAATCAAAGAGAAATCTCACAGAATCAAAGTCTCAGACCTATCTTCTACGACGGTTATACATGTATGTATGGATCATGCCTTGAGAACCTTACATTTGATTTGCAAGGATATGCATAAATCACAAAAACACTACACCAGTTTGGCATGCCAAACGTGAGTGTTTGATATGCATTATTACTTCAACCGATAAAACAATCTAGAAGATAAACTAACAGTTAGCCAACACAGTGAAATTATCAAAATCTACGCCTAGTTCAAATAAGCACTAATGTTTCTTTTCTTGAGACAAGATCAACATTATGATTTATCATTTTATCGTAGAGAAAACCTTAGGCTTTTAGAAAGATGCTCTGGCTTCAAATTGAATCTAGCTAAGATTGCTTCAGGTCCGGTCTCTAAGTGGCCTCTTACCTAGATGCCCGTTACTTATAGAGTTTAGACCAGTGTTTTATTCACTAGCATTGCTCCAAAAGGCAGTTCTAAATCTACAAAGCACAAGATTGTTGGGAAAATAGCTCTTCAAGAAATAAGATGTCATACTGCCATACCATGCTTTTCTCTTATCCCACCCCTCAGACATTTTACTGCCTTTTTGGCGAACAGCAGAGAGAAGATAATGGGAAATCTTCATGGTTAGGATCAAGGGAGAAGTTAGGCCATCAAATGGGTCATGGCCTCATGGGTGAACCGAGATATGGTGTGAGACTGTGTGGTATACGCCTACTTACCGTAAGAGGGTGGCTTGGGTCCTGGGAAAATGTCATCTAAGGACACTGCCGAGGGAATGTTGACCAGAACACTGCAGTTTCTGTTTATTGGACAGAAAGAACATAGCTATCGGGAAGAATAACTTAAGGACTAAGCCATCAATCATGCACCAACGTTTGTAAGATACACACGCGAGTTAAAAGGCTTCTGTAGCACTTTGCCTAGTACGAACTGAAAAACTTCCAATCCCCACTACAGCACCCAACTTCTGCTGAAGCATAGTAACAAACATAATGTTAAGAGATAGCAGTGGTGCTCCAGAGCTCAAATACCATGAATGTTATTTTTGTTGTTGAAAAGGTCATTTATACATTTGACATATGCTGGACGTTGACGTAAATTAATGCTCTTTATTATCCATAGTCCTTGTTATTTTTGTTATTTTTTGCTATTTATGCAGTCAAAACATGCCAAAGAGAACTGAGATCATCCATAGTCCTGTCAAAAAAGAAACTTTCCACCAAAGGCCTTAATGAGAAAGACCAGCTCCTTACACCCTCGCACATAAAACTCCACATTCCTCCATTTTGGATCTACACTACTTAGTCTTAATTCCGATTCTTCCAAGAAACACATGTAGACATTTCCAAATATTTTAATTCTGCATCAACCACTGCTTTAGTCTCATAACTACTGAGAAATCATGAAAACAATAAGCACATGCAACAAATGGGATCCTGGGCAAGAAGTCAACTCATCTTCATTGCAAAACCAACAGGCTTAAGCCTGAATACCTAACTTCAGTCATTTACAGAAGGAAGCCTTTTACTAACAATTATCTGTTTCATGAGTCCATCAATCATTCATCTAATATGCACAAGATATATAATCACAAGTAACCAATACATGTTTCACAATGTAAGGCAGTGTTGGATCGGCAACAAAATGCCAATTCACACCAAGCCTACTCTACTTGTCAGTAAATAGCATTGCAGCAACTTTAGAAGAGAGGAGATTTTATCTTGTTACAGATCTTACTTCTAGTCTTGTTTTTGAAACTCTCCTATCACTCCCTAAAACATTTTTGTGACTCTACCACTACTCCCACTTCATCTTGGGGCAAAATATCTTCAGGTTACCAGTTCCAAGCCTCCAACACAGAAGTCAGAAAGTACTGCCAGCAACATCTAATTGTCTTTTAACATAGAACTTCTGAAGTTCTTTCCTTAATCAGGCAGCAAGCAATCGTGATGCCATCTTTAAACATCAAAAAGCCATGAAATTTCAACTAGTTTGCTCACGACAGGCATGCCATGTTACATACTCACTCATATTCTTCATTTCACCTCAAATGCCCATGTTAGAGTCAGACTCTCGACCCTCCAACATGGGTATGGACCTTGACACTTCACTATAGCATAAAACATGCAGAATTTTCAGACAATGGCTGATTCCAACATTTCAACACGTATACAAGTCGTACACTTGTAGCCAAGTCCAAGTAACATAGCAGGCATGGCCAGCCTGGCATGTTCCATATAGTTTTTTTTATAGATAAACAAATGGTGTAATCAGGAATCAAAACCAAAAAGAGGGTATGAAAGTGCGAAGAAGCAGAAAATGAGAATTGAACCTAAAAGGTTAAACATAACTCTATTATACAGACCATGCTACTGCCAAAGCTCTCAACAAGAATCAGAGTAGTGTATTTGAAAGAAACATGGATAGCCGGAAACCTCATTATAACTATTCTGAAGTTTGCAGATACCTCTCCGTTTGCAAAAGGATCATATCAGACACACAAGTATGTGAGATTTATGAATATATATATATATATATATATATATATATATATATATATATATATATATATATATATATATATATATATATATATATGTCCCTAAATCCAATTGGTTGAATCATGGAGAAAGAGCATACCTGTTTTGCCATGCTACAAGCTTTTTCAGCTGAATTGAGTATCTCATAGTAGAACACAGAGAAGTTCAGTGCTAGTCCAAGTCTAATTGGATGTGTCGGAGCAAGATCAGCAAGCGCAATTTCCTTTGGCATTACAGAGAGGACAAACAAAAAAGCAGTAGTCAGGAAGACAGTCAGAGGAGATAACCACATGAATTAAGCAATTCCATTTTCAACAGTCTAATATTTAAAGCAGCTTCTCAATCAGGACACAGATAAATGCACAAAACAAAAACAAAAATACTGAGAAAGAGATAATTAGCTTTATCAGTTTATGAAAAATAACAAAACTATCTAAAATCTACAGCTTCACAAAATTGGGTATAGGGACTTGAATCGTCAGAAATTTCATGATTTGCAAGTGAACTCTGGACCATCTTATCACAATTTAAATTTATTCAGTGAAGTATAATAGAAAATTTTGTCTAGTTGACCAATGATGGATGCTAAATGGTTCATCAAGTTGCTTTTGGCTAGCCAGTCTCTTCTCACCTCACTACTTGTTAGTTGTTACAATTAGATGCATACCTCTATATTCCCAAATCCCAACAGCCATTCATCATTTCCCTTTCTTATTAATAACCAGAATGATCAAATACCCATTACAATAGTCAATAGACATGGGACCCTAACCAAACTCAGCTAGATTAAGGCACCTAACATAATAACAAGCTCAGTTCATGAATGTATGAACCTTGTAATTTAAGAGGGAAAAGCGAAAAAAGAGAATTTTATTAGTCTACTTTTACCGGAATAATGTCTTGCAACCAATTATCTATGCAAAGAGAACATTTAGATTGATACCCTGTCATCCCAAGAGAATAATTCCCTTGCCCTCTTTCATGTAAACTTCACTGACTCTCCACCCTAGTCTAACCTAATTATTTAACTCCTTAATAATCCGGCATAAACCAAACTCAATAACCCATTTTGTTAATTTAAGCCAATTCATGAATTGATTCCCCAAATTGCTTAATTTGAGTAATTTCCCTTTCATAAATATTTTTGCTTCTCAAAAATAAACAGATATCTCAATTGGTTAGAAATATTCTCCCAATTGTCATTGAAGGTTCGTTTTTTATAACCTACTACTCATGAAATGGAACCCAAAATAGCCTAATTTGAGTAATTTCTCTATCATAAATCTTTTTACTTCTGAAAAATTCAAGAAATGCTCACGTGGTTAGCAGTATAAACCCAACCCTGAGTTTAAAGGTTCCATTTTTATCGCTCAATGTAAACTCATCTAAACATCCCCAAAAAAAAACTTTTGCTTCTGAATAAGCTGTTTCCAAAACCCACAATAAAACATGTCCCCTGATTCAAAAATGGATAGTATGATAACAGCTGAATGAACAAGAAAAACAAAAATCGAATCAAAATGAGGAGAGAGAGAGAGAGAGAGAGAGAGAGAGAGAGAGAGAGAGAGAGAGAGAGAGAGAGAGAGAGAGTTTATACCTGAGCAGCTTTATAAGCAACCATGGTATCCTCAGCAGCTTTTTTCCTCTCATCACCACCCAAAAACTCAGCCAAATAACGATGATAATCGCCTTTCATCTTCAAATAAAAAATCTTAGATTCACCAGATTTAGCAGAAGGCAAAAGATGCGAGTCCAGGAGTTTCAAAATGGAAGCACAAACATCAGATAACTCAGATTCAACCCTAGATCGGTAAGATTTAGCCAAAGGAATATGTTCTTCATTACGACGACTTTCTTCTTTTTGTTCAATTGATGATACAATACGCCACGCAGCACGTAATGAACCCACCATGTTTTTGTAGGCTACTGAGAGAAGATTACGTTCCTCGATTGTCAGCTCTTCGTCGTTGGTTGTGGTGGTTACGAGTGTGTCCATGTAGTGGACCATTTCTTCGTAACGTTCGGCTTGTTCTGCTAGTTTTGCTAGGTAGAGACATTGGGGTTTGGTTAGGTTTTCGAGGGGCGCCATTGATGGATGGTTTCTTTGAGGAGAGAGAACAGAGAAGGGTTGGAGTTGAAGATGGAGAGAGAGAATAGTGGTGAGGGGTGAAGAAGGGGGGACTGATGTAGTCGCATATGCGGCATATATGAATAATTAAATGAATTATGGTGGGCGTTGATTCGTTGGTTGGCTTTGGTCCCATTCCCATCTATTGTGTCATTTGGGTGTATGTGGCTAATCGATTGAGAAGTTTGAGAGCTACTACTGGTTTTAGCTTATTGTGTCATTCTCAAATTGTGTGCGTTATTATTCATGCTCTAATATTCTGTAAGCGTTTAGTAGTGGTTTTAGCTCTTTCGATTTAATTGTACAGGATATTATTGACTTATCTTCTCAATTTGTTAATATCGCGTGTTTTTATGTAGATAGAGATAATATTACAGGCAGTCGTGTAAGAGTTGAGTCATGTTCAACTTCGGGTGATAAGTTGTAGCTTTTAGAACACGTCTTTTTCCATTTTTTTTTTTAATAACTACTATGGAGAATTAAAGTAGACAGATGGTGTTTTGATATTAAAAAGGGAAAAAAAGAAGAAGAGAGAAAACCCATTTTAATTGAAAAAAAAAAGAAGAAGAACAAGAAAAGCGCGTAGCATGTACTAGTATGGGCAGCGCGTAACAGAATACTGTTCATGACTCAACTGCTTATCTGTCCGAAGAAGAAGATAAGACCACGTCAAAAGATTCCGTTTAACGGTCAAGCCGGCGGCAAAGCCATCGATAGCTTCCTTGGGCCTTTATAAAACACTATCGAAAGTTCTCAAGAAGCCCAATCATCCAGCACAGTCTTAACCTTTTTGAAGGGCCAAGGCCCAATCTCTTATAAAAGGCTCAAGGCCCAACACCATATTTGCAGGGAATTTTTCCTCTTAAAACCCTAGCCCGTGAATCTTCACTTGACTCCACTCACTCTTATAACCAGTAGTTTGTTGCTCCGTCATTTTCCATCTTTGTAGACGTTGTCGATTCTAGAAAGTACGCGAAGTAGCAGGAGGAGGAGGTGAGGAGAGAGAAAATGGAGCTTTGTACTACTCGCGCTCTATCAACCCCATCTATTCAAACCCAACGGGTTTTGAAGCCCAGCTTTAATCCTTCCGTTCATCTCATTAACGGAACGCATTTCTCAGGTTTGTTTTTAATCTCTTATCTGATCTGATAGTGATAAATATTAGGGTTTCAATTGACTTTCCAATTTGATTTTTCAGCTACTTGTTGATATGTTTAGCATCTAATTTGTGTTTGTTTGTTGTATTATGAAACTATTGATTGGTCAAATGAGCTAGGGTTTAGGGTTTAATTGGAATGAAGTTGCGGAGCTGAAATTTGTTGATTGTTCTAGTGATTTGTTAATTAATTATTGTTAGTTTGGGATTCGGTTTTCACGGAAAATGTAACTCCTGATAAAAGCAGTAATCTTATTGCCGATTGTTGAGTTTTTAGCTACTTGTTGATAAATTTTTAACATCTAATTTGTGGTTATCTGTTGAATTTTCGATCTGTTGAATGGTCCAATGAGCTAGGGTTTAGGGTTTAATTGGAGAAAAGTTGCGGGAGCTGAAATTTGTTGATTGTTGTAGTTTCTTGTCACTTAATATTAGCTTCAAATTAGTATTGCGCGGAAAATGTAACTCTTGGTCAAAACCAGAAATTTTGTTGAGGGGACAATTGAAAAGAACATCACTTTATGCACGCAACTGATCTTTGATTGAGACTAAATTTAAGGAGTATCTTTGATTGATGTTTGGTAAATGTTCTTTATTGTTTTTTTTATATAAGAGGTATATTGTTCTTTATTGTAAACAATGCAAACAACAATATGGTGATAGATAATGGCTTTTCGGTCCTGTTTATGTAACAATGCTTTCTAGACAGAATGACGAAAAGCTGGTAACTTTGATCTTGATTTTTGATGTCTTACTCTTACATCTGTGAATTATTTCTTTACATATGCGGGTTTTGCTTTCAGGATCACTATCTCGGACAAGCACATTGTTGAGGGCATCATACGATGAAAGTTCTAGTGGTTCTAGTAAATTTTCGTCTGAGAAAACAGATGCTACTGCCACCTTGGAAGACGTTCCATCAGTGGACAATGATGTAACTTTGGATAATGTTCCACCAGTCAAGCAAAGTGTCTATAATGAGACTAGGCAATCAGAATCACCTCAAGATGACTCCTCTTCGGACGACCTGATGCAACCTCTTAATGAGTTTTTGGAAAAGTTTGACATTAAGGTGTGTTCTTTGTCTCTAATTTTTGTGACTTTACATTTATTGTCAAAGTTTATATATATTCTCTTTTAATATCTACCATTTTTTGATAAACCTATGAATGCTATTGGGCCATTGAGCTGTTGGGAATTGTGATGCTTCGCTTATGTGAGCTAGCGCTTTGGATTCTCTATCTGTGAACCATTTTGTAATGTCTAGTGGGTCGGTTTTCTGGTGAAATTAGAATTGTTGGATTCACTTGATATTTTGTTTTTCATGTGTGCCTTCCTACCCACATGTATGTGTTTCAGCTTTGCCTTCATTTGACTTCAGACTTCATATTATTTTTGTTGTGACACCCATTGCTATCTAGTAATGCCTTGTTGCCATGATGATTGCAAATTGCATGGAAAGCATGATGCTCATGCGGTCATGCTTCATGATATATCGGCATATCTGCCGATTCCGAGCGGTTACCTGAGCAACACAAAACTTTCCTTTTTCTTATTTGCTTTTAAACAAACCAAGCTAATGGTCATGCTTTCATCATTGTCATACTTTACGGGTTCCTATTGAATGGTTCGTGTCATCGTGTGCTTTTTTTCTTCTAAAAGTCTTCTTCCATTCCGATGTAAGAATTAAGAGTGGAACATGCATCTGCCAAGACTGGCGAGTCTCACCCTGCCGTGGAGCATCCTGCAGAAGGTTCTTAGATATGCTCTTCAATTAGGTTTAGATGCATAGTTGGCCGGTTCTTCTGATCCATGAAACGCATGGCTCTGTGTCCCTTTTCCTCTTTTCTTTTTCTTTTGGTTGGTTGGGTGAATGACTTTGCTTTCTTTCTTCGTTAAGAGGTTTTGCCTCCTTGCTCGTTTTTGTGATCTGCTTACCATTGGTATTTCAAGTGATGCACCTAAGGGGGCTTCTGTTCTCCAACGGAGTTGATCAACTTTGCATTGATTAATCAATGCTAAACACCTCCAATTGGAGCAGCAATATTCCTGCTTTTAACCTTATTAGCTCATGCCGCTCACACATACCTTGTGCTTGTCACTTCCTTATATGCTTCCTTATTGATAGTGGCATATGTATCCTCTGCTTGGCCTTGTTTGTTGTTAATCCATCTAAGTTGGGTATTGCTCTTTTGACTAGATTGTAAATTGTTGCTCTATATCTTTTCGTGCTGTGCATGAGTGCTGTCCTAATATTTTCATTATGTGCTCATGTATATAAGAGACCTTTTATGGTAATTGGATTCTTTCTTCTCCAAATTCGCAGTTGTTTGACTATGCTATGTTGGAACTTCTTGTGCTGTTTGACATCGAGTTATGATTCAATTTCCTGTGTTCTGACCCCTCCCTGTTGCCTGGGGGACATCGTGTTTCTCGAGAGTTTGTAATGCCAGTATTCTTTGCTTGATTTACTCGAATTAATATGTATCCATTGGGGTGGTTTCATACGGACCTGGAGAAATACAGGCAGTCGTTGGCAGTTCAACAGAACTACATTGTCTTTGTCTATCGTAAAGGATGTTTTTGGAAATTCTTTTTTTTTTTATGTTGTTTGATCACTTGATGTGTATTTACGCTGCAATGATGATATCTATGTAGAATAATGAAAGCAGCTACTGCTTAATGTGCATCAACATCATGTTGATCTGAGCGGTTACCTGAGCAGCATATTGTCTTTTGTCTAGTGTCTTAGTAACAAAGTTTTTTGGAAATTGTTGGCATTTTGTTTGATCTGCATCTATGCTGCAATGATGATATTTATGTAAAATGATGAAAGCAGCTACTGCTTAATGTTGCATCAACATCATGTTGATCTGAGCGGTTACCTGAGCAGCATATTGTCTTTGTCTAGTGTCTTAGTTTTTTAGAAATTCGTTTGTATTTTGTTTGATGTGTGTCTATGCTGCAATGATGATATTTATGTAAAATGATGAAAGCAGCTACTGCTTAATGTTGCATCAACATCATGTTGATCTGAGCGGTTACCTGAGCAGCATATTGTCTTTGTCTAGTGTCTTAGTTTTCTTAGTTTGTTTGATGTGTGTCTATGCTGCAATAATGATATTTATTAAGAATAATGAAAGCAGCTACCGCTTAATGTTTGCATCAACATCATGTTGGTCTGAGCGGTTAACTGAGCAGCATATTGTCTCTGTCTCCTGTCTACCATAGAATGATGTTTTTTGGAATGACCATTTTGTAATTTGTTGGATGTGTGTCAATGCTGCAATGATGATGTTTATGAATAATGATGAAAGCAGCTACTGCTTAATGTTGCATCAACATTATGTTGATCTGAGCGGTTACCTGAGCAGCATATTGTCTGTCTAGTGTGTAGTGTCCACCATAGAAGGATGTTTCTGGAAAATCTTTTTGTATTTAGTTTGATGTGTCGATGCTGTAGTGATGATATTTATAAAAATTATGAAAGCAGCTACTGCTTAATGTTGCATCAACATCATGTTGATCTGAGCGGTTAACTGAGCAGCGTAATAGTTTTTATGGCACTTCGTTCTGACTGTTGCTTATGTTTTCTTACAAGTGAGCCCGTAATGTGCCAGCTGCCCAGCTCTCTTTATCCTTCAGTAGTTCCAGGAAAAGTAAAGTGTTCCTATGTCAGATAGTCTGAGGATAGTGCATGAGTTATCCTTACCTGTAATTACTCATAAGATTGGGGATTCAAGCAAATAGTATTTCTGAACATAGCATGAAGTTGCTCTATTTTAATTTTGAATTTTTTATCCTGCTGAGAGTGTGTTCTGCTTATGGTTGCAGTATACTATTGTTACAACCTCTGTTACATGGACTCGGCAAAAATCGTCTCATACCCGTGTCGACACGACACAACACGACACGGATACAGGTATGGGATCTGTGTCCGAGACTCCGTTTTGCAATCGGACGCGTCATACAGAGAGAGAGAGAGAGAGAGGGAGAGGGAGTGGGAGAGAGCAGCTGAAAACACAACAGTGGTGGGTTCAGTAATTGAATGGCTGAGAGGGAAGGAGGAGAAAGGAAGAAAAGAAGTGTCGAGAAAAAGCACTGCTTCTCTCTCTCATGTTTCAGTGTTTTGCGGCGCCTAAGTTTAGGGTTTAGAAGGGGGAAGCTGTCACGTGCCTTCAGTTTGAGGCTTTATTAGGTCAGAGACCCTTTAGTAAGTGGTACGTCTATTAGGTCAGAAACACAACGAAGTTGGGCTTTTAGTTTCAGGCCCAAAGGATTACAAACATGACAGAAGAATCACAAGTTTCATACAGTATTGAACTTATAAATACTAAATCTTTATTTGAAAGTTAGAAATTTTCAATAAAATTAACAAAATATTTTATTAATGCCGTATCCCCGCACCCATACCCAACTTTAGGACAAGGTCCCCGAGTCCGTAATTTTCAGCCAAGGCGAGTCCGACACCCGTACCCGAGTCCATGTAACATAGGTTACAACAGTGCAATTATGAACATTGGATTGTGTTGCTTAATTAGGGGTGTAACCGAGCCGAGTCGAGCCCGAGCCAGGCCTGGCTTGGGCTCGGCTCGGTTTGTTTAGGCTCGGCTCGGGCTCGGCTCGAAGCTCACCGAGCCGGAAGAATCAAGGCTCGGGCTCGGCTCGATTTAGGCTCGTGGCTCGGCTCGACTCGGTTTGGCTCGGCTCAAATTCAACTCATCATTAGAAATGTTAAAAAAAAATTGATTTAAAATAATTACAATAGAATTTGACTATAAGTGATCCCTTGCATGTTCTCATATGAGAAAAAATCCTTACAAAAATAAGAAATCTCTAAAAATATTTAATGGTTTTATTCAAATAGAGAGGAAAATCAACTAAATCGAGCCGACCGAGCTGAGTCATAGTAGGGTCGGGCTCGGCTTGGAAAGCATTCGAGCCGGCTCTGGCTCGGCTCGGAAAGCATTCGAGCGGCTCGAACTCGGTTTGACCCGAGCTTTGACCGAGCCGAGCCCGAGGGCTCACCGAGTCGGCTCGACTCAATTACACCCCTATGCTTAATCTATGGTATAGGCCTTCTTGTGCTGCTGTCCATTTAGTTATGATTTGTAACTAAGTCGATATATTTCCTCTGTCCTGGACCCTTTATTGACATCCAGCGCTAAGACACTTTCTGGAATATTGTTTTGTATTTTGTTTGATGTATCTGCTGCAATGATGATATTTTTGGAGAATATTGAAAGCAGCTAATGCTTAATGTTGCATCAACATCATGTCGATCCTGAGGGGTTACCTGAGCAGCATAATCTGAATACTTAGCAATGTGTTTTGATGGTTAAGTATGTTTTGGTCTTAAGTGAGTCATCGCACATCTGAGAAATATGCGAAGCATTCATGCTATTTTTCAAAGATATTATTTACTTAGAACTTGATTCTGCAAGGGAATTCAATAATTGATCTGGATAAGATAAAGTTTCTGCGTATATTATTTTACAAAAGTCTCCTTGCCCCTTTATATCCTGTTTGCTTCAGTCACTAAATGACTCTGCATCTGTTTGCAGTTGGATTTTGAAGATTACACAATTTTTCTATATGGCGGCGGTGCCTTGGTTGCTTTGTGGTTACTTTCAGCCATCATTGGTGCAGTTGATTCCATTCCAGTGGTATGTGCCATGCTCAATCACAAGGAAAATTTGCTTAAAACTTTTGATACAAATTTTCTTCTGGATCTTGATTGGTCATCTGACACAAATCCAACAAAATTTTGAAACAGTTCCCGAAATTGATGGAAGTCGTTGGTCTAGGCTACTCATTATGGTTTACAACACGGTATCTGCTATTCAAGGTAATGCTTCAGGAGAAAGTGTGATCGTATATTCGTATGTGTATTGGAAGGACTAGTAATCCTGACTCCTGAGTGCTTTGGACCTTACTGACTAGTTTTGACTTATTCTGTGTTTCAGAAAGATAGAGAAGAACTCTTCTCCAAAATTGAAGAGCTCAAGCAAGAGATTCTGGGTTCTAGCAACAAATAGTGCCCATCCAACTTGTGCTTTGTGTCTGGAGAATTACGACATGCCAAGGCTTCTAATATAAGCAGTTTTCTCAGACCTTATACTGTGAATAAATAGGACAGTTAGTATCATCCTTGTACTCCTTGGCCCTTGCTTACAGAGAAATTGAAAGATGCTTCAATTGTATTTTGCATCACCCTGTTTTGGTCAATAGTTTATGAAATTCTTTTCAAATAGCCCATTTAAGTCAACAAAGCTACCCATACAATGGGTGTAATATACACCCCATTGTCCCCTCTATATTTGTGTCTATCTCTCTCCTCTTTCTCGGGCCCCACACATCCATACTACCCCCATGAAATCCAAGGGACCACAAAGAAGAGGAGTGAGATAGACACTAGACAATGGGGTGTACTTCATATTGTATGGCTAGCCAAGTCCCATTTAAGTAGATATGCTTTTTTACTCGTTTCTCGTTATCCTATTGGACAAGGCTTTGAATTTTGATTTCGCAATTCAGCAAAGTGTTGATTTTGTTGGCTCTAACTCTATGTGACAAGTCACAGCCCAAGAAAGACGCTCTCAGAAAGGGCATGTGAATTCCTGGATGTGCCCCATTTTGAATGAGAATAAAAAGTTAAATTAAATATAATACTCCATATTTTAATGTTTTTCATAATATACTTTTCACTTCAAATCAGGGTATTAGACATTTGGACTGTCTTTCCACTCTTGCAAACACAGTTTTACTCCATCTGCTGTCTAAACCAAATAGGATTCTTTCTTTAAAAGGGATACCATAGTTGGTTCTGAGGTTAGATTTCATGGTAAAGGTTACAAGTTCATCTCTCACTAGATATTTACTGCTGAGTCTATCTTCAATATTTATTTTGTTGGCGTGAGTCTATTTTCAATATTTATTTTGTTGGCATGCCTACTGTATATGGTAAGCAGACTATTGCACACTTAGGCGTTCAATACACATACTTAAAGTAGTGGCTGGCAGATTTTGATTTACCTATATTTTCCCCAAATTTATAGTTTTCCTCTCCTTGTACGCTCTCACTCCCTCTACATGTATTACCACCCTTTTAAAGTGAGAATCCTGCGTCCGTCACTATTGACTGCGGATTCCTCATATTAAAAAAAAAAAAAAAGGAGAGAGAGAGATTCTTAATCTAAAGATTGTCAAACTTTTGCTCTAAAATTATTGGAAAAAAAAAATGCATCTAGGGCCTTTGCCTTACAAAATTAAATTTAAGCATAATGGTAGTTTAGATGACTAATTTTCTTCGTTTTGAAGGCTCAAATACTAGTGCTAGTGTCATAGTACTGCCAACTGTGTGTAATATCTGGTAACAATGCATCTGTGAATAGGTGATGATACCCGTCGCATGATATGACACAGAATTGTGTCATATGGTGACGTGGCACTCTTGGAGCCACTAAAATCGTTGGTTGTTATTCTGCATGTTGATGGACCACACTGTGGCAAAAATGTAATTATCGAAAAAGTTGAGTGTATTTACGTTATTCGCGCATTAATTTGTCTCTCCCACCTTCCTCACCCTCACGCAGTAACATATACTTTCTCTTTCAAACTTCCATGGCTTTGAACAGATTTTCGGGGACTCAAAATCAAAAATTAATTCATGAAATTAGTATAGATAAAATCCTCCTGATTTTTAGTGCTCATTAAGTACCAAATTAAAGGGGTTTTATTGTCTTCCTGAAGAGAGAGAAAATAAAACATATTCAGGGATTAGGAGGTGGTTGGGTGGTGGCTCGCCGGTGGTTGAGAGGAAGGTGAGTGTGGCTGGGTCGTGGAGGAGAGAGAGTGGACGGTGCTCTCTGCTGTGTGTGTGCCTGTGTGGGGAAGGCAGTGATGAGCTGATGAGGATGATGATAGATTTTAATACTTTTTACAACATCAACAATTAATCAATTCAACAGCAGCAATCTGTTTGACCTTGAGCAAATTTAGAGTGAGAGTTTGGAAGAGGTCGCGAAAATGAGAGTTTAGAAGAGTTTGGCTCTTACTGTTGAATAATAGCAATAAACGTGACCCACACAAATTAATATTGAAGTTCAAAATAAAAATAAAAATAGACACGTGGCCATATGACAATGCTACCTCGTCATATTATACGACGAGAAGCAACTACAATGGTGACTTATTAATGGGTCAAGTAGGAGAGAGAGTGAGATCAAGTGAGAGTCACCATTGTGGGGGAAGAGGTCAATGATGATTTTTCTCTCTCATGGGGTTGCATGGAGACTCTTATACAAGTTAATAGTCACTTGGTTCAGCAAATCAGAATATGCCATGTGGCACTTCCTTTTAACCCAAAATCTAGTGGGGACCAGAAAATGTAGGAGAGAGAGTGTAGCGACTTGGGTTATGAATGTAGATGAACAGTGTGTTTGGGAACTTCAGGTTAATTAGCCAAATGAAGCAAAACTAGAGAAAACTATAAAATCTTTATTTGTTTGATTGTTAGTAAGGAAAACTGTGGAAAATTAAAAGTATGGAAATCTGTGGAAATCTCCTAGTTATAATTTGCCCAATTAGATTTTCATAATTTTCCCCTCAAAATCGATGTAAAATTTGTGGAAATATGAGGAAATCTAAAAAGAAAGTCTTTATTCTACCATAGTTTATATAATAACCAACCAAACAAAAGAAAACAATGTAAATCTCCTACATTTCTACGACCATTTAAACCGATAAATCAAACAAGTGAAAATGATAAGATTTCCACAAGTTTACTTTTATGTAGATGTTCATAGATTTACTTTTCTACAGTTTTCCTCAGCTACAAATTCCCAAACATAAGGGTTAAGTTTTGAGTGGAAAAGTGAGGTGGAGAAGAGAGAAAAGTCTTAACCCTTTTAATTAAGGGGTCATAGTTGTAGATAGAGCTGGCAAAAACTGACCCAACCCGATGGCCGACCCGAACTCGACCCGCCACAGACCTGACCGAACCCCGATCCGAAAAGTTTCAAACCCGAAATGATCCGACCTGTTTTGACTTGAGACCGAAATGACCCGACTTGAACCCGAAAGTTGTGAGACAATATTTGTCAAACCCGTTGGGTAACCCGAAACCGAACTCGTATTTGACCCGATGTATTCGATCTGTACTCAACCCGACCCGTAATTAACTCGACCCATATTCGACCCGATCCGTAATTAATCTGACCCATATTCAATCCGATCTAAATCCGACCTGACCGACCTGTTTACCGGGTCTAGCTTGTAGATGCTCTTGTGAATTGGCAATGAAGTGGCTCTGGAGACAGCTAAAGGAGAAGTGTACGTGGAAGGTCACTTTCCATGTCAGTTAATTGGAAAGAGAATGGTTTCCACGTCCTCATTAATTCGGTGACCTTGTCCCTCACTAGTCAGTAGTCACTACCCATCAATTAACGAGCAAAAAAAGTCACTACCCATCAATCCCGCCAAGGCGCGCCCGCTCCCTAACCGTTGTAAAAAGGCGCGTTTTTTTTTCTTCTTTTCCTTTCCTTTCCTTTTCTTTTTTTTTTTTCTCTTTTTCCATTTCATGAAACATGAAAGTATCCCCTCGTGTCATCGCCATTCCGCGCCTCCACTTCAATATTGTTAGAGGAAAGTGCCCAATTGGTCGTGTAATCTAAACGCACAGTATTTCGTATTCGATATTCAGAGATACAATTGATATTTGTGAATACTTATTAGACATGGAGTGTGTTCGGCAATCGGCTTTTGGCTAGCTGTTAGTGGTTTGAACTAGTCAAATTACAATCTATCCTAATTTGTTGGGTTCGGTAACTCGCTTTTAGTGGTGGTTGCTAGCTGTTAAATTAATGTTTTACAAAAGCTAATAAAATTATTTTTTCAACTCCAAAGGCTAGCTGTTGGAATTATTTAGACATTTAATCCCGAAACTATCCCTTTATTTTTAATATAAAATAATAATATTATGTCCTTTTATTATGTTATTTTACATCAATCAGCTAACTAAACCGCTATCTTTACCGAACACTCAACCAAGTAAACAGCTAACAGTTACGTACCGCTCATGACAGCTAATAGCTAGTTCAATAGCTAACCACTAATAAAACGGCTAAGACTACAGCTACCGCTAATTATTGCGAAACAAACCAATGGTCATGTTTATCATTTTAATAAGTCTTGTATGAAGTCGCCTCAAGGTAAGACTACCTCTATATACAAGCATGACATCGGCATGACACCATGCTATATGAGAGGCCTTACCTTGAGACCGCTTTATACGAGAATTTGTGTTCCTTGGTTATTTTGACAATATGAATATTTAGCGCCTAGATTTAGTTTATTCTATCAGTAAGTCTTGTGTGAGACCAACTCACAAAAAAGTGGGGTCACTTTTTAGAAGTGTAGAGTCACTTATGGTGAGTAGTAACCTTTATTTAATTGAAAGTGACCCCCGTCTCACAAAAAGTTATAAAAGACCGTTTTATAGAAGTTTTTGTATTATTCTAATTTTTTTTTTTTTTTTTTGGCAACTGGAAATACATACAAGTAAAACTTACAAACTGGTGCTAAGGCTATCAAAGCCAGAGCAAGACAAACCTAATACAGAAAACTTAAATTTCTTCCTAAACTATCTAGAGGACTATCTCCGGAAATAATCTTGCGCTTGAATTTGCTACGAGACCTGCAAAATCACGATTTGTTAACATAATAAGTATGATTACCTTTAATCACATTATTCTTTGTGGCTTTGTATTGCATGCGTCGATGATGAGTTATGCTCGCATAAAATGGATGGATAAAGGCCTTGCTTTCACACTTTAATCTGTAACTAGAACGCCTGGCCTTTGTTCTCGATGAAAAGATAAAGGGGTTGGCGAATGTCTTATGTTCCAACTTTGCATTAATGGAATTAATAGGGACAGTGTCATCCTCCATAGCCACCTCCGCGTTGATGATCTAAACTTTCTCCACATAGGTAGAAACCTCGTGGGCAACCTTGTCAGTATCCACCACTACCTTCACAGTGGTAGGCTCACTCTCCTCCACTATATTGTTTTTAGTTGAATTGGTACAAGTGGAAGTAATATAAGAAACATAGGTACCATTCTTATGAACTCGAATCGTCATCAACACCAAGAAGGAAGGCTTATAAAAGCTGACTTCCTGCCCATTCATTAATTTTTGATACACAAGCGGGGGAACCTTCCGATTTTGGTTTCTTTTCCTATGGGAGAACATGAGAGGGGGCTCCTTACATTCCACACTAGTAGGAAGATCATCATTGGGAAAATAATTATGCGAACATTCAGAATAAGCATCTTGAACAACATCCATAACCTCATTGTTTTGATATTCACTCGAACAGTTACTACTACAATCCTCAACTTGAGTAGGAGCACGAGTGTGCAAAATGGAATCAACTTCAAGAATGGAGTTGTGTGAACATTCGGAGCACACATCTGAAACTTCAATATCATTGAGCTGACCACAATCAGCCTCAAACATAGAATTTCCAACGCAATCCCTCACATTGGCAGGATTGCTAAATAGCATAAAGGAAGCCTCACTATCAAGTTTAACTTTTTTCCCTTTCCTCTCAGAATCCAAATCAGACGACACATCATCTGAATGTCTTTTCCCTTTAGTAGTAGACTTCAATAAAACATTAACAACATCTAATTCTCGACTCACATCACTATTACATGCATCAATGGAAGCAGCTCTACAAAGATCATTTTGAGCACCCCTAGGATTATGGAATTTTAGAGCTAAGGCTCTTTTATACAACGCCTTAACATTATCCGGATCATACTCCAATACCATAAAACACAAGAACGAAACTTCACGAAATCATTAAGTTTAAGTTTGCAAGCAGCGAGATTGAGAACTAAAGACAAAGCCAGATCCTTAAAGATAATTTCACCACTCTCGAAAAGAGGCGTACAGAAGCATAAGTACTTAAGAGCCTTATCATAAATTGTAGAAGTTAAGTCATATTGTTTCTCTTTGAACTTGAAATTCCCTTCCTCTTTCATATTTTTAGCAATTGGAAATATTTGATCAGGACCCTCCAAATTTGAGATAAAATTGGCAACATTCTCATCATAATTTTCATCCAGAAATACACACAAAAGAGCAGAATGAAGGGATTCATCAACCATTGCTAAATATCCCAACAGCACATAAATTCTCAAAATTATCCCAGAGAAACACAACACAGATCAACTTAAACCAGAACTGAAAAGAACAGCAAATAACAACCAACAAAACACCCCAACTAGAAATTAAGAGAATTTAAACTAGATAGAACCTCGATTGAAGAAGAACAATCCCAGATTGTTGAAGAATAGCCCCAAATTGTTGACGAACAACAGAAAACACTACACACTTTAAATTTGGCAGAGCATAAATTCCTTTGCATGTGTAGGAAAAGAGCCGAGAAGAGAAGATCTAGGTTGAGAAAGTAGTAGATCAGGCTCGCCGGCAGCCGATTATGGGTTTAAAGTCGTGAAATGATTGGCTGCCGGCGAGACTTGCAATTTTAACTGGGGCGACAAGCAACTGGTATACTGAGTTTTAGAGAGAGAAAGTGTACACCATTCTTTAGATACGGAAAATGATAAAGTTGGTTGTGTTATCTTATCTCTCATCAATGTTGTTGTGGGTCCAAGTTTGAGTTTTTTTGCTCGTCTCTAAAACAAGGGTCTACTTGTATCCTAATTTTTTTCTTGAGATGCACGATTCATTATTTGTATTCGTACCCTTTTTAGTACTAAACTCCTATTTGTGGCGCTTGTAGAAAGTGTCAATATTTTCTGATCCATTTTAAACTACATGGAGTTATAACGTTGCAAACAAAAACATAGAGTTTTTATTATCAGAAAATTCAATATATTACATGTTAACGAATTATTGGTGTAATACCCCGTAATTTTTATTCATTTTAGAATAATAATTACTTAAAAAGAAAATGCGATTTCATATTTAAAATAATTAATTGGGCTCATAAATATTTTTGAGTGCCTAATTAATATTGGGTTTTAGTTTTGGACCTAATTAAATTAATTGGGCCAAATTAAAAGAAAGAAATTGGGCTTAGTTAATTCGGATTGGCCAAAAATAATTAAGATCCAAATTGGGCCATTATTTTCGGCCAAGAGCCAAAATTATGGGGCATCAAATCAGTTTTTATTTTTTCAAAATTTGGTTTCCTAAATATTTGGTAAGTGGAGGGAAGTTAGGAGAGTTTTTAGGAAAGAATAAGTTTAGTTAAGGAAGGAGTGTATTTGGGCTCCTAAATACACTCAGCTTCCTCATATAATTGATTCTTTCCCCCCAAAAAAAAACGTCTCTTTCTCTCTTCACTCACACGGTCGAAATTCCTAGAGCAAAAAGAAGGAGAAAGTTCATCACTTTTCACAATCCATCTTTCTCAGTTTTAATCCCTTGAATTTTCAAGTAAGTGTTCTAAATTGGTTTCCTTTGTTTATTAAAAGCTTTTTGATTCAATTCAAGTATGATTTCATGAACCCTAGTTTTTGTATGATAAACCCTAAATTAGTTTTATCTAGGGTTTGTTAGATTCTATTAATTTTGTATGATAGGATCATGATTAGGGTTTGGTTTGTGGTTTTAATTGAATTGGATCAAGTTTGAATGAAAAAGGTTAGATCTTTGTAATCTAATTAAATCTGGAAATTTATTAAATTATGAATTTGATTAGATTAGGGTTTTATAAATTTGTTAAACAAAAAAAAAAGAAAAAAAGAAAGAGAAACCGTGGGGCACACGGCTGTGCCATGCGCAGCCGATGTGCGGCTGTCGCGGCAGCTGCCGTGGCTGCCGCCGGCGGCCAGCCACCAGCGGGTCTGCTAGTGGTGGGGCCCGCTGGTGGTGGTGATGGTGATGGTGTTTGATGTTGACTTGTTTTGACTAGTTGACTTGTTTAGGGTTTTGGAAGTTTTCTATTTTGTTCTATGCAAATTCATTTTTGGAAACTTTGAGCATGCATGAGTAAGTGAAATTTCCAGCAACTTAATTAATTAAATTAAGGGTACTAAATCATCTTTAATGTTTAATAAAGTGGTTTAGAAGTCAAGGTGTTGACGATTGTTTATCGTGGATTTGTTAGGACCTGTGGACCGCGCGTAAACGTAAGGAGCTTACGTTATTTGTTTGTCGTGATTGCCTTAGTTGGAAGGTAATTCATGTCTCTATGAATTATGTAATCTCTTTGTCATAATTCATATCGTTTGGGATTTGTATTCATTTGTCTAGTATTGAATTAGGAATGTGGATTCATATTTGGACTTGTGAATATTTGAAAAGGGATAATTGATGTTTATTTCCTTGTGATAATTCGTATAGAATTATATGTTAGTGAATGCATGTATAATGTTGGAAATTCACTTGTGTAGCAATGTCTACTTGATTAATATTCATGTGAGGAGATGCATGCTTTATTATTGGTTATTGAACGAAAATTATGTTAATAATTGTTCAATTGGATATAGCTCGAAATTGCTATTTTTGTATCATGTTAGTAAGCATGTGGATTCATGTTAGAAGCATGTTACTTCAATAAGTTGAAATGAACTTCGACTATTGAATTAGGCGGTTTTGAATTGAGGCCTAGACGCCATTCATATAAAATGCCATCGAAAATTGTAACCATATTGTGTTACTTGAGTGCCAAGATTATGTGTATTACTTGTTATGTGATCACCATATTAAATTGAATTGAGAGTTAAGACTTCTTTGGTAATGGATCCACTGAAGGAGGCGAATGGAAATTTGTCATTTGGTACGTTGAGCGGTTCCATTGGTTATGGCCTCAATGTATTTAGTTAAAGCTTGTATCCATACAAAGAGCAATTGGGCAAGTGAAATTTTGTGGATGAAACTGTTCTTCCTGTAAACCTAAGGGTTGAGAGAGGGTATGCATACTTAGGAACATCTAGAAGTACTTCGGGAGTCATCTTACTCCAGGACAGTTGATCCCTCTTTTGCCACTGTGCACGGGACTAAGATCCTATTGAATCGACTGCGGATGGTTTGACAATTCATGCGATTCTCTTCTCTCTAATGAACTTGGCTAATGGATAATAATAAATAATGAGATTTATTATTTGGTGGTTGTTTTGTCTTTATTTCTTAAAGCATGACTATCTTATTTGATTAAGCATGTGGACTTAATTTTGGAGATTGAAATGGATTATGTGGTTATGAATTACTCAGCATCGCTGATTAGTTGTTTTTCTTTTTACCTGTGTTTGTTGTCCATTTCTCTTCAATGGTGGGCCTATGATGAACCTATATGAAATTTGTCTATATGGGGGAGTAGATTGACAGGATTGTAGCTCGAGGAGTTGAGCTAGGGAAGGCATGCCAAGAAGATAATATATCTTCTAAAAACATTTATTTTATTGTTTAGTTTGGAACTTCTATTATTGGGATTTTTATTATTGTAATGAGATTAATTTTCTTGCATGAGAATTAATAAGTTTAATACTTTTACTTCAATTGGATTATCTGTTTTAAGTTAGTTGGAAGATAGTTATTATTTAATTATCTATTACGTTGTTTGGGGATTCTAGAATTTGTTTTTCTTTCTAGCCTTGTATTTGATTTGAACATTAAATACGGCGGTAACACTTCGGATTTCCAGAGTTTTTCCGCTGCAACTCGTGATTTTAAATGGTTTTAAATTGGACGGAAATTCGGGATGTTACAATTGGATTGCCTGATTGATAAAATTTGATAGAATGAGAGATAGAACCGATTATATTTTCTCCAATCTATCAATTTGAGCTTTCTTGCAATTAAAAAAGGAGCATTTCTAAGTTGAGGAACAAAATTTATTGACGAGAGTGCATATTTGTGTTGCTAAGTTTTGCGTGAGAAGTACTACTCCTTGTTATTTGGTGTTTTTTTTTGTATGTTTTCTTATTCAATAGGAGATTTGTCGAAAACAATATATTCTCTTTGCATATAAGTTGAACAAAATTTAGTGTATACATAATGGAATCGGTACATATTATATATGGTAATGATATCTCGAAGAGTGTTGTAATCCTAAATGATATTGGCATGTATCTTCTTTTGATTACTATACAAATGTTTCTATGTTATGTAACATCTAGATGGGAAATAAATTAACATAAACTTAGAATATTTTGCTAATGTAAATGGTTTTTTCAAAGGATTTTAATATCACAAAAATTTATATAGGATAGTTTTCCGTAACTCTAGGTTAACAATCACTTTTTAATAAAATAAAGATCATAATTCATAATAAATAGTGATCCCATTTCACGGTGAATTGCTTTCACATAACACTTACTACGTTTGGAACCTAAACAAACCTTTATGGGTCTTCTAAACAAACCTTTATGGGTCTTATATAAGCATTCCATTTTTCAATTTGCAAATCACTTTCCAAGGGATAGAGTTTAGTAAAGTGGTAAGAGCTACTAGAAGTCACTCTCAAATAGTCCAAAAGAAGTATATTTCTTTTTGGTTTGTAGATTTGCTTTGGCGGCTGTTGACAGCCTAACACGATCAATGTTTGGCGCTTTTCTTTTCTCCAATTTGTTTAAGATGATCATGATCTGAGAGGGATGTACCTGGAATATAAAGATGTTTTTCCTTGTTTCTTTTTATTTGATTTTATTTTATCCCAAAAAGGGTCCTTTTCCTTTTTCTCTACTTTATTAAAATGATCACTTTCTTTTGGCATGTGCAATTTATTACCTTTGGAGTAGAGAGTAGATAGAGCGCAAGTATCTCCTTGATCTTGGACTTCGGAGAGTGGAAAGAATTTGTGAGCTAAATTAATAATTTTTTTTAATATTGGGTGTTTAGTGGGTTATGCCTTGTGAATTGTAATAGTGGTATGCTTTTTGAGCAACTTCCTTGACTGTTTAGCCTTAGACATTGCCGTTTCAGTAACCTCATTCACATCTCCCACTCTCTCCATCTCTCTCCCCCACTCTCTCACTCTCTCTCTCTCTCTGAAGTCGGTGGTTGCTGCTTAACATGATTTCTTTGTATTGCAGTTAGCGGATTATTCTTCAAATCAAGTAAGGAACTTTCTTTGATCAATTAATTTTCACATGGTTTAGAGTATCTTAATCTGGTTGGGATTTATTGAAAACGTTTGCAAAATTGTGTCTTGATGATGAGTTCTTGATCTGGGTTTTTGCCAGAACCTTCTAAATTTGATGTTTGTGTGCGCAATTTCGGGCCATTGGAGCAATTATCATGGGAGGCCTAAGCAATAATGGGTTCAAATGGGTTAACAAGGTAAATTCAAGGAAACCCATGTTTATACATTTGTACTAAGTTGTTATTTGCAATTTTCACAATGTTGGTATTGGAAGTTGATTACTTAAATAAATGTGACTTTGAATCAGGAAAGTGACTTCAGAAAAACAAATGGTATGCCTTTAGGGTCAGTGCCAAAGAGAGGACAAGTACATGAAGATAGATTGAATTGTGGGTCTGGATCAGACATGAACTTGGGGTCTGATTCAGATGATGAGACTTATAGTGGGCGTTACTCGTTTGAGTCCTCACCCCAAGATGACAAATTTCGTAATGGGGTTGAGCCCAGATACAGTAATTCAAAGCAGAAGAATGTCAGATTTGCAGGTGATCAGGTTGGTATAATGTTACTGTCTAAATGCTCAATTTTGCTCTCTGCTTGTCATGTTTTTGGTATTTTGGATTCACAATGGAGCATACTTCTAACGAGGGCAGTTGGTTTCCTCAATTTAAGCTCGAATAGGGGCACACAGCCTTGCTTATGCTTGTGGTTGGGCTATCTGATAGTTTTATGAAATATTAAGGAACTATTTATGTCCTGCTCACCATCTTTATGTTGTACTATATGTATTGAATTCGGGGAACGCAAAATCAGTTTTTTTTTTCCTAGTCGTTCGTGGAATCACCAATTCGTTTCTACTTTCCATTGCCGAGCTCTGCATATTGATGACAGTCCTAGTGCTTCTGCTCATTTCATTGTGTATGAACAGGAAACTGCTCAAACAGCTCAGCAATATTTGTACTTTGGGACGAATGGCTCACACTTTCCTACAAATGCCAGTGGATCAGTTGCTATTAATAAGACTGTCGTCACTAGAAATATCCAGTGTGATGCCTTGTCAATGCTTTCTACGAGAGGTCCTCCGCACTCATCCATCAAGTATGTCCCATGTGCTATAATACTGGTGCTATATTTGTGGGAAGATATGAACCTAACTAATGAACTGTTTTCGTAATACTTTCAGGAATTCTGATGGTATAGAACAGCAAATATCTTCGGATTCTTTTCCACCCCGCGTCCCAAATTTCCGTGCAAGGTGTGGCAGTGTACTAATTGATTAATAGCATGATTTAAGTCTGTAGAATTTCTTGTTTGGCCTCTTGAACGTGGCTAAATAGTGTGGCCATTAACATATCAACTTTTTACTGGATTTAGTGGTCTCGGTCCTTGGAGTTCTGTGGTTGCTTATGATGCGTGTGTACGTCTGTGCCTCAACATGTGGGCCAAGGGTTGCAAAGAAGCTGCATTCTTCTTGAATAATGAATGTGCAACACTAAGAGATGCATTCAGGTGAGTTGATCTTGTTCCGCGGAGTAGATTTCATTATTCTATTTGGTGGCCTAGTTTTGAGAGAAAATGTATTCGATTGAGTGTCCAAAGGTTATATGTCTGAGTCTTCCATGTAAAAGTAATTTTATTTTTTCCTTTAATGAGCATCATATCAATGGATCATTAAAACATTAGCAGCTCTGATATGAATTTTTTGTGTTTCTTCTTGCTTATCTACTTACCTGTATCAATGAGCAAATTCCTGGTGTGGTACCTCATTGAAATTGGTGAGGACATCGTTTTGAGATGAGGGATTTTTTGTGTTTCTTCTTGCTTATCTACTTACCTATATCAATGAGCAAATTCCTGGTGTGGTACCTCATTGAAATTGGTGAGGACATCGTTTTGAGATGAGGGCAGTATAGGCTTGATAGACTGCATCCCAACAATGATTCTGCTGTATGTGGTGGACTGATAGGTTAGATACAATGCTACAGATTTGTACAGCCTTTTACCATATTTCATGTGCAAAATCTGTCTTGCTTTTACCATACATTATCATAGCTAATTCAGATATAATGTTTATTCCTTCCCCTCCCTCCTCTGTTGAGTCTCTTCTGACTTGCCCACTTTTCATCTTCTTAGTCTACGACATGTACTGCTTCAGTCAGAGGAAGAGCTGTTGTCAAAAAAATCATCGGAGCTAATTAGTGGATCAGCTGTTCCGAAACCAAAGAAAATAACAGGAAAAATTAAAGTTCAAGGTATTATACGAGTTCTCTTCATTTTTTTTTTTTTTTTTTTTTTTGTAATCTACTAGTTATTTTATTTCTGTATTCTCAATAAAGCATGAAGCTATTGTCTTGGCTAGTGCGGAAGGTGAAGATGGCGTTGGATCCACCCTCTGGCTGCACTTTTCCGCAGATACCCAAATTGGAGCTGGAAGCATTTCAATATCGTATCGCAAATGTGAAATCAAGACTTTCGTCTGGATGGGAAGCTCTACAGAGAGTTCAAGCCGCACATGATATACCAAAAAAGGGCTCTCTGTCAAGCAAGAGCTTGGCATATGTTCACGTTGGCTCCCGGTATATGAAAGACATTGCCAGCGCCTTAAAGAGTGGCTTGACTTCATCTCATACCACATTATCATCATCATCCTCATCATCTGAAGTTGTGCAAGGTATGCTGTTTGAGATTTTTGGATATCGATTGGAGAGTCTTTGGTCCCCTCCTCCTAGCTACTATTTCTGGCCATTAACCTGCTCATAGAAACTTTCAATTCAACTACTTTGGATTCGTTTACTTCCAAGGATTAGCCATTGACTAAACAATATGACAAGGAATTCGAATCTAAGCTAATAACTTTGATAATGTTTTTTAGGAATCCTGAATTAATTGGCCACGCAGGTTTCTGTTTTTCACTATCCACTTGTTCTTCTGATATTGTATACGTTGTTGAAGTAAAATGGTTACAAAATTAGCCACTAGATGGGCTTACTAGGATTCAGTTAAGTCTCCAGGGGAATATCTTGTTATTTCTTCATTGGTCAATATATCTAATCCTTCTTGATGATTGCATTGTTTCTTCAATCGCAGAAATGTGAGTAAGAAATAATATTCCTGAAGCAGTTCTTATATAAATATGAATAACATATTGGAGGTCTCTTGCTATTTTCATTGGATCAAGATCAGCCTTTTTTATTATTTAGTGATACGCTCTGTGAAGAAGAACCCTTAGCTAAAAGGGAGAATTGGGAGGGTGTCTGACTTGTTTTGTTGAGACTTGGCAATAAGTTTCTTCGATAAAAATTCTTTATTTTGCTACCCAAATGGAAAAAGGACTTTCCAGCTGTTTGATTTGTTAATCATTATGCGATGCCTATGCATTCCTCACCTTCTATCTTAATCTTCGTGGTGTTTGTCAGAAACATATTCCTGTTTGATGCGTCTGAAAAGCTCTTCTGATGAAGAGGCAGTGCGGATGCAGCCGGGATCTGGTGAAACCCATATTTTGTAAGTATACTTGAACCTATTCAATTATTCTCTGAGTTTAATGATGTTTTGATCTTATGATTACTTTCAATACAGCTTTCCAGATAGTCTTGCTGATGACCTGATTATCATGGTTCTAGACTCCAAAGGCAGTTGTTGTGGACGTGCTGTTGCTCAAATTGCTTCAATTGTGGATGGTGCAGTAAGCATGCAATACCATACCTTCTTTGAGTTAGTTTAGATAAATATATAGGAGTGATTGTTATCTAATTGCTGAATGCAGAAAAAGTTCGCTGGTGGCCAATATATAATGAGCATGACAATGAACCCATTGGAAGAACGCAATTATACATCAATTATTCAGCAAGCGAAGATCAAAATAGCCATCTGAAGGTATCTCTGTTGGCGATGTAATATCTCAGACACTTGCAGATTGAACAGTTTACATTAAAGATCATTGTGAATGGTTTTGTGTTTAGAAAAAATGCTGTGTGACACTTAACTGGAATTGTTTTCAAATGTTCATGGCCCCTTAGGTGGGAACATTGAAAATAACATACCACCAACATATCATTACACAATACCTCATAACACCCAATATTGGATTCTCTTCTTCTATGCTGTTCGTGTGATGTTTGTAGCTAATGTGAATCTGAACTTCGTTTTGGAGAGGGTTAAAGGTGAGGAAAGGGGAAAACAGGGTATGAGAGGAGGGGCTGCCTGTACTATCTCTGGGCCTCTGGCAACTAATGATCCTGTCAGAAGATGGGGTGAGATTGCAGTGGGGAGGAAATTTGAGTTGATTGGGACACAAAGGGGGGGGGGGTAGTGCAGGTTGGCTCTTCCTTTGAGACTGATTTTTATATTAATTTTTTGGTTTATTTTAATTTTCCATTTTTTATTTTTATTTTTATAGCTTTAATGGTATTGTCAAACATGTTGCATTTCAATAAATGTCGTAAAACTCTAAACGGCTGAATAAACACTGTTAGGCTGTTAGCTTGTTGTACTTAAGTAAAAGCTTTATTTTTGTAAAGTCCAACACACCTAATTGGAAATTCTAGAAACATTTATCACCTATAAGATAATATAGTAAACCTCATAAAACCCACGGAACTTTCGCTAAACTTACTGGTATCTAGTAACAAGTTAGGCTCCAGGATACATTCCTCTGTTGAAGGCTATGTCTGGTCACCAATCTTTGTTAAAAATTAGCATTAAAGCCTATGATGTTGTCATATTAGCCATGCTGCTTGGTGGCTTAAGTCTTTTCATTTGTTGGTGCTTCTAGTGTGGTATTGTTGCGGAAACTGTGGCCTATGATCTCGTACTGGAGATTGCATTGAAAGCGCAACACTTTCAGCAAAGGAATTTGTTGCTGCACGGACACTGGAAGTGGCTTGTGACTGAATTTGCATCTTTCTATGGTGTTTCAGATGCATACACTAAGCTAAGGTATGTGGTTGTTGTTGAGTTTTCTGTTCCTGAGTAGAAATATTGGGTGTTCCGCAGTTTATCATAATTTTTTTTGATCTATTTCGCTTTTCCTCTTTTTGCAGATATCTTTCATATGTTATGGATGTTGCAACACCCACTGCAGATTGTTTGCTTGTGATTCATGATTTGCTGTCTCCTGTGGTTATGAAGGGCAATGCTTTGAGTCACCAAGAGGTTTGTATTCATATTTCTGAAAGGAATTATCCAATAGGAGTTGTTTGTTTTCTGTGTGCACATGCTCATGCTTGCTGCATACATCCATTATCTGTTTGTCATACAAAAATGATGAAATAAAGGATACAACTTGGACAAGTTGCTTGAGTGGGGAACTCTTTGGTAATATGAAAAATTGAAAAGTTAGTCTATCACTGTATCCCAAGTTGAGTTTGATGCGACGTCCAGTTTTGGGGTCAAATCTAGAAGGAAAAGATCAGTTTTAGACTGTTGAGCTCTAAATATGGCTTGAAGTAATGAATGACAGGAAAATAGATCTCGTAGAAACATAGTATGGGGAAAGCAACATTTTGACTGCTCATTCATGACTCAAAGAAATAGGTATTATATTGAGGATCATTTCTCAAAGTTGGTTAGTCTGTTTGAAGGACGAGACAAGACTTTTCTAGACTGTATATGCAGCAGCTCCTAATGTAAAATTGACAACTGAAATGATAGAGAAAGGGGACTTAGCTGTATGTTGTAGATATCGACCAACTTTGGTTATTAGGAGCTCGTCTTGCATGATTAATTGATTATACTTTCCTAGGTTGTCAGCTTCTGTGAACTAATTTAACTTTATAATGATTTCTTTGTTTTTTAAATTTTTTCCTTTGTTATTTTACCCTTGGGTCTGCTTATTCGTGCTACACATACCAGTTTATTATATCCAGTTAAAACTTTAAAACTGGATATTATCTTCGGTTGGATGATGTTTTCCCCACTAAACAGAAACGTATCCTCGGAGAATCGTCTGACAAAGTGGAGGAGATTGTTTCTCGGGTTTTTGAAAACTACAAGTCATTGGATGAAACATCAGTGTCAGGGTTGGATGATGTCTTCAAGGCTGCAACTGGTGTCGTAGCTCCCGCTATAGGCCCTGCTATCAAACTTTATGGTCTTCAACATGATATACTATCTTCTGAAGCAAGGTTAAAACTATGCAAATACTTTCAGGTGCGACAAATGTTCTTCTGATGTTGGTTTCTGTAATTCTAGCTTTTTATTCGTCTTGGAGTTTTTAATTGGGCAGCTCAACATTTAGGTTGCTGCAAGGACAAGGTCAAGAAGACATTTGGGTGAGACAGATGAATTTGTCTGCTGCAATGAAGGCACAGCAGCCGCAGTTGATAGCGATAGCATGAATGCTTCAACTATGTACCAGAAGATGAAGTCTTTTTGTCTGATAGTGAAAAATGAAATTTATACAGACATTGAAATCAGCAATCAAAATGTTCTTCCCAGGTAATAGAATCTTTTTCTTATTATTTTTTTTAGAAGAATAGAAGAAAACATCTTCGCAATAGATTACTGTTTGATGTCCTTCTAGCTTGTGTCTCCTAAGCACACAACTATATGCGTCATTGTAAGCTTATTCATTTGTTATCTCTAAACCACTCAAAACTCAAAAGAACCCACCACTGACCAAGTAGGAAACAAATTTCGCAAGAAAGGCTCTCGGCTTTTGGTCATTGGCATTTATCTTCTTTCCCTAGCATAATGGGAAAAGACTAAAGAATGAAGGGGAAAGGTGAAGGACGGCTAGATCCCTTACCCTGAAATCAATCTATACCTGTTCATCATGAAATCTTAAGTTCTTAGTCCTTGCACCCATCTTATTTTCCCAAATTCTGATCAGTATGAAATATGAAGAAAAGGTGGCAATGGTTAAAGCTTCTTAATTATTCTGTCTTGAAAATGCAAGTCTGTCGATCTCTTTCTCTTCCACTTTTTCACTCACTCCTCTATCCTCCTATTTGTGGCAGTTTCTTGGACCTTCCAAATCTTACTTCTTCTAAGTATAGTGTGGAGATGTCCACCAGATTGCGCACCTTTCTGAAGGCATGCCCTCCTACTGGACCCTTACCCGTTGTCATAGAACTTGTCATGACTGTTGCAGACTTTGAAAGAGATCTTGCCTTATGGAATATAAAGTAAGGATTTTTCCATAACATTTTGAAGTGCACTACTTTGATGGTTGTTACCTAACATATGGTGTCTTTTCAGTTCTGTCAAGGGTGGAGTTAATGCGAAAGAGTTATTTGGCTCCTATATAAGCAACTGGATAAAAGAGAAACGTCTGGCTTTGCTTGACTCATGCAGAGTAGGCATGGTATGAGCTGCACACCTTCACTTTTTAAATGTAATTTAATACCCCACCTAGCATAGCAGCTGTTTAACAAATTGCTGTAGATGTTTTATATTTGGTTATAATTGTGCTGTTATTTTGAATTTTGCGCTATATTTATTGCTGACATGGGTGTTCTGTAGTGATATCTTGACTACTCTCATGTTGTTTGATTTTGTGTATCAATAAGAACTGGTACAACTCATATTGTTAATGCACCAGGAAGAAAGAATCATCATCAATCTTCTTGTGAAACTACAATACCTTATCTAATACACATCACTCATATGTTTTCTGTGTTGGCTGTGTATACGGTCGCAGGTGAAAAGCTCAAATTTCAAAGATCAACAGTTAACAAGCCCTTTTGTTGATGAAATATATGATCAGTTAATGCAGACGCTGAACGACTATGAAATTATTATTCGCCGTTGGCCAGAATATGCCGTTGGCTTGGAGAATGTAAGTCCAACTCGCATTTTCCTGCCTGTATCTGTATGATATATGCAGTTATGTACCTTCATCAACTTTAAAGTAAGTCGTAGAAGTAGCATCCATTGCTTTGGTTCATTTTTTTACACTTGGAAGATGGATCATACTTTTTAGCTTGAACCAAACAAAACCTGACAAGCTACACTCACCAAAAATAGCATCACAAATCTCTGTGCAGAGTTGTAATCAATTTTATGCTAGAATCTAATGTCAAAATGGTCTTTTCTCCCCAAGGGCCATATTATCTTTTAGCTGGACGTTCAAAAAAACGTCTGGTTTGAGAGTTATTTCCCTGTACCTAAGAGTGACTAGACAATTTGATTATGTGCATGCACCACTTACCAATGACAAAGTGGATTTAATCGAGGATCTTTCTGATTTCGCAAAAAGTGTTAGCAACAAGAAACCAGTTGACTGCTTTGAATATGGTATAGACATGCACCATCTTTGAACAGTGAAAATTTTGGCACTTTGGTAAACCACGCTCTTATTGTCTTTTCTTTTTCTTGCTCCCTTATTCCAGGTCGTGGCTGATGTTCAGAATGCTGTGGTAGAGGCACTGGACCGGCAGTTTGCTGATGTTTTGTCACCATTGAAGGACAATCTAGCAACACTGGGCCTTAAATATGTTCAGAAGTTTGCTAAGAGAACTGACAGCTTTTGTTCTGTTCACGCAGAAGTGAGAGGCTACCCCACCCTTATTTTAACCCTTCATTGCTTGTTATGTGAACAAAACATCTTTTTTGGTCACTAATTTCTGAAACTAGCATCTCATGCTGTTTTGTGTCCAAAATGTTTACAGTTAGGAGTTCTATTGAATTCCATGAGAAGGATGCTTGATGTGCTGTTTCCCAAGATTGATGCCCAGTTGAAATCATGGAGTGCTTGCATTAATGATGCTGGCAGTGCTGTTCCTGGAGAGCGCCTTACTGAAGTTACAATAATGCTGAGAGCGAAATTCAGAAATTACATACAAGCAGTCATTGAGAAGCTTCTAGAGAATGTGAGTAGTATGAACACGCAATTCTTTCAATTTCACAGTATATTTGACCTACTTTTACTAGTGTTGGAACTTGGAACATTAGAACAGGATATGCATTTTAAGCATAACAATTAACCTCTTTAGGATATTTATCTAATTAATATCTACCTGTGTATTATGTTTTTGTTATGCTCATACATGTATAAAGTTTCCTATGGCTCTTAATTTTCAGACAAGACTGCAGAATTCAACTAGGTGGAAGAAAATAATCCAAGACTTCAAAGAAACTTCTGTAGAGTCAGACGTACAGAGCAGAATGCAGGCTCTGCAGGATATGGTGATAAAAACCGTAAATCACCTCCACTCAATCCTTGAAACTTCTGTATTTGTAGCAGTTTCCCGAGGTTTCTGGGACAGGATGGGACAGGTTAGACTACAGCATCCCTAGCCTAATATTTTATCTTTCTTCCGATCGTACATTTCAGCTAATCTTTCCCCCTCTCAATGCTGTAGGAGGTTCTAAGCTGTCTGGAGAGTAGTAAAGAAAACAGGTCGTGGTACAAGGGACTACGAATTGCCCTCCGCGTAAGTTTGCACCCAGTACTATGAATATGCCCTTCTTGTTGCATCATAGCTTATGGTGAATCGTGAATGCAAATCATCATATTACCCTAGTCGAGACCTACAAATTTCCAAGAGGCCATGTGTTTCACTTTTTGCATGAAAAACTTAATGTGGGAGTGCAAATTTCCTAGCTTTCCTGTGTCAATGCTAACTGTGACATCTGAATGTCAAAACTGAATTGCAGGCCTTAGATGAAACTTTTGCTTCGCAAATTCAGCGATTGCTGGGTAACAACCTTCAAGAGAAGGATGTTGAGCCGCCTAGGTCTATACTAGAAGCTCACTCCATGCTTTGCAAGGATTCTGTAAGCTCCAAAGACAACATCTACTACTACTGAATTACTACTAATACGTGCACGAAGTTGTAATGTTAGACCACAGGTTGTTTTCGTACTTCCTACTTGATATGGACGTGATCTGACCGTGGCTTCTTCTATCCCAGCTACCATATTTTCCAGCTGAGAAGAGCTTGCACCACATATATCTATGTCCATAAAATTCTGTTCCTCCTAGGGTGTATAGTCTACAATATAAGCTGAATGCCTTCTTTTTCACTTCAATTTTACCCCCCCCTCGCTCGCCCCTCCTTTCTTCTGAGTTCCAAGTTAAGGTCGTCTTCGCTAGCTTCCTGATCTATATAGTCTGTATATATCCATTAGTATACACACTTATTCATTCTCAATTCAATGAAGTATTATTGTGAAAGGGGCATTGCTGTAACATCTCAGGAAGTTGCGTTGCGTTAAAGAGTAGAGTACAACCTGCTGGTTCAACACACATGTTTTCTTGTGGAGTGAAAATTGCGTTATTTGTGAAAGATTCCTACTTGTTGAAGCAATTTCTTGCTATTGGGACGTTGTTGTTGACCTGCCTTTGCCAAAGCTTAGTTTGACATGTGTGGTTGGAAAATGTTTGTTTAATTGAAGGAACGAATAAACTAAGTAACACCGTTTGCTTATTCTTGTTTCTCCTTGATTGGTATTCTTGGAACAATATTGAACTCCACCTGGAAAGGTAATTGGCAGATATTGATTTGTCATCCAAGGCACGGTAGGCACCAAAGTGGGGGTGTTTTTTTTTTCCAATTACTCGTCACTTCAGTTAGTGATGTTTAGTTCACCGATCTACTTTCTTTTCTCACATGTTACTATTCAATTTAGTTCAGATATTACACACTATGATTTTTTTGATTAGCACATAACATGTTTTTATTAGCTGTAATAACGTGGATTTTTTTTGTCAACCTTTATTATTATAATTATTATTTTATCCCAGAAGAGCATTTTTGCATGATTATCAAATGGAAGTCAGAATTTAAATTCAGACATCCAGCATGACGTCATATTTGTTAGGGACGCCTCATGTTGAGTTTTTGTGTTCTTGTATTACTCCTCATTTACTCCAGTGTTAGTCCTGTACAGTGGCGGAGACAAGGGGGAGCTGGTGTAGGCCCCGGCCTCCCCCATCACGCTTAAAATCAATAAATAAAATTTATGCAGTGTAATAACGTACCAACTGAATTGCTCTGGTGGTCAAGTCCCTCTTGAATAGTGTATCGTCTAGCTCCCTACATCCGTGTTCAAGAACTGTCAACGGCAATTTGCTTCTTTTGTTTTCGTTTTGGAGTATGGGTAGACCTGATAAGCGGGTCGGTTAGGTTCGGGTCGGGTCGAATACATTGTGTCAAATACGGGTTCGGTTTCGGGTTACCCAGCGGGTTTGTTACATGTTGTCTCACGATTTTCGGTTTAGGGTCGGGTTCAGGTCGGGTCCTTTCGGTCTCGGGTCAAAACAGGTCTGGTTATTTCGGGTTTCAAACTTTTTTGGTCGGATTTCGGTAGGATCTGTGGCGGGTCGGATTCGGATTGATTGTCGGGTCGAATCAGTTTTTGTCAGCTTTAAGTATGGGCACTTGGGCAGCAGTACAACACTTTTAAGTTTTATTTTCGTTTCTTTTGTTCTATCTTTTCCTTTCCAGTTTCCACAAATGTACCTTTCCTTTATTCTCTTTTTGGCTTTATTTTTTTTGGCTTATATATTTTTGTCTTCTTGGTGGATTGTTTTGCTTATATTACTAATTTTAAACCCAGTGTGATGTACGAGTCATGTGTTAATAGCATGTTGGATTTAATTTAATAAACCTAAAAAAAAATTATTGATTATATCAATTCAAAAGCTTCCTTTTTTAACCTTTTTATCCCATAACTTTATTGTCATTGGAGTTTTTTTTCGTATTCCTATACTTTTGCGCTGTAGAAGTTTTCATTATTTTAATTTACAATCCTTGTCAAAATCCAACATACATGTCAAATTTAAATTTAATCAAACACAATATTTTAATAAAAATTATAATAATAATAAAAATAATTTATTATTTTCATGTTTGATCGACTAATTCAGAAGATAATGGGACTTGACTCGATCATGTCCATAATATACGAATAAGGGGCATATTAAGCTAACTCTCATGGGCTCCTTTCTTCCCATTATACCGATCAACATAGTAAGTGACTCCAAATCAAACTAATAATTTGGTTGATGATCAATTGATATGAATAAAATAAAAAAAATTCTTAAATTGAACTCTAATTATAATCAATAAACTTGATGTTGATGGCAGAATATATAATGTAATGTATTCACTATTCAGTTGCAATAATATTTCTTTGTACAGTTAATTCTATTGAATATTTGAATATCGAGTAGTGGGAAAATATAAAGCACTCGATCATGTAAGAAAAACGTGAAATCATCAAATTTTAGAAAAAGTATGAATACTGACTTGAAAATACAGAAATAAAAAAAAAGTTTGGTCATGTACAAAATTGAAAGTTCAAAAATACAGGAATTTAAATATTTAAAAAAAAAATTAAGAAAAGAAATTTAAATCTTTTCAACTTAGACTATGTATTAATTTAGGAAGAGAATCATATATACCCAATCCAAATTAACATTCTTCCTTATTTTTGAATCTTGTCCCAAAACCTGCATGATAATTTATTTATTAGTCACGTTTACAATTTATATATTGCAAGGAGAAGATCGAAATTGATGGAACAAAAAAGTGTACTCACGTAAAATTACATGCTTGTTGATCTTTAAAGTTTATCAATAAGCAGTTTAAATCATGTCCCATAAAAAAGACATTATTATTATCAGACATTATTTTTTCGAACAGAAGCTTTCAAAAGATTGTCATAATTTGTTTCTTATATTTTCCTATATTTAGATGTTTAGTAAACACAAAATGTATATTCGTCTCTGATACAGAGTCATGATATGACAAAAACGGGGGCAGAAAATCAAACACAATTATTATTATTATTATTATTATTATTATTATTATTATTATTATTATTATTATTATTATTATTATTATTATTATTATTATTATTATTATTATTATTATTATTATTATTTGTAGGTTCACAACCAAGGGTATTCATCATCGACCATAGTGACTATTTCCTCGCGCCAGTTTGTAGGCACTTCAAAGGGTGGGATATGAGCTGGCTAAGAAATTTAAAGTTGCTCCATGCCTAAGGCGAGACTCGAAACCTCTACCTTAGTTAATGATGGATGAGTTCCTGCCACTCAACCACACCTCCTTAATTAATTAGACACAATTATGACGTAGATGCAACGTCTTCTCCGTATGTACAAATTGTAGCTTTTGTGATCAAATAATCTAGGCACATAAATTTCATCTTCTCCTACCTCAATTAAAAAAAAAAAAAAAAAAACAAGGAAGTAAAGCCTTAATTGATAGAAAGATCCCAAAGAAGCCAAATAAGTTCATGTATATATATAAAGAAGAAAAATACTTACATAATTGATTTTTTGCTTGTCAAAAAGAAGATGCAAGTGAATGACGACTGAGACACCCCCACTACGTCATATTCGGACTCTACTTACATAACTGATTGTTGAGCCATTCTAAATACTTAATCAATACTTCCATAACCTGCATATATAAAATAATTTGTTAGTCAAGTTGTTACGGATAATAATAAAAATAATAATAATAATAATAATAATAATAATAATAATAATAATAATAATAATAATAATAATAATAATAATAATAATAATAATAATAATAATAATAAAAGGCATGAATATTTGCAATCAATGACAAACTAAAATCATAACAATAAGATTACGGTAAATGTTCTAATTACAAACCAAAATAAATAAATATCGAAAAACATGTAAATAATACATACTAACTCAATACTTCATGTACGTAAATTTGGTGTGATGCTTCATATACATAATAAAATTATCGAATTTGAACAATAAAATTAAGAAACGCATTAACATCGAAAACAAAGAAAAGGCTTGCACATAATCAACATTAAAATAAAAAACATGAATTTGGGGAAGACGAATTGGGGGTTGGGGAAAGGCTTCCGTACTGACCTTTTTTACTTGGCCATTCCTATTATGATATTGTTATTACTGTATATAATAGTACAAACTAAAGTGTATCCTATTGACAATAAAATTTTATAAGTTTCTTAACAAAGGGCATTACTTACGCTTGATCTTGAGGAGTATTTCAATGCTATTTTAACTCTACTTTTACAATGATTATTATCTTCTACTTCTACTAAACGTTTTACACCAATTACTTTTTGTCATTATTCATGCTTAGGTGGCGCGCTATTATAATTCTCGCCTACGTGGCGTGTCTGATTGCTCCCGAATAATGCCTCCTATATATATATATAGGGGAAGGATCAAGTACAAACCCCTCTTAGTATACAAACCATACAAACCTTAATTAAATCATAAATTCATTAAAATAAAAGCATAGCTTCATTAACATAAAATTTGCAAATTCATTGAAATATAACTATAGCTTCATCAAATTTTCAAATCTATTTTTATTTTATTTTTTTTGTGATTTTACAAATTCAATGCATTAGTTTTGCAGATTCATTATATTATAACTGGAAATTCATTGTAAAAAACATGTAGCTTCATCAAATTTTAATGAATTTGCAATTATAATTTAATGAATTTTAGAATTAACAACCCTTCCCTTAGTGACCCTTACACTCTCTCCTCCCATCCCCTCACCAAACCACCGTTGCTGCTGCCGCCTTACCACCAGCCACCCTACCCAGCTGATGGTCTCCTACCTCCGGTAACCACATCGGCGACCTCCCTCGACGCATCACCCCCATTCCTTTCTCTCCTCCCTCACTCTCTCTCCTCCCGTCACCCCCAACCACCACAGCCGCCACTCCGACCACTTGCTCATCGCTTCTCAACCAACACCAGAACCACCACCCAGGCCACCGGTGAGATCGCCTCCCACCGGCGATCTCACTGGAGATCGTCTCGCACCACCGCCTCCCTCCCCCAACTTTGGACACACTCGAAGTCAGATCTGAAAATAGGAGAGAGAAAATGACGAGGAGAAAGTGAGAGCGCCGGAGTAAAGTGAGATGAGAGAGAGAAACCGGAGGAGGAGAGAGAGAAACCGTCGGAGGACAGAGAGAAACCACCGCGCCGAGGAGAGAGAGAAACCATCACGCCGAGGGGGTAGAGAAACCGCCGGGAGGAGAAGAGAGAGAAATCGTCGGTCGTTGGCCGCCGGTCACCGGTGAGAAAATGAGGGGAGAGAGAGAGAGGAGGAGAGAGAATGGGTGGAGGAGGCAAATGAGAAATGACTGAAATGAGAAAAATCAGAATGTATTCCATAGGATTTACAATGCGCGAATTTACACAATCGTCCCTGACTTTTCTAATTATTCCGCCCGTGTCTCTTTTCTTCTCTCATCAATCTGGGCCTTTTATCTTGAAAATTTAAAGGCTAGGATTTAGTTTGTACGATTTGTATTTTAAGGAGGGTTTGTATATGATCCTTCACATATATATATATATATATATATATATATATTGATTACTTAACTGTGTAACTTGAATTGCTATGGGTGGTGCTAAATACCACACACCATTTTAAATAAAACCACACACTAAAAGTTAAACTTTCCAAAATACCCCTAAAACTAAAATTTTTAAAAACAAAAAAAACATCACTAGTCCACTGCACATCTCTGATCTCCCTCACCTGATAGTTTGATACGGTGATACTCCAACACCGAGACACCACAGACCACACCCACCAACCACACACACAGACAACACACTCACTCGTCCCCCTCCTCACTGGTCCCTCCACCGGCACACCCACCACCCACGACCCCCTCTCCATATAGGAATTGCATCTCAAAGAAACAAACAAGTAATAATCTAATCAAATTCCCAAATGAAGATGAAATCATCATATGATCAGTAGTAGTATTCAGAACATCAAGAGAGAGAAAAAGAAGAAAAATACTAGTACTCCCTATTCCCTAGAAAATAGAAATGAGCAAATTAGAGAGAGAAAGAGAGACAATAGGAATTGAAAGAATTAAAGAGAAAAAATCAAAGTTTGTCATTTACTCAAAAAACTTGCGAAAGGTTTTCACTTATCAATCATGACTTGTCAATAAGAATTTAGAAATTGGTACCATTTTTGAGTGACCATGTTAGTCATTCTCTAAGAAGCCCAAAAATAGAAGAATGACAGACCAGTAAACTTGAATTGGTGGGGTGCGGCAGGCCCCACCATTACATTGCAAAGGCTGTGTAATTTTGCCAGATAGAAAGGTGTGCCTGAATTAAGCGCATGACTATGAGACCCGCGCCTCAATTAGGCGCAGGACTATGCAATATGCGCCTGATTTGGGCGTAGGACTAGGAAATATGCGTTTAGTTTGGGGTGTGGGGGGAAAAGAATTAGGGGCTAAAATTACAAAAAAAAGGTAAATACGGCAAAATTTTATTAGGGGTGTGGTATTGTTTAAAAAGCAAGCCGCTTATGTTTAAGTACAAGAGGTGCTTCCGGTCTGAAGGGGCAGAAATGAAAGCGATTTTGATCCAATGGTGTAATTAACCTGTAAGCAACTGAAGAGAAGTGGGGAAAGCACTTAACAGAGCCATTACAAGCTGAGGGCAGGTTTTCTCAAATACTCACATATGGCTGCATCTGACGGTTTGCGGAGATTAATTGTTGTTGTAATCCCTGTATGTTTCCGAAAGGGATAGACACAACTTTTGCACGAAATTGGGTGTGCTGTGTGCATAATATTGTATGGGGCCAAAATAACAAATTATGCATGTTGTAATCTGTTTGTCTTGTGGACTAATCTCTTAAAGAATTGTGTATTTTCTTGGTGCTAAAATGCAACATATATAATCTGTGACAGGACAATTTATCACAAAAGTGGTGGCAATAAAGAAGAAGTTAATCATAAAAAGGGATTGTATATTGGTCTCACAGTGTTTTTGATAGTTCAATATGGAGTATTTGTTTTTGTTTTGCCAACGTTATCGATGAAATCTCAGTAAAGATGATGTGATAATATAGTAGAATATGTGTTTATGTTTGAACCGAACTAGCTAATACATTGTTAAAAAAAAATCCTGAAGTAGCTATGTAAGTTTATTTGTTAAAGGTAAAATGATATTGTTTTTTTTTTTTATTCAAAATAGAATAAATTTCATCAACAAAATAGGATTTTTAGTATAATAGTGGCTCATTTGGAATGATATTGTTCTTTTATGTGTCTCGCCTTCAAAGTTAAGATTTAGCTCAGTGCTAAATTGTTGATAAATGATAAAAAAAAAAGGGCCAAATTTCGTAGAAACACGTATTTAAATTTATTAGTTTATTGTGTCTATTTTCCCCAAAGATCCTAAAATACAATATTCAACACAGTTGGTATTTGAACAATAGTTTTTCTTTGTTTACCCGTGTAGCGTACGGGTATTGAACTAGTATCACTATAAATTAGGATGAAAAGGATGCTAATTATTTTCAAATTTAAGGGTTATTATTAAAATTTGTCTTATTCAAAAAAAAAATTATTTTTGGTACTTAAGCACATTTGATTTTTGGTCCCCAAAAGAAAAATTTCTGATTCCGCCACTGATATTGTAGATATGCAACTTGTAATGGAGAGAGAAATATTAAATTTTGGGACAAAATGCGCATCTCTAGTCTCTACCTCTAACCTCTCTAAATTCGTGATAAAACAGCTTTTTTGTGTCTCTTTGTACGCTAACAATATCTATCTCTGAGTATCTCCATGACTGGATTGGATTGGAATGAAGGACTACAGAGAATAAATTATGCCACTGCTGAACCGATCAGGAAATGAATATATTCGAGAATTAGTTCCACGAAATCTCCATTTTAGTATTGAGAAATATGCTGGACTTAATTTATAGTATGTTCCTATCATTTTATATCACCAACAAATGGTTGGTGTGAGTAGTTCAATACTCTTATTTTTTAAGTAAGGTCGAGGGTTCGAATCTTATAAATGGAGAAATTACTTACTAAGAGCACTTTACGCCTATACCCTTTTATGAGCTAATTCGATACGAACAAGATTAGTTTAAATTTAGGTAAACTCGTGATCAAACAAAAAAAATCATAACATATCATTAGTGATAATGGATGACATAAAGAGATAAAGAGAGCATATAGACATGAGTCGTGTGCCAGTCCCATGAACACAAACATTGTTCCGAATTTGTCATCTATCTACACAGTAGAGTGGCACTCGTCCAACATGAGACATGGTTGATGGTTCAACCACGTGTAATCGTCGTTATTAGCGAATAGGTCCCAGAGAGAATGGGGGTTACGTAAGAAGGCTTAATTGAAGGCACAAAATTTGGTTCTACCACTTGCCTTTGTGCCCCCAACATGAAGTAATAATAGTGGCAAATGCCAAATGCAATGAATATGAACATTTATTGAATGGTGATTTGGGTTTCACTTCATTGTTCATAGTGGCCATCAGGGGGAGGGTTAACTGGTCAGGGATGAATTGAAACTTCCTGCCCAATTTGATTTTTATTTGGGGTCCACACTCCAATTGTCGAGTCATAGTGGAAGAGAAACATAAGTTAACCGCCATGTGCCCGCCACACCCCCTCCAAATACCTGGGTCACCTTACCAAATTAGCGGCATAATCACACCACGGAGATACTACTTAACTAAGGGTTTCATTATTATTTTTTCATATTAGCGATTAAAGCCGTAAGGTTGTGTTCTTTTCCCCTAACTCAATAATTAGTTTAGTTTAGTGATCTATATTTTTTTCTCACATATTACTGTTCAGTGATCTGTGTTTTGATATTCTTATATCTAGGACTCTAGGAGTAATTTGTAATTTGTCAAGTACAAGAAAAAAAGACGTGAGAAATTGTAAATTTACTCTTAACAAAGATAACATCATTTGAACAAGTATATATATGGTTTACTTTACTATATCTTGATCAATTGCTTTGCGTCTACATTTTGCAGAGTGACACTTAATACATAGAGTGTCGTTATTCCTTTAATCTTTTATGATTAAGCTAATTCCACCCCATACAAATTGATGTGTGAAAGGTTTAATTTGTACTAAATGAAAGAGTCAAATGATGTGGTGTATGTGTATCCTTATCATTTACGCAATTCATGAATTTAAATAGCCTTTGACCCTAACCAGAATTACCTTCTTCCAAGGGGGCGAAAAGGTCCAAAGGTTTCACATGGACCATCAACTACAATGTTTAAGCGAGTGAAAGGACAAATTGCATTCAAGACTGACAAGTTGGAGGTTGCTAGCTTAATTTGATGGAGACTAAATATATGTCCGTAATTGTATTAGTGCTTGTATTTATATGCTAATAATTAATTATGTTCTTTCCATGTTTCAAAAGCCAAAACCCTTAAGTAAATGTGCAAGTACTCTAGTATTTGGTTGATACTGCAACAACAACAACAACAAGAAGAAGTCAACAACGACCAAGTATAAATCCCGCTTAAGACGGGGTTTGGGGAGATCCACATGTACGTAGTCTTACCCCTAACTAGTCGTCTAGTAAAAAGACTGTTTTCGAAAAACCCACAAATTTATTTATTTATTTTTTTAAACATTTGTAAAAAAAAAATTTTTTTTACAAGAGTGCATGCAATGAAGAAGGAAATACTGAATAAACAAAAGGGTGAGGGATAGAAAGCAAAGTCACACAAAAACAGAAGGTTACTACTATAAACAACTAAAAAGAAGAAGACAACTACAAGCTAGAAAACAAAAAGTCGCAAGCTCGAGATCCTACGCAATGCAAATCACACACTCTATCGAGGGTCCTCTACACGGATCCTACTACGCCAAATTTTCCTATTTAGTTGATACTGCATGATGCGTAATGCTAATTGCTCGCAAGTAGGCTTTCGAGCTTGTTGTCTTTATTCTTTTGTTGCGTCTTGCGTGTGCTATGTTTAACTGCATAGCCAGCAGGAAGGGCTTCCTACGGCCTAGAGGCTTTTTATAATCAAAATCAATATTTTTTTTTCAAAATATAACATTGTTTAGATTTTTAAAGTTTTTTTTAAATATAAATATTGTTGAGTCGTCTTATATAAATTTTTATTTTCTATTTAGTATTATTCAACTTACAAAGGGTCACACATGAGGAAAATAAAAAGATTAAGACAATGCTAGTTTGTTGTCTATAGCTGTTCTCCTCAACTGAAAAATGTTTATATTTATTACTGAAAATTTATTTTTGTTGAACTTTGTTGAATTTTATTTAACTTTATTTAACTTTGTTGAATCTTGTTGATTCAAGTATTTTTTATAACTAGTTTGTATATTGGTTTGTTTAACTTGTTTAACTTTATTTAAACTTTGTTGAATTTTGCTCAAGTTTACTGAAATAAGCAGAAATAAGTTGGGGAGAATAAACCCTAAGTTGTCTATACTTTGTTAAGTAAAAATGACGTCTTCATCCCATTTTACTACTCCCACTTTCTAGTGGTAATCAAATCAAAATGACCTCAAAATACTTTGTTTGCCAACTGTACCATATCTTTCACATTCATTACCATACTTTATGCAAAAGAACCCCGAACGAGCCTGCGCTTCAGATCCATGAAAGAAAATCTCGTCTCTCTCTCACTCTCTCTCTCAAACTAAAAATCGCAACTTTGAAGTTTGAACACAATGAAAACGCTTTGATCAACACATTGAAAACGCACAAAAGTCCCACGACAAACCTAACACCTTTTAATTCCAAAATCAACAACCACCACACAGAACGAGAATACATGGAAACACCCGACAGCTAGCACATCCCACTAATCCCTCCTAGGTTCAAGGAATCCCAACAGGTCCACCTCAAAAAAAAAACAAAAATAAAAGTCTAAAAAAAAATTAAAACAAAAGGTAATTTTTTTCATCATCATCATCATCGTCGTCAATATTAATTTCTTAATTCAGATCAGAAATCCTTGAGGAGCTTACGAACTTGTTCAAGAGTAACAAACAGAACAACAGTGAACGGGCCTTGTCTAGAAATCGTAGGAATAAACCCCTTATAAAGCGCCATGGGACCCTCTTTCTGCACAGTTTTCAAAGCACAATCAAGGGCCCCACTATAATCACCAACTTTCATATTCATAACCCTAGTTTTAATCACATCAACCGGGTTCGAAACCACAGCCGCAACAAACCCAGCAGAAAAACTCGCCGTTACATGAGTACCTAACCCATCTTTCATCAAACCCTTTTCTAATATCCCTTCTTTGATTTGATCATACGATGCTAATTGTGATGCCGTTACTAACATTGCGCGGTTCACCGTAAGAGATGACCCGCGCCATAGGCTAGTGATCCCTTCGGATTTCGTCATTGTTTTTATGGCCCCCACTACGCTTGAGTAGTTACGGCGTTGGTGTGGTGGGAGACGTCCGTCTGCTTGCATACGGACCATCGCCACGTCAGCTGGGTTTCCGACGGCGGCTCCGATTCCTCCGGAGATTAATCCGGCGGTTATTTTGTGGGTTAATGGGAGTGTGTTTGTTGTTGGGTCTGTGAATTTTTCTTTTAGGATTTCGTAGAGACCCATTCTTGTTGTTGAGTATAGGGTTTGACGTAAGACCGTCGCAGATACACCGGAGAATAAAGCGGACACGCCTTCTTGCTGGACGATCTTGATTCCTACACCGATGGGTCCCACCTTTTGTAGCGGTGGTGGGGCAGGGGAGGAGAGAGAAATGTTGTGATGGAAAGCTAGAGCAGGGCGGAGAGTGGTGGGAGCCACATTAGGGATGTTTGATTCGCCTTGGAGTTGCATTCGGACCTTGATTAGGTCTAACGGGTGGGTTGAGCAACCCGCCACGATGGAAGCGATCCCACCTTCGACGAAACCCTTGACGCCCATATTTTTTTTGTTTTTGTGATTTGGGTTGTTAAAAAGATTTGATTTTTTTTTTTTGTGTGTGTGAAAGATTGAAAGAATTGGAGTTATGGTAATTGGTTAAAATTGGGGGTATAAATTAGCTGAATTTGAGGAGAGCGAAAAAAAAAGAAGGGGGGGGGGGGTTTAATGAGACCAATTGGAGTTGGGGTTCATCTCACTGGAGACCAGGAGATGAGAATGGAGAGAGAAAGAAACAGAGGAAGAGTGAGGAACGCTGGGCCTTTGAGACATATGAAGATGGGTGATTAATGGTTTTTAGGGGAGAAGGGTGAAGCGAGTTTTATATAGGTGGGGGAAAGAAAAAGGGAAAGTGAGGGGGGTTGGAATTTAGCTAGAGCTTCGACGCGATGAATCGGGTGCGATCTCTCTCTGTCTCTCCCCTTACAAATGACGCGGTTGTGGGCCCATGGGCTTTTACACAGATGAGCCCTTTTTGAAGGTTCTTGGTTCTCTAGAGAACCCAACGCAACGACTATTCGATTATTCGACTATTCTTTCCGTTTTACATTGCGTTTCAATAAAACAACATGGAGGAATTGACTTTTTCCGGAGCTTGAACCATATTTTTCAACCCGTCAAGGAAAAGAAAAAGAATAGAATATATTTTTATTTTTTTTATGAGAAACATAGAATATATTGTTGGTATAAGTTGTTCAATAATATGGTAAGTGAATATTAGGATTTTATGTGGGTTCCTTTTTTGTTAAAAAGTTTCCTTTCTTGTGTCAATGTCTTTTTAGAAAATTGCCTTCACCTATAATAAAAAAATACGAAAAATGAATACTCCATTATTAAGTGTAAACTTAACCTATGTTTTCTCTTAATAATTTTTTTTTCCATGTATATAAATATACAGATATACTGTACTCACGTCAAATGGCAAGTACAAGATGTATAATAATATAAAGTTATCACAAAGTCGAAGAATTATTTGCTACATCTATTTTACCATACTAACTAATACATATCTAACTTGTCCATTGTTATATAAGAAAAAATCGGCTCAAGGTAATAACGAAGCTAAACTTTTTCGACTCTATTGATCCATTCGAACTTACTCAGTTAAAATCGTGAAGGACAAAAGAAGTGGCAGCTAAATATCTAAAAGTCGTCGTAGATAATATCTTTATTTAATTTTGCTTAAACCTTTCAAAAAGATTGGGAGGTAGGTTTAGAGTTTTAGACTTAAAACTATTACAGCACTGTTAAATGCCCCAGTTGGCAGGAAAGTTGTTCCATCCAGTTGCTGGATGCGACGGTGCGTGATTTGAGGTGACAAAATCAAATCCAAATCCCCTTTCATTAGGTGCCAACTAAATCAAAATAATGAAGTGTGATCAATTACAGTAATAAACAAACACGGTTCAAGTGCTGGGAGCTAGTTGGCCTAACCAGGTCCATTTGGTGGGCGACACGTGTGTAAATATAATTACTGAACAAGAATGATAATCACATTTTCATGTCTGGAAGAGTGAAAGAGAGAGAAAATTGAGGTGAGCACTGGTGGCGGTTTGGTCAAGACAGGAAAAGTAAGAACACGGAGAGGTTGCATTCAGGGAGGGTCCTGATTGGACTGGGCTGGCCTTGACATTTGTGGGCTCCTTCTTATCGGGCTGGCTAGTGGAAGCAACCAAATAAACTACGTGTTGACCCGCCACCGAAAAAAGCAAATAAGAAAATTCTACGGAAACGAAAAAAGGTACTTAGCAGGCACACGCCTTAACCACTCGGCCAAAGCGACAGCTGATGTCCGATTATGTTTGATTTATATCTAATCAACTTCATTATACATGGTGGCTTCTCAAAGCTTAAGTCTTGGTCGAGTGTTTTTTTAAGTACTACTTATTTGATAGTCACACTATCATATGCTTAACTAGTAACTAATTGAATTCCTTTGATATCTTTTTCCTCCTTTGTACACATTTTTTCATGTATGCAGTTTGGCGTAGTTAGATTAATTAAGGTGTAGGTTATTGTACACTATATAAGTTAAAGGCATTAGCTTTAAGAAAATACACTTTATAAAGGAAATTGTATTTCGTTAAATATATATGCAAAGTGTTCACCGTTCAATTGCTAACAATTATGGTATCTGATTTATAGCTCGTGAGACACTAATAACAGTTTGAAATGAGAGGGATCCAAATCCAACTGACTATGCCCTAATTTTTCTTCAATCTCAAAAAACTATATGTTTACTCACATCCCTTCCTTAACGCCCTATAATTTAAGTAGCTCTTTAGTATGGTGCATAAGGGAACTTTTCAAGGAGGTCATTTGAAGGCTTAAAATGACGGAAACCAATGAGTGTCCTATGACTTATAATAGAACTATTGCTTTGCTCGTGCTTGCATAATTTTCATTTGAGTCGCTCAAATACTAGCACCGTATACAAACTTTAAGCTTATTTATCATTATGAGATAGATAATCATCTTGTTTTTGTAATAAACGTTATTGTTGGTAAAATACTCTCTCCATAATATAAAAAAAAGGCTTTTAAAAGTAAGTTTCGTATTAAACGAAAAGGTAGACATCTCGAAATAATTTGAAAAATCATCACGACTTATAGTCAGGGTTGCAAACGAGGCGAAATGAATTGAGTATTATGATGCTCACGCTCAACTGGTTCATTGAGCATCATATGATTCATATTAGGTTCTTATTTATAATCGAACGAGTTTTAACCCAACATACTCACTAGCACAATATCTTTGAAGGTATTAACCGTATTATAACCTATCATAATACTAAACGGGTCGAGTAGAAAATTGTTCATGCTCGACTTATTTATTAAACGAGTATTGAATTGATATTTGTGGTAGCTCGTTTGTCATCAAGCGAGATTTGATCGAATATCTTCACGAGTGCAGTAATTGGTTAACACCTTACCTAGAGTAGTAATAACCAGGGTCGGCTATAGGCAGGAGCAACCGGAGCGACGACACTGGGCCCCAAAATTCAAGGGGCCCACCTGTTGAGATAAAATTATAAAAAAAGAAAAAACAAAACTGATTGTTCCAGTTTCCAACGATAAGGGTTTGAATTTGGGTATTTGACACTGCATCAAAGATAACCCTTCATTAACTTCCCACTTTGACTATTTCTTTTACTGTCATTTCCTAAATTCTCTCTCTTTACCAATTTTTTTTTTTAATCCCTCACCTAATCACTCTCCTAGACGGAGCATGTATGGTGACAACCAAAAAATTGTAGCCACCGTACCAAAATAAATTTCAATCGTTGATATTAATCTTGACTATTGCTTGGGTTGACCCTATAACTAACCATAAATAATTATCGGAATTGCCATATCTAAATCTTCAATTAAGGAAATAGAATAAATAATTTAGATTTTGATTAAAGGTTGTATCTTGTATGCCATTCCATGCCCCTTATGCCATGACATTCATTAAACACGATATACACCATCATCATCTTAAAATTAATATGACTTAAAAATAAAACATATTAAATTAAATATCACATAAAAAACAAAACATGTTAAATAATATTAACACCTTTACAAAAATTATTTGCACGTACAAAATAATATTGTGCCTCTCACATGATCATCTTCATCATCATCTTCATCATCCTCTTGAAGAACTTGGCATGTACATCCCTTATCCCCAGAAAATTAAACTTTCTAATAATTTATATTACACTTAAAATGATTGTAACCATACATGATCATCGTCATCTTTAGTTCTCCTGAACTTCATATTCTTAAATTTGAAGAACTACAATGAATGGCTTAAACATTTCAGATCATGCCCAGAAAATGATTCTAACCATACATGATCATAGTCATCTTTAGTATTCCACTTGGACTGAACTTCATATTCTTAAATTTGAAGATAAATAGTGAATGGCTTAAACATTTCAGATCATGCCCAGAAAATAATCTATGGATTTTAATTATTTAAACCAGATTCAAATTTATAAAATAAAAAATGAATGGATCAAACATTGAATTCGTTGTTTATCTGAAGATCTGTTTCTCAATTATCTGACAATATGAAAAATGTGACAGAAATCTTGATATACATCATGGTAATTGTGAATTCGGATTCAAAAAATGATGGATGAAGGTTGGTTACGATAATGGCTTCACAATGAAGGATGAAGATGAAGGATGAAGACAAAGGATCAATCTTGAAGAAAAGGATAGGTTAAAATGATGCCCAACCCGTTTCATTTCCCTTAGTTATTCGGGTCATAAAATCCCCACGCCCTAGGTCTTAGTCATATTATTTTCAATTTGCTTAACGCGCCTTGCGTTTCAATAGCGGCGTGCCCACCTCACGCGCAGTCATATTTAGTTTCGCTGAATAAAAGTATTGGTCAGACCTTTTATGTTATCTTTTGGAGAAATAAATATTGTATTCTAATATCTTCTTAAGCATTTCATTTATTTTCATATTTATATTTGTAATATAGCATAAAAGTGTACTTTTAAATTGAAGACAAATTAAACACATCGATAAATAGTTACGACAATTAACGTTAAAGATAGCAACCAACAATACATCCAATAAAAGTGAACCGCCAAACTTTCTACTCGCTTAAGTTAAAAACACCATGCCAACAGAACAATTTTTTAAAAATGACATAAAGAGATTTTGAAAATTTGTTCTGCGATCCAATATACTTCTCCCACTCTCTGCACCATGCATTGTATCTTGTTGAACGCCTGAAATCCGCGGACTGATGCGCAATATTGTTCCAGTTCTTGCACACCATAGCAAAATCTTTCCTACTTTCAGAGTTATTTAGTTTAGGGAATACATGGAACATTAAGATGTTCTCCATTGATTCACCCTTGATTGAGAACTGATCAGGGAGCCCTTCCGCAACAATCTTTAATTTCTTTACCATCTTTAAATGAAATTGTTGATGGACATTAGTAAGGTTATATTATATTCATTTAAATAATGCATCTTATAATTGAAAAACTCTTAATTACTACGAGAAGGCATACCTGATATTGTTAAGAACAATAAAATATGGCGAGTAGACACGAGGATTGTGTTTGAATTTTGATACTTTTCATGATGATTTTATTGTGTTTTTATATTGGTAAATGAACTTATGAAAATGATAAACGAAGGGTCACGTTTCCACTACAGTATTGCTAAATGAAGGGTCACATCGTTTGACTGGCTAAACACATAATTATTTTGAGTATTGATTTTAAAGAACATGTTCTCATTAGTCAGGATGCAACTATATACTTATAAATAATAATACGTATAGAAAAATTAATTGTATTTGCTATCGTTTTCTTTATGTGCATAATTATGAATTATTGTTTTCAAGACGCACATATTAATTTTCAACAAGTGTAACATGGAAATTATTTTTCACAGGCACAAGACTGACATTAGAAAAGTTGTGACAAGACATATGTAGAGTCATGACCATGTCTTACGAAATTATTTATGACAAAAGTGGGCGTGAGCCTAATTACTTCTGCAAAATTTGAACTAATTGTGGCCTGGATTTTCTCGATTACAGAAAATAATCATAGCTTTTAATTTAGCACGTCAAACCAATCAGTTACCTTCCATATATTAAATTGAAATAATCAAATAAAAAAAAGTGATCCAATAACTGCATACTCTGTTTCTCTCAAACCGCCAACTCTCTCCATAACTTCCTTCCTTTCTTCCTTCCTATCCATCCAGAAAATAACTTCCCTTTTTCTCAGCATAAATTGAATCCGTCCTTGACCTAAACTTCCCACTCAATATCGCCATAGCTTTCTCTGCTTCCAGTTTCTGTCCCCGCTAGGAGCATGAAATAGATTCACATGAATTTTCTCGCCTAGGATTTTCACCTTGTAATTCTGTATCCTACATGATATCAACCTCTGAACAAAAGAATCCCGTCATTATCACTTGTAGTCAGCCTCCTCCATTTGCCAAACCAGACTACAATCTTGACGCAACTTTGTTCTTTACCCAAGACTCTATGGAGATCAGAGAATGTGTTGATTTTCAGATGTTAAGGAAGATACTCTTACATCTAAAAGATGTCCCAGAACCTTTGCGCAGCCTTCAAAATATGCAAAAGGAACTTCGCGTTCCAGCATATATCCCTCACTTCTCTGATCTTGAAAGGCACGAATTTCCTGAGACTCGTGTCGCATACTATCTTTGGAAGATACGAAATGATGCAAAAGTGGGGGCTCCAAAACTTATTCCTCAATTTGTGGTAGACCTCCTTTACCCGCCTCAACTAATTCCTGAACTGCCTGTAGAGCCGCTGATGTTGAACAGCTACCAACCCATTCGTATGATAATGAGGAGTAATATAAATGGATTGAAGGTAATTCAGACGTCCGGACGCGCCAGGCAAATCAGGGTGTTTGCCACTTGGAAAAAAAAATCATGGGACGGGACGAACATCCCCGGTGGAGATCGAGTGGCCTGAGGATTACTTTTATGACGACGAATTTAAAAGTTTAGTGGTTAAGGGGGAGGGATTGAAGCCTCGAAGGTGGGTTGAATGTCCCAAAATTTCAAAAGGCACAAACATTGTTGTCTGGAACTGTAGGGGAATTACTAGAATTACCTTCAAAACCAACCTTGACACCATAATCCAAGCCTACAAGCCTGAGGTTGTCATCCTTCTGGAGACAAGAGCAAGCGGCAAGGACACATGGGAGATATTTAGTGTGGGGTACTTTAATAGGTACTTCCTTGTTGAACCAGTCGGTTTAATTGGCGGTATTGTAGTTCTTTGGTATTCAAACACAATGGAAGTCCACTCAAGGGACCATGGGCAAGGTCAGACATTTCATGGAGATGTTCAGGTATTACATTCATTGCAATCATCCATTTACATTATTCCTATGGATTACTTTGATTCATTATTCTAATTACCTATCTTCTGTAGTTACCATTAGTTTTGATGTCCTTTAAGTACTTTACATGTGACCATCTACAGGTTTAGTTGTAGTTACATTATTGTGCCTGCCATAATCCAAGCAATTGCATTTCTCGTTTAGTTGTGACATTTTATTCCTTTAGTTATACCTTTACAAATTGTAATTTTTTTGATAATTGTTTTATGGTAATTGAATGCATGCAGGCGCTAGGCGTCTGATTTGAAGATTCGGCATGGAAGGGCGGGATTGAGGGCACTTAAACGTTGCAGCAAAGAACCTCATCTTCGTGATATAATTTTTATATTTAAACAGCAGTGTGTATGATGGATTTAAGGTCAATGGTAGTCCATGGTGTGTATAATGGATTCTAGGACACTCTTAGTCCATGATCTTTTTGGTTGTATTTTGGTATCACAATTGGTCAATTGTGATATTTTTAAACTAATTGTAATCGTATAATTATGCTATATATTTGTGAAGTTTTTAATTACATGTCCTTTAATTATTGCACTCAGTGGTGATTCATTTAGATATTTGATTGCGCTATTAATGGAAGTTGTGATATAATTTCAACTAATAGTCCATTAATTATTCTACCTTCCTAAATTCGACATGGGATTGAGATTTTAAAATAGAATTCATTTAGAGGGAAAATATATTAAAACCAATATTTTGTGGGAACATCTATTTGATTTTAAAATTCAAAATTCATCAATACTATCGTTAACCTATAAATAAGTATGGCCTTCTCTAGGTTTAAGGTCAATTTGCATATCACAGGTACAAAAATTTATTATACAGTTTTTCAGTATTATATATACATATATTTATGCCTATCTTTTTAAAATTCAAGTTATTTGTTACACTTATTTGATTGTTTGTTATTAGGAATTGTACGGAAATAATGGGCGTGGCGATTGCTGTGGAGCTAGAACCTGTTTCAAATGTAGGTAGGGATGGTATTGACGACATATTGCGCTCTCATATTATCCCTAAATTGGACTACGAGAGCAAGCACAACTTTGCCCTTAGTTGCAAGCATTGGAATACTCTCGCCCACGAGGCTGAAAAACTTAGAGTTTTAAGGTGGGAGTATGATTATTGGTTTAGACAATGGGAGGATTTCATTGCAAAGGACATTCTAGGGCACAATGCCCTCTATTTGCATTTGATGATTTCTGGCTTTGTTGGTAAGAGACCAACAGGCTTTATCCCTTACTGGGGTGAGAAAGGGTGTTGGGAGGAATGAACATTGGTTGCATATTTTTCGTTTAATCAATTGTATCTAACTATGATTGGTTGCACTTGGACATTAATTTGGTCATGGACGATATTTCAATAATATGGAATTTTTTAATTTATACATTTTCGCGTATAAATTATGGAATCGTTTTCCCTTATAGTGTTACTTGATACTTAATTAAATTGGGGAACTGAAAGTTTGAAATCCAATCACTGCATCACTATTTGTATGTTAGATTCAATCAATCAAATCAACAATTATGATTAAAAACACGTATTGTTGCATGTTGTAAGTTTCTTTTGCTGAACTATCACATCATTGGACTTTCACCCTCCATCCTCCCCTTTTTATATTCAGCGAATCAAATTAAATATTTCATCTCCCAAGAACACACTTAAACCACTATATTCCATTAAATATGTAAATAAATAAATGACCACCTACACTGTAATCATAGATATTTTTACTTAAGTCATTGGATATAAATGGTCGTGCTTAAAAAGAGGGCTCCTCTATATAATAACTGCCTTAGTTTCTCACCTCATCATCCCCATTTACCAAAAACTGCCTCATCATCACTCCTCTCCAAAAACTGCCTCTCCCTGTTTATCAAAATTGCCTCTCCCTCCCTATTTATCAAAAAAACAAACTGCCTCTCCCTTTTAACTTCCTCAACAGTCTCATCCTTCACTACTACAAAAACCTAGCCAACATCATTTATCCATGAATTTTAATGGAGAGTTGTACGAGACATTTTCATGGCTCACTGCCAAATCCCTTCTCAGACTATCAATTGTAGCCAAACCTTTGTTAGATTATCTCCAAATTCCTGATTTCATTGAGAGACAGTGAATGAACTCAATGAAGAAGAATGATGTATCATTCTTCATGGAAGAAGATGTCGTTTCTTCAAACATATATACGGGCATAGAACTCGTCACCTTACCTGGAAACGCCTCGTCCGTTGGTATTCCACATAGTTTCCTTGAATGGTTATCCAGCAAACGGAGAATTTATGGCTCTGCAAATGGGCTAGTTCTTTGCGGGGCCAAAACTTACAGTGGTTCCACTGAACTACTCCTATGTAATCTTGTAACGAGGAGATGGTTGCCCATAACATTGCCTCCAATGGAGATTTCTGAAATGTTTCATGATCGTAGTGTGAAAGTTGTTCTGTTGTGCGGCGGCAAAGGTAATGAAACAAAAAAATTTCCCTTGGATTTTACGCTTTTGTTATTTGAATATCCACTTCTTGCTACTATGGGTAAGTGGATAGACACAGCCACTGTCCATGCCTTAGATGAAGAGGGTAATTGGGTAATTAAGGGGTAGGACATTCGCATGGGTTCTAGAAGTTTAGATTTCCATAAACATGTTTATTGCACTGATGACGTCCTATATCTGATGTCTGATTGTGGAAACTATTTTACTGAACATTCTGATTATTATTGGTCATACATCTTTTGCTACAATGTTTCTCATGGTAGTTCATGGATGATGCAAATACCTGAAGAAGCCCGTGAAAAAAAGAGTCCATCAAAAGATGGGCATTTTTGGATGGAACTTCATTGGAAGTGAAAACGGTTGTTTTGAGTCTCTATGCCTTGTGAAATTATCATCATCAACATCTGTCCTTAAGATTTGGGTTCACATTGATGACCGAAATGGGAAATCCTGGTCCCCCTGACCAATGTTGATATTGGTCACTATCTCGGACCTAACGAACAAATTCCTTTCAGAACCAGTTTTATGGTTCTTGGAAAAACTTTGGTCTTTTCGCTCGCTCGCAATGTTTACTCCTACTGTTTGGAGGGCGATGATGTGGGGAAGGAACAGAGGATATGAGAAATTAATAATTCAGGCGAGTACGTTCACTTCACACCCTACTCTTGTACTCTTCGCCCTTGTCGCAAGTAGGGGTGCAAACGAGCCGATGCACTCGCAAGCAGCTCGTGAACATACTCGGTCAAAGCTCGGTTAAAACTCGTTCAATAATAAACGAGCCGAGCACGAGCACCAATTCAAGGCTCGTTTATTAAACGAGCCGAGCACGAGCACCCCTTAACTCGGCTCGTTTAGTATTTTCATGGGTGATATTGCCTTTAAAATTAGTGTGCTCGCGAGCAGCTCGTGAACGGCTCGGTCAAAACTCAGTCAAAGCTCGTTTAAAACTCGTTCGATAAGAAACGAGCTGAGCACGAGCACCAATATGATGCTCGTTTAATAAACGAGCCGAGCACGAACACATAAATACTCGGCTCGACTCGACTCGTTTGCACCCCTAGTCGCAAGGACACCACAACAGAAGCACACCAGATGACGACCTTAGACTATCAGTGGTTATGAATTGTGTTCCTCTTAGTGATATGAATTGTATTTCTTAAACTATTGTTTTAGTTTCTATGAGTTGTATGCAATCTATTTTAGACTTAGTTGAACTTACCTTTATTATAAATGTCCTTTAATACATACTTATGTGTTATCTATTTTCAATGTATATTGGTAGCATGACACCTACACAAGTTTATATATAACTACGTATAACGTTTTCGAAAATCGATCATGACCAAATGTGTAACTGCATAAGACGTTTTGCAAAAATCACTATGTTCTTATTTTTTGTGACCATTAACCATGTTACATGTTACATGTTACATTTCTACCTCCAGAATAACGATATTCCAAAAATCATTCAATACAACACTTAGAAGGCTAAACTTGATCATCTTCGTTGGACTTTATTGTCCTTATTGTTCCCCCATATTGAACCCAATACGGCTTACAATCCACCGATTTCTGCCCAACAAAACCCACCCACATATGCAGATAAAGAGCATTGTGCTCAATTATGTCTTCAGCCAAAAAATTATGCCATTTTCTACGACTATAAAACTGCCAATTTCTCTTTGATCGATAAAAGGTATTGCTATCGTGTACGAGAAAGTACCAATGCTTGCAAGTTGATGCAACATTCTTCTTAGTGCCATCGTCCAGTTTTGGGATTATATGGAACTTCATGACATCATCAATACCTGGAAACCGGTCTGCAAGGGGGATAGACACACAATCCACATCCATCTTAATCCTTTTTTATTGTCTCTCCATCTGAACGGTAAACATGTTATTAAAAATAATGGGCCTGGTTAAAAATCGTCAATTTGGAGCAGTAATTAACCTCAGAAATAATTTACTTGATAAACAAAGATAAACAAAGGTAAACCTCAGAAAGAACTTACATGATACTACAAAACTTACATGTTCTACTTGTCAAATCCAAAGGAAGCGTTTGATGGAGATAAAGGACAGAGTCTGTTATGAATTTGATTTTTAAGGAGAGAGAGGTGAAGTAGGCAAGTACTTATTTAGAACTGGGAAAGTGGCAAAATTGAAATTATAATTGATTGTGATAACAGATACTTACATTTTATTGGCATATTTGTGGTTCAAAATTTCAAAATTTTCAAAGATTTCATATTTTTTTTCCCAAAATATATATCTCAATTTTTTTTGTCTCCAAGTATATGTGGTTCAAATTTTTTAAAGATTTCAAAGTTTCCAGAACATAGATTTGAAAATACGATTAATATAGTTATTATTGATTCGTAATCCAATATTTTTAGTAAAGATTTTCATGTATAATTACAACTGTTTTTGTGTACCAAATTTCAAAGTGTTTTTACTTCCACTATTTTTGAAAGCAAAGTGGGATTATACAAGTGCTTCAAACGAATAATCGTCGTCAAAGGAATCATGATAAGTTATAACTAGATATTGCTAAGGTCATAACCATAGAGTTTATGGACTATTACATATCACGAATAATTAATACAATAGATGGACCAAAAGAACAAAGACACTACTCGTCACGTATGTTGATAAGATGTTATCATACACCTTGCTTGCACTACGGGGCTCGTTTAGAAGATTTTTGTTGGTTTCCAATCATAATCTTGGGGTTGAGAGTCCAATGTCGCCACCACATTGGAATTTTCAACCTACATATGTAAAAATAGGATAAGAATTTTCAGCCTACATACGTAATAATAGGATAAGAAAGTGAAACATAAAAAGGTAATATTGTATACAATTAACTTCAATAATAGTTTTATCATGTTACCTTCCAAATGTCACCTACTTCGTATGTATTTGGCATCTTGTCCTTTAGGTAGTCAAGTATGAGTTTTGACTTATATGGTTGTTGACCGTTTGATGTATCACCAATATTTGAGCTCGGACTGCCATTTGGCATTTCATTCAAGTCAAAATTGTGCTTGGTTGGCTTGGCTGCAGCAGTATTCTTTCCATGAAGTGGACAATTCTGTTGTGTATGGCCTGGCATATCACACTTCGAACAAGTCTTTCGCTCCCCTTTAACTGGACCTCGTCCTGGTAATTTCTCCGGAACACCAATGCCACATATGATTTTTTCAGTATCCCGCCAATTATTTCTTTTCGCCTTCCCTTGTGCCACGTTAATTATTACCTTCGCGTACATGTCTTGTGTATCTCGCCACGTCGGTATTGTCTGTGCTGCATCATGGTTAGCTTTGAAGGAAAGTGCGTTAAGATTTGCAAATCTCGCCAACACTGATGCCTCGTCATCTCCCTCAATTGTCCGGTTGACCTCATTCCCTTCCTTGGCCCCAACAGTCCATCTTCGAAGTATGCAACCCCTAGGAATCTCGGTCATATGTTCATATTTCATGACAGCAAACATGTGGCGGCATGGAAAGCCGACCATATCCAGTTTCATGCAACAACAATGCATTACATCTAGGCTCACATGATAAATGACAATATACCATGTTTCCTTTGACTTTGCACTGTTAAGCCAATATACATATAATGGCGCTCCATAGATTTTGGGTTTCCTGTTCTTAACCATATACCTATCTTCAAATGCCAACTCTAGACATACGATATCAAATGCGTTTCGTGTATATACCTTTGCTGCAAAGTTTTTTAACCTCAGATTGGGTTCCTTCGTTACTGGATATGTATGCATGGATACATAATCCTGCTTCCCTTCGGTGAATCGGAGGCCTTGTAGCACTTGATCATACAAGTCAGCAAAAGTGTATCAATAAATTTTTTGGTCCATCATAGTTTTTACTTGTTTATGCATTGCCTCACATCGCCGAGTGCTTCTCATAGCTGTAACAATACAACTTCAGTCACAACTTGATTCCTACTTAGTTATAGTTAACTTTGTCATTGTACTTACCTGCAAAAAAATTTCCCACGTAGATAAGCTTCAGCCCATTTATCCTTGTTACCATATAGCTCAGTCACCAATTGTTCCTCCTCAACGCCAAAATATGTTACAAGTTCCTTCCACCCCAATTCAAAAGACTCCTTATTTCGGTACTTATCTACACATTTCATGAAACCCTGTGCAAATTCAATACCACCGTTTGACTTCACATTCCGCATTAGGTGCCATAAACAGATCCTGTGTTGTGTACGAGGCAATCCATCTCTTATAGCCTTCGCCATTGCCTTATCTCCATCAGTTATAACTGTCCGTGGCTCTAGTCCGTCCCCTGCTTTCACCAACTGCTTTAACACCCACTCAAACGATTCTGAGCCCTCATTAACAACCAGTGCACATCCAAATAGAACAGTCATGAAATGGTGATTTACTCCTACAATCATGACAAAGGGCTTGTTGTATGCGTTGCATTTGTAAGTAGTGTCAAACACCACAACATGACCGAATGTCTTGTAGTCAATGCGTGAAATTCCGTCACACCAAAATAATTTATCAAGCCTATTTTGGTTGTCACGAGTATAATCAATGAAGAATGCTGGATCTGATTGTTGCCTACCTTTGAGGTATGCCATAACAGCTTCACTATCACCATCTAACACTAGTTCCGCCTTAATCTCCTTGACAAATGCATCCAGGTCCTCTTTTAGATACCCCACACTTCCTGGATCTCCCGCCGCCCGTACAACACTTCACATTATGCTACATGTTGGAACACCTGCTTTGCGTAAGTGCCTGATGGTAATCTTATCTACTTCTGGTATCACCCTGTGAGACCTATAAAATAGAAAATAGAAATGATTAGTAACGATAGAACATTATCGGTTATAACTAATGATTTTATTAGTCAGTACCTATCATATGGTACATGTTGTGGCAGCAGAAGGTCATGATTGTGCTCCGCAGAAAACGCTGCCACGACCCAGTTCGAGTCTTTAACAACATACTTGAACCATATGAAAGCTTTGCACCCACTTCTTGTTAATCGTTTTGGGGTCCTTTGCCTGTTTTTCTTTTCTAAATGCTTTTTATCTCGGAATCCGTTCCTATTGCACACAATTCTTCTTGATATAAAATAATCACCTTTCCTACTCTTACGCGCACTTTTCAACGGAACCCCGAATCCCTTAACCTTCCCGTATATCCTATAGAACTCAATACAAACATCCAATGATCCAAAGCAAAGCTGTTTCATTTCTTCTTCTCCAAAATCTGCTAAATTCTTTTCTATTGCAGCCCACGTGGCGTTGTCAAAATAATTATCAAGTGACTTTACAGGAAGATCCTCATCATCAGATAATTCATCATCACCATCACCTGAATTATCTTCTGATGAGTTCTCTACATCATCACTTACGTCGATTATGTTAGGTTCCGTCCGATTCTCCATGATTAACTGCATGACAAACGGTTATGTAAAGCTACTTAGTACTCTTTATGGTTTTAAATAAACATCAAAACAAGTTGCAATTATTTAAAAAATATTAGAATTAAAGCACAAAACAAGTATTATATTTATATCGAATGGAAGCAATTATTAAACATATTCTGAATCCATGCCATACTTGTTACGCCGCCAATTTGAACCAGAAAGCCCTAATTTGTTTGATTTACTTGTAAACTCAAATTATAAATTTTGAAGCATTGTAAGTGTGACTAATGTAGGTCGTGTTACAAAATAAGTATGACTAAATAAGCTCCTGTAGGTCGTAAGGGTATCTAATATTATTTTGGGCTCATTAAAGTACTTTATGGGATATTATTGGGCCACAACTACCGGGACTTAATACCCAATTTTTTTATTGTTTTATTTTATTTAGAAAACTTAATAACCATTTTGAATTTCAAATACGTATTAGAGTTTTACACAATCCCCTCCACCAACCCAAAAAACTCAATAACTCCTCTTGCTAAAATCTCCAACCATAACACCTCACTGTTAAAGTTTCTTTGTTCAAATCGTCTGGGTTTGAAGTTGTTCCAATATTTCTCCAAGCCAATCTTTGTGATTGTAAGTAATCTATATTTCTCCATATTTCTCTTTCTCTTTATCTCTCTATCTCTCTGTCTCTCCGTCTCTCCGTCTCTATCATTTAATTTATCATATGATTATGGGTTGCATGTACAAATTTTTGTTAGTACTTGCAAAATTGAGGGTTTTGTTGTATTGCATGAATAAAATATTGGTGGATTTTAGATATGTTGTTGGATTTTGATTATTTTGTTTAGCCCTAATGTGTAAACCTTTTCTCCGAAAGCTTTGAAAATCGGATGTTTTATGTCGTCTTGCAAATTTGAAATTAGGTTTACATAATTTTAAGTGAATACAGATAAGGAGTACTTAAATTTATGTTTGGGTATAAGCATACCATTTACAATTTAGCATTTTGATGTGCAGAACTCAGTCCATCATGTCAACCAAGAGAAAATCTCAAACTAGGTATGTTTTGTTGATTATGGTTTTATTATTTTCCAAATTGAGAAAATGAGCTTGTATTCAAAATCATAAATTAAATTGACATTGACACTACTTGTTTTAATTTTCCTGGGTGAAAGATCAAGGTGGGGGTAAAAAATCTAAACTTTCGAGTGGGACACCAAATAGGAACGATTGGGTAGCACCTATAAATATGAAAAGCGTTTTACAGGTGCTAAAACACTTTATTTTCTAAGTCAGAAGAAAAGAAGGTCGTTTTAGATGAGTTTGGATTTCAGTGTTTGTGGAATTATAAATTTAAGAGTATAAGGCGATGTATGTGTTCATGGATCATAAATAATTTTGATGTATCAACACATACCCTGACTGTTGATGGTAAAGATACAATTTTATCCGCAAAGCACGTTGAATATATGCTGGGGTTTAAGAATACAGGGATGGTTGTGAAGGAGTTGGAGGAGGATTTGGAAGATGATTACTCTGACAATTTGGATATGAATATTCGTCAAATGGTAAAGTCGCTTAGAAGTCTGCCTGCAAAACATGAGAAATTCTCGAAAATATTAATAATGTTTTTGATGACGGCTTTATTTTCCCCAACTGTGAATGAAAAATCGAAGAAAGAGTGGCTCCATCTCCTTCAGGATACAAGTCGCATCCATCGACTCAACTTGGCAAAGTTCATTTATGATAGTGTTGTAGCTGCAGTCAAACACTACAAAGACAATCAGACATTATACATCGAGGGATGCGTTCTATTTTTCATGGTAATCAACAAAACTGTTCTTATTTGTTAGTTGAATCCACAAACATACTAATACCTTTTGCTTTACAGATGTTGTTCTGTGAGTATTCAAATGAACGTCCATTGGATGATGCTTGGAAGAATGAACCCCCCTAGGGTAGGTCACTGGGATGATACAAAGATAAGGGCTTTGAACACGTTTATTGTCAACGAAACAGGAGGCTATGTTGTTCCAAAGGTCAGTTACAGAAGTGTTGTTTTGTCTTGGTATATTTAATCATTGGTCATGTAATATACAATGTTTGGGCATGATATGTATAATGTTTGGTCAGTTGTAGTTTAGATGAATATTCATGATTTCGCAATTTCAATAATGTAGGGTAATCCTAAAAGGTGATTCTATTTGGTTATGATTTTAATATGGTTTAGTCAGGTGTGATCTGTAATGTTCTCATTAATGTAGACCACAGCATTGTACATAAACGATTTTGTTCTCTAACAGTTGATGGACAGATTAGAGAGTGTAAAAAAAGACATCATTGGCATACTTTCAGAGGATGCAATAAGCCGAATATCATCATTGAAAACTAAATTTACAATGATGCATGATGAACTAATCGGCATTAAAAAGGATCTGGATGTTGATAATCAGAAGGTTTTAAAAGAGATTAGAGATTTGAAGACACAAGTGGCTGAATTGATAAAGGTGGTGTCCAAACTGTCACCAGGTTCTGGCTCACCAATGACGGGTAAAGGTATCAATGTTTACACTGCCTATATTTGTATATATTATGGATTATTTTGATGATGACGTGAATTGAATGTTCCAAAATTATTGATCCTAATACAGCAAAGAAGGAATTGTTGGAGGAAGAAATTGAGGAGCTGGGTGAAGAAAGCGAGGATGATGAAGAAGCAGCATAAGATGAAGAAGATGCAGAAGATGAAGAAGAAGCAGATGATGAAGAAGCAGATGATAAAGAAGAAGCAGATGATGAAGAAGCATATGATGAAGAAGAAGCAGATGATGAAGAAGAAGCAGAAGATGAAGAGATTAATGATGAGGATCCATCTGAGCATCATGATAATATGACTTACAGAATTGTTCAGAGAAAGAGGGGGAGCAGGCAAATAATGAAGGGTAGGCGAAGGAAAAGAGGTCTTGCAGAATGTATTTCCAAGGACACTGTTGTCAAAGATATTGATGACACTGTTGTCAATGATATTTATGACACTGGTGTCAATGACCTCTATGACACTGATGTCATTGATATTAACTATGATAATCTGAAAGGTGTTGTGGAGAATGTTGTTACTAACATTGACAAAGAGGAGAAAGAGAATAAGGAGAAGAAGGAAAAAGAGGACAGGGAGGCCAAGGAACAAGAGAAGAGGGAGGCATAGGAGAAGAAGGAAAAATAGGACAGAGAGGCCAAGGAACAAGAGAAGAGGGAGGCATAGGAGAAGAAGAAAAAATAGGACAGGGAGGCCAAGGAACAAGAGAAGAGGGAGGCAAAGGAGAAGAAGGAAAAAGAGGACACGGAGGCCAAGGAGAAGAAGGACAAAGAATTGAAGGAGAAAAAGGAGAGGGAGTTGAAGGAGAAGAAGGACAAAGAATTGAAGGAGAGAAAGGAGAGGGAGTTGAAGGAGAAGAAGGAGAGAAAGGAGAGGGAGTTGAAGGAGAAGAAGGAAAAAGAGGATAGGGAGTTACAGCAGAAGAAGGAAGAAGATGAGAAGAAGTTGAATGAAAAGAAGGAGAGGGAGTTTGAAGGAGTTAAAGGAGAAGAAGGAGAGGGATCTGAAGGAGAAGAAGGAGAAAGAATTGAAGGAGAAGAAGGAGAAAGAGTTGAAAGCTCAGAAGGAGAAGAAGGATAAAGACTTGAAAGCTCAGAAGGATAGAGAGTTGAAGGAAAAGAAGGAGAAAGAGTGGAAGGAGAAAGAGTTAAAGGAGAAGAAGGAAAAAGAGGAGCTGGAGTTAAAGGCGAAGAAGGAAAAAGAGTTGAAGGACAAGAAGGAGAAAGAGTTGAAGGAGAAGAAGGAAAAAGAGGAGCTGGAGTTAAAGGCGAAGAAGGAAAAAGAATTGAAGGACAAGAAGGAGAAAGAGTTGAAAGCACAGAAGGAGAAAGAGTTGAAGGAGAAGAAGGATAGGGACCTGAAGGAGAAGAAGGGGAAAGAGAAGAAGGACAAAGATATGAAGGAGAAGAAGGACAAAGAGATGAAGGACAAAGAGATGAAGGAGAAGAAGGAAAGGGAGCTCAAAGAGAAGGAGGAGATGGAGCTGAAAGAGAAACAGGAGAGGGAGCTGAAAGAGAAGCAGGACAAGGAAAATGAGGAGGATAAGGATAGTGAAAAGAAAGAAGAGGACAATGACGATGATGATGGCAACAATGATGAGAAAAAGGATGATGATGACAAAAATGAGGAGGATAAGGATGATGATGATACTGATGATGTAAAACATCAGGTCACAGATGAGGAGACAAATGAAGATGAAAAGGAGAAGGATGTGAATGATGAAGACACAAATCAGGATAAAAATGTTGAGGGAATGGATGTTGATAACACTGAAGACACAGATATGGGGGGCAACAAGAAAGATGATGACATCAAGAAGGAACATGTTGTGGTGGAAGAAAAAAGGAAGAGAGGTAGGCCAAGGAAAAATTCAGATAGTTAGAATGTATCGTCATCTTCTGTAATGAGTATTGAGGTATTTCCCTTATGAATGATACCAGTTGGCTATAATGTTGCAGTTTGATTCCTTGATACTAATTAGGATTTTTGCAGGACCACGATGTTATCAGTAAGCCTTCTAAATTACAGTATCGAACTACCATTTCAAAGATAAAACACTTGATGAAGGATGTGGCTGAAGATGACAAAAAAATAATTCACAATGTGTTTGATGAAAATAAACCAATGAGGTATTTGTTTTCACAGTTTAACGTTTAGTTGTAACCAAAGTATCATATAGTCACAATGTGAAACATTTTTCCTGTAGCGATATACTGCTAAGTCTCGAGGATATTTCTGTATCGATAAGTGAATTGAGAAGTTTATACCCTGAGAAAGATGTAGACGATTTTGTAAGTGTAATGTCTACTTATCATCATTATATAGTGGTTGTTGGGTAGCTGAGATGTGCTAACTAATTTGTATGTGATATACTTCAGATTATTAACTATGTAGGCATTGATAAGGCCCTATCAGACCCAGGTGTTATGTTTGTGCCATCTTTCCAAGTGAGTACTGTTTAAGTGAAATTAAATAACATAAATTGCATAATTTATTACGAAAGTCTTTATTCAATCTATTTTTTGCAGATTAAAACTAAGACTGTAGCTGGAAACATAGATGATGTAGTTTCATATGATGTGGTTCGCCAGCCATCAGTGATGCCCATAAATCCAAAGGGGGTTAAGACTGTAATAATAATTGGCTGGAAACTATGTTTTGGATTTGTAGAGATTCCATACATTAATCTTTTGCATTTCAGATTTACATACCGGTGCATTTGGAGAAACCACATAACCATTGGTTCTAATGCGTGGTCAACTTGACTCAAAGCAAAGTTTACATTCTTGACTCTTTGGCAAAGTATAGCAATGTGAAGACCAGTCGTTTAAAGGATTGCGTTGAAGTGGTAAATAATATGATTTTCTTCTGATCAAAATTTGTTATAAGTCACTATGTCACATAATATCTTGTTATGAACCAGGTCAAACTAGTGTGGGGTATGGTGGAGCCAATTGGAAAAGGTTATCAATGGATGCAAATGATGACAAAGTTCGGCACTGAATGGTTAGATGTGCCACAACAAGAAAATGGGTAATTTTGCATATATTCTTTGGCTAACAGTAAAAATTTGTTTTTCTCCTTGTGTAAAATTACATCCCAATTGTTCAAATTTATTAATTTACAGATACGATTGCGGTGTATTTGTTTTAAAGTGGATTGAAGTTGATCGTTAAGGGTTATGGACAAACAAGAAGTACTTCCATGTAAAAAACATCTAGTGTTTGCTGAGTTTATCTTTCAACAATAATTTTGCACTTGGTTAACTAAAGAATATTAATATTTCTGTTTCTAGGATTTGGACAAGTATTGTTTGGATCTGTTGTGTCGACTAATTAAAAGGGAACGTAACATGTGCAAAGGCGATGCGGTGGATAAGGCCAAGGGCGACGACAAGGAATCGTCGAAAAGAGGGACAAATGCAATGGAATTGACTACTAGAATAGTTACTATTATTGTAATATTAGGTGTGGTTAAAACAATAGTAAGTTAGAATGTATAAAATGTAGACTATTATTATTTGTTGTATTATTATTGCACCAAGGTTATGTACTAATATGTGGCTATCATTTCCCTTAGTTGTCACAATTGTAAAATGTTTAAAACCTTTTGGCTCTTCATGTATGGAACATGTTGTAGTAATATTGGGTATGTGCAATAATTGTTTGGTCAGTACGTATGAAAAGTACTATATTATCTGTTTTGTGATAATTTCACAAATGTTTATCCTCTTGGCTATTGTAATAATAATTTCACAGTTGGACTACAGGAGGGGAGTTGACTTATACTTGTATTATCTTTAAGTCAACTCCCCTCTTGTAGGATGAACATTTCCTTCAGAAATTTTTCGTAGTTGCACTACAAGAGGCCAGTTGACTAATGCAATCAAATTGAAGGACATGGCAAATTAAATAGATTAAAGAAACAATGGTTACAACTATACTAATGTTAGTCGTAACTCAATAAGGTAACATCGTCCATATTGAAAGCAAAAAACAATACTAACTTCCTATCAATAAAGCACTCATATTCATGTAATTTGGAATTAAAATAGTTTATTTATAACAAAATATATCTCTTCAATTGAAAGCATTATTATTCTGGAGTAACTTCATCCCACCATCCATTATTCGCCCAATGAGGATCCCCTTCATTATCTGTCTTCTTACTAACATATCCAAATGTATGACGAAAATAAACTCCATTATGTTCTATGATATCCTTGCGAATAAACTCGTCATATCTCGCTCCCCAGTCCATGTGCATCTTATCCATGATCCATTCCTCCGACAAGTTCAGAAAGTTTTTCCCATCTCTTGCAAACTTTAGAAAAATTTTGACAGTCGGGCAAAAAATATTGGAGCTTGGAAAATACATAATGGATGAGTATGTCATCCATGGCAGCATTATCTGGGAAGACAAACTCTGGACCATCAACCTTCTGCCTCTTAGAATCATTCTCCATTAACGTTAGTTTGAAAGAACAATGCCAGGAAGATAAGTGGAGGGGAGGGAATGAAAAAGAAAAAAATATGGATAATGAAGTGAAATTTAAAATGTGGGTGAATAGATTGTTGGGACGTGCTCCCTTATTTAAAGGGCTTTTTGGGATGGATTTCCAAGCGTCACGACGTTTTACTTGTGGAGGGAGTGTTTCTGTAATGTTTAATTTTGAAAAATGAATACCAAGGGTCACAACTGTTCATTTATTATTATTCGTTTCTCTTGGGGAAAAAAATAATCCTTTATTTAACATGTTTTATTGTTTATTTTCTCCATACGATAGTATATACTAAAATTCAATTTTCAAATTTAAACGAAATTCTCAAAGTGGGAAACAAGGTTATGACCAAACATATTATATGAATGGAAGATCTTTATACTTATTTAAAATCGTTTGACTTTTATGTTTATATACTTGCATTTTTATACAGATCCTTTTCCAAAATTATTGTACTGGTGAAATACTAGTACAATATTTCGGTTTTGATTTTGTTCCTTTAATTATTCTCATTTCCTAAATTTGAATTTCGATTCAGTTCCCTTTAAAATATAGGGGGGGGGGGGGAGGATTTTTAACATAAAAATTAACTGAAATGTAGAACTACCTTGGAAGTTTCACCTCCCCTATATTTTTCCAGCCAATCAAAAATATTTCTTTTTAAACAACCACCTTTTAATGGTCATGGTTATGTGGTTTCTTTTTAATATTTAACACTAACATATGATTTTAATGGTCGTGGCTAAATTAGGGTTTATGCTGTGCCCATTACTTCACAATATAAATACTGCACCATTTATAGCTTAGACACATCCCTTATAACTTCTAATTTCAGTTAACAATTCCCTTTCACCCACCAGAAGAAACAAACTATCTAAGTTCTTTTAGCCATGGATTACAATGGAGAGTTGTACGAGATTTTTTCATGGCTCCCTGCTAAATCCCTGATTAAATTTTCAATTGTAGCAAAACCTTGTTTAGAGTATCTGAGTGTCCCTAACTTTATTGAGAAACACTGCCAAAATTCAATGAAGAATGATGTATCATTCTTCATGGAAGAAGATGTCTTTCAGACATACAGGGTCAATACCCAACTTGTGACCTTACCTGAGAACGGCTCCTGTGATGGTGTTCCAATTAGCTCTCTTGCTTGGCTGAAGAGCAAGGGCCGCATTTTGTCTTCTGCAAATGGGCTACTGCTTTGCCGGATTACCAATTTCAGGCGATCAGTTGAATTGTTTATTTGTAATCCTGTAACAAGAACATGGCTGCCCATAGCATTGCCAAGCTAGGAGAATGCTGAAAGGTCTAAATATTATGATCTTAACGTCGTTCTGTTGTGCAGATCAGGTAATGAATCACAGAAGTTTCCATTAGATTTTACGCTTTTGTTTTTTGATTATAAACACTGTGACTATGAATGGGTAAAGACTGCCAACGTCTATGATTTAGATGAAGAGGGTAATTTGGTACTTGGGCATGAGGATGTTTACGTGGATTGCCGAGGGCTTAAATTCGATAAATCTGTGTATTGCAAAGACAACAGACTATATCTGCTATCTGACAATGGCAAATATTTAACTGCTGATTCTCAGTATTATTTGTCGTACATAGTTTGTTATGATGTATCCATTGGTACATCGAGGATGATAGAATTGGCAGAAAAAGTCCGGGAAAACATATGGGATGCAAACATTGGCATTTTTGGATGGAACATGAATGGAAATGGAAACGGTTGTTTTGACTCACTATGCTTTGCAAAGTCAACAACTTCGCTCATTATGGTTTGGGTTCTCAAAGTTGACCAACCTTCAAAACACTGGTCACACCTGACTAATTTGGACATTGGTCATGACATGGAAATCAACAACCCATTCTCTCCAACCATCAGTTTTATGGTTCTAGGCAAAAACTTGATATTTGCATACGAAGGCTATATTTACTCCTTTGGATTGGAGGGCAATGATGAGGGAAATTATCAAAAGATTTGCAATAACAATTGTCCATCCATGTTTGTACGCTTCATACCATACTCGGGCACTCTTCGCCCTTGTCGCAAGAACCCCAGATCAGCAGCACTCTCTATGACGACTGTCAAATTGTTTTGGAAGTGATGTATTTTTAAAGTCTTTTTTTGGTGCAGCCTATTTCATTCCATAATTATTAATGAATTAGTGAATTAATAGTCAATGTTTTACTGCAAAGCTTTATATTTCTTCTGGTCTGTTAATGAAGTAAAATGCTTGCATGGTATCTACAATTACTTGAAAACACAATTAAGTACAGCTTTGTTAAAAAAATGCTTACGGTAAAAAACTATTCTCATACGGTGACATCCGTGGAAATTACAGTGAAAGATTAGTATAATTTGAAATCTACTGGTCAAAAGTTGTTCAACTTCTGGATTGGGATTTTATCATACTACAATGAAGTTGGTGAAGTCAAGTCTTGGAGATTGTCCCGATACGACTGGCTTTTAATCTGTCATTGGAACTTCATCCAATCCCCTATATATGTAAAAAATCGTTAATCTCACCTATCAATTGAAGAAGCCTAACATAAGCATTATTCTCACGTCTCACCTCTCATTTTTTCAATATATCAAACGTCAATGAGGGACTCAACCACAGACCACCTACGATGGCTGAAGGTATAAACATAATAGTTCATTACATTTGTTTTGCTAATATCAGATAGTTATGTCATATGTCTTGTTTTCATAATATCAGATAGTCATGCAGATGGAGGATCAGTTACAAAGAAGAGAATGGAGGATCAGTTACGGGCTTGGAAGCTGCAAAACAAACGGTTTCACATCCTGCAAGTTAAAATGGATATCCTAGAGCATGAAATCAAAGATGTGAAAGCTCAAATTGACAAGGTTAATTGGTGATATTAACGACCATAGTACTTGTGTTCGAGTCGTAGCTGTTGTAGATGTTATTCCGTAAAAAAACTTTGGTTGTAGTTATTAAAACGTTTAGTTCGTTCTAATAGTATGAAACAAAATTGAAACTTTGGATTTATATTATAAACGCCATATGAATAGTGTAACGATAAAGTATCCATCACAAGGATTAAAAACACCCTAATTAATAATCTAACGACAAAGTATCCATCAAAATAAAACAAAACAAAACCAACTGCAAATGCATTATTCAGAAACCTAGTAAACAACATCGTCGCAAAAATTGGAATGGTTTGACATCATCATATAGCTTGATACCCCTAGCGTATCCTTGTAGCATAATTGTACTCGCTTAGTACCAACCTAGCAAGGTACTTTACCCTCTCCACTCGCATCTGCTCTGTCTGCAAATTTAATGTATACAAATATTAAACATTAAGAATATTAGCAATCAACTATATGGTTTAGAGGCTTCAGTGTACCAAATTGAATGTGGAATATAGAATTAGAGTTCTTATAGTGTACCAAATTTTCTCCCACTCACTGTTAGAGGCTTCGGCATACTTCAGAACGTAGAGCCCACAATCATCACTAAAAACAATATGGTGTTAGTAAATCAGAATGTGGTGTAGGTGAATCATAAAGTTAAGTACAGTAATCACCTATTTGGTTGGCTCTTCGTGTCGACGACTTTAATTAAGAACGACGATAGATCACTGAAAAAGTGACTTAATTTTGGGTGATATTTGTAGTGTTTTGTCGCTCCCTCTAACTGCCCTTATATTTGTAAGAGTTTAACAATGGCTAACTGAACATTGAAGAGAAAAAGCATCGTATTTTACCACTTGCTTCCTTTGCTATATTTTCATGGCGAGGGCTTCCTTTAAGTGAGTCAACAACATAATATATTTTCTCCTCTATATTGAGGACTAGCAAAAACCAATGTCCTCCGTTCTTTGTAAGACCAAGATCATGAAGAGGAATATAAACCTACATAAATAGAAGCAATCAAATTATAGTACAATCGCAACATGCAATCAAATGTATATGTGTATATCTTTTTTCCTGAGATATGGTATTACAGTCATCCAATAAGTACGACTCAGTAACGTTGTAGCAGAAACCAGGCACACCTTTCGGTTCGCATAGAGAATCATCATTTGGTCCCACCTTGGTGACATACTTCTACAAGCAGTTCAAATAAAAATTTAGAATTAACATAGTCATAACCTAACTACGATAGTGTCACAACTAAATATTACCTGAAATTGCGTTGGAAGGAAAAGCACATTACGCCCTTCATCAATTGCTCTCAAACGCAAATCAAACAATGCCAGGTCTATACACTGAAAATTATCTTATATATTAGATCAATAAAATCAAATATATCAAACTTAACTCAGTATAACGTATTCATACCCAATCACACAACCACAAATCAGGAAAAAATCGCAATGCTTGTGACAGACACAAATATTCTCGACATCCTTTGGGTTGATAAATAACATCCTGATTGTGTGACCAGTTGAACAGGCTTTGGCATATAGAAGACTCATCTGGTGCCAAAAAACAGAGATATTTTGTATATAAATCCGTCAACCCTTCAGGCCTATCACTGAGGCAAGACCCCTGTGAAGAATAATAGCTCATTAGTATATATAAGAACTAAATGTGCCAATCTAAGGTGATTTTACCTTTTTTATCTTGGGAGTCTTTCTGGGAGTGCGTTTCAGATTTTTGGGAATTGAAATATTATTTAAGCAAGCAATCTATATTATAAACAATGGAAATAATATAAGTAACATAAATTGTAATATTTTCAAAATATAAAATTAACAAAGGAAGTTAACAAACCAGATTCTTGGCCTTTTTTTCTACCACCAGACCTAGTTTGCATCCCTGTAGGAGGTTCCATTGGCGACGACTTCATTTTGATTGGGTTCTCTTTAATGGTAGTTAAACTGCCTGTGAAGTGAGTGTTTTTATAGTTGAATTCTCTTAACTCAACAGGTATATCCATCTAGTCCTTATCGTGAGCATCATCATTTAAGTCCAATTTTTTCTTGCAAGCCCTTAGTTCAGGACTATCGAATTGATGTACACCATATTTCATGAAAGGGGAATCGGATTCACATGGCGTACCTTTCTCACTTGGTGTACAATTTACTTTCTCACCTAGTGTGCCTTTCTCACTTAGTGTACAATTTACTTTCTCACCTGGTGTGCCTTTCTCACTTGGTGTGCCTTTCTCAACTGGTGTGCCTTTATTGACTTGGATTTGCTTGGCTAAATCTTTCAGTTTCAACTCCGCTTCTTCAAGTTTCTTTTGCATGTAGTACTTCAACATATCGACGTCCATTGCCAACTTTTGAACAAGGGCTTGACAGTTACACTGAAGGACAAGCAAAATATCATCATTCATATAAATAATATACAAATCGCAAGAAGGAAATTCTAAATAAATATAAATTCATTTACTAGCCATGTTGTCAGGCTCCTTAAGAGGTATGAATTGGAAAAATATTTCTTAACTTCAAACCTTTTTATGGTGTTTATGAAGAGCTATGATGATATTTTAATGAGCAAAACTCCTTATATATAGAGATTCATACAGCGGTTATTTTTAACAAGGTTTCTTTTATTTTGAATAGAGTTTTAAATAAAATGAGAATCGTGTCCTCATCTTTCGGTTGCAACTAAATCGTGTACATTGGTTGTAACAAAATATTTTCTAATTTGGAAATTCTTTCACCATAAGGCCTAAAATATCAAAATAAATAATCGTGGAATTATTCGTGAATTTTTATTTTGGAAAGTATTAATCACACATTAATCGCACCTATTTACAACATTGGAAAGTGATTTGAATGTGAATATCTATTAAGATGGTTATAGTTTAGACATAGGTCTCGGAGAAAAATAAGGTTACTTTTTTATAATTTTGAAAAGTATTAATTTGGTTCCAACTAAAACGCGGTTAATTAGGGAACATATTATGGCACAATTTTGAAGTTATATTATTTTGAATTTTTTATTTCCATAACTTTGAAACTGAAATGGTTTATCCCAGCCGAATATTTTCATATTATAAATTACAATAAATATTTACTCCATCATTATTTGAATATCGCCAATTTGAACTGAATTCCTTAATTTGTGGCTAAAGATTGTGACTATAATATAAAGTAAATCGGATGGAAAAACAGTATATGGAAAATAAACAAGATATGAGAAATAACCTAAAAAGTTGAATACAACTGTAAAATTCATAGGTTCAGATGGCCCAAAATATATAACAATGCGTACTTAATGTGTCAAGAAGACCTAATGACGCAAAATACATCTTCTGATTATAACCAAAATAAGTTTAGTCACGAGTAAACTAAATTAATCCATATCACGGTCACAGACACAGCAGAAATCACAGTCCGGGGTTTTTCCATATCAATCAACTCCATCATCTGTACCTGCATTTTTAAAACCAAGGGAATACAATTAGAAGCTCAAATAACAGTCTTGATAGTACCTAAACAAAATAGTTGATGCCTTACCGTCGTCCTCGCACATCATCACTACTAATTGATGCGGATTCGTCTGACGTTGTGACATCAGTACCTACAGTCTGAGTTGGACCTTGTCCTCTATCATTCTCACTGTTAGCAGAACTTGTTGACTCATTAAGAAACATTTCAAACTTATTCCCAAGCACATTATCGACATATTCCTTTGACTCTTTCCTCAACTTAACCATCACATCACTAGGGAATGCCTCAGGAAAAGCACGAACCAACATCTTCTGGAGTAAAACATTATTGTATAAGGATGACCTATAGAACAACTTCTCAGACACATCATTACCAATCGCCTTTTGCACCTGCATCTTCTTCGGTGCACCAACTTCTTCATCATCAACTAAAGCAGTTAAACCTTTTGGTACACCACCAAGAGTTCCCTGATACTTCACCCACTTTCCTTCAGCATTCATGTAATACTTCATATCCTTTGTCAAAGTTCTAAAATCAACCACATAACCAATGTGACCCCTGCATTCCTCAGCACGTATAACAGCCTCTCTCGACATATCAATGTCAAAATGCTCAAAAACATAAGTCAACCACATTCCATAAGGGAGACCTATCTTGTCTTGAGATTGTGCATTATACATGTATCTAATCATAAAAAGAGGCATGTTCGCCTCAATTTTCTTCAAAATACAATACATGACAAACACATCATGATATGTAAGGGAATTCTCATTACCATCCCTAGGAATGAAGCTCTTGCTAAGAATGAGCTGCATCAAACGCAAATCGTAGTTAAGCTCCTCCATTCCAGGCTTTGTGTTTCTCCCAAGAATATTCTTATCACCCAACAACAAATTAATACATTCATTTTTGTCAAAATCAATATGCTTGCTCCACTTCTTTTTTGGGTAATCATAAAACCATCATTGGGAATTTCCAAAATCTCAGACAACAGTTTAGCATCCAAAATAATTCTTTATTTTGCACCCATGTCTTCACAACACCACAATTCACATCACTACTATCAAAGTGGGTGTAAAACTGTCTAACTAAGTTAGGGTACACATTCTTCATTTTTGTCAGTAAATCATTCCAACCTTGGGTATCAAACCATGACTTAATTTCAGGAAATCATTGTTACTAAAGGAATCAAAATCCACATGCCTACCTATACAAACATCCTACTAGCAAATCGTTTCAGATACCTATTATGATAACTAGCATCGTTGCATTGCATATCAACCATTTCATTACCTCGAACATTGCGTTCAATGTGTTTCTCTGCCAGATTACCAACTCCCTTCATATAAGGTCGTGTCGGATGCCTTTTACTCGATCTCAAAACTTTCTCACTTCCTTCAGAGTGAGATGATTGAAAATCCTAATCCAACTCCTCTTCAGAAGAACTCTTCATGCTCTTCCTTTTGGGAGCCATTATTACTTGCACAAAACAAAAATAATAACCGTCACAACCAACATTATATATGGTCACAGGACTATTAATTCTCATTTTTGAATTGCCAAACAAAACAAAATTATGGAAAAACAAAACACAACTATATCATATCAAACACCGATCATAAAAACAAGAATTCTACATGACTTTTACTGAAGACGAACTTGAAAATCGAATATGACCAATTAACAAAACTGGTGCAACTATTAGTTATCAAATCAAGACAATTTACTGAATACAAACGTGTTACTTTGTTGATAACGACCATCAATTTACTATTAATTCATATAAAATTGGGTACCGCAAGAACCCTAACCCTAATCGAATATAATCGAAAGATATTTTGGGAAACAAATACAAAATTGAAATTGAAATTGAATTGTGCTTGAAACTTAACAAATCATCAAATAAATTCCTTCAAAACAGCTATAAAAAGGTCAAATTGTTTACTTGAATGTACGACTGAGAGAGATTGTGGAAGAGTACGATTGCGAGCGAAAGCAGAGAGCAGAGAGGAGAGGACGAGAATGAGGGTGGACGTGAAATGGAAAATAAACTGAATGTAGTGGTCTGCTAGGGCTTCTTCCTTTTTTTCGCTTTTATATTTCCAATATGGGCGGTTCAGACTTAAAGACCTTACTTAAATGTTGCCGAAAATTTAAAATTCAAATTCAAATATCTTTAAAGGGCGCTTTTTTTTTAAAAAACAAAAACATAATACAATTTAAAATGGGGAAATTAATCAAGAGCAATTCAAATTGGGCTGAGCTTATATACTTTGAATTATAACATTACCTTATAGATTAGGTTTTCTATACTTTGTATAACTACTATATTACATTAATGGGGAAATTAATCTAGAGCAATTCTAATTTTAAGAGATAAGTATGTCATTTTCAATTTAAATATTACATAAACAGACTAATGTCATTAATACGTTCAAGTTGAAGCCACTTAACACATCTAATCTAGTGAAATTCATAGGTTCCTTGTACACATTCATTAATTTGTCCATTACACTTAGTGATCATATATGTTAGTCTTACCTAAAGTTGTTATTTGTCACGGTCATGTGATATTATTATACTAATACCTTTGCAATGGATTACACCTTTTATCAAGGTTAGAAGATAGATATTACCTAATATTGGAAATAAATTAGTATATAATGCACCGTTGATCATTTTGTTTTAATTATACACATCATATCTAAACACAATTGACATAGACAAGATATTTAAAGCTAAAACATTTTGTTCATAATAAATATTTGAATTGAAATAGCATTGTTTGTAGGAAAGCTTAATAATTCTTTTGTCTTATCATAACAAGTTCATGTTAACCAACATTGAGATGATAATGTGCTCAATGCAAAATTAAAGAAATGTTCATCAATACTTAGAGTTAGTAATGATACTACCTCTACCTCTACATATATGAAGGCTAAGTTTAATCAAATTATAAGCTTGAACCTCTAATTAAACACATCAACACCTTGAATATACCTCATTTGCATAATTTCATTTTTGCATTACCACAATAGGTCCAAGTGTCGTATGAAAATGTACCAAAGTTAATTTTATAATCCACAAATCCACACATCCATATATTAGACTTATTCACACACACTAGACAATAAATCATAAGAGTAATCTAACCATTGAAGATTTTATTGAAAAATCATGAATAGATCATCAATAGTCACATTTAGTAATGATACTACCTCCATCTCTATATAGTCTAAAGTAGTTCCCTCCACTTGTAAGATTGGAAAACTATGAATATACCACCTTATCATGATGATGTATTGTCCCTCAAAAACCAATGGGATGGAAATGGATTGGAATCAGAGTGGATTATTCCGAATCCTCTCCTATATAATAATAAACGGAGTATCAAATCACCTCAAAACTCGATTAATCTAATTAGGATATTTTTTAATATAGATTCAACGGATACTCACACCGGGTTTTATTGTAAATTTTCAAAATATGTATAATAAGAAACAAACTTATCAAGCAACCTAGGATTTCAACCGGAAGACCATTAACTTCGTCCAAAGGCCATTACATATTACATACAATGAAGGTTCATCAATATCCGACGACAATTAACAAAACTGATAAGGAAAGGAATTAGTTGTTCTTGTTCACGACCATTGATGGATCTGTGAATACTAATCAACCGGAAGACCATTAACTTCGTCCAAAGGCCATTACATATTACATACAATGAAGGTTTATAAATATCCAACGGCAATTAACAAAATTGATAATGAAAGGAATTCGTTGTTCTAGTTGACAGCCATTGCTGAATCTGTGAATACTAATCAATGGCTGTCAACAAGGAAAACGAATTTAAAATTTAAGTAATTTTCTGTACGTTAATGTTGTTATAATAATTTTATGACATATACCATTAAAATCAAATTCATAGGAATGATGATGATACTAAGAATTTCAGTTTACAATTATTCTAATCCTTCAAATTATTCACAGATGCGCTGATGTCATTTGGTGGAATGAATGAGTAATTCCCAAAGTTTTCAAATATTTTCGACTTGAAATTGAATATGGCGCATTTCCAAAATTTGAAAATTTTACATTTTGAAATAAATATTTTAGAGGGAGTTGAAATTGGCGCTCTTCTAAATGAAGATTCAACTTTTTAAATACAGCTCGGAGGGAAAAATTAGAAAATATTTCAAACATAGAGTATTAACGGAACTCCGATGCTTTACAGATTAATAAAAAACAAAATACAAAACAATAAGAATAAAATATGAAATGGTACAAGTTAATTTTACAATCAGTCCTAACCAAACAACAATAATTAATGTGTGTCTTTATTTAACTAAGATGATAAATGGAGTTGTCAATATGAAAGTTTGTTATATGTTACATAAGAGTTTCCTAAAGTTTTAAATACATATAAGTAAGGGCATGCCATTAATTATATGATGAACTCATGCTCCGGTGCCACTTTGATATTCATTACTATGGACTAAGACATTATATATTTGCCAAAACCTACCGATAATAATGAAATTGTTTGATTCTTTAAATACAAATTACTATATAACTACACTTGTTGGATTATCTATCAATGACAATAATAAACTAACTATATGTCTATTAACAACTTACATATTAAGTTTCAAAATACATAAGCACTACTTGTATTACTATGACAAAATACTTATAACATAATTAATTTCATTATTTTAACCATTCATAACCAATATACCTTATGTTGGTAAATTAATGTGAATCTTAACCAATGTGATCATTCAAAGATGATCAATAAAAGAATGAGCCTATATTTTGTAATAGATAAATGTATATATAAACTTTGGATTTAGAATTTTACTTTATTTAAGCTATATATAGAGAGTTTGGAAGAAGCTAATATAATATTGGACTTATCCTAACCAACTAGATGTAACTTAGTAGAGTAATCTAACCATTTAATAAACTTAAATACTTAAAATAGCTATTCCATTCAACAACGTTGAAAATATTGATTACTTTTTATAAATCTTATCACAACCACAATATACGAGTGGATGAACTTACTACTTCCAAACATTATATTTTTTCGTGGTAATTAAATTATGCACTATAACCGGTGTTATATTTACCCCGAACCAACTATACAATATTCTTTGAATCTTTTAATCACATTTTACTTTCAACGCGTGTAATTCAAACACTTTGAAGGGGGAAGCGGGATCCACTTATAACATACAGACGTGGAGTTAGGGCTTTCAACCCGAATGATGGAGATCATAACCCGCTTAGAATTAGGGTCAAAATATTTTATTTAATAAAAAAATACAATTACCAAAACAACAAGGTTGATGATAGCCGTATCTCAAGAACAAACTCATCCATGTCTGGGTAAGGTTCATCTATGGCAGATCACTGCTCATAACAAAAACATCGGATGTATGAATTTAATGCTTAATATGAGTCTATTTTATAAATAAACAAAAACAAAAACAAGAAGGTTGAAGATAACCGTAACTAAGTGCAAACTCATCCATGGTTATTTTTGTCTGTGGGCAAGGTTCATCAATGGAAGTCAGTTGCTGAACACCTCCATTAAAATCGATTCAAATATTCTGGAAGTTTTTTGTTACAGCGATATTAATCATGTTCATCATCTAATTAGGTCAAATTTATACATTCGAACGATGATCGCATCTGGAAATTTATTTGAAGATTCATTTGATAAAACATGGTTGAGTGAATATATTTTTTACAACGTTATTAATCATGTTTATGATCTTATTTGGTCAGATTTATACATTGAACGATAATTGAATCTGGAATATTATTTTAACATTCAGTCGATACAATATGGTTGAATGAATTTATTTTTTACATCAATATTAATCATGTTTATAATATAATTTGGTCATAACTATTTTACTATATTAATTGTCATTTTCAAAACATATTAAAAATAAATATATGTCATGTATATAGATGATAAGTATGTTACTGCCATGATGATGGTATGGTGAACGGAATTGTGAAAGACATGCCATACATTAAAATATTAATTTTCTTTTTAGTTTGATTTGGTTTCCCTGATTTCGATTTTTAGTTATAGCAATTATGTGAGGTTAAATATGGTTAGTTATTGGGTGAATGCAATCCACGGTGTGGTCAAAGCAATCAACGGAAGAGATTGATATGGACGGCTAAGATTCGTTTTGCTATGGTGGCTACATTTTGCTGGTAGCCACTATATATTTTGTATTGGCTATAATGGTTGAGACATGAGTACATAATGCTTCTCTATCTCAGAAGATAACATCTTGCATTTCTCAACAAAGCTCTTGGCAACACAACAAAAATCTATTTCTACTTACATTTTTTATGTGGTTTAATTATGTTTGTCAATTTTTAGCTGAACTAGTTTTAAAGCCCGTGCGTTGCACGGGTTGAGTGAAATGTCTGTATATTAATATTCATTTGGCCGGTAAAATACGCACACTAACATGCCTATTTAAAAAAAGAAATCATAAAGAATTTCTAATTGATTATAATTATGCACACTATATACTGATGCTAATTTCATGCTATCCTTAGTGATATATAGGTCGATCTCTCTTTTATTTTTTACGCCCATCGGATCATCAAAATTTGCTAAAATAAATAAGAAAACTTGAAAGCAAAGAGATCTAGGAATAATAAAGGGTGAGAAAATGTTCATAAAAATGGAGAAGTGATTATGTGAGGCGTTTAATAAAAAAAGATATTAGTTATTATAATCCTCCTAAAATACAATTAGGATTCTAACCAAATTGCAACTCCGAAAATGGTTACGTTAAAATTGTTGTTAGATTGATGTTCAAACACTATATATCATATCGCATAGGAACCTTGAATCAATAAAAGGTGAAATGTGAACATGAGATGAGGCATATATCGCACTCACCACTTCTTTTTTTTTTTCAATATTCTAAAATATATTTCTGGCTTATGTGGTTGCTTTTTTTTTTTTTTCTTTGTTGAGACTAATTGCTTAGGTGATGCAACTTAGTAATCAAACTTGTGCTATGCACGGACTTAAAATATATTTGCTCAAATTTATTTTCAAGTCAATCTTACATGTTTCTTATACATATTGTAAAATGAATGTTTTAAGGTACTTTTCGATGCGAATCTGATGATTTAAAAGATTTTTTTTAGACATGTAGAAAAAGTTATGTTTGATTTTATAAATATTTTACAGAGATCTAATATATCTCCTATAAAACTCTAGAGGTCTATCACAACTCAAACTCTATATTTCAATTCCTAACCTTTATTTATTTTTTGTTTAATTGCTTGCTTAGATGACATTCCTATGTGTCGCGATGCCCGTGGGATGCACGCGTTCAAATTTATATGTTTTGTTGATTTCGTTTTTCTTTTATTAGTAAATATCATATTTTAAATTTTTTTACTGAAATTAATATTGTAACACAATTTTATAACTTTATTGTAAACATATTATAAATGCATCTCATTTCGAAGTACTTTTCGATACGAATATGATGATGTAAATATTATTATTTGTAAAGATGTTTAGGATAGTTATATTCGAGTTTGAATATTAGATAAAGATAAAGTAGTTATGACGCCAATAAAACTTTAACTATTTAGCACAATTCAATCTGTCTTTTTCGTTATCCGAAACATTAGGTGGCATACTCTTAAGAATATTGCTTAGGTGACTAAAGATATTAGCTCATTTTTTATTTTCAGCCTTAATTTTATTGTTAATATTATTATGATTTTTACTTATTAACGGGAACCAACATATACCTACGATCTTAGATGTTTCTTATACATAGTGTATATGCATCTCGTTCTACAGTAGTTTTCGATACGAATTTGATGGTATAAAAGTTATTATTTTTTTAGATGTGTAGAAAAAGTTATATTTGATTTCAAATATTTGACAAAGTTCCAGTATAACTCTTATAAAACTCTAGAGGTCTATTACGACTCAAGAATCCTAAACAGTAGGGTATCTCAGAGTCCTAAACGTTTTACACCAGTTAATTTTTGTCTTTATCTTCGCTTAAGTGGCGAGCTAATAAAATTCTCGCCTACGTAGCATGCCTCATTACTCCCGAAAAATACCTTATTTATATATATAAAATAAAATAATTTAGCTTTCATTTAGAGTGAAAAAAATTTTGAATCATAAATTAGGGCCTAATTATTATATTTTATATAGGGCCCCCAAAAAGTGTGAGACGACCCTGGTAATAACAAAAATTAAAATCGGTTGGTTGGTTTGGTAAGGCTTTTTCCCCATTAGGCAAGTGAATAGTTACCCTTTTCACTTTCCAACTCCTCCCTTACCTTGATTAATCCACCATCTCCATTTCTCCTTTTTGCATCTTAACACGCCAAAACCAACGAACATAAAACAAAAGCTTGTCGTTTTCACACACCTAAACGTAAACCAGTAGAACTTGTCACCAAAAAAAAAACCGTAAACCAGTAGAACTTATTACAAAACCCCTAAATTTAGCAATTAAATTACGACAACGCAATATCAGATAAAATATTACCAAATTGAAACTCATTTCTTGTCCTGATTCTCAAAACCATAGTCAAGAAAAGATTCTCGATAGATCCACATCCCTAAACTTCCGTCACAGATGCTCAATTCCAACAATTTCCCAATCTACCCTTCTTTACCAACCAACCATCGCCACCGTCGCCGTCGTCGCCACTACATCGACGGCTCACATCACTCCACGTCATCATCACTGATCCGTGATTTTCGCCGGCGGCCTTTATGTGTGAGGCTGAGATTTTAGGGTTTCGTAATTTCGGTAAATGCTGGGAATTCCGCTACTGCTATCAGTAGCGTTGTTGATTTTCACGGTTTTAATTCGATGGAGTTTCAAAAATGAGGATTCGAAGAAAGAGGGTGATGAATTTGATTATGAGGAGGTTAGGGTTGTTTCACATGAGAATGTTTCCATGGCTACCGAAATTGATGCCTTTGATTTTAAGGTTTATAACAGTAGTAATAATAATAGTATTAAGTCGAGAGTGAGGGTATTGCCTGGACGTCAGGAGTGTGCTGTTTGTCTCTCTCCTACTTTTAATCGGTGCTCCAGGTGCAAGGCTGTGCGTTACTGGTTAGTTGTTTCAATGATTGTTGAATTTGATTTTGTTTAGTTTGTTTTGTTGTATGAAATGGAATGGAACAGTAGTCGGATACAGTAATTGGATTACAAAACATGTCTATTATTGGGTTTTGATGTAGTTTAATTTGATTTTTACATATGGGGTTTGTTTGATTTTTGTTGTTAGGCCATAGGATAGGATGACTTTAATGGGTTTTCTTTGATATTTGTTACTATTGTTTTTGTGACTTCTTTTGGATTCGATTTCTCATTTCTGTTAGTGTAACATTCTTAAGCTCTTATTGAGTAGTAGGTTTACTGATGGCAGTTCTATCAATGAGTGTATGGAGCTATATTTCGCTTTCCGTGGGATGGGTTGGGGAAGTTAGGAAGTGAAATATGAAATTTTGGTTGTGTTAAGTAGTTGATCTTGAGTACCTAGCTTGTTATTTGAAGCAATCAAGATGGTGTTTTTTTGGTAGTATATGATTTGTTGCATGATAATGTAGTCAGCTTGTCTCTTTTTGCTCATTGAACTCAACCCATTTAGGGGAGTGTTGTGTTAGGCACCCTACAACTCTACAAGTACTGTAGTCGGAGCGCATTACTTGCAATCTTGTATGCTAGCTAGCTTACTTATGGAGGTTCCTTGAAGGCGATGGTAATGAATGTGTTGAGGCTTATTTGTTTAGTATGGTTGTGTTAGGTTTACACGATGCTAAAATCTCTATTGATTTCTTCAAGTAGGAGTGTTGGTTGTCTTGGTGTTTGTCTAATGCAATATTAGTTTACCCTATTGGGGTGTTGGTGCCTTTACCTTGTGTTCAGTTGTTATGGTATGCATTTTTTTGTTCTTATTAATTTATTTTGTATTTTGTTTCATGTAGCTCTAGTAAATGCCAAATAGCTCATTGGAGACAAGGTCACAAATATGAATGCCAGACTCAAGACGCGGTTGTAATTGACAGAGATGATTCAAATGGAAATGTAGAAACTGTGGAGCAATGTGAGACAGATGACATTGGTTCTGCTGAAGGTTCGCCAATGATGAATGACAAAGACACAATTAATAAGATGTATCGCAATCTTTCAGATTGCCATGTTATTACCCCTCGCTTGTCTGCTGTGTCAGTTGACTCCTTGGAGAACCCAATTGGACTCAATTCACCTGATGAACACGAGGGATCTGTCTTAGACATAAATTCTCTTAATATCCACAGAGAAGAAAAGAGTAATATATCGGATGTAAATACATCATTGAAATCTCAGTCCACAAGTTTGGGGAATTCAAGGAAAAAAGTTAACAAAGAGAAATTAAGGCACATCGATGGGACGAAAGCCAGGGCTTCTCATTCAGACCCATCACCTGATTTTAAAAAAAATGATGCTGCTAAAGGTTCCGTCTCTGGTAATCTGCACCGGTCCAAGTCTAAGGAGGTTCCAGATGAGGGTTTTTTATTAAATGAGAGACAAAAGCAGCAACCACAGGCATTAAGATATGGAGAAGTCAAGTCGTTGGCCAGAAGACTTCCTGATAACAGTTCTTTGCTGGAAAAAAGCAGTAGTAGTTCAAACCGTCTGGCGCCTGATGGCTTTAAATCATCGCTCCAGAAGGTTGTGCAGCACCTCAAAACCTCTCACCACAAGAAGCTTCCGCATAGGAATACATTAATTGACACTTCGCGGAAGCAGAGTGACACTTCGCGGAAGCAGAGTTGCAAGGTTCATTTTCAGTGTCACATTCATTTCCACCTTTTGAAAAATCATGTGCTTGTACACATTGTGAAATGTGGTTTGTTTGAATTCCTGTAGGTTGCGTTTCAGCAAGAAACATTCATGAAATTATACTCCTCAGATGAAGTGGAGTTGAAACCCTTTGGCCTTATTAACTGTGGAAACAGGTAAATCATGTTTTTCTTGTCCTTATGTAGAGTGAAGTGATTCGTAAACTAGGTTTGCTACTTAGATAAAGTGGAATAGACCCCTCTTGCTGGTACAAGTGTGACCTCACATAAGTCACATCTATTAAGATTTAAGAATACAAGGACTTCAGGGGCCATGCGATTAGTCGGGCAAAACCCAGATACCCATGTTATCTAAAAAAAAAGAATAAAAGGATTCTATCATCCATCTGTATCAATTTATTTCTCAACCACTGGTTTCTTTATACTTTATGTTTTGAGGGGTGCTTGTTATTACTTAATAGTCATGTACTTATGTTCTCAAACTGTCTTGTTGATTTTGATTTTTGACTCTGTTGCTGTAGTTCACCTTTCCTTATCAACTGCTTTCTTTGTATTCTTCTTTACAATTTGCAGTTGCTATGCAAATGCTGTGCTCCAATGCCTTGCTTACACTCGGCCTTTGACGTTGTATCTTCTACAAGGGCTTCATTCAAAAGAATGTAAGATTCTTCTTGTCTTGAGCATCTCTTGGTTTTAGAGCTTGCGAGTTACTTGGAGTATGTGCTTGATGGCTTCCTTATTTTTTATTTCTCTCTGTTAGGCTTGAAGGAGGACTGGTGTTTTTTCTGTGAGTTTGAACATCTTATATTCAAAGCAAGGAAAGGGCGAACTCCTCTTTCCCCCGTTCGGCTCCTCTCCAACATTACTCACCTTGGTCATGGTAGAGAAGAAGATGCCCATGAGTTTTTGAGGTAAGCAGAGTTATGACATTGCTGATTTGGGATATTTTTATATGATCTGCATAGAGTTTTATGTAACTGAAAGTTTGTTTAATGGTTCCCATTCTAAAATGGCAGGTATGCTGTTGATACAATGCAATCTGTTTGCATTCAGCAAGCTGGATTTTCAGGTCCAGTGGCAGAGGAAACTACTCTTATAGGCATGACTTTTGGGGGTTACCTTCATTCTAAGGTTGCGCTCTGCTGTATTATGGCCGCTCATACTCTCAGTATATTGTTTCGTTGTACCCAACTAGCTTCTTCTGTTATGGTGATTTCTTGAACAATACTAATAGGCTTTTGGTTTGATTCTTAGATAAAGTGCATGAAATGCCGTAATAAGTCAGAGAAATATGAAAAGATGATGGATCTTACTGTAGAGATCGGGGGGGACATCAGAACTCTCGAACAGGCACTCAAAAGATTTACGGCTTCTGAAATATTGGAGGGGGATAACAAATACCACTGTAGCAGGTTCACTTCTTTTGCTATTCTTTTCGTTGCTCATAATTGTTTTTACTGCCTAAGCTGTGTGTCAAGTTTATGCTATAGTCTATTCGCATGGTTTTATGTCATCTACTTCTTTGGTTACTTGTGGTTGTGGAGTACATTGTCGTTGTTACATTGTCTTGTTTCTATTTTTGTTTTATATGACAGATGTAAATCCTATGAGAAGGCCAAGAAAAAATTGACTGTCCTTCAAGCGCCTAACATCCTTACAATTGTGTTGAAACGTTTTCAGGTATTTTGTGATTGCATTGGAGAAGCTTTGTGTTCTTTTTGATACTGTGCCAAAAATCTATTCTGGTATTCTTACTTATTTTTTAACTGTTCACTCCAGGCTGGCAATTTCACGAAGTTAAACAAGCCGGTTCAGTTTCCGGAGGTTCTGAACATGACTCCATATATGAGTGGCTCAAGTGACAAATTCCCTCAGTACAGTTTGTATGCAGTGGTTGTTCATTTGGATGTCATGGATGCCGCATTCTCCGGTCATTATGTGTGCTATGTGAAAAATTACCATGAAGAGTGGTTCAAGATTGATGACAGCGTGGTATATTCCTGCGATCCTTCTTGCCAACTTCATTACAACATGAGGAACATTGCTTATTATATAAATTTCGGCTCTCTAACGTTCATGCTTCGGTTGATACTTTGTTACATCAATATCATATCTTAGCGGATATTGTTCCTCATTCTTCTACTGGTGTTACTTTGTCTTAATATGCCTTTTGAAAAAAAGTTACTTTGTATTGATATGCAAATGTGTGGTGCCTTAAAAGGGATTGGTTGGTTGAATCTGCTTCAGGTTATGAGCGTGGATGTGAAGAGGGTCTTGGCAGAAGAAGCATACATGCTAATCTATGCAAGGTAATGATTGTAAGGACAATATTTTCTTGATTGCACTATACTCACTCTGTCTATCAATAACACTCACAATTACTCTTTTATGATATCTGATTAATAAAACTTAAAGTTAAAACAGTAATGAACTATTGTTGAGCTCCCAGTAACATCCCGGCTTAGGTATTACGTACTCAGCTACTGCGCCTTGTGGGGTCTGAGTGATGACTGGTCTTCCTAGTGAATCTCTATAATCGGAGACTATGCTTGTCCGAGTTGAGGAATTCTTGTTGAAACTGCTAGCAACTGTGGATGAAGAGGAGGTCACAAGGCTGTAGAATAGGTCTGGCCCCTATCATGTCAAACTTGTTCTATTCTCTCTCCATAGCCATGTTGCTATGGGCTGCACGTAATCCACTCCTACCCCGCTCGAATTCTTGCATTTCCCCTCCCCCACTGTACCTTTATTACCTGTTTGCAGAAGTCTGTCTATGGTGCCTCGGGCACTCTTTTCCTATTTTCAATTTTGCACCATTTTCTGTTCCACTGTGCCTGACACAGCATTTAGTGCGAACATCTGCACTGTTCTTGCATTGTTAAAGGGTTTGTTGAAAATTTTACCAACTCCTTGATTTTGAGGGGGCTGTCACTCCATGAATATTAATTCTGGATGAGTGGAGTATTTGCTTATAAGAAGAAAATAAAGGTCATGAACCCAAGAGGTGTTGGCTCACTGGTAAACAAGTTGCAACTTGTACACCAGGTCATGGGTTCAAACCTTCTGGGGAGCACCTACACGAATTAATTCGTGGAATACCCGAGGCCGTGCGTTAGGAGGTGCCCTTTAGCCACGCCCAAGTTTTGCTAAACCAAAAAAAGAAAGAAAATAAAGGTCATGAGAAATCTGTCTGTAAGCTTGTATATATTTATTCAGAAGGTGGGGTAAGGTGTAGAAAAAGAAATGAATGTCAACTGGTATTCATCCTCAACAACAACCTAAGTTGCAATATCTTTTTAGCAACTGTTAAAAGTATGAGATATGGAACTTTTCTGGAAAATGAGTTCGTACTATATATTTGTTGATCTGTTTTCTGCGAAGCCTCCCCTTTTATCTACAGAACTACGTATTACAGTTCTATTCAAAGAACATTTCAATAGATTATGGAGCTACTTCTGTGTTTGCTGCAGGCATTCTCCAAGGCTTCCAGCTTTGATAGGCAATGCTCGTGATACCAAGCTTTTTGAGATGAATCTGGAAGCTGTTCCTCACCGCAGATCAGCTATTCCGAAAGGTAGGCATTATAACTCAGATGTTAGTGCTGATCCTCTGGCGATGCAGCGTCAGTCAAGTAGAAACGGCCATGTGAGGAATCCTTCATATCTGGAGGAGTGGGTCACCCACTCTGTCGAAAGCATTCCAGTGGTCGACTCGTCGAGTGACGTTTCTTCCTTGTTCAGCCACTCGGAAGAAGGTACATGTAGTACACCAAGCACAAAGGATACTGGCAGTGTGGAAGATTTCTCTGATTACATATTTGGCGGACGGGGTGCTGGTGGTGGTTAAGCATGAATGGTCCTCTATTTGAGACAAATCATACATAGCTTTGAAGTTTTGGATCAAGGAGTTTCGAATTGTAACTCTTCTTGCCTTGTCAACAATATGGTAGTAGTAGGGGTAGGGCTCACTAACTAGGATAGTCTTTGGCTAACCCATCTAATGATCTACTGTTCTTTCAAGACCTGGCAGAACAAAATCGAGCTCAAATGTTTTATTCAGGTTTGAGCTTTTGAGTCAAGATTCATTTGTTCACTGTATAGATAATGGAGTGTATATATTGGTCTCCCTCGCAGAACCAAATAGTGAGCTCAAAGTGTTTTTGTTAAGGTTTGAGCTTATTTATATCTTCAATTTATTCCAATGTAGTTACTTTGTAGCTGTACACTGATAATAGTAACATCATAATGAATGAGTGTTATCTACTTTCCTCTGTTTTTACTATGTTAATTCCATAATTTGTTGCTGCAAGAATTCTTGATTTCTCTTTCATTTGTGTTTATTTAATGGTTATTGTGTGTGAATCATAACACCATTTTGGCAATTCCAACTGACTTTGCAGTTTGCACTGGGTGACACCCTTGATTTCTGCAGCTGTGGTTGCGGGATCGAGTCTCATTCCCCCTCCCCCTAACCTTGAAGCAAAGGCCCAATTTTCATTGCGTTCCTTTGTCTTCTGTATTCCATTTTATTTCACTTTCCATCTATAGGTCCGTTCTATTCTGTATTTCATTTTGTTTCACGTTCCATTAGCGGCTGAGCCGGATAGTCACTTGACTCACTATTCACTAGTCACCGCGGAGATGTTGTGACTTATGTGTGGAAAGGCCGAAAGGGGGCGAGTTGGCTTGAAAGTGAGGAGTGAGAGACAGAAATTCTGTAGTGTCGTTTATAACTAAAGAGTACCAAAAAATATCAATCAGCAAATGGTGAAATCCTGAAACACCTTTGATAAAACCCAATGCATGAACATTCAATCTTTTCAACCAAATTCTATTCCCCCTATCTCAATCAGCATCACCATCAGCATCACCATTTTTATCACCAAGGTTACAATTTGGTAAAAACAAATCCTATTCGTATATCTGCTCTTGTCCTTTTTTCCTTGTCAATCTCCTCACGCTTCACAAAACCCAGAACCATGGTAACCGCAACAAGCAGCAGTAACCCAGATGGTGGCGCATTCAGGACACTCGCAGAGAGGGTGAAATTTGAGAGAGAGATTAAGAAAAGCAAATTCATCGCCATTGCTGCACCTGTTTATAATGAACAGTCCGCCAATTCCTTTCTCGCCGAGGTTGTCCTACAATTCATAAGCATAACTCTCTTATTATATGAAATTTGGTATCTGGTATCTTGGTTTGAATTAATTTGTCTTAAAATTCGTAAAAATCAAAACTTTATTCTGTTTGTTTGTATTATGGTGATTTTTATTGTTATTTTCTGATAGCGTAGGTGCGAGATAACCGTGCTTCTCACAATTGTTGGGCATACAAGGTATGATGTTTCCTGTAACTCAGACTTGGATATTATTTTATGCAAACAAATACCCAAGTTTTGTTATGTTTACCCAAATGATGAAGTTCAAAGTGTAAATTCTGGTTTCGTTAGGAGTCTAAGATTTTTGATGTAGAATTGTCATCAATGTGGGTGTCATACTTTGGATGGGGGTGGGGATAATAAAGAAGTACATGGGTAATATAGATTTTTGTGATTTTAATGCTGCAATTTTCTCATTGCCAGACTAATTTGTGCTTATTCCTCTGTGGGTATAGATTGGAGAACAATATCGATCTAGCGATGATGGTGAACCATCAGGCACTGCTGGCAAACCTATATATTCTTCGATTGCTGCTTCGGGTATTGACAGAGTCATGGTAGTTGTGATCAGGTAATTGGGCTTTGCATAATTGATGTATTTGGGTTTTTCGATATACACCAGCTTGTTTGTTTGAGCCTTGAGGCTATGACATCTTATGGGTATATATTGTTTGAGTGTTGACTCCTCAGTTGGTGCTAAATTAAATAACAGGCATTTTGGTGGTATCAAACTAGGCACTGGAGGGCTTGTTAGAGCTTATGGAGGGGTTGCATCAGAATGCTTGAAAAGTGCCCCAACATGTTTGGTGAAATCAAAAGTAAGAGATTCCTTCCCCTCTTTCTTTGTCACTCTTGCTTAAAGTGAGTTATGTGAACATAGTTCATGCTAAAGCAAGCATGGTCTAGAAAATGTTGATCTATTCTCCTGGCTTGGAAGGCATGTTTGTTATGAGTTTATCTAAATTGAGTATGATTTTAGGTTCGCATGGGCGTGGAGGTCTCCTTTGATCTTCTGGGACTTCTGTACCATCAGGTAAACTTTACTTTTGGGTGATTTTGTCTTATTCCTTGTTGCTTTAATATTAGGGCATTATTGCAGAAATGGCTACTACAAACTGTCTTGATAGTTTGTTTCGTCACAGTTATTGTACGGTCATGAGTTTATTTCAAATTTGTTCCTCTGCTCGTTTGTATTTCGTTACATTTTACTGGGACATGACCATTTAGCCGATAATTCATTCTACAGCTTCAATCGTTTCAAGCAGAAGACATCAAGCAGGATTATGAAACTGGTAAAGATGGCACTACCATGGTGACTTTCAAAATTGATTTTGATAAAGCTGAAAGTCTAGAAGATGCTATTAAAGGCAATTGCAGCAGAGATCTTGTGTTTCTCAAGCAGTGAAACCAGGATTGACAAGTTCTGTCAACTTCTGTTTACCAGTTGAAAAGAATTGCTGAGTTATGTGTACAAAATTGCTACAGTAAAGTTGCAAACTAGTCAGAGTTCATCTCGTAAGGTCTTTTCATGAGAAGCTACAAGTCGGTATGTATTAGATGCTCCTGATATATGTAGTTAGTGCTTATGCCACATCTTTTAGTGTAGTTTTCTTGTACATACATTTCCTTCTGACATGAATGGAATTCATTCCCATCCATTGGTTACGTGTCTCTTCTTTTGTTTGTGTACATAAGTATTGTGAATTGTGATGCTTCAGTTTTATGTCGAATGTATAGACTACATTTCAACTGCATTTTCTGTGGAATATGAGCCTATAAATATTGATAGGAGTATAGGGCGTTTCTAGAAATAGAAGAAAATATTAGAAACAAGTCTATGTCCACTCATAATTACATAGGCTCAGAGAAACCATATAAGAAGCTCCTACTCTTAAATATAGGAATTGCATCATCAGAGTTATTATCCAACGCTTACTAGTTGGCTACGAATGTGATAGTATATGTAGGGCAGCAACCAAGTGGGTTTTAGTTAATATGTTGTTGACATTGTCGGCAAGGGGTTGGCTTGAACTGGTAAGATGCAGTGGCAGAATTTGGCCAATGAGGGAAGATTTGGACTGCTGGCATATGTGGAATACTGGACTGCGGCATTGAAGGGATTGGAGGAATTTTTTTGTAAAAGGAGCAGGGCTGCGAAGCTTATCTGAGTGCTTGAGATTGGCAGAGCATCAATACCAGCAGATATGGCCATTGTCAGATGATAACAGCAGTCAATGGATGGGCTAAAGACTAGGAGCTTTTATAGTTTTATTTGTTGTTCCACTGTATCTGGATATTTGGAGTAGTTGTTGCTTTTGAATCTAATGTGCAACATCAGTTGTGATGGGTATTCATACGAAAATTTCAAGTTGGTACTTTTGAGAATTAGAAAGAATAGTTAATCGGTGTTTTGATATATCTTTGAAAATGGTTGGGCAAAATGTGGAGAATCATTGGTTAGCTCAGCCTCATCGTTTACTGACTACCGGTTTGATTGGAGTAAGAAGAAGTGAATTTTATAGAATAGTATTGTTTGTGCCTGGCAGATTCCAATGATCATAATTCTGAAGATAATTGTCATGCCATTGGGTATTTGAACAAGCTCTTTACTGATATACAGTGGTGCCCGCTCTGCGTTTCATATGCAACTGCGGAGTCATACTGTAGAAGCACAGTTGAATATGCAGGCACTGTGAAATAGAAGAAAAGAAGTGTGTGTATATATATTTATTAAGTAGTATGTAGGGAAAAAATCTGTATCCACTCTAACAGAACACAACAATTCAAAATAAAGATCCTCTCCTAAGTACAGCGAATATAATTATCCACCTTACTTGACTGAAATAATTTCAATTTAGCGTGCACATTAAAATGTACAGATCAATATATAAAGCAGGTGTTAAAGGCTTCGAGTTACTGGGATGGAGATGGTGCAATGGAAGGGCTTGTGGGGATACTGGTTGGAATTGTAGGCATAGTTGGGAGAGGAGGCAATGTGAGCTTAGGAGCAGAAGGCAATGGTGGGAAGGTGGTCTTCGGCAAAGCAGGGGCAGCAGGTAGGGGTGGCAGAGTCGTGGGCTTTGGCAGAGTTGGGGCAGCTGCCATTGTTGGCAAAGTGACTGGCAGTGGTGGCAAGGTTGCGGGCTTTGGCAGGTTTCCTGGCACTGCTGGCATTGGCGGAAAAGTCGCTTGTGGTAGTGTTGGCACTGCTGGCATTGGCGGCAAAGTCACTTGCGGTAATTTTGGCACTGCTGGCATTGGTGGAATGCTTGGCTTTGGAAGCTGTGGCACTACAGCTTGGGGCAGGGTTGGAACTGCTGGTAGCGGAGAAATGCTTGCTTTTGGGATTGATCCGATGGGAGGAAGTGCTTGCAGAAGATGTCTGGCTGCGAAGCTCATCTGAAGGCTTGAGATTGACAAGGCCACAAGCAAAGATAAGAGGAAGCAATGCTTTGCCATGTTGGAAAGTGGAATAAACGTATATGTTTGAGGGCCTTTCTCTGTGTATGTCTCTGATTTGGGATATAAGTGGTAATTGATACTCTGTGCTTGTTGTACAACGTTTGGTTTTGATTTGTAGGTATATATACCTTTTTCGTTGTTGATGCTGTTGAGAGTCTGAAAGATTATGGTAGTTTGAGAAAAATGGGATACTGTTGGCCAAACTGTGGAGAAGTCCAGGTTAGCTTACCTTCCCCGGTGTCAAGAGACATGTTTTTGATATTCGAACTGCAATTGTTTTGCTATCTGCTAAGAACTAATACATGCCAGCATTTGGTTTCTAGTCAGCAGGCTTTTTTGTGTTGTCAACCTTAGAAAAATCAAAAATTGATGTATGTCAATTAGTAATTGAACAAACTCTAGGTGCAGGTATTGTGTGGGTGCCCACAATGTAGCTTCCTTTTCTGGTCATGACAAAATGTATGCTGATGACTTGATAAACAGAAAAAAGGTTTAGCCTACTAAGAGTATTTAATTTGCAAATATTAATTTATCTGTTTTTTTGCATACTACTAGCATTTACTAATTTGGAAAAATTAACTTCTTTCCAAGTTCCCTGATCACAAAGTTCTACTGATAGCAAACATGTTTTATAGGTGGCCAAATGATCAGATAGGTATAATTAGATGACAATCTTTATCTCTGTAGGTTTTTCTTGTGTTCTTTTATTGTTCAGGTGAAAAATACATATATTGAAAAAACACTTTGTACAGTCTCCAATTTGTTGCTGAGTATGCTGACAATATCTTTCGTTTTTGTCAAAAATAGAATCTTTAATTCAAATGATATGATAAAAAAAAAAAATAAATTCAAATGATACTACTATAATAATTATGCTTACTCGCCCAGATATGTGCTAAACATGGATATAAAATAAAAGCAATATATTCCTATTTATAAGAATAACAACTTTCTGGTTAAGTAGGTTTTTTACATTCACCTAATAAGAAAGTAGGCTTTCTACTAGGAGTAGTAGATAAGAGTTAACGGTGCATACTTCCGAGTGCATAAGATGACTTGAATGGGGTTTTGCTTAAGAGCTAATTTGGTAGAGAGGAAATGAGAGGAAAAGAAAGGAAGAGAAAGGAAATCTAGTACCTTTCCCATGTTTGGTTTTCAAAATAAAAAGGAAGGGAAGGAAATTGATGGGAAAGTTTTCCTATGAAATCCTCTCTTTCCTTTCCTCCCAAATCGGTGGAATTTGGACGGAAAGAGAGTTTAAAAGTGTCATTCCTTTCCTTTCCTTTCCAATTCACATTAACCAAACAATGGAAAATGTTATTTTACTTTCAATTCCTTCTTATACAACCAAACGTAGGAAACATAATTATTTTCCTTTCTTTTCCTTTCCCTTCCCTTCCCTTCCTTTCTTTTCCTTTTCAGTCTTATTCATGCAACCAAACAAGCTGTAACAGTCAGCCGATTGATTCTTCAATTATGATATTAGATGAATTTAAATAGTTCTTATATAGGTCCCCTAGAGTTAGATGCACACAAAGGATCTAAAACGTTTAAAGGGTAAAACTCTATTTTGTTGTTGTTTTGGTGCATTATGATCACTGTAAATTTGCTAGGTTGTAGTTGAGGTGGGGTTTGGGTCAGGTGATTTCGGGTTCATGCCGATCAGGTTGGGTTTGGTTTTGGATTGGACTCCTCTGTGATTCGGGTTTCAGTCAAAAAGATATTGTTCAAGAGTACATACGACCCAAAATTTTCGATTTGGTTTTGGGTCGGGTTGTCTGATCACATTTTGCCACTTCTTGTATACATGCTACATTGCTACTTAGCAATGAAATCTCTTTTTGCCTTGCTCCAAGAGAAATATTTCTTATTAGCTTCCTGATGCATGGAGCAATGCAACTTTTGGTAGAAACATTTCAATTGTTGAGAGACTTTATAAAAGACATAGTCTCAAGAGTATTACAAAATCTGTTCAAATTTATCCAAGAATATGTTTTTATATTGATTTTATATTGATCATTGAATTATGAACATTCATCTAGTTTTTATTATTGTTAAATTTAATTTTTATTTTGAAAGAAGTAATTTTAAAGTTATCTACGGATAATATGCATAATGCCAGATCGATAAAACATGTGTCTGTTGGCCAGAAAGTGCCAATTAAATACACCAGTATGGTGATTTGTCTTCAGGTTAATCTAGAGGATTCATTTTTATTCAATACTCATGGAATACCTTGTAATCTTGTAGAGTGATGGTGCATGGTGTTTCCAGAGCAAGATTGGAAAATTCTAGTTATTAGGAGTAATTGATCAAATATCCTTTCTAATATATAGCTAATTCATTGTAAGCAATGAAGCACCGAAACGTGAATCAGGTCGCGTTTCGCGTTCCCGAAACGTTTCGGAAACGCGAAACGCGATCGAAACGTTTTCGAGACGTCCGAAACGCTAGACATTTGGCGAAACGCACGGGAAACTCTGGATTGACGAAGAAACGCGCGCGAAACGCTGAGACAGAAATCGAAACGCACGGAAAACGCGCGAATTTTTTAATTTCCAGAAAAAAAAATAAATATATAAAACCACTTTTTTTTCTTCTAAACCCTAACCCGACACTCTCCTTCTCTCTCCTTCTCTCTCTTCTCTCCAACGCTGTGCCTGTGAGCCGAGCTCTACTCAAGCTTCTTCTCCGGCGACTCTGAAGGTTCTTCTCCGGCGATTCTCAAGCTTCTTCTCCGGCGACCAGTGGTTCTTCTCAAGTAATTTTATTTTTTGATTTCTTCATCTCCTCTCTTTTCTCATTCCTTCCTCTCCTCTCTTTTCTTTTTATTTTCTGTTTAATTTCGTTTTTTTATGCTCTTTGCTTTCTGTTTATGTTTTGTTTGATTTCATTTATGTTATTTCACTTATTTGCTTTCTGTTTCTCTCTTTTCTTCATGTTCTTTTTAATTTCTGTTAATTTCCTCTCATCTCTTTTCTTTTTATTTTCTGTTTAATTTCGTTTTTTATGCTATTTGCTTTCTGTTTATGTTTTGTTTGATTTCATTTATGTTATTTCACTTATTTGCTTTCTGTTTCTCTCTTTTCTTCATGTTCTTTTTAATTTCTGTTAATTTCCTCTCATGTCTTTTTTTTTAATATTTTTAATATATTTTCTTTCTGTGGTTTGCTTTCTGTTTTTTTAATATATTTTTTTAATATTTTTTTTGTGGGGACGTTTCCGCGTTTCCGGCATTTTGAGAATTGACGTTTCCCGTTTCGCGTTTCACGTTTCGCGTTTCCGCGTTTCACGTTTCCGTGCAACCTTGAATTGTAAGTATGGAGTATAAGAACATAACTGCATATGCGGCATTCAGAGGAGACTTCCCATAATATTATGAGATTGTTCCTGTCTAGTAGTTCGACTCACGGAAAATTAATACTTTTGTGATTTTTTCTCATATTGTTTTTTCCCCCTGAACCCCTCGTTCAGATGGAAGTTTGATCTGAAAGCTTGAATTGGCTCATGATTCATTTTTTTCATTTCCGGTTTACAGAATGATGTTGATTAGTATAGCTCGTATATGTTCTTTTTGACAGAAGAGAATTCCTGGTGTTGGTGTTGAGCTGCTGGTTTAGCTATCAAACAGCCAAACAGGGATGCATGGATGTTGTCATCTAGGGTAATTTTGAAAAGAACAGGATCCTTGTAATAATAGTAGTATACTGTATACTGATATTGATTAATTGGAACATCTACCAAAAACATATACCAACATACATTGACAAACTTTTACAATAAAATATGAACTGGTCGTAAGTACTTGTACAGAAATGATGCATAGGTAGGACTCTCTTCTCATTTGACCAAACAGAGAAGAGAAAAAGAAAGACGAGGAATCGTATATCACACACGATAAAACCCTAAACATGCATTGTAATTAATGTAACCAAGTAAATCCATGGTGATCTGTGGCACTTAGGAGAGCCGCTGGCTACTTAGTTGGAAGGTGGTGGAGAAAGGAAAGGAATAGAAGGGATTGAGGTGGGCAGGTTGGGAATGGTTGTTGGAATGTTTGGCATGGGAGGGAGGGTTGCTGTAGGCAAGGTTGGCATATTTGGCACGGGAGGGAGGGTTGCTGTAGGCAAGGTTGGCATATTTGGCAAAGACGGGATTTGGGTGCTTGGCATTGGCGGAATAGTAAGCTTAGGCAGAGCTGTGGGCAGAGAGGGCAGGGGATTTGTGGGCAATGGTGGCAATGCAGCCTGAGGCAGAGTCGTCGGAAGACTCGGGATTGCAGGCAGTGGAGGGATGGCTGTAGTGTTGGGTAATGTCGGTACTGTGGTTCCTGTCTGCAGCAGATGCCGTGCTGCAAAACTCATTTCAATGCTTGACATTGATACAGCCATGATCAAAGAGAACATGAAGATGTACCTGGTGGTAGCCATACCCTGGACCGAGCTATTTGAGAAGAGAGAGATGATTATGATTCTTCTTGGTGGAAAGACCAGATAGGGAAGAGTTCTGTTTGTGTTGAGCTAAGACGGAAGCTCGATTTGTGTATTTATAGATACTGGAATTTAAGAGATCACTAGAAATAGAAAGTGGATGAAATGTGGTTGGGCAACCAGTATGGAGACTGGAGAGGGACCTACTTAGCTCACCAGTTCACCTTCTCTACTTGGCATGCCTTCAAATTCAAATTAGATGGCCAGTCTAGACATTATGACCCTTGCGTTTAGGTTACTGGATTTGTGACAACTGCAGCAGTTTAATTCAGATGAGATCAGTGTATATTCTATATGGATGCCCTTCTATTATTTACAGAAAGTTTTCTGTTGTCTTCTGAGAGGAGGAGGAGGGGGCATTAGATAATCACAGACCAATTTCCAAAGGACCTCTCTTACCAAATCCTAATAGAGAATTGAATGGCTGGATATGAGCCTATGATTGGCAGATGATTTCTGTCGCTGAACATGAGTTACATGACTCCAACAAACATTATAAGAAACCGACTGCAGCGAAAATCATCCTCATGAACCGCATCCTGTGGTCCTCTAGTCTCGGTTAGTTGTGACATTGTGAACCCAGTACAAGTGAAAATAGTTGGAAGAACAGAAGGAACACAGCCCTGTTGGAGGTCTCCCAATCCTAATATTTGAAACCACACTTAGTATGGAAACAAACATTCTCATCCCCCTAAGAGTTCCATTAAAGCAGGTTTTGTTGTTACCTAGCTTAAGTCAGTTAGGAGGCTTTGAGGGGCTTTAACCTATCTAAATGAAAATTTAATTCATTATTATGAGATGATAATGCAAACCCCGAGGGGGTAGCTCACTTGTTAAGACCTCTGAGATTTATTTGAAAGGTCCCAGGATCGAGTCCCTCAGGGCTACTGAAGGTTTTCACCCATGTTATCTAAACAAAAATTATGAGATGATAATGCAGCCCAGTGTAGGGTAGTTTACACTGGTACCTGAAACTGCATTCCCCAGCTTTGTTCTTTTTTTTCCCCTAACATATTTCCAATTTACAACAACAGTTTGAAAGATTTTCAAGCGGTTGAAGTTGAATGGCCGCGTGAGAAAGTTCTGCCTACTTCTGTGTACCTTATTGGAGAAATGGTTTGGAGTTTGTCCACTAGTCTCTTCCTTATACTCCTATGTCACAAAATGACCATGACTTACAGTCTTTTTGTTTTATTTTAGGTAACATGGGTATCCAAGCTTTGCTTGACTAATCCCATGAAACGACTAGGAAAACCTCCAGTGGCCCTGAGGAGACTCGAACATGGGACCTCTGAAATAGGCCAACCTACTGTCTTGATTGTTTATTTATCTTTCTTGGCACGAGCAGCTTTTAGTCGGTATAACCTGTTTATGGTGTTCCTGCTGGTTAATGCCCTAGTTTACACCTTAATTTTGTTATGAATACATCTCCTTGTGGTATTGAAGACATTCTTTCCCATTGTTTACTTGCATGTGTCTCTTCTTTTGTTTGCCTTAATCCAATGATCAGTATTATGAATTTCAGTTTTATGCATGTACTGCTTTTGTGATGTTAATTGTTTGAGTCAGTTGAACTGATCAGTGATCATAAATTACTGGGATTAGCATGAAAGAATTGTATTATTTATGGGTACCAATAGTGAACAAACCAGCAAAGACCCAAACACAAAAGCCGAAAACAAATACAAAGGGTATACACTCTCTCTAGTACAATGTTCTAATCCAACTAGCTGGAACTTGTGACTGGAAAGAATTCAATAGTGGAATATATCAAAGCATATGTGGGCACTCCCAAAAGTAGCTGACTTTACATATATAAGCCAGGTATTCATGGGCTTTCACTTTACTGGGATGGAGGTGGTGCAAGGAAGGGATGGTAGTTGGATTGGTAGGCATAGTCGGGAGAGGAGGTAATGTGAGCTTAGGAGCCGAAGGCATGGATGGCATTGGCGGCAAAGTGGCCTTTGGCAGAGCAGGGGCAGCGGGAAGGGGTGGCAGAGTCATGGGCTTTGGCAGAGTTGGGGCAGCTGCCAATGTGGGGAGAGTGGAGGGCAGTGGTGGCAGGGTACCGGGCTTTGGCAAGTTAGTGGGTGGCATAGCGGGCAGTGGTGGCAAAGTCGCTTGTGGTAGTTTTGGGACTGCTGGCATGGGTGGAATACTCAGCTTTGGCAGTGGTGGCAACGCCGCTTGAGGGAGCGTTGTTCCTGCTGGCATAGGAGGAATGCTCAGTTTTGGCAACCCTGGAATTGGGGGAAGCATTTGCAAAAGATGCCGGGCTGCAAAACTCATTTGAAAGCTTGAGAATGTCAGGGCCACAAGCAAAGATAACATGAAGGAACGGCTTGAAATCGCCATGTTGAGACCCTTGAGGGTTAGAGCGTTTAGTTTTTGATATGGAGTGAAATAATAGCCTGAGACCTTAGTAGTAGTTGCTTATGAATATGTTGGGAAACATCGTTTAATGGGTATTTATAGGGAGAACATGTATATCTGAGTAATGGTGGTTTGATGAATGATGAAATTTGGTTGGCCAAACTGTAGAGAACTGAGAAGTACTGGTTAGCTCAACTTCCCATGACTGAGGACATGTTTCGTATTAAAACGCAATGAACTAAAAGTACGTTGTTATATTAATTAAGGTCTTAAAGTCAATGGACTGATTTGTGTAGTCAAACTCAGAAACTTTAAAAATTCAACGGGTGATTGAACAAACTCTAGGCAAAGAGTTGTGTGGTTGCCCAACGCACCACATTCGCTGACTTTCGGATGGCTGCTGTATATTCCTTTTTCTTTTTCTTCTTCTTCGTCTTCTTTTTGTTTTTGATTATAGTATTATTTTGATTAAAAAAAAGGGGATTGCTGAAATGGAGTCTGGTATCTCTGGGAATGAATAACGGTTCATGTTCTTTGATGTCTCGATTGGTAAAATGTATTTGCCGAGGTGTTCTATCCTTAAAGATCTAATTATCCTTATTTATTTTTGTAAGGTACAAAAGAGGGGAAATACGCGAAGGCATATAAACTAGAATCTAACACTACGGGATCAAGTAGCCGGCGAAGGCATAAAGCGTCCTCATACAAAATAGCCTTGAAACTAGCCGGCGCAACATCAAAGTAAACAAGCTTCTCCTACGTAATTGTTTTGAAAGACAATCTTTTGAACTATTGTTTTATTACTTTCTTTCCTGTTCTCCTCCGTCACTATTTTGTTGGGGTTGCTGGACTTACCTCACCAATCACCATCCTTGCTTGGCTATGGTTCTCTGTTTGAAATAGTGGAGAATAGGCACATTTGGGAAAGTAAATTCGACTAGTCTAATCATAACTCATAACTGCTTCCTGTATATGTTTTGTGAGAATTCTGGGCCTTTTAGAGAGTCATATTGTGGTTAAGGTTACTGGAAAGATTTAGACAGATTAGAGCAGGATTAGAGGGATTCATAGTTTCCGATAATGCATATCGAATATAATTTCTAGTGAGCACTTGTGGTGAGCTTTCTTATTGATAACCCAAGCCAACAATCCAGTCTACTTGACACTTGACAGATATCAGAATCGTTCTCTGTGCTGCTCGGAATGCGTAACTTGTGCTAGCCTAAAATACAAGCAGGCCAAGCTGCATCCCATGCACGTCTTCATGTGCACAATCTTTTCATTAAATAAAGCTTAAATGAAACATCTTAGCATTGATTGATGCTTTAGCATCGCATGTTATGTTGTCTTATTTAGCTCTCAATTCTCAAGGTTTTCCTGATGGTTAATGCCTCGCTTTATGTCATAATTTTAGTTGTAAAGTAATCTCTTTGTGGCATTAATGGAATTCATTCGCATCGATGACTTACATGTCTCCCTTCTTTTGTTTGTTTGGATCAGTATTTATAAGTTACAGGCTTCTGCTTGTGTTGCAGTCCTGAAAATGAAGATTCAGTTGAATCGAGTATACTAACTGAAAGATGTATTCTTTATTAGTACATAGAGTGAATAAAAGCCCAAACAATACAGAACAGGGTTATCACTCACAGCTTACAAAACATCTAAACAACCTCTCACTCTCAAATAACAAATGTCATCATCCCCCAAGCTGGGATTTGTGACTGGAAAGAAATATGACCAATATGAAAAAAACAAAACATATGTTACAACACTAGAGATAGCTGATAAGCTGAGTATAAATAGAAGACATATTCAGGCTTGTATTTTACTGAGATGGAGGTGATGCAATGGATGGAATTGTGGGAATGGAGGTCGGGATTGTAGGCATAGCCGGGAGAGGAGGTAATGTGAGCTTAGGAGCAGAAGGCATGTACGGCAATGGTGGTAAAGTGGCCTTTGGCAGAGCAGGGGCAGCAGGCAGCGGTGGCAGAGTTGTGGGCTTTGGCAGAGTTGGGGCTGTTGGCAGAGTGGCAGGTAGTGGTGGCAAGGTTGCGGGCTTTGGCAGGTTTGCTGGCACTGCTGGCATTGGTGGCAAAGTGGCTTGTGCTAGGTTTGGCATTGCTGGCATTGGCGGCAAAGTGGCTTGCGGTAGTTTTGGCATTGCTGGCATTGGCGGCAAAGTGGCTTGCGGTAGTTTTGGCATTGCTGGCATCGGCGGCAGAGTCGCTTGTGGTAGTTTTGGCACTGCTGGCATCGGTGGCAATGTGGCTTGGGGCATCGGAGGAAGTGTCTGCAGAAGATGCCTGGCTGCAAAGCTCATTTGAAGGCTTGAGATTGACAGAGCTAAGAACAAAGGTAAGAAGAAACAATACTTTGAAAATGCCATCTTCAGAAAGAGGGACGTAAAACTAATGTGTGAAGGACCTCTTTCTTTGTTTTTTTGTACTATGGATAGAAAGCTTAGTGGATTACTTGTTGTTTTTGAACTTGTTTTTGTGTCTGGTGTTGATGTGTATTTATAGCCTTATAGGGAGGATTTCAGAAGCTCAACTAATGGTTGGTTTGAGTGATGAGATGTTGTTGGCCAATTTGTGGAGAAATACCTGGTTAGCTTACCATCCTCTGACTGGAAACATGCTTTATTTATTTGTTTATTTTTTGAATAAAGGAGACCTGTTTTATACTGTAGTTAAGAAGCCATGAATTTGTTATACTTGTACCGTGCTAACAATCAACAAAATGTCAAGTAAACATATTTTGAGGTCATTGGACTGATTTTTACAGTCAGACTTTAAAATTGATGCATTCTCATGGGTAATTCAATGAACTGTGTAGAAGATGAGCAAAAAAATAAAATAAAAAAAATGAACTCCGTAGAAGATTTGTGTGGGTGCCCACCCTGTAGCTGTCAAGGCTGCTGCAATTTTTTTTGTTCGCCTTTCTCTTTTCAATATAATTCATCGAGCAAGTCTTGTGCGAAACTAACTCACAGAAAAATGGAATCACTATTTAAAAATGTAGGGGTCATTTGTGAGCAGTGACTCTTATTTCATTAAAAAGTGATCCCCGTCTCACCAAAAATTATGAAAAGACCGTCTTATAGAAATTTTTGTATAGTCCATAAAAAAAGTTATATTTTTTACTTGAGTTTCTACCCACATATTGTAATACACTTTTCTGATGCTGAGTGCAATGGGCTAATAAGAATTATTATTCAGGATATTCTCCATGTATATCAGTGTGCCAAGCTTATGTTTGCTAGGAGTATATTTGATGAATACTTTTTAACATTTTCATATGAATTATCTTTGGAGCCTTTCAGATTATTATTTTTGGCAGAAGCTGAAGTCTACTCTAATTTTCCCTAGAATTGAGGAGAAGGGCGAGGGATAAAGTGGTTTCAGCTGGGAAATTATTTATTTATTTATTGGTCAGATTTTTTTTTTTTTTATTTAAGGTAGGGGGTCTGCAAAAGGTTCAAGATGCTGTACTTTTACAAAATTGACATTCATATTTACTTCCGGAAGGTCATAGTTGGGGATCCTTCCTGTATAGGACTAATGGTTGTCAACTGTGGACTCAAAAATAATATCATCAAATGTCTTAGCAGGAACTTAATTGACGTTTCTACATTTTGCTTGTTGGATTTTTCAGTTCGCTCTCAGTTCTCATGGTCTGAGTGATGGTTAATGCGATTTAATCTAATTACTCCCTCCCTACCAGATTTTTCATGCTCTTCAATGCACCACTTCGATTGTAAATAATCTGTAATTAAATGAATATATAAATTATAAAATTAAGATTTTCCAAAAGTACTATTCAAGTTGTATCTCACCATAGTAATTTACATTATAAATCTTTGTATTTTTTCACAAATTTATAGTAAAAAATTACGAACTTTGACCTTGAAAAAACAATTATAACCATTTATCTGGGACGAAGGAAGTATATAGATTAGGGAATCTACTCATACAGGGACTATTACTCTTTTACATAAATGCATTAACACACAAAACAAAGGTGGAAGAGAAATTAGGGGAGTTCATTAATTCATTTTCTGACTGCAAACTGCAATAAGGTGGGGATGGTTTGACACATCTAATATATATATATATATATATTTGGGTATATGCGCTGGTGAGGTGCCAAGTGTCAACCTCCCATTGGCTTATACCCAAGTAATTAATAAAAATACTTTTTCTATTCTTTTTAAGGTGATATGTCTTAGTATTATTTATTAAACATAAATTAGAGTAATTAATATTGAGTGTTAATTGCTTTTATTAATATATTGCTATAAGTTATGTAGTTAGCAATATTAAAATAATAATAATTCAATAATGATATAAGTGCATTAATTTTATGAGTTTTATATTTTATTAGCATATTATTTTAAATTAAATATAAATTTGGCTACGACACTCAAACTAACCATAATTGCTACTTCATTGGATCAAAAATGAAAATACTTCAAAATAAGATATATTAATTTTGGGTAAGATCGCAAGTAACGAGATAAGTGTCACGTAATGATTGGTTTTTTTCTTTGTCTTTTTTGTTTTTGTTTTTGTTATGGAGAGTAATGAGTTGTGATGAATAAATATTCTATAATTATTTCTATAGTATGTTCTGTAACACCCCCGAATTCGCAACAATTTCCCGGGAACTATCGACGTCGTTGTACACGACTCGACACCGCCGAACCGTCACGAACCCAAGGGAATGCTACTGCAACATTTATCGCTAAGGAGTAAATGCTAAGCAGAAAGGAAAACTAGGTATCAAATGAAGCATCTAAACAAATTAAACATAAATATCAGAGTTGTCTATCCAGCGGTCTTAAGTCCATTATAGTTTTATTACAACTTTGCCTTCAAGGGTACAAACCAAAATCCCAAATAATCCAAGGTAACCAATAAATCCATAGTTCTAAACAAACAGCCCACAATTATACTTCAAGCTATCCGTCCTCACTCAGCTACACCTGCTGTTTGGTTTCCGTGGCGGAAACAAGGTACAGAAGAAAATAGAAGAAACAAAAGAAATCAAAAATCAGATAAACTGAATAAACGCCGTCCATACCCAGTAAAAACACTTTCGCAAACCTTACCTGGGTTTTAGAAGAATCATTGAAATTCATTTGCATGCACAAGTAGTCATACAATCAAGCACACGCATACTCGTTATTCAATTACATGCAATTCTTGCTTTAGTGATCATTCGAACACAAATAGATAAACCATCTTAATTAGAGAGATAAGAGAGCGAATAGAACAGCGATTACCCATACCGTTCATAGATATAGACATGCCATGGACTTACGCTAGTGTATACTCACACTACCTCTAACATAATAATCGATATGTAGAGAATTAAACAATGGGGAATGATCCGTCCCGAACACACTACGAGGTGTCCATAAAAAGTAACTTGGGAATCACGCATCCCTAGACTACATCAATTAGATAAGTCTCGATAGCTCGGCTACTCCCAGGGATCCATTAGGAGTCTTATTCTCATTTAATTCAATTCACATACTTGCATTGATTGACCTAGTGGTACAACGAGACCACGACATAGTACTTCATTTCATGCTCATGATAATGAATAATAATAACGACGATTACGACATACATGCATATTAACAATAAACATGCTTCATATATGTCTAACGAAATTTTGGCAGCACTTCGGCAGTACATCAAGATATCCAAAAATTACACTTTCACAAATAAACCATCCAATATAATAGTAGGTGCTCATTAGCACTCAATAATATCCCATTCCAAATAGCACATATTATTATATCATAATAATATTAGAAATTCAACATCGCCATAATTAAACATTAATTAGCATATGAACTAATTAATTAACGAAAATTTATGAACTTATCATACTCAACATAAATCATATTTACAGCGAATAATATATTTCAAATTCTCATAATTAACGACGATATAATTTAATCATGCTTCGCATATTAAATTCACAATAATAATCTAAGCACATAACACATCAAAATAATTTTGATGGGGCTTTGAAAAGAGGTAGGAACAATCGCTTACCTAACAAACGCTCACTAAGCAGTAGGTAACTTGGCTAATCACAACCCGATCACGCTTGTCCGTTTGGTCCTAATTAAAAATAATTACCGAGACATAATTAATAAATACGAAAATCCAACCAGTACTGAAACTGTAAACTAATATTTTTATTAAAGTCCTTGATTTATTCCAACCAATCTAGGCTTTTGAAAATCCAGATTTGGGCTCCGAACGAGTACAGAAAAATAAAAATAATTATTGAAAAATACTGAAAATACGAAATTAATTAAAACGAAATTATTAAACAAAACCCTAATCGGTTTTTCGAGTCTAGGCCGTGATACACCAAGCATGGGGACCCACGACCTAGCCCATCACCAAGACCACCACCCACCAACCACCATGGTCAGCGGTGGCTCGCCGGAGTACCGGCGACGGAGGACAGAGAGAGCGCGAGAGATCGCGATAGAGAGAGAGAAATTGCGAGAGAGAGAGAGAGAGAGAGAGAGAGAGAGAGAGAGAGAGAGAGAGAGAGAGAGAGAGAGAGAGAGAGAGGAGCGACGGGCAGGGCCCAGTCGCGTCAGCCACTCGCCGGCGACCACCCAGGCGCGGCCTGGTGGCGCGGCGGCGGCGCGACAACCGCGACTCGACAAAAACAGGGGAGGGGGAAAACAGAGCACAGAAGAGAGAGAAAGAAAGAGAGAGAAATAGAGAGAAGGAAGGGGGGTTTACCGGCGGGAAGAGGAGGCCGGTGTTGGCCTGGTGGCCGGCGACAGCAGGGACAGGGAGAGAGAGTGAGTGTGCAGTGGAGTGAGAGAGAGAAGAGAGAGGGAGAGCCGTGAGAGAGGAGAGAGAGAGTGTGAGGTTTTTGGCTCAGTTTTTGCAACTGATCAACTGGCCCATCTCTTAGCTTATATAGGTGTTTGGTCAAAGAAAGTCAAACCCTACTAGACCTAGGATTCATTTTTCTGATTTAATTGTCAATTAAAAATAATTAAAACTAATTAAATGCTAATTAAAACCAATTAAAACAATATGAATAAGCCTTATTCATATACAAATCCATTTTAACTAAATCCCTCAATTTGATAATTATAAATCCCGAAATTCCCATAATAATAATTAATATTATTATGGCTTAATTTGAGTAAATCGAATAGTTAAATAAATATACGATTTAAATCTCCGAAAATATTTATAAAAGAATTATAAATCGATATTATAATTATAGAAAATATTGGGGTATCACATGTTCATATTTCTTATGTTGTGCAATCTAAAATGGCGTTAATTTATAACTTTAACATTTTCAATTGTTAACTAATTAGGTAATGTAAGGACGCTAAGATTTGACTATTAGTTGTTTATAATAAATCTTATTTTCATTCACAAAAATAAAAATAAAAACTTCAAATTAGGTAGCGAAGATGAATATTTGTTGGAATAGATGCAGATAATATAACAAGTGTTACGTAGTTGTGGGTATGTATAAGCGCAAGTAATTACAAGTATCACATCTTGATAAATTATTATTATTATTATTATTATTATTATTATTATTATTATTATTATTATTATTAATTTTTTTTTTTTAGATGGTGAGTCCTTGCAATTTTTTAAATCTCATTAGAAAGAAAGTCAGACTTTCAACTTTTAAATTCTAATTAGTGAAATACACATTAAGGGAATGTATAATCATCACCATTAGAGATGGTGGGTATAAGGACCTATAAGCCCAGATAACTATAAGTATTACATTTTGATTAAAAAAAAAATTAGATGGTGAGTCCTCGCAATTGTTTTAATTTGCATTCGAAAGAAGGTTAGTCTACTTTCAACTTTCATATATATTCTAATTAGCGAAACGCATATTAAGGGACAATCAGATTGGATCAAATCGGTTGAGGGTATAATCATCATTTTGACCTGTGACTAAATCTCTAAGGATATGACCTATCAAATAAAGTGATCAACAGGGTCACATTTAGAGTGGGTGTTTGTTAAGTTATATATTTGAGGTACAATAGCAAGTTAGGTGATCAGTAATAAATTTTATTATTTTATTATTTTGAAGGTCAGTGATAGATATTTTTGGCGATACGCAATTACTTAGGATACATATATCATTTTGATCGAATTTACATTCAAAAATAAATTTGTATTATTAACAAAAATTATCTAAGCATATTAAAAGTATAGTAATATAAGGATAGTCCGTGCGTAGCACGGGTAACCTCCTAGTTATTAGATGATTTCGAATCATATTCTCACCTCTCATAATTATCATCTTTTTTGTCCGTGAATTTGATTAGGCTTGATTTATTTGTGTGAGAGGTGAGAACATTAACTCCGAACAATCTAACTAGTTAGGGGGGTTTCAGTGGTACTGCTAGGCGGTTGGCGCGCAATTGAGTGTGATCTGATTCAATGCACGTACACACGAATTCGCCGCCTGGGACGCTAAGTGTTCTAAATGCGTTTGAGGGCCGACTACACGGATTTGCCCTTTAGAATTAGCAGGCAACAAACGAAGACGACAGAAGTAATTCTTAGTTGAGTGGCTTCAAAATATGGTATCATATATAGCCGGATGATCAAGATGTCATGGGTTAGATTAATGTTAATCGCATTCCCAAGTGGAATATTTTCTCACATAGTATGAGAAGGCGTAGTTTAAACTTTGATTGAGTTGGTTCCAATATAATTTTCAATGAAAATAAACAAAAAATTACTTATCATCTCTCGATAATTAAACTTATAGAACTATTTCGTTATTGTTTCCATTTAATGAAATTGAAATGGATTAAACTAAAAAACTGAACAAGATTTTTTGTTTTGACTTTTATCTTTGGTATGTGTCATTTTGTTGGGAATGGAGGAGAACGATATGAAAAGAACAAATGTACATTCATTAATTGACTTAATTTTCTGAGTTTTGGGTGGATAGGACATTGGTGCATCCTCCACTCGTTTGCAAAAATGACCTGCTATCAAGTGTCTATCGTAAGAGAGAGTGACTTTCTTGCAATTTCAATGAAAAAGAATTGATTTAACTTTTTGAGGTTCAATCCATAAAACAATTGAGTACAATATTTAGTTAAACTAGGTGTATGCCCGCCCCGTGCGATGCACGGGATTGTAGTTTATCATTAGAAAATTTATTTTGAATGCTATCAAGAAAATTTGTTAATGATTTATCAATACCGTATATATAATAACTAATACGAAGTTACCTCTACAAAACTAGAGTTGTGCTATGTATAGTGTAAAGTTGGTTTTGTGACATGCAATAACAATTGTTTGAATTTAAATGGATAAGTTCATTTTATATCTTTTCATACTTTAAAAATTTATTCAAAAAAATAGTTAAATGATAAATTCCCAATTACCATCTTGATATACTCTATTAATTGATATATTTATACATTCGTGTGCTTATGTAGTCCATAAATTTATATACCTAGCTTATTAATAGTCAAGATACTACTATTGGTTCTTATCTCTTCTCTTTGGTTTATGTTTCCGGGTTCTTTTGGGTTGACTGTGAAGTATCAAGTCTAGGGAGAGAAGCTCTGGCTGCAAATATCCACTAAGTGTTTGTTGGACCTGCAAAAGAAAACAAGTGACTGCCCCGGGGGTTTTTCCGGGAAGGACCCCTCCGACGGTCAAGTCAGATCTCGCAGGTGGGAGATAAAATCTAGAGAGTGAGAGAATATTTGGGAAATTGTGTAAGAGAGAAAAAAGTTACATGAAATAATGACTGCTCATCTATTTATAGAAGACGTCAGTGGTAGGGTACGTAATTTCCGTACCCTGTCAAATGTCAGACGGAAACCTTCCGCGTTTTCCGTGCTGCGCCTACCAGTTCTGATTTTCTGGGCCAGGCTGATTATGATGACATGTCGGACAGTCGGAGGATGTTTTTTGGACCCTGGGGTGACAATACTTTATGCCACGTGTCATTACCCCATTGGCTAGCCAAATGCTTGACCCGGTGCCAATCTTGTAAACTTGACCGTCACGAGTCGCCTTGTAATTGGTCGTTTGACTTGTTGACTTTTTTCAATGATGTGACAATGTGGGGCCCTCAGAAGGGATATTTTGGGTCCCAACATTTAGCCCCTCGAATTATGTCAAGTGAGAGTCTTGAACTTAGCGTGATTCGAAATAAGTGCGTTTTCCCACCTTAATACTTCATACTCCCATTTGATTGCTTTCAGCTTGGATTCTAAAGATGTACAGAACCTGAAAGTCGTGGCCCTCGAGATAAGGTTTCCACGGGTTTTTGAATCACCATGATACGAGGTCTAACGAAGGAGATATGACCAAAATACCGCACAGCCGTAATCATAACACGGAGCTATGAAAGGCGAGCCTAAGTGATGAGCTTTGGGCGAGCCTAGCGACCAGCTTCGGGCGAGTCAACGGCTCAAACACACATCTGGGAGCCTTCCCATCATGGCCTGAGGCATGGGCGAGTCAAAGATGAGGTCCATGGGCGAGTCAACGGACCAAACAAACATCTGGGGGCCTTCCCCTTATGGCCTATTGCTTGGGCGAGTCAAAGATGAGGTCCATGGGCGAGTCAACGGACCAAACAAACATCTGGGGGCCTTCCCCTAATGGCCCATTGCTTGGGTGAGTAAAAATCAGTGATCATGGGCGAGTCAAAGATCAATTTAAGCTTGGACCCTCTCTCATCATGGCATGTTGAATGGGCGAGTCAAAATCAGTGACTATGGGCGAATCAAAGATCAAAATAAGTTTGGAAGCTCTCCCATCATGGCTCGTTGCATGGGCGAGTCAAAGATGAGGTCCATGGGCGAGTCAACGGACCAAACGAACATCTAGGGGCCTTCCCATCATGGCCCGAGGCTTAGGCGAGTCAAAGATAAGGTCCATGGGCGAGTCAACGACCAAACAAACATCTGGGGGCCTTCCCCTAATGGCCCATTGCTTGGGTGAGTCAAAATCAGTGATCATGGGCGAGTCAAAGATCAATTTAAGCTTGGACCCTCTCTCATCATGGCATGTTGAATGGGCGAGTCAAAATCAGTGACTATGGGAGAATCATAGATCAAAATAAGTTTGGAAGCTCTCCCATCATGGCTCGTTGCATGGGCGAGTCAAAGATGAGGTCCATGGGCGAGTCAACGGACCAAACGAACATCTGGGGGCCTTCCCATCATGGCCCGAGGCTTAGGCGAGTCAAAGATAAGGTCCATGGGCGAGTCAACGACCAAACGAACATCTGGGGGCCTTCCCATCATGGACCTAGGCTCAGGCGAGTCAAAAATGAGGTCCATGGGCGAGTCACTAGACCAAACAAACATCTGGGTCCCTTCCCCTTATGGCCCATTGCTTGGGCGAGCCAGAATCAGTGACCATGGGGAGTCAAAGATCAATTTAAGTTTGGACCCTCTCTCGTCATGTCCTGTTGAATGGGCGAGTCAAAATCAGTAACTGTGGGCGAGTTCAGATCAATAACAATGGGTGAACGTAGAATCAAGGAAATGGGCTGACCCTAGGGGCTAAATTAAGCCTTAGAGGTAGACCAAGTAAGATGTTTCCCAAATGTACGGGGTGAGTGCCTTGCATTGGGCGAACGTAGAATCATTGAAATGGGCGACCCTAGGAGCTAAATAAGCCCTTAGGTAGACCAAGTAAGATGTATCCAGGAGTGGGCCCATGAGATCTGTCTTTTATTGCTTATGATATTTAATTCAATCTTTGTGCTCATCTTATGTTGGGCCCTTTTTCCTTAATGAGCCTGTTAGCAGTGCCTCTGCGGCCTATCTCAAAATTGCTTTATTTGGCCCAACAGTACGACGCGGAGGGGTTGACGTCGAGGATTTTTGCTATAAAGGTGTTGGAAACGTCATTTTTTTCATCACTTCATTTCACTTTCCAAAAACTTGAGAGCTTCTTAGAGAGATAAAGCGCTTTACTAGAGGGAATCGACTTTTTTTGAGGATAGTAATCTCCCCTCTAATCTTCATCCTTGTTCATATCTTTATCCTTCCAGTTAATCTTCAACAGGTACGTTTCAACCTTGTATTATATTTGTATGTTTAGTCTTTTTGTCTTCTTTTCTTTAATAATGAGTTCTCCCCCACTTAGCCATAGTGATTCTGTAGACTGGTGAGAGAACCTTAATAATCAACCCAACTCGCCTGTTATTTCTTCATTTTCTGAAAATTGCTCCACAAATAATCCTAACGCCTATAAAGTGGTGGACGAACGTATCCGCCCGATGTTGTATAACATGGCCATGATAAGTGACCAAGTTAATGAGGCGGACATAGATGTACCTTTAGCCATTCCTTTGTTAGGGCAGGCGCGCACAATAATACTACCTTATGGTGATGGGTTTGAGTTGTCAGTGTCGAGTGAAACAAGTTGGGTAGACTCCCCCATAAACTTTCCTTGGCAAGTGACAAAGGTGACCGACTACATGCAGGTCGTTGCTCATCCCGATGTACGCATAATGACGGGGGAGGACTTGGATCAGGAGAAACCTTCTACTTCTGGGCGCTCAATAAACCAGCGGTCTCCTGAGCGCCCGGATGAGCAAGCTAAGAGCTTCTATATAGATAAGAAGTTTCATGACCAAATGTACAAAGATAACAGGTTTCCTTGGAAGGAAGCCTAAGCACTGGCTTCGTTGGAAGGAGTTCAATCAAGGATGATCTTTTTCTGAGCGCTTGTGGGATTTCTTCCGTGGTGGACACCGGTATTTGACCCGCGTCTTGACTTTCTAAGTTCGTATTCATGTAGTACTAAGTGATTTACATTCTCTTTTTTGCAGCCCAAGTAATCCTAATGGTGGATGCTGCCAAAACTGGGTCTCTTACCAAGGCCCAACAAAAAGAATACAATGCCCAGGAGATCAGATGGAAACAGGCTGAGAAAGTCATACATGTAATTTTCTTTTCCTTGGCGTGTCCAGGTTGTGTTGATTTTTTGCTAACTCCTTACTTTGCAGCAATACGCCAAGAAGGATGCCAGCGGTCGGCCTCTACCCGCCCAGGCTTCAGGGGCGGACAAGACTCCTCAGGCTCCCAAAGCAAAGAATACTAAGGCTCCAAGGATGCCTAAGGTGGGCACCACCAAAACGGCTACTCCTTCAAGGAGTAAGAACCCTATGCCCCCAATTTCTCATGGATCTGGGGCGAAGAATTCAGGGTTACCAACTTCGCTAGACGTGGGCGAGAAGCGCCTAAGAGAGGATAATCTAAACAACGCCAACCTGGGTGCTGGAGAGTTGCACAGGAAGGCACCTCCTTCTGATTCTGAAAGCGAGCCTGAGGCTAGAAAGCCTCCTCCCAAGAAAGTCAAGGTGGGCGCCTCTCCTACTAACAAATTGATAATCCCCATCACGGAGGCTGAGAGAAAGCTAGCCGCTGAACGGGCTACTGAGAAGCCGAAGCAGGCTGAGCTCGCCAAGTCTGCTGGCAAGGCCAGTTCAAGCCTCCTTCACTTTTACGGGGGGATGCCTGAGTATTTTGAGAGGGATGCCACCAAGCTGAAGGAAGTGGCCACTGAGGAGGACTACACCCTTCTCAGCAAAGAGGGCAAGGATCTGTATTCCAACATGACTGAGTTCTTTACAGAGGTAGTGTGTTTTATTTCTTTTCACTCGCCCTTGGTTGAATTCTTCATCTCCTGACTGGGTTTCTTTCTTTTGTCGTAGTTTGCTCGTCGTTTCGTCTTCTACCAGGACATGGTGTCCTTCATTCGGGAGAACAATACCATTCTGAGGAGAGATGCCACTTCTCTTAAAAGCGAAGCGGATAACGCCCGTGTCCAAGCCGCCGATCTCCGCCAAAAGCTTGATGAGGAGAGGAAAGAGAGGGACATGGTCAAGGAACAACTTTCTGCGGCGAACCATGAATTGGAGATTGCCCAGGATAAGTTCACCGCTAGAGAAAGATGTGCGTCTTCTCTTCGCCAGCAGCTGGATGAGGCTTTGACCAGTGCTGAGGCCAAGGAGGAAGAGCGACTCTTTAGCTCTGGCTTCAAGTTGGCCCAGGAGCTCGTAAGGCCTGCACTGGAGGAGTACAACGAGAACGTCAACCGGGACGTGGAGCACCCCAAGATAGCGGGTTGGCTCGCCACCCTGCGCAAGCGCCATATTAGGGAGGCTAGGGAGACTTGCAAGGCAGATCTTCTTCAGGATGGGTACGGTAGTGGAGAGGTTGGTGGAACACCTTCCAAGGCCACTATGGTATCTGGGGCGGTTCCAAATTCTGGCAAGCTGGTCGTTGTTGATGATGATGACAAGGCTGGGGGCGAGGCTGAAGCACTTGAGGAGTCTGCTCAGCCTACTGATGAGGAAGCTTGACCATGAGTATGCAGTCTGTGAATGCCTTGTTATTTTACTTTGCTTAGGATTCAACTCCAAACATTCTGATGGTTTTTGGGCCTTGTATTCTTTTGTCCACTTTTTGGATCTAATGTTTATAATACTTTGGGCCTTTGGCTTTTTTGGCCTCTTTTGAATGAATGCCTCCTTTTTCTTTACTTTCGCCTCGTTCTTATGCTTTGAATATATGCCTTGAATATATGCTTTGAATATATGTATATGTTTTTATGCTGATTTAGGCCCATAGGACTTGGAGTCCTACTGGGCGACCCTAGGAAAGCCTTTTAGGGAGAGCCTCGGGGAGAACAATATGACCACATCGCCCAAAAGAGGGTTCAATGGGTGATAACGCTGATTTAGGCCCGTAGGAACTAGGAGTCCTATTGGGCGAGCCTGAGAAAGCCTTTTAGGGCGAGCCCAGGCCAGAGCATCATGACCACATTGCCCAAAGGGTCCAATGGGTGATGATGCTAATTTAGGCCCACAGGAACTGGAAGCCCTATTGGGCGAACCTAGGAAAGCCTTTTAGGGCGAACCTAGGTAAGAGCATCATGACCACGTTACCTAAAGAACGGTCCAATGGGTGATAACGCTAATTTAGGCAAATAGGAACTAGGAGTCCTATTAGGCGAACCTAGGAAAGCCTTTTAGGGCGAGCCTAGGTAAGAGCATCATGACCACATTGCCTAAAGGGTCCAATGGGTGGTGGCGCTAATTCAGGCCCACAGGAACTGGAAGTCCTATTGCGCGAACCTAGGAAAGCCTTTTAGGGCGAACCTAGGTAAGAGCATGATGACCACATTACCCAAAGAAGGGTTCAATGGGTGACCATAGGGTTAGCCTTGTCAGGGCGACCCTAGGTAAAAAGGTTTGGGCGACTCTAAGGTTGTAGAGATTTACAAACCCAAAATACAGTAATACCATAGTGCCATTCAATGTTGTAAGTTTCTATTAAGATTCGCAATACAAAATGAGCAGTTACATGATAGTTGCCCCAAGAACTTACAATATTGAAATGGTGATTCTAACAAAAGTTTATTCAACATTGACATCTAAATGTAGTACTTTCTCATATTGTCAACATTCCATGATCTTGGTAGCATTTCACATTCTAGAGTAGAAAGGCGATAGGTACCTTGCACAACTTCTTCAACCACCAAGTATGGTCTTTCCCAGTTTGCAGTGAGTTTGCCATGAATAGCGCCTTAGCCTACTGCTTCAGCTCTTCTTAGTACAAGGTCTCCAACCTAGAGTGGGCGAGCCTTGACTCTGCGGTTGTAAGGCCTGACCATTTTAACTTTAGCCATTCCTTGCTTCGGCAGTGCATTGCCCCTAACCTCAGGGAGTAGGTCAAGAGCTTCTTCCATTATTTCTTCATTCTAGTCCTCTTCATATTGTGTGATTCGCTATGTTGGCTCTTTCAATTCGACAGGCATTACAGCCTCTGACCCATACACCAGCATAAATGGAGTCTTGCCTGTGGCGCTCTTTTCAGTGGTTCTGATCGCCCATAAAACGCACTGTAGTTCATCGACCCACTTGCCTTTTGCGTCATCCAGCTTTTTCTTCAGGCCGTTCAGTATTTTCTTATTTGAGGATTCTGCTTGACCATTGGGTTGAGGAAGAGCTACAGACGTGAACCTTGGCTTCACGCCATGCTTGGTGAGGAAATCTGTGAGCTTTGGTGTGTCAAATTGTTTCCCGTTATCAAAGATCATGTAATTTGGCACGCCAAATCTTGTTATGATGTTCCTCCAAATGAACTTCCTTACATCTTCAACGGTGATGTTCTTTGTTGACTCTGCTTCAACCCATTTAAAGAAGTAGTCCACTACCACAATGAGGTATTTCCTCTGGTATTTACCTATTGGGAAGGGATCCAAGATGTCCATTCCCCACCTTGAAAAGGGGAGGGGAGTTGCAATTGGAGTCAGGTTGTTGGCGGGTTGCCTGTGAATTGGTGCACAAACCTCTGGCACTTGTCACATTTCTTAACTAGGTCAGTTGCACCTGCGTTGAGTGTAGGCCAGTAATAGTCTGTCCTTATGGCCTTTCCAGCGAGTGATCTAGCCCCAAGGTGTGCAGCGATATCGCCTTGATGGATTTCCTTTAGAATCTCTTTTCCCCTTTCTGGTGTTAAGCATTTCAACAAAGGCTGAGCTATTCCCTTCTTGTAAAGTGAACCCTCATGATTAGAGCTGTCAAACGGGTCGGGCGGGTCGGGTTAGGGTCGGGTCACTATGGGTTCGGGTTATTTACGGGTTGGGTCACTTTCGGGTTCGGGTTGAGAAATGGTCAACCCTGACCCAGAGTATCCGGGTTAGGGTCGACCCAACGGGTCAATAACGTCATTTTATAGTTTTTTCTGTATGGCAATTATATGCAAAAATCTTCACATTTTAACTTTTTTGGACTATGTATATTGATACATTCTTTCTTCGTATATGTACACAAAGTACTAAATATATGGTAATACCAATTTATATTACTCCGTAATTTGAAGTATATATTTTCATAGCAAATGCTGGTGGTGCAAAGCATAATAAGGGAACGATTAGTTGATCAATCTAACCAAATAAAACATAAGATATAAATCTCACAATAAACATACAACTTCAAAATGAAATTAACGTAACATTGTCTAGGCGGTCCTTGACCATAATTCCTACTCATCAGCATCGATACACACTTTGAAAAATTGAAACTCCACTCCATCAATTTCTTGTTTCTCATCTCCTACATTAAAAAAGAAATACTTGAATTAGAATACACATTATTATTAACATTTTAAATATACCAATATATGCATATGCATAAATGCTCACCTTCTTTCACCTCAAATCCATAAATCCAAGTATGAGTAGTAAGCAATGCTTCTGCGATTTCAGGCTTAAGGGAGGCTCTCCACTTGGTTAAAATTATACTTCCCATACTAAATGCCGATTCGGATGCCACTATGGTAACGAGAATTGCCAATATGTCTCTTGCCATTTTGGCAACCAAAGGAAAACGGAATTCATTTTCTTTCCACCATGCAAGAATATCTAGATCCAAATTATGATCCAATATATACTCATCAAGATACATATCCAACTCTGTTTTGGTTCCCGACTGACTCCTATCATCAAACGTTGAAAATCTCTATGAAACACAATTTATATACATAATTAGAATGCCGGATGCATATTTATATATATGTTCACTAATATAAAAGGACAAAAGCAAACATTATAAACTCACCTGAAAATCATCATCATCTGGTTTAGAAATTGGACATTTTCTCTCCAAATTAACCTGAGTATTATCTTTTGAGTACTCTTCAAACAATTCATCCAACTTATCTTTCACCTACTTACTTTTTGTCTCCATGGTATTCTTATCCAAATCCTTAAAACAATACCTGGCAACTTGAAATTTGTAGCGAGGATCCAAGATAGCGGCAAAAGAAAGAATAAAGCTATAACATTGCCAATACTTTTCAAATTTGGCAACCATTGTCTCGGCCATATCACGCAAACTACTTTCTGAACTCTTGGTATAGTGTAGCAGCAAAGATTCAATCTTCCAAACATTTTTCAAAGTACAAATTCGAAGTTGGATACTTCCTCCCCTACAAAGAAGTTGTGATTTCATCAAAAGGCTTTAACAGTGCACAAATCATGTGTATTTTAGACCATTCAATATCAGTTGGAGGGGGAGGAAAATGAGGATCAGTTCTTTTCATGGTACTCATTTTCCAAAAGGCAAGACGATATATAGAAGCCCTAGTAAGCATCTTAAAGGTAGAGTTCCACCTAGTAGGACAATCCAATAGCAAACCTTTAGAACAATCAATGCATGCACCTACAGCAACCTCCTCAAATTTCAAGGTTCTAGCCTCTGAACTAGTGAAATAAACCACTATCTTCTTTACTTTACTCACCTCCTCCTTAATTATGTCTAACCCAGCTTGTACAATCAAGTTCATAATATGAGCACCACAACGCACATGAAAGAATTCACCATCACAAGGCAACCTAGAATGCATTGAAAGACTTTTAGCTAACAAGTCTTGCATGTTGTCATTAGTTCTTGCATTGTCTAATGTAATAGTAAAAACATTCTTTTGAACTCCCCAATCTTTCAAAAGATCCAAAACTTTATCATGTAGTACCAGGGAAGTATGAGGAGGTTCAAGATGACAGAAGTTGAGAATTTTAGCATGCAAATTCCAATCAGAATCAATCCAATGGGCTGTCAAAGAAAGGTAGCCTTGATCTACAATTGAAGTCCACATATCACTAGTCAGACAAATTCTACCAGGAACTTTTTCCAATTGTGTTTGAAGCAACTTTTTCTCTCTGTTGTGTATTTTCATGACATAATTCTTTGCTGTATTTCTAGAAATTGGCTCACAATCATCATTCCAATATCTATGTATATCCACATTCCCCTCATGTTCTGCAAAAGTAAAAGGATATCCATGTCTAATGATAGCAAGAGCCACCTTTTCCTTGTAGGTCAAAGGATCCAATTTCTTTTGTAGTTTTCCATCCTTAGTTAACATCATTTGAGCAACATTTTTATTTGTACGTGCACTACAATTTTCAGAATGACGCTTAAAGTTAGAAGTACCGTTACTTGAATCAGCAATTTTAGGTCCTCCTTGACAATACTTGCAAATAGCTCTGGGAATGCCATCTTCAAATTTATCTCCTTCAGTTATAGCATAATGTTGCCAAACTGAAGAATCCCATCTCCTTTTCCGATTCGCACTCAAACCATGCTCATCATCAACTGATAGTGGTGTTGATTGGCTGGAAGAAACACCTAAACAATAAAAAAAATACTTTATTTCTTAACAATTACAGATTCTATAGAAGAAACAATAAGAAAAGATGGAAGAGCAAAACAAGTCCATAGTCTGACTTAAACTTGTTATTATGTTTAAATTCAGCATTTGGTAATTTAGTAAGTATAAATGACAGCAAAGAGAATTAATAAATAATACTCTAATTTCACAACTAATCACACTTGCAATTAGAAAAATATTAACTTCATGGACTACCCTTTTTTTTTCTTCTGATCTGAATATGTACTATTTTATTACTATGAGTGAGGCAAAGCACTAGCTTCCTGAGATTGTTCAATCAAAGAAAGCTGTTTTTGATTATCATTTACACTCTTAGTTTCACCAAGAGAAGACTCCCCTCTAGCTAATATGGGTACATCATGGTCAAAATCTTGATCAGATGAACACTTTGGCAAACTAAATCCAGTAGTTCTCCGCTTCCTTCTCGGGAACAAATGATCATCAGTTTTTTAACTTCATGGACTACTTTATTTTGGTGAAAAAAGCCCTCAATTAATTTAAAATTGCTACACAAAATTGTTTTATTTACCCAACTTGCTCAGTCAACTTACAACATCCTAGACTAACCACCAACTTAATTATAACTTGTTAAAAGTCTACAAAATCTAGTCGTGGCAGCCACTTAATCAAATTTGAAACCTTATTTAGTCCTATCAAACATGGCCTCTTTTCATCAATTTCAGTTACTGTCTTACATAATTACATTACCTTCTAATCTAAAACTCTAGAAATTGCTAGAAATTACCTGCTGATGTCGAGGAGGACATGGGTGTTGAATTTAACCCTAAGTCTGCTCTTCCTAGTGGAGATGGAGTTCTCGTCCCTCCAGATCTGAACATACGAGTTCTTTTTGACATTTTTTTAGTAGACTTTCGACAGGAGGGAGGAGGAGGAGGAGATGATAGAGAGAGGAAGGCAGGAGGAGCAGAGAGAGAGAGAGAGAGAGAGAGAGAGAGAGGTAGGGAGGCAGGCGGTAGTTTGTGTTGATAAGTTTGGAACAATTAGGGGTTTCAACTTTGAACCCCTGAAGAAAGAACGACACAACCAAAAATAAAAAAAAAAACACGTGTAATTACACTTGACCCAACGGGTCGACCCTAACCCGACCCGCTAATTTGCGGGTTAAATGGGTTCGGGTACTTTTCGGGTTTGGAGTGAATTTCTGGCTGCCAGGACCCTAAAAAAACGGGTCGGGTCGGGTTTGCGGGTCGGGTCAGCTTTTGACAGCTCTACTCATGATATACGAACCATTTAGATCTCCTTTTTGCAACTTCTTCCTCATCTTGTGGGAGCATGTCATGCTTCAAGTATTGGACAAGTGGTTCCATCCAACCCTCTGATCTATCAATCCAGATCACCTCTTTCTCGTTAATGGTCTTTTGGGTTTTGAGTTCCCAAAAGACTGGCCTTGGGTGGTCGTTGGGTGACGAGCGAGCAAGTTTTGCTAGGGCATCAGCTTCCTGGTTCTCTGATCGAGAAATGTGGTTGATATCAAAGTTTTCATATTTCTCAACTGCCTGGTTGACCTTGGCTAGGTATTTTTGCATCGTGTCCTCCCTAGTTTCGTAGTCGTCGCTGAAGTGGCCTACTACAAGCTGGGAGTTAGTGAATGCTTTCAATGATTTTGCCCCCGCTGCTGAGCACATCGCCATTCCTGCCAATAAGGCCTCATATTGAGCCTCATTATTTGAGGCTTGGAAGAGGAACCTCATGGCGTATTCATATTTGTTTCCCTTTGGAATGATCATGATGATTCCCGCTCCATTCCCGTGGGATGTTGCAGAACCATCTACATATAGCCTCCAATACTTAGCTTGTTCTTCTTTGCATTCAGGCCCGATGGTACACTCCACAATGAAATCAGACAATGCCTGGGCCTCGATGGCGCGACGGGGCTCAAATTGTAAACCAAAGGGGCCTAATTCCACTGACCACTTCACCATTCTCCCAGAGAATGAGGTTTCTTCAAAGGTTGGTTAGTAAGAACCACCAGTTGATGAGAGTCAAAGTATGGTTTCAGCTTCCTACTCGCCATCAGCAAGGCGAGTCCAAACTTCTCTATCTCAGCATCTCTTGTTTCGGCCCCTGCTAGGGCGTGGCTCACATAATAGACAGGGATTTGGATGGTTTCCCTTTCCACAATTAGAGCAACACTGATAGCCTTGTCAGCTACAGATAGATACAAATAGAGTGTTTCACCTGCGCTGGGGCTGACCATACGAGGTAATTGTGCCAAGTATGTTTTCAGATCATTGAAGGCGAGATCCGCCTCAGGCGTCCATTCATATTTGCCCTTTTTCTTAAGAATATCAAAGAATGGCAAACACTTCTCAACAGATTTTGATATGAAGCGCCTGAGCGCTACGATGCAGCTTGTGAGCTTTTGAATCTCTCTGATGTTATTTGGAGGTTGCATGTCTACTACCGCCTGAATTTTATCTGGGTTTGCATCAATACCCTTTTGACGGATTACATATCCCAGGAATTTCCCCGCTTCAACTCCAAATGTACATTTCTTGGGGTTGAGCTTCATCTTGAACCGCCTTAAAGTTTCCATTGTTTCCCTGAGATCTTTCAAATGGTCTTCTGCTGTTATGCTTTTGACGATCATGTTATGCTTTTGACGATCATATCGTCAACATAAGCTTCATGTTACGCCCTAGCTGTCCTTCAAAGAGCTTGTTTACCAGACGCTGATATGTAGGCCCGTCGTTCTTTAGCCCAAAAGGCATCGCTGTGTAGAAGTATAAGCCCCTCTCCGTGATGAAGGTTGTGTGCTCTTGGTCGCTTGGGTGATGCACCAGCTGTTGGTATCCAGAGAAGGCGTCTAGAAAACTGAGGGTCACGTGGCCAGCTGTGGAGTCCACCAGCCTCTCAATCCTAGCTAAAGGAAAGTTGTCTTTTGGGCAAGCTTTAATTAAGTCGGTGAAGTCCACACACATTCGCCACGAGCCACTGGATTTTTTGACCATGACTACGTTGGCGACCCACTCTGGGTATTGGCATTCTCTGATGAAGCATGCATCGAGGAGCTTTTTGACCTCTTCTTGTACTGCTATGTTCCTCTCAGGGCCCATGTTTCTCTTTTTTTGTTTGACCGGTTTAATCCGGGGATCCACATTTAGTTTGTGGATAATAACATTGGGGTCGATGCCAGGCATCTCGTCCACTGAGAAGGCGAATACATCTTGAAATTCAGTAAGAAGTTGATGAATTTTTCCCTGAATTTCTGGACCAAGCATGCCCCAAATCCTATCTGTTCTTTTTGGGCGGGTGGGATCGAGGGCGAAGTCAGCTACCTCTTCCATAGGCTCAGGGTGATGCTCTAACTCAGCCCTGACGTCTATGTTTATTGCATCAATGGACATTATGCTAGGTCCCAGCTCTTTAGGCGGCTCTACCTCCTCAATCTTCCTCTTTTTACTAAACTCTGTTGACTCTGGAACATCTAAAGGATCAGCCCGAACAGCAGGCTAGAGTTTCAAGGACGTGTAGTAGCATTCTCTCGCCTCTTTCTGGCTTCCATACAGTTTGCCTAATGTCCCATCATCACACTCGAATTTCAGCAACAGCATGTGAGTTGCGATGATAGCTTTGATTTTGTTCAGTGTAGGCCTTCCAATGATAGAATTAAATGATAGTGGAACATCAAACACCAGAAAGTCGACTTCTATTGTTCTCACTTTATTGATCTTCTTGTCCCCAACTCTTACCTTAACTTTACCGTCCCCAGTGGCTCTACATTGTGGCCGCTAAATCCAACCACGGGGGAGGCGTACTTGAACATAGCCTCCTCACCGCCCAAAAGCTTCTGAAGCAGTTGAAGTGAATCACATCAGCTGAGCTTCCCGTATCAACCAGGATTTTTGGAACAATCATGTCCCCAATCTTCATCTGCACGACAAGAGGGTCGTCATGAGGCAAGTGCAAGTCATGCATATCTTGAGCCTTGAAGACCATCTCTGGCATGGTGAGTGGTTTCATCATCAGATTCTGTTTGAGGCTCCTCAAATATGTCTTTCTTCCCGCCACAGCTGGTCCGCCTGAGGCGAATCCTTCTGATATCACAACATAAAACTTGGTGCTTGTGCTAGCTCCAACTTCATCAATGGGCTTCACCAACTGAACGGACTTACCTTGGCATCTTTAAGGTATTTGTTCAGTTTACCCTCTTTCGCCCATCCCCTTAACACTCGATCAAGGAACCTGCACGTGTTTGTGTAATGGCCATGTTCTTTGTGGTACTCACAATACTTAGCTTTGTCTCTGTATTGTTCAGGGGTTGTGAGTGGCAGAGGAACTGGTAGGTTCATGTGGTCTCTGATTTCCAGGAAAATGGCCCGGTTGTTTGTCTTAAAGGGCGAGGGTTCAGGCTCTGGGTATTTTTTTCCTTGCCCCCCGCCTTGGGTTTGTTTCTTCGCCTTGGGCTTATCAGCTATTGTAAGCGCCCCATTATCAGCTCTCCTTTTCCTCGACCTTGGAATTCCAACAAAGTTCGTGGCTGTGAGTGTAGACACCCAAACGTGTCCCCCCAAGCGTAGCGCCCAATGATGATAACCTATAATCATGTTAAAGAAACGAATGTCAATGCTCGACGTACTTATGCTCATTTGAAACCCCTTATCCATCCTCTATCAGGATCTATATAATTTTTATACCCAAAAATTGCCATTTACATAAGCTTTCCAATGCCATCTTATTTGTCCCAATCGGACGCCGGAGTCAAAAGTTAAGGTTTAATGAAGTTATGGGCTAAAAACGAAGTTCTCATGCCTGCATATCACGGTTCAAGACTGATTTTTAGCCATGCAAGGATTAGTTGGACGATGAGCCCAATAGGGTTGTATTACTCTTTGAATTATCTTTCCAATGATATATTATGGGCCAAAATCCCATTATGAACGAAAGAGAAACGATCCGATGATTGATTGATGCGTTGAAACGAACACCTCTCTAGTGTTTGGGCCATAACTCATAGGATACTTGTGCTATTTAAAGAAATCCCTTTGAACAAGGAATCCAGCGCACCAAGAATCAGCCAATCGGAGCTTAAACGAGCGCTCCATCGGCGTTTTCGTGCGAGCGGGGGCGAATTTTCCCGCCGCTGGCCCCAGCGTCCTCACCGCTGGAGCCCAGTGGTAGGCCGCTGAAGCTCTGGCGGCGGCCAGTGGAGCCTCAGCGGCGCTCCGGGGGGTCGTTGGGCACCAATTTTGGCCCGAGAACCCTAATTTGACCTCCTCTTCGGCCAAATCCCTATAAATACCCCTCTAAACTCCGTTTTTCGAGACAAAGACTCATTATTACGAACTTTTCACCCATTAAACTCAAGAGAACCCTAATTCTCTCTCTCCTCTATCTTATAGAACCCTAATCAAATCATTTCAAGCATTCATCAAGCCTCATTCAAGAGCAACTCTATACATAAGAGCCATGCAAATACAAGAGCAATTCACATTCAATTCTAGTGCAACAAAAGGTTAACCTGAGGGCAAAATTCTCAATCTTTCAAAACTCTTTTTTAAATCATGTTTTACTTTGATTATGATTATGGTTGAATAGAATGTTTTGATTGTTTTAATTGCTTTAATTATTCTAGCATGCTTAGATAATTTATTATTAATCATATTCATGTCTAGATAGTTGATTTGCATGTTTTAATTAGTTTAATGCATGTTTTGTATAAATATTGCATCTTTGCACGATTAGCATATTTAATTAGCATATTAGCATATAATTAGGGATTTTGCATATACTTAACCCTAGATTGCATATTAGCATGTTTTTATTATTTTGTATATAATTCTTATTTTACTTCCATTCAAGTTGCTAACAATCTCATTGATGTGCATATGCAATTTGGCGCGTTTAGCAAGAACGGTAAGGTGGAGATTTATTTCTTTTATCTTATTTTTGGTTTGGTTTATGCTTGTTAATTAATGCATGCAATTTTGATACTATGTGCAAAGCGATAACTTTAGGAAATTTGGTTTGTTCAACCCACCTAGTTAATTTAGGATCTTGGATGACCAGACTTGTATGGAACCTTGCAATGTGAATTAAGAATCAACATGAATGAGATTAGTAGAGGCCGTTAATTCGGGCAATTTAGATAGGATTCGTTTTATCTTTTCGTACCCACACCCCCAAACTCAATCTTTGGCCCCTTTTGGGTATTAGCCAATTCTCAATAGAAATTGGGTGCACTTTTTTATGGTTTCCAATTTTTTCCTTAAAAATTGGTTGCGACTTCACTATTTGCTTATTATTTCCCGTAGCACAATTAATCATGTTGCATATGACATATTATTTAAGAACTATTAATTCCAACTAAATATTTCCATTAGCGCCAAAAGGCGAGGGTTCTTACAGTGGCGACTTCACTTGGGATTTAATAAGAGGGTGTAATTCGAAAGCTTATCCATGTTGATTATTTATTCATATTTCTTGGTTCAAGGCCTTTATGTGTTCATTATTACTTTGCATTCATATCATTCATTTGCATGCGTTCTCTTCACAAAATGTCGAAAGACATCACCACACCATAATAGGATTTAACCCTTGGAGCATTGTCTATGACTTGGTTGGTGACCCACTAGGTCCGAATTGCCTTGTACGTAGTCGCGTTCCACCCCATGGCATTTACATGTTTCCATTCGAGATATGTGAAACGGTACGTCTAGTTTTACCATGCATCCCATAGATGGCGAAACGCATCCGATCGTGGGTTACCATATCCAACCATAGATTATGTCAACCATTGCATTTAGTCCCATGATCCATTCAAGGTGCTTAATTGATTGCTTGCCTTTTTGTGATTGATTGTTTCCTTGTTATGTGATTTGTTTCCTTAGATCGCTAGATTAGGTCCCCTTTAGGATCTTAGTGGTATAGAGTATAGGAAGTTTCCTATTTGTATATGTGACTAACTTTGTAAACTAACTTAAGATCGAGTCGACGATTTTTTCTTTTTAGGAAGGAGGATCCATGAATCCTCCCGACGATGCTAGTAGCCATATTAGGGAGACTTATTTTCCAAGAAAATCAATTTTGAGCAAGTAATATACTTCGACCAATGATCTTTCCCAAAAATAAAAGTCTTATTTCTTTCCTTAAGCAAGTCAATAGTATATTTTCCTTTTCTTGAGTCCGGAATATATTTTCCATATCTAAGTCAAGAGTCTTATACTCTTATGGCAAGTCAAGAGCAGCGTCTTTATACTTTCCATAGCGAGTCAAGAGTATATTTTCCCCTTTCCCAAGTGTTAGCAATAAAAATCCTGCGTAAGTCAAGAGTAATCTTTTGCTTCCCATATTTTGTTTAGAGTCTAGGTTCATCCTTTTTCCCTTCACTTATTTTGCAAGTGAAGAGTAATATTCTTTCTTTCTTGAGTCAAGAGTATTTTTGCTTTTTTCTTTTTAATATAAAGTCGAAAGATCATTGGTTAAAATACGTTACTTGCATCGCAAAATTTCCAAAATGAATCCAGTCTCCTTGAGAAGTTACCATGTGGAGGGACTATTCTAGATTCTTTTCCCATCTTTTTCTAACTGAAAAAAAAAATCAAAAAAATTGCATTGCATTGCACTTCATTTTTAGAAGCTCCATGCTAGGACATATAAAATCATTTTAGATTGCATCGCATATCATTTTGCATCATCTTAGATTCTTCCATACACCCACTTGTCATAGGTGGGTAGCTTCATCGTGCATCTCATGTTAGATATTTTGCATACATATAGGACATCGCATATCATTCTAGGACATTCTAGATTCTCCCATATCATTTGCATGTAAATCATTTTAGGCATGTCTAGGACACTATAGAGTCTTGCATCACAATCGTTCACCTCATATAGTTGCATTCATCGAGTCGTAGGCCACAAGGCATCTAGAAAGAGTCATCACTTCATGTTCATCTCAAGCTTGCATATAGAGTTATCATCTTTGGACTTTGAGGGTTAATATAGAGTTATATTCTTCTAAAAAGCTTTTTCGAAATTTCTTCCTTAGTGTCCCTTCTAACTTGAGAATTGCATCCAGGATCGAAAAACCCAAGTTTACTCGAAGAAACCTAAGCCCAATATGTCTGGGGATACCGAAAAGACTCAAGCCCAAATGATAGAGGAACTTCTGACCCAAATGGTCGTCATGAATGCTAGATTCATTGGATTAGAGGCCAAGATAGCTAAGCTTAATCCTCACACCAAGGATCCCGAGGAACCCATTTCGAATGATGATAAGCCCGAACCTCCCACTAAAGAGGTCAAAGAACTTCAAGCTAAGCTAAATAGGCTCGAGTCTGTTTTAAGCAAAAGTCGCATCTTTAACGACATGATAGTCAATTCTGAAGGCTTTTCTCCCCACATTAAGGGAAAATTGCCCACAAAGTTCTCCATGCCCGAAGTTCCCATCTTCAAAGGAACCGACGATCCACAAGATCATATTAGATCTTTTACTACTGCATTGGGCCTTAGAGAGATTGAACACGACCTATATGTTCACCTATTTCCCCAAACCTTAGACCCCGCTGTAAGGGCCTGGTTTTTCAAGTTGCCATCTCAAAAGATCCAAAAGTGGGAAGACTTATCCACCTTATTTTTGGAGAGGTACGCTGACAATGTCTTGCCTCCCATGACATTAAGAGAGTTAGAGATCACCAAGCAAAGTGATAAAGAAGGATTCACCAACTTCGTGAGAAGGTGGAAGACCAAGGTCGCCGAAATGATTGATCGCCCATCTGAAAGGGATCAAATTAGAATGCTTGTCCACAACTTGACACTCGAGTATCTTGAGCACATGAAATTCCAGCTGATCACTACTTATGCCCAACTAGTTGAAGTTGGCATGACCATTGAAGATGACCACCTCACCCAATTAAGCAACAAGCAAGACGAGCATGTCTCTAATAATGGAGGCTCGATCAATCAAGAAAATCAGGTCAATTTCATTATAAGTAGGCATAAAAGAGTATACACACCTCTTAGCATGACACAAGATGAAACATTTGACAAACTTCTCGAAGAAGGTTTTATTTCGGCAATCGGTCCCACACCGGACCTAGAGCCCAATAAGAGAGGAAAGAAGTGGAATCCTACTGCCTACTGCAAGTACCATCAAGGAAATGCTCATATGACTGAAGAATGCATGTAATTGAAGCGCGAGATCCAAGATTTGATCGACGATGAGACCATCCATGCACCATGAACCCAAGAGTTTGAATCGGACGCCTCGCCCAAAAGCGAAGCCCAAGCTCAAATATCATAGACTCGTAGTCTAGATGGAGAATTCCTTCCCCTTTCTTTCTATGTCGAGTCCAAGTCTTGTCTTAGGATTTCCCTTAAAGCATTGCCTTGCTTTCTTTTGATTGAATATAATTAGCCTGCATTTCTTTTTTCATTCATGGAATTTCTCATATTTGCAAACCCCAATGATGAGTCTGAGTTGCCAAACTTGATCAATGCAAGGACCTTAACTATTGAGAAGAGGACCAAAAAAAAAGACAAAAAAAGGAAAAGAAAAGAAAAGAAAAGCAATTGGACACACATCCTGTAAGTTATACTGAGGACATAAGGCATTCATTTGGCACCCTTCATTATTATCCTTTCACCCACAATGCAAATTACCACTTGGAGCCCATTTGAGCCATCAAACACAAGCCACATTCTTTCTTTAACCACATTATCCTAACCTGGGGTATGGGAAGTATGCAACAATTTCTAAGTATCACCAAATCTCGAGAGAGGCGAGGGAAACTCCAAAAAGAGTTTAAAAAAAAGAGGCAAAATGTCATAAATTCAAAAGAGAGAGAAACAAAAGTCCTGAATGCATCAAGAGTGAACCAAAAATCAAGAGAGTTTCCTCACCTCGAAATATCAAATGACACCCAGTACACTAGGTGCTTTTATGGGAATTTGAGCCTTATTATCCATTCTTTGGCAACCCGCACTTGGCCTTGCATTAAAACCCAAAAGACCTCTTAGAGGTCTGAATCTTGAAAGATGTGTGTGCACCATACAAAATAAAATTTAAAAAAAAGAGCCCGCTAGGTTGAAAACCCGAAAAGGGCGACCTAGGCAAAAGTTAGGGCATAATCATTTAAAACCCCGCTAAGTCTTTTCTTTCAATGACTTAGGCAAAAATGGCAAGCCCGCTGAGTCGATCATCCAAGACAATGTCCAGGCAAAAGTTAGGGCATTAAAAATTAAAGGTCCTCAAACTACATTTTGGCCTGATTCCTATGTGGATACGTAGGTAACCTCTTTGAGGCTCGGCCGTACTCTAATCTTTCTCAATCTCAAGACCCATTTGCAATTATACATGGGATTCATTAAAGGTCCTAACATAATAATATTCACTTCATTAATGGAAACTCAAAATTCTAAGGTTTTCAAAATTTCCTTGATTTTACCCCTTTTAGAGCCCAAGATATGGATTCAAACTTGCAACCCTGCATCGCTCCCTATCTCACAAAATCTCCCCATTTTAACACTTTTTTTTGCACCAAGCCCATTTCTTTCATAATCCCACATTTCTACCCTGAAATTCTTCACTTTACATTGACTCCCTACTCATAGTTTGTGGCTTCCGTAGCCATCTTTTCTTGGATCATTAACTCTAACTAAGCATCCATCACTCATGGCATCTTCATGGAGTATACTCATGAGATCACTTCATGCATACTGGGGGCTTTGATTCCTCCTTTCATTGGCGAAAAATGTTTGAATACTCGAAATCTCCCCGCATGAGCTTGCTCGCTTTACGGTCCAACCAGTAAACTGGGGGCTTTGCCCTTGCCTCAAAGGCACCAATCAGGCATATATCTCATGGCTTAAGAGGGACACTTTTGGAAACAAAAATCCTTTTGCACATAAAATGAAGTCTCTCGTTTATCCCTTGGAGTCCAGTCTTCTAAGCATTGCATATATGTCACTATTGAGTCACATGCATCATTATTCATTACTAGGTTGCATGGAGCTATAGGCTTAGTTAGCATTGCATTTGCACACTTTGAGTGTCATGTCACTCATTTGCACTTACTAAGCACTTTTGCCTCCGAGGCACCTGCATAGCACACACGCACATATAGCATTGATTGCGCTAAAGTGTTAGTGTCTTTATTTGGAGTCCGTTCTCTAACATTCCTTTTGGGTCCGTCCTGTCGCATTTAGCAAGGTCCGTCCTTTTGGGCCCGTCCCGTTGCATAGAGTAAGGTCCGTCCTTTGGGGTCCGTCCCGTTGCATTGAGTAAGGTCCGTCCTTTTGGGTCCGTCCCGTCGCATTGAATTAGGTCCGTCCTTACTGGGTTCGTCCCATTGCATTCAGTAAGGTTCGTCCTTTTGGGTCCGTCCCGTCGCATTGAGTAAGGTCCGTCCTTTTGGGTTCGTCCCGTCGTATTTAGCAAGGTCCGTCCCGTTGCATTGAGTAAGGTCCGTCCTTAGGGTCCGTCACGTAGCATCCCCATACTCTCTATGTCTGCCTATTTGATTGAACTAACATGCAGGTTACAGAGCAAAGCACAAGCATTATTTCAGCAAAGCAAAGGCACGAGAGCGACGGAAAGCTCTCCGATGATAGGCTATTACAATTAGCACCACGTCTGCAAAGCAAGACACGGGAGTGAAGCAAAGCTCTTCGACGTCTGGACTATCGCAAATAGCACAACGTCTGCATTCGCAAAGCAGGTAACCCTGACCACAGGCAGTCAGGATTTACTTTTATCGCATCTTTTTCTAACATAAAGCATTTTCAAAGCATTGCAGGCATTTTTGGCAAATACTTTGACCGTCGCTTTTCTAATGCTCGGCCAAAGTGGGGGCTTCTGTAGACACCCAAATGTGTCCCCCAAGGCGTAGGGCCCAATGATGATAACCTATAATCATGTTAAAGAAACGAATGTCAATGATCGACGTACTTATGCTCACTTGAAATCCATTATTCATCCTCGATCAGGATCTAAATAATTTTCATACCCACAAATAGCCCTTTCCATAAGCTTTCCAATGCCATCTCATTTGTCCCAATCGGACGCAATAGTCAAAAGTTATGATTTAATGAAGTTATGGGCTAAAAACGATGTTCTCATACCCGCATATCACGGTTCAAGACTGATTTTTAGCATGAAAGGATTAATTGAACTATGAGCCCACTATTCTTGTATTACTCTTTGAATTAGCTTTGCAATGATATATTATGGGGCAAAATCTCATTGTAAACGAAAGAGAAACGATCCGATGATTGATTCATGCGCTGAAACAGACACCTCTCTAGTGTTTGGGCCATATCTCATAGGATACTTGTTCTATTTGAGCCCACAATATCTCAAAAGAAATCCCTTTGAACAAGAAATTAAACGCACCAAGAATCAGGCCAATCGGAACTCAAACGAGCGCTCCAGCGGTGTTTTCGTGCGAGCGGGGGCGAATTTGCCTGCGCTGGCCCCAGCGGTCCCAACGCTGGAGCCCAGCAGTAGGCCGCTGGAGCTCTGGTGGCGGCCGCTGGAGCTATGGCGGCGGCCAGTGGATCTATGCGGCATTTTCGAGGCCGCTGGAGCCTCAGCGGCGCTCCGTGGGGCCGCTGGGCACCGATTTTGGCCCGGGAACCCTAATTTGACCTCCTCTTCGGCCCAATTCCTATAAATACCCCTATAAACTCCGTTTTTCGAGACCAAGACTCATTATTACAAAATTTTCACCCATTAAATTCAAGAGAACCCTAATTCTCTCTCTTCTCTCTCTCATACAACCCTAATCAAATCATTTCAAGCATTTATCAAGCCTCATTCAAGAGAAACTCCATACACAAGAGCAAGGCAAATACAAGAGCAATTGATATTCAATTCTAGTGCAACAAAAGGTTAACCTGAGGGCAATTTTCTCAATCTTTCAAAACTCTTTTTCAAATCATGTTTTACTTTGATTATGATTATGGTTGAATAGAATGTTTTGATTGTTTTAATTGCTTTAATTATTCTAGCATGCTTAGATAATTTATTATTAATCATATTCATGTCTAGATAATTGATTTGCATGTTTTAATTAGTTTAATGCATGTTTAGTATAAATATTGCATCTTTGCACGATTAGCATATTTAACTAGCATATTAGCATATAATTATGGGTTCTGCATATACTTAACCCTAGATTGCATATTAGCATGTTTTTATTATTTTGTATATAATTCTTATTTTACTTCCATTGAAGTTGCTAACAATCTCATTGATGTGCATATGCAATTTGGCGCGTTTAGCAAGAACGGTAAGATGGAGATTTATTTCTTTTATCTTATTTTTGGTTTGGTTTATGCTTGTTAATTATTGCATGCAATTTGATAATATGTGCAAAGCGATAACTTTAGGTAATTTGGTTTGTTCAACCCACCTAGTTAATTTACGATCTTAGACGACCGGATTTATATGGAACCTTGCAATGTGAATTAAGAATCAACATGGATGAGATTAGTAGAGGTCGTTAATTCGGGCGATTTAGATAGGTTTCATATTATCTTTGTCATATCCACACCCCCGAACTCAATCTTTGGCCCCTTTTGGGTATGAGTCAATCCCCAACAGGAATTGGGTGCAATTTTTGATGGTTTCCACTTGTTTCCTTAAAAATTGGTGGCTACTTCACCATTTGCTCATTATTTTCCCTAGCACAATTAATCATGTTGCATATGACGTATTATTTAAAAATCATTAATTCCAACTAAATATTTCAATTAGCGCCGAAAGGCGAGGGTTCTTACAGTGAGGTACGCATCCGCCTTCTTCATTAGGTATGCAAAGGAGGAGTTGGATTTCTTCGCCAGTGAGAACTTAAGATCAGTATCTTGCAATCCGTTCATGAAGGTGATGTAGGCTACTTCATCTGAGAGATTGACGACCTGATTGGCTTCATCATTGAATCTCTTGAGGTAAGCCCTCAAGTCTTCATTTTCATTTTGAACAACGCTTTGTAAGTGGACACTCGTCCTCTTCTTTTGCTTGTGGGCCATAAACCTATTGGAGAACTCCTGGGCTAATTTATCAAAGTTGTAGATACTTCCGGCTGGGAGGTTTTTGAGCCACCTCAAAGCTGTTCCAGTCAGGGTCGACTGGAAGTATCTACACCACACGGCGTCATCTTGTAACATCATTTTTTATTCAAAGATGGCCAAATGGTCGTTCGGGTCAGTCTTTCCTGCAAAAGAAGCCATGGAGGGTACCCAAGGCTTTAGGGGCATTGGGGCATTGATGATCGCCCTGCTGAACAGTAGAGGCATTAGTGGGAGCCTACCCGGGACATCATTTCGAGGACTTAAGCGTTCATTTAAGGGGCGACCATCGTTCGGCCCGTTGCCCACAGGGGGGTTGAGCTCTTCATAATCTTCGTATTGCTCATCATTATTTTCATACCCCTCTTCACCATAATCGTGGTTGTCCTCCCCATGGTCTGAGTAAATATGGAAGCATGAGGCCTTTCGAGGTGGCCTTTGGCCTTGTGACCTAGGTTTGGAGGATGCCTCAGAGGTGAGATGCATTAAGTACTGGCTATCTGCCATAAATGGTGTGGAATTCGATCTTGCCAAGTGGCTTTTTTGTTGATTGAGTAGTTTTTTGCTGTTCAACTGAGCTCTTGGATTTACCCTGTGAGGGCCCCCAGGGAGGGCGAGTGTAGAACCTGCCTTATGGGCGAGTTGAGGGTTGATTGGCTTCTTGCCCTCGCGCCTGGACAGGGGGTGACCATGGGAGAGGTCTTTTGGGCGATCGTCCATCACACGGTCCTGGCAACCCTTCAAGATCAACTGTCCTCCCATGGACACCTTAGTGTTTGGGCGACCAGCCATTGTGGGGAGATGGCGACCAGCAGCAACTACCCTTGGGCGAGCAACCGCTACTTGGGCGAACATATGTGCCCCTTTACTTAGTTATTTACGCATGCATTCCATCATCATGGCATGCATGCTTTGTAGAGTAGTCTCAAGATTTTGTTCTGTCACATAGTGACGGGAATGGTCTCCCGAGGAACGGGGCGTCTCACTCGACTGCACAGGCCTTCTAGTAGTCTCATCCTCCACCATAAAACCGCCTCCCTCGAGGGTTGACATAGTGTTTATTGGTTGAGGTTGGGTTGAGAGAGGAGAAGAAATTATGTATTCTCTAGATCGTGTTTTGTATACCATGCAGCCCAGGCTCCCCACAGACGGCGCCAAACTGTTTCCGGGTCCTTTTGGGTCGACTGTGAAGTATCAAGTCTAGTGCGAGGAGCTATGGCTGCAAATATCCACTAAGTGTTTGTTGGACCTGCAAAAGAAAACAAGTGACTGCCTCGGGGGGTTTTTCCGGGAGGGACCCCTCCGACGGTCAAGTCAGATCTCGCAGGTGGGAGATAAAATCTACAGAGAGAGAATATTTTGGGATTTGTGTAAGAGAGAGAAATGTTACCTGAAATAATGAATGCTCGTCTATTTATAGAAGACGTCAGTGGTAGGGTACGTAATTTCCGTACCCTGTCAGATGTCAGTCGGAAATTACCTTCCGCGTTTTCCGTGCTGGGCCTGTCAGTTCTGATTTTCTGGGCCATGCTGATCATGATGACATGTCGGAGGATATTTTTTGGACCCTGGGATGACATTTCTTTATGCCACGTGTAATTACCCCATTGGCTAGCCAAATGGTTGACCCCGTGCCAATCTTGTAAACTTGACCGCCATGTGTCGCCTTGTAATTGGTTGTTTGACTTGTTGACTATTTCAATGATGTGATAATGTGGGGCCCTCAAAAGGGATATTTTGGGTCCCACCAGTTTATATTATTTTTATGTAAAATTACTTATGTGTTATGTTAGCGATTGTTTTGATCCATGTAGATAAAGTAATTTCCTATCTTTTTTATACTTAAAAGAATTTATCGAAGGAAATAGTGTTTAAATACTACCTCATTCACATTATTTTACCAGTTTACCATATTGCTCCATTAATTGGTTATTGTGGCATTTAATTTTGGATATGATAATGATTGGACATGGTGACATGGAAGAACACGTGTCATTATAACAGCGTGTATGATCCACTTTTATATAGGACACATGTCAATATACGTTACATTCATTTTATAGTATGTTCTTTTTTTGAAAATTCTTAATGAGTTCATACTTATTAAAATGTGCCGATTAACATGATATATTGAAATTATTTTTATGGTTTATATGAATTTAAAGTCATTAAATAATGGATTGTTTCCAATAACCTCTAGTAAAACTAAGTTTTTGCTAACTTTAATTAATATTAATGATATAGTTTTAATGGCTAGTGAAAGCAATACCTAAACTTAGACCACTTTTTAAGGTAAATACATCGTATCATGATATGATGCCTATGTATGCAATGACATGAATGCCACATGGCAATACGTACAACAGTTGTCATTTTTCACTTTCATATCTCGTGCGATTCACAAGTATGTTAGTCTATCATGGATTATAAGTGTGTCCTTTTTTAAGTGTCGTTTTAGATGTTCGTGTTTAATTTTGACCATCGATTGTGAAAAACTACTTATATTCAAAATATAAAAATATATGTTGGGTTCGTTTTAAAAGTATTTTCATTATATAAAATTCACAAGTTTTTCAGTTTATGAGAAAATAGTGGTCAAAATTCGACCTCGAGAATAAAAAAACGATACTTAAAACAAAGGGAGTAAAGTACATTAAATTTGAAACCATTATTAATTAAGCATAAAGAGTATACATTGGATTTGAAAGCATTATTAATGAAACATTAAAAAGATAATAAATATTGCATATAATTCTTTGACCCAAATGACGTGACAACCAATGTGGCGCTTATGTGGATGCCACGATGTAGCAGCGTGCATATATATATATGATTTTTTTTTTACTTAAGTAACTATAATTATTTTTTGAATAAAAAAATACTAATAAATATGTAATAAAGTTAACTAATGTTGAGGCATTAATGGGTAACACTTGTACGATGAGTTGTTAGGCTATGTGGCAATCTTTGCTTAAGTGGCGACTTAGGTGTTATCGTCACACTATTTTGGGCCTCTATGTGGTGTCTTGCATGTTGTGCCCACACGAAAAGAAAAAGAGAAATATCTTTACTAATCTATTTGATAAAAACATTATAAATATATGGTATGAAATTATGAATATTTTTTGTGAAATACATTTAATTTTATGTTAGTATAAGTTTTATCTATAGGATGCATGCTAATTCTTAAAAGTGATACTCCCTCCGGTCCACGGAAATCTTGACGTTTGGAGAATAACACAAATATTAAGGAAAACACATTTTAGCACAAAAATTTCAGCTTTACCCTTAAAAAAGCATATGAAGTGTTAAGAGAGAGAAAATAATATTTTTTATGGGTATTTATTGCTTTCCTTGTCTTTGTATTACTTTTGTTACTTTTGTAGCTAGTGGAGAGAGAGTGGTGAAAATAGGCACATGGGGGTGAGAAGGTGGGAGGGTAAAATAGTAAAGGGTTCTCAAATACACTACTATATAAGGAAACGTAAAGATTTCCATTGTCCAAACATAAGAGGAAAGCGTAAAGATTTCCGTGGACCGGATGGAGTATAATTTTATGCCTCCTTCATAATTTACACCTAAATATCGTTTTAAATTGATCTACATCTAAAATAGAATGAATGTACAAATTGATTTATTAATGAACTAACATAATCTGAGCCTACTTCAAAATTTCCAAAAGAAAAAAAAGATAAAGATAACTAATAAACATTTCTCTAGTTAATAATCAGTCTCTTATTGCAATTGGATTTTTGGTAATTAAATAAAATCAATTAGTGATTAGCAAAAAAATTCCACTTTCTAAAGTTATAATTAACAATTTGATCCAAAAATTTATTTCTCAAATGTGCTAGCAAGTACTTTAGTGTTGTAATTTCAACAAATAACTTAAAAGATGTGTTATTTGAAACTTATTATTGGGTTACGTGTCATTTATATTACATAATTATATCTAAAGTGTTATATTAAAAGTCTCAATTAGTTTGATAAGAATGCATTAGAGTGGATGATGAGTGTCCATGTTTCATCCATACACGAATGTTCGTCCATATGACATCTGTACATGAAAAATGACCCTGTTTTTCTTAAAAATTTAATTACAAAATGAATTTAAATGTTTGGAATATGTTTTCGTCACTAAGATTCAAGTGTGATTTATTACTAAAATAATACAAATATGAATATCTTAAATGTCTTATCCAATTAGTTTCTACCAATTTAAATATTTTCAAAACTAATCTAATCAACTAAAATTTATAATTTTTAGATTTATTTAACTAAAGATACTTATTTTTACGTGGTTTGAAATAATATGAACATAAATCAAATAAATAGTAATAATGATCTTGTGACACTTGGGTTTATCAGTTAAGCTATGTGGCCAAGTTGTGCACATGTGGCATTTTCACATAAAAATTTTCTCTTATGTGGTATCCTAGATGCATGTCATCACCACACGGAAATGACCCCAAGTTTTATAGGACATATATATTTTATTTTGAAACTGTTTTCAAATCCAATCCATTGAAGTAGGATTTAATAACTTTTTGACTTATGTAACTAAAGTTATTTTATTTTGTAATATAAAAATATGCTAATAATAAATATGTAATAAACCCAACTAATGATGAGGCATTAATGAGTGACACTTGGATGGTGAGTTGTTAGGCTATGTGGCAAGCTTTGCTTACGTGGCGCTTAAATGTCATCGTCACACGAATTTATACCTCCTAAGTGGCGTCCTACGCGTCGTGCCCACACAAATTGGACTTACTTTTATACTTATACCGATGTGGCGCTTATGTGTTATGTTCACTCAAACATATCTCTCCCATGTGGCGTCCTACACGAATTTGGGCGCTTGCGTGGCATCCAACGGGTCGTCCTCACACGAAAAGAACCCAACTTTATAGGAGATAGTACATATGTATCTCATTTTGAAGTATTTTTCGAATCTGATCCAATAGAGTAAGAATTATAATTTTTAAAGTTGCGTAACAAAAATTATTTTATTTTATAATTTGAACAATGTTATAATAATTATATTATGTTGTATTTATGAAGTCAGTAATGATCACGCATTAATGATTGACCCACTTGGATAGTCTCTTAGGTGGCGGCATACGTGTCATCACCACATGAATTTGGCCACTTCGTGGCATCCCACGTGTCGTCCTCACATGAATATAGGTGCTTGCATGGCACCTCACGTGGCTACACGAAATGGACTCACTTATATATATATATATATATATATATATATATATATATATATATATATATATATATATATATATATATATATATATATATATATATATATATGAGACATTCCCGTGCGTTGCATGGTTTTCTTTTAAAAAAATTATGTTCATTTAAAATTCTTTATTTTCGAAATTCCTTCAATTAGATAAGTAGCATACGATATCACATTTTTCTGCTTTCATGTCTAGAGTTATTTTTTTAGACTAATAAGAAATATACATTTTATTTGGATAGTATAATATACACCATTTACACACACACAAAAAAAAAGAAAAACCACTATATGGAATCAAAATTTTACTACTAAAAGTTGTTAATAAGTATTGGGCAATGTATGATTTCCAAAAAAGAATAGGGATTGACAACTTCTCCTTCTTTTTCACTTTGATTCTTAATTAAAAGCGATATTATATTGATGGCCACTTGGTCTATGCGATCACTCACAGATATAGTCAAATACACTCATATACACATGAAACATAATACTCAATAAAATTCAAAAAAAAATACACTTATGTATCAAACCCCTAATACACCACTGATCATCAACACTATATGTTTGATAAAATTTCCGTGAACCAATGAGACCCTGTTATCTTCAACGGAATGGTGCGGGACGGTGAAGAACGAAACGGAACAGAACGGCGCGGCGCGGTTAATTCAAAAAAAGGTGAGACAAAATGAAGTACAAAATGCGAAACGGAACGGAACGGAATGCAGCATAGAAACGAAGAAAAGAACAGGGCCTGAGAGTATGCTCCTATTTACTGCTGCTCAAGTATATATGTAAATCGATCCTCAAATATTTATTCTCAAATGTTTAATTTATTATTTCATTGTATGAAATTATTTCAGCTTAGTTCATAATATTATCATCTTATTACTATTCATCTGATAATTCGACCTCCAGATAAATCTGGCTACTCCATTTTTATCATACTATTAAACTATTTATTTCTTGTATTTGAAATAGTTTTTTAGTGTTGTTTGTTTTCATTGCGATTATTCAAACTATAATAATATTTGTTTATTTGGCTACACCATATTTGTTTATTCAAACTATGATAATATAGTTTTGTAGTGTTGAGGAGTCGGCAAAAACGCTAGGAAGCAACCCAAGCGGATAAGTTAAGATTCATTCAATAAATGCATTAGTTAATTAGTACATTAAGATTCAATTTTTATAATTTCAACGGAGAGGGATACATGGCAAAATCCTTCTATTTTTTTAATCATTAATTAATAAATACATGAATTGTTACGTAGCAAAATGCTTACTTGGCAAGTTCTACGTGTCATTATATCAAGTAACAACATTCACTTATGTAATTACAGTCAGTTACATTCCCGTGCGATACACGGTTTGATACAAAAATCCTCTTCTACGGACCTCACGCTCAATTAATATCGTACAAACTTACAACATTGTATCAATTGCGAATATAATACCAAAATATACAATTCTCATTTTTTGGTTAATCATGATATAAACCTGGTTTCTATAGCCAAACCTTTATTATTTTTGTTCCAATTTACCCCTGTATCTAGTGTCCAATATCTAATCCAAAAGACCACCACCACTAATACTACTTTTTGCTGCAGTTTACTCCAAATATCCAGTCAAAAGAATCATAGCTTAAGTATCAAATGGATGCAATAAAATTATGTTTTATGTTAACAACTATGTATACCCATCATTGAAAGTTAATACATATATTACCATCAGAACAAATAATGCAAAAATTGAAATAGTAACGATGTACCACTAGTAAAAGAGGTCATAGGCGTCGCCTAATAGGCGTCGGTTAATAGGCGTCGGTTCTTTGGTACCACCGACGCCTATGATGGTGTGGTGGCGTTTTTGTAATTAAATAAGTGCTGAACTTTTGGCGCGGTTCTTATAACCACCGACGCCTAAAGCCGAGAAAATGAAAAAAAAAAACCGAAAAGTTTTAGGCGTCTGTTTACCCTTCACAACCGACGCCTATACCTAGAATAAAAAAAATTAATTAAAACAAATCTACTCAACCGACGCATCCAAGGAATATAATATCGCGATTCATTTTTTTTTTTTTTTTTTGTTTGTTCATATCGCAATTCATCTAGTTCTTCGACCCCTCTCCAACTGCCTTCTCTTCACTCCTCTTACCTATACCCTACCTTCGTTCGCTTCTCACGGCACAAAACCACCAAAACCAGCGCTCGATCATCCACCACACAGCCACAGCTGGACCACTGCCACAAAACCACCAGCCAGAAACCCACAACCCAATTCTCACGGCACGCCCAATTCTCAACGCACGCACACACGCCCCAATTCGACCAAACTGTTAACAAAAGGCGAAATTGATCTGGGAATCTCTTTCCTCACACGCACTCTATCTACCATATACGCCCCAATTCTGAAATTAGGTGTTGCTCACGGCGCGAAATTGGGGGTTTCATCGATTAAATTAGAGGTACGTGGTTCCTCTGTATAATTTTAATTTTTCCAATTCTTGTGTTATTTTTGGTTTGAAATTAATTTCCTATTTCTTACAATTCGTGAGAAAGTTATTGCTGTCAAATATCGAATTGTGTATGTGTCTGACTGAATTTGTGCGAAATTGTTTTTGGATTATAGTAATTTGACTGAATTGTGTATGTGTCTGATAGTTTTAAAAGTGACAGATAATAGTGGGTTATTTGAATGTGATTATAATTTTGGAATTAGGTTTACCAAATTGATTTCATTCTATAAGGTGGTAAATTAAGTACTTAGGAGGTGGACTATGAATCTTGTTGAAGAATACAAGTCTTTGCTACAATTATGTTTTAGTATATATTTTGAGGAGTTATACTTTTTCTCTATTCTGTGTGTTCTGTTTTCCTGAGATTGGATTTGAAAACGAAGGGGTTTAATATGACAAAGTACTCACTTGTCACAGAAAAAAGAAAAAGATTAGGTTTGATTCCTTAATTATCAACAACAAACCAACCTAGATGAGTCCCGTTGTGCTGTAGGCAACGTCTGGGAAGGTCAATGTACGCAACCATACCACTGATGGTTCCTGTCAGATAAGTTGTTTTTGTTAAACCTACAAACAAAATTTGGTACCAAAGAATATAAAGGCTTAGGTTTGGCTCAAATTTTCTTGTTTGAAGTTTGACAGTGTGCCCCATGTCCCTGCGATAACATATATACGCTGTGCACTTGTATATAAAGTATTATTACAGCGTTGTTCGACAAGAGCTGCCTACTCCCAACCTACCAGTATACTCACTGCCTTTTATAGCCTAATATTAGCTATTCCTTTGATTAATTATATTTCCAGTTCGTCTTTTGGCCAGTATTTGGACCTTTTTCGTTTTTCTGTTTGACTCTTTCTCGATGGGAGATATTTCCCTTGAATTAGTTCTGAATTTGTTGACTTCTTTACGGTGAATTTATGCCGCGGCTTCTAGTATTGGGCGATGTTCCACAATAGGTGTCGACATCACTTCCTCGAAATCGGTGGAGTTGCATGGCTATTTGCTGTATTTAGGCCTCTGAATTTAAAGTACATTGACTTCTTTTCTTGACCTATTGATTTATCATTTTTTTTGTAAAGAATAAAACCTCTTTACCCTTTCATAGCTTGGTCGCTCTGCTCTGATGTTGATGACTTTTATTCTGGATGGATGAGATGTGAGTGGCAATTATTCTATCAAAAGTTTTGTTTGGGACAGATCAAAATAGACGAATCTAATGAATATGAGTTTTTTGGGGGCTTCATGAGCTATGAAGGGCTGTGATTTGTTAGGTTGGAGAAGATGAATATTTTATAAAGACTTCTTAGGCTTTTGATGGTCCTTAATTATATTTTCTGTTTCTTGTTGTCTGGTGTTACACAATTTTTTGGTGGCTCAGAGTCTTGTGTCATGAGGGCGATGAAGGCTGTCTAAATTGGGCTAAGCATAGTTGACCAACTTGATAGAGGATGGATTGTGGATCACATAATAAACAACGAAAACCTAAATATTCGCTGACGCTATAACTTATAAATCGGTGTAATGTAATGTGTATTTTCCCAGCCAAAACATATACCCTTCTCTATTTAGTAGAGAATTGTAGGATACTCTGGCACCTGTCCCACTTACCTCAAAATAGTCATATGCCCCTTGTTAGAAGTGATGACATGTAGGGTTGTTGCTCGTTTTTAAATATTTTTTTTATGCAATGAGTACATTTAAGTGTTCAGCTAATTTTCAGGTTTCCTTTAATTCTTCCTTAGCATGACATGCACACATCAGTCATCCTTTGTGGCAAGTATTTGCATTGTGTCTGTTTCTGAAGATTAAGTTGATAAAGCATCCTTTGTGGCCCGTCTGCAAGTGGAAAGGGTCTTTTTTTTTTTCTTTCATGACGGGAAAACTATTCTTCATTTCCTTCTTGCCTCTAGTACAAGTTACCTATGAATGAACGACTTTTGACGTTGGTTTTTCTTCCCAAAGGACTTTCCGTTGCATTGTCATTTCTTTTTTTTTGGTAAAATGTGAGCATATATTACCAAATCAGTAGTGAGTAGGTCCGGTCCATACATAAAAAAAACAGAGAAACATAAGAGCTAGCTAAGCATTCCATGTAATCTGTAAACTACAAAAAACATTATGACTGTAAGTATAAAACCTATACATCAAATCAACTATCTATTTTTCTATATAAACTCAGGTTGGATCCCCACATGAGCACACCACCTTCTTTTTTTCTGTGTATTTGATTCTCTCCACCTTACTGAGCTGCACTCTCAATTCATAACGAACGCGAGCTGTGACATTAGCAGCCTCATGAGCCACTTTCCTAAAAATGACATGATTTCTAGTCACCCATATATGATAAATGCAAGTTGTTACAGCAGCCTTGCATATAGATCTATAACAGAATTGCCTATGACAAGCTTGAGGCCCCAACTGATGACACCATTCCAATCTGCTGGAGGAGTTTTTAACTGAACAAAATCACCAATCTGCTGCCAAACTAATCTTGCAAACGAGTATGAGAAAAATAAATATTCATGAGTCTTTGCATTATTACCACACAACACACACAAATCATCCATAGTTCCCCCTCGAGCAATTAACCTGTCCTTAGTCAGTAATCTCTTCTGCATCACCAACCATGTTGTAAATGAATGCTTTGGGTAACTGAGCAAATTTGACCAGCTTGTCTAAATGGGTTTTAATGAACTTAAATAGTAAGACATTAGAGCCGCACAACTCAGAATTCAGAGATATTGAATAGAACCTAGTTTCTAGTTCTTAAAGTGATAAGAGTGAATTTATTTTCTGCTGTAAATTTCAGAATGCAGTCCATCAATTTTATCTCATTTAGACTTGATTTTTGTATATTAATTTAGTGTGATTCAATGATTAATAAGTATAATATGTGTGCAACAAATGTCATTCAGTTTGGTTGAGTATTTGTGAGCCGAAACGATGATTTTGCCAACTTTTCATGCTGAATTTTGCTGTTGTATGTATTCAGACCTGAGAATTGAATATTTAGCACTGAATTGTTCGTACTATAATGTTGTAATCTCTATTAAATGGGAGCACACGTGTAGCATCAACAATCTAGATCAGTTTAGACTTGTTTCCTTGCCCTTTGGACTTGTTTTCTTGCCCTTTGGACTTGTTTACTAGTGTACTGTTTAGGTATGTTCATTCAATCTTTACATGATGGATTTGTATAAGAACTGAATTCTGAATTTCTGTTTGTTTTCAGACTTGTTGCTGCTGTGGGAGGACTTTGTGACACAAGCGAGATCTTGTTAGTGTTTGGTGCCGCTAAATTCTTTTTCCTTTCTCTCTCTTTCCTCCCTACCTTCTTCTTTTCCTTAACTTTATCATTTATTATGTAGCTATATTTAAATTTTGATTGGGGTATTGTGTATGTTTGTGGCGGTTACTGTGATCGCGGGTTGGTGTTGACCCTATGGATTGTGGTGTTGGATATCAAGGAGTGTTATATATGTTGTTTAGTTGAATTTTTATATGCATCATGAGCCTAGTTACTTATTCAGGATTTCGTCATTAGGAAAATATGTATTGAACTTGCATATGTGAGTCAAAGTATATTTTCTTGAAAGTTTGATGCATGTGAATTCTTGAATTTTTTTCTTATCTTCAAATGTAAGACATGGATCGTGAAACATGGATGTACAATTTAAAGCATGCCAATGACGAATATGTGAGAGGGGTTAACGAGTTTATTAGATGTGCGGTGGAACACCAGAAGAAGAAGGTGGCAGTGGGAAAAGATGAAAGGATATTGTGCCCGTGCAAAAAATATCGTAATTTTAAATTGTATCCTAGCGTCGAGACAGTGCGGGAACATATATTTTATAAAGGCTTTAAGAAGGGTTATACGAAGTGGATTTGGCATGGTGAGGGAGTAGACTCAAAGATGTTTGATAGTAGGAAACGTGAAAGAGAGGGAGAGAATATGGTCATCAATGACGACGATGATGTGGACATCGATAGGGTAGAGGAGATGATACAAGATGTGCAAGATCATTTCGTGGAACAACCATCTGATATATTTGACAGCTTGGTTAGCGATTCTAAGAAAATTCTTTATCCCGGGTGCAGTAATGAGTTCACAAGGTTGTCAACAACTTTGAAATTGTGTAAGTTGAAGGCACAGAAGGGGTGGAGTGACAAGAGTTTCACAGAACTATTGAAACTTCTACGTGACGTACTCCTTGATAAAAACGAGCTTCCTACTACAACCTACGAGGCGAAGAAGATCTTGTGTCCTATGAGTATGGAGGTAAAGAAGATACATGCTTGCCCAATGACTGTGTATTATTTCAAAATGAATATGAAGGTCTCTACATACATGTCCTAAGTGTGGAGCATCTCGGTACAAGCGAGAGGGTGATTTTTGTGAGGACGATAAGAAAAGGCCTCCAACCAAGGTGGTGTGGTATTTACCCATAGTGCAAAGATTCAAACGCCTGTTTGCAAATGCCAAATATGCGAAACACTTGAGGTGGCATGCTGAAGGGAGAAAATCAGATGATACGATGCTTAGACACCCGGCTGACTCTCCACAGTGGAGAAATATTGATAGAAAGTGTCCTGATTTCGGTGGAAAAGTGAGGAATCCAAGGCTTGCACTTTGTACGGGTGGAATGAACCCATATGGCACTTTGAAAATTAGAATTTTATCGGTTGCGTGGAAAAAGTTGTTTAACTTTATAGTTCAACAATATGTTAATAATTAATGTGTCATATTAATAAACTCAAGTAATAATGGTTGCATTTATTAATTGATGACACATGTATGATCTCCTTACATTGCGACAGGTGTCAACTCCACACGAATGAGGCCGCTTGTGTGGCATGTCACATGTCATTCTCAACAACATAGTCCGCTTAGTTGGAGTCACACGTGTCGTGCCCACTCGTATATGACTCAACTTTATATTATATATATATATATATATATATATATATATATATATATATATATATATATATATATATATATGATACTCCCTCCGTTTCACCAAGATGTTTACCCTTCATTTTTTAAGGTCAAAGTTCACAAACTTTGACCATGAACTGGTGAAAAAATACAAAGAATTATAATGTAAAAATGTTGTTGGTTAGATTCATTTTAAAGAATACTTTTGAAAACTTATAATTTTATAATTTATATATGCATGTAATTACAATTATGTACGGTCAAAGTGGTGCAATTATATATATATAATGTTAACGAGTTATCCGGGTAACTTATTAACAAGGATAATTTCGTCTTTTAAATATTTAATTTTGATAATGATTTGAAGATGAAAATCCTAGGAGATACACTTGCCTTTTCATTCCACTGTTAACGCTAGTTATCCCCACCCCCTTTAATGTTGCCTCAACACTTTTACAGAGAGGGAGACGTTGAGGAAGAACAAGCAATAGCAACCCACTTGTTGTCTACCATCTCCATTTATCAAAACTCCATTTAATGAAGCCATTTACCCCGATACTACCACCTCGATCCCAAGCACCACCACAACCGTTCCCTCACCGCGCACACTTGCCTCAACCTCCCCTCTCTCTCTCTCTCTCTCTCTCTCTCCATTGTCAATTTTGGTGGAGTTGTATTGGGCGGGGCTGGAACAATTTTTGGACTGAAATCTCATTGGTATTAGTTATGGTCCTGTGGGTGGTGGGCGGTGGTTGATGGTGGTGGATGGAGCCATGGAGTTATAAACTATTTTTGGGAAATGCGTGATTGGTTTTGATAGTTTCTTTATTCAAATGATGCAATTAATGAAGTAATTTGATTCTCATTTATTACCTCAAAAGTTATCAAAATAAATCACTATCTATTTCTATTTTGTTATTTTAACAAGTTACCCGAGTAACTCGATAACGGGACCGAACTCACATAGAAAACCTCACACTCATATCAATGCGTAAAATAATAGGAGTACCATGCATCAAGACAAATAAAGCAGAGTACCATGTAGGAATAGAAAAGCTTGGTGGAATTATTAAGGAGCAGTGGATTTTTTTGGCAAAGATGGGTTTTTTGGAGCTAGGGGTCCCAAGTTTGACAACTCATCAGCAGGCAGTTTGGGGCTTATCTTGTTGAAGGCGCTCATTAACTTGAATACCTGGTCTAAGGGGTTGGGCGCTGCAACACTCATATTGATGAGCGACATTGATATTAAAAGAACCATCATCAAAGAGACCACCGTCAACGATGTTTTAGCAACACCCATCTTATCAATTATTATTATTTGCAGCTATGCGTAATTGTGTATGTGTATGTGTATGTGATAAGAGTCCACTATTTATAGATCAGTAACCGAAATTCAATGTTCTCTTGAAAGTTTCATGACAAATACTATGTAACTTGAATCCGCCTGTCAATTTTGTCTTCAATAATCTTATTTTCTCTTTTTTTCGTTAGTGCTAGCTACGTGCTAGATTTGTTTAAGGAGAAGGGGAAAACACAGGAATTGGTTAGTTTTAAGGTGCCATTTATTTTTCAGGGCCGGACTCATCTGAATTGAACTGAGCTAAATTCAAAATCATTGAACTGAAATGAACAAAACTGAACTGAATTGTACACCAATGAACTGAATTGAACATCACTTGATATGTGAGACAAAAAGTATGTTTCTCAACTGAGCAACACTAAACTGAACTGAACTTCAAATCATTGATCTGACACGGGTCACCCCTAAACTGAAGTGAACTGAATTGACTGTGTAAGTTCTAAAGAACACAACCTCAGTTTTCAAATGAGTTTTTGTGATAATCTATATTTGTGTTTACTTTTAATTTGTTGTCGGAATATTGTGAGATTATAAATATATTTGATGCGCGGCCGGACTCAAGCAGAGGAGGACAATCCTCTCTACAAAGAAAAATAGAAGAGTTTTATTCTCCCTACATTAATAAAGATTTAAACCTTTAACCACTAGTTTATTTGTAAGAATGTAATACTTATTAGTTGTGCTCTCACGTCATCCTTAAAATTATGAAAATATATGATGAGGAGCTGGCTGTATTATTTTTTGATAGCTGTCCCTCGTTTCGTTTTGGGAGGAGCCGAAGAAAATTTCCTGCAGTAGCACTTTTGGTGCTCTTCACGACTCCTCGTTTTTGCAACAATCTTAGGATAATCAAATTTGAGTAGGAGTATATATTAAGAGTCTGTCTGTCAGTGTCATACTGTCATTCTTACTCGTTCATTAGCCCAAAGTTGTTATAGGCCCATACAAAGACTAAAATGGACGTTTGGCAAATTCCAATATTATATACTCCTACGTTTTAGATTGATCGGATCCCCGGCCCTGACCCTGAGCTGTGATGATTAAATCAATATGTGCAAGGGTTAGAGTGTTGGAACATTTTTAGGGTAAGGGGGTTTTATGTGAAGTTAATGGCGGTTAGCAATTGGAAAAGTTGCTGATTTGGATAATATAGTTATCCAATAATCGGTTATGATGTTTATCATTAAATAATTAACTTCCATTAACCACCCATACACTATGTCTATACATAGTGCACGTTTTGGTAGATAAAATACAAGGAGAAATAATCGATTCTCCTTGGCTGGCTTCTTGGCTAGAAAAAGAAGAAAGATCATCTTCTTTGTTGGTAGTTCATGATACATGATAGAGATTTGATCTCTTTCATGATGACATACCATGGACATTATAAATGATGGTTTATCATCTTGTTTAAGACAAATATCAACAACATAAACATATTAGTGGAGTATAATTGTAGGGCGAACAATATACTCTGTGACTTCTTTGTATCCCGAAAGTTGTTTCGTGTAACCCGGTCGTTCCTAGAGGGTCGAAACTAAACTTTCAGGAAAGTGTACTTGTACATGCCTAGAAGCCATATCCAAGTTCCTCTAGTTTATTGATATCCAATAATTTTGTACTAACATAGAGAAAGGGAAAGGGATGTACTTCTTGTTCATAAGACCCGACCCGAAGCAACCACCCATGGTGGGATATTAGTCCGATTCGTATTAACCAGGTACTACAAAAGCAACCATTTCAAAGACCGGGTTTTAGATCATCCCTACTCGAATTACACAAGCCCAAATGAGACTATCCTTTGCCCTGATTCCTACCAAAGCATGTACGTACTCCCTCCCAAATTCTATGTGGGCTTTCCCAAAAGGAGGTTCTTCGGGTTGGTGCAATCTTTGCTTCGGCCTTAATTCGAGCTATCATGTTCCTAGAAAAGCACTCGGAGCTCCTTTGCCATGATAAGTAGGTTGTGGCCACTCAGACGTTATTGGAGATTAAGGTGGTGGAAAATGGCACATTTGGTAAGCTTATGGACTTTGCCATTAGCCAAGGTGCATCAATCAACCAATATAACTTATAAGACACCAAGGTGTGTCAAATATGCTCTCATCATTGAGCTTTTAAACTCTATGGTCGTTTCGAGGCACTTCAGCGCGCCAGAAATGCCCCAAATGGTTTTCGGGTCACAAGCAATGGTGCATCAAGGAGTAACCGAGTAAGAGATAAGTAACAGCATGTACAAGGTGACTCTGGAGTCTGGACTAACCAAAATCTTATCGTATGTGACAGCAGACAACTTATCCACTCTCAATACATCAATCAAGAAATCATTGTAGCTTAGCTTGCAAATTCATTATTTTATCAATCTTCTTTTTTTTATTTTTTATTTGGAAAGGGAATTCATTATCACAAGTAATTTGGAGTTTCAAAATCTCTTTTCCAGTGTTTTATAAACATATCATTTTAACAAAATTGTGGCTTGCTAAATTTAACACAAGTTACAGTTTGCAACGAACTAACATTGCACAAATTTGTTGGAAAAGTTGCAGGCAAACCCTATTAAATTTCAGTTCACATTAACATAACACCCCTGCTTTATACAACGCCATTGTTGAACATCATCAACTCGATCTATAGTATGAGAATCGAAGAGTTGAATCAGATCCACTAGCATTGATCGACTAGTTAACACCACTGTCATTAACTCATTATCAGCAAAATACTGTAGTTCATTTGCATCACATAAGTCGCAACTGGCATACATCCATATACTAGAAATCAGGACAAGCTCTATATCATTACATCTCTAAAGCTCTTCTCTCTCTTTTTTGTTGGAAATGAAAAGAAATGTTGTAATACTAATAACCATGTAACACAAACTTCTTCTACACTATATTTGTTAGTTGAGATTTTTCAACTATATACTTACTGAACTACCTATAATTAAGACTACTATACCCTTAACATACCATTCCCAGTGCGGCCCAAATGAGTTACAACAGCCCAACACATAAACAAATTATAAGTACTCCTAATACAAGCGTTGCATCCTACTTGCCATCAGCCCATGGCCCATCATTCCACTAGAAGAAGTGCAAGGCTTATCCACCAGCGCCTTCAAAGCTCTCCTCAGCAGTCCCTCCGGCCCACCAACACCATTACTTCCGCTACCACCACCGACACCTCGGACCCACACGACCGTCTTCGTCCGCCCGCCAACCGTAGCCATCTCAGCCCTCACAACCTTCCCCTTCACTGACCTTAATGCCCTTGTCAAGTCCACAATAAGCTCTGGCCTATCCTCACAGCACAAGGTAGCAACAAGGAGAGTAGCGTCATTTTCGGTCCGACAGAGCTTAACCTCGTCTGTGTCCCCGGGAAGTATACAGGGCTTGCACCTGTCACCATCATAACGATCTGACGGTTGATGATCAACTGTCAATTCTGTGGTGGCCCTTTTCAGCTCCTTCACACGCCGGACCACCTCTCCTAACACTGAGGCCTTGTCTGTCTGTACATTTTAACGTAACATTTATATTATTCCCAAATTGTTAGATTATCAATATAGAATTACTAAATTTTATTTATAAATAAAATATAAACAACTTTGTTTCTTTCTTTCAAATACGAAAATAGTATATTGTGCTAAATGGCCATAGAGCTTTCACTATCGTACCATATCTATTGTAAAGTAACAATTGATGTGTGAGGGAAGCAATATGGATTGTTTCTTTGGCTCCTGGTTAATTATATTTAGTTTGTCTTTAACCTTGCCAACAACTTTTTCTTCGTATGAGAATAATAACATGATCGAAACGAACAAAAATAGCTAAATCCATGACAAATCTTTTTAGGGGAAATTAATAAGATATGCAATTCTGCACTTTTGGTCACATATTTCACATGTAGTAGTATTATCCATGCTAGTACACAACACAAACTAAATACTTAATTAATTGAAAAAGGGTTTACATTTCCTCTGCACGCCCGATGAATCTTGTCCTCGGCTCTTATGGAGGAGGACAGTCAGAAGATGTGCGGCACAACCAGAATAGTAGTATAGGCGGTACTCCTATGTTTTAATTTATACTTAATAATTCCGGAAACTAATGATAATGCGACTATTAATTCCAAAGAACTACAGTTTTTAGTTGGTGATGAAAGTTAAGATAATTATAAGGAAATACTGAGTACTTACTTTGATGAGGTTAGGAAGGAGAGTACGAAGAGTGGCAAGGTGACCATTGATACGTTTTCGACGTCGTCTCTCAGCTTCCTTATGGCTCTTGCATGCTGCTAAGGCTTTCTCCTCCGGAGATAAAGCTGCGTTTGAAGAGCTAAACAGCAAAGCAGGTGGTATGCTTGAAGTTGCAGCATTAGCCATAATGGTGTTATTTGAAGTAATGTTTCCTGGCCTTTGCAAAAAGGCACTGTTTGGATAATTCATTGAAGCTGATGTTCCTAGTTCATAAAAACTTGCCATGCTATTCACCGACATTTTTGCCTACAAATAACAATGGAAATTAGAGAATGAGAAAAGAATCAAAGATATACAATGAACATAATAATGGTATATATCTGATGCATTAATTTATGGCAGGGGATATGATATAAAGGAGACATTTAAAGAGAGAGAATTTAATGTGTGAATATGATCTACAGAATGATTTTGTGTTGTTGCTAAGAATAACTACCTATTCTTTTTTCCTTTACCAGAATCTCAAGATCTGATCTTTGTTTTGGGTTGGTAGTTACTTGTATGCCAAAGTAGTGCAGAAGAGTCAAATATGCAAGAATGCTCTTCTTCAAAGTAAAGGGTATGCCCTGATAGTTGTTTGTAGGAATGTCCCAAGATAAAAATAATGTTGGGTACTTAAATAGACTACGAAAAGGAAGTCGATTTATTTATTTGCTTTTCAATTCCTTCCATCTTTTTCACCTTTTCTAACCAATGAACGACCCACCTACACAGCCAATGACCAAAGGAAGATTGTAAGTTTTGTCACCACTCAAAATGGTGTAATGAAGGGGTATGGTTGACTGGTAAGTAATAGGGTAATTAGGAAATTAACATTGTAAATATTTCTAACCCTAGTTCCTTTAGTATAAATATATGTCAGGGCACTCATATTGGGTGAGCCATGCAGTCTATTATCTGTACATGGTATCAAAGCGGGTTTTATCCTACCTTTATGTTATCCTTATTGGCCCACGCGCGTGTGACTGACCCATAGTAGGCTTTATTTGGTCCACGCTTCCCCCCATGATGGGTCTTTGCGTGACAATATAGTGACAATATGAATGTGGTGTCCTGTAAGTGGGTTTATAAAACAAAATTTAATTCTAATGGGACGATTGAGCGGCATAAAGCAAGGTTAGTTGCCAGAGGGATTCATCAAGTTGTCGGTGTAGATTTTCATGAGACGTTTAGTCTTGTTGTCAAACCTACTACTGTTCGTCTTATATTATCCATTGCTATTTCTTGTGGTTGGACTATCCGTCAGTTAGATGTTAAAAATGCTTTTTTGCATGGGTACTTGAATGAGGAGGTTTACATGTCTCAACCTCCTGGCTTTGTTCATCCTCAGTACCCCAACCGTGTCTGTAAGCTTAAACGCTCCATCTATGGCTTAAAACAAGCACCCCAGCATGGTATCATCGTTTTAGCACTTCTCGTGCAATTGGGTTTTACATGCAGCAAATCTGGGACTTTTATTGTTATTCTCTTGCTGTATGTTGATGATATCATTCTGACTAGCAATTCACCCAAGCTTTTGTCCTCTCTCATAGAACGTTTAGGGTCGCAATTTGCTATGAAAGACTTGGGTGACCTTCAATATTTTCTAGGGGTTCAGGCGGTACGAACATCTCAAGGTCTATTTTTGTCCCAGCATAAATATGTCACAGACCTACTACATAAATTTTACCTTCATACAGTAAAATCTGTTCGTACCCCAGTTGTTTCTAGGAGCACATTATCTCTGTCGGATGGTGAGTTGCTTGCAGACCCTACTGAATATAGGAGCATGGTCGGGGCATTACAGTACTTGACTATAACACGACCAGATATTGCTTATGCTGTTAATTTGGTTTTACAATTTATGCATGCTCCCGCCACTGCTCACTTACATGCTGCCAAGCGTATTTTCAGGTATCTTGCAGGGACGATTGATCACGGTCCCATCTTATACCCCAGCAAAACTCCTTCTGTTCTTGTAGCTTATTCTGATGCCGACTGGGCCGGATGTCCCGACAGTAGTTGATCGACCACTGGTTATGCAGTGTTTTCTGGGCTCTAACCTGATTTCCTGGCGTAGTAAGAAGCAACCCACGATATTCAAATCCTCTACAGAAGCTGAGTGTCGTTCTGTTGCTTATTCTGTTGCTGAAACTTTGTTTGTCCGCCATTTGCTTACAGAAATTGGGCTCTTTATTCGACAACCTACCACTGTCTTTTGTGATAATATTAGTGCTACTTACATGTCTATTAACCCAGTGCTTCGTGATCGTAGCAAACACATCGATGTGGATTATCACTTTGTTCGGGAACAGGTCGCCAATGGGTCGTTAGTTGTTCGATATGTACCAACTAAGGTTCAGCTTGCGGATATCTTTACCAAAGGGTTGTCTTCACAACAATTCTTGTATTTAAAAGACAAACTGTCAGTGTGTTCTCCCCCAACAGTTTGAGGGGGTGTAATAGGGTAATTAGGAAATTAACATTGTAAATATTCCTAACCCTAGTTCCTTTGGTATAAATATACGTCAGGGCACCCATATTGGATGAGCCATTCAGTCTATTATCTGTACAGTAGGGACTCATCTATTCTTAACCAAGGTCGAGGATTCGAATCTCGCTTTGAGCATGGAACAACCTTAAATTTCTTGGCCAGTTATCCCACCTTTTGAATTGCCTACAAGCCAGCGTCGGTGGTGTGAACAAGAAAACAATGGTGTAGTAGTGGAAAAGTTGCTCCATGTTCAACATAGTAGTGAAAAAGTTTAGATAGATGTTGTATCACAAAAACTTACATAAAACCGTTTTTTTTGTAACTTTCTATCAAACGAGTGTCACTTTTTAGTGAAACAATGATTGTTCATAATAAGTGAACCCTACATTTATAAATAGTAGCCTCACTAAATTGTGAGTTAGTTTCACACAACACTTTTTTTGTCTTTTTCTCATCATGCTTCACACGAGATGGTATAATTTTGATTATTTTCACTTTTTAGATGATATGGGAATTTCTTCATGATCCTTCTTCCAACTATGGGTACAAACCTGCCTAACACCCTCAAAGAGACACATTAACCTTAGATATTTTTAATACAGTAATTAATATTTTGTTAGGTGTTTTCCAAATCCTCGAACCCTTTATGCAACTTTTTTACATCCAGCAAATTTGAGAACATGTTTATCCCAAAAAACATGTAGGCCTGGAGAAAAGGTGCAAAAAAATCTTCTTTTTTGGTTAGTGTGACTGGAATACAAAGGGGTGATTACAAAGGGTGAGAAACAGAGAAGTTTTGCAAGAGAGGAAATAGAAAGGTGAAAAGAGCAAAGAAGGCAAGTGGAATATTCCTGCAACCAATGCTGTTGGGATGTGCTGTGATAATGCCGGTACTAAGAAAGTAAAAACAGAGTGGGCAATCATTTTCCATTACAGGCCAGCAAGTAATATTGTAAGTATTTTTTTAACCAGAGCCATACACCACACAAAATCACTGTCCCTGGCTGTCAAAATTGATTCACTGCACCACAGTACGTTTTTTGACTCCAAAAATAAGTGTCACAGTAAAATACAGTTTACAGTAAATAACTAAAGCCATAACACAAAAGTACCAACAAACTAGGGTCCTAATTTTGCTTAACAACCTGGTTGGTCTATCTCCTCCTGTCCTTTTGCAGAATTTAACCTTTCCATTTTTTTACTTCCTATCCAAAACCAGGAAGATTTGTAGCTTTACTCTTTGTCTGCTTAAAAAGGGTAATTTGTTGGAAGCAAGGACTGAGGTCTGAGGATTGAAAGAAAGTCATTTTGCATAATTTTAACTACAAGTTTCCAGAACTCAAAATCACAAAGGAAGATATTTTGAAGGATTTATGCTACTCCAAAATCAATGGGTGGTGCCTGTTTTTCCTAATGTTATTATTCTAACGACTAATCGTGATTCTAGAGACATCACTAAATCAACCAAGCCTACCCATAACCTAATTATTGTATTGGCGTGTTTTTTTAATTTTCTCGCTGAACTGAAGTAAACTTACATGAATCAATCGACAATTTTAATGTTTTATGTAAGCAGAAAATATTATGTCATACTTTTGAACAAAACTGAAATCAGACACACCACAAAAGAGGAAAAGGCACACACACTTTTGAGTACAAGAGAGCATTTAAAGTTGAACTCATGATTCATTCGAGCTTAATTTCTTATAGAATATATATAACTATAGAAGTTTGTTCTCTTGTAAAACTTGAGGTTCCATACCCTTCTAGCTAGGTTTAACAAACAATGCCTAAAGTGAGATTTGTGTACCAAATGTGATATCATAAGATATCTTGGAACCCCACAATTGACCCAACGCAGCAAAAGAAAACCAAAAAAAAAACCACATTATAGCCCTATTATTTCAAAGAACATTAAGGGAACGGAATGCACACATTCTGAAATTTTCTGAACAAAAATTTCAAAGCTTTGTGAAATGTGAACCATCAAACGTACAGCTGGCCCAAAAATGTACCAGTTTTTGTAGCAGACATTCCTCCTACTCTTTACCCAGCATGTACAGAAGATAATTGAGCATATTTTGTTTGTCTTTGTGTGCCTTTTTTTTCAATCTTTTCGGTGAAAATGAAAAAAGTTTCCCTACAGAAAATATTTTTATTTTTTATTTTTTTATTTTTTAGGAAAAAAGCAAAGTTGAGGAATTTGAAGTTTGAACTAGTTGAGAGACAGAATCATTAACATAGAATAGAATGCCCTGGGGGGTTTGTTTCAATAGAAGGTGCCCTGACCTGACCCTGATAAGTGACGATTGACCTCTGAGAAGAATATTTGCTTTGCCTTTATCCCTGTCCTTTCTTACTCGTCTCTCTCACATGCACTCACCAAAAACAGTTCCTTCCACTTCTCTAATTATTTATCATGTCAAATCTTTTTATTTGGGGTAATCATATCTGGGACTTTCTGTCTTTCATAATCATATCATACACTATGAAAGTATATTTTATCCTCCTATTATAGCAAAGCTTAGAAATACTAATAATAGATTGATTCAATAATCATGGGACAACTTTAAGCATACTTAGCTGTGTTCTTTTTCACTCGTTTTAGAGTCAGTTTGGTTTAATTTAGTTGAGTTCAATTCAATATTCACTTCAATAGAAAAGAATAGACCTTAACAAATCCTAAGGATATGTTCTTGTCCACTAAACTAAATCGAACAGTACTCAACACTCCTTTCAAACAAATCGTAATACTCTGTTGGAAAATACAAACTTAAATTATCGAAGTTATAATTAGTAAGCTCTAAATAGTAAATCATTTAGAGTCTTACATTATCAAATAGTTGTAACTTAAGATTAATATGAACCACTATTTCTTAGGAGTTAGAAATAGTATATAAGGAGAAGATTATGTAATGGAGAAAACAATGAATTAAGAGAAGATAGCCTGCAGAGCTATCATGGGTGAGCATAGCAATGCTCACCACCATTGTTCCCCCTCATATTATATATTCACATATGTTTGATTAGTGAATATTATTATTCTTATTTAAGATTGAGTCTACTACACATCCGCTGTGCTGAAATTCTAACATGGTATCAGAGCCGATGGTAGATCCTATTTCCTCCAATTCAACAAGAAAAGAAATCATGTGCTTCCCTCACGAGAATAGATTGGTTAAGATGCCAACTAGAAAATCAGGTTTGGGTAGTCAAAGATGCTAACCCAAAGGAAATTGAGTGGCCAAAGTATAAGAGCCAACTCAAGACAAATAGGGTAAAAGAAATAAATCCTATTAAGTCAAGATGGGTAGAAATCCAAGAGAATCTCGGTATGACCGAGGCAGCCGCAGCTGTCAGAAGAAATGTTGGGACAAGGAATCCCAACGTTGAAAAGTGAATAGATCCAAAAGTAGGATCAAGTATTGGGAAGAGAAAATCATGATATGAAGTTCACAAGATGTATAATGAGTAGTAGTCATCTTGTAGAGACGACATGGAGGATGCAATAATAGGAGGCTTCGGCTAGAAAAGATCATATGGCCACGGACATCAGAAGAATGTGAAGTAATGTGGTCATCGAAGTTATGAGTGGACCAAAAGAGTTTGAATGGATAATTTAAGTTTGAGGGGGTGTGTTGGAAAATACAAACTTAAATTATCGAAGTTATAATTAGTAAGCTCTAAATAGTAAATCATTTAGAGTCTTACATTATCAAATAGTTGTAACTTAAGATTAATATGAACTACTATTTCTTAGGAGTTAGAAATAGTATATAAGGAGAAGATTATGTAATGGAGAAAACAATGAATTAAGAGAAGATAGCCTGCAGAGCTATCATGGGTGAGCATAGCAATGCTCACCACCATTGTTCCCCCTCATATTATATATTCACATATGTTTGATTAGTGAATATTATTATTCTTATTTAAGATTGAGTCTACTACACATCCGCTGTGCTGAAATTCTAACATACTCTCTCCGTCCCAAACAAATCTTGTCATTTGGAACTTTGTGGAGTGATTTTGCCACGACAATAATCCCTCCTTCATTCCAAGACAAATATCTCAATTAGAAGTATTATTTACTTTGAAAGGGGTAATCATTGCGCTTGGCAAAATCATTGCCCCAAACCCTTTCTCTAACCTTGCACCATAGTGAAAGCTCTTATAGAAAAAGAGGAGAGAAAAAAAGGTTAATGACGTTGATCAGGCAAGTATTCTCTCGAGTGTAAGGAACCTCTTCTTATGATCTTATATTCTTATCTTTCTCCATCCGCTGATGAAGAAAGAGAATTATTAAGAGATGTGTGAAAAGGGCCAGAGCTTTTACTTGACTGAAGGCTATCATAATTTTTCTCCCCACCAACTTTTGACCACAGCAATTTTCACATGTTCAAACTAAGACCCCAAATCCTTTGGATTGGACTTGCATCGTGTTCTAATACTAGAAAAAAACCTTAACTGATTCCCTAATAAGTTGTTCTCTCTCTCTTTCTTTTTGGATAATAGGGTGTACAAGCTTTGCTTGACTAATCAATGTACCCTGAAGTTAACAACTAGGCAAATCTTCAGTTGCCATGAGGGGACTCGAACCTTGGACCTCTGAAATACTTCTCAGAGGTCTACCAGCTGAGCTACCCCCTTTGGCCCTCAGCGGCCTCAGGGTTCTGATAAGTTGTTCTCTTTTTTAGGGTGGCAGTAATTACTATTTAACCCAATTATTACAAACACTTAATTAAGCCTAATCAAGCAATATTAAAAGCCATTCAGATTCCTGACTCAGACTCAGCGCCATAAGCGCTTAGCAGTCAACTGAAGTTGAAGGAAAAGATAAAGCATCGAGTATTGGAGCACAGCAACACTTAAAATCAGCATCATTTCAGCCCCACATCACTATTCAGCTCCAGTATGCTTAACTGTACATGGGACTTTGATTTTGATAGCATTCAATTCAATCAAAAGAATTAACATCTATCCCATTTATGGGTGAAAAATTCATTTTTTCAGTTATTCACTAGCTAATACTGTATTATAGTTGTCTGGCTATTAGATTAGATGCTCGTCTGATCACATAGGAAATAAAAGTACACGAAATTCACACGAAGTATATCATTTCATTTCATTTCATTACTTCTAAGTTCTAAGGAAGTTCTTAAAGTCGTTTGGTTGTCGACAAGGAAAGTAACTTCCCATGAGAACTTCAACATACCGAAAGAGAATAGGTATCAATTTTCCCATTTGTGGGAAGTGAAAATTCCTGTGAAAAATCATTACACCCATTTTGGTAATTTTGTCAACCAAATTCCCAACTTCTGGTGTTTTATTATGCAAACCAGACCACGACATAAACACTTATTCAGGAGCAGTATATGCAAAAGGTGATTACCAGTTGAAGTAGGTCATCACCTTCTCTGAAGAGTCTGTTCCTCATCTTCTTCTTTTCTTTGCTCTTTGTGATAATCTGAAAATGTTACGTGGTGTGGGTATATCCGTTTATCAGATACAATGATCAAATATGCAATGATAATCGTCCCTACAGGACTTGATGCAGTGTTGTATAGCCAGAAAATTCTGAATAGTTCAGCTTTTAACATGAACCGCTTTTCTGAAAATATTCTGTCCGACTACAGCTTGTATGCTTAGCTTCTGTATGCTTAGCTTCTGTACACATTACGTCGACACCATCCCTAGCCAACTCTAAGGTAGGCTTACAGAATACAGAGCGTTGTAGGAAGCCATACTCGGTCTATGAGTGCAATACACAAACACATCCAAACTGAAAGGAGGTCATTGAGGTCTTGGCCTAGTGGTGACACAGAATACTAGGTGTAATAGGCCCTAAGTTCAGTTACCCTTCCCCACTGCATGTGTGTTGGCCATTGTGAAGGCAAATTCCCACGAATCCAGTAAGGTAGGCGATAAACCTACACAAGCTCACTAGTCACTACCCTGCAGGAGCTCTGGAAACTTAGCTTACTTAGGCATTGCTAAGCTGCTAGTGTCTCCTTCGCAGGCCACAAACCTACACCCCCTTCTGTAGGTCTGAAGCAGTGAATCGTGGCGGATTGATTTAGCATCAACACTACAAGCAGCATCCCGGTCTCTTTAACATTTTGATTGTATCAACTATCTGATTGCACGAAATATAACATAAATCAAGGAAAGGGATGTTCAGTATCCAATATTCTATAAACACAGGCATGAAAGATGCCATGATCGTCAATCAAGACGGAAACAGGAGCTTCCTACTAATCAACAGAGTAACTAATAACAGATCCACTGAAAAATGGTTGCAGCGATATCAGACACAAACAATATGATATGCACTTTTGAGGTACTCCGGTAAATTTTGCGTCATATGCAGTAACACCATATAATGCATGTAAGATGCCATAAAACTCAGATTAACAACACAGACAACTGTGATGTTGGATCCCCTCCAGCAATCCTCACTAAGTGACTATCTACTGAACTAGTCAAGGCAATTGACAAACCTAAACTATGACCAGAGTCCAGAGAAACAGGTCTAAAATACCAACAGGGTCACACTGTCACTGTGTACTGAACTAGCTTAGTCCTGGCAACTGACAAACCTGAAGAAAACTACAACCAGAGAAACAAGTCAAAAAAATTTGATAGGGTGAGTTTATAACTTTATTTGATGTCTACAGATTCAGTATGGTTTATCTTTCCATCTTCTCTTTTTCTCTTCTTTTATTGTCTAATTCTTTTCTTTCATTATAGGCCAGCTTTTTAGGAAAAAATTCTAGAAAGGCAAGTAGGCACAAATACAGATGGAAAGAGGAGAAGATAAAGGGCCAATAACCCCTACTAGGAACTACGAAGGGGTAAAAGTACTAGGGTCTACAGAATGTAACTGGACTGTGATGACCTGGAGACATCTGATCATTCCCCAGTGAATATGGGAGAGAACACTACCAACAATTAGGCCCTACAGGGTCAAACTGAGAGCAACCTGACTTGAAGTTTGAGCATCAAGTACACCAGAGGAAGAAAATTTTGTGAAATTTGGATTTTGGAAGATGGAGCAACCAAATCAAGCAAAATTTCTTTAATAACTTCAGAGAGATCAACAAATCCAGAATTCAAGCAATATTAAGCCCAAGAATTATTTGAAATCGCAACTGCGATCAAGGTCGCAACCACTTTCGCCCAGGTAATGCAGAAGGTTTGCAGCCGTTGAGGCCTAATTTGTGATAGGCTAAAATTCTTTACAATGCGATTGTGTCACAACTCACAACTGATAAATAAAACCATCCACCTTAAGCCAGATATATAAGCTTTTCAGATATTAAACAATGACCTTAGCTTTTTACTATTAAAACTGTATAAGGTAGCGAGCTTGGGGTGGGTAGTATAGTGGCGTAGCACCCACTCGAATTCAGTCAGCAAATACCTGGGTTCAAGTCTCATATCCCTCTAAGAGAGAAGGCTTACTTGCTCTAAAATAATAGGTACAAGGTAGCTTCCGCCTTCCATACAGCAAACACAGCCAGGATAAATATCTGCTATTACTAATTTATTCAGAGCTCAGACCCTAATCCGGAGGGAATTCCAGTAATTCACAGTGACAAATCAACCTACGACGACTTTCTTACAATACTTAGGGTCTGTTTGGCCTAGCTCCCCAAATTTTAACTTCTCCCTCATTTGTTCTTGCACACTCCATTTTCATCCACTCCTTCCTCCTCCAACTTTTAGAAGTTCAAATAAAGCTAGAAGTTGAAGGAGAAGGAGAAGCTACAATTTGTAACTTCTACTTCTAGTCCATTTGTAGCTTTACCTCAACTTCTAAGAAGTTGGTGGTGGAGGGGGGGAGTGAATTATAAAGGGGTGGACAAGAATAAATATGGGAGGAGAAGTAGAAGTTGATAGAAGGTAGGCCAAACGGGTACCTAATTGCTAGCACAAACAACTACATACTAAGCTATTCAAACATCCCTCCCTAGGAAATAAAAATGGGCAGAGATATAGCAAAGGATAGTAGGCAGGATACCAATATTGCATCCCAACAAGTACAGTCTGTTCCCCTGAACTGAAATGTGAACAACTCTAGATGAAAAGAATGCTTTAGACTGGCATTGCAAGGTCTTGGAAGCAAACAATCGCCACAAAAGAGTAAACAACAGGAGCAAAACTTTGTATGGAGCAGAAACCACAGTCTGCTCCCCTGAACTGAGATGTTAACAACACTAGATGTAAAGAACAAGTACTAAGCCTGGCTCTGCAAGAACTTTGAAGCAGACAATCGGCAGAAAAGAGATACAGCAGGAAGAAAACTATGTATGAAGCAGAAACCACAGTTGCTAATACAAACGAACTGTATCTAATCTAAAGGTACAACTTGCATTAGAAGGAACTATAAGGATCTTAAACTCAAGGCCATAAGCTTACAAAGAGCTTTGCCTTAACAAACAACTGAAAAACTCATATAATACTGCCTGACAATATATATATATATATATATATATATATATATATATATATATATATATATATATATACACGTATTACAGTCAGAGATCAACTAAGTTTTTTTCAACTTCTACACACACATCTTTCACATAAAGGACATAGTTAGTACGTAGTAGAGAATGACTTGATCAAATCCTAGCTCCAATAAAGAAGTAAAAATGTCGCCCAGCAGCCTTGATGAGCAATTGGTATTATATCTCTCACAAAAACCCGGAAATGGTATACAACGAAAGTAGAAAACTGTAAGTTGCAATCTAAAAAGTTGCATCTTCTAAAGCACAATTCTTAAGAGCGTCGAAGAATGTACCAGAGACAACAAAATTTGTAACCAAATGAAAGATTCTACTAGAAAAGGCAGTTGAAATCTGTACACCCACAAGGGAGATAAAAGCGGTGGGACTTTGAATACAAATAGTAATGTCTATGCCTAGAAACAAGAATTATAGATCTTCAATATCATCGAGAGTACACATGAAAAAGGCAAGATTACTACTCACTGCTGCTTCCAAATTCCAACCAACGACCTTCCCCCCTCCCCTCCAAACACCAAAGCAAGGAGCTTTCCTCTACACAACCTTCATATCCTATCAACAATCTCAAAGAGCTCTACTATGTTGGGACAGCTAAATGCATGTCATGGTGTCAGTTCTATCCCAATCCCAACAACATACTTCCCAGCATGAACCAATCTTTTTGTACATATTACCATCCAAGTTTCATACATCAGGTTCCCCAGTTATGCTTTCAATTCATTTACACATTTCTCTTACTTGACCCACTTTAAGCGTGGGAACCACTCTAACTGCTGAAGGAACTGCACAAGTTTCCATTACTAATTTAGTTAACGATTCTGAAGGAACTATTCAGGCAAACAATTGTGTACACCTGTGATCACTGAACTACATAGATCCTCAATCCCATTGTTTCTAGAGAAAACGCTATGAAATGCCATAGATTTGAACCTTTTATTAAGGCAGAAAGCCTCAAGATGAAATGTATGTGAAAAACTAGAAAGATAGGAAAGTGATAAAGCAAGCTCAGAGTGATAGATAATCCAATAAGTAACAGACTAAAGTATTTTTTTTTAGATAAGAAAATAACAGACTAAAGTACTAATTGTTATATAGCTTCGATGTCATCACTTATCAGATAGTTATCCACAATTTAAATATCAGAGTACCACCTTATTTCCCCCTGCCCCCCTAAAGAAAAAGGAAACAAGATAACTAGAATTCCAAAAACATACTGCTAGAAGGACAGCCAGCAATGAGCAAAGTCAAGCTTCAATGGCGATAATCTAAATGAGTAAATTAAAAGCATGTTTCACAAAACTGTGCATTTTTATTTCCCACATAAGGTAAATCAGCTCAAAACAAGTGAAAAAATGTTTCTTGTTCATCGAGGGTCAAAGTCTAGTCACTCAACTAATCTACTTGTAGAGTGCAATCAGACAAGTACCAAAGGCTTCTGGCAGACTCCTTTAATTTCCGAATTTGCTTACTCTTCTAGGAGAGCAGGGCCAGGAGGGATTACTTAGTGAAGGCTCAAGGACGAGAAGAGCGTGGAATCTTCCTTCTACCGAGCAGAGTCATCCCTTGTCAGGATTCCTCCCCACAAGTAAATATTTTTTCATTCTTGCTGTTTCTCTCAGCTAAGCCTATTACGAGCAGCGTCACTGATTGATCAGCGGGGAGGAGCATCTATGACAGTCATTTGGTCTCAAGTCATAAGCATCTAGCAGTAAGATTTTGCTCAATTCAAGTTGCTCAAATAGCACGAAAATTAACGAGTTGGAACATCTTATAACAAAAAGAAATATTTGTATTTAACTGCATCAATAACCATCTGATATTGAAGTGAATAAATAACTTGATACAGTCAACATGCCAAGGCTATTCGAGCACAAAACTATACATTCAACTTCGCATTACTTTCCCAAGAAAGGGAACCGACTACACAAAACCTGACTAATTCCATGATTCCATCTACCACAAAGATTAAGCTCCTGCTCATCCATTAGACAGCCATTTAACCCAAAAAATTCTTGACTGCCATTCACTAAACCAACTACAATATCATCATTTCTAGTATCTACATTAACAAGTTTGAAATTTCGAGTCAAAGACTACCAACACACTGACCTGGTCCCATCCATTAGAGTGCACCATCATGCAACCCCACGAAAATTTCACCATCCGCCTCGAAGAATTTCATGTCCTCTGTCTCGACACCACACCCACTTCCACCAGCTACATCATGCGCGTTCTCAAACCCATACATATCATCTTCATTCCCATCACCACCGTCCCCATCAGAATCCGACCTTCCCTCGTCGCCATTAGCACCCTCATTGCTCATCCTCCTCCTAGACATCAATTTTTTCGCATTCCAGGCAACCGATTTCCGTTTCATAGTCGGAGGCCTCGCCACATTACTTGTCCCCTCCATATCCACACCCACATTGCCTGCAAACTCACCACCCCTTGTCCCAGTTTCATTCCCATTCCCTGGCGATTCAGATTCATCACTCTCATCCAAAATCTCAACAAAATCATCACCACCAATACCACCCTCAAAATCCCTTCTCCCAGCACAAGTCTTACCAATCCTCTTCATAGGAAACAAACCCACAATGGGTGACCAAGAACCAAACTTTTTCTTCTCCCCATTATCAGAAGGCGAAAACCCTAATGGGAAATACCCAAAACAGCTAAAGTAATGACCTTTATCCAATTCCATCCTAGGCAAACTACACAAAGAAACCCCATGAAAAGCCCTTCTACAAGTCTCATTTGGACACCTCAAACAACACCCTTCATAAACCCTAGCATACTGATAAACATAAAAACAATAAGGGCAAAAAGTCCAAAAAGAACCCTCACCTTCACCATTATTATTCTCATTACCACCATGCCCATTAACATGCTTCTGATTAGACAACAAAAGGGCAAGCTGGGAATCCAATTGGTCCTTCTCAGTATTGCTAGATAAACAATTATAAGCCTTCCAAACAAGATTTAAAGCTTCATTAGCAAAAGGGTACTTTTGGGCAATAGGGTCAAGGAGAATGAGAAGTTTTTTGAACTGGGAACGAATTAGGGTATGGTCATCAGAAAAGGTATCAACTTGAAGGACAGAGTACCAGTTAGTGACGGTGGTTGTGGCGGCGGAGGTGGCTAAGAGGATGTCGGAGATGGCGGCGAGTTGGGTGGCGCGGTGGTGGTTGTGGTGGTGATTTGGGTCGTCAGGTTGTTGGGATTCGAGAGCGTATTGACGACTAAGAGAGTAATTGCGGAGTTTGAGATGGGTTTCTGCTAATTGGAGAAGTTGACCTGGGGTTAGTGTTGGTTCTTCTTCTTCCTCTTGGTGGTGGTGTTGGGCTCTGTCCATTTTTTTTTGTTTGGTTTTGTTGTGGGTTTTTTTCTGTTGTCTGAGAAGTTTGAGAGGATTGGATTTGATGATGTTGTAAGAGAGGAGAGAGAGAAGAGTTGTGCAGTTGCGCCAGTATTTTTGTGTGTGGGTGAAGTGGACGATGGGGTCCTTTGATTAGTTTGGTGAAAATGAGTTTGTCCGAAGTCCGAACTACTAAGCAGAGTACCAAGACAAAATCTGATGCGAGGCTATTTTTTTACTGTATTTTTTTTTTAATCTGATGCAAGGCTATTATTATTATTGGAAGTTGAAGTTGGAAGTAATTGGAAAAATGTTTTTTTTTTCCTTTTTTGTGTTCAGTGAAAAAAATTGAACTTGTACACATACCAAATTTATGTCTTACTAGTTCAAGTAGTGGTAAACTTTTTTTTCTTTTTTGGGCATGTTTCTTACAAAATATATAGGTGTATTCTTTTTCACTTATTCTATCTATGACTTAAAGCAATTAAGTTTAGTTTAATAAACTACCTCTCGCATATCACAAATTTATTTAACTTCATTTTAGTTCAATGAAAAGCAATTCAACCAAAGTGATTCATTAAAAACGAGTTTTAAACCTAATTTTCAATGTAATTCTTAAAGATGATTACCAAGTTCTATTACAGCTTCGAAATTTTATTTATTTTCTAATGTTGCATGACACATGACATCTTAAAATGCTTAATGGTTTTGAGTCAACCAGAATAGAAATTGAAATAAATTGAAAGTCCAGATGAGGTTAAACCAAAATGAATTAAAAAAAAAACAGGTTTAACCAAAATGAATTACTCACGTTAATATAATATATACAAGTATGAATTGAAGATATATACTCTTCAATCTTCATTGATTCTTATTGAACTGAGATAAATTTTTCATCAATCAAAAATATTTGTGAGTTGCTAAATTTTGCTAAGATCATCCCATGTTGAAATATATATATATATATATATATATATATATATATATATATATATATACGACCACAGTGACTATTTCCCCGCATTAGCTTGTACGCATCTTAAAGGGTGAAACAGTTGGTCAAGGAATTTAAAGCTGCTCCATACCCAATGCGAGATTCGAACCCTCGATCTTGATCAAGGATGGATGAGTCTCTACAACTCAACCATACCTCATTGGTTATGTTGAACTATATAGGTTAAGGGAAGAAGTGATGCAAATGTTAACCATCAAAACATAAAGTAATGCAAATTAGTAAATAAGGCATGTTCTCCTCAACTTATTTTTGTTTATATTTATTGTTGATTTTTTTTTTTTTTTTTGAACTTTATTGATTGTTGTTGAACTTTATTTATTTTTGTTGAATCTTGTTGATTCAAGTGTTTTTTATAACTAGTTTGTATATTGGATTATTTTAACTTTATTTAACTTTATTAATGTTTGATGAAGTTGATTGAATTTTGCTTAAATAAGTAGAAATAAGCTGGAAAAACAGACCTTAAATCATTGATAATGCAATCTATCTATTGCACGTTGCTTGATGGACACGTGTGCGTCCACATAAGCGTTGCATATTCACATAGCTTGACACGTCATCATAACATAAAATGCATGAATCTACATTAATATTAAATACGTTCTTAAATTTTTATATGATACATGTATATAACAATAATATATATATATATATATATATATATATATATATATATATATATATATATATATATATATATATATATATATATTTATTTTTATTTTTTTTTCTATTGATACATTTTTATTTTGGCGGATGCATGCATGCTTTAACAATAGAGCTCACTATAACCGAGTCAAAGTGTACATTGTTACCATTTGAATCTTGTATTATTTCCTCTAACGGTAATATATTTATAGTAGAAATGATATGTGAATTAGCTTCCAATGATGGGTATATAAGTTGTTAAGTAATTAAACTTAATTTCATTGCATCAATTTGATACTTAGAATTTGATTCTTTAGACTGGATATTTGGAGTAAACTGCATCAAAAAGTAGTAGTGGGGGTGGTTTTTTGGACTAGATATTGGACATTAGATATCAGCGTAAATTGCAACAAAAATAATAAAGATTTGGTTATACAAACCAGTATTGTATCGTGATTAGCAAGAAATGAGATATTGTATAGTTTGGTATTCTACTCTACAATTGATTTAATATTTTTAGTTTATGTACGATATTAATAATTAAGTGAGAGATTCATAAAAGAGAATTTTTGTACCAAACCGTGCATCGCACGTGAATGTAACTAGTTGTGCTTATTTTTGCAGAGTGGACTGACGGAGAGCCCCTTAAATTAAGTGAAGGGGGGTGTTATGGACATTTGAGATGGGGAAATAACGGCAAAACAAGCCCAAAAGGCAGCCGTGAATTCGGAATCCCGTCAAAACGTGGCTGCCCAAATATGCCACGACGTCGTCGTACTTTTGTCTCCACGAGTCCACGTGCTCAAACAGTCACTTCGGCCTTGACTCCAGTCCAACAACTAGAGAGAAACAAAATGCCAGAGATTCAAGTTGTTAAGCTTTTTTTTTTAGGGAGTGTTATTGTTAGACTTAGACTTAGAGCGTTTTTTTTCACTTATTTTCACTGATTTTTATTGATTGGGTAAGGTTTTTTCATTAATTTCTATTGATTGGGTAAGGTCATTTCACTGATTTTCACTGATTCGGTAAGGTCCTTCCACTGATTCTTACTAATTTAATAAGGTTCTGCCACTGAATGTGTGAAGAGGAATTTGGGTCCTGTCACTAATTTTCACTGATTGAGTAAGGCCCTGCCACTGACTATCACTGATTGGGTAAGGTGTTGCCACTGATTTTCACTGATTAGGTAAGGTCTTGTCACTGATTTCCATTGATTGGGTAAGGTCCAATAAGTGGAAAAGAACACACCCTTAAGGTGCGTTCTTTTCCATTTATTCTCAATGATTTTCACTCATTGAGTAAGGTTCTTTCACTAATTTCTATTGATTGGATAAGTTAATAACTTAATATTGATTTTCCAGTTTCCACTGATTGGGTAACATATTGTCACTGATTTTCACTTATTCGGTAAAGTCCTTCCACTGATTCTCACCGATTTAGTATGGTCATGCCACTGATTATATGAGTAGAAATGTGGGTCTTACTCCTACTAATGATTGGGTAAGATCCTGCCACTGATTTTTCACTGATTGAGTAAAGTCATGCCATTGATTTTCACTTATTGGGTAAGATTATGCCACTGATTCTCACTAATAAGTAAGGTATTGTTACCGACACACACTAACTAGGTAAGATCTTACCAGTTACCACTGACTTCGATTCAATTTGGTTGCAACATTACAGACCATAATTAACCAGTGATGTAGATGAGAAAAAGTAGAGGGAAATTAGTACAAGCAAACCAAAATTTTGAAAAGATGACATTTCTTTTCCTTTTATTGTTATACAGGGCAATAGTGATAAATCTAATGGGACAGAAAATGGGGACGAAATGTTGGCCCACAAAATCTATAGGACCATTACCCAGTCTCATCATTTTGAAGAATACTCATTTACCACTCTGTTTTCATTTTTATTCTTGCAACTGAGAAAAGGATGAACATGACTTACCAAAATTCCAAGTAACTATGAGATCCAATGAAATTAAATGGCCATACGATGGATCAGCCTAACATAAAATAGTATCAGTGCATCACAAAAGAGATTAAAAAGATCTTGTGTCCTCGAAAAATGTGTAGCAATCAAATTTAAAAGAATGATTAAGTTTATAGATTGGCTGTTCATTGAGTCAAGGATTGATCATAGTAAATCATTGGTGCTGCAGAAGTTTACAGATTTACAAACTTACAAATACATACTCCCAAATACGTTCATTGAGCAACAATCACTGTAAACATGGCGTGACGACTTGATGAATATGAAGGTGGCACTGATGAGATGATGGATCCGGAACACGTCATCAACGGTTGTCAAATGTTAGCTGATATATCACCTGGCCAAAGTCGAATAATGGTGTTCCATCCATACTTCCAGTCCCAGTTAATAACAGATGGTAGAAACAAAACAGAATGCAACAGAGAACAGAAAGCAAACTATCAATTCTGCCACAAATAGGAGTTTGACTACCAGGTGTTGGTAACTTGACATGATTGAGGCTCTCTGTACCCTGGAAAAGGAAACTTACATTTTGATTCCTCTTACCACCCTGGGCGCGAGCCTCTTTGGAGGTACTGGGGTAATATTGAGGTTGATATTGATGTTCATGAAGTTCTCTGGAAAATATTACACCCCTTGCACACCCCAAAGAGAGAAAGGAAAGGATAGAGTTGGTCACAATTTCCTAGGGAAACTAGCCTCACCAAATGTCTGAGATCCACAAGGTATTAGACAGTAGAAGATGTCTAACATTGTCTAACATTAGACAGTATAAGATGTCTAACATTATCTGACCTAAAAGAACCACACAGCAATAAGTTCATTGGCCAACTGCCACCCCCTCTGTACCATTTCTGACACATGGAAGCCTCCTTGAACGAAAAGCACACACCAAGTAGAAGTAAATCTCAGTTGCACCAACAACACATACTCCAACATACACACATACCGTTGTTGCACACACATACAGGTACCTGAAAGGATGCAGAACCAATTCGCAACTAATTAGTGTGCGATATTCATAAGAAAATTATTTCCTACCACTTTCCATAGAATTTGAATATCAGTTCCTAATAAAATAATCACTCTCTTTCAAGTTCTGCTGCCAAAAATTTCTATTCTACACTAATGCTCGCGTATCTATATAAACATATCCTTGATAGAGTTGGGGGTACTTACTTGGGAGAGAAGACACTCCAAATGAATAAATGGTTCCTCATCTGAAGTAATACGATTGTATATGCAATCAGTAAAACAGAATTGATGCACAGTGGAACAAGCAAAGGAATGGCAAGCACCGACTTCAGTAAAAGCCCAAAATCCTTGATATGGTCAGCCCTTAAATGACTCCCATCTTTGAAAGAGATGTACATCACCAAAGAAAGAAGCATTAACATTGGCGACGCATAAGTTATGCAGAACATCAATAGTCCAGAAAGCAATGTTGAGTGACTTGAGATGCCCTGGCAATGGCAAGCGTTATAGAAATGTTAATAATTATCAGATTGATGAGAAACACAAACAATAGAAGGTGAAACTTGATATTTAATCAGATGAAAAAGAAGTCCTACAATGAAAGCTCCAGCAACATCAATGGTGGCAAGTGTATTGCTGTTCCCTAGTCCAAAGTGGCCCGTCATCCCCAGTAAATACAATGCAGCAACCTGAAATAATAATATCATTACCAAGTATTAGTATCTGCAATTCAAAACATTTGATCTCATATGGTCTGTGGACTAAGAATACCAGAAAATTTTGACACAAAATGATTTCACAAACTTGGGTTACAAATATGAAGACAATACTCAGATAGGAATTGAACATGGGCACAAGCGTACTTAGACTAACCTCAACCCATGCCTTTCGAGCTACTCCGTTATAAAAGTATATCATAGTGGCAGAGATCTGCAACAGCAGCAACACAACAGGCATTGAATTCACAGGTTGCTGCAGCAAAAGCTGCAGCAAAGACCATGAAAGTATGTATGCCCAACCAGTCATATATGAAGACTCTTTCAATCCTCCCAGTAGATGGATCATCTGATTCTTAACAGATTGAGAACCTGATAACTGACTATAAGAACGGGATTGTCCACAAACGTAAATAGGAGAAAGCCATGGCGAGGCTAATACAGCGAAACATGTTGAAATGACCAGAGCAGCGTAGATGATTTGAACCGTAAAGGTTGCACCATGATCAGATGCCAGAAACATGTTTTCCTGGTATTTCATAGTATGCTGTAAAACTAAAAATCCTGATAGTAAAAAGAAGAATTTAACGAGGAGGATGAAACATCTATTCAACCTCACTTTAGAAAATGCAAATATGCTCAAGCTGGTTATTAAGATTCCCGATAGCAATTTGATTGCTTTTATCCAACTGCTTCCAGCCTGCTCAAGCCATTTCGAAAAATCAGGAAGATGTGTCCAATTCACACCACCTTGATACCAGCCTCTTATGACCCTACCAGAAATAAGTATCACAAGGACTAGAGACACTTGTGAGTATCTTGATTTTACATGGCCCCTACTAACTCTGTCCTGCTCACTTAGAGGGAGGAACTGTATTGTTTTACGGAAGAGAATCCAGAATAACGTTGATGTCACAAAATGCCAAATATATTGCTCTTCTTCTACCATAGAACTCGATCCCATACTCACGACAAGCATAACAATCACAGTCACCACAAACATTTCTTCCAAACTCCATTTTTGCATGCGATCTTTCATGCCCACGAATCCTTGATTTTCATAAAAGCATTCTTCTCTTAGCAAACAAAACAGAAGCCTCAGAAATACTAGACAAGACAGAAGCATCGATAGGATACCGATAGCAAGTTGGCCCAAAGGTTTCTGAAAATAATAAAACAGTTTAGTAAACAAGAAATATGCAATGCAGAATAATCAATTTTTAATTTAAGATAAAACAAGATTAACTGCTGATCAAGCAGATCCACTCGAGAACCCACTTCATACACCTTAGGTTTGTCCACCAAAAAATAGAAACCGCTAAATGTCTCTCTGAGTGTTCTTTTCTTTCTTTTTTTTGCTTAATTGCTTTCGCGTTTTACCCCACCTACCCACTTCCACTCCCCTTTCTCTAAAGCTATATACTACTCCACATTGCTTAATGAGAATAAGATCTGAGTCTTGAGTTAGCAAATAGAAGCAGGGCGTACATCAGTAACTCTGCGAGTTAACCACTCACTTGCAGCCGTCAGAAAATCATTATATGCAGTGACACTGTGGCTGTAGTGTTTTACACCATCAAACCTGTGGATTGAAAGTTGCACACAAGAACAAGAAATCAAAAAAGTTCCTGCAAATTAAACCAAAATATATCAACTTTGTAGCAAATCCTGGAGGACCTGGACTAACCTTGAAGCTGTAGACTTCCAGAAATTGTGAAGAACAGCAGCAGTAGAGTATAGGCAACAGAATTTCTGTTCCAATGTACCATTGCATTGACTGACTTTGGAGAATCTATAATCACCATGGCCATCAGAAGCTGAATCTGCACATGATAGGCTGGGCAACTGGGCTTTTAGTAACCTAAGCAGTTGCCAGGAATTCAATTCAAGTGCCCTCAGTTGTTGCCCATCTAATCAACCAAAGTGGGTCATCAAGTGCATAAACATAAAGGAAAAAATTAAATGCAGAGCAAAGATAACCCAGCTTTCTATAATAATCAATTGCATCAACTACAGAGGATGCCGGACATGACACAAGAATCAGATTAGACATGATTGTAGAATATAATTTCAAAGAAAATAATCTTATCAAATTATAAGGGAATCAAATGCCCAAACAAACAATAAGGCTATATATAGACAATGTAATATGAGCAAAAGGTGGGAGCTCAAGTGGTAGAGCTCTTAGCCCTCCAACCACTAGGTTGGGGGTTCAAGGCTCATTGCCCTCAATTTCGAATGGAGGGTGGTATTTGTGGCTATGGGCCTTCGGGGCACCACCCCCCCCCCCTCCCGGCCTCCCCTATGTATTGGATCTAAGAGCCCAGCTTCCTTGCCTATTCAAAAAAAAAATACTAAAAAAATAAACATAGACAATATAATATATCCTCATGAAGATCAAGCGAGCAAAGAGCCAAACACTCAACTTTCTACTAGAAGTAAGGGTGTTTCTGCCAGGAACCCCCTTATATAATACATGTTTGGCGAAGAACTCCAACCCCCTAATAAAATCAATTGGTTTTGAGGTCTATTTTCTTGATCAAATTATGAGGTAATGACTAATATAGTAATACGCCTTCATGACTAATGAGAAACTTAGGCCACGTCTGCAACAGGCAGGAGGGAAAATTAGTTATTTTACCTCACGGATTAACTGGAAAATAGACTTCAAGGGTTAGCGCCATGGGACCTTGATTTTATTAGGGGGTTCAGTACAAAAAGAAATTTATAGAGGGGTTCCTTGCTAAACATTTATTTTATAAGGGGGTTATTGACAAAATCCTAGACATATAACTGAAGTGTCAAAAAATAAAAATAAAAAGTTTTGAGTGGGAGAGGGAAACAGTAGTTGGCTTAATTTGCAGGGAAATAAGTTGGGGCTTGAATGGAAGTCTCGATAATATATAGGTATGACTTTATTGAATGAATCCAAAGATTCCTCACAACTTGTTGCAAGAAGTACCTGTTAAAGATCGCAAACAATCCGCAACAAACACTCCAACGTTGTTTTTGGGGATTGGCACACCAAAAAGAAGCGCTAATGTTGGAGCAATGTCAACCTGGTCAGAAAAACACATTTGAGAAACTGCATGACAATTAGACACTAATTAACTATTTCATACTAACTGCAAGGCCATAAATTGCAAAGCTGATAAGATCACATGGTTCAACAAAGTTCGGATTGCATCACCTCATGTCATGTAAACCATAATTAAAATTTTGAGATGTCTCCCCTCAGCAGCAACAAATACCCTAACCTAACTTATTCAGGAGCATTATTTGGGAGAGACATATTTCCGTGTCATATCCATCTCTAAAACTAAAAAAAATAAAAATAAATAAATAACACATATATTGGACAGGATTTTGATGAAAGTTTTCTTTTTACCTGATTAGCAGTGTATTGAGTTTCTAGCGATGCATCACTAAGGGCTTCAAGACTTGGCCCAATGAAAAGAGCCAAAGAATCAGTTTCTTCATATGAAGATCCACCATGATTCCCACTATCAGTCATACCATGATCACTGACTACGAGCTGCATATATATGGACCAAACCTCTCAGAAGAATCAAGGATCAACTAAAAGGAATATGTAACTAAACAAGTACCAATATGCGAAGCAAACATATTTTCACCGTAACCAGGAGTCATAATTCCAAGGGAAGAAAGAGGGAGGAGAATAAATTTTGATTTTCCTGCTTTCTTATCAAATTTTGATTTTTCTTTTGGTTAATGTTTCTCCTTTTTGGAAGTTAATTGGATTGAAAATTGCTAGAGTATTTTCAGCTATGGTGTTCAAGAAGAGAGAAAGAGAGGATATAGAGAAAGAGGAGAGGGAGGAACTCAATGAGTGTTCTTTGGGAGAGGGCTATTTGGTCATTTCTTTCAGCATAAAAAACGCTCAACTAACTTTTGAATTATCCAACTCTCCAGAAAGTGAGTGAGAGGTCCTTAAACCTTCATAAGAAAGGTAAGGTCCTTAATCCTACAAAATGTGAAAGGTTGGGACCTTACAGACATGTTAGTTCCCTGAGTAGGAGATGTAATTAAGGGTGTGGAACACCTTGAATAGGGCCGTACTTGTACCTCAATGTAAACCTTGAACACTGAAAGGCTATGTTTGCATAGTGAACTAAAAACTTTGCTAAACTACCACCATCTTTCCATCTTCATCTAGTTAATCGGGTTACATTTGGACTTTAGCTTTCAGAGTGTGCCCAAATTTCATATTCTTCCATCCAAAATTGTCAAACTTGATCACAAAGGTTTAGATCCTCCCTCCCTCTCCCTCTCTACCCTCGAGGCCTCAACCTAGGGTAGGGCAAAAGATAATTAGTGAGAAAAACTCACCAGCAACAATTAGAACACCTCAACTAAAAGTTGTGGTTGCTGAGAATAGTCCCTTGGGGAAAGTAGCTACTACCTAAGCTCCGCCCAGCTCCTGATTGACCCATATACCCAATATCGTCAGACTTGTAGGTTAGTGGTTCCACAACAAGTGTCAACAACCATGAAACAATTAGCAATCATGGTCAATCTGAGGCTTCTGTAGCATAAAATAATATTAATTCTTTCCACAAGCTTACAGAGATGGAGGCTGGAGCACGACAAAACACAAAATAAGATATTCAACATCACTCCTTTCTAAAGCAATGTACTTAGAGAATTAAACATGAGCAAGCAAGAGGGAAGATGAGACAAACCAGAAGTGTCTCTCCATCTCCTTTGCTATCATGAGGAAGAATACTATTCAAATGAATCATCCTAATCACGTCGTCCATCTCCTTAAGCTTTGGGGCCATCAGGGAACTGAAATTGGTACAAAGAAGCAACAGAACTTCAAAACTACGGACACATGGAACAAATAGGCAAATTTGAGAAATGAAACTACCTTCTCCGGCCACCAGTATGCCCGACATGATCCACTCCTAGATAATGAAGGATCTGAAAACACGTCGAGAATCAAACCACAAATAGCAATAAGTTCATTACTCAACCTGAATAACCAACTCAAGGTTTGCAGTCTATTTATGGGATCATAATGTAATCATTAAAAAGATCTGCACACTAACTTGTACAAGTAATTGCTGAATAACAAAAGTCGGTAAAAGGCAAATATACACCAGAATAACCTACAGACACAACAACTTATCATGTTATTCTTTGTTCATTTTTTAACTCTTTCCTTTTCTTTCTTCCCTATTGGGAATTTGCTAAGCTTGGAGCAAGGTCCCTTCCAGGATTTCATCTCTGGTAGGGCCATTGATCCCCAAATGATCTTAAGAGCAGCCTACCAACTTGAGTGGGGGCACAAGAACTCAGCTAAGTCACTCATGCTCAGGAAAAGAATTGGCTGTGAGAATGGGTGTGGATGTGAGCAGTATGGCAAGGGTCAGACAAACGATTATCAGGGGTTTCCATTCTTTTTCCAGTTTGAAGGAGTGTCATATAGCATTTGGGTATCCGATGGTTGGAAGTGTTATCTATTGCCATCAAGTGTCCAAGTAGCTGAACAACAGGAAACAAAATGAAAGACTTAACACAATAATTCAACCAAAGACAATGTTAGCAAGAATAAGGAGAATGCAAAGCTCTAAATTAGGATGCCATGCCACAAGGACAACATAGCAAGAGCACCAGAACTACCATAATGCATCATCAAATTCAGTTACTAAAATTTGAGCAATAGTTATACCATTAAACTAGGAATTCATTAAACATTATGTTTAAGAACATTGACAGAAAAAAAGAAGAAAAAAAAAAACACTATTTCATCTGAAAAGTAAAGCAATGCAGTTCAAGAGTGCTGCTATCAGCAAGTGAAGAATCAAAAGTTACCAGAAGATTCCAATCATCTTGGTTGAGTTCTTCAGGCAAATGTCGAGAAACATTGAGATCCACTTGTATAGTATCCTTGACCTACATCCCATGAAAGATCCAAACAAAAATCAACAAAAGATTTTGTGGCTTCAGTATAATAGTTGACTTGACTCAGAAGCTTCCCCAAATGAACAAATTTCAAAGAATATAAATAAGTCTGCAAACGAAAAGCAAGCATAGAGATATAGCTAGTTTTCTCTCTATCTTTTACTTATTTTCCTCTAATTTCAGCTTCTTATTTCACTTACACATCTTCTTAAGGTAGAGACTTACAAAGAAGCTACTAACTCCATCATGCCTAATGAATAATCGTGGAAACAATTTCAGCCAAGTTTCATCACCAAACATTGCCATTTTCCAGCCAATTCTGAAAAATTGACCTGCAATCAAAAGGTTGCATAGAATAGAGGTTATCCACTTATCCCACAGTTCCATTCAAGCTCCAAGTTATGAGATGTAAATCAATATTGTCATCCAAATGAAACCATAAGGTGTTCAGAACCAACCAAGAAGATTATCATCCAGAAAAGCTTGTGTATTGAAGTTTAATGCTACATCCAAGAATCCCCCAATAGCACCAGAAACCATAGCCTGCTAAATCAGCAACAATGAGACAAAGAGCTTAACATAGAATATCCCATGAGCCAGAATTCAAGCAGTATAAACAATACCATTGACCTTCAAACGAGGCATTGTAACAGTTGGAGGGGCAGCCTTTGCATGATACCCAATTGCCATTCCATTTGTTAGTAATGACTGCGTGTATGGCATAGTGTCTATAAAATTTCTGGAAGGAGGTTCTCCATCCTTCCCAAGCACAAATTCTGCTGGAAGACCATCAACAACCTAAAGTACGATACTCATTTGCGTGAAGAAAGCATAATGCATCTTCAATGTCCAATTACGAATAAACTCTACAGATCAACAGAAGGCAAATTATATAAATGCCCCAACAAAGAATAAGAATATAGCGTACCATGAGTATTAATCGGCCATATAAAGGGGGTATTTGAGAGAGCTCCTGCGCCATGAGAAAATGATTTATTCACAGGAAAACAGCTTTCTGATAAAGCCACAGTTGGTGTAACAAAGGTGTTTTAACTTTAATGGCATGCTATGCTTCGTGAAGATCAGCTTTACAGTTTTTCCATCCAAGAAAGTCAGTGTGCAATTATTCTGGTTCCACATAACAAGGAAAATCACCTAACTAGCAAATGCATTGGTTTCAACTAGGGGCCTAAAGAAAAATGTTTTCGATTGACGTGAATAAAGGGCTCTCTAGGACTAGTTTGAAGTATATTAATAAGTAGGTATGCCGTCAGCTCTATGAAACTATATGCAACATGTCATAGAAAGTGATGCGGGAGCAAGTGTGCAAAGTAAACAAAACAACCAAGGAACTAGCAAGCGAACATCCATTCTTGTTTACATCGAGTTACTTTGGTGGTTATGCATTAAATTGGCTCCTATAAAGATAATTACATGGAGTTTCCATACAAGGTCGGGATTAAAGCTCTTGTTATATGATCACGTTCATTATGGAGAACCTCGTAATCTTGGCAGTTCTGATAGTTGTTCGTATTTTGGTCATAACTCGCTCATACTAAATCTAAACGTGATGATTCAAATCTATGTGGAAAGATATGATCGAGATCTACAACATTGATGCTTTGCGTTTTCTCTAATTCAAAGCGCAACATGGTCAAAAACGAGTAACAAGTTACGGAACATATTCCTTGCGCGCCAAGGCAACGACTTTAGTTTAGTTATTGTGTCCTAGTTTGCTTTTACTTGTTTAAACGTGATTTATTGTTTAGGAAAGAAATAATCTGAATATATTATCATTAGGAGTCCATTAGGAATTAGGAAAACTGTTAGATAGTTCGTTTTACAATAGTAATCAGTTTCATAGTTAGTTTCCTACTTGTATTAGGATTCCTAGTAGCTTTAGATTTGTTTGTCTATAAATAGGGGAGAGCACGAAATTGTAACATAGACTTTGATGATTAATGATTAATACGTGAGTATTTACCCCCTCAAATTGAGTGATTCAGTTTGAAACCCTTGTGTGTGATGCGCAAGTATTGTTCTTGAGTGATTCTTGAACGAAAACCCCAACCCCTTGAGTGATTCGAGAGGTATATCCCTTTTATTGTTTTTATTTATCAAAATACAGAAAATCCCTAAATAAATCACATCAACTTGGTATCAGAGCAAGCTTTTGGAATTTTCTAAAACTTCAAACGATCCAGATTGAGAGAATACTATTAAAGCTGTTCGTGTTCGTGCTGCTGTTCATCAGAATTGTGGAATCCGTTTTCGACACAAAAGTAGTGCTTTTCGCAGGTAACTGACGTTCTGAGCAAGACTAGTTAAGCTTTGCTTACTAGCCCTGTGCTATTTTTGCGAAATTCTATTGTTTACTACTGTTTCTTGGCAGTTTTGTGTTTTTACGAGTGGAAAATATTATTTCGACATTGATCTTATGAAGCAATAAACAATATGAAGTCACCATGGGAATCTAAGTTTATTGAGTCCAGCTTAGATGAGTTTAATGGGTTGTATTGTTCAAAAGACTTTTGTCGATGGCTTAAGAAGGTTGACGAGTTGTTTTTATGTTATGAGTTTACTGACTATGAGCAAGTAAAGATTGTGATTTCTCGACTAAGAGGACCTGCTCTAGTTTGGTGGGAGTCTTTGAAATCTCGCAGAAAACTCATGAGGAAAGAGAAAATCCGCACCATGAGCAAATTGAAGAAGTATCTCAAGAGAAGATTTTCATATCCGAGCAATGATCAAGAATGTTCATGTGCATATTGTTATGATGAAAGTATTAAACTTTTGTTATCTGAGATGAGGGTGAGACGGATTGAACAACAATTGCAGAAGTTAAGAGAAGAGGAACGAGATAATAACCAATGTTCCAATTGTTTTGGTTTCGGTCACTTTATAGATGAATGTGCTACAAAGTTTCAAGTAACTATAGAATACATTCAAGAAGTGCACGCGGCTGAAGAATCTTTGAGATCTTGTGAAGCCAAAGAACAAAATAAAGAGATCATTGAGGAGTTCTTGCAGATATCTGATTTTAATGGTTCCTTTAAAGATCTTGGTCCTATTGTAGATTCACAAGAAAATCAAGAAGTTACCAATTCTCAACAAGAAGAAAAACAAATAGAAGAATCTTTATTTGGGGAACAAGAAGCTCTTGAAGTTGTTCAACCACAAGATGAGAATTTTGATGTTGATGACCTTTTGAAAGAAGAATTTTCTTTTCACCCAAGTCAACCACCTATATTTGATGAGGTAAGTCAAGAAGATGAGGTTGACATCATTACTAACCTTGTGGTCATGGATTCATTGAAGACATCTCAAAAGGATTCAATCTTTTTCAAATATGAAGACTTCGTTCATACTGACTTCTCCAAGAGTTGTCCAATTTATTTGATGGAAGATCATGGAGACAACACTCGAGAAAAGATTGTTACTGACCAAGAATTGGGGACAATTCTTTTTGAAGAAAGGGAGATTGATGCGGGAGCAAGTGTGCAAAGTAAACAAAACAACCAAGGAACTAGCAAGCGAACATCCATTCTTGTTTACATCGAGTTACTTTGGTGGTTATGCATTAAATTGGCTCCTATAAAGATAATTACATGGAGTTTCCATATAAGGTCGGGATTAAAGCTCTTGTTATATGATCACGTTCATTATGGAGAACCTCGTAATCTTGGCAGTTCTGATAGTTGTTCGTATTTTGGCCATAACTCGCTCATACTAAATCTAAACGTGATGATTCAAATCTCTGTGGAAAGATATGATCGAGATCTACAACATTGATGCTTTGCGTTTTCTCTAATTCAAAGCGCAACATGGTCAAAAACGAGTAACAAGTTACGAAACATATTCCTTGCGCGCCAAGGCAACGACTTTAGTTTAGTTATTGTGTCCTAGTTTGCTTTTCCTTGTTTAAACGTGATTTATTGTTTAGGAAAGAAATAATCTGAATATATTATCATTAGGAGTCCATTAGGAATTAGGAAAGCTGTTAGATAGTTCGTTTTACAATAGTAATCAGTTTCATAGTTAGTTTCCTACTTGTATTAGGATTCCTAGTAGCTTTAGATTTGTTTGTCTATAAATAGGGGAGAGCACGAAATTGTAACATAGACTTTGATGATTAATGATTAATACGTGAGTATTTACCCCCTCAAATTGAGTGATTCAGTTTGAAACCCTTGTGTGTGATGCGCAAGTATTGTTCTTGAGTGATTCTTGAACGAAAACCCCAACCCCTTGAGTGATTCGAGAGGTATATCCCTTTTATTGTTTTTATTTATCAAAATACAGAAAATCCCTAAATAAATTACATCAGAAAGGCCCTCTTTTGAATGATTTATGCAGCAATCAAGTAACAGCTAGTTCCATCTTTCTTCATTTTCCCTCTCTTATCATGTATAACCAAGTTGCTTCCTATTATAGCATTCTCTATACCAAACACTCCTTTAAATGCATACAATGAATTAAATTTATCATCTATACTATAGGAGAACTGTTACAATTTGGAAACCCATCACTACGTAATTGCACTTTGTTAAAAAATTCTGTAACATTAATCCAAACATAGAAATGCACCAATCAATCTTTTAATTATCTCTACAAGGAAATCCAAGGTATGATTCTTCACAAAATTTCACAAACAGCAGAATCGTCAAGTACATGGACATATCAGATATGAGTACACAAAATAAACAACAAACGAGAGAATCGAACCATGTAGAGAGATCTGAGCTCATCAGGAGACATTGCGGTGACACTGTAATCTCCAATGGTATCATTTCCCGGCGGTTGATAGCTCTCAGGGCCACTAATTAAGAGCAACGAATCACATCAGTAAAGAAAAATTGAAAGAGAGAGAGAGGAGAGAGAAAATGTAGGGTTGAGAAGAACCTGACGCCAGAGAGAGCAGGTTTGACGGGGAAGAAACCGAGAACGAAGAGAGAGAGACCAGCGATTTGCAAGGCGACTGCACAAAGTGTCCAGATAGTCAGTTTAGTGCATGTTAACGCGGACATTTTTTGTCTAGGTTTTCAAGGTTTTTTGACATAACCGAACTCGAGAGCTAAAATTGAGGTGGTAACAATGGAGGATTTGAGACACTTGAGAGGGAAATTGAAATTGGGAATTTGGAATTTGTGTGAGATGGCGATGTTCTTGGGGTTCCTTATTTTGCTCCCAGTTTTGCAGTTCGACGAGTTTGAGAGTAAAAACTGTAAAATGACTCAAACTCAAAACCAAATTACATCGGTCGGACACTCGAACGCGGACCAAAACTATAGGTTAGCTATAATCATAGTTTTGTTGCATTTTTTTCATTCATTGTTGGAAAATGTTTGGTTGACTGAGTGGGCGGACAATCCACCCTGAAATAGAGGAGAGAGAATCTGAAAATAGAGGAGAGAGATAGACACAAAAGGTAAGTGGGTTGTCAACCCACTGGGTGGATGCAGCGCCGTCTCAAATATTTTAGGGGCCCTAGGACCAAATAAGAATGAGGGCCCTTACGCATAAAAAAAAATATAATTGATTGATCACAATTTAGTGTGTATCTAATACATATCTTTACTCTCTTTTTTTTTAAATTTATAACATAACTAAAAAAAGTTGGAGTGAGAAATAAATTTTATTAAAAGACTTAAAAAAGAGAACCATCATAATTAGGCCCATGAGACTTGATCTCAAGTCAAGGAAGCACTTGCTACTCTATGATTTCCACATACAACCAATGAACTAGAATAATTTTTATGCTAAGATACTGCACTAAGTTATCTATATTATGTATTTTCTTTGCACCATTGGGTCCTTTCAGTAGCTGGGCCCTAGACGATCGCCCTCGAGGCCTATGCCTAGAAACAGGCCTAGGTGGATGTATCATTCTCTTTCTTTGTTTGCTCTTTTGATATTTTTGTTAGTTTGAATAAGTTTGAGTGCCGATCAAAAAAAATAATTTGTGCGATTAATCATCTTTTTTTATGGATTATTAGTCTCTTTTTAGTAAAAGTTTTTTGGTTTTGCGGGAATAAATATCTAAAAGGTCATACAAATTTCCACATCAACAAATCTATACTAACCGTCAAAATCTCTGTTAGAAAAGATTTTAAACATCGATTATTATACATGATCGGATTTGTGCCATGGTTTTAGAGCCGTGCGAAGCTATTAGGGAGTTGATGAAGGAATTTTGTATTGTTATTTTAAAGGGTAAATTACATTGAGGTATACTGAAGTTTGGCGAAATTGCAGAGAGGTATACCTACGTTTGACTAAATACACTGAGGTATACTCCTGACCACTTTTTAACCGTTGACCAAAGTCAAACTAACTTTTGGACATAAATACCCCTAATATACCTCATTGAAAATTTATAGAAAAAATTATTGTGCAATGATTTCCCACTTACTTTGCACTGCAGGCTCGTATATCTTTTGTTGATTGTGTCATATCGTGCTCAAATATGTTACCAAGATCGACATATAATGGGCATCAAACTCTCATAATAACTTTAGATCAACAGCTTTTTTTTTTGTTCAGGCACAAGATTAGACTTGAATCAATTTTGCATGATGAGAGAATTGTTTAAATCGAGCAACGAAATTTATTAATTTTTGGTGCAATTTTCTCAAAGTCAAAAACTAAATAAAAAGGAAAAAAGTGGAAAATCATAACACAATAATTTTTTTTAAAAAAAACTTTCAATGAGATATATTAGGGGTATTTATGTCCAAAAATTAGTTTAACTTTGATCAACGGTCAAAAAGCGGTTAGGAGTCTCAGTGCATTTAGAGTATACATCTCTGCAATTTCGCCAAACCTCAGTATACCTCAATGTAATTTACTCTATTTTAAATATTTCATTGGTTAGGAATGATTATTATGCCGTTTCATCGTCAATCAATGATAATTTTCCCTCCCCTTTCCACTCCTCAAAAAAAAAAAAAATAGTAATTCGATCAAAAAGAAAACGTAATAGTTAAACGACAACTAGAAAAGATACTTGCAAAATGAAATTAATCAATAATCTTAGTCACCTTCCACAGTTTACACGGACTTGGTTTCTCAGAACGACCACCAAAATGGGGATTTCATTGCCAATGAAGAATCATACAACAAATTTACAGACAGTGCCATATTGTGTCAAAAAAAAAGCCCTACAGGATATACATACACCAAACGCGAAGAGGAAACAATAATACAATAAATTAAGGCATCGCATGCACTTAATCATGACTTAACATCCTTCAGCACTCCCCCCTTTTCCAGCTCAGTAACATGATCTCTCAGGGCTGGAACTTTCATTGCCAGAGTTCTGTATAGTCGAGAATAACGAGCTCTTGTTCCGTCTGCTGTTCTTGCTAAGGCAAGTAGACTAAGTGCCTCTGGAACATGGGAAAATACCTGTTTCATCTCTTCCAAAGTCATGTTTTCCAAAACTGTAGGTCTTGGAACAACTCTTACAATTTCACCGCCTTTAGGTTCCTGAACTCTAGCATCCGCTTTAACAACCAATTCTGAATTTGAGTTGGCTCCACATTTAATAATAAATGGGGTGGTTGTGCCCGTATTGAATTGCAGAACATTCCATTGCGATACATCGGTTTCAGTACTGTAACCCAAATCTGAGGATGGTTTACGAGCATGAGCAGATTGGCCATTCTCATCTTGTTCGGCAACGGACTGTAGCAGTTGATAGAGAAGTTAGGAATTGGGAGGTGAAGATGCAATGTATATGTGTCTCAGCTAACACAAAATTAGGTAATACACTCCAGAAGGCTAGCACTGCCAATACATGCAATAGTGCAGCAAACATCCAAAAGAACATAGGAAGTTTGTCAGATTTTCTCAAGCAAAGAACATAAGAAGTTGATATCCATATTCATAAGAACACACTTGTCTCTAAATCTAGCAGACTTCTGAAAGGCTCTTCTCGAAATAAATTAAGTGCCCCACTGAACAGAAATCGTTTAGCAGTGAAATAAGAATTTCTTTTTGCAAATAAGTACATAACAAAGAAAGTTGACAGCTATATTCATGCCAGCCACACCTTTATCTAAACCTAGCCAACTTCTAAAGTATACGACTTCAAATGAAGTCACAAAAATGCAATATGGAACAGACGATGTTAACGAAGACAAACTTAAATGACAGACCAAGTCATTAATCTGCCAAGTGTATAGCAAAAGCATTCCTGACCACATTGAGTCATGTATATGATACAAAAGAAATATATAATCGTATCAGAAATCGAAAAGGAGATGAAAAGCAATGACCGGAGCCGGGAGGGGGGAAAGAACGGGAAAAAAAACAAAGTTTCTACACATCAAGCCATTTATCACCTTCATCCCCTAGTGGCTAGTAGTATTTCAGGAAACAGGAAAGAGAAGAAACAATAACCACAAAAAGAAAAACATGTCCATTCTACATGTAGTTGAAGGAGAACAACAATGTACCTCTACAACAGAACGAGCCTCAGCTATTTGCTTCTGTGCACAAGGATGGTCGATATCAAGAAGTGATGGCATTTGTTCAGCAAGTTCATCCAGTGAAGCAAGCATATCTTTTTTCTTGCTTCTACTCAACATGTTTACCGAAGACTGCCTTATTATATCCTATCAAGGATATTTTAAAATCATTATGTCATCCTTTGGTAATCAATTCATCAATTAAACACATATAGTGTACATAAAACCAACCTTGACTTGCTTCAATATGCCATCAAGAGAAATGAGAGATGCAAGTCTAGCATCTTCAGCTGCAGTGGAAGGATTAGGTATCGGCAATCCACCATCTTCCAATGTTAGTAGAGCCGTTGCGTCAATTCTCATTTGTTGCAATATCTGAATATGCCATTGAAAATCAATACTATTGGATCATACAAAGAACGCAGGACTCTATCAGTGAAACAAGAATAATTGAGCTTGAATTATTTGCATGTGCTTGTCTTACAAAAAGAAAAAATTGTACTAATACTGTGAATAAAAAAGTTGCAGCCTCTGAGGATGTCCTCAACGAACCTCAAATTACAAAGAATCCTAACTACGTTGGATATCCGTACAGAAACCGTTTAAAAGAAACAGCTGGTTTGGCCCATAACGAATCCAAATACAGCGCCCAATCCCAAACTAAATCCCACGAATGAGACTACCCTGAATAGACGACGAGCATTACGCTCAAGCCACAAAGACCAGAAAATGGCCATAATTTGATAACTCAGATGAAGACTAGTTTATTACCATTTACTTGCATGAAAACACGAGAGGAGGTCAGGGGATTACGGTATGTGAATGTCCTAATATGAAGATAATGCAGCTTTTCAAACCATATGGAGCAATAGATCACTTCATCCACAATATCACAAGATAACCATTACAACTGATCAAACAAAAGACATATTGGGTAAACCTTTTTCACGCAAGCCCCACAAAAATAAAAATAAAAACCCTTCAGTTTTTTTTTTTTTTTTGATAGGACAATACCAAAACTTATAAATATGATTCCAGCACAATATTCACAATAGATACTGCGTATTATTCATAATAAAACTTACAGATACATCTTGAAGAAATAATATTGTTAGCAAATGACAATACCTTTCTTCTCTTATGATCGACAGATTCAAGAGCTGAGCGCAGCTTAGCAACTTGTGTTGTATCTTCTGCAACTTCCATTGCCAATGTGCCCGCAATATCCTGATATAAATCATGTGCAGCAAGTGAAATTAAGCAATATAAAATGACCAATATCCATTTTTGGATTGCTTGTAAGTTGTAACCCTTTTGAGAGAATTGAACTATTTATTCATGTGGGAGTAAGTTCTTAGGCTTAATCCGTTCTAGGGATGAGCACAAAAGTAGGAGTCTACACAACCAAATTGTATACCATTCTGTCTATTTGCAAGTGAACAATGCCAATTTACACTTGGTTAGTTAGATATAGCGCTCCCAACAGTCATCATAGCAATCTCTTACACCTAAAGGCAAGCCTTGTGGACATGGCAAAACTTGACAATTTAGAATGATTACACTTGAATTTCTGAATTTCTCAGTCTGATCTGTGCAATGAGAGCAGAGGAAACCAAATAGACCAAGTAATAAGGAAGAGTATCATATTCCTAATACATAAGAGAAACATGTAGTCAATGATATCACTGTTAGTAGTTGGGCAAACTCCTTTTCCACAACATAATCTCTCTTTTTTTCCAAAAGATAACGTGGGTGTCCAGGGTTTGCCCGACTAATCCCACGGGCCCTGGAGTTAAGGCCAGGAAAACCTCGAACTAGTGACTTCTGGAATAGATCTCAGAGGCCATTGTTCTATGGTTCATTCTTCTAGTTTTGTGCAGCAGCTTCTGCTCTAAAAATTCTGCATGCTAATTAAGTGTGCTCATACAGCATGGAAGGCTTGTCTTACCACATAGACAAGTAACTAATAAATGAAACAAGGTTACAGGACCAGTTGGCAACATGGAATGTGGAAAAGTCATCAGACAGCCTAGCACTGCTCCACACCAATACGAGTACTTGCTATCTAACAGCACCCAAAGTTTGGACTCCTTTAATTTTTAAGCAGCATGTATCATAGATGCACTATATACCTTTAAGTGCTGAAGCTGAGAAGTGTAAACACGCTTTGTATACTCAGATAGGAGCTGACCAAGAGCGTCAGTACTGGGAGGCATAGCAGCACCTAGTCCAGCCATCCAACCATCCATGATTGCAGTTGAGAGCAGCTCCAACTGGCCAGTACTACCACCTATTGACTCATCACCAGTGACAGAAAGAAACTCAAAGTTCTCCGCAAGCCATGACCTAATTTGACGCTGCAGCTCTCCGGCTGGTGTATGTACAAAAAGAGCAGCAAGAGTCTTGTTTCCAACAGAAAAGCTTTTTGCTTCCTCCGTTATCTCCCTAAGTTTACCACCAGTTACATGTTGTCTCCAAGTTTCCTGTAAATTACAGATTGTAATCAATATATTACATGCAACAGCCCATTGGTTGACACTTCAGTAGAATTAAAACTAAATAACTGTGTGGGACAGCATTTAATCTCATAATGCAATATATTAACCTGTACCAGCGCTGATAAACTAATAAAAAAATTGCTCAAAAGAATTTGTGCTTGGAAAAATAAGAGAGAGCTTCCTGATGATGGAAATAAGTCCTGCAACTTTAAATGACATAGTCTTCTTTTTTTGCTTCATCAAAAAGTTGAAGGTAAAAGTTACTATTTGCCCACATAGCCAACGCATATGAATATTTTAAGCAGCTACCTCATCGATGCCACGAAGCTTCAAAACTACAGACGACAGCTTGGACTTCTTTTCCTGCTTTATGTTCACTTTAAAACCTTGAATTTTATCATCAATCAGAGAATTTCTAAGGCTCAGATCATAATGGGGAGACCTTCCAGGGCTGTTTCCGCGACTGGCACTTCTACTTCGTCCGCTATTGGCTCTCTCAAGGAACCGCTCAACAGGAGCAACCTATATAAAGATAAATTTTAATCGCCTAGACCTTGATAAATAAAACAGTTAACAAAAAGTTTGGAAAAAAAAATAGATGCCATACTTCGATTTGATTAGATATTCTGCGTCAGCCCTTTACCTTGATTGATTGCAGCTCAGGAGACCTTGCAATTAAGGATCTTATATATAAAATCCTTACACGGGATACAAGCATGGTATCCATCACCCTCTTTGGTTCCATTTTACGGATAAATGAGAAGACAGCATCTCTAATTTCTGCTAGTATTTCATGTTCTCTCGAGGCACCAGCTTTTATAACGGCAGCAAGAACCTGAATTATCAAATAAAGAAAGTAAAACCCTTAAGCATGGCATCCATTGCCTAAATAAAGGTGAGGTATATATACAGGAAGCAAGAATATAACATTTCATAATGTAGCTCCTGCAGCAGAATTTAAAGGAATAAACATACTCATGGTTTTTTTGTAAAAATATTCAAGATATCAATTTCTTTTGCATATCAGAACTTAAAAGAAAAATAAAGTAGCAGGAACATGTAGAAACTCCGAATTTGGCATGCACCTTTTGTGATTTGGTTGCAAAGAATACAAATGTTACACATTGCATAGGCCTTGACAAAATTAGTATTATGAGATGCACACATAGGCAACATAGCTCCACGGCTCCTTGCATAGATATCAAAAACGAATCATTACTTTTTGCAATAAAAGAAAGGATGAAAGATATTATAGCCAACAATGAGATCACTCAAGCAACTCTTCGCACCATTCATGAAATTAAAAACTTCCAAAGTATTCATCCAGAAGTTGTAAACAGCATTATATATTTATATGCATACCACGTATTCATTATCAGTCAACATAACTATGTGCCATTCAAGAAGTAACACCGCCTGGACTCCCAGTTACCTAGCTATGATCACTCTCATCACAGATCTATTGACTTCATAACTTGGAATTACTTATTTTACCAAGTAGCAAGCGTTTCTAAAAAGCATACCAGCATCAAAAGTTTATTTGCACCGTCTGATATGGCAGCAAGACCATCATATTGATCGGGATCAAAGTCATTCAAGGCAGCAGTAAGGTACTCTCCAGCTGGGGTGCTTTTAAGTTTATCGTTCCCAGGCTTAACCAAAGCAACTGCCATCTCCACTTTATCACCATTCACCGATGCAGAAACCGCTTGAGCAGAACGTCCTGTACCATTGCTAATATTGCTCCTGGCCATATCAAAAGAAATTTTTTAATATGAAACCATGGCATGTATCCCCCATCGCAAGGAAACTGAAGCATACCAATAAGAAGAGAGAACCACATGGGAAGAAAGAAGGGGGAAAGCATTAAACAGTCGTCAGAAAGTACTGTAAATCAGAGAGCAAGAAGAGCCAAAACCACCCCCCATCAACCCATCCTTGAACCAGAACACAAAACATACACGTGTAAAAGCCAAAAAGAATATGATAATATAAATTTACCTTTCCAAGTCCCGGGTCTGCACTTGTCCTTTAGGGAGTGGACTTGACCCCTGGAGTAGAACATAGGCACCAACACAGTTAGACAATTAGAAGGTCATAGTCACCCCCTACCCTCCCAAACAACGGATATGTTTGATAGCACAGTTAGACAATTGATATGTTTGATAGCACAGTTAGACAATTGATATGTTTGATAGCACAGGTAACTTGAATTAAGAAAACTGATTTACCTGGGATGACCCAACTGAAGGCGCTTTTGCCGTTAATCTGTCAAATAATTTCTCATTTTCTTCATGCAACCTCTGCGACAAAAAAAGAAATATTAAATTTATAATAGGAAAAACATAAAACTTCTAGAGTTCAAAGAGCATGAACTTCAAGGCACATACAAACTCCACTAAACCTCCCTTGCAAAATACACAATTTGTACTCTGGCTATGATGAGTGCTTCACAACCTCCAACAGCAACGGAAGAGAGTCAAAAGGGTAAAACTCCTCCATATATGTAAGAAAGGCTCAAAGTGTAATCCGTTTGTTTCTCTTATTTGTTTTTATTCCAGGGTTTCCTCACTTCTATTTAAGAGCTTCTAGTATGTCTTCTGACAACAGGTGAGTATCAGTAAAAACTGAGCTACCATGTAAAGCTGAAAGGTAGACTGTGAGTAGCTGAAGTTCTTGGTTTTCAGACTTATCATGAGACAAGCATTTCAAGCCCTGGGTAGATTTAAGTAAACTATTGATATCTATACAATCTTAGAATGGATATACAGAAACTGACAAGGTCAGAGCTCACAGATTATAATAAAGAACATTCGGAAGGAGCATGCAATATTAAGACATGAATTGTCAATTACTAACCTATGACCAATTAAAGAAGAAATATTGTTTCCATAACCTTGTGAAAAATCAAAGTAATCATCTCTTTAGCAAGAAAAATAACTCATGGAAAAACGACAAGGAAATACATGTTTTTACCCTTTTTCTTTTTCATCAGTTTAATTTCAGATTGTTACACTACTAGATCAGACAGAAGTACCATTTACCTCAATCAGGGCATCCCGTTTCAGAAGTTCTTCTTCAAGCTTCTTCGTAACAGCTGAAGAATCCGCAGATTCCCCAGTTACCTTTGAGTTTGACTCAACCACAGTTCCTGATCCACCTTCAGAAGAACGACAGGCTTCATTTACTTGTTGTTCTAAGCTTTTAATTTTAGCCTACACAAGAAACAATAATGTACGAGTTATATGAAGACCCACATAATTAGCCGTTCAAGAAAAGCTCATGGACGTCCACAGCAGTTTCAGTCACTTCAAGAAATCAACTTGCATAGACAGGTTACCTCAATGGGGGGGGGGGTTAATGTGATATACTCCTCATTCTACACTAACTTAGAAACTGCATAATTAATTAATTACAACAGAAGCTTCTTGCATAACCACATAGAAGGAACTACTTCCTCCGTTTAAAAAAAAGTTTGACGCTTGCTTTTTGAAGGTCAAAGTTCGCAAATTTTGACCATTAATTTTCGAAAAAATATAAAGTTTTACAATGTGAAAATAATATTGTTAGATTGTTTTAAATATGCTTTTGAAAAATAATAAAATATGATAAAAGTTAGCAGTGTCTTGGGAACTGTGAAAAAGCAAGCGTCAACCTTTTTTTGGAACGAAGGAAGTAAATAAATATAAATAAATAAAGAAAGCCATAACTTGTTATTTAAAAAGCAAAAACAGGTGACAACCGCAAAGAAGAAAGAAAAAGAGATAATATTTTTCAATTTCAACCGAAAAAAAGAATATGGGGGGGCTAATGGGCTATACATAAAGATTTGTGGGAGAAAACAATTCCACGACGACAGACAACATAGATATGAGATAAAGAAAGATAGCATAGAGATTAGGAGAAGAAGTAGAGAGAGAGAGAGAGACACACACACACACACATTACGCACACAGACACGCGCGTGCGCAACGCACACAAATGAGGGGGGATCCAAAAGCCATGGGAGAGATGATTACAATTTATGTGAGTCCTTATGCCTAAAATAAAAATTAAAATATAAAAAAGATGATTAAACAATGGCAGTGACAGGAGTTCACCTGCAGGTTTTCAATGTTTGAATCTCGTTCTTGTATTTGTATTTTCTGCTCCTGCTCCACTTGCAACAATTGAGCAATTTGATTCCTTAGTTGTGCATTCTGATCTTTCTCGATCTTATGCTTGTCTGCGAGCATGATATTCTCCGACTACATCAGACACAAGCAAGGATGTCAAAACAAACACGACAATGAAGGAGTAAATCCAATTGCAACATTAACTTACACTGCAATTTTCATCTTCTTTTTCTTTTTTCTTGTTTATACTTTCATGAACTATAGTTTACATGTCACGACAAACTATAGGTCCACCAATCAGAAGTGTGTGGAAATGACGCTACTACAGAGAACACACTACAAAGTGCATAAAACCTAGGTAGTGAGACTTACCTGGTAGAGAAGGATGCTAAAGCTAGTTGATAACTGAAATTAGGGTATGCATATGTCCATCAAGCTAAAATAGATGAGCACATGAACTAGAGTACATGAAACTCTCATAACTCTCTAACACTATTACCAAGGCCAATTTCTCTGCGCTTCTAGAGAAAAGAGCTTAAGAGTATTCAACAAAGCAAGAATTGAAACAGGACGTTATATGTTGAAAACAAAGACGGCACCTCTGGCTTAACAAATACAACACATCTTTCACCGTAGCAAATCAACTCTAATCAAGTTTTTAAAAAATAAAGCACGTGAATTCATCTAAATTTTGCTATGATATAAAGTTTACATGACAAGACTAATCATATACTCCTGAAAGAAGATAGTTAAATGATTTCACTATTCAGATGTCCACATTGGAATTTAACTGATGAAGGAGCCTACAAAGCTGAAATCACATAAAATGTGTCTAGTGAACGCAGTTAACAAACTCTGAATATGTAATTGATTATAAACCCATAACAGAACTGAAACTAAAGAGGACTTTTGAACGAGACCTTCAAATCTGACTGTAAAGTAAAGGAAACTTTCCAAGCCTTCTGAACTTCATCAAAAAGTAGGACACATTGGTCGTTTGCATCTTTAAGTGCTTGCTGTAATCCCATCACCTCTTGCTTCGCATCATGAATTTCTTTTTCTCGTTCATAGAGCTCTTTACGTGTATCATTTGCCTACAAGTATGTCACAGACCATGTTTTAGCTTGAGTATTTTAAAAATCAAACTATAATCATCCTAACCCAACACATGGAAAGAGGGGGGGGGGGAAATGATGCTTCAATAAAGCAGTAGCAAAGTCTAACTAAAACAAAGACTAAATCAATGTACTCACGATGTCTCTCCATTTCTTTATTGTATCTCTATTTCCAAGACTTAAAACAGCACTCCGAGCTCTGGAAGAGAAGTTGAGAGATGACAATGTTTCAGACAAACAAGAAACATCTGGACATATATTGACAATCATCAAAGTTTTGGAGCTTCCGCCTACACCAAATAAGATGTACATTTTAAAGGAGGACAAAGAGAATTAGTGAACAATCAAGTTCTTTAAATGAGAACATTCAAAATCAAAATGAACACTGCAAATAAGGATAAAGAAAAAAGGCATAATACTTCAGGGGGAGACAAACAGCTAACAAACCTGATACAATATAGCTCCCAGGAAATACAGTTAATCAAACACTTCAATGGCATTAAAATACTTAATTTGGAAAAAAAAACTTCAGTTCATCTCCAGTCCAGTCCATCACCCATCCAGTAATCCCTTCTCTCTTCTCACTCATACTTCCTCCATCCCATAAAACTTCTCGTGTTTGAACGAAAAAAGTTTTTTAAGGGAAAAGTTAACTGAATGCCTCTTCTCTCCCCTTTTATTTTATTTTTTTAACATATAGTAAGTTTATCATACCCAAAAAAAAAGAAATTTTGAAAAGCCTGGAGAAAATCCCCAAATGGAGCAAGTGACAAGTCTTATTGTCCACAAGAAGAATGAAAATTGGCAGGAATATGAAAGGTTTGGAATGAGCTAACCTAAGAAAATCAGTAGAACACTAAAACGAACTTTCAGTAATTCAAATGAAATTTGTAATCTCTTCTTCTTACCTACTGAGTCAGCAAATATTTTGGTAAGCAGTGAATTTTCATATGGAACATCATCTTTCTTTGATGTCAAAGATGACAAAACATCACCTAACCTGTGACAAAAAATAAATCAGCAAAGCTTATGAAGCAGAGATATCATAAGGAAAACACGTTACTTTTACAGTAATTAAGTGAAGGTGCCAATTAAGAATTATAACTTACTCCCAAATCCAAAGACAAAGAATTGTACTAAAACTGAAAACCATGCGACCAAGGACTACGAAAAAATAAAGTAAGAACCAAAGAAATCAGCTTTTCAGACACTAGTCCAGCAGTAGGCTAAGATGAGTTTATTATTTATTTATTTTTTTAGATAAAAAGGCTAAGATGAGTTTATTAGAAGAGGTCTTGGATTTCCATCATAAAAAACAACCACATGTCCACAACATAAGTTTTTAACAAAAGAAAGAACAGGCACTAGATGCTTGTTTAAGTGCTTGTTTGGTTCACATAGGAAGTTGAATTTCACATGAAGTTCCATATCATACAAACTACATCAAATTCCTACGAAGTTGATAAAGTCGTTCGGCTGCCAAGAAGGGAAGTCACTTCTCATAGGAACTTCTACTTACTACGCCAGATTCTGGCCAGAATAAGTAAGCATTCCCCCATTTTACTATTTTTTCTCAACCAAACATGTCAACAAATCTGCACTTCTTGGGAAGTTTCACATCCCATGTTTTATCATGCCAACCAAACAACCACTAAGACTGAAATATGGACTCAAGTAAAAGCTAAATATAAGTATAGCTCCCCATCCATCTGAAGACTCAAGGGGGGAACAGTAAACTACTCATCTACTTGTCAGTGGCCAACTATGACTGGTAAAACGGTGGCCTTACTAGCAACATTCATAAAGGTAATAAATAGTGTGCAAAGCCACCAATTTCTGTAGGTGGAAATATACACATAACAAGTATCCTATCCCCATTGAAACTTTAAAAATGAGATTTTCAACATAAAAAGCTTATGAAAGGCACTTGTCAGCAGTAGGATCAATTATCAGATCAACCAAACGATCTAGTATAGGGAAGTTAGATTGGCAACAAGGGGCACCACTCACGCTGAAAGCGATTGCGTAACATGCAATAGTTCTGTTACACGCTCGCCAGACTCACTGTCCGTTGTCAAGCTTTCGCTTCCAGCTAAGTCGACCAGTGAAAGCTTGCTGTATATATTCTCTCCAGTGACGGCATTGTTATAATAAATATGTATGGTCACAATCCTGAGAACAGAAACAAAGAAAGTAAAATCGATTATGTTTAATATACAAATCGTAACTAAGAAACACAAAAACGTAAACCAAGATGAAAAAAAGATTCACTTCTGTCATTGAAAAGCTTGCGTCGCTTATAATAAAAGCACTCTTCACCACCAAACATGCATCTACATTTTTATTTTTGTTATAGCTAGAAGTTCTTACAAAAGGAGCTCTTGGGAGTATATAGCATTTAAGTATCCAAGTATATTGAGGCGAAAATACCAAAGTGCAGTATTTCGAATTAATTCAAGAGCTTCTTAAGTAAATATTTATGTCAACAAGAGATCTTGTTAGACGGTTGTTACATATCACAAGTGATTCCACCACTAGAGAGGTCTGGGAACTTGAGGAGGGGAAGATGTACGCAATATTCCTGACATAAGCTGTCAAATAGGCTGTCTTGGATAGATCTACAGCCACTATGAGCAAAACTTCTCATTACACTAAAGCCTCTAAAGATAAGTCAAAAGAGATTACACATTCAATCAATCCCAAAACTAAAAGTGTACACAGCAGAGCACAATCAAGTCCAAAATCACAGAAAAATGATCCCTTTTTCATTTACGTAGTACATGTTGACAGTCTTCTCTCTGCACTACATCGTCATTCCGCAATGATAAGATTAAATGTCATATCCCCATCTGTGCCATCTGATTTCTTCAACTTTAATAGGCATCAACATCAGACAATGATGATCCATCCATGTAACAAGTCAGAGGCCCTAAATCTAAGCCACATTTGCAAGCAGAAATATTAGAGAAAACCCTAGGAATTGGAAGATGGAAAAGAGGTCACAATCACATGCCGCAAGGCCCTGGTTGTTTTCCTAATAAAATCAGAGCTGGGGCACCCACTCTTCCCCCTTCCCACCAATTAAGAACAAAGACAGAGATTGCAAAGTACCTGATCTTGAGACTTATCATATTTTGAACAATGACCCAGTCGTCAGAATATGGACACGAGAGAGAAAAGCACTTACTAGAAGCACGGCCTTCTAAACAAACACAATATAAGTAAAAGTACCTTTACTTACATTCCCTATCACAACCAACTTAGATATCGAGTTCAACCAATGTCTGACAAATATTGTCAAATGTCAAGTATGAACATAATATAGCCAAACTACCCAGACGGAAAAGAAGTGAAACCATACAAACAAATTAAATCCATTAGATGGACATGAAGTGTTCAAAAATGCCTGTATATGGTCTCAAGACAGCAGCTGCGACTTAAGCGTCAAGGTAAATCCAAGAAAATTATACAAATGACACCTAAGCTTCCAAATCAATGCACACTCAGTCAATTAGAATTATCCCTCTACTAAAGATGGATAGCTTTCTAATTTGCTTGAACAATCATTACAAATTATTACAGGGATCAGGGCAGATAAATGCCGAATCTCATTTTTGTTTTCTCAACAAACAAAAAGCACATGCTAGGCAAGCAAATGTTGTATAACTTCAACATCCCACATAGAGGCTTAGAGAAAGGAGAGAGATTGTATAGTTTACATAAAAGGTATGGCATTCACAGATTCTTTGGAACAGGGCAAATTTTGTTTGAGATTTACAAGATTTTTGAATCTATTATATTTTAATGAAAATACAAATAGATAGATTGAAACTTACAGATGAGAAACATTGAACCTCGACACATCAGTTCCTCGACTCTGTAGTGCTGCTTTAAGTACTCTGGAGAACTCTAATGGATTTTCAACTTTCTCTGATACAAGTTCTAAAATTGAACCAGGTGAACCAATGCGGATTTTCAGTGAACTCTTGCCTGATACCGCAAGCAAATCCCTAGTCTGAGGTCAAAAACCAAAACAATCTAATGATTTATGTTTGCACAGATTACAGAACAACAAAATCAAAAGTGACCATGTCACAGAAGTAAAAAATTAAGCACAAAAATCGATGACCGACCTGCTCGTTGTAAAGCTCAAAGACTGTAACAGAGAAGCTAAATCGTGAAGTTGTAGTACTCTCAGAGTTGGATAAATCAAATAATTCCTCAAAACATCGAAAATACAGACCACGATCATGGCTAGATCCTTCCTGTGAAGATTAAAAACATAGCAGAATCAGACGCCACCAGCCGTAAAAAAGGGCAGGGGTGAGGATGTCACCAAAAAAACAAAAGGAAGAAAAATGAAGCCTTGAGGCCCTTTTTTATTCAACTGAAGGTGAGGTTAAGCTTACCGAACTGAACTGAAACTACGAGAAGTTGAGGAGGGAAGGTTGATATTTTAATAATAATTATATTCAACTCCTCTAATGCAATAATCATACAACTCCGTCTCATATTATCAACCATGCTGTTTTGATAGACACAAGCACATCTACTGAAGTTCACTCAGCTAGAACATGATGAAAAACAACCAAAAGAACATTTTCCATACGTCCCCTTGAAAATGATCCTAAGATTCTTCACCGATATTTTGCTCCATCAGCAGGATAATAAGAACTCCTCACAGATAGTTACAATGACAGATTAGCCCAATCCTTTGAACATCAAGAATGGTGTAGCTTTGGAAGAAAATAAAAATCTCAGCCTTAACCCATACAGAAGCTAAATAGGTCACCCGATCCCAAAGGCGTGCAGGTGTCACAGAACCTCAAGAAAAACCTTGCATTTCTCTCCAACCATATGCACCACAAGATCGCAATGATTGCATTTTCCAACAGCTTCATCTCCTTGTCCCTCCCGAAGCCTACAAAACGAATCTGCAATAACACCAAGACCGTAGCTGGACACACCCAACATTCACCCAAAACTCCGAAAAGTTGAAACCAAAGGTACCACGCCCTATCACAGTGGTGAAAAATATGTGCAGAAGTTTCATTACTAGCACGACAAAGCATGCACATATCTTGAAAAATCACCATCCCAGGCCTTCGCCAACGCCAAAGACCACACAAAAGCTCTCAGCCTCACCTTCAAATTCAATGGATTCTTTTCTTCCCAAAGTAAGGTACAGATAGGGATAGCAGCACATCTTGCTGGTGCACCAAGGAAGGACAAAAAAAGTTTTGGAAAATACACCTGAGAAATCACTTTTCCACACCCTAGTATATCCTCACTGCCAGAAAAACAAACAGAGTCCAGAATTCCAAGCAAAGAAAATGGACGGTATAGACTCTTTTTTTTACACCATTCAACATCTCCATTGAGCAACCATTGGTCAATCGCTCATTCAACCCAAAATAATACATGCATCTCAAGCATGCTGCTTTGCGTTTATAAATGTGTGCATGTTTGCACGAAAGAGCTGATTGACATAAATACAAACACACACACACACACACACACACACACACACACACAGAGAGAGAGAGAGAGAGAGAGAGAGAGAGAGAGAGAGAGAAGTGCTCGACACTGGATTAGGTGAGTAGAAGTGGTTATTTTTAAAAAGCAACAGTACGTACACAAGGCACTGCCAGAGATAGGCAAAAGTTCTGCCATTCATTCTACATGGTTGCTGATAATTATTTAACTTCACATTACAGACCTCAACGTCAAACATAACGTCAAAGCAGCTGAATGAAAATTAAATACAAAAATCACTATTTTTAACATTGCACCAGTGCCTCCAAAGAGGCTCCTGCCTTGGCAAGGGAAAGGCGGGTCACTTGTCAGGTGTACGCAATCTAACCGCTGTGAAAGCAGAGAGGGCGTTTTTGTTTGAAAATTAAATACACACATAGTTTAAGTGAACAGAGAGGAATCAAAGAGATACCATAGTGTAAGTCTTTCCTGAATAAGTTTGCCCATACGCAAATACTGATACATTAGAACCATCTAATGCAGACTGTACAAATGGTTGTACATCGGTGAAGACTTCAGCTGCACCAAGAAACTTTCCTTTTCAGATACTTAAGAGACAATAATATTTAGAACAGACAAAAGTAATTCCTGCTTACTTTGTCCAACATGTGGTCCATAAACCCGGTCAAATTCAAAATCCTTCTTAGGATTGGTCAACGTCTCATCGCCAGTATTTACACGGATAGTATATTCATCAGGAAATTCCACAACAGATGGACCTTCATTTTCAAATAACGGTCTTGTACGACAAAAGACCTTAACATTTCCTGCAATTTACAGTTAAATGTTAATTAGTAGCCTAGAACAAGTTTCAAAGACGAGACTGCTCATACTGGTTTTCCGATGCCATGCCTAAACAGTTCAATAACCATAAAAGCAGTGCAGAATTGCAGAATGTCATACTTTAGGTAAAGTATGAACATAAAAGAGGAGATGGTAAAGAAGAAGAAGCAAGTCAGCACCAGATAACTCACAGAAATTATGAATACCTTTGGCTGTCAATAAGTCATTGAACAACCTTTTCTTCTCTCTTATCAGTGGAGAAATTCTCGCTTCTGTTTCAAGGGCAGCCTGATCTGAAAAAAGAAATGAGGAATGAGATCAATTAAACCAGTATCTTCAGCATGTCAGAACTTGCAAGACAACCCAGGAAACCACATTGACTCATAGAAGCATTCCAGAATTCCAGTCATTATCATTACCCCAAGCCTCTCACGCCGTTGTCATGGTTTCAAACGTGTGCAGTCATAACATTGCAGTCTCAATCAGACCCATTACTAAATATATAACGAGTATAATTCCAAATATGAGGTGCATCTTTTGACCATTGGAACGGAAGCAACATAGTGCAAATATAGAACAAATCATTGAAATTTAGACACCTACGGATTCATATGCAGCTTGTGTGCATCATCCAGTTCTTACATTAAAACTATAAGATGCATGTGAAATCACCAAAAACGAGAAGAAAAGACAAAATCTTTGACACTAGTTCAAAGTTAACAATGATAATTATCAACCAAAAGTTCACTTACCCAGCTTACGAGTTTTATCCGCAAGAACTCCTAGATAACGCGTTATTCGATCAAGCTTCGCATTAGAATACTCCTGAAGCTCACTGGCCTCTTGTCTCAGGACTGCATGATCTTCTCTCGCAAGCTGTTAATAGATTATGATAGTTGATTAAACACAGCAATAATAAGCAACCATACAGCACTATCTGAGCTTCACTCACTGAACCATTGTGGAGAATGGATAAAATGAGATAACCGAAATATAAGAGCTAACAACTGAAGCTTCCACATATGCAGTTGCATCACAGAGGGAAAAAAGGTAGAAACTTAGAAAGTTTCAGAGATGATATCACCATGTTGCATCATTGCATTGTGTAAGCCCTGTTCCTGGATAAAGGCACGATCAAAAACTCGGTAACTCATAGGTCATTACTAAGATAAAATCTCAGTAGAATTACGATCAAAGATTGTGTAGTTTTTGCTACAACACAATACTTAAAAAGGAAGACAAAGAAAAGCCTACTTAATCCAGTAAACACCGTGTCCATAATTATTTTATTTTAATTAATGATGGAGTGAAACAAAGGAGGTGTATTTCACTCCCGTGCCTCCACCAGTGTACTGATTTTGGCCCGGCTTCTTGGGAGCCTCAGCTTCTCCTCCCATTTTCCGTCACAATTTAGCCCCTCCACCCCCTCCACCTCCCCAGTTCAGCTTCTAGCCTTCTACACAAACTAGGGGGGGCTTCTTGGGAGCCTCGGCTTCTCCTCCCATTTTCCGTCACAATTTAGCCCCTCCACCTCCCCAGTTCAGCTTCTAGCCTTCTACACAAACTAGGGGGCCAAGAAGCACCAAGCTCCAAATTGAAGCTTGTGCCACTTGCCCCCTATAAGGTGTTTTTAGCTTCATAAATGCTGAAATGGGGATGAGGAGGAAGCGGAGGGGTAGGTGGTGAGGGAAATTAGGAAGAGAGAGTTGAAGCTCTGAATAAGTCAGACCGGTCAAGCTCTAAATTAACATTAATGCCTCAAACGCATTACTAAATCATATTAATACATTAAATGCATTGAAACACATATGTCCTAATGTTCCCCAACTGAATGTAAAACTCCTTCAAATAAAAAATGATATAGAATGGAAAAGGTCATGACACTGGGAGACTGTACCCCTGTAACCTCTCCCTTGAATCAAATGAGAGGGCACTGGATGTCGGCGGCAGATGCGAGAAATGTCTGGATGAAGAGTTTAAAGTCGATCTTACTAAAAGATAAGGGACCTTCAAGGACCGGAATGGTAACATTATCCATGCAGATGAGCTCGCAAATAAGAAAAACTGGATTATTTTGGTTTGATCTGAGTCCTTTCATTACTTTTCCCCATTATTAATCCTCCTCCATTCATCTCAAAAATACTACTAAAAAAGAAACAAGGGTCCATCTGCAATCTAAATGCACGAAACCTACACATTTCTGGCCGTCGGTCAGGAATGTGCTAAATGCGAGAACCAACATGTGAAATATAAAACACGGAGGAACCAAAATAAGAAGGTTTGCAACCCGAAACAAAACCATTTACCTAAATAGTAGTCCACCCCAAACTAGATCAAATTTTTCTTGGATAAACCAAGCTTTCCATAAACTAAAAATTTGTTACTGAACAGAAAAATCCGACCTCAAAGCAATCAGTAAAGGAGTAAGAATGTTCCCAAATGCAGACGCCAATAGAACTTTCAATTTGAAAATTCAAAAATCGAAATTCAATTTGCTGCTAAACTGAGTAGTTCCATATTAGCCGTGCAAGTCAGGGAACTACCAGAAGTCCATAAGCTTTACAATAAACACATAAACTAAAACAGTAAACCGTAATACTCTAAACCACACACAAACAAACTCACATTGCACAACAACCACAGCTAAACGAAACCATAACATAAATATACAAATATAATAACCAAATTCATAAGAAACATGTTAAAACCAAGAAACAAACAAATAGAGTGAAAATGAAGTACAAAACAATGAAAGAAAGAAAAAAAAAAGAAAAAAAACCTTGAGTTTATCCTGAAGTTTGTGAAGCTTAGAAGCTACAGCATGCTTTGAGAGCTCAGAACGCGGCAAAACCGAAGGCGAAGAGATCGAGAACCTTCGAGCTAACGACGATGGTCTAGTTTGATGATCGCTGAACTCAAATGAAGACGATTGTGATGGTGATGAAGATAACGAAGACGTCGTTTTCTTCGGCTCAAATCCTTTCACCTCCCAGCTCCATTGACGGTTTTTCTGGTCTGACATTTTCGAACACTCTCTCTCTCAAAACCCTAGAATTTGGATTTCGAACAGGAGAGAGAGAAAAAACACAAGGTACAGACACACTCTATCTCGCTTTTTTTTGTGTGAGCTGAGACAAAGAGAGGAGAGAGAAAGTTTCTTCTAATGGAGCAAATTTGATTTTTGAGAGGCTTTTGGGCGTTTGATTTTGTCTTTTTTTTTTTTGGCCAAGTAAAAGATTTCAATTTTGAGGGTGGGAAAGGAAAGCTGTGTTTACTTAAAACGGTGTCGTGGAGATTTGTCTCTCACATAAGAAATGTGCGCTGGGTATGAGTTCAAGCTTCGCTCTCAAAAGCCAAATGGATTATCGGACTGAGAATGAATGTGAGTGAAGAAGATTAAAGATAAGGTGTGTGTGAGCCATGGCACGTGACTACGTGAGCTGGTAAACCGTGCATTTGTCGGGGTATTATGGCCCAGTTTACGAACATGGTCTTCAGGCCCAAAGTACTAATACCACGGACCCTGCTGACAACTTTGGACTATTATTGCGTATGTCCTTGGGGCTTGCACTGTCCTTTTACCTTTTTTTTGGGGTCAAGAATCTTGTACTTGTTCATCAAAAGTGTTACGGAGTGAGTAGTGACTCTAGTGAGTAGTGAATTTTTATTTATTTTTTTTGGTTGGTAAAGAAGAAGGCGTGGTTAAAGGACACCTTTTAATGACGGTTTTGGGTATACCATGAATTAATTTGTGTAAGTGTTTGAGCTTTTAAACCCATGACCTAGTGTACAAGTTACAACCTGTTTACCAGTGAGCATGGGTATTCCACGAATTGATTCGTGTAGGTGCTCCCCAGGAGCTTTTGAACCCATGACCTGGTGTACAAGTTACAACTTATTTACCAGTGAGCCAACACCTCTTGGGTTAGAGAGTATTGAATTTAATAGAGAATGTCCTTATTGACACTAAAAAGATTTTCATTTCTTTGATCGAGTGGAGGTTCTTCACTGCTTTCGCGAAGTTAATACGGTGGCAGATTATTTGGCTCACTTTGGTCATAATTGTGTGACGTTGTGCTCTTGATCGGCTCCTTTCAGCCAGTCCATTATCAACTTGTTGGATATAAAGGACACTTTAGGTTAACCTGCTGGTTACCTAATATTTCTCTCCTTTTCAAAAAAAAAAAAAAGGAGTATTGAATTTGTACTCAGTCCTAACCTCAAAAAATACATTAGAGATAATAAACGTAACAATAAAAAAGTGGTACTTGTAGAATTATTATTTTTTGAGCTCATTATACATTTGTACTCTAGAATAAAGGTATGAAATAAACTAGAATCAATACCCCACACTTGACTGACTTGAGTGACGAAAGTCGCATACACTTTCAAGTGGGTTTCTGGGTTTCCTCATATTAATTGACAGATATTTGACTATACTTTTTTCTCCAAATTAATGAAAAAAAAAAGTGCCAAAAATTATCCCAAATTGATTCCCTCGACTCCACTTGAGACTTCTAGATGCGCCACTGTCACACTTCCTTAACAAATATCAATAGCATTCAATACAAGGTTAGCTTCTCTAATAAAATACATGCTTTATCTCTCGTGATGGAATTTCTTAAATGAGTTTCATACATTCAATAATTTTCATTCGATAAATGAGTTTTTTTTAGTTATTTATTAACTCTAGCAACGACATATAAAATGCTTTTACAAATGATGCAAATATCAACTAATAACCCCGTATTTTCCTTTCAACAACTTAATGCACTATTGGGCACGAGAAGGCGTTGCCCCCCCCCCCCCCCCTCCTTTTATTTACTTAAAGAGGGATAAAAACTAAGATTAATTCACTATCATGCCCCAACCCAAATTAAAAATAAGAGACATTTTATTCATCCAATAAGACAATATATCAGTGATAGACATTTGTACAAGAAGTAGAGAGAGCAAACCATGAAAAAGGACTTGAAGTTTTCAAGTTCAAATAGTGTCATATAGGTCATTTTCTTTTCATCTATCTACACATACATGATACATACTACATTTCTTCATAAATTATATGATCCGCTAGCCACTATGTACATTTAGCCCCCTTCAACGATAAATCATGGGTTCATCCTTGTTATAGTGTGTAGATTTTTCCACCGAACTAAATTGAGTTTACTTGTTGTTATAATTAAGGGAAATATTATTAGCTAGTCTCATTTTAATAATATTTGAGCAAAGATGTACGTTTTCGAGCTACTAACCAAATTAGTGAAAAGGAACACACTAATATATAGTGCATGCTTTAAACCATAGATTTCCACTCACGTGAGAGTGATCACATTATGTGTGCTTTAAACTGATGCCTTTCGAGCACTCACCATGTCCTATATGTTTATTATTATTTTGAAATAGAAAAATGAATAATTAAGGACAATTAATATAAAAGACACATATTTGTTGCCTAAATATTTTATGACTTGATATTCTTACTTAACAATCGGGTTTCTTTAAAGCCAAAATTCAAAATGATCATTTCGTTTTCAAATGAGGGAGTGTTAATTAGATTAAGAATTACTCTGCAATTTTGATCATGACATAGCAAGTGAGACTATTCTATATTTGACGAAAATATAAGGTAGATAATTGTCCAAAGTTGCGCAATTAAAAGCATTTATAAAGATAAAAAAATAGCATATATAAAATTTACATAATATGTAAAACTTGAATACGTGGATGTTTTGAGTTGTTACCAAGTGGTCATTATTATGCTTTTAACTTTACTCAATAAAGGGAGGAATATTGCTTTACGTTTGCTTAATCCAGTCGAGTTTACTCAATTTTAGTTGGTGGGGATTTATACGCTTTCATTTTTAAATTACGGTGCTAATGATTCAGAAAAATGCAATTGTAGATGAGTCATTTATTAACAAAAATATTACTAGAAATAAGAAATCGGCAAGTAAATTTAGAGAGACACATAAGGAAAGAGGGTAGGTTAAAATGAATAGAATATTTGGATAAGATGTCACTTAACAACCACCCCAATAATATGACACCCATATTGACATGCATGGTTTCGTTAAATTCTCATTCCTTCCAAACTCCAAATGACAAAGAAATGACATTACCAATACTATTCATTGTCAAAATGGATGTCAATCAAGTGGTAGCATCAATAAAAACATGACAATCCAAGTATCCAACCACAGAATGAAACCATACCAAACAAAGGAAAACGATAAAACGAGAAGCACAAAAAAGGGCTCTGCTTCACTATTTTTGGCCATTTCCTTTTTCTTTACTCATCATCCACTTAAGCTTGGGTTTCTCCTCCATTATACTGCTAAACCTCCAAATTGGGCAACAATTATAGCAGGGAACTAAAAAAGACCCCTTTTTTTTTTGATTTTTCTCTTTCCAACTCCCCCGTTTGCACGGTCACTAACTATCCCCAAATTGGCTGTGGGATTTTTCTTAGCCTTTGTGATTTGAAAGATGCCTAATATGGGCTCATAATTTACCCTTCTACAGTGACATCTATTAGGGTTCTGCTGTTCTGCCCTCTTTTTTTGGCCATATATTTTGCATTTTGCCCCTTTAAGTTCATGCCCTCCACATATTTGGTAAAATGCCCCTTTGAATGTTCTTTATGCTTCCATCACAGTTGCCCCAAAATCAAAAGATACCCTTTTGGTTTTCCTTTTTTGGGTGGTGGGTTTCTCTGGGTTTTGATTGATCATCTGTTTTGCACATTGGTTTGTTCTGTAGTGGGGGGTGATTATTGCTGGTTTTACTGCTGGTTGGAGGTGAGAGAAAATTGAACTAAAAACTTACCAGGAAGAAAATAAAAAATGGTGAGGGAGAAGATTCAGATCAAGAAGATTGACAATGCAACAGCAAGACAAGTGACTTTTTCAAAAAGGAGAAGAGGGTTGTTCAAGAAGGCTGAGGAGCTTAGCATTTTGTGTGATGCTGATGTTGCTCTCATCATCATCTCTGCTACTGGCAAGTACTTTGAGTACTCTAGCTCAAGGTCTCTCTCTCTCTCTCTCTCTCTCTCTCTCTCTCTCTCTCTCTCTCTCTCTCTCTCTCTCTCTCATCCTTCATCTTTCGTTTTTCCTTTTTTACCTCTTGAAATGTTGATACTTTGAAGGAAAGAGAATTTAGGCTATTATAAGGGTACATTTACATCAGCTTTGTCTGGGAAATATTTTTTGCATTGATAATTTGGTAGACAAAAGCATGGTAATGAATTGATGCTATAATAGTCCATCCAGGTGGTTGGCAGAGGCCACTTAAAGCTGCTAGTTCATCAAGAGCTACAAGCCAAGTTCAAAATTTTTTTCCTCCCTATCGTTAGTATGATGTAAAGTATTTAGTTGAGAACGTGAGAAACCTTATAGTACTTGTTTTCTTGTCTTCTACCTAAACCTAAACCATTGACCGTTTGTTAGTGGCTTGTTTCAGCTTACATTGCAAAGTCTCCACTATACAACTCAATGGTCAACCTGTTAGCCTGTTGAAAGATTATCGAACTTGAGCAACTTCTACTAGGACGTGCTTTGCTTGTTGATATAGTTGATTACTGGCTTAGCTTATGGAGTATGTGATATAGTGACAATTGGGGTTTACAAGAATAAAACTTTGGGTGCTGTGAACTAATCTTCTGCCCTTTCAGTATTATTGGCCGGCTTTCTACCTGGTAGAACTTAACGCAGATATGTCCAGATGGTTGTTAACCATGAAGTGTAGGGCTATGTAAGAAAGCCTTCACGTATGAGGATATTGATATTTGATAGCTGGCTGATTGTCATTTGTGTGAGAGAAAAGCTGTAAAACCTTATGGTTGGGATTTCTATACTGTTTCTAAGATGTCACAGACTCCACGCACTGGATATACTGAGTTGACTATCATTTTAGTTACAGACTTGTAATCAAAGAAATGAACATGTACATGTAGTAATGTATGTAGCACTAAAGTCTAAACTCTATTCAAACGAGATTTGATGCTTAAGTTTCATATACATGCAATAAATTAACCTAGCCGGCTACACCATTGTACGTAGATCAAACTTTGTTGATTGGTTGATATGTATGTACCAATTATCCTGAAGATTATTGCGGCATTATGAGTTCTTCTGTTATTTTCTCCTGTTTCTATCTCTATTTGGGTAAAAGATATAGAACCTAATCAATTTCAGAAGATTCATGATGGATGATATTTGTTGGTGGCGAACAGAATGAAGCTTTATATACCCGAGAGGGTATGAAAATGGGTCAATCCCGGGGGGGTGGGGTGGGGCGGGGTGGGGTGGGGTGGGGTGGGGTAGGGAAGAATGGGTGTGGTTTATTTCGTGGGGGATGGAAACAGGGTCATGACAATTAAGAAGTGTTGAACTACCTCGTCTTGTAAGACATTCATGGATTGACCCTCAAAGTGACATTCTTGGTATGACGATCTCATAGTGGCTGAAGGCATAAGTTTTCACTGGGTTCTAACTATTGCTCTTCTGGTTGAAGTCATAATTTATTGGTCTATTGCATGTAGGTATTTATTCCATCTTAAGTCAATCGGGATTATTTCTGCAATGTTCCAAGATATATATGCCGTAAAAGATATCATTATTATGAAGTCTCTTGACATTTGAATGGAGGAATTAACTGTATGTCTCTATCCTCTTTTCGTTGTTGCAATAAAGTATGAAGACAATACTTGAAAGACACAAATTGCACCCGAAGAACCTGGGGAAACTGGAGCAACCATCTTTAGAACTGCAGGTACATTATCTTTTAGGCTAATCAGCTAAAAAGAGAAAGAGGGATATTTTAGGTTCTAGGGCTTCACTAACATTTAACTGACATTATCTTATTTCAATCTTTTAATTTTCCATGTTATGTGATTGGAGTCCAGGATAACTAGGTTCGCTGGAGCTAGCTGACAACATTTTCGAAATAACCATTATTTCCCCCATAATTAACAGTTGATTGTATAACCTGAACACCATTCAATTTTACCTAATGCTCGTATTTACTTTCTGTAGAAAAATGGATATCTATATTGTATATGCTGAACTTATACTTGAGCAAGAACTTCCACATCCAGGCATTGACATCATGATGTACACTTTTTGCTATTTTGAAAAACCTCTTGAAGTTGAACCACAATTACGAAGAATGTCAGTTCTAATTTTGAAGTGGTAAATTTGGGAAATATATAATATTTCGAATATATCTCTGGCTTATGGTTGGGCAAATTATATAAAATTTGGTGTGGAGCTAATTGAACAGTGTTCTATGAGGGGGAAGCATGAAAACTTGCGGGTAAATTGTTAATTATTTGATTATTTTTGAAATTTCATACTAGCTGTACTATCTCAGTTGATGATTCAAGGGATCTTGGATACGCTAACATGTTTTAAGCTGTGATGAAACTTCACCGTACACACACAAAACAGAAAAAAGTGTAATTCTTATTGGAAATCTTTTTGGGATGACCTGAAACAGAAAGAAGGGCTTGAGATTCTTTCTGGCAGATTTAATCATCTCGATTTGCCTCTGAGAAACTAAGTATAATTTTTTGTAGTTCCAATTATTTCTCCACCTGAGAGAGCATTATACCATTTCAGATACAACTATACTTTCTTCACTTGCTAAAGATGTGATGTTTTGTATTTTCAGCTTGTAGAAAACAGCAACAAAACAAGGTTGAATGAAGAAATTGGGCAGAAAAGCCAGCAGCTGAGGTAATCCTGTCAAGTGCTTTTAACTGGGATATTATTTAGATATTATGCTTGTTTTGCTATGTCCTTTCTCTGGTGGAAAATGTGTGAGTGGGCTGGTTCTACAAGTAAAAGCCCATCAGTAATATTTACCTTGAGACATACTCACTGCTGCTTTTGGAGACGTGATCCTGTTGGAAGCAGACAAATGAGGGGAGAGGAGCTTCAGGGATTAAGTATACAAGAGTTGCAGGACCTGGAAAAGTCGATTGAATCTGGGCTTACCCGCATCATGGAGAAAAAGGTTTGATCTAGATTTATTATTTTGCTGTAATATTACTGTAGATATGTAAAATTTCTGCAGTTGTCTTATTGCTTTCTCACGGATATGTCCAGGGTGAGAAGATCATGACAGAAATCAACCTGCTCCAGCAGAAGGTTAGGAAACTATACCCTTGAACATTGAATTATTCGAGAGATGTAAACACCTGCCTTCAAACTCATCATATGATCAATATGACATGGTTACTATAAGATACTATAAATGATTGTTAGATGCATCAACAGGAGATAAGGAAAGTCGTATATGAATTTAAATTGGCAGATATATTTCTATCCAGTTTCATTAATTAGTTTTTTTTTTCTTGCACAGAGTGCTCATTTGATGGAGGAGAATGAGCAGTTAAGGCAGCAAGTAAGAATGATTTCACTATACAGAATACTGCTTTTGTATAAAACTAGTGGGAGAGGGATCAATAGAAGGGAAAAAGGAGGTGCTTGGGGGGGAAGTTGGATCCTCTCCATTTAATGGAGAGGTCCATTTACCTCTTAATGAGAGGGCTTGAGGGGGAATGGGGCCTCATGAGGTAAGCACCCCTCTCACAGTGGGGTAAATGAACGCCTCTCCATTCAATGAAGAGGATCCTACTCGGGGAGGAGGCTGAAATCACTCAAATCTCTACTCATATAGAGGGTCTTCATAAAAGATTGAGGGATTTGTGCTCTTTTCTTTTTACTTCTCTCCGTTCTGCACTTCTTTGTGCAAACTGCAAAGAGGGGCAGTAGAGTACTAGAATGCCTTTTCCTTCTTCTTCCTGGTAGTCCTCAGCCCCTCACCCAAATTCATCCTGTGTATTTATACGAAAAAGAACAGAAGGAAAAGTGAAAATTCCTTAGATATGAATTAAAACGAGCTTTTTTTCATGACTTGTGTTTATGATGTGTACTAATAAGGTGCTGGAAGTATCTAAAGGGAGACAGTATGTTGCTGGTGGTTCTGAGAATGTCGTAAATGAGGAAGGTCAGTCGTCCGAGTCTGTCACTAATGGCTGCAGTTCGAGTGGTCCTCCACAAGACTATGACGACAGTTCAGACACTTCACTAAAGCTGGGGTAAGTTCAAACTCATTTTTCATGTACCTACTCGGCGCATGCCTGTAGGCGTGTAAGTCTAACAGAAGGCACTCCTTCTTATATGACTTTATGACCGAATGTCTTGTCCATCACAGAGAACTGAAACCCAATGGAGTAAATAATGCATAGTCATTAGATTGTTCGGCAGAGTTCCTTTTCTCGCATGTGACATGACATTCTGCACGTAATCGTATATGCTATTTTGGGAGTATGACACTTCTTTTAGACAGGAGTATAATCTAATGATATCGTAGGTTTAACTACAAGTTGGGAACTTGTGTGTTTTCATGCATTTTGATGCGTCTCAGAAGGCAATTGACTTGGGAAGAAACCCGGAAAAGGTTGACGATTAGTAATTAACCAAACTATTGTATCTTTGCAGGTTACCGTACTCTGGCTAGATGAAGAAATGTAGGAGATCATTCTGAAGTGGAAATATCTATTGTCATGCTATGCTCATGAAACAACTATTGTTGCCAGCCAAAATTATGTAACACCTACCCTGTGTATTTGTGAGAATTTGTAGGAGGAATATAGTGTAAGCTATAATGTAAACAATGTCAAAGAAGTAAATGTGCATCTTAAGTTCTTAATTCCTGGTTCATTGCTCCCAATTTTGACCATGGAAGAGAAGTGCATCAATTTGGAAGCAAGCACAATCTTGCTACTCGCCCTTCCCTTTCCTTGGTCGTCGTTATTTGTAGGAATGCATGTGGTTCTTATGGGTGACTTTCTTCGGGAAACAATGTCACTGCTTTTACTTCCTCTTGTAGTTACTAATTCTAGTAATGAAAGGTGTACTTTTTTGATCGCTAGTAATGTGTTAGAAAATGAGGAATAGTAAGGGTTTTCGTCTCTGGCGAATAGCTCAATACATACAATTCCACAAGTCCCTCTTATTTTCCACAAAAGTCATCCTGTCTCACCGTGTGATGGTCTTATACAAGTTTTTGTGGAATACTAATATGTGCGGGTAATACCCCATATGAAATGATAACTTGAAAGGAGCGCTATGGATGAGGAAATCGAGAACAAACTTCTTACTGTAAGAATTGAGATACATTGGCTAATCATGAGAACGAAGACTTGCTTTCATTCGAAAATTTGTAGCAAAAAAATAGTAATTTCTTTTAACGATTAGTTTGGTCATTCGCCAGTGTTCAGGATGTTTAGTTATCTTCATTAAGACATCTTTATGAGGAGGGGATAAATGTTTCACAGAAGAATGATACTATGATGAAACTGGGTGTAAACAATTTAGGAAAGGTGACTTTGTGTATGATGGAAACCAGCAATAAATTCTCACTAGAGTATATTGCATTTAGCTCCTTGTTTTCTTTCTTGTACAACAAACAAAATTTCATTGCTGCTCAAGGTAACTGTTTCCAGAAAAAAATTGACTACACCAGAAGAAGAAAAACACAGAAGAGCCACACAAAAAGTTGAGGACAAGCAAGTTTGCACAGTGCTTCCTTGTTACTCCCTCTTTGATTTAGAAAGGACCTTCTTCCTCTGCCCAAGCATGTACGTGTACATATGCGGACTACCTACAACAGCTCATGTGTAACTCAAATCAGAAGCCAGCAACACGGGAATGATACAGCCAATGGATAAACAGGATAAGAAGATTACCTGGAACGTATATTCCAAGCACAAGAATAGCTGCATAGAAATAGTCAAAAGCAAAGTTCCATGTGGTTGGCATTCTCAAGCAGTACTTTTCCGAATTCTGTTTCAGAAAATTTTCAATCAGCAATTTCACCATCAGTTCAGCTAATAGCGCAGAGAGTTTTCAATGGTACATATGGATCTCGACAGAGATTACTGAAGCGGATACAAAACCACAGTCTCTAGTTTCTTCTTTCATTTCAGAATTTTATATTTTTTGGTGTACAAAACCAATTTTCTCATTTCAGTAGAAGCATGGCATTTTCAATATTTAACTCGCATATTACCCAAAACTGTCATCTCCTTATTAGTGGTTGTAGAGTAACCAGCTCAAGGGTGTCAAGCAAAAATCTGATGGAATAGCGTGCTCTTTGCTATTGCAGGGGCATGGCTCTAGAATCCTTCTGGAGCAAACTTGAGAAGCCCGAAATGTAGTAGTTTAATTTATGTTTAGAGCTAAGAAACAACCATAACAAGGAATTGTTCAGACAATTTCAAGTAACTTTCTGATCCATGGTGGACAAGAGTGATGATATCAAGAAGCTGAACTCACAGGTAAACATATGTATCGAGTCAGGCCCTGTTCTCTTCTTCACTACATTCCAGTTCAATTCAGTAAAATTCAGTTCAGTTCAGTAAAGAGACGTTCGATTGAGTAAAAAACTAAAAACAAGTTCAATTCGGTAAAACGATGTACAAATTTACTTCTTATTATAGAAGATTTATTAAAAATGCCAGTTCAGTAAATTTCAGTTCAATTTAGTAAAATTCAGTCCAGTTCAGTTTTGTGCAGATAAGTTCAATGAAAAGAAGGTGAAGAAAACAAGGCCTTAGTTCAAATTATTACTTTATTCTTCGCATAAACAAGTGATACAGTCATTAGAAATTATACTAAAGATTATAAATGATTCTCACTTTCTCAGACATTCAGCAATATGAAAAGCAACCGCTCAACACATTGGTTCTCAGATTAGGGTCTATTGAGTGACACAGAGGACTGGCTAATTTCATTTCACTATTTCAACAGCAGAGCATCATTATTGACAATATCAAGAATCGTTAAGATATCTCACCTTGATGTATGGCAGGGCAATGTATATCAAACCCACTTCACTGGAAATGCCAGATGGATACAAAAACAGGAAGGTGCTATACCTGCATAATGCATTCGAACAGCTTGTGAGGAATATCAGAAATGCAGAACTCATACAAAAAGGGGAAATCAAACCATTGGTACCTTAGCCACTGGAGCCATGATGGTGCAGAGCCGAATACTTCTTTCACGCCAAAGAAGGAATACCGAATAATCTGAGGTAAGCCAGAATGAGCAATGTGCATTTATTCAAACACATAATGTAGTTCTTTAGCAAGTCCAAGCCTATTTTTCACACAGAATTCTTTTTCATCGATGCTTATAGATGTACAAGTGTGAGAATATTTTAAATGATGCCTCCCCATTATGAGCAACTATTATCACCTTGCACAGACATTTCTATCAATCAAAAATCATCTATTTGTTGACGTAGGAGCCTTTTCGGCATCTGAAGGAAGAACTAGAGTCAGTTTCTTGACACTCCAAAACTACACTTCCTAGAAAAGACAATGAATAAATCCCTTACTCATATCATTTGGGCGCAAAACTCCATCAAAAGCAACATAAGCACAAGTCTCGATTAATCAATAAGCAAAATGGAGCAGATAAGATACTAAAAGCTTTGAGTTTAGAACAGTTAATAACGAACTGTGAACCACGAATTTCTTCACCATAAGTTGCTCCCTCGGTTTGTCAAGCTCAGCTCACATTACTAATTAGTTTTCATTTGAAAGTTCTCCTACTAATCATCAATATCTTATCCATATTCAACTTGCTAGAAGCCTATACATCCCTGCCCTCCTCCCCCTCACCGAATAGTCGAACACCATATCAAGTTATCAACAGCCCAGTGAACGCCTCAATGACAATCTCCACGCAATAACAACTAAAAATTTGTGCTCATCATGGTCCACCAAAACAATAGTTGCTCTTCTTATTTAATCAAACAAACAAGTCTACAATCTGATCTGGAAAGCTAGCACAACCATAAATAAGATGATTTTAAAGTACTCACCTCAGTGATAGACCAGCTGATCACTAAAGAGCTAACAAGGAAATGAGTGCGAACCTGCCAACACGAAAATTGCTTCAACAAGTGAGTTACTCTAAAACTTCCCACCATTTTTGGGTTTCTAAACAGGTCAACAACAGCAGAAATAGTAAGATACAAAGGGAAAATTACACACCTCTGGGAAGCTATACAAAATCCCCCAAAGCACATATAGCCTTGAACCAATTTGGGGCAGTGTTGCAGTTACTGGAGACCTCACCAAACCTATAATTTTGCACCAAAAAGCAAAAATCACTTCTGGGATAAAACAGAATCATATCAATTATGCTAAAATATCTACACACATTAAAAACATTACTCACCTATTACACTGTGGACTATCTGTTAGACAAATGTGGCAAGAGAAATAAGAAAATAGTCAGAAAGAGAGAGAAACTAATAATATGTACACTATGTAATGTTCAAGGTTGAGGTTTTAGAGACATGACCTCCAAAATTGCAGCTGTTTGAGCTAGAATAAGAGGTTTCTCAACGGCATCGTATACATGTTGATGCCCTGACTCTTTCAAGGTCTTTACAGCAAAGTAGAGAACTTGGGCCCTGAAATTGGTTCAATGAACAACACAGATAAAAACTTGAACTTGAAACAACTAGTATATAGAAGAAGAGAGAAGAAAAGGTCTAAATACCATCCGAAGAAAACAGTCCAATTGTAGATGGAGAGGTAGAGGCGTCTGAGGAGAGAGAAAAAGCCCGCCATTTGGTGGAAATGGAAATGGCGTGGTCTCCAAAGTGCAGAGAGATACAGAGAAGAGAGAGAGAGAGAGAGAGAGAGAGAGAGAGAGAGAGAGAGAGAGAGAGAGAGAGAGAGAGAGAATGTTGCGGGAAAATGAGATGATAGGAGAATTTGCTGAAATTAAAGAGGGGAGAGAGAAGCAGTTGAGCAGATCAACTACCCACCCAGATGCATAAACCCCAATCCGAACCTCAGTGAATGCAGATCAACTACCAGGAACATGAATCTGATCAGCAAAAGGTCATTGAATTGAATATGCCCACCAGACCAACAGTGTGTGTGTTTAATGTGCGGTGAGTGGCCTTTGTTGGACTTGTGTCAGGTCACAGGACTAAGAGCTGGCCTCGAATTGTATTTGGATCTCAAGTAGTTCTAGACCTGTTAATTCGTGACCCGATCCGAAAATCCGACCCGACCCATTTTTTCAGGGTCTTAATACTGATTTTTGGACCCGAAATTCGGTTTGACCGAACCCGATTAACCCGGTATTTTTTGGGCCAAATCCGACCCGTTAGTGGGCCGACCCGTTGACCCGAAAAATAGAACAATTTGTAATTTAAACTAAAAGTTCAACTAAAATATCCTAAAAAACCATATAAAACCTTTTTTTTTTTTGTTTCATTAACATTTTCTCTACCTATTTGTTCTCTCAAAATGATTAATGTTTACTTTTAAATACGCTAAGATAGATGAAACTATATAGTACAACTTATTGAAAAATTAAACAAAATATAAAAATATCATATAGTTGTATATACATAACAAAACGTGAAAAAATATACGTACGTAGTTAATAAAAGTTATAAATTAGAGTCTATATTTGCAAATAAACCGTTTGAAAGCCTAAATTAGCTATATAATTGTCAAAAAAATTTAAATTCCTTGGGTCACTCGACCCGAACCCGACAATACTGGGTCAGGGTCGAGATCGACCCGAACCTGAAATGACCCGACCCGCTAGTGACCATAACCCGACATGATCTGACCTTGAACCTGACCCACCCGACCCAATTGACAGGTTAAAATTTTTCAACTTCGATTCCCCTCGAAGCTCAAATGTTAAATGGAGAGGGTTTGTGAATTTTTGATCCACGGAGACCCGAGTAACTCAATTGAACTCAACTAAGCCGAACTAAACTGAAATACAGTAAGCCGAACTGAACCGAATAGTCATATGAGAAAAGAAGTAGATCATTAAACTGAACTCGACTGGACTGAACTCCACTTAACTGAATTGAACTGAATAATTATTGAGCAAGTGAAGATGAACACACCCTCAAACTTTTTCCGATTAGAATTTGATGTGTTGCATATGATCAATAGTTTGACCAGCGATTTTAGTCCATCGAGTCAATGTACCGAACATATATTGCAGTGTTTAGATCTCCTAGAGTTAATTTCACTAACGCTCTTGTAGAGTTCTTTTTTATTTTTTATTTTTTATTTTTCTCCTTTAACTACACTACATAAAACATAAGCAATGTTACGGCATGAAAGTTTCGCCAAATCCCTCTCTAATCCGGTGGTGAGAGAGAAAGAAACTCTAGAGGAAGATTTAGAAAGGATACTTTCTCATTATTATGGGCTAGTAGGTTTTTAAGCTTACATGAGGACCTTATTGATCGAGTCCAGCCCACATGTTCGAATGGCTACTAGGTAGTGGCGGGCCTTTTATGAGTGAACCTTGAAGGGTGGATCAGGCAGTTAGAATTAGGAGACATGTAAAAGATGAATTTGCTTAATCATACGAAACTGGTGAGAAGAAGGGGCAAGATTTGTGTTGTGTACTGCGTCAAAGATTTTTCAAGAGGATTTTTTGGAATTTCCACGAATAGAATCTGCATGTTATTCCGTTATTGGAGAAAGTAAGGAATGTATTTCCGTTTCTTGTTTTACTTTCCTATATGTATAGAAAAACTTGTGTAAAACTTGTGTGGTAAATAGTCTAAATACAATAATTGCCAAGAGAAAGCAAGTGTAAGAGTTTAGTAGTAGCATAAAATTAAATGAAGTCTCCGGTGGCGATAGCAATAATATTGGCCATGGTGGTGTTCACTGGAGAGGCTAGGGCACCAGTGCTTCACAGGGTTGGAGGAGATAAATATAGTTGGAGGCTTAACGTCAATTTTTCTAATTGGGCTTCTCATGAACGTTTTTATGTTGGCGATTGGCTATGTATGTATCTTTTATCTTTACTCTTTTTATTTGTCAGTCCTATACAAGTTTTTGTTGGTGATTCTATTCGAATGTTTTTGTTAATTAGCTAAAACACAATACTCCATTTATGACTAATTCCCATCAAGTTTACATATCCCTGCTTATGTTTATGTTTATGTTTATGCTATAACCAAGCATACCTATTACTCATGTGCAAACACAATAATGCACACACATGCATGATTATTTAGTATAATAAAGAGCATATACTTGTTAACATGTACTTAATAATTTACTTTATTAATCCAGCCTATCTCAATTATATTCCTTCAAAGTTGTCATTCTCTTGATGTTGATCATTGATTATTGCTACAATTATATTATAATCGTTCAAATAATGACATGTTAGAAAGTGGGAACCCTGTTTACTGGGTTTGTTTAACACTAAAAAAAAATGAACTTTTCCTGCTAAATTCTCTGATAACTTAATTAACTAATACATGATTGAATGTTGTTGGGATGGTGACAGATTTTGGATTTGACAAGCACACATTCAGTGTACTAGAGGTGAACAAGACAAGCTATCAAAATTGCATAGAAAATAACTTCATCACAAACATCACAAGGGGAGGCCGTGACGTGTTCAATCTGACGGTTGCCAAGTCTTTCTATTTCATCAGTGGCAGAGGTTACTGCTCTCGTGGGGTTAAGGTTGCCATCAAAGTCTTTGATGCTCCACCTGATCTCCCCATTAACAATAGTTCTCTTGTCAAAGCAAGTCCTACCACTTCTGATGCTACAAGCCTCGTTTGGACCTTTGATCTTTCTATAATTGCTATTGTTGTTTCGATAGGTCTTGTGTGGAGCGGACTTATCTTGTGACGAGTATAAAATAAAGGGAATAGAGAACGAGAGAAATGTGAGAGGTTCTCTATCATAGGTCCGTCTTATACAAGTTTTCGTGTTGTTGCTCGAACTTTTGTTTTCATTTGATAGCTAGTTTAGTTTGACTAATTAATGTCGTATCTCATTTGGTTTACTTGTTTAGATTACTATACATAACTTGGAAGATTTTGAGCATAGTACTAAGTACAAGACCATGTTTAGGATGTCGGTCATACTAATTAGAATCATGTATGTTTCTTTACTTTGGGTGCTAGATCAAGAAATGTTGGTTACTTGTCAAATTCTTCGAATTTATTTTTTTTGTACGGTTTATGACCTATATGATGTTGAAGATGTGTCGATTATGCCAGATTGGTTTTAATTTTGTGGGTCCAAGGCAAAATTTGGGGGAGGGATGAAATGAAATAATCACAAGGCAAAAACCAAGCCTTATTATTGGCTGAAGTGTGGGAGTTTGTCTATGACTTAGCACTAATTGTGGTATTGAATGTGGAGGTAATGGGCAACCATGCATCTTTGATTCACCAAAAAAGGAAGAGTCGTGGCCAACTTTGGGAATGACACATGAAACAACACTCAAATACTCCTATTAGATTGGGGTGCGTTCTTTTTAATTGAACTCAACTTGATAATAATTTGTGAGAGAAAAAATAGATTATCGAAATGAACTTCATTGAATCAGTGGCGAACCCAGAAAAATTAAAATAGGGATGAAAATTTTAGAATATGAATTAAATTTTTAGAATATGGGTGCAACAAGAGCAAAAGCCAAAAGAATTCTACCAAAAAATAGTGAAAATTGTATATTAAAAAGGTAAACATGAAAAATGAAGGTGCAGTGGTGTACATACCCATTGTTATACATGGGTACGCCACTGCATTGAACTTAACTAAATCGAATCGAACCAATTACTGAATAATTGGAGTAACATTTTGGAATCATGTACTACTACTCAAACTCTATGTCTATCGACTACTATTAAACACAACCATGTCAAATCACTAATATCTTTTAAACTTTATTGTCGAACACATCCTATATTTGAGACGTAAGTGATGTTTCAAGTGGTTATAAAAAAAAAACACGATTACAGGTGATAAAGAAGAATATGATAATGATTTGCGAAATTCTTTCTTCACCCATATTTACATCTGATCCCAAACAAAAAGGTTACGTACATCCTATGAAATGATACACATACACAAAGACGACAAAATTAAAGGCACAAACAATAAGTCAATAACCAAGAACGACATAGGAAGTTCACAATCACAACAATGCAAAGTTGCAAACAATCACGGATCTAAAAAAGGACCACTACCAATATATGAGTACTATGATGAGACTGCCCCCACCACCACCACCACCACCATCATCATCTTAGTAATTCTTAAGAGGAGAGAGAATCGAAAAATCTACCGTTACGCGGTCCACAACAATAGGAGCCTAGGAGGTGCGTGGTGGAGTGCCAAAAAACTGTCGGTGACACGAGCAAGCAAATTTGTCCTGTTCTTGCCATAATTATAATTAGACTACTAATTTACACATCAAAAAACAATGCTTTTGATGAGTTTACTTTTTCGAACCCACCAAAAAAAACCCCAAACCCTGTAATTTTCATAGCCTCTCTATCTCTTTAAGAGGTGCGTTTTCCTATTTTTTTGCACACATCTTAATGCCATTGCACATCTTTTTCTCTAGTAGTATATATTTCTCTCTCATACTGTTTAGGAATTGGTATATAATATATCCGTTGCCCGTGGAAAAAGACACCCTTCATTAAACTCAATTCTGGATTCTCAAACAGGTAAGATTAAAAAGGATAAAAAAGAAGAAGAAAATCCCGTCAATTTAGTGCTAGCTGTTGTTTAGCAAACTATTACAAGTGTTTTGTGTCCCATGTGAATTGGGTCTCTCTTTTCTTTGACTCTCTTTCTTCCCTTTATGGCGGGTATTACTCATTAGCATCACTTCTACAACTTCTGGAGAGAGAAACAAGAGGAAGTGGGGTTTCTGAAGTTAGGGTTCTTGTGTTTTTTGTAGGAATTGCATTTGCCAATTTGTAAAGTTGGAATATTTGTGTTCTTCTAAGTGGGTAATATGATGGGTACCAATCAGAAATTTCAGTTGAATAGCAGAAAAGTTGAAAGGTCACTTTTTGGTGCTGGTTTCTTGGTGCTGCTTTTTGCAGTATTTTATGATGGTGTTTTGGCTGATGCTTCTCCAACTCTATTCACTGTATGTAATCTGCTCTTCTTTTAATTACAGTCATTTATTAGATATGATATTGATGTCTTTGATGTTTGGATTAACATTTAGGATTTGGGGTTCTTTTATTTCACTTTGATTGCTTGTACTTGTAGGTTGTTTTTCTGACTTTCTGTTTGTGAACAAGATGCCAAGATTAATCAATAATTGATGCTAAGAAGGGAAGAGTTGGGAAATTTGGAATCCTTTTTTTTTTGTTGTTGTTGTAAATGACTATTTCCTTCAACTTAGGGGTACAGATTTGTTTCCTGTGACGTAATTAATGCTGGATATGGATATAATGGACTTGCAAAGCAGGGTTTTTAATTTGCAATTTTTAGCATTTGCATCAAATTTAATCTATTTGTGCTGTTTTGCGGTAAGATATATATTAAGTGGGTGAATTGGCTTGAGTCCCCAAGAGTCTGGGGACCATTAATTGATGTTTTTTTCCCGGCTTCCGGGAACTAATGGATAGCTAAATTTCAACGTGTTGACTGTTGGTTGAATATGTGTAACTCCTAAAATGTGTGTGAGGATTTTGGGGGAGCTGTGGTGTTTAAATAACCTGGTCAGCTTGTAATGGCCCATGCCAAACATACGTTTGAGTTTCTAACCACTTCTGTCGAATCATAACATGCTGGTTGAGTGTGTCTTGTGCCGAAATGCAAGGGTTTGGGGGAGAATGCTCCCAGTTCAACATTACTGGTCCATGGCAGGGTCAATTTCATGAGTTCCTTTGGCTTTTGAAGCCAGATCATATTTAGATTTCTGGACATAAATGTTTTAACTAGGATTGCTGAAAATACAACATCTTATTCTAATCGAGGTCTACACAGAGCAGCCTCTTAGCATTGTCGACTATCAAGCTAATGTCGTCATGTGATCCCCCATACCCACCTTAAGTGAGAGCCCCATCGATGGGTGGCTGTTGTGGCCAAGGTTACAGTAGGAATCTACAAATGACCTATGTTACTCGACTAGGTACTCACCTCCCAAGTACCAAAGTTGGATACTCGACACTCCCTCATGGACATGTACACTCGACACTCCCTATGTTACTCGACTAGGTTACAAGTGTTAGATTTAGCCAATTTCTGAAAATCATGGACGTTTTGGGCTAAAATGGAGTGTCGAGTGTACATATCCATGAGGGAGTGTCGAGTGTACATGTCCATGAGGGAGTGTCGAGTATCCAACTTTGGTACTTGGGAGGTGAGTACCTGGCGCAATAACTAGTATTCTTTCCAAAATAGTGACAATTTTTGTCTTACTTCTTACTTCTACATACCAGTATGTAAGCTTTTGCCAACTTACTCAACCAATATGTATTACCAATCTCACCGCCAACCACACCCAGTCATTCATTGGGAAATGAATTTGCTTGGATATCATCACTGCAAAATTTGACCTCTTTATTGCATGAAAGAAATAAATAGCTTTTAATCCTTTATTCTTGTCCAAGTTGGCTATGACTGCATGATCTTTACCTGTGTGCACATGTCGCCTTAGCCATTAGTCTGGATTAAACATGATGATTGCTGAACACGAATGTTTACAATGGCAGGAATGGATGTCCGCAAAATCTAGACACTCAAATCTTCTCAAAGATGCTTTACAAAGTCAAACTGTGAGTGAGAATAATCTCTTGGAGAATTTTGTCCCAGTTACTTTCTTAACTTTCATTTGGTGACATTGTTTCTCATGCATATTTTGTTCCATCCTCCAGCCAAATGGAGAACCTTCTGAGCTCTGGTCCCCTTTACCCGACCAAGGATGGAGGCCATGTGTGAAATCACAAGTCCCTTGTGAGTATTGATGTTTAATATACAAACTTATGCGCTTATCTTCTTAGTATCAGTCACCACTTTGTGATTAAATTTCCTATTGAATGTAGAATTATAAAATTAATCCCTTACTAGCATCTCCTAATTCATGCAGCAAGGCCAGATAAGTCAGCGGGATACCTCCAGGTATTCCTCGATGGTGGTCTGAACCAGCAGAGAATGGGGGTATGTACTCGAGCTCTGACAATATGTACCTTAACCATAGCTATGTTTTACTGATGCACAGCCTCTTCCTGTGAACGCTGTTAGTTTTCTTTGTATATTCCATAACCACCTCAACTTTTGTGGTCAGATTTGTGATGCTGTTGCTGTTGCTAAGATTCTGAATGCTACATTAGTCATTCCGCTTCTCGAAGTAAATCCTGTTTGGAAGGACTCGAGGTACGTTTGTGTGGGTGTCATTACATTTCATTTTGCGATCGAGACTTTATTTATGGAGCCTGTCTCTGAAGTTGTCTTTTGAAATTCTTTCTGGCAGCTCCTTTGAGGAAATTTTTGATGTGGACCACTTTATTGATGTCTTGAAGGATGACATTTCTATAGTTAAAGAGCTGCCATACGAGTACTCATGGAGTACAAGAGAGTTCTATGCTACTGCTATTCGTGAAACCAGAATTAAAACTGCACCTGTGCATGCTTCAGATCATTGGTACACTGAGAATGTTTCGCCTATACTTCAGAGGTGGGTTGTGTATAATGTCTATTGGTCTATATGTTCCTTCAGCTTTGCCAGTCAAAGATTTTGTTTCAATTTCCATTCACGGGAAGCACTCACTTGTAGACATGATGCTTTAAATTAATGGTGAAGAGATCAAGATGCTTCTGTGGTTAGGATTATAGTCCCCCAACCATGTAGTTGAGGGTGTGATTCCTATTGGCCACTGTGCTTCCTCTAAAACCAAAACAATTATTGGTAAAGAGGATGGGAGGTTTTCAATATGTTGATATGTTATACTTACCTTTGTCCTATATTGGTACCTGGTAAAGTAGCAGTGTGTTTCTCTTTTGTGGTTTTGAATATGGGAACAAGGAATGTTGCACATCTGAGATGATGCTACTTGTTATTTTGTTCTACTAGGATATAAAGAGAAAGCATGATATATATGGATTAATGATTCATCTCTAGAAGTACTAACGCTTTCCCTGTGCTAATCTGCTCCAGCTATGGGATTGCAGCAATTTCTCCATTTTCTCATCGTCTAGCTTTTGACAACATGCCAATGGATCTCCAACGCCTACGTTGTAAAGTAAACTTTCAGGCACTGACTTTTGTCCCGCACATTAGAGCACTTGGAGATGCTCTTGTGAGTCGCCTTCAATATCCATCTTCAAGAACTAGTGAACCTGAAATTGGGTTGCTTAAAGAGGTTACTGACCGGAAAGGCTTACGAGAGCCTCAGAAGTTTGTTGTCCTACACCTCCGATTCGACAAAGTATGGTGATCTCGCTGCCTATCTTTGCCAGGGTGTGCTGAAACATATTCTTGTATTCTCTGTGCTTTTCTTACAATAGTATATGTTCAATTTTGCAGGACATGGCTGCCCATTCAGCCTGCGATTTTGGTGGTGGTAAAGCTGAGAAGTTGGCTTTGGCAAGGTATAGGCAGGAAGTCTGGCAAGGAAGGGTGCTCAACTCTCAGTTTACTGATGAGGAGTTGCGTAATCAGGGGCGTTGTCCATTGACCCCAGAGGAGATTGGCTTGCTCCTGGCTGCACTGGGCTTTGACAGCAGTACTCGATTATATCTTGCCTCCCACAAGGTATTAATTCATTATTTGTGACCTTGTTAAACGAAAAATAACGTCACATAAAGAAATGAGTTTGCTATGAAGTGTTGGATTTGACATCTGAGTGCTGATTTTTCAGGTCTATGGTGGAGCTGCTAGAATATCAACTTTGCGGAAGCTGTTTCCCCTAATGGATGATAAAAAGAGCCTTGCTTCCTCGGAGGAACGGGCTAGGATCAAGGGGAAGGCTTCCTTATTAGCGGCTGTAGACTATTATGTCAGCATGCACAGTGACATTTTCATTTCTGCTTCCCCTGGGAACATGCACAATGCCCTGGTAAGCATTTATCATGCTAATATTGTTTTCACAAATAGAGAGAATTCATAATCTTGCCACTCTCTGCTCCTCTCTGTCAAGCATGTGCAGTTACCTAAATCTTTGCGTGAAAGCAATGCCATGCTGTCGTTTCTCTGGTCATGTGATTGTCAGTTTTAAAGTCTTGTTTTGTAGGTAATATAAACTCGCTCTTATTAAAACTTAAACGTGAGTTCTTCGCTTGTATGAATTAATAACAGGTGGGACATCGAACTTACGAGAGTTTAAAGACAATACGACCTAACATGGCACTGTTAGGTCCGCTCTTCTTGAACAAGAACATGAGTTGGATAGACTTCAGACAAGCGGTAGTCGAGGGACATCAACACAGACATGGTCAGCTACGACTACGAAAGCCAAAGCAATCCATATATACATATCCTGCTCCTGATTGTATGTGTCATGCTTAATGCCATCCTTGTTAATAGTAGTCTTTTAGGAGATGCCCATTACATATAATTTTTGTAATATTATTGTCTATTATTTGTGGCTTTTGTAGGCCTTCTAATAATACACGAGCCCATTCATTTTACTTGTAAATTTCAAATATCTTGGACATGATATATCGAGAAGGCCGGAAACAGATTTTGAGATATATGATAATGAATGACAAATCTTGATAGGTGTACAGATATATTGGTTTGCAAATCGGAAATGTGCCACTGATTGTCATTTCAAGAGGTCTAGATGTTCCACAAAATACTACTAGTAGAGTATGATGCTATTAGTGGACGCAGATATCATAATACAAGTTGCTTAACGTCTTAGCAGTTAGCACACATGAAGGTGCTTTAGGGAATTTTAGAAATCCTTTTTTGTTATTTTATTGAAGGAATTTTAGAAATCTTAATCAAGATGAAAACAAGTTGACTATTCAGAAAGCCACTTTAAATACTTATTGTTTGAATCCAAATTAAATGAGGAAGGTAAATTAGAAAAATCTCATTAAATGCTTGAAAATATATTTTTTCCTTCCCAGAATGACACTTAGATAATATATGACTCCCGAGGCACAAAGTTTACACAAATTCCATTCCGGAAGGATGCCATATCATCACTTAACAATGTGCCAGTTTGGTGAAAAATAAGGACACCAAAAGGCTGCAAAATAATGGTATAATAACTAGTTCTTTTATAATATACAATGAGCAATGGAGCTCAATGAAACTTGAACTATTCTATCTGTGCAAGCAAACTTGAAATAGCTTCTACTTACTAGTCCTTTTCATCCTTATCAGCAGTTGGATTTCCGTTTCCATTACTACGTGTAGCTAATTCCTTCGTCTCCGTGGGAGTTGGAGGTGAATCAAGCTCTTCTTCTATAGGCAGGGTTCTCTTTGAGCCCTCCAATGCAACCCCAAGAACTATGTTTTCCTCCAAAGCAGCAGGTGTCGATTTAGACGGCTCAGGAGCCGTCGACTTCTCAACATGTTTAGACTGAGAGCCTGCTGCAGAGCCACTTGACTTTTCATTGATCACGTGATTTTCGACACTTCCGTTAGGTTGATTTTTCTCAGAGCCCTTAAACACTTTCCCATTAACAGTCGACGCTGAGGCTTTGATGTCTGCATTTGTTAGGTCTGCAAGACTTGCTCCTGCAGCATTACTTTCTAACTCAGACTTGGGTCTTGTCACAGACTTCACAGTGGCTTTACCATCAGCTTCCAGATCTGACTTGGAAGCCACAGCAGACTTCTTCTCTTCTCTTGACTCAGAAGTTGAAGTTTCTGCCACTTTTCCCTCAGTTCTGTTGCCAGGCTTTGAGGTCTCTTTGGTGTTTAACTCGGGCATAGATGTTCCTCTGACTTTAGCATCTGCTTTGGGGTCAGCTGTCGGCTGTACTGTACCATGATTGTCTTTCTCTCCATTTGTGCGCACTGAGCGTACCTGAGATTTTGACTTTTCCTCTCCATTTATCTTGTAAGGAGGCTCAATCAAAAGCATTGGACGTTTGGATGCTGGTCCACTACGATTAAAGATTGTTTCTGAAAATGGCATGCTTTCCAAATCAGCATCACTGTAATACTTCTGAATAGTACGAATTGGTGTGGCAAGTCGCGCCCTGTGATGGCTGATGACTCGTAGAAGATCCAACAATATAGCTTCCTGTATGTTCAACACCCAATGTATTGAATCACTCTTAAGAAATGCTCATTTTATCTGCCATGGGCAGATTAGCAGTATACATCAACAAATAGACTTTTGAAATTATCTAGTTGAAGAGGAGATCTCAGCTATTCAGTTGATGGAAAATATCTATAAGCTAATCAAGCCATATATGTAGCTCAAAGCAAAGTTGATAAGGCTAAAATTTGTGGGTTCAGAGGGAATAGTAAGATAAAGGCATATTTCATAACTAGAAAAGTACCACCTACCTTGACGCACAGGTATTCTTCGTGATGTGACGTCTTCACAAAACAGGAAATCAATATCTGTACTCCACAAAACATTGAAAGGACAATCAACTTTTCTGACAACGGGAAACTTCAAAATAATTAAGAAGACCGAATATTAAGTTGGAAAATAAATATTAATACTGACCAGAAGAGCTTGATTTTCAGGATTGACATTTTCTAAAAAGACTCTTCTGTGAAGCTTTTGCTGTTCGACTTGAGGATTCTTAGCCAAGACTTTGCGCATGTCAGCAACAATATTCTGCAGAGGGAAGAGGATTATGTTGATTCACAAAAAGAAGTGCCACAGGATGTACCAAGGGAATTAAACTACACAAATATGTCAATCTTACATTGATTTTACTAACATCTAAGTGACTGATAGCAAGATGAGTCTTGATACGCCAGTGAGTTTTCTGAGTGAGGTTCCTCACCACATTCACTGTAAATTTGTGGTTAGGAATGTGAACTGCTTCACGATCTTCACCTCTTATAATTGTTGGCGACCACCAGCCAACATGCTGTTGATAAGATAATGCAGAGATGATAAAAGCCAGTAAGTTAACCATAGAAAATGAAGACCATATGGCAAAAGCTAAATCCTGAGTTGGGGTTGTACAAACTGTGTTCAGAGATGTATATACACACCTCAACAGTACCCGATACTTCGTATCCTTCAATTTTTGCTTGAATCCATTCATTTGCTACAAATGGTCGTGTTGCATGGATCATTGCACTTGACAGAAAATTTGTAAATATCTGCAATTGAAAAGTATTGTACAAGGTTTACTTCCAGACGTAAGTAGTCCAGAATAGTATGAACTAGTTGCAATCATGTAGAATAGTAAACACAAGTACCAACAACATAATCTAGAGAAAAAAATTCAACGCACCTCACGACCAGCTAGTGTCAACAACACTGTCCCAAGACCTCCAGCAGTCAGCCATTTCTGGGTAGAGAAACCTAACAGCTCCATAAACAGTGAAACAGCAGCAACCCACACTGCACTATATACAGCTTTCCCCGCAAATTGAAAACCCATCTGTCAAGAGGCGAGTGAGTTTTCACTAGGAAGCACATAGGTAATCCAACCAAGATTATAAGATTATTTACACCAAAAAAAAAAAGATTATAAGATTATTGAACATTCCGAACTGGCAGCTATCCAACTTCTGAGAAATGTTTGACATTATCACTGCAAGAAAGCCGCCCCCTTATCTCTAAAGGGGCCTGTTAACCATGAAGCAAGAAATAGGAAAATCACACTACAAAACTGCTTATAGAATACAGTTCATGCCAAGCAATCATGTTTGCTACCTTAAAAGTCAAAACGCAGTATAAAAATTTCAAATGCAAAGTGCATTGTGGTAGTTGTCAAATGCTTCACAGGTATTTAAGAATAGTTGAGAATGCCAATACTGAAATTCAAAGGAACTGAGCTAATCTGTACTTAATTGCTTATGAGAACACTTTGTCCTCTATTTCTTGATTTTCATTAATAAAAAAGTTCTTATATACAAAAACTTCATGTCATGTTTCAGCAATGCTTGTATTACCTATTTCTCATCAAAATAGGAATAACTAGAAGGCAATAAATTAAGCAATTGGAAGTTAGAAGTAAGAACACATTCTTAACACTCCATAGATCAGTTCAAGTCCAATAAAGCAAATAGCTTGCAAAGCGAATATGGCATTCATGACTGCCATTATAGTGAAAGATTTATATTTAGCAGAGTTGAACAAATTAAAGTAAAGGAACATACATTTCTTGTATCAGTGGGATCATTTGTCTCCATGATGTACTTCTGCGCTTGTAGAATCACACTGCAATTGCCCCAAAAAAAAGGGGAAAAAAAATCTAGTTAGTCATGGAAACTCTATTGTTGCTCGAACTATATATTCGTTTCATCATAACTACCCATGTTTCATACTAAACACTCTAACTTGTGTATGTACACTCAACACTTCAGGTTTCGCCAAAAACACGTGCATTTTGATAAGCGAAAATGATACTCGAACAGTCAAACACATACCCCTGATGGAAACTTATAGCGGAATCCAACTAACATGGTAATTAGAATAAGTTAAAGATTAGTACAAAACCTTCTTTTTCCAACCCATTCCATCTCGGTCTGGTCCGAGCCAGGTGGTTAAGGCCCCCCAATCCCCTCCCAAACCAGCTGGGCCAAGGCCCAACAGTTGCCACTCCCGATTTTGCCATCCACCACAAGGAAATATAGGAGTGCCAAGCTTTGAACTAGGTGGCTGGATAACCATCGAGGCACTTGGCTCTTGGTTATGATTAGTATAACACAAAACCACCACATCAAAGATTAATTCAAGCTTCTGACAGAAAATTACACCCCGTAAGGTCAATTGACATACATATAACGGATTGGCCAGAGAGGGGGTCAATTGACATACATATAACCGATTGCCAAGAGACGGGGGGTCAATTGACATACATATAACCGATTGGACAGAAAGAGGGGAAAGCATATAAAAAAACTGCAAAAACACAGAAACAAAGTAGCCATGCACATAGAAGGACGTGAAATAGGCTGTGCTGTTTAATGGTTGGCTTCTGTGCCCAATTAAACATGAAAAAAGGAACCAGAAATATATAATACAGTTAGCTTACTTGGGGGGGGGGGAATCAGAAAATAATACAAAACACTAAGGGAATAAAGACAAAAATAGAAAAAACAACCTTGACAAACAGTAAGCGGATGCGAGCACAGTCGAAAGTGACTTTACAAAAGTTAGTAATCTTTGCTTCACATGCTGGCTAGCTTCTGTGGGCATCGCAATTGGATCAAAAGCCCTGCAAAAATGCAGATTTTTTTATCACTAACAATAAGCACACAAGGAAAATGATTATTTGCATTGACTACATTGAATATTAAAAATACTATTTGATCTTTCAAGGCCTATATAAATCAACAACATAGTACTACAGTCCCCAAGTAGCACCTGCAGATAAGAATTGCGCCTGTCCACAGCATTATAGGCTGCAGATATGAGGTTAAAACATAGTTGGTTGTACTCTTCTTCCAGCTGTTGTCAGTTTTCTACATGTCAAAAAATAGGACCTATCAGACGTTGGATTGATGCAGGAGGAAAATTCAATATGAAGGAACTACTGCAAGTACAAATTTTTTCTGCGGAGCATTCAAATTCAGAAATTTACAAATATTACAATCACATGCACTCTAAATATCACCAACATGAGCACTGGCAATGTGCCTGTTCAGACTCAACCGTCAGAATAAATTTAGAGGAATCTGTAGAGGTGCAGAGTTAGAAGGCTGTCTTACATGTAAAAATATATTTCTGCTCCATCGCAGGATTGGCCCCAAACCCCATAGCGCAAATATGATAATACCAACAGCTGGAGCCAGCTTAGAGACAAGGGGGCTACCTTGTAAAGCCTTGCATGATCTGTGTAACATATTACAAGTAAGTACAATATAAAAGCTAAAACCCAATAAAATTAAATTAATAATGATACCACTAACTTTGTTGTGCAATGGACAAGTGAAAAGGATATAATTTGAAGTAATAATCAATCAACATAGTCCATAAGGCAGCTGATATAATTACGGCCAAAAGCTGATAAAATGATTATGGTATGTCTAGAATCTTAAGTCTAATCATGTAGTCCGTTTACAGTATTGTCATATTGTGTGTTGAAAAGTTGTCCATCCCTTCACTTTTTAAGTATCAGTTACTAAACACAATAGGAAAGCAGATAGCTCCAATTTTAAATGGCAAGTTTGGTGATCAAAGTTTGCAATAGCTTCCAATATTCTTTGTTTCTTCTACACGTAATTCTATGCAGAGCAACAGCAGCTTGGCATTTGTAGTTTTGCTTCTCTACGAAATTATACATTTGCATTGAAGTTCTCATAGTTAAAATGAAACTGGTAATTCAACTTAAAGAAAACGACCATATATAACACAGCTTATGCCTTGTTTAGCTAGATCAAAAAACGCAAACAATAGGTTCTTTTTCTTTTACTTTTGTTTTTTTTTTTTGATAATTATTTTTTCTTTTACTTTTGTTGCTACTTTGTCCATAAGCAAGGCACATTTCTTAGGAACAAATGCAACAAATCAAACAATATTTAAAATTTCTATTATGATTCAACAGAAATACTACAACACTTACTCAAGTGCCCCTAAATTTTCAGAAAAAACATTGAAGCAGGTGAAATCTTCCTGGGTGGATGTTGTTGTATAGAAGCAGGAGAAATGTAGCTACTACAAATCAAGAACAGGAAGCGTGACAGCCAAAAGGCATACCTTGTTAACGCGACAGTAGCGGTCTTCACAGTAGGTGCTGCGATGTTGTGGCCCAACACTAGAAAAGAATTGCACCTCAGGACATTGCATCTGTGAGGCACGCTACATAATGGTCTGGTTATACCAGCAGATAGATGAAAACTCCAAGAATCCTGTCTCTGTTATTGAAAACTTGGCAAACTTAGTAAGATGCAAAAAATCAGGAAACCACCAGAGATTAACGACACATCTAATTTTCAAGCCTTGTTCAGTAATAGCTCTTAGAGTAGTGGTTATTGTTCACCAAGTCTACTTGGTCTACACACTCTTTTATCGCATTGTTAATGTTCTGTAGACAAATGTTTTAGACTAGATACCAGTGCTTTGAGTATTATTTAGCACATGAAGGAAACATAGTTTCTCACATCTTTCGTTTGAAACTCCCCAATCCCTTTATCGAATTGACAAGCCATAATCCTGTTATGACCTCTGCGGCTCTGCCATTACATGTACTCTCCAAGTCTCCATCCACCCAGGCTCTTTTCATCATTTTACAGTTGTTTCCATTTTCTCCAGATCAACCACTATTGGAAATCGGCATTCAGAGGTTGAGAAGACAAATCCTTACGAGAGCTTTCCATTTTTCATCCCTTCAGATCACAATGAACCCTTGAAGATGTCTCTTCCCCCTCCCCCAGCCCCCCCCCCCCCCCCCCCCCCCCCCCCGCCAAAAAAAAGAAAATAAATTCTTCACCATTTCCATTTAATGACATACTTGTGGTACTAAAAGCACTGCACTCTCCATCACCCCAATGTTTTATTTGCACAGCAACCATCACCCCTACATAAATATTCATGTCCCTGTATGTAACTTACAGCAGCTAAGTCAATATCTAGATTTAAAGAACAGATTTCAGCAACTACTTAAAATAACAACTAATATCCAAAGGAAGAGTGAATAATGAGCATACCATGCAAATCAATCAACTTATCTAAACCATTTAGAGTTCCTAGAAGCTAGGCCAAATGGACTCTTAGGCTTTTCAAGCTAAACATAAAACCATGCAGGGAAAGACATGAAAACAAGGGCAACACTGGATCTAATAGCTGCTGGACTCGTCTTATTGGCCAATGGCCATGTGTCAACTAGGAACAAGATACCTCATAATCCAAATCCCTAAAAACAGTAAAGAAAGAAGAGCCCAATTTCGCTGTATCATATTCATGAGTAGGTAACGACCTACTGAGTGTCGATGGTTATTGATTACATTGTAGCTTATACTCATAAACACACATTGAATAATAACTCTTTAACAAAGTGTTTGTGGTCTAATGATAGAAAGAGTAGAAAGACTAGCCAAACAATACTAGACAAGCAACTACTAGTATTTCAAGACAATTTGGTTTGAACAAGTTAGTTAATCACTTAATTGTCCCCAGTCCTTGTCTCCAAATAAAAGCTACTATATAACAAGTCATGCTCTATTACCCCAATTTAATAGCAAAAAAGGCATGGAAAATGCCAAGGCATCATTCATACTCATTTGTATAATTATAGAAGCCTACATACATAAATTTGTTTGGTGACAATAAGGAATAGGCAAGCGTACCGAAGCGCGGGATGATAAGGCTGTTGCCAGCAAATCCTGATTTCCTTGTCCTAAAACATACTGAAAACACAAGCATAAGCAGCTCGATACCAAAATTCCCAACTATAATAAACAACAATTGAAGAACAAAAGTCGACAATCGATTAAAATAACCTACCTTGAACTGTTTGCCACGCTCTCGGCTCTTGCAAATCCCTAATAACGGGGAGAATTGCAAGGTACCAGCCACAGCCATCGTTGAATGCTAAAAAAATCCACAAAAGCTAACACTGGCAGGAAATCATAGCCCCAAACGACGAATTCAGAGCTAAATTATCTTCGGAAACGAAATTGAAGCCCTAGAAACACGAAAATTGAACGAAGAACGCCTAATTGATCATCAATACCGACAATCCTAAACAAATTACATGAAATTTAACTATCTTGTCAACATTTTGGTGATATGAAGGAGAAAGGGTTGGAAAATTACTCACCTTAATAAACGAGAAGTTCGAGAGAATGAAGTTCTTCGTTTTACGACGGCGAATTGATTTTCAGAGAGAAAGAGAGGAGAGAGAAAAAGGGAGGTGGGGAACGGGGATGGGTGGGAGGGAGCGAACCTACACCGTGAGCAAGGGTGGTCCCTCGGGCCTTAGGTAGGAACTGGGAACGGGAAAGACAGAAATTCCGAGGTTTTTTTTTTTTTTTTTTTTCTCAAAAAAATTACAAAATGGCTCGAAAATTAGTTTTTACTCTTGTATTGTATGATTTGTTGTTATATGCCACGTTGACTAATGGTTTGTTTGGAGGGCCGTCCAATAATAAGCGTGAAATACATGTTGGTTTGGGTTTATGATATTCCTAGAATAATTCCAAAATCCCATAGGGTTATTTTGTGGTCCTAATTTCATTCCAATCTCAAACTCTCTCTAATAAAGGAGACTATTACAATAAAGGAATAGTGTACACGCAAAATAGAAAGACCTCATTTTTGGTATTTATCGGAGGGATCATGTGAATCAAATCTAGTACTCTACTTAGACTAATGAAGAGGGAGCCATTTTGGAATTTGTGTCTTTTAAATTCTTTAGATTTAAGGAAGCTAAAATGACTTCAAATTTAGTTCAATTAACTCATATATGAATTTATATATATAAATTATGTATGTGATTCATTTATTTTACATAAAAAAAGATATCAAATCAATTTAGAAATGTTGGCATAATTGCAAAACAAAAGTACTCCACTTGAACCATGAGTAAGATTTTTAAAATTTATTTTGGGCTCAAATTTGATTCGTTTGGTATTTTTAACTCTGTCATTTGTTTGAAATTGAATGGTAGAACACCCCCTCTCTTTATAAGGGCCATCTTAAAGAGAATATGAGAATTTGTTGTATATAAGTTTTAATATGTTTTGAGGTTGGCAACGAGAAATTTCGAACAACCTATTAAGTCATTTACATCTCTTAAGATATTGTTTTTTGGTTCATTAAGAGTATTCACCGTCGACAACAGTAACTATTCCCCGCGATGGCTGGTAGGCACTTTAAAAGGTGGGAACATCTCTTAAGATATTGTTTTTTGGTTCATTAAGAGTATTCACCGTCGACAACAGTAACTATTCCCCGCGATGACTGGTAGGCACTTTAAAAGGTGGGAGAACTGACCAAGGAATTTAAACTTTAAAGATACTCCATGCGCAGGGCGAGATTTGAACCCTCAACCTTAGTTAAGGATAAATAAGTTTCTAGACTCCGTATCACTCAACCATACCCTTTTTGTTTGCTGAACAAGACTCTGTTTGACAAAGAGATACAAATCATTGATATGTGGGGCGTAGAGGTGTCAAACAGGTCGGCCAGGTCGGGTTCGGGTCCGGTCACTTTTGGTCGGGTCATTTAACAGGTCGGGTCGTTTTATTTTCGGGTTGAGAAAAGCTTGTTCATGACCCAATGTGTTCGGGTTCGGGTCGACCCAACGGGTTGAACACTTATTTTTTTAATTTGGTTATAATTGCATAATTAATTTTATTTTCAGCTTTAAAATAAAAAAATTGCCATACTATATTAATATTAAACATAAAAGATATGGTTCTAATCTACTTGAAAAATATTTCGTAAGGTTTTCACCTGTTATTGGGTTTTTACTAATGCAAAAGAAGTATCAAAATCCATACCAATATGACAATTAGTCAAAATCGTTTCATAAGTAATAGAAAAACTCTTATTTAAGAGAAATATGAAATTATAAATCTCAAAGTTAGTTGATATGTTAGAAATTTTGATATGATAAAGTCAATTGTCATCCATTTTTCTCATGTTGAGGTGTTTTATTTTGAACGTCCCAACCCAACGGGTCGACCCAGAGCGGGTTCGGGTTTGACCCAATAAATATCGATTTTTCGGGTTCGGTATGCATCGGGTTTTGAGTTGGAATTCTTTGTTCATGACCCAGACTTTTCGGGTCGGTATGGGTCGAATTTTCGGGTCGGATCAAATTTTGACAGCTCTAGTGGGGCGACTGATTAGCGGACTTGAAATAGATTAGCAGGCTGCAGGCCTGATCCTTATAAAATCACTAAAACAAAATCTTATCTGATTCAAACCAGCTACTCTATTTTTCAAGGCTGAACGGGACGGGCCTACTCAACCATTTGCCCATGAACAGTTGTAGGCTTGTAGCACCGGAGTGGACTATTTTATATGTACAAAAACTTGTGTGAACTTAGTCCATGGTGTATCAATACTTGGAGTCAGCCCCTACTTTACCTGAAACCACCTCCCTCTAATAGTGGAGCCACCCTTACTTCACCTACAGTCACCCCTTAAATACCTGGAGTCAACCCCTACTTCACCTGGAGCCATCCCTCTGAAGTCACCCCGTACTTTAGCTGGAGCTACCCCCTAATTCACCTGAAGCCCCTCCTCAAAATTACTTGGTCTACGGTGGACTAAGTCCACACATGCTGTTTTATATGTGGTAGTAGAGTATAGAAATAACAGGAAAAGAAAAAGTAAGATCAAAAGGGAGGAATAGAATAAGAAAAGTCGCGGGAATACAATGGAAGCAGTAAACTGTAGACGGGAAGATCCCATCCCATCCACGGACGAGGGAAGAGAGAGAAACGATCGAGAGGAAAATGGCAGGGGTTGAGGACGATGAGAAAGTGAAGACAGAGGCACTGAAAATAATCGATCTCTTTCCAAACCTCCCTCAATTAATCGTCTTTGATCTCGATTACACACTTTGGCCCTTTTACTGGTAACTAATTAATCTCCTCCCTTACCTTTAACTGTACTACTACTTCAATTATGCTTCTTAATTATTATCTACTGTATTAAACAAGATCGAGGATAGATAACGAGAAGTGGAGTACTAATTAAACGACAAGTTTTTATCGCTTTTGCATTAATTTGATTGCCCAAACAGCAGAAAATACAGAAAAGTTTTTGACTTTTTTCTGTTAATTGAAACTGCTATCGGTTCCGGTAAAATTGCTAGTAGCAAAACATGTTTTTGGAAAAAAAAATTAGGCTGCATTTTGGTTTCAACATAAAATCTTACGTATGATGAAATGAAACACTTGGGACATAAGGGCTTATGTTATGTGATGAAACACTTGGGAGAGACGGACTTTGGCAAGTCGTTTAATTTGATTACAAATGACCACCTAAAATTGTTTCAAGTTCAAAGTCACCCAAATTTGTTTGTCTTTTCACTAGCAAACCTGCTTTAGACAGTATGTGACTTTGAGACATTAGGACGGAAGAAAAGAATCAAAGCTGTTAATAGTTTTCGGCTTAATTGTAGGTGATTTAATTTCATTCAAAGCTCTAGGTGTGTTTGAGGATCAATAGGAACTTCTTTTTTTTTATCTGTGTAATCAGAAGATATTCTACTTGTCAATGCCATTACAGCTATAGTTAGCAGTTAGTATTTGCCTTCTTTTATGCAAACATGATTTCTACCTCTTTTGAATGTGAATAATATTCAGATGGTTTGGTATTTGTCAGTGAGTTCTACGACGAGGATGACATGCCATCGCTTTATCCTCAAGCTAGAGGAATCCTATCTGCTTTGAAGGATAAAGGAATTGAAATGGCCATTGCCTCTAGATCACCAACTCCCAATGTCGCACAAGCATTATTAACAAAGTTGAGTGTCCAGTCTTTGTTCATGCCCCAGGTGAGTTTTGCAATAAAGTCTCATTTTGTCTTGGCATACTTGAAAACCTAAAAGATTATCCTCTTTGTTTTTTAATGCAAGTGTTCTTCTTTACATATTGTCCCTGTCGTCGTTCATCCATTCAAAGATGTGGTTCTCGTTACATATTATGACTATTGACTATCATAAAAGTGGCAGTTTTCTAAATTTTGTATTTGGCTTATTTTAGTGGTACAATATCAGCTTAAGGTAATTTCTGTGCAGGAGATCTACCCCAGCCGGACAGACAAGATAGAACACTTCCAGAGAATACATACAACGACCGGGATAGCATTTGATTCAATGCTTTTCTTTGATGATGAATACAGGAATATTGAAGCGGTAAATGCTCTCTGCCACTCTGGCTGGTCCCTGGGTATTCTGTTTTTCTTCTGCTGCCCCCTCCCCTTCCAAAAGAATTTCCACACTAGTGTGGTGATTTCTAAGGAAATTCCGTTTCACGATTGAGTACACATTAAACAAATATGAATGTGGAGAACCCCTTTTAGGGCATCTCTAAAAGAACAGTGGTGAATGCTTTATTTGGGTTTAAGTCCTTTGAGGCCATGAACAATACTAAAGTCTTAGTAAGGTATAGTGGAGAGGATATACGTTACATATATGCCAATACTGGAAGCTAACATGTCTGAGCTCTCTTGTGGGAGTTGCAGGTACGGAAAATGGGTGTCACATGCATTTGGGTGGACAGGGGAGTAAACCTTGAGGCCTTGAGGAATGGGCTCACAAAGTTTTCTCAGAATTCAGCTTCATAAGGCATGACTGGCAGAGAATGAACTCTATCCTTCTGTTTTTACACACATGCATTCTGAAATCATTATTGCTATAGGTAATTTAGCTTGCTTGTATAAGATGAACTACGTGTTCTGCCAATGTTAATTGCTGGTTGAGTTGTTTAGTTGTAACACTTTAGAGTTCAGACCCTCCACCAAGAAAGACAAGACAAGAAAAGAACAAATCAATGAATGGTTCATTCACAGCTCCAGAAATGAATTTTGCTTTTGTCATACCAAAGAATAAAGAGTGTGTACATTGAAAGAATCACGTGAGGAAACAAAAGACAAAATAAGATAAGTCAAAGCATGATGCATATTAGACGAATCATCCTTCTCCATAGGATGAAGAATGAATTCTGAATGATGATTTGTCACAAGGAATGACCTGAAGCATTCCTCATTCACCAGTCAAAGAATTGCTATTGCTACTTTTATTCAGTCAGTTAAGCTCTCTGAACGGTGATCTTTCCTCAATAATGGATTCACCTGTCTTTGTTACGGTGCCATGACGCCAATTTACATTCTCTTTTGTACTACACACTTCTTCACCTTCAAGATCTATTCTTGTTTTCTCATTGTCAAGTCCCTGAACTGTTCCGACCTTCCCTGTTGGTCCTATGTCATCCTGGAAACACTGCCTGTAGCATCTCTCCTCCTTTATATGTGATAGGATTGCTTCTTCAAGTTCTCTTGCCAATAGGGCTTGTTCTTGTTGATCATCATCAAACCATGATGCCTTTTCAATCTCTTCTGTGGCATTTCCTTCTCCAATCAGGATTTCTTGGTCAAACAACATAATTTGCTGCTCGAGATTACTTATTCGTTCGTCCTTCTCATCTGTGTCTCGCTTGAGCATCTCCTCAACCTCTACTTGTGCAAGCAGAGAAGCTTCTAGATCTCTACGCATTGCCTGGCTTTCTTCAACCTGCATTTGAAGACGCTCTGCAATGGATTTCCAAACTTGCAACTCAAACTCAAGTTCACTTCCTTCATTTGTTTTGTGCGTTAACTGAGAATCAACTCTTTCTAAAGCATCACGTACTTTTTCGAGTTCTACCTTCAGCTTTGCTTCTATGTCTGCAGATTGTTCTATTAAACTAAACTGGTTTTTGGAGGAATCCTCAAGCAGCAGCTTGAACTTGTCAATTTCCTTTTGCATAGCAAGCTTCTGCTCACGTTCCTTCTGTAGATCAGTCTGGGCTTGAGCCAAAAAGCTTTTGATCTCCAACTGTTCCACTAAGTGACCTTCACCACCTTTGTTTTTGCTGTACTGATCTGACCCAGCCTCCGAGATTTCTGACCGTGTCAATTGTAACATTAAAGACAACTCTTCATTCTGCTGCTTCAATTCTGTTAATGAAGAGTTGTAGTCTTCTAGTTCCTTCTTCAGCTCGTCTATGACTTGATCTTTAATCTTCAAGCTAGAAGTGCTGCGATGCAGCTCTTGAGTCATTTTCTGTTTTTGAGAGCTCCATTCAGCTTCCTTTGCCCGGAGATTAACGGAACAATCTTTGTGTGTCTGCTCCAAAGCTTTAAACTTGCTTCGCAGTTTTACCCATGAGGATTGAGGAGTTGCTGCTTTTGGGATATGAGCTTCCTGGAGTTCTTTAATGGAGGTCAGGAGTTCTCGATTCTCAATCTCCAGTTTATTTGCTTTGTATTCCATGTCCTTGCATTCCATCTCCTTCACACGCAACGAATGCCTCAGAGTGGCAACTTCATCTTCACCCGTCTGTGCAGTCGTGCATTCCATCTCCAACTTTCCTTCCCAACCCTTGTCTGATCCATTTTCCAGTAAGGATCTCATTTCAGATACTTCAACTTCAAGCCGTTTTCTTCGGCTTTCCTCATGCTCTAAGGCTTGCTTGCACTTGTCTAGTTGATTCCTGAACTCTTCTGCAGTTCGGTTTCTACCATCAAAGCTTTCCTGGAGCCTGAAAATCTCGTCAACCAACGATGATTTTTCCGTCTCCCACTCACTTTTACTTGTACGAAACTGATCTCGAAGCTTCTCATGTGCTTCTTCGAGATATTTAAACTGCTCTACTTTCCATTTAAGCTCATCTTCAGTCTTTTTCCGTCTGTTCTCTAACTCTTGTACCATATGATCTCCTTCCCACATCATCTTCTCCTTGGGGGATTTGCCCTCTTTTTCAGCTTCTGAGCATTTATCCTGCAGAGCTGAAACAATAGCCTTAAGGCTTTCAACCTCATCTGTAAGAGCATTAACCTTAAGCTGCTTTTCCCTTTCCTTCTCATTTGCCTCATCTAGGGACAGTAAGAGTTGGCTATTATGCTCTTCCAATTTCTTCAGCTTTTCGTTGCAATCAGCTCGTATCGTGTCATTTGTTGATCTCAGCTGTTTGATTATCGATTCTTCATCGTCGAAATTGCATCTAAGCCTCTCTATTTCTGCTTTTGCTTCTTCTAGTTCTTCATACACTTTCTCCATTTTATAATATCACAAACTCTGCTTTTGTAAACCTGAGAACAATCATAAAGCCATACCCAATCATCTTGCCATTAATGACAACTACAATCTACAAACATCAGCATAAGTGCAACACCAAATCACAATTTGCTTCCCAATAACACCCCCTTATCTCTCTCTCTCTCTCTCTCTCTCTCTCTCTCTCTCTCCAGATGTGTATAATTTGTTGCATTTCTTTCAACTTGCAAGATTTTCAACCAAAAAAAAAAAAAAAAAAATCAGAAAAACTGCAAAAAGTTCCCACAGCTTAATAATAACAATGTCTGGGCTGTCTAATGCCTATCTAGCTATAAAAATGTCGGATACCCACAAATCAGAACAAATAAATAACAATCATATAGCATTTTGAACATTTCGCATACCCAAAATCCTAAAAAACAGAAGAAATTCAATGGCTGCTATACAGAGAAATTGAAGGAAAATTAAAAAACAAAAGGAAATTTTTACATACCTTTTTGCGGTGATCGTTACTCCAATCTAATAAAAATGCAATATTTTCTTCAAATGTGTTTGTTCTTTCCCTTCTTTCTCTTAAATTGATTTTTGTACCAATTATTAGCCACCATCAAACAGGGGGGATTAAGATTTCAGGAAACAGGGAGCTGGGTAATTACGTGGGGGCTGATATGATTTGGGTTAATTGATTTAACTGGGTTATGGTGTTTAGCTGATGGGAGGAGAGAGAAAAAGAGATGAATTAAATCACACAAAAATGAAGAGGAAGAAAAGAAAGAAAGAGAGAGAGAAAAGCGAATCGTTAAAAATAGCCGTTAAGTTGGGGGAAGAGAACTAGAGAAGAGGCTTGGGCAGTTTAAAATTCTCTATCGATAAAATTGGTGGCTTTTCCCTTGGATCCGTTGGAAGTTACACACTAGCCGTTGGGACTTTTCGGGATGTTGGTTGGGCCGAAGTTTGGATGTGTTTGGGCTTGCACATGTCCCAGGATAGTCTTTGGTTCGTTGCGGCCTGGTTTATGGACCATCATTGTTTTTTTTAGAGGGTGCAAGTGAATGACGATCGAGACACCCCCTGTTAAGTTATGTTCGGACTTTCATGTTCAATAGCGAACATATCAGGTTAGTTGAACAACCAACACAAGCATTGACCCTGTCAACGTAGCACCAACAAGGGGATAGTATAGTTCCTAGAAACCAGTAGACACAAGGCATGAGGGGAATGGGGATTCCCATTTTAGCCTTGCCAACTTATACTAAAATGGATCACTATTTTAGAAATATAGTAGTTACTTACAATGAATTGTGAGTTTGTAATTTTTATTTAATTAAAAAATAACACTCGTTTCAAAAAAAAAAAAAAAAGACCGTCTTATATAAATTTTTGTATAATTTGTTATTTCAATATGTGCTCGTATATTTTTTTGTTTTGATTAGTAGTACTTAAAATTGAATAAAAAAAGTCAGTTTAACCCATGATTAAGTGACACTAATAAATTGAAGAACATTTGATCACTCGAAAAATAAGTAAATAAATATGCAAAAATACTCCCAACCTTTTTTAAATGTCGTTTTAAATTTTTGTGTCTTTTATGATAATAATATTTTACAATTCTATTTTTATATTTTGAGAGTAATTAATTGTTAAAGTTCGATCTTAACCAACGATAATGACAAATGAACCTCTAAGAAAAATGATACTCCTTCCATTTCACGAAAATCTTGACGTTTGGAGAATAACACAAATATTAAGGAAAACACATTTGAGTACAAAATATCCAACTTTACCCTTAAAAGAGCACAAGAGGTGTTAAGAGAGAGAAATAATATTTTTGTGGGTATTTATTGATTGTTTTCCTTGCTTTTGTATTACTTTCCTTACTTTTGTAGCTAGGGGAGATAGAGTGGTGAAAATAGGCACATGGGGGTGAGAAGTGGGAGGGGTAAAATAGTAAAGTTTTCTCAAATACACTACCATATAAGGAAACGTAAAGATTTCCATGGTCCAAACATAAGAAAAAAGCGTAAAGATTTTCGTGGACCGGAAAGAGTAAAAAGAAAAAGGGAAATGAAAACAAATGGAGTTGGTCTTCTATGTTGAATCGAAGAATTATTATTATTATTATTATTATTATTATTATTATTATTATTATTATTATTATTATTATTATTATTATTATTATTATTATTATTATTATTATTATTATTATTATTATTATTATTATTATTATTATTATTATTATTATTATTATTTAAAAAGGCAAGAAAACCAGGTTATCCGAGGGTTAACCTAACATGTCTATTACTAAAAGATTAGTAATGGACTGGTCAAAAGAGTTTGGCCAAAGGTGGAGAGAATCACAAGAATGACCTTGATGCGCTAAATAATCGGCCACCGCATTTGCTTCCCGGAAGCAGTGAAGAACTTCAACTCTGTCAAATAAGTGAAGATCTTTCTTTGTATCAATGAGGATATTTTCTATCTTTCAGGGGATGTGTCACTCAGCCCGAATTGCTTTGATGATCGCTAGATTGTCTTATTCAATAGTCAGGTTCTTGAAGCCACTCTCACGAGCCTTTCTGACCCCTTCCCGCAACCCCATGGCTTTAGCCATGAGGATGGAACCGGTTCCACAGGAACGTGCTCCCATCAGTATCGCTTCGCCCTGTTCATCACGTAGGACAAACCCTGCAGCTGCATCAAGATTATTAATTTTTGAACTATCGAAATTTAGCTTTACATAATTATACCGGGGTATAACCTACTTAACATTTTTCCTCGGACCCTTTTTAGGAGCTTTACGATTGAAAGCTCCACTAATATCGAAATCAAAACATTTGTGTGACAATGCTTTCAATTCATTAAAAACAAACTTAACTGAAATAGCTATCTGGATAGGGCTTGTTTTAAGATTATCAAATTGAATTTTATTCCTTGCAAAACAGAACATCCACCATGTCATGATAAGAAGTACAAATTCTCATTCTTTTAATTTTTTCTTTATGGAGTTAAGACTTGTGATAAATGGATCATCATGAACTAGGATTGAGGAGAGTTGCGTTCCAAAAAGGTTGTAAATTTCTACTACCGTTTGAAGAAAGGCAAGGCAGTTATAAAATAGATGGAACTTGTCTTCACAATGAAAGTTACAAAAAACACATTCTCCAGGAATAAAAATCTTGCTTTGTTGAAGTCTGGCTTAGTTGGTAGGCCATCAAGACATAGTTTGCATAAAAAGATTTTGATCTTTGGAGGGACATTAATTGTCCAAATCCAACTGAATTCACACGAGGTGTGATAATTATCTTGTAATCATGTCCTTGTGTTAACCAAGTAGCAGATTTACAAGAGAAATCACCACTACTAGAAAAACCCCAAAAAATTTATCTGGGACGACATTGTAGGGAAGTGGAATGCCCAAAATTGCTTTAATGGTATCAGGAGGAACTACTCTAGGTAAAAGCGTGGTATCCCAACCACCTTGAGCAGAAAAGAAACACTGGACTGGTATTGATAGGTCAAAAAGAGGATCGTCAGACTGATCGTCATGGAAAAGTTCTTGAAGTGGTACCTGGGCGGCCCAAATATTTGACCCGAAACATATAGTTGCTCCATCCCCCACTTTCCATCGGAGTCCTTTTTTAAATATATCTCGAACATCGAGTAGATGGGACAATTGCCAGGAATTTTTTGTCCCCTTTTTAAAATTTAAAATATGGCAATTTTTAAGGTATTTACTTTTAATAAGTCTAACCCATTTACTACTCGGATCTTTGATTATTTTCCAAATTAGTTTCTTCTGCATAGCCTTATTTACTGCTTCTACTTTTCGGAGACTTAAACCTCCTAGCTTTTTTGGTCGGCAAACTTTATTCCATCCAATCAGATTTTGCCGAATTGCAATCAGGGTTTTTATTCCATAAGAAATTTTTATTTATTTTGTCTAAGTTTTGTAGAGTGGTTGTTGGTAAGGAAAAGATTTGCATCGTATAGACTGGAGTTGCAGCTAGATTTGCTTGGATAAGAGTAGCTCTTCCCGCCTGAGACAAAGAATTAGCTTTCCATTTTGCTAAGTGATTTTGAGTACGTTCAATCACGGCATTAAAAGTTTGACCATTAACCCGTTCATTAATAATAGGACAACCTAAATACTTGTCTAAACAGACAGAATGGCTCATTAGTAAAATTCATTTAAAAGAGTCTATCATGTTGCGGAGGATATTTTTTGTACATTGAAAAGCGGATTTGTCAAAATTAATTTTCTGCCCAAACATTCTGCAATACTGGTCGAGGATAGATTTGATCTTATGACAGCTTTGGTTTGTGGCTTTAGCAAAAATCATTGTGTCATCTGCAAACGTAAGATACCTTGTCATCCCCTTGACAGATTTTAATGCCAATACTTTTTGACGAAATATCGCTTTCTCTTTGAGATCTACGAGCTAGAAACTCTGCACAGAGGATGAATATATATGGAGATAAAGGGTCTCCTTATCGTATACCCCTAGAAGGAGTGAAAGTCGATCCTGGCCAATTGTTAACCAGGACTGAAAAAGAGACTGAAGTAATGCATTCTTTAATCCAGCTAATCCATGTTTCATTGGAGCCAAATTTTACACACTCGAAAAATGAAATTCCAGTCTAGACGATCATAAGCTTTTTCCATATCAAGATTTATTCCTAGCCAGCCACTTTTTCCTTTTTTTGATCTAAAAGAGTGAAAAACTTCATGTGCAAGGAGGATATTAACCTGAATGCATCTGTCTGCTACAAAAGCTCCTTGGAGAGGATGAATTAATTTTCCTAAAACGGTCTTTAGTCTTTCTGTTAAAAATTTTGAGATAATTTTAATAGTAGTACAAAAGCTAATGGGTCTAAAATGATTTGCTGCCATAGGATTATCAATTTTTGGTATTAGAGCTATGAACATTTGATTTATTTCTTTTAAAATCTTACCTGAAAAAAAGAAGGCTTTAACCGCTCGAATAACAGAAGGACCAACAATGTTCCAGTAAGTTTGAAAAAAGCAGCCGGAAAACTACCCGGTCCCGGAGATTTATTTGGGGCCATTAAAAAGACGGCTTCCTTAATTTCCTCGCCAGAGACCGCTCTAGTGAGATTAACATTATCAAGAGGCGAAATTTCTAATTGAATGTCCTGAAGGCCCAGATATGAGGGATTTATACAGTTATTATCTTTTATAAACCTAGCCTTAAACTCCTTACTAATCTCGTTCTAAATGCTATCAGGTTCCGTGAAATGAACACCATCCATGCTCTGGAAGTCAGTAATCTTTTTTTTACTTTTTCTAATAGTTGCTCTAGTCTGAAAATAGGTCGTATTTCTATCACCTAAGAAGTAGATATTTCTCTCTAGATCTCTGATACCAGTATGTTCTAGTAAAATTTACAAGGTTGGCTTTTTTCCTTATCAAATTATCTTGTAATTTGATTAAATTTGCATCTTGTGGCATAGAACAAAGTTGACTTTGAATGCTAATAATCTTTCCCTCAACCTCTTTGAGTTGACGGGTTACATTAGCAAACTTGAGTCTAGCCCAATTCTTTGAGAGCTTTTTCAAGTGTTTTGTTTTTTTGTGTAAATTGAAACATATAAGAACCATCAAATTGAGAAGTCCAAGCTTTTCTTATCAGTGACTCATAATCAGTATTCTTTGTCCAAGCAAGTTCAAATCTGAAGGGAGGGGGGGTAAAAGAGAGTTGAGAATTAATATGCAAGATAATTGGGCAGTGGTCAGAGAAGCTAAAATCGTGATTTGAGATGTGCATAAGAGGGAAAAAATTTAAAGTAGCAGGGGAAACTAGAGCTCTGTCTAATCTCTCCAAGACATTGTTGATACCCATTTTCTTTTTTCTCCATGTGTAAGAACCTCCCACAAAAGGGATGTCCAAAACATTTGCTTTGAATTTGAACTCATGTAATCTAGCAAACCTGGCTTGTGTGGGAAGTGACCCACCAAGTTTGTCACAAGAGTAAGAAATCTCATTAAAGTCTCCGAATAGGTTAAAAGGCAAAGAAAGAGAATTACAGTAAAGCAAGAGATCAGTCCAGAATTGCATTTTATGAGAAGCTTGAGGGGGGCATAATAGAAAATAACAATAAAAGGGGGGGGGGGGGGGGGAATTAATAAAGTCTTTGATGAGAACTGAAATAAATCTCACTTATACAATACAGTGATGTCAATAATATGGGACTGCCACAAAATCCAGATTCCACCGAGAAACCCATACAAGGGATGAAATCAAAGCCGTTAAAGCTAAACTGATGCACAATTACAAAATTAGGGTCATATTGAACTTTGATTTCTGCCAAGGCCATGATATGAATCTTATGAACTTTACAAAATAACTTGACCTCTTCCCCAACATTCTTCCTTCCCACACCCCTAATGTTCCAAAAAGCAATTTTATCCATTAAAAACAACTTAAATAAGGCATTAGCAGGCTAAAAAAAGACTGGGGACTAGTTCTTACCTCTCTTCAGAGAGCTAGAAGCTGAATCATGACTAGCATTGCCATCATTCCTCCTCTTGGGAGCCTCAGACTGTGCAGAACCAGCAAAGGTATCATCAACAACCACACCAAGGTAAGAAATCTGCTTTATGAGAGAGTTATTGGACTGCAGGGAGTGAAAGGAACCTTCAGGAGTTAAATCCTCGTACTCCTCACCAAGCAGATCATCCTTATCCTCTTCCTTATGCATGAGCAATAGTGGATTGGCATTAGTCTCTGTAGAAGAGAGAGCTAAGCCAGAATCCAGCTGCTCAAATGCATTAGAAATATCTAAGTCAGAGGGGAAAATGGTCTGCATAGGCTGGACAGTCAAAGAAGAGGACCAGGGAAGCACAGCTGATCACCAAAGGTATGCTTGAAGCATGCAGGCTGAGGGCAAGAGGGGTAAATGGCTTTAGCTTTCCGCTTAAGAGTCTCATCACTAGAGAGGGGACTGGAAAAGTCAATATCAAGCACCACAACATCATCATTTGGCTGATTTTCAAAGCTAGGAGGTCTAGACCTTTACCCTTACCAACAATCTTCCCATGCTTATTCACACTAAAACCAGTAGAAACAGCAGTAGTCTTGAAAATGATTTTACTCACATTGGGTGTAACAGCAGGAACAACATCAGTTGAAGAGACAACAATAGGAACAGAATTACTCTTATAAGCATTAATGTTACTGAGCTCATGACTAGTGAACCTAAATTTAGGGACAAACCTCTTGGAAGGACCCTTAGGCTTAGGGTTCTGGGTTCTGGCAGGAACCTGAGTCCACACATTGGCTTTTGCCAAAGCCTCAACAGCCCTGGCCTCAGACAAAGACTGTTCAATAAGCCTGATGAGCAGAGCTATGAGACAAAGTAACCTCAGTGACTCTGCTAGCATCAGTGTTCAAAGGACAATCAACCAGCTTGTGGTCACCTGACCCACAACAAATGCAACCTTCAAAAAAACTCTCATACCAAACTGAGTACCATTGAGTACCCTCTCTTCTTAGGATCTTGGCATAGGTTTTGAGACCCTTAGTAATGTCTGCATTGACACTGATTCTAGCAAACTTAAGTCCATTCTTGGCAGAGGTGAAATCCTCAAATTTAACAAAGGTACCCAAATCATTCAATTTCAGAATGGCCATCACAGCCTCAATGCTAAAAAGTTCAGTAGGGAACCTAGGTATCCTAATCCAAAAATCAGCACAAGAAAGCTTTTTGGTGATGGGATTAAAGCTAGGTTCCCAAGGGATAAGCACAAGGAGTTGAGTTGCCACATGGTATGGCCTTTCTCTCCTAACAGCAAGTCTATCCTTAGAGTTAGCAAAGCTAAACATGTACCACCCAGAACCCAAATCACGATATTTAACCTCATCTTTCACAAAATTCCAATCATGCTGAGTTTTGAGCATTAAGGCTCTAAACTCAGTTCCTTTTGCAAGCATTTTACCAAGAAGACTAGTACTAGCAAAAGCATTCATATTAGCAACCACTTGAGGCAGATCATCCAAAACAAAGTTCTCAGGCAAAACATCAGATAAAAAGTTTAAGCTAGACAGTTTGACACTAGACTCAGCATCCCCAAACGGCAAAGAGGCATGGCTAAGCTCAATAGTTTCAGTGGACATGTTCATTGGAGTTTCATGAATTGAAACATCCTCCATAACCACAGAGTTAAAACTGTGAGAATTCATCAAGAGAGAGCAAAGCAAATAACAAGAACTTAATAGATAGCTGAAAATAATAATATGATAGAGATAGTGATGAATTTCAAGGAATAACCTGCAAGGCCACAACCTTATATAGCCGTCAAGGGGGCAAGCCAAACCAGTGAGATTGGTAGGTAACAAGGCATAAAAAAGAGAGACTGATAATCACATACCTGAGAGTGGAATGTGTGGGCTATAAACAGTAGGCTAGAAACTACTTCAGGGAGGAGATGATGGCTAAACCCGTCTCTCGCCACTGAAAGTGAATGGAGAATAGTATTTTCATTTAATGAGATAGTAGAAAGAGAACCACCTGCGGTGTGAATAAACAAAGATGTAGTACAGAGAGTAGAGAAAGTGAAACCATAGAGAGCAGACCAAACTCCCCAAATTCTGGGTGTAGCCCCAACTTGAGAGATTATTTCCAAAACCCCAGGTAGAGAAGGAATAATAAACCAGAGGGCATTAGAAAATATCACGATAAAAAGAAGCCACGCAAACCACAAATTGACCTAGCAGATATGCCCAGAAACAGGATGAGAGTAGCAGATACCAAGAAAATTACCCAAAAGTGACTTATGGGTCACAACAGAAGAATTTTGGGGCTTTTGACGAGATCAGGGTTTTGAGATAAAACCCCCAAATCGCGCATGAATAGTACAGCAAGGGGTTTGATAGATAAGGGATAGATCAAAGATCTGGTCCACATTAAGCCATAATTTAATCTTGAAAAGACTAAAAGAGCTAAATTTTTTATTGGGACGGAATTTAGCGTTTGCCAGAGAAATTGATTGACTGAGACTAAAAGACATGCATGTGAGAGAGAAGAACTATAGGGAGGTACTATTTAGAATTAGGAGCTGTAATTTGTGCTTAAAATCTGAATTTTGATTGAGAAAAGTGATGAAAATGGCGATTTTGTGATGCAGAGATTGGGGATGAACAAGGGGAATGGGTTTCTTAGGGGGCTTCAGTTTCTCTCTCATCTTTTTTTTATTGGCAATTGGCAATTGAATCGATGAATTATTGCTATCTCTATATATGCACTAAGATCCTATTCAAGTAAGGATGTATATATAGACTAAGATCAAAAAAACCCGAAGCTCGTTTTGAAGGAAAGTCTTCATATCCTTAAGGCGATTCTCCTTATCCCTTTTCACTGCTCTAAAGTTAACAACCTAACATAAAAGATAAAATATTTGAGCAAGTATTGTGTAAGACTAAGTTAAAGAAAAATTGAGTTTACTATTTAAAAATGTAGGAGTCATTTATTATGCGCCATGACCCCTTGCTTTACTAAAAATTGACCATCGTCTTATCAAAATTATGATAAAATCGTATTAAACAAGTTTTTTTGAAAACGTTATGCCAAAGAAAGAAAAAAAAAATGGTATTATGGTATGGTATTGCATCCCCATTGATAGTGTTTGAGCCACTTCAATAATTAATAATAGGGATAAATAAATTTCCTATTAAAAAGGCCTTGCTCCCTTTGGATCTCTCAAACAGCCTACGCCGGTGATGTTGGTGTATGTCATTTCACCTTTTAAGATCTTAAAGCATTTTCTATATTTGTGGCTTTTTATTTTGATGATGTGAAATTGGGTCAATCTTTTTAGCTCATATTCATATACCTTTTGTATACTGGAAGTGGAAGCCACATTTGTCTTATCCTCTAGCTTCCCACTTCCAAAGCATAATTTGTAGTACTACATTGCAACTATTATTGCACATTAGCATTTTCTTTAGTTTTGGTAAAGCTAAATTTTCAAAAGTTCTATTACCATCCATTTTTTCTCTTTCTCATCAAATAAACTCTTGTCATCTTGATATGCATTAGGACTAAAACATCACCTATACCGTAAATGAATCAATATAGTAATATCTGATTTCTGACATCACAGTACATAAAATTTCCCCTAAGTTCGAATTCCTCTACTCCGTATTTGATATTTTTGCAGTAATAACTGATTTATTGCATCTTTAATCTTTGTGCCTCATACCCTCGTCTGAACCAAAAATAATAATACGAAATTAGCAACGGTTAATCATATCTACAGAACAATTGTTAACTCGTTTCATCAAGAGGATAAACATTTGACTCGATGTTATGGAAAGGTTCCTTCTCTTTCACCTTGCATTTCTTTCACTAAAGAAGTTGAAATACGTAGATTGAAGGTTATATTATCGCTTTTTGTTTGTCTTTTGATGATCCAAAATGCACACGGAAAGACCCTTCAGGTGGAGGACGCCAAGAACCTACTTTATATAACCGCAAATTGTGCCTCAGGAGGCTCAGTTGATTGCAACTGCTCAATGGGCAATTGGTCCACTAGGCATTATTATTATGTTTAGTACTCCTCTCTTTTTGTTTATTAACAAGTTAGCGTTTTAGGAAGAATTCAGAAAAATAGAGGCGTCGGCCTCCAACCCTTCTTCTCTCCCCTTCTCTCTAAAAAACCCTAACTCTATCTTTGTAATCTAGAGATTGTCATCAGTGAATCGCGGATGGTAAGCCCCAATTCTTTTAGTTTATTCATCTTGTTTAGTTTTTTAGTTCCGTTGTTTGGATTAAAATCAGACTCTCCTTTCGTGAGAGTTAGTTTGTCCCGCCAATTTTTGGGTATGATTGTCTCTCCTTTTGTGAGAGTGCTGTTTATTTTCTATTTCGTTATTCGTATGGCGGTACTGCAAATCTTTCTCCAAGAGGCTTTCTACAATGTCAGATTTGTACATTCAACAAAGCTATGGCGACAGGGCCCTCCGCGGAAAGGCTGTAAAATGGAAAACAATGATTGAAAGGAGACCGTTCGGACTCGTCAAATCTATCATGCTAAATAGCTTTATTACTCAAATGTTATTTGATGTTTTAGAATTGTATCTTATTAATTTTGATTTCGTTTATAAATATCGTATGACTTATTATTATGAATGAATATTATATTTTCTCCTCCAAAAAAAAAATGTTTAGTACTCCTCTATTATTATTACGGTTTATCTATCATGTGCACTAGATGCATATGATAAGGAGAATCAGATTTTGGAATTAAACTGAATTAACTAATAGCAATTAATTGTGTTTACACTGATATTTACCCACCCACCCGGCCACCTCTATATTCTCTCTCCTTCCAATTTACTGCTCCTCATTCAACGTGAACCCAACTCCCCCTCAACCTTTCATCTTCTCCCATTTCCATCCTCACACAATCCCTCAAACCTATCATCAGCAGCCAACACCATCACCACCAAAACACCATCATCACCAAGCCCCCTCTCTCCCCCATTTCTTATCTGAATTGTCAAAAAAAAAAAAAAAACCCACTGATTTTAGTAAATGGGCTTTGGTTCCTGATCGAAAGGTGTTAACTGACTTTGGGGATAAAGCAATCTTGATGGAGATTCGAAAGAGGGAATTTGAGGGAGGATAGAGAAAATGGGTATGCGTGGGCGGGTGAATTTTAGTTAATTTTGTTTTTTTATTTTGGTTTTGTAAATCTTTATATTTTGCTTCACCTTTTCCTTTAGAGTTTCCTGTAGATCCGAAGCTTCCGGAAAACCTCGACACCGGAAGAAATGGTGTTGGTAATGGTGTCGGAAGAGATTCCGTTTATGGTGGTTGGTTATGTTGGTGGGTGGTGATGCCAGAAAAAATCTTGAAAGATACACGGATGAATGTGATGATGGTGGTGTTTTGGGATGAATAGATTTTTTTTTTTTTTTTTTTTTGCAGTTGTGAAGTTTTAGTTTTAATTGTCTAAGGGTAGTTTTGAAATTGTAGATGGACTTTGAATTGTTGTGTTTATTAAAGGTGTGAGCAACGATGCAATTGTGGGGTAATTTGTTAATTTTTATGGAATCTTTAAGTCAATTAATGTCACTTATCATATGCACTAGTGCATATGTTAGTCAGACCGTTATTATTATTATTATCTACTTACTTACTTAATTACCCAACTAAAACTCCTTTTTGATAACTAAGTGCCTAAGTGGGCATCTTCGTTTGTTTTTTTATCGCTATCCCCTTGAGATCTCACATCCCCCAAATGGGTCCCTTGCTAATATACTCCTTTTTTTTATGTCAACACTCAACAGGGAGATGCAATTGGATGGTTTATGTGATTGAACAAATAAATTTATTGTACGACATAGACAAAGCCGCAATGGCTATTTCACAACATATATCGATTCTTACTGCATATTTATCTCTTTTGTGAAATGAAATGTCTTGTAAGGCCATGTTCTTTTCGTCGTTTCTATGCTGTAATCCATGTCGTTCCGTTTCATTCTAATCCGTTCCAATCCGTTTCATGTCGTTCTATTCCGCATTCAGTACCTTATTTTGTCTCACATTTTTTTGAATTATTCGCGCCGCGCTATTCCGTTTTGTTCCAATCCATTTCGTTCCTCACTGTCTTGCACCATTTCGTTGAAGAGAACAGGGCCTAAGGCAAACACTAAAAAGTTATAAGAGGGTCTACAGTACCAAAATATTGTATTAGAATTACTACAACTGCCCATCTCCAAAGTACCAAAATATTGTATTAGAATTACTACAACTGTGCATCTCCAATGCAAAATTTATTCTACATGTTTAGATCGCCTTGTAGGAACCTTAAATTGCAACATCTGAAATTTATTTAATACCATGAATCAATGATCGATATTGTTGGGACCCAAAATATTTCCCTCGGGGTCCCACATCGTCAAATTATGAAGAAAAGTCAACAAGTCAAACGACCAGTTACAAAGCGACACGTGGCATAGAGAATTGCCACCCCAGGGTCCAAAAGGTCCGACAGATCATCATGACTCAGCCTGGCCCAGAAAATCATAACTGGCAGGCCCAGCACGGAAAACACGAAAGGTTTCCGTCTGACATTTGACAGGATACAGGAATTACGTACCCTGCCACTGACGTCTTCTATAAATAGGCCGTCGGTCATTATTTCAGGTAACTTTCTCTCTCTTACACAATTCCCAATATATTCTCCCTCTCTAGATTTTATCTCCACCTGCGAGATCTGACTTGATCGTCGGAGGAGCCCCTCCCGGAAAAACCCCCCGGGCATTCACTTGTTTTCTTCTGCAGGTCCAACAAACACTTAGTGGATATTTGCAGCCAGAGCTCCTTGCCCTAAACTTGATACTTCACAATCGACCCAAAAGAACACGGAAACAGTTTGGCGTCGTCTGTGGGGAGCCTGGGCTGCATGGTCTACAAAAATCGATCTAGAGAATACTTAACTTCTTCTCCTCTTTCACTCCAACCTCTACCTATAAACACCATGCCAATACTCGAGGAAGGAAGTTTTAGGGTGGAAGATGAGACTACCAGAAGGTCTGTGCAATCGATTGAGACACCCCGTTCCTCAGGGGATCACTCCCGTCTTTACGTAACAGAACAGAAGTTGGAGACTACTCTACAAAGCATGCAGACAATGATGATGGCTTGCATGCGTAAAGAACTAAGAAAAGGGGCACAGATGTTTGCCCAAGCAGCGGCTGCTCGCCCAAGGGCGGCTGCTGCTGGTCACCATCCCCCCTTAATGGCTGGTCGCCCAAACACCAACATTTCCATGGGAGGCCAATTAATCTTGAAAGGTCGCCAAGACCGTGTGATGGACGATCGCCCAAGAGACCTCTCCCATGGTCACCCCTTGTCCATGCGTGAGGGTAAGAAGCCAATCGAATCGACCCAGAACTCGCCCACAAGGCAAGTTCTACACTCGCCCCCCCTGGAGGCCTTCACAGGGTAGACGCAAGAGTTTACTAAACAACAAAAAACTGCTCAATCAACAGAAGAGCCACTTGGCAAGATCAAATTCCATGCCGTTTATGGCAGATAGTCAGTATTTAGTACATCTCACCTCTGAGGCATCCTCTAAACCCATATCACAAGGTCAAAGGCCGCCTCGAAAGGCCTCATGTTTCCAGATTTACTCAGACAATGGAGAGGATGACTACGACTATGGCAAAGAGGGATACGATAACGATGAACAATATGAAGATTTGGAAGGCGAGCCAGATAACGGTCGCCCTTTGAATTAACGCCTAGGTCCTCAGAACAATGTTGTTCCGGGTAGGCTCCCACTAATGCCTCTACCGTTCAGCAGGGCGATCATGAACGCTCAAATGCCCCCAAAGCCTAGAGTACCCTCTATGGCCTCTTTCGCAGAAAAGACCAACCCAGACGACCACTTGGCTGTCTTTGAGTCAAAAATGATGTTACAAGAGGCTAGTGACGCCGTGTGGTGTAGATACTTCCAGTCTACCCTGACCGGAACAACTTTAAGGTGGCTCAAAAACCTCCCAGCTGGAAGTATCCACAACTTTGACCAACTAGCCAAAGAATTCTCAAACAGGTTTATGGTCCACAAGCAAAAAAGGAGGACGAGTGTCCACTTACAAAGTATTGTACAGCAAGAAAATGAGGACTTGAGGACTTACCTTAAGAGATTCAATGATGAGGCCAATCAGGTCGTCAATCTTTCGGATGAGGCGGCATACATCGCCTTCATGAACGGATTGCAAGATACATATATTAAGTTCTCACTTGCCAAGAAGTACAACTCCTCCTTTGCATACCTAATGAAGAAAGCGGATGCATACCTCACTGCCACGGACTTCGTCGGAATTCCAAAATCTAAGAAAAGGAGAGCACATAACGGGGCGCTCACAATAGCTGATAAGCCCAAGGCCAAAAAACAAACCCAAGGGAGAGTGCAGGAGAAGAAATACCCAGAGCATGAACCCTCGCCATTCAAGACAGACAACCATGCCATCTTCCTAGAAATCAGAGACCACATGACCCTACCAGTTCCTCCGCCACTCACGACCCCTGAACAATACAGGAAAAACGCCAAGTATTGTGAGTACCACAAAGAGCATGGCCATTACACAAACACGTGCAGGTTCCTTGATCGAGTGCTAAAGGGCTGGGCGAAAGAGGGTAAGCTGAACAAATACCTCAAGGATGCTAAGGGTAAGTCCGTTCAGTCAGTCAAGCCCATTGATGAAGCTGAAGCCAGCACAAGCACCAAATTTTGTGCTGTGATAACAGGAGGATTCGCCTCGGGTGGTCCAGCTGTGGCAGGAAGAAAGACATATTTGAGGAGCCTCAAGCAAAATATGATGATGAAGCCACTCACCATGCCTGAGATGGTCTTCAAGGCTCAAGATAGGCAGGACTTGCACTTGCCTCACGATGACCCTCTTGTCGTACAGATGAAGATAGGGGACATGATTGTTCCAAAAATCCTGGTTGATACAGGAAGCTCAGCTGACGTGATTCACTTCAACTGCTTGCAGAAGCTTCTAGGCGGTGAGGAGGCTATGTTCAAGTATGCCTCCCCCGTGGTTGGATTCGGCAGCCACAATGTAGAGCCTTTGGGGACCGTGAAGTTAAAAGTGAGAGTTGGGGACAAGAAGACCAATAAAGTGAGAACGATAGAGGTCGACTTTCTAGTGTTTCATGTCCCACTATCATATAATGCTATCATTGGCCGGCCTACACTGAACAAAATTAAAGCTATCATTGCCACTCACATGCCGATGCTGAAATTTGAGTGTGATGACGGAACCGTGGGCAAATTGTATGGAAGCCAGAAAGAAGCGAGAGAATGTTACTACACCTCCTTGAAACTCCAGCTCGCTGTCCGGGCTGATCCTTTGGATGTTCCTCAACCAGCAGAATGCAGTAAAAAGAGGAAGCTCGAGGAAATAGAGCCGCCCAAGGAGCTGGGGCCTAGCATAATGTCTATCGATGCAATAGACGTAGATGTCAGGGCTGAGTTCGAGCATCGCCCTGAACCCATGGAAGAGGTAGCTGACTTCGCCCTTGATCCCACCCGCCCAGAAAGAACAGTCAAAATTGGGGGCATGCTTGGTCCAGATTTTCAGGAGAAAATTCATCAACTTCTCATTGAGTTCCATGATGTATTCGCCTACTCAGTAGATGAAATGCCTGGTATTGATTCGAGCGTTATTATCCACAAGCTTAATGTGGATCTCCGGATTAAACCGGTAAAACAAAAGAAAAGAAGCATGGGCCCTGAAAGAAACATGGCAGTACAAGAAGAAGTAAAAAAGCTCCTTGATGCGGGCTTCATCCGAGAGTGCCAATATCCAGAGTGGATAGCCAACGTAGTCATGGTCAAGAAATCCAATGGCTCGTGGCGCATGTGTGTGGACTTCACAGACCTGAACAAAGCTTGTCCAAAAGATAGCTTTCCTTTACCAAGAATTGAGGGGCTGGTAGACTCCACAGCTGGCCACGCAGCCCTCAATTTTCTAGACGCCTTTTCTGGATACCACCAGCTGGCGCTCAAACCAAGTGACCAAGAGCACACAACCTTCATCACAGAGCGAGGCTTGTATTGCTACACAGCAATGCCCTTTGGGCTAAAAAACGCTGGGGCTACCTATCAGCATCTGGTAAACAATCTCTTTGAAGGACAGCTAGGTCGTAACATGGAGGCTTATGTTGATGATATGATTGTAAAGAGTATAACAGCAGAAGACCATTTGAAGGATCTCAGAGAAACAATGGAGATTTTAAGGCGGTTCAAAATGAAGCTCAATCCCAAAAAGTGCACATTTGGAGTTGAAGCAGGGAAATTTCTGGGATATGTAATCAGTCAAAAGGGTATTGATGCAAACCCGGACAAAATTCAGGCGGTAGTAGACATGCAACCTCCAAAGAATATCAGAGAAGTTCAAAACCTCACAGGCTGCATTGCAGCATTCAAGCGCTTCATGTCAAAGTCAGCTGAAAGTGTCTGCCATTTTTTGACATTCTGAAGAAAAAGGGCAAATATGAGTGGACGCCTGAAGCAGATCTCGCCTTCAACGATTTGAAAGCATATTTGGCACAACTGCCTCGTATGGTCAGCCCCAGCCCAGGTGAAACACTGTACTTGTACCTGTCCGTAGCTGATAAAGACATCAGTGCCGCCCTTATTATGGAAAGGGAAACTATCCAAATGATGGAGGAACATCATTACAAGATTCGGCGTGCCCAAGTACATGATCTTCGATAACGGGACACAGTTTGACACGCCAAAGCTCACAAATTTTCTCACCAAACATGGCGTGAAGCCAAGGTTTACATCAGTGGCTCGCCCCCAAACAAATGGCCAAGCAGAATCATCCAACAAACAAATATTGAATGGCCTGAAGAAAAAGCTAGATGAGGCTAAAGGCAAGTGGGTGGATGAACTACAATGCGTTTTATGGGCCATCAGGACCACCGAGAAGAGCGCCACAGGTGAGCCTCCATTTATGTTGGTGTATGGGTCAGAGGCTGTAATGCCCGTTGAATTGAAGGAGCCAACATGGAGAATCACACAGTATGAAGAAGACCAGAATGAAGAAGTAATGGAAGAAGCTCTTGACCTACTCCTTGAGGTCAGGGGCAATGCGCTGCTGAAACAAGGAATGGCTAAAGTAAAAATGGCCATGCACTACAACCGCAGAGTCAAAGCTCGCCCATTACAAGTTGGAGATCTTTGACTGAGAAGAGCCGAAGCAGTAGGCAAGGGAGCCATTCATGGGAAACTCACCGTAAACTGGGAAGGACCGTACTTGGTCGTTGAAGAAGTTGTGCAAGGTACCTATCGCCTCTCCACTCTAGAGGGTGAAATGCTAACAAGATCATGAAATGTTGACAATCTGAGGAAATACTACATTTAGATGTCAATAATTAATAAACTCTTGCTAGAATTACCATTTCAATATTGTAAGTTCCTAGGGCAACTAGTATGTAATCGCTCACTTTGTATCGCAAATCTTAACAGAAACTTACAACATTGAACAGCACAATTGTATTTGAGTTGATAAATCTCTACATCCATTAAAGCCGCCTAAAACTCTTTTTACCTAGGGTCGCCCTAACAAGGCTAATCCTCAGGCTACCAATTGAACCCTCGTGGACAATGTGGTCATGACGTTCCTATCTAGGTCCGCCCTAATAGACTTTTCTAGACTCGCCCAATGGGACTTCACGTTCCTATGGTCCTAATTTAACGTTATCACCTATTGGATCCTCCTTTGGGCAATAAGGTTATGACGTTCCTATCTTGGCCCACCCTATGAGGCTTTCCTAGACTCGCCCAATAGGACTCACGTTCCTATGGGCCTAATTCAGCGTTATCACCTATTGAACCCTCCTTTGGGCAATGTGGTCATGACGTTCCAATCTATGTCCGCCCTAATAGGCTTTCCTAGACTCGCCCAATGGGACTTCACGTTCCTATGGGCCTAATTCAACGTTATCACCTATTGGACCCTCCTTTGGGTAATAAGGTCATGATGTTCCTATCTAGGTCCGCCCTATTAGGCTTTCCTAGACTCGCCTAATGGGACTTCACGTTCCTATGGGCCTAATTCAGCGTTATCACCTATTGGACCCTCCTTTGGGCAATAAGGTCATGATGTTCCTATCTAGGTCCGCCCTAAGAGGCTTTCCTAGACTCGCCCAATGGGACTTCACGTTCCTATGGGCCTAATTCAACGTTATCACTTATTGGATCATCCTTTGGGCAATAAGGTCATGACGTTCTTATCTAGGTCCGCCCTATGAGGCTTTCCTAGACTCGCCCAATGGGACTTCACGTTCCTATGGGCCTAATTCAGCGTTATCACCTATTGGACCCTCCTTTGGGAAATAAGGTCATGACGTTCTTATCTAGGTCCGCCCTAAGAGGCTTTCCTATACTCGCCCAATGGGACTTCACGTTCCTATGGGCCTAATTCAGTGTTATCACCTATTGGACCCTCCCTTGGGCAATAAGGTCATGACGTTCCTATCTAGGTCCGCCCTAAGAGGCTTTCCTAGACTCGCCCAATGGGACTTCACGTTCCTATGGGCCTAATTCAGTGTTATCACCTATTGGACCCTCCTTTGGGCAATAAGGTCATGACGTTCTTATCTAGGTCCGCCCTAAGAGGCTTTCCTAGACTCGCCCAATGGGACTTCACGTTCCTATGGGCCTAATTCAGCGTTATCACCTATTGGACCCTCCTTGATGTTCCTATCTATGTCCACCCTATGAGGCTTTCCTAGACTCGCCCAATGGGACTTCACGTTCCTATGGGCCTAATTCAGCGTTATCACCTATTGGACCCTCCTTTGGGCAATAAGGTCATGACTTTCCTATCTAGGTCCGCCCTATGAGGCTTTCCTAGACTCGCCCAATGGGACTTCACGTTCCTATGGGCCTAATTCAGTGTCATCACCTATTGGACCCTCCTTTGGGAAATAAGGTCATGACGTCCTATCTTGGTCCGCCCTATAAGGCCTTCCTAGACTCGCCCAATGGGACTTCACGTTCCTATGGGCCTAATTCAGCGTTATCACCTATTGGACCATCCTTTGGGCAATAAGGTCATGACTTTCCTGTCTAGGTCCGCCCTCAGAGGCTTTCCTAGACTCGCCCAGTGGGGCTTCACGTTCCTCAGGGTCTAGATCAGCTTTGTCACAACACTTGAAACATTCAATGCATAAAAAAGAGGCGAATATGAAGAAAAGAAAACATTCATTCAAAAGAGGCCATAAAAGCCAAAGGCCCAAAATGTTGTGAACATTCATTCGTAAGAGGCTTAAATATTTAAAGGCCCAAAAAGTGTTAAATTAAATCCCAAATATAATGAAAAACCAAGACATGCACAGACTGCATGCTCATGGTCAAACCTCCTCATCAGTAGGCTGAGCGGACTCCTCAGCTGCTTCAGTCTCGTCCTCAGCCCTGTCATCATCATCATCATCAACAACAATCAGCTCGCCAGAAGTTGGAGCTTCCCCAGACACCCCAGTAACCTTGGAAGGTGTTCCGCCAGCCTCTCCGTTGCCATTCCCAGCCTGGAGAAGGTCCGCCTTGCAGGTCTCCTTAGCCTCCTTAATGTGGCGCTTGCGCATGGTGGAGAGCCAACCTGCTATCTTGGGGTACTCCACGTCCCAGTTGACGTACTCGTTGTACTCCTCCAGTGCAGGCCCGAGTAGCTCCCGGGCCAACTTGAAGCCAGAACTGAAGAGCCGCCTCCTTGGTATCAGCGCTAGTCAAAGCCTCGTCCAGCTGCTAGCGAAGAGCAGAAGCATATCTCTCTCTGGTAGTAATCTTCTCCTTGGTGTAGACGCCGAATTTTGACTTGTATTTCTTTTAAATAATTATTACAGTTAATATTTGCATTAAATGTAATTACCCTAATTAAATAAGTCATTTGGGCTAAAAATGACATTTTGGGTCCATAAGGTGACCCAACCCATTAGCAAAGCAAAGCCCAAAGCCCAAAGCCCAAACGAGAAAATAAATCAAAAATCCAAAAAAGAATATAAAAGAGAAAATACAAAAATAAATAAGGATTGGAATTATGATGTCATGCATGACATCATTCCATGATGATGTCATGCATGACATCACAATATTCCCATGTTCCCATTCAATAGCTAAAGACAAAAGGGAATAATGGTATCAAGTAGAAATACCAAAATACCCTTCCCTTTTTCCATAAATTAACCCCCCACCCAAAAAATTAAATAAAAATAAAAAAAAATTCCCCCCTCACAACCGAAAAAAGAGAAGAAAAAGAAAAAAATATTTATTCCCCCCCCCACGTTTTTATTTCCTTTTTTTATTATTTTTTATTTTGTTTTTGTTTTTCCCTTTTCTATTTTCTATTTTCTCTCCCACCTTATCTCATCTTTTCTCTTTCCTACTCACTTCCACCTCACAAGATTCTCCCATCTTTTTTCCATCACCACAAAGGTGACATTTTTCACTCTCCCATCCACATTCTCTCACCCCCCATCTCACCATCCACCTCCCACCAAATCCCACCCTCTATTTCCTAACCCTAATTCACTCCTCATCTTTCCCTTTCTTATAAATACCCCCCAAAAAACTAACCTAAGGGCCCTTTGCCTCTTCCTCATCTCTACTTCTTAAAATCTCTACTTCTCTCTCTAGTTTTCCTACCATCTTTTCAACTTACTTCAACTTTTGAAGGTTTTCTAAAAACTTCTTCTATTTCTAAAACTTCTTTTTTTTATCTAGTTAGTGCAAACAAAGGGCGTTTGTACTAACTAATTTAATTTAGAAGATTGAGATTTCTAGATCTACGCAAGGGTAATCTTTTATCTCTCTCCTTCAATTATTTATTTTCTAAGTGTTTTTACTAACCATTTCATTTTGTATATAAATTGCTAATAAACACTATTATTCCCCCTTAATAATCCCATTTTTGCCGGTTGGACTCTTTATAGGTGTGGGCATGAACCACCCTATTTTTTGAGCGGCCAAAAATTTCTAGGTAAGGGTTCAAGTGCCCACGCGAACCCGTCTCCATGGGGGACTTAGATCCAGCTTGTAGAGAGTGATTTTTTGCGGTGAGGAAGAGAGTTGCTTGTGCCAAAATTGTGTGATCAATGAATATTTCTCTCTTTCTCATCACCATTGCCATTTTTTTTATACTTGAAATTGAATAAAAAATGTCATTTTGCATATAGAGGCCTCGGATTCATTTTTTGTATAAAGTTGAAATAATTCGGATAGTTGACAGTTTTTAGAGCATAATTCATTTGTAGATCTAGGAAGATCCAACGTTTGGAATTTGATGAAATTAGTTTCATAGAACACCTTGTCCAGAGGGATTTCTAACGAGATGAAAATCATCCAGATCCAACGGTTCAGTCGTCTGTATTTGAATTTTAAAATTACTGTGTCTAAAAATGACCAACGACAATAGATATGTAAATAACTAACAAATGGTTAAGTTTTGAGCTTGGTCTATTTCTGAATACATTGAAGAGGATTTACCTAGATATTTATAGCCACCTATTTTGTCTATTTTGGATACCAAATGAATTTTAAATGATTTTTGAAATGACGAAGAAGTGCTGTCCCTTTGAAGATTTTCTCAGATTTCGACCTTGTAAATAAATGGCTCAGTTTAACCACTTAGGATAGTGTATTTTTCTTTGATAATTTTTTTTAGGAAGTCCCTAGTGTGTATACTTCAATATGTAAATAATAATTCAAGTTTAACGCAGTAGATTTAATTCTAAAATTAACCAACCGAGTATATGTTCAGAAATGATAATGTTCACATAACGGAAAAGTATGTGGTGTTTAGTACCTCGTTAACGAAAGATGAACTTTGATTTGGATAATATACTCCTTAAAAACCAATCTAGGATTTTGAATCACTCCATTAGGATGTGTTTTCGATTTTTAATTAATTAATCAAACCGACTTTGGTTCTGTCAAAATGAAAGACAATTGGTTAAGTTTAGAACATTAAGGCTTTTGTACAGTCCTTTTGTTTATTTTCGTTAAATGACATAGACTTGTCTAAAATTCATGAAATTTTGTATACATATCCACATTCAAGTCTAGTAAAATATCTGTAAATATTAGACCTATATGAATTGTAAATAATTCCCAATAAATCAAAAACCAATGGTCTGTCCAAAGGCTTCCAGAAGCTCGTAAATCGTAAATAACTCACTTACTGTCAACTGTCTTGACTTGATATTTTTACAGTAGAAACATGAAGTAAAATGAACCAAGTTAGGATTTTAAAGAACTCGATTTGGTTGAGTTATGACCGAGATATGAGTTTTAGAAGTTCTGTCCAGATTATTGTAAAAACGGTTTTGTTCGGTTTTATAAACGATTTTTGTTTAATTAACAAATGAACCCAAAAAAATACAAAACACTCCAGTTTATTCCTTTAGTGTGTCCCATTAATTATAAAAATAAATTTGGAGTCAAGAAGTCGCGTTTGGACTAATCCCTTGTCGGTTCTTTCAAACCGCTTTTGTAAATAACCATTCTTTGTAAATAAATCAATTCTTTTGTAAATGAACCAATCCTTTGTGAATAAGTCCAACTTTTGAAGACGAAGATGAAGATCGAGCCTCGGAGACGCCATGTACATGAAGATCAAGTATTTTTCTCCTTTTTAGGATTTTTAGACATTTTTTGTATATTGTATTGTAAATACTCGATATGTAATTCATTTATTCCGAGGCCTCTTTATTTGCATTTTTGTACATTTGCATTCATATGCTTCCACCTAATAATTCAACTCTGAAAATAAAATAAAAAGAACTTCTCTCACTTGTGTGATGTACATTATGTTAAAACGTTTTCTAAAACCAGTGTATTCGTTTATATACACAACCCGGCCCGGGGCCAAATTCGAGGTTAGAATCAGAAATTTGCTTATACGCGATCATGGGTATTCCACCTTCCATTCCATCAAATCACCTTCATACAATTCACATTCCCCAGTGGAATCCATATTTCCCCAGTTACAACCATTTTCCCCAGTGGAATACCTATGATCGAATAAAAGCTGATTATTGGTCGTCCCCTCTTATTTGGCTTCGGGCCACCCCGGGGGATCCTATCGGAAAGACTCTTTTAAGCCATTACCCACCAATACATACCCATACTCTACACAAATCATACCCATTTATCCACCCCCAATGAATGTTATTCCCCAGTAAAGAACGAATATTTTTGAGAAGTCTAATCTTTACACTCAAAGCTAAGAATTGGGTTGATCCCCGTATATTACCAAATATTGTTGGGTTGAACGCCTCGAAGGAGCGGGCTAATCATCCCATTTGAGCTTTTTCCTACTTCTTCGAGGAGAGTAGGGGGTTTCTCGGATCAATTCGACTCTAAGTTGCGAGTCATCCTATAAGTTTCTCAATTATATCCCTCTTTACGGGAAAGAACATCCATACCCGCCTTGGTGGCACCCAAGGAGTCTTACTGACCGGATCCCCCGGTCAGAACTACGTAAGGGTTTTGATCCAGGAGTAGATTCAAGACCTACGATGAATGGTCTGTAGTGCAGTATTTTGCAATATCCAAATCCGCCGTACATAAACAAATATACCGGTTCAAAACCGATTCTTCTGTGTGCTAAGTGACAATGTGTACATATATGTGCTTTTCTTTTATCATTCAAGGTATTACATAATTCAATTCAAAGCTTTCATATAGGATACAACGTATTAGTAAAGACCCCGTACTCAGTACGGAGGAGGAGACAGGTCCTAATCCAGGAAAAACCCGAGAATCTGGCCCCACAGACAGGCGACTCTGCTGGGGAAATTTTTTATAAGAGGTCTAAATCCGAAAGTACGTTGTATCCCTTTGAAAGCAAATTGAATGATGTTATGAAATGCCTATTGTTTATATCTTGTATATATCTTTTGTATATCATGTACATATGTGAAAATTACGTGTGTTTGGAATGCTTGTTTGAAAAATGGTCCCCTCACACACACGCGATCTCAATTTACTGTTTTTGTAGGCTGGTCGCCCGTTCATGGAGTGAGCGCCAGATTAGCAAACCAATAAAACATTAAGGAAGCTACCACACATATTGGTGTTCATGGAGTGTCTTTCCCTGTGTGTGTACTCCAAAAACTAAGTGAAATGAAGCACCTGAAAATATCGTCTATAGATCAGCTTTAGGAGCACTTGGGACCGATGCATGCTTGAATCGGTTACTTGTATTTATTTATTGAGTCAGTCTGGCACTATGCATCCATTGCATTCATGCATCTCATGCATATCATCATCAAAAAAAAAAAATGTTTTCAAAAAAAAAAAAACTCTCTTTTGTCAGAAAATTCATTTCAAAGGACTTTCCCGAAGAGCCTCTATTTCAAAAAAAAAAAAGTGTTTTCAAAAAAAGATGTTTATCCTCCAAGTCAATACAATGTTCTTTTCATGAACCATTCTAACATTGCATTTTCATGGCAGGTCTACCCGTTGGGTTCGTCCCTCCACCAGGCTCATTCGTACTTCTCCGATACCCAGCTCATCTTCATTGTCAAGTACCACTACATCGACCACTTCATTCACCCTCTTCCGCAAGATCTTCTCACCACAGTCAAGTATGGCAGATATACCTGATCAGAATGTTCCACCCCCTCCATCGGATGCTCTTACTGAAATAAGGAAAATGATGCAGTTACTACTGTCTCGTCAGGACATGATGGAACAAACTCTTACTCATCTGAACATAGAACCTGACCAGGGCACACCAGCTGGTGGTGCCCCATTTAACCTTGAAACCGGTTCTGTGGCCGGAGATGATAAACTGAGTGAGGATGTTAGAAAGTTGAAAGAAGTTTTGAAGGGAATGACAATTGCCGAGCCGTGGCTCGATATTCATGGACTAGCTCTGTTTCCAACAGCCCGTCTCCCGAATGGGTTTAAAATGCCCAACATATCAAAATTCAATGGCACGGGAAGTCCCACGACTTTCCTTAAGAGGTATGTAGGGGCAATGAGCCCATGGGGTGTATCAGAAGAATTGGTTGCTCAACTCTTTCAGCAATATCTAGATGGGGCAGCTGCCCAATGGTTCTTCCAGCTTGAAAATTCAAAGGAAGCTACTTGGTCCAATATCGTCCGTGAATTCACGCAACAATACAAGTATAATGAAGAGGTCGATGTGACCAAGAGAGATCTTGAAACCACTTACCAGTATCCTAATGAGACTTTCTCTGCTTTCATTAGTAGATGGAGGGCAAAAGCCGCTCAAATGATAAATCGACCAACAGAGGAGGATCAGATACAGATGATAGTTTGGAATCTTACACCGAATTTGAAAGATAAAATGATGTACCAGTATTTCCCCTCTTTTAAAGCTTTGATATCCATCGGCTCGAATATTGAGGACTCTCTCAGAATTGAAGGTAAGAAGGAAGAACCAGTAGCATCAAGTTCGAGATACAGAAGGGGGCCTTATAATCTGCCAAGTCAAGGGGCGGGAAAATCTGCGGAAATCAGCAACATTGCCTCATCCACAGCATTTCAGCTTACCCAAAGACGGGAATTCACTCCTCTAGGCATGTCGCTAACACAAGCCTTTGAAAAACTTATCAATGAAGGAATGATCCAACCATTGGCACCAAGGCCACCACCACCACTAAAGCCCAATCAGAACCCGAACGACAATTGCAAATTCCACCAGTATTCTGGGCATACCATTGATTCATGCCTAGCTTTGAGGCATAGAATCCAAGATCTCATTGATGAAGGGAAGCTCACTATCAATTCTTCCAAAACCAGCTCCAATTCCCCAAACATCACAAAGAACCCTTTACCCAATCACCAGGGGAACGCAGTGTTGGCGATATCTCTTGCTCTATCAACTTCCGATATGACAGAATTGATAACAGTTACATCTCCCAGGATAATGGAAATGTCTTTGTCTCCCAATTCAAAGGCTTTGATTGCGAATCTGTCCACCAAACCTCAAGTGATCTTAAAGCCTATTAAGCTCTTTGAAGCGAAAGATGGAGTATTCTCCAGTTTATCTGCGACTTTGCAATGTGACGGAGGGTTCTTAATGATTGATCAGGAGGCGGAAGAAGAGGATGCTTCGGTCCTCAACATTATAGAGAAGAATGGTTCGGGTTACATCCCTCATTTTGCACGAGCTGTGTGTTTATAAGATCTTCCAGATAATAATGAAAGCTCTATGGTAGCTCATTTAACACGAACCGGAAGACATTTTAAACCTTCACATTTGGAGAATGAAATCCCTTAGAAGCTTTGCGTCGCAAAGAGAAAGGGAAAGAGGTGATGATAGATGATAATGTTGATGATGAAGCCATTAGAAGAATGAAAGAGGTGAACTCTAACGTTTCCCTTTGGAAATTGTTAATGACTTCGCAACCACACCGGTCTGCAGTACTTAAACATTTGAATGAAGTGGCCGTGAGCTCAGATATCTCTCCAGAAGAAATGGTTGGCCTAGTCCACGGATCCTCTCAAGTACTCCAATTCTCCGACAGAGATCTACCAGAAGATATTGATCACAATCACTCTCTCCACATTGCCGTGGAATGCAATGGCATGAAAGTTCCTCGCCTATTGATTGATAATGGGTCAGCAGTGAATGTTTGTCATTTTTGAGCTCTCCAGAAGCTCGGGTTCTCCCGAGATCATCTTGAACCCTCAACTCAAGTAGTTCGAGCATACGGCAATGAGAAGAGAAATGTGATGGGAACAATCAAACTACCCCTTGAATATGGACCGGTAGTTCGGGATGTGGAATTTCTTGTGATCGATATACCTGCATGCTTCAACCTTCTGTTGGGCCGACCATGGCTTCACCAGTCAAGAGCCATTGCTTCCACACTTCATCAGAAAGTGCGATTCCAAAGCCCCTACGGTGTGATCACACTTAAAGGAGATCCAGAGGTTATGACTATTGCATCGACCAGTGAGCCGATATTACACTTGGATGAGGAGTTTGGGGACAGATTTCATGGCTTCTTTATTGGAACCATATCAGGAGAGGATGGTGATTATCATTTTGACAGATTGGGAGAATTCCTCAACGGGACCGGATCGAATTCATCCTCGAGGAAAGAAAGTACATACTCTAGCACGGGTAGTGGTGGCCCAGTTAAAGTGCGAGAGCCTTATATCCCGAGCTATGATTCTGATCTAGAGATATTCGCTGCAAAAGAGAAGATTGATACTGAAGAGTTGATCTTGATTCCGGGACTTCGTATCCCACAGCATGTGAAAATTCCTGAATTTACAAAGTTTAACGGGAAAGGTGATCCCCAGAATCATTTGAAATATTTCGTGCATGAGTTGCATCCTTTGGAGATTAGTGAGGAGTTTTTCCCTTATTACTTCGGGAAGAGTTTAGAAGGAAGAGCCAGAGAGTGGTACTTCAATCTAGTGCCTTATCAGCTTGGTTCGTGGCAGAATCTAGCAACTGCCTTCATTGGTTGGGCGAATGCAGGATCAGGTGATATAGTCAAGAAGCTGAAACTCGAGAGTATGGAACAATTATCTGGTGAGCTATTCTCGACTTACATTGCTAGATGGAAGGAACAGTGCAGAAAAGTGCTTTATTTGTCGACTTTGAGAGAGAGCCTTATATGGATTGTAAAGGAATCGAAAGAACCTTACTTGACAGAATTGAGCCGGAAAATGTACTATAAGTTAGAAGATCTAGAGGCTCACGGCTATGCTCTTGACCTCGCGAAGATTAAATCTGTAAGACAAGTTTCTGATCCATACAGTCATTACCCGAAGGATATGATTACTCCGCAACCCCAGGCACCGCAGGTCCCTCGACCTCCACGTCAACTTGAGCCATTCCATGAACCTCTGAGTTACATATTCGGGCGGCTCATGAGCCAAGGGTTGATAACTCCATTGCCTCGACCACCTCAAAGGCCATCGCCTCGTACGAACATTACTCATCCATGTTGTGATTATTGTGGGAAGTTCTCGCACATGATCGACCACTGTCTCCACTTGCGTATGAAGGTTGAAGAGCTCATCAGGAAAGGAATGATCCTTGTTCAGTAAGCGGAAGAAGTTGCAACCGCCCAATTGCCCGGGCACATCCAAATAAAGGGGCAATCAGGATAAGTCTTTTTCAAAACCAATAATTGTGTTAAGTAACAGGCCAAAACTACGTATGGTCTGATCCCCATGAATCAATGTGCCCTCTTATCAACTCTGATTAGAAACACTTGTATTCACCTGTACTTGGGGTACGTAGGCAGCTCATTTGAGTTCGACCAATCAAGAAGTAAATCTTTTTGTCACCCATCTAGGTAGTAAACCTTTTTTTAAGCACTTGTAACAGAACTACGTAATGGCCTGATCCCCCGTAGGACTTAATCATCACTTTTGACTATGTGTTAGACACACATGTATGCACATGCACGGGGTACGTAAGCGCTCACTTTGAGCTCGGCTGAAATAAACAAAAAAAAAAAGAAATCTCTCAGTCAGTAGGAGAACTACGTGGACCTGATTCTCCAATGCACATTTTCAAAATATCCCATATTTTCGAAAACGATGTTTGCACACATTGGAGATACGCAGGAAGCCTTCGGGTGCGGTCCAACCAATTTATCAAAAAAAAAAAAAAGAGTGAGGAAAAAGCAAAAAAAGGAGTGGAAAGCTTTTGAGAATGTCGAGAATTGGTTATTTATTTATCTCTGTTTGACTTGGAAGAAAAATATCAATAAGATTGTATTTTCAAATAATCAAGGATATTTCGGAAAAGTCCATTTTTCAAAAAAAAATGATTTTTCAAAAAAAAAAATAATAATAAAAAAAAGATTTTTCTTTTAATCCTGTGATTTTGATGTCTCCCATGATAGTCTTGCATTTGTGCACATATGTTCATACCCTCCACAAAAAGAGCCCTCATTTCTCCATGTTCCCCAGGGATCAGATGTCGAACTCCACATCCAAATCAGCCTCCCTACCTGCTACCAGCCATCCGGCCACCTGGATCATGAGTGCTGATTCACCAAGGGCAAGAATGATGTTGAAAATGGGACATGTACCAGGAATCGGCCTTGGAAGGAATGGCCGAGGCATTAAGGAGCCTATCTTACCAATGGAAAACAGAAAACGAGTTGGGTTAGGGTACAATCCATATGTCAGCCAAGGGGCACCGAAGGCTATCTCCAAGACGCTGAATGGGCTGTTTGTGCAGCCAGGATAGAATGAACTCTACTATGGCTTTCCGGAGCCGTGGCTAGAATCAAAAGGACAGAGAAGACTCCTAGGTCTTCAGATTTTCTTCAATGATGTTGAGGTGTATGATCCCGAGGATTGTCAGAAATTGAAGGATGAGGGAAAGGAAGTTGATTGGGTTGAAAATATCCGATACAGAGTGCTGAACCGACTTTTCAAGACGATCGATTTTAATGACGATATATTCGATTCCACTGATTTGATCGAATCAAAGCACATTGTGAGGAAATGGAGCTATGAGTACAAGGGTAAAGAAGGAGGGCAATAAGTGAAGATCTATGTGGGCAATCATCCACCTGAACCAATATCCAGTAGCCCAAATACATCCACCACTTCAGAATCATCAACCGAACAAAATACCAAGACAGATCACCTGCTGGGCCCAATATCTGATGAGTGTGAGACTGATGAGTTCACCACTTCCACCACAGAATATCCCTCGTTGGATGACCTGTCCGATGTTGAAATTACCCATCCTATCCTTCTCTCTGAACATATTTGTGCACAAGAGCTTGATTCTAATCATGATGCATCATCATATGACAATGAGTCACCACAAACATGCATATCACCGATTGAAGAGTCCACAATAATAAACATTGTCTCAAAAGAAAATAAAAAAGAAGTTAAAATTGGGTCATCTCTGTCAATTGAAGAGCAAGAGTCTTTCACTGAGTTGTTGAGAGAGTATGTGGATGTATTTGCATGGTCTTATGCCGACATGCCGGGTGTTGACCGCAGTATTGCCGAACACCGTCTTCCTTTGCTTCCTGATAGCAAGCCAAAGCAGCAGAAGCTCCGTCGAATGAAATCAGAGATTAGTCTCAAGGTTAAAGAAGAAGTTCAGAAGCAGATTGATGTTAGATTTTTACGGGCTGTAAAGCACCCAGATTGGCTGGCGAACATTGTTGTTGTTCCCAAGAAAGATGGTCGAGTAAGAATGTGTATCGACTTCCGAGATTTGAATGCCGCTTTACCGAAGGACTGCTTCCCATTACCACACATCGACATGCTGGTCGATAATACAGCATGACATGCTATGTTCTCGTTCATGGATGGATTTTCAGGATACAATCAAATCCTTATGGCTTTAGAAGATCAGATCAAGACATCATTCATCACCCCCTGGGGCACGTATTGTTATAAGGTCATGCCTTTTGGTTTGAAAAATGCTGGGGCCACCTACCAACGAGCTGCAACGACGAGTTTGCATGATCTAATTCATGATATTGTTGAGGTGTGTGGATGATATGATAGTTAAGAGCCGTGCTCGAGAGGATCATTTTTCCTCCCTGAAAATATTCTTTGATCGTATCCGGAAATTCAATCTGAAGCTCAACCCGCAGAAATGTGTGTTCGGAGTTACATCTGGTAAGCTCCTGGGATTTGTTATTAGCCAGAGGAGCATAGAGATTGATTCTGACAAGGTGAAGGCTATTTCTGAGTTGCCACCACCGAGAACTGAAAAGGAAATCCGAGGTTTTCTGGGAAGAATTCAATACATCAGCAGATTCATTTCTTAGCTGACTTCGAAATGTGAACCAATTTTCAAGCTGCTCAGGAAGGGTACATCCCATCAGTGGAATGATGATTGCCAAAACGCATTTAAAATGATGAAGAGATATCTGGCGAAGCCTCCTATTCTGGCACCCCCGCAACCAGGGAAGCCTTTGATATTGTACCTCACAGTGACCGAAGCTGCAATGGGGGCATTTCTGGCTCAATATGAAGAAGGAACGAGAAAAGAAGTGGCTATCTACTATCTGAGTAAGAAACTTCTCGAGTACGAGACTCGATACACTCCTCTGGAAAAGACGTGCATATCTCTGGTATACACGACAAGGAAGTTGAAGCACTATCTCCATGCTCACACCACATATCTCGTCTCGAGATTGGACCCCATCAAGTACCTATTCGATAAACCAATCACGAGCGAAAGGATTGCTCGTTGGCATGCTTTGTTGTCAGAATTCGACATCCAATGTCTGAATCAGAAATCTATAAAAGGGCGAGTGCTAGAGGATGTTCTGGCAGATGGGCCCATGTCTAAGGAAGAATGTGACGATACTTTTCCTGATGAACACATTCATGTTATTCAAGAAGACAGATGGAAGATGTATTTTGACAGAGCTTGCAACAAAAGGGGCAATGGAGTCGGAGTGCTCTTGATTAGTCCAGAGGGATTGCATGTACCATTTTCGGTCAAGTTGGATTTCCCGACGACGAACAATACAGCTGAATATGAAGCTTGCATCTACGGTGTCAAGGCAGCCTGGGCGGCGGGGGCACGACGCCTCACAGTATATGGTGATTCAAATCTCATCATTTCCCAGACCATAGGGGCATGGAGAGTCATGGATGAACGATTACAGATGTACACTGACTGCTTACAGCAGTTCATCCCGTGCTTTGATGATATTACTTTCAGACACTTGCCCAGAGAGCATAACACTTTTACAGATGCATTGGCCAGTCTAGCAACCACTCTGGTTTGGGAAGGAGAAATTCGAGATCAGACCATCATTCTGGAAGAACGGCACGAGCCTGCCATATGATGTGATCATGTGAATTTAATTACAGATGCAGAGAATGAACCGTGGTACACGGATATCAAGAAGTACCTAAACGACTACTCTTATCCTCAAGAGAGTTCAAAGAAAGATCAGCTGGCTATCCGCCGCCTTGCGTCCCATTTCGCACTTTATATGGACAAGCTCTACCATAAAGGGTTTGACGGGACCCTCCAACTCTGTGTTGATTCCAGAGAAGCACAGAAAATTATGAAAGAAGTGCACGGGGGTGATTGTGGCCCGCATATGAATGGAAAGATGCTTGCTAAGAAGATTCTGCGAACTGGATATTATTGGACTACATTGGAGCATGATTGCTACAAGTATGTTAGAGCTTGCAAGAAATGCCAGATATTCTCAAATCTGAATCACATGCCCTCTGCGGAATTGCATAATCTGACGTCACCCTGGCCGTTCTCAACCTGGGGCATTGACATTATTGGTCAAATTAATCCGAAAGCATCCAATGGGCACCAGTACATCTTGGTGGCAATCGATTATTTTTCGAAGTGGGTCGAAGCGGCCTCATACTCCAAGCTAGGGGCACGGCAAGTGTCCAAGTTTGTGATCAAGAACATTATATGCCAGTGCGGCATCCCATTTGAGATGATATCTGATAATGGCCCACAATTCGAGGGGCACCTCAAAGAGACTCTCCTGAAGTACAAAGTGAAGCAACACCAGTCGTCGCCATACCGACCTCAGACTAATGGAGCTGTTGAGGCCGTGAACAAAACAGTGAAATCTATTTTATCAAAGATGATTGAGAAAACGAAAGAATGGCATGAGAAGCTGCCATATGCCCTTTGGGGATTCAGATCATCAATTCGCACGCCAACTGGGGCAACACCGTACTCACTGGTATACGGCATGGAACCTATGCTTCCAATTGAAACGGAGATTAAGTCTTTGAGAGTCATCGCCGAGAGTGGCATTCCTGAATAGCTTTGGCATAAGGCCCGATATGAAGAACTGGCATTTACAGCTGAAAAGAGACTTGCAGCTCTCAACAACATCCAGAACTACCAGCGCCGCATTGCTCGGTCTCATAATAAGAAGGTGAGAAATCGGGATGTTCAAGAAGGAAGTCTTGTTTTGAAAGAGAATAGAGCACCCATGCATGAGCCTAGAGGCAAATTCCGACCCAATTGGTCCGGTCCATTTCTTGTCAAGGAGATCACGCCTGGAGGAGCAGTGAAGTTAGCTGATTTGGACGGGAATGAACTTCCTAGCATTACCAATCTGGACCAATTGAAGAAGTTTTATGCTTAATTTCTTTACTTTTGTCAAATATGTAATTTGTATGAAAAGCTCAGTAGAGAGCACAAAAAAAAAAAGAAGAAAGAAAAGAACCAATGTCTGGGCTAGCGCCCGAACTACGTCTGACCTGATTCTCTTTACGAGATACGTAGGCAATCCGCAAGGATTCGGTCAAAATTATGTTTATTTGCTATAGTACAGAGATGCCCAAAAAAAAAAGGAAAAAGAAAATCGAATCAACTTATAATTTGGAATTTCAAACCCAATTATAGTTGATTTAAGCCAATAAAAAAAATAAGTGGTGAATTTTGGACATGGACTCTGAAATTGGTGATATCTAGTTTAAGGTGTCCATTGAGCATATATGTTGCATTAATGATTAGAGTCATAATCTTGTGCATAAGTAAATAAGAGATCACCACCACAAAATAAATTCATATTTCATAATAGACTTTAATAAGTCTTTACCATTACAAAGGCTAAGTACAATAAGATGAGGGAATTACACTTTTTGATTTCCCTCATTTTAAGCCTAAGTTTAAGCCTACAAAAAAAAAAAGAGAAAAACCAAAAAAAAGCACATTGGGCTTCAGCTCCCAATTTCCCTCACAATCACATTGGGCCTCTCCTCTTCTTGGGAGCATTTTCGGCCCACTCACCAACATCCACCCACTTTCCCTCTCTCACTTGTCTCAGACCAGCACCGAAGCCCACAAATCCCACTCCCTCACTCACATTCGGTCCAAGACCGAAACCCCCACCCCAGCCCACTTTCTCTCTCTCACACGGCCCAGCACCCCGCACCCCCATACGGCCCAGCACCCGAACCCGCCAGCGGCCCGACTGGCCCGACAGCAGCGCCCAGCCCATACGGCCCACCAGCACCCTCACTCACCTGACCCGAAGGGTCCACCAGCCTACCAGCAGCGCTGGGCTCGGCCCAGCTCGGCCCGCCATCCCTCCAAACGCGCCCGAACCGCCCCTCGACAGGCCCGATGCGGCCCGATGGCCCATTTTCTCCACTTTGGAGCTTTCCCTCATTAACCAAGTGGTTAATCAACCAAAATGCGTAATCTTTTTTCAAGGTTACATCATGAAGAGTCGGGGAAGCCATGAGAATTTGATGGGACCCCCAAAGTGAAGCCATGCGTTGAAAATCTTGAAGATAGGCCTTTTTAGTGAAGAACAATTTTGAAGGAAGTTGGAGGAGCATTTGCTTGAGGCCCATTTGGCGTAAGCAACGCCACAGGAGATAAAAGGTGATATGAGTTAGCCCCGGGAGTGGAACGCCTCGGTAATCCTCGGTTGAATAAACCACCTTGCCAAACTCTTCCCTCCTTTCAAGAGGTATGTACCCAACAAAAGTAGCACAAGGGAATTCAACCTTGCATACTCAAAAGAGACGCCCTCTTCCATTTGGAAGTACCCCCTCGGCTTTTCGAACATGGAAAATATGTTCTCAAGAAGGAGAGATTCCCCCATGAGAACATTTCTTGAAATGAAGAAAGGAAGGCCTAAGACAAGGCTAAGGTTCCTCTCATGACATAACTTCGTAAGAGGTGTGACAAGAGGACCATCATTTTTGAGAATGAAGAATCCCTCCACTTCCTCAACAATAGGGCAAAGCTCATGAGTACCGAAGCGATAAACATGATCAATAGGATCCCAATATTGAAGAGAGGCTTCAATGAGGTTCCAATTTATTTTGAGCCTCATGAAAGGTTGAATTGAGTTGATGAAGAGAGAAAGAAAATGTGTCTGCTTGGGTTTAACTTCCTTAGTGAAATGGATGAGTTTATGCCTAAAATCATTATCAACTTCATTGTTGGAGGACAAAGCCATGGAAATGAGCTTGAAGCAAGAATGGAAGTAAGTAAAGAAGGGAGAAGATGAAGAACAAAATGGAGTGGTGTGCTCCATGGGGTGGCCGGCCATGGCTATAAAGGGAGGGGGTGATGGTCTTCTCAATTTTCCCATTAAACCCCTTACATAAGCATTCTTACACCTTTCACCAAAATAAAACATGAACATTCCCCATGCATTCAAACCATACTATCTTGGGAGATATCTGAATTATGTGATTAAACTTCAAAAGAGCCATTAACATAGTTCACTAGTAAACTAACGTACCATCCTTGGGTGAACATGAACCTCACTAATAGCTTAGTGATGTCTTTTATGAAAAAAATGAACTCGGGTTTTATTACGAAAATTTGAGAAATATCTTTTTTAAAAAAAAAATGAACTCGGCTTTTATTCCGGAAATTTGAGAAATGATTTTATGGAAAAAATGAACCTGGATTTTGTTTAAAAAAAAATTCCAGAAATTTGAGAAAAATAATTTTTGAAGAAAAATAATGAATTGAACTTTCAAATCGAAAGAGAGGCGTTTTCGAAAATAAAGAAGCAAATGTTTTGCCTTGGGGCAATTTTTTATAAAAAAAAAAATGAGCATTTTGCATAAGAGAAGCATTTAGGAAGAATGAAAAATGGAGGAGTTAGAAGATGAGGAAATGAAAAATAGAGAAGAAGATTATCGTGCATGCATGCACGCGAAGATTTGGAAGAATTATTGGAAGAATTGTCAGAAGAGTCGAGAAGAATTATGGTTATACCTCGAGATAAAAGAGGTTACGCCCCGAAGCATCCGAGAAAAACTATGGTTATACCTCGAGATAAAAGAGGTTACGCCCCAAAGCATCCGAGAAGAACTATGGTTATACCTCGAGATAAAATAGGTTACGCCCCGAAGCATCCGAGAAGAATTATGATTATACCTCGAGATAAAAGAGGTTACGCCCCGAAGCATTCGAGAAGAATTATGGATATACCTCGAGATAAAAGAGGTTACGCCCCGAAGCATCCGAGAAAAATTATGGTTATACTTCGAGATAAAAGAAGTTACGCCCAGAGATATCCCTAAAGATCCAGAACTTCCAGAAGATCCCGAACGTCAAAAACGTTCAGAAAATCCAAAACTTCCAGAACATCCCGAAAATCCAGAACTTCCAGAATATCCCAAAAATCCAGAATATCCAGAAGAACAACGGTTAAACTTCGAGATCAAAGAAGTTACACCCCGAGGTGCACGGAAGAATGTGGTTAGTGGCTAGGCCATTACCATCTAAACGATAATTATTATCGTTGTTATAATTAACATTTTCGCAAGTCAAAATTAGGTGTCTTTTGTATCGTTGACCTTTGTTTCTTTGGGACCTGATCAATTCCTCAGAAACTCGACCAACGAGGGGCATCTGTAGACGCCGAATTTTGACTTGTATTTCTTTTAAATAATTATTATAGTTAATATTAGCATTAACTATAATTACCGTAATTAAATAAGTCATTTGGGCTAAAAAGGGCATTTAGGGTCCATAAGGTGACCCAACACATTAGCAAAGCAAAGCCCAAACCCCAAAAGAGAAAATAAATCAAAAATCCAAAAAAGAATATAAAAGAGAAAATTCAAAAATAAATAAGGATTGGAATTATGATGTCATGCATGACATCATCTCATGACATCATGCATGACATCACAATATTCCCATATTCCCATCCAATAGCTAAAGACAAAATATTTATTCCCCCCCCCCCCCATGTTTTTATTTTCTTTTTTTTATTATTTTTTATTTTGTTTTTGTTTTTCCCTTTTCTATTTTCTCTCCCACCTTATCTCATCTTTTCTCTTTCCTACTTACTTCTACCTCTTTTCCATCACCACAAAGGTGACATTTGTCACTCTCCCATCCACATTCTCTCACCCCCATCTCACCATCCACCTCCCACCAAATCCCACCCTCCATTTCCTAACCCTAATTCACTCCTCATCTTTCCCCCCCTTATAAATATCCCCAAAAAAACTAACCTAAGGGCCCTTTGCCTTTTCCTCATCTCTACTTCTTAAAATCTCTACTTCTCTCTCTAGTTTTCCTACCATCTTTTCAACTTACTTCAACTTTTGAAGGTTTTCTAAAAACTTCTTCTATTTCTAAAACTTCTTTTTTTATCTAGTTAGTGCAAACAAAGGGCGTTTGTACTAACTAATTTAATTTTGAAGATTGAGATTTCTAGATCTACGCAAGGGTAATCTTTTATCTCTCTCCTTCAATTATTTATTTTCTAAGTGTTTTTACTAACCATTTCATTTTGTATATAAATTGCTAATAAACACTATTATCCCCCCTTAATAATCCCATTTTCACCGGTTGGACTCTTTATAGGTGTGGCATGAACCACCCTATTTTTGAGCGGCCAAAAGTTCCTAGGTAAGGGTTCAAGTGTCCACGCGAACCCGTCTCCATGGGGGATTTAGATCCAGCTTGTAGAGAGTGATTTTTTGCGGTGAGGAAGAGAGTTGCTTGTGCCAAAATTGTGTGATCAATGAATGTTTCTCTCTTTCTCATCACCATTTTCATTTTTTTTATACTTGAAATTGAATAAAAAAGGTCATTTTGCATATAGAGGCCTCGGATTTATTTTTTGTATAAAGTTGTAATAATTCGGATAGTTGACAGTTTTTAGAGAAGAATTCATTTGCAGATATAGAAAGATCCAACGGTTAGAATTTGATGAAATTAGTGTCATAGGAAACCTTGTCCAGAGGGATTTCTAACGGAATGAAAATCATCTAGATCCAACAGTTAAGTAGTCTGTAATTGAATTTTGAAGTTTCTGTGTCTAAAAATAACCAACGACCATAGATCTGTAAATAACTTACAAACGGTTAAGTTTTGAGCTTGGTCTATTTCTGAGTAAATTGAAGAGGATTTTCTAAATTTTTACAGCCACCTGTTTTGTTCATTTTGGATACCAAATTAATTTTAAATGATTTTTGAAAAGACGAATAAGTGCTGTCCCTTTGAAGATTTTCTCAGATTTCGACCTTGTAAATAAATGGCTCAGTTTAACAACTTAGGATAGTGTGTTTTCTTTGATAATTTTTTTTAGGAAGTCCCTAGTGTGTCTACTTCAATCTGTAAAGTATAATTCAAGTTTAACGAAGTAGATTCAATTCTAAAATTAACCAACCGAGTATATGTCCAGAAATGATAACGTTCACTTAAAGGAAACTTCTGCGGTGTTTAGCACCTAGTTAATGAAAGATGAACTTTGATTTGGATAATAGACTCCTTAATAACCAATATAGGCTTTTGAATCACTCTATTAGGATATGTTTTCGATTTTGAATGAATTAATCAAACCGACTTTGGTTCTGTCAAAATGAAAGACAATTGGTTAAGTTTAGAACATTAAGGCTTTTGTACAGTCCTTTTGTTTATTTTCTTTAAATGACTTATACTTGTCTTAAATTCATGACATTTTGTTTACATATCCACCTTCAAGTCTAGTATAAGTCCTATAAATATTATACCTATATCACTTGTAAATAATTCCCAATAAATCAAAAACCAATGGTCTGTCCGAAGGCTTCCAGAATCTCGTAAATCATGAATAACTCACCGATCGTCAACTATCTTGACTTGAGATTTTTACAGTGGAAACATGAAGTAAAATGAACCAAGTTAGGGTTTCTAAGCACTTGATTTGGTTGAGTTATGACCGAGATATGAATTTTAGAAGCTCTGTCCAGATTATTGTAAAAACGGTTTTGTTCGGTTTTATAAACGATTTTCGTTTAATTATCAAATGAACCCACAAAAATACGAAACTCTCCAGTTTATTCCTTTAGTGTGTCCCACTAATTATAAAAATAAATTTGGAGTCAAGAAGTCGCGTTTGGACTAATCCCTTGTCGGTTCTTTCAAACAGCTTTTGTAAATAACCAATTCTTTGTAAATAAATCAATTCTTTGTTAAATGAACCAATCCTTTGTGAATAAGTCCAACTTTTGAAGACGAAGATGAAGATCGAGCCCCGCAGGCGCCATGTACATAAAGATCAAGTCGTTTTCTTCTGTTTAGGATTTTTAGACATTTTTTGTATATTGTATTGTAAATACTCGATATGTAATTCATTTTTTTTTTTTTTTTCTTTATTTGCATTTTTGTACATTTGCATTCATATGCTTCCACCTAATAATTCAACTCGGAAAATAAAATAAAAAGAACTTCTCTCACTTGTGTGATGTATATTATGTTAAAAACGTTTTCTAAAACCAGTGTATTCGTTTATGTACACAACCCGGCCCGGGGCCAAATTCGAGGTTAGAATCAGAAATTTGCTTATACGCGATCATGGGTGTTCTACCTACCATTCCATCAAATCACCTTCATACAATTCACATTCCCCAGTGGAATCTCCAAATTTTCCCAGTTACAACCATTTTCCCCAGTAGAATACCTATGATCGAATAGAAGCTGATTATTGATCGTCCCCTTTTATTTGGCTTCGGGCCACCCTGGGGGATCCTATCGGAAAGACTCTTTTAAGCCATTATCCACCAATACATACCCATACTCTACACAAATCATACCCATTTATCCACCCCCAATGAATGTTATTCCCCAGTAAAGAACGAATATTTTTGAGAAGTCTAATCTTTATACTCAAAGCTAAGAATTGGGTTGATCCCCATATATTACCAAATATTGTTGGGTTGAACGCCTCGAAGGAGCGGGCTAATCATCCCATTTGAGCTTTTTCCTATTTCTTCGAGGAGAGTAGGGGGTTCCTCGGATCAATTCGACTCTAAGTTGCGAGTCATCCTATAAGTTTCTCAATTATATCCCTCTTTACGGGAAAGAACATCCATACCCGCCTTAGTGGCACCCAAGGAGTCTTACTGACCGGATCCCCCAGTCAGAACTACGTAAGGGTTTTGATCCAGGAGTAGATTCAAGACCTACGATGAATGGTATGTAGTGCAGTATTTTGCAATATCCAAACCCGCCGTACATAAACGAATATACCGGTTCAAAACCGATTCTTCTGTGTGCTAAGTGACAATGTGTACATATATGTGCTTTTCTTTTATCATTCAAGGCATTACATAATTCAATTCAAAGCTTTCATATGGGATACAACGTATTAGTAAAGAGCCCGTACTCAGTACGGAGGAGGAGACAGGTCCGAGGACGTCCGCACCTTCTAACCTAGACCCCGAACCAAGATCTCTGATTCGCAGACCAGCCAAAGAATTTTCGTGCCTTATCGCGATGGAGTCAACTTTTGGGTTACTTAAATGGTTTTCTTTAAAATCGTTTATAAAACCCTTTCTTTTGTAAAAACCCTTCCTTGTTTGGGTCATAACAAGGTGGCGACTCTTCTTTTGTAAAAATCCGTCCTTGTTCGGGCCATAACAAGGTGGCGACTTTGAACATTAAGATGATTCCTTGACAATTGGCCTCTTCAATCGGCCGATTTCCGTGGGACGTGCCTCTGGCACGTAGCGCGACGATTCCCGGGTCCTAATCCAGGAAAAACCCGAGAATCTGGCCCCACACTTGGCAATCTGCAATTCACGATTCGCCGCAGAAAGCTGATCCTTGACCGTGTCTCTCTCCTTCCTCGCCTTGTCAAGCTTTTCTTGGAGGCCGGCGGCTTGACCGCGGGTGCTGTCAGCTTCATTCTTTAGAGTAATGGCATCCCGCCTAAGGCTGGAGTTGTTCTCTCAGATGTAAGACACCTTGTCCTGATAGAAAGCAAAGCGACGAGCAAACTACAAAGAAAGAGTCAGAAAGAAACTTCTATTAAGGGCAAGTTGAAAGAAGTAAAGGCCCTACCTCTGTGAAGCATTCAGTCATGATGGGGTACAGATCTTTGCCCTCTTTGCTGAGAACGGTATAGTCATCCTCGGTTGCCACCTCCTTCAGCTTGGTGGCCGTCATCTCAAAGTGCTCAGGCGCCCCTCCGTCCCTCCATAGAAACGAAAGCAGGTTGAACTCGCCTTGCCAGCCGACTTGGCAAGTTCAGTTTGCTTGGCGAGCTCAGGCTGCTGTGCCCGCTTGGCTTGCTTCGTTTTCTCATTAGCTCTCTTAGCGGCTTTCTTCCTCCCAACCGCCGTAAGAGGAATTACCAACTTGTTAGTTGGAGAAGCGACCACCTTAACTTTTTTGGGAGGAGGCTTCCCAGCCCCAGAATCGCTGTCAGAATCAGATGGGGGCGCCTTCCCGTGCAACTAACCAGCAGCTAGGTTGGGTGAATCTGTTTCCCTTGGGCGTTTCCCGCTTACATCAGGCGAAGGCGACAACTCTGGCTTCTTCGCCCCAGAGCCATGAGAGAGAGGCGTCGAGGCATTCTTACTCCCCGAAGGAGTAGCCATTTTGGTGGCGTCCACCTTAAGCGTCCTTGGAGCCTTGGTGTTCTTTGCTTTGGGAATTTGAGCCTTGTCAGATCCTGAAGCCTGGGAAGGCAGGGGCAGACCTCTGGCGTCCTTTTTGGCGTATTGCTACAAGGCAGAGAGTTATTAAAGGAACCCACACTCTGAACACGCCAAAGAAAAGCAGTTTACCTGTATGACTTTGTCCGCCTGTTTTCGCCTGATCTCCTGGGCGTCATACTCCTTCTGTTGGGCCTTTGTAAAAACCCCAGTCTTGGCAGGATCCACCATTATGATCGCTTGTGCTGCAAAAAAGATGATGTAAATCACTCAGTACCATGCGAATACAAACTTAAAAGGTCAGAAGGCGGGTCAAATACCAGGATCCATCACAGAAGAGATTCCACATGCGCTGAGAAAAAGATCGTCCTTAAAGAACTCCTTCCAAGGAAGCCAATGCTTGGGCTTCCTTATTGATTTATTCGAGTTATCAGGATTTCTGGGGTCCCTCCCCATCTTAAACTCAAAGTATCTCAGAACGGTGGCTTGGGCGGTTGTCACGTCTTTTGGGCGCCTCTTATTGGCAGCGTTGATATCAGGGTTGTTGTTCCATACAGTAGGCAACCCTGTGCTCTCCCAACCTTGCCTATGTTTTACAAAGACGAACCCATGTTTCCAACGCTTATGATTACTCACCTTTTCCCTCGCCGTCAAAGACTTATTACGGTTGATAACAATCAACCAACCCTTGTCCTTCCCATTTATTTTGGAAAGATAGTGAGTCAACAAAAATGTATCCAAGGTACACTCTAGCCCTTTGTAAAAGGTAGTGGTGATGAAGCTAAGGATATTCATCCGGCTATTGGGGGTGAGTTGAGCAGGGACTATTTGATAATGGCTGCAGATCTCAACTATCAGAGGGTGAAGAGGCAGCCTAAGGCCCAAATTGAAGAAAATTTTATAGAGGACTATACATTTGCGAGGCGGTTCCTTTACTTGTTGAAGCATCTCAGGGAATATTAGGGTGAATGGCGGATTGATGAAGAAATCAAGAGCAAAATTAGAGAGAAACCGGTTGTCCTTGTACATTTGGTCATGAAACCTTTTATCTATGTAGAAGCTCTTGGCTTGCTCATCTGGGCGTTCAGGGGATCGTTGATTGATTGAACGCCCAGAAGTGGAAGGTTGCTCTTTGATGCACAAGTATTTGTGCATGTTTTTAGGGTACATTTGCATTGGTTTTAGATAATTTGTAGGATGTTACTTGTATTTAGTGTAGTGATTTTACCCCATATTTTCTAGATTATGCTTTTCTTTGTTTTGTGTGCTTTTGCATGTTTTTATAGGTATTTTGGGTTTCCTAGACAGCAATTCAGTATTTTGGCCATAACTTCATCATATATGGTCCAAATCAAGAGACTCAAAGTACTACATAACGCTAACAAATAGGGCTACAACTTTCATGTTTTACGTTTTTGCAAATTCAGAGAGGAAGGCTGTAAAATATGCGTTTGAAGATGCAAAACGGCCCTGCCAAGAAAAAAAAGGGTCATCCAGAGAACTGAAGAGCTGTCGCCCGCCCAAACAAACGGCCCTCTTCAGAAAAACGGCCACCCCGTTTTTCTGGAGGGGGGAGGTTTTTCTGGGGCCTTTTGGTCCCGAGCTCCTCCGCCTATAAATAGCCTCTTTTCTTATTTTTTCGGCTTATCTCATTTTTAGCCGTAAATTACTTGGGGTTCTTCATAGTTCTCTCAAATAGTGAGCTTAGTATTCTTAGGAAGTGATAAACTTTGGTAATTTAGTGTTAATCAACTCTTTAATCCTTAACATTTTGGTTGTAAGTTTTCTTTCTTCTCTCTCTTTCTATAAATACTTTGCAAGTTCTAATCTTTGTTGTTGAATGTTAATGAGTTTTGTGATTATGAAGTTTATTTTGATTAATCCCATGATTAGTGAGTAGTTTAATTAGTTCTAGGATTAGGTAGCCCTAATCTATGCTCTTGATTGTTGGTTTGCCCTTTCCCCAAGTTTCATTCCAAGCTTCTACCAATGTTAAGCATGTGCTCACCAAGTGTTTGATAAATTGCTTGATCAACATTTTATCTTATTTGTATCTACTGCTAAGCATGGAAATATGTTTGATGATAGTGGTTGCTTGATTATTGATGCTTGAGAGTTAATACCACGAAAGTGGATTACTTCTTTTGTGACCATATAATTAGCTTAGTTTAATATAATCCATGCCTAATTAGGATCCTAGAAATAGGTCTCTTGGTTTGTGTTTGGGCAAAAATCACTCCCCTTCGAAAGAGGGTGTTTGTGATACTTTTGCTAATTGTCAAGTGGTTTGTTATTAAGTTTGGGGGTTGTTTGGGGTTAATCAATGATCAATGAGCATGATTAGTGGTGATTCATATCCTAGAATTGCCTTTATTATTGTTTCACACCTTTATTAAGTTTTAATTAATTAGTTTGTTTTAGGTTAATCAATCCAATCAACTCGTTTGATCGGTCTAGATAGTCGATAATCTAGGGATATTTAGTATTCTATCAACGAGTCCCTGTGGATACGATCTTTTTACTACTTCGAGAAACCCGTACACTTGCGGGGCTATCAAGTTTTTGGCGCCGTTGCCAAGGACTCGGCGATAGATATTAGAAATCCTTGAATTTAGCTAGATTAGACCATTTCATTTTTTTCTCTTTTTCATCACTGGGTTTAAGTTACTATGGCATATAAAAATAGTGACATGGGAACTTTATGGCCTCAAGAGGGTCATGGTGATTATCATTCCAATTCATATGCTTATGATTATGGAAATAACAACCAATATTATGATTGTATGAATGTGAATGGATATGATATGCCTATTTCTTCTTATGGTTGTTATGGTTATTTTGGACATGAGGATAATATGCATCAATTAAGTCATGAAAATGATAATTATGGCAATACCTTATACCAAGGTAACCAAAATGGTCATGATTTTCATCCACCTAAATCATACTTGGAGAGTCTTTTTGAACATTACATTGAAAAAACACAAAAGAATATCGAGGAGACACAAAAGGATACCAAGGAGTTACAAATGATGAATGAGGAGTTGGGAGAATTCATAAGAAAAATGAGCTCTGAAGTTGAAACATTTCCCCTTTACGTTGAAAAGCACGAGACCCAACTAGCTCCAATGGCTAGTTTGTCTACAATTGGGGATTGCATTGAAGAAAAGATCGTTGTTGAGTCAGGAGAAAATGAGTTTTGTGATATCGAGTATCAAGATCCATTCTCAACCGGGTGCATTGATATGGTCTCTTCTCCGATCTTATATCCTCTTAATGATTCTCCTTCTCACAAGTCTTTTGGAGTTGTCCTTGTAAATCCCGATAGTGCACTTGTGATTTATAATTCTTCCACCTTTCGGGTCGATGAGCCTATAGTGAATGAAATGCCTAAAGGGAGGCATGAGGACAATCATAAGCAAATTGGGTGGAAAGCTTCTTCTCGTCCTTCTTTTGACTTTTCAAGGGCATATGACAAATTCAAGAGATCTACGATTCTTGATTATATTCTTATGACAAGGATCTCTTATCTGTGTCCTTTTGAGATGTAGGCAAGTGATTTTGATAAGTTGTTACGGGCCTTGACTTCTTATAATGATGGATTAAAGAAGAACATGATGAATGAGAAAAGAAGCAAAGTCACCATTGGATCATATACCACCGCCCCAAAAGTTTTGAACAACCAATGACATATTTGGAAGGAAGGACAAACTTTCAATCTCCCGTCTCAATCCTTCGATTTCAAGCACCACCAAGGTTCTTCAATAGCACCTAAGAGGGTATGAAAAACTTCTCGGGGAGACGCTTCTTCTTCCCACCAGGCCCACCCCAATAGCTTTGTAAGTACTCCCCTCCCCTCCTTTCTCCTTATTCCCTTTACATTGAGGACAATGCAAAGTTTAAGCATGGGGGGGGGGGTTGACATCTTATTATTGTTCTTGTTGATGTGTTGTGGAATGTGGTGATAATGGTGTTGATGTGTGGTGGATGTGATGATTACTCTTGTTGAATTTTTGCATATAGGAGCATGCTAGGCTGCATTTTTAATTTTTAACCCATTTACTTGCATGACTTTGAAGAAATTATCATTTAGATTGCATTGAGCATGTTTAGGCATGCATATCATCTAGGTTACATTTCAAATGAAAATTCAAAAAAAAAATTGAAAAAATGGAAAAATCACAAAAAATGAAAAAATCGGAAAATGCCAAAAATAGAGAGATGATCCCTTTATGATTATTTGTGATACTCTTGGTCGGCATTCGACTTGTGGTAGAGAGAGCATGATACTTTTGAGATGCAATCCCGAAAGTTTGGCATGGTTTCTCATTTGGCTTTTATTCTCTTGGCCCTTTGTATGTAAACATTTTCTCAATCACTTGATAATCTCACTTATAATCGTGAAATAATTGGTGTGATAGACATTTAACCGGTGAGATCTTGAGCCTTAAAAACCGACACATCTCTTTCGGTTGTTTGTCTTTCATGAGTGTTTTGGATTCACATTGGTGGTTAATCTTCTAGAACTTGCCTTAATTCTTGGTCAAAATTGTGCTTGGCACCCATTTTTTGCACTGGTAGGACGGAGGCATTCATTTGTTACTTGTTCTTAAGCTACTTTAAGCCAAAATTGCCCACCTAACGCATCATTTTATCACTTTGGAGCCCCTTTGAGCTTATGCCTTTTCTTGATGAAGTATGTTATATGCCCTCTTTTCCCAAACATGTTTTCCCTCTCCCGAGTCTAAGACTAGCGTAACTTGTCTCTCTCATTGGGTTGAGTATTGAATTGTGAAATGGAGTAAAAGATGAGCATGGGGGTGCTTTTGGTGAAGAATGGAGGGATGATGGTTAACTTTGAGCTTGAATATGATTTTAAAACAAAAAAAGAAAAAAAAGTAAAAAAGAGAAAAAGTCAAATGAACCTTCTAGAGATAGAAGAAGGGCTTATATCTCATTTAATCGAAATTATCTTGCCCCGATACTTCTAATGTTAGATTTTGTTAGTGTTGTGAAAAAGGTTGGTTTAATGGTTGGTACATAAGGTTGGAATTGGTGTTTTTGATATGTGGAGATGTTTTGGCACCCCCTTGATCTTTCGCGAGGATTGAGAGGATGTTTGTATTTTCACTAAGTCTTTTTGACTCTAAGCCCACATCCCAAATATATCCACACCTTACCTTAAACCTCATTACAACCCAAAAGTCCTCTCGATCTTTGCATGTGGAGTTGTCATCTAACGGTAGAGATTTTAGAAGATAGGCAAGGTTATGGTAAGATACCACCGAAGTTTGAATCTTGAGTGTCAATTGATTATTTTTCCCAAACACATTTGAGTTTGAGTGATCCACACTTCCTAAAGTGAGGGTCTTTCGGACTAATTTGTTTCACGTTTTGAGTGGGATTATCGAGTTGATTGAGTGCTTGCATACTTCGTGACTAATTGAATTATCATCGAATTATGGAGATTATGTGATCTTTTGGTGTATTTGTTTCCTCGATGGATTTTCATGCTCTTGATACCCTTGTTTAGTGCTCATCTTTGGTATCACGGTTTAGAGGGCGATCTCTCAACCCTATTGTGTTTATTCTTGATCTTGTGTGTCTTGTTGGTTTGTGTTTGCTTGAGGACAAGCACGGGTTTAGCATGGGGGAGTTTGATGCACAAGTATTTGTGCATGTTTTTAGGGTACATTTGCATTTGTTTTAGATAATTTGTAGGATGTTACTTGCATTTAGTGTAGTGATTTTACCCCATATTTTCTAGATTATGCTTTTCTTTGTTTTGTGTGCTTTTGCATGTTTTTATAGGTATTTTGGGCTTCCTAAACAGCCCTGCAACGAAAAAAACGGGTCATCCAGAGAACTGAAGAGCTGTCGCCCGCCCAAACAAACGGCCCTCTTCAGAAAAACGGCCACCCCATTTTTCTGGAGGGGGGAGGTTTTTCTGGGGCTTTTTGGTCCCGAGCTCCTCCGCCTATAAATAGCCTCGTTTCTTTTTTTTTTCGGCTTATCTCATTTTTAGCCGTAATTTACTTAGGGTTCTTCATAGTTCTCTCAAATAGTGAGCTTAGTATTCTTAGGAAGTGATAAACTTTGGTAATTTAGTGTTAATCAACTCTTTAATCCTTAACATTTTGGTTGTAAGTTTTCTTTCTTCTCTCTCTTTCTATAAATACTTTGCAAGTTCTAATCTTTGTTGTTGAATGTTAATGGGTTTTGTTATTATGAAGTTTATTTTGATTAATCCCATGATTAGTGAGTAGTTTAATTAGTTCTAGGATTAGATAGCCCTAATCCATGCTCTTGATTGTTGGTTTGCCCTTTCCCCAAGTTTAGTTTTAAGCTTCTACCAATGTTAAGCATGTGCTCACCAAGTGTTTGATAAATTGCTTGATCAACATTTTATCTTATTTGTATCTATTGTTAAGCATGGAAATGTGTTTTATGATAGTGGTTGCTTGATTATTGATGCTTGAGAGTTAATACCACGAAAGTGGATTTCTTCTTTTGTGACCATATAATTAGCTTAGTTTAATATAACCCATGCCTAATTAGGATCCTAGAAATAGGTCTCTTGGTTTGTGTTTGGGTAAAAATCACTCCCTTCGAAAGAAGGTGTTTGTGATACTTTTGCTAATTGTCAAGTAGTTTGTTATTAAGTTTGGGGGTTGTTTGGGGTTAATCAATGATCAATGAGCATGATTAGTGGTGATTCCTATCCTAGAATTGCCTTTATTGTTGTTTCACACCTTTATTAAGTTTTAATTAATTAGTTTGTTTAGGTTAATCAATCCAATCAACTCTTTTAATCGGTCTAGATAGTGGATGATCTAGGGATATTTAGTATTCTATCAACGAGTCCCTGTGGATACGATCTTTTTACTTCTTCGATAAACCCGTACACTTGCGGGGCTATCACTCTTGATCCAGTTCCTCCCCAATCATTATGCGTACAGCAGGATGAGCAACGACCTGCATATAGTCGGTCGCCTTTGTCACTTGCCAAGGAAAGTTTATGGGGGAGTCTACCCAACTTGTTTCACTCGACGCTGACCACTCAAACCCGTCACCATTGGGTAGTATTATTGTGCGTGTCTCCCTAATAAAGGAATGGCAACGGGCGCATTTATGTTCACCTCATTATTTTGGTCACTTAACATGGCCATGTTATACAACATTGGGCGGATACGTTCATCCGCCACTTCGTAGGCGTGAGGATTATTTGTGGAGCAATTTTCAGAAAACAAAGAAACAGGCGAGTTGGATTGATTATTAGAGTTCTCCCACCAGTCTACGGAATCACTATGGCTAATTGGGGGAGAACTCATTATTAAAGAAAAGATGAAGAAAAAAACTAAACATACAAATATTATACAAGATTAAGGCGTACCTGTGGAAGATTGGATGAAGATGGGATGAAGATTGGATGAAGATTAGCTGGGAGATTATGATCCTCAAACAGCCAATTCCCTCTAATAGAACGCTTTCTCTCTCTAAGAAGCTCTCAAGTCTTTGGAAAGTGAAATGAATAAATGGTGAAGAAAATGACGTTTTCAACACCTTTATAGCAAAAATGTTGGCGTCAACCTCTCCGCGTCGTGTTGCTGGGTCAAATAAAGCAACTCTGGGGTAGGCCGCAGAAGCACTATTAAACAGGCCCGTTAATATAAGGCCCAACGCGTCAGAAACACAAGAAGCATTAAATGTCAGAAGCATTATATGCCAGAAGCATTGTCAGAAACATTAAACGTCAAGTGGGCCCACTTACTTGGCCTCCCTCTAAGGGCTTATTTAGCCCCTAGAGTCACCCACTTTAATGAATCTATGTCCGCCCAATGCAAGGGGCTTACCCCATGTATCTGGTGGTCCATTTTACTTGGTCTGGTTCTAAGGGCTTATTTAGCCCCTAGAACCGCCCATTTCAATGATTCTAAGTCTGCCCAATATAAGGGGCTCATCCTGTGCATCTGGTGGTCCATTTTACTTGGTCTGGTTTTAAGGGCTTATCTAGCGCCTAGAACCGCCCGTTTCAATGAATCTGTGTCCGCCCAATACAAAGGGCTCACCCCATGCATCTGGTGGTCCATCTTACTTGGTCTGGTTCTAAAGGCTTACTTAGCACCTAGAATCGCCCATTTCAATGAATCTATGTCCACCCAATGCAAGGGGCTTACCCCATGTATCTGGTGGTCCATTTTACTTGGTTTGGTTCTAAGGGCTTATTTAGCCCCTAAAACAGCCCATTTCAATGAATCCATGTCCGCCCAATGCAAGGGGCTCACCCCATGCACCTGGTGGTCCATCTTACTTGGTCTGGTTCTAAGGACTTATTTAGCCCCTAGAACCGCCCATTTTCAATGAATCTATGTCCGCCCAGTGCAAGGGGCTTACCCCATGCATTTGGTGGTCCATTTTACTTGGTCTGGTTCTAAGGGCTTATTTAGCCCCTAGAACCACCCATTTCAATGAATCTATGTCCGCCCAATGCAAGGGGCTCACCCCATGCATCTGATGGTCCATTTTACTTGGTCTGGTTCTAAGGGCCTATTTAGCCCCTATAACCACCAATTTCAATGATTCTATGTCCGCCCAACATAAGAAAGTTTGACTCGCCCACTCAAAGGGCTGAAAGGGGTAGAAGTCCAAGATGAATTTTGACTCGCCCATCTTGAAGAATTTTGACTCGCCCATTCAAGGAGCTGAAAGAGGTAGAGGTCCAAGCTGAAATTTGACTCGCCCATCTTGAAGGATTTTGACTCGCCCACTCTAAGAGCTGTAAGGGGTAAGGGTCCAAGCTGAAGTTTGACTCGCCCAACACAAGAAAGTTTGACTCGCCCCCTCAAGGGGCTGAAAGGGGTAGAAGTCCAAGATGAATTTTGACTCGCCCATCTTGAAGAATTTTGACTCGCCCACTCAAGGGCTGAAAGGGGTAGAGATCCAAGATGAATTTTGACTCGCCCATCTTGAAGGATTTTGACTCGCCCACTCAAAAGGCCAAAGGGGGAGTCCTCGCTTTTGACTCGCCCAAAGCTCGCCAAGTTGACTCGCCCGTCATGGCTCCATATTAGGGTGACGACTATTCAGTATTTTGGTCATATCTCCTTCATTAGACCTCGTATCGAGATAATTCAAAAACCTGCGGAAACCTTATCTCGAGGGCTACGACTTTCACATTCAGTCCGTCTTCAAAATCCCAGTTTAAGGCAGTCAAATGGGAGTATGAAGTATTAAGGTGGCCAAATCCACTCGTTTTGAATCATGCCAAGTTCGAGACTCTTACTTGACATAATTCGAGGGGCTAAATGTTGGGACCCAAAATATTCCCCTTGGGGGTCCCACGTCGTCATATTATGAAGAAAAGTCAACAAGTCAAACGACCAGTTATAAAGCGACACGTGGCATAGGGAATTGCCATCCCAGGGTCCAAAAGGTCCTCCGACAGATCATCATGACTCAGCCTGGCCCAGAAAATCATAAATGGCAGGCTCAGCACGGAAAACCATAAGGTTTCCGTCTGACATCTGACAAGGGCCCCTCCCAGAAAAAACCCCCGAGGCAGTCGCTTGTTTTCTTTTGCAGATCCAACAAACACTTAGTGAATATTTGCAGTCAGAGCTCCTCCCCCTAAACTTAATACTTCACAGTCGATCCAAAAACACCCTAAAACAGATATTATTGTGAAAATATCTATACCATGATAAATTATAATCACTTTATAACATTAATATCTTGAATATTCTACTTTCCTACTTACACTAGATCACTAATATAATATGAGTATCCTAAACAAATAAAATCATATATAATCTCCTACATAATATATAGAAAATATATCTATCCAATATATTTTATATTTCTGATCTGTCCTCTGCTCATCGGGGACACCACCACTCGTCGTCATCGTACCAATCTCAGACTCCAGTTGTCTCATCGTCGTAAACAATGTCGGAAGAAACAAATTTAAAGGTCCCTTAAGGATATCATCTCTAACCTTTTGAAATTTTGGACTTAAACCCTTCAAAAACCTTATTGACAATTGCTGACGGTAAATTCCCACCCATTGTGGATGCTTAGATTGCCATCTCTCAAGTTGATCCCAAACGTTTTGAAATATTTCGACATACTGCTCAAGTGAACGATCTCCTTGAACACATCCAAGGCTTTGCTCATCCAGTTTAAAAACCATCAGAAGATTATTTTCATCCATTGTGAGAAAAAGAGAATTTTTTTGAGAAATGTACCGAAGTAATGGAGAGAGAAAATGATTTTATTTATTTTTTTGTTCTGTGAGAAAAATCATGTAAACCCCAATCCCTTCAATATAAGGGACAAGTCTGAAGAATATATGTAGCAACTAACCGATGTGGGACATTGTCAGCATAGCTTGTTTTTTTTAGGGAATTCTCATTTTACATTTCCTCTCCGTTTGATTCACTTGAAAAAAACTGAACCGAGTAAATTAACTTTTTTAACTTAACCATTTGACATTTTTCCGAAGACATAGTTATCATCATTAATTTATTTACGAATAAAAAGTTATCTGAGTGATAAAAAACACATGAAATGAACTGGATAGGGAGTGTTTGTTAGAACTTACACGGTCTGTTTAGTTTAGGTTTCAATTCCGTGATTTCAAATTCAGTTGGGTCTGTTCTCCCCAACTGAAAAACATTTATATTTATTACTGAAATTTTATTTTTGTTGAACTTTGTTGAAATTCGTTGAACTTTATTTAACTTTGTTGAACTTCGTTGAATCTTGTTGAATCAAGTATTTTCTATAACTAGTTTGTATATTGGTTTGTTTAACTTTGTTGAACTTTGTTTAGCTTTATTTAACTTTATTTAACTTTGTTGAAGTTTGCTGAAGTTTGTTGAAGTTTGCTGAAGTTTGTTGAAATAAACAAAAATAAACTGAAATAAGCTGGGGAGAACAGACCCTAAATGATGTTTAGTTCCGTTCAGTGATGATGAGTTCAGAAACATACTTTTTGTTTCACATATCAAGTTGTGTTCAATTCAGTTTAGTTCTGTCCAGTTCAGTTCAGTAGTGTCCAGTTTAGTGATGTTGAATTCAGTTTAGTTCAATTCTGATATGGTAAATTTAGATTTAACAAACACACTCTAACTAAACTGAATTTAACTAAAATTAAGTTGAATCAAACATCCTTATCCTTCTTTCCATTTGATTATGTACGGTCTCCAAGATCACACTTTGATCATGAATAATTATAATTTTATAATTTTAAAAATTATAAAAAAAATTAGTTTGAAATAAAATATTATTAAAAATGAATCTTAATACTTTAGTATTTTTACTTTGTAGATATTTATACTTTTTACTTAAATTATTAGTCAAACTTTATAAACTTTGAGCTCAAAAGGTCAAATGGAGAGAAGAATTTGCAACCGATAGAGTATACTTCATCCGTTCCAAACAAATCTTATTATTTGATTTTTTACGGTATTCAAGATACCACTTTGACTCTAAATAATTGCAAATATATCAATAAAAATTATAAAAATATAATTTTTCAAAAGTATCATTGAAATGAATCCAATAATTCTTTAAAAGAAAAAAAAAACAAAGCTAAAAGTATTACCATATTGTAAATCTTTGATTTGTTTGGGATGGATGGAATATTTAACTATGGGTGACCTTCCCGTCAAAAAAGAAACAAAAAAAAACTGAGGCTGAGCTCAGTGGCATGTGTCATTTTTTTAAGCCTCACACACGCAATGATTGGCCTCCACACCAAGGCTCCAAATGCCGTGTCCTCAAATATGGAGGTTAGCAGACCCCGCAATTTTCCCCCAACAGGTGATTCTTTTTCAATATTTTTATCATGCTTGCTGCCCATATGGCCATATATATTAAACAGTCCAAATTGTTTCGTGTACTTACAAGTTTATTCTTCTCTGTTGTGAATTTGTGATGTTGATGGAGATGGCAATCGAGGATCATACTGTACTTGGCTAAGGACAGCTCTTCACATGATAAAAATCAAACTAGGATGCCAATTTTAACAAACAAACAACCCCACAAGTAATGGTGGTATCTTTCTGTTTTCACAGGAAGTTGGTAGTTTACAGGTGTTACGGAGTTAGTCATGTTTGTTCATTTTCTGTTTATGTATGTTTGGATTGGGAGTAATGATTAAGGTGGTAATGGAGTAAATTAAAGGGTAAAATAGGAAGGTGGAGGTGATGATGGGGTAATGATTAAAGGGGTAATGGGGAAAATGAAGGGAGAAAGAAGGGTAACGCATTACTCTAGGGGAAGGGTGAGTAACTTTTACCCTCCAAATGGAGGAATGATTACCCTCCTCTTCACAAAATCTAACATCCACCACCTCCCGCACCTTCCATTTTAGCCTAAATTTCTATCTATTCCCCCCTTAATCATTACTCCCATTCTAAGCATGCCCTAATTTGTATCTTTCTCGATTGTTTTATGATGACTGATGAGCACAAGTCTTAAATCTTTAGACTCAACAGTTATCACTTAAACCAAATGTTGACAAATGACAACATTTTGTAAAAGTAAGTTTAGGCGGATGATTAGAGTTCCAATCAATGTCATATTCCTTTATATTTTAATGTTCGAGTGAAGTAGGTAGATTAAAGCATAGTAGAGTTACCAACGCCTCAATCCCTTGTGGTAAAACACATTCTATATTCGTAAAATAATTTACATTTGGGGACCATAGAGACATATTTTAGTGAGTTAACGAAAATACAAACTCTTCATATATACAATTTAAACAGAACTCAAATGTGTATGATATTAAAAAAAAGGTTAAAACTGAAAACATATATCCATATAAAATTCATCTTAGCTAATGAGTGGTTAAAAACCCTTTGCAGTAAGTACATTAGGTCACAAGTTAAATTTCCCTTTCCTTATCTAAACTAGTTTTAAAATCCGTGCGTTGTACGGGTTGAGTGAAATGTCTGTATATTAATATTCATTTGGTTAAGTTCAATATGCACACTAACATACCTATTATAAAAAAGAAATCATAAATAATTTCTAATAGATTATAATTACGTTGCATACTATATGGTGATTCTAGTTTCATGCTATCCTTAGTGATTTAGGTCGTCGATCTCTCTTTTATTTTTCACGCCCCTCAAATCATCAAGATTTGCTAGAATAAATAAGAAAACTTGAAAGCAAAGATATGTAGGGAGAATAAAGGGTGGTAAAATATACAAAAAAGGGAGAAGTAATTATGTGAGGTGTTTAATAAAAAAAAAATATTAGCTATCATAATCCTCCTAAAATACAATTAGGGTTCTAACCAAATTGCACGTACGAAAATGGTTACGTTATAATCGTTGTTAGATCGATGTTCAAACACTACATATCCTATAGGAACAGCCTTAAATTAATGCGATAACCTGTTAATAAATATAGATATACATGTAGCATTCAACTTTCATTAGTCTCAACATTCATGTCAACTTTTGGCCTTGCAGTCTCGCAGATAGCAAGTAGAGAGGCAAAGTAATAAAAGGTGAAATGTGATCATGAGGAGAGACATATATCACATTCTCCACTTCTTTGTAAACATATTATAAATGCCTCTCATTTTAAAGTACTTTTCGATACAAATATGATGGTGTAAATATTATTATTTTTAGAAGAGGTGTAGGATAGTTATATCCGAGTTTGAATATTAGACAAAGATAAAGTAGTTATGACGTCAATAAAACTCTAACTATTTAGCACAATTCAATCTCTCTTTTTCATTATCCGAAACTTTATTACTACGAAACTTCTTTATATTATATATTGATTGATATGTTAAAAATAGTTTTATTTGGCAATTGAGTTTGGTATACTAATTAACACGTGTGAAAAAACTTCTTTTTCTTTTCTTATTTCTATTTCTATCTATTATTATTTTTTTCAAAGTATGTGTTATGGGTATATGTTACTTTAATTTTATTGTTTAATATTCTCTCTTATGTGGCATACTCTTAAAAGTATCGCTTAGGTGGCTAAAGATATTTGCTCATTTTTTATTTTCAGCCTTAATTTTATTGTTAATATTATTATTTTTACTTATTCATGGGAACCAACATATACATGCAATCTTACATGATTCTTATACATATTGTATATGCATGCATATTGTTCTAAAATATTTTTTGATGCGAATTTGATGGTATAAATGTTATTATTTTTAAGATGTGTAGAAAAAGTTATATTTGATTTCAAAGATTTGACAGAGATCTAGTATAATTCTTATAAAACTCTAAAGGTCTATCACAACTCAAGAATCCTAAAGAGTAGGGATGGTAAGAGTCCTAAACGTTTTACACCAACTATTTTTTGTCTTTATCTTTGTTTAGATGACGTGCTCCTAAAATTCTGACTTAGGTGACATGCCTTAATGCTCCTGAAAAATGCCTTTTTTTTCTTTTTTTTTTTCTTTTGAGTACCATTATCAATACTAATGGATAGAATTGTAGTTACGTTAGAATTTGATTAAGAGCCAATGAAACGAATATTTCCTCATTAGAATTTGATTAAGATCCAATGAAACAGATATTTCCTCAATTGAGAGGAATGTTGTTTCCTTTTTTTTGGGCTACTATATCACTTTTTGTTGTTATCTTTTTCTGATAGGAGTATCGGACGTTGTCCACAATTATACTCACATAAAAATTCTGATTGTTTTTACTTCTCATAAGTTTTCTATTATACATTTGCTTAGATGGCGCGTCCAATGCTATTTACTTAGGTGGCGTGCCTCAATGCTAAATGACTCCTTTATAAATGACTAATCATATTATACTTATGAATTTCATTTTAAAGTACTTTTAGAGCCAAAACTTATGGTATAAATTTTGAGATTTTTTTGAATTGTATATTTGGTTTAAAATTCAATAAGATATAGTTTTAGTCCTAATATACCATTGCAATCAAACTCTATTTTTTTTCATTATATTCGCCTAGGTGACGCGCTCTTAAAATTCTCCCTTACGTGGCATGCCTCATTACTCCCTATAAATATTTATATATATACCAATAAGTGGTTGGTATGAGTGGTTCGGCACTCTCATCCCTTAAGCATGATCAAGGATTCGAATCTTGTAAATGGAAAAACTATTTAGTGCGAACACTTTACCATTTTGTGGGCCGGCCCGATGCGAACATGATTAGCTTGGGCCTAAAGGGCTTAGGTGGACATGTAGTTAAACAAAAAAAAAATATACCATTGGAACAACTAAGATATGCATTATAATTTATAAGTATCACCTAAATAATTATCAATGAGATTTATATGCTGAACAATAGACTAACAAATTTGTGAGAATAACTCAAAAACTTTCATTGTGCATAAATTAACTTTCATGATACAAATACATGGGAGTGTATAAAAAGCGAAGAAGTGAGTAAAAGAGCGCTGAGGAGCCGGCGAGCGAGGATTATGATCGATCTTACAGACTGGGTTGGGTAAGAATTTTAAGGTATGGCTTCTTCAGGGGCGACTTGCTACAAAATCAATAAAATCACAAAACTGATAGAACATGAAAAAAATATAAATCTAATATTTAGAAGTTTAAATAAATATATGATCTACAACAAATAAATTAAATTAAGGACCATGAATTAGCTAGTAATATAGAAATTTCTAAAGAATGCTTACTTGACCATGTAATTTTCAATACCTGCATAAGATAGATACAATTTCATTAGTAAGTTTACAACTATGCTTCACCATGTAGGCAAACATAAGTAGGTATATAATTCAAAGGAGAAGGAGAGAGAAAAAGTAAACAAAGGGAAAAGAACAACTAAAGAATATATGACTACACTAAAGAAACGAAGAGGAGATATGAGTAATTGGCAACAATGGTGCTGATTGTACGTAATCTTTTTGTGGTAGGTTTTAGACTTGCAATCTCGTGGAGATTTTATAATTAAGTTATGGCATGAGTTTGGTTTATGTAGAACACTATGGATTGGATATGTATTATGATCAAAACACAATACTCCTTTAAGTTCCTTAACCCATTTGTATAGAGTATTTAGATCAGATCATAAAACACCACTCCTATTAAAATACATCAACTAAAAATCCGCCAAAAAAATATAATAATAATAAATAATATTTTCGCTTATGTCGCGTGCGTGCGAATAAATTTGCTACGCTTATATGTTCTAAACATATTGTAATGCATCTCATTCTGAAGTATTTTTCGATCCGAATTTAATGGTGTAATTTTTGTTATTTTGAGAGATGTACAGAAAACGTTATAAATAATTTTGAATATTTGATGAACATCTGTTATAACAATCATAAAATTCTAGTGGTTTATTAATATCTAAATTTACACCGTTTAGGATGCTGAGAGTCCTAAATATTTCACACCAGTTAATTTTTGTCTTTATCTTCGCTTAGGTGGCGCGTTATTAAAATTCTCGCCTACGTGGCACGCTTCATTGCGCCCGAAATATGCCCCCTTTATATTGATATATATTGATTTATGAAATTGGTCTTTTATGACTTTGTGCATCCCTTATATTAAAAGAGATAATAAAACAAATTATAATTTACCAAAATACTTTTGTTTTGCCCCCCTCCCCCAAAAACAAATAATTGAACAGGAGTTACATAATTACAGAAAACGATAAGATTTTCAATTCTGTTGAGCCCAATATATTACCCACGTTCTTTCGAGTCTCTAGTTGCTATAAGAAATGGAAGAATTGAATGGTGGTTGACTTGATCATAAGCTCTTTTGAGTCGAGGATAACATCTAAGAGGGTTAGTTGTAGGGAATTGGGTCGTTGGTCCTTACCTCCACTTAATTATGTTAAAGTTAATTTTGACGGATCACTTAAAAAAATGCTGCAGTTGGATTCGTCATACGTGATCACTATGAAAACTTTATTCGAGGGAGTACGAGCATTTTAGGATAAACTTCAATTCTTGTAGCAGAAGCCACACCCATGCGAAATGGTATCAATGCAACAGTAGAACAAGGCTATTAGTACATTCAGGTGGAAGGAGACAACTCTATTGTCATCCAAGCAATGCAATGAGAAATCACACTACCATAGAGCATACATAATATCATTGTCGACGCCCGGAAACATCTAGCAATGTGCAACCCGACCATCATCCATCATTTTTTCAAAGAGGGTAATAGAGCAATAAACTGATTTACGGATTGATTAGGAGTTCCCCTCGAAAGGAGAGGCTCTAATTCTCCTCTTCCTTACCTTTAACTAAAAAGAATAAAATAATAATTACACAACTACGACACGCCTGGGCAGTTGGGACACTTCACCACGATATTGTTTTTTTATCCGATTTGCTGGAAACTCACCCACGGATAAGGGAGATAAATCCGAAAGCCAATACAAAAAAAGGAAAAAGAAAAGAGATTGAGTGAGATACAGAGAGAGAGAGAGAAAATATGAGAGTAGCATAAACTTGTACAATCACACAACACCCGACTTTTGTCAGTTGACATCTCTCTTCCAAGAGAGTAAAAGAAGGGGGAGCGTGAGAGGGAGAGAGGGAGAAGAAAAAAAAAAGGGGTGGGGTGAGTGATTTTCTTCGAGTATGATTTGAGTTTTATCTCAGTTTAGGACTAACTGTCTACTAATCTATCATAATTCTTCCTAATCAGACTCAAAGTTTCGGTTTTTATGGTGTTCTTCACCGTTTTGATGCACCCCAACTTCTGGGTTTCTCTTATTTCAAACTAATCTCCCTTTAGAAATCATCAATCTTTCATTCTTTGATTGAAACCAGAATTATTGATTAGTGGTCTTGTTTTTTGGGATTAAAGCTGTATTTCACTAATATCTGTGAGAATTTTCTTTTCCCTTCATCTATTCTGATTTCTAAAGCGGGCAGCTTTTGTTTCTTCGGAATTATTGTAAATTATTGCTTTGTTTGTTATTATATGAAGATTTCTCAGTTTTTAAAATGGGAGAGAATTAAGAAACAGGCTAGTCAACGAGACATGGGCTTGTGAAATTTGTCTTTGTTTGGAATTTGTTTTTGCGGCGTGATTATTGTGTTTTTGCCTTATCCCAGGCTAGTGGGTTTTTTTTGCTGCTGTTTGTGCTCAAAATCATATGTTTTTCTGATTTTGGGTTACTGTTTCTCCTTAATTATTCTGTTATATCACTTATTTGCTCCAATTTAATGAAGAAGTTGTTTCCAACTTCCGAAATTTTGGGGTTTCTCTAGCTTTATGTTGTCCTATTTTATACAGTTTGGAGTAAAAGCTGTAACCTTTGAGAGGCTTAAGGGGATGTTCATGCACCTTTTTCTTTAAAAAGTTAAGCTTTGGGGGCTGAATTGAAAGAAAGGGTTTACCTTTGATCAAATTTCTGGACTTTTGGAAATTTCCCATCTTACAAAATCCACTTTTGTTGGGAGCATATTTCTGAAATGGCATTTCCTCGGTTTCAGTGGTGGACTTTGCCCTTGTGGAGTGGAAAAGATGACGAGAGAGAAAATGCTTCAAATGGGTCTTCTTCAGTTTCCTTATCTGATTATGGCTATGGTTATGGCTTTGGGATAAGGGAACCTGATACTGTGAAATTCCCATTAAAAGGGGCACGTGTAGCCTCTTCTTCTCCAAGGAAGGTTAAGAAGAAATGGCATAGTAGGGAAGAGAGGAAGATTGATAAGGAGCATGATGTTGTTCTGGTCCCAACTGATGGAATTGGGTTATCTGGGTCTGATTCTGAGGATTCTGATTGGTCCATTGGGTGGCTTGAGCCTCATGGCCCTGATTTCTTGAGTGATGATGAGACTGATGACAGCTTTGCTGTTCTGGTTCCTTGCTACAGGAATGATAGAAGGGCGCCGGTTGAAAGGCCTAATAATCAGCTTCTTAATGCCATCAAGAATCTCACAAATGAGCATTTCACTGGTGAGTACTGTGTTTCACGAAGTCTTGTTTTGTATGCCTTTCTAGCTTTTTGTAGTTTTGTTGTCTTGTATTGCCTGTATCTGTTGTGAAGTTAGGGAAGCTAATGTGTTTTCACTCAAAAATATTAATGTCTTGTGAAAGAATTTTTTCGCACTTGCAAGATAAGGTTGCATACATCTGACTCACTTGGAACTGCCACAGGCAGGAACTTTATGCACTGGTGGTTCGGTTTGGTTTGGTTTGGTTTATTAAGATCTGGGTTTCACTTAGGATACTGTTTTAAGTGGTCAATTGTTGTGAAGATATGCTTTCTTGTTCTTTTGCTACCTCGGTTGGCATAATGGGAGCTGTCGCTATTATTTCTGAATTTTGCCTCAAGTTGAAGGGCTCATGAATTTTGCCTCAAGTTGAAGGGCTCATGCTCTTTGTGTTGAAATAACATAGGAGATGGATCTGTCTTGCTGTTTGAATGCGTAGCCTGGCCACTGTTGTTTGCGCAAGGGGAGCAAGGCCGAGATTTCCTTTTTTGTAATCCCTTATATGCTGTGTGTGTGTGTTGGATTGATTACAGTATAATTGCGTCCTATTGAATTCTAATGTCGATTATTGGTTACTGTTGCCAGGGCCATTGCTTACATGGTTTGGTCCATGCATGATTTCAGTAGATTTAGTTAGTTAGTGTTATCATTCAACTGTTACGTGCGTTCATGCTTGAGGGTTAAAGTAACAGAACTTATCATGTGTCAACTCTGTGGTGATGTTAACTTACGTTGGTCAACCTATGTGTCTGATCCTAAACTATATTTTTATAAAATATCTGAAATATATGTTTGGCATTCATGATTATTGTCCTCTTTCCTGTCCTTCCCTATATTTTCCCACCACGAGTATAGCTTTGTCCTCAGAATGCTTGTATTACATCATGTTACAGCCAAGATTTTCATGCTTCTTAGCTCAACTGCAGTCTATGGCTTAATTAGGTAGCTACGAGTGCTATTGGGCCTTTGGCGACTTGGATCATAATTTGGTTTGGTGGAAGTCCCTGCTAGTTGTAGTGGGAGATGTCACTCTCTTGCAAGTGTATTGCTGTTTGGTAGCCTTCCTTACTATTTGTAATCCTAATAGTCTAATACAGTGTTTGATTCGTGGTTGGTGTTTTATTTACCTACTAGCGCAAAGCTGAACTGTAGGGACAACCAAAAGAAACTTTGCCAGGCATTTATCAAGTATTTGTGAGCTTACGCTACTATAATGTTGGGATAAAGATCAGGTGCAGAGTTGAATATGAGGATTGGACATGTTTTTTTTTCCCATATGAGTTCTCTGTCTGTACCTCTGTGGTCTAATTTGAATTGGGAGGTGTCATTTTTTACCTGTGTGTTGGACAATTGGACCTAGTTAATGGTATTTTGGGTTCAAAAATGAGTCTAGGCAACATAAGCAGGAGCTGAATAGGGCTCACTCATGCAACATTTGAAGTATGAATATATTTACGGGTAATAGTGTGGAAGCTTCAGCAGCAGTCCCCTAAGTCCATATTGATGCCACAATTTGCAAAAAGCAGGAGAGAAAGAGAGTATAGAAGTTTTGACATACAGTTAGAGAGAAAGACTGGACAAGGAAATCTGGAATCATCCATCAAAGAAAACCTGGAATCACCCATAAATGATGTGATGTGTTTCTTTAAACATCTATTTTATTCTGACATGCATAGGGAACAAAGTTGTAGCTGGGCTATGTGGCTTGCCCTCTTACAAATGGGGGTCAAAGTTATGTACTCCTCTAGCATGCAGCAAGCTATTTTATGTAACTAGTACCTTACTTAACAAAACCGTCGCACTGTTTTTGTTGGAGCTATTAAACTACTTGAACTGACCAAAGGAATACAGTTCATGTTCTTTTGTTAGCTTAATGCTATTCTGACCATTGAGAGCCAGCTGAAGAGTTCTGGGCTAGGATTCTTGTGTTTCATCTTTGTTCAGTGAAGTATACAATTTGCCTGTTTTTGTAACTCATGTAGTGCATGATTTTGTTAGTTCTGTATTTAAGCCACTATCTGACCGATAGGACCCCAGAATTGTCATGTTAGCATGAAAGTTTGAATTTCATAGGTTAATCACAAAGCATGACACTAGTTTGATTTTCATATCAAGGGTTTCTATTAGTGGATGTTTACTACATTGTGTTGAACTATTTTGTCTCCCTATGTTGGTTCATTAGTGATTTGTTTATTCATTTGTTTCATTTTGGGTTCTAAGGTTTGATGCACTGACTTTCTCCATGCTATTTGATTGAATGTGCAGAAGGGAATAACATCATGGAACAGTGGCTCTCTTCATTGCAGAACTTCTGAGTCTCGCTGCATCTGATCAAACTGTTAGATGTAATATATGATGATCAGGTTACTGTGTGGGTGTGTTTAAACTTCCAAGTACAAAAGCAGTTCCGACACTAATATTGGAAAAAAAGGAGGGGAAAAAGGCGAAATAGTAAAAACACTGGGAAAATGTGGAGAGAGGTGATTAATGTCGATTTAATTTTAGATGCTGAAGATGAACATGATATTGATTGAAGCAGATGAATGGTCTTCTTCATGCGTCTACTTCCAAGTACATTCTTAACTGCTCTTTACTTGAAGCTCAACTGGGTTGCTGAACCTCTCTGAAAACTAAGGCTTTGTACATACTGCCGATTGTACATATTTTGTAATATAGATATGCTTTTGGACTCCTTGCTACTGTCTGTCTCTACATCCTACCGTTTCTGAAGTAACTTCCAGCTTTCTTGATGTTTAGTTCCAACAGGAAATAACAATGGTGATTACCAAGAACCAGTTCTGCTGTCTGTTGGTGGTGTGAATTAACTTCACAATATAAATTTATAAAAAAGATGTTGGATAGTCTGGTCACTGGTGATGTTGGAAAGAGCTCTTTAAGTACGTTTAGTTTGCTACCATCTCTAAAATTTGTAGCCCCATCAATGTCCAACTTATGTTACAAGAGTATAATTTTGGGGCAAAAATAAGTAGTGTTGGTGTGCGGAGGGAAATATATACGTCTATAGATAGGGTCTGGATTCTCTGCGGTAGAGTTTGGATCCTCTGCGGTACCGCAGAGGTCCACTTCCCTCCTTTTCCCTTGTAAATAGGGGGGGGGGGGGTGGGGTTTGGGAATTTAGAGAGTTTGGGGGTTGAGTTGTGATTTATTTCAATTTTTCGCATAGCAAAATTTGTGCCAGTAATTGGAAGCAGAATCTGGGGCTCCACTCTCCAGCACATTAAAAGCTGCATTGTTACTTCTCAGTTGTGTGTTGTGTCAATTGTGTGCCCCTTTGCCTCTCCAAATGACCTGGTTTATGACTTTGGAGGTCCACTTTACAACGTGCAACAGATACATTTGCAACTAGCAAACCATTAACCTGTTTTCATTTTATGTATCTTTCACCTGGAATGCTTACCAAGTAAACCAACTAACTGATAGAGACTATTCTAGGGATTTGGTTAACCCGAAGAACAACAGTAATTAAGAGAGGATCAACATGATGATGAAGATGATCAAAGCTCTGAATTACGAAGAACTCAGCTATGGAACTGAGAGCTTAATGTTTAGAGAGAGAGAGAGAGAATGAGAGAGAGTGTATTATTTCTGCAATGTCTTATAATGTATACAGACAAGCTATTTATATCTGCTGTAGTAACTAACTAGCTACAGTGTTAACTAACAGCTAACAACTCAATGTTGCCTAACAGATTTCCTAACAAACTGCCACGTCATTGTTTATTACATTTTATACAATTGAGCTAAATTGGCTTATAACAAGTCCATCCCCCTTAAGATTGAGCTTGTCCTCAAGCTGCTAAATTGAACTCTGGAAGTCTTCTCTCAATATCATCATAGAACTCCCAAGTTGCATCTGCGACTGTTCCACTAGACCACTGTATCAAGACATAAACTCCAGGTTTGTTGCCTTTCTTCATCAATTTTCCGTCTAAAACAGCTACAGGCTCTGCACTCAACTGTCCCAAATTGTCCACTTCAGGGATTGTGCTAGTTACAGGACTGTTCCCAATGTGTTGCTTCAATTGGGATATGAGAAAAACTGGGTGAATCTTAGCACTTGCAGGTAGTTGCAGTTTGTAAGCAACCTTTCCCACTCTGGCCACCACAGGAAATGGTCCAAAGTATCGAGGAGATAACTTGTTGCAAGACCTGTAAGCAACTGAAACCTGTCTGTATGGTTGTAACTTGACATATACCAAATCTCCAACCTGCAGCTCTTTATCCAACCTTTTCTTATCAGCCTGATTCTTCATTCTCTGTTGTGCTCTGGCTAAATGAAATTTCAGGACATTTATGCACTCTTCCCTAGCACTGAGACTCCTCTCCACTGGCTCCACAGAACTGTCACCAAGCACATAAAGAACATGTAACTTAGGTGACTGCCCATATACTACTTCAAAGGGAGTAGTTGCTATTGCAGTGTGACAGGTGGTGTTATACCACCATTCAGCCAAAGGAATCCACACATACCAATCTTTAGGCTTCTCCCCAGTCATACATCTCAAATAAGTCTCCACACATCTATTAACCACCTCAGTTTGGCCATCTGTTTGAGGGTGATAGGTTGTAGACATATGTAGCTCCACCATCATTAATCTAAACAGCTCTTGCCAGAATCTGCTCAAGAACACCTTATCCCTATCACTGACAATACTCCTAGGCAGGCCATGCAACTTGAATACTTGATCAAAGAATATCTGAGCTACTGACACAACTGTATAAGGATGAGGTAGGGTTAAGAAATGGGCATATTTACTTAACCTATCCACCACCACCAAAATAACACTTTTCCCATGAAAAACAGGTAATCCTTCCACAAAATCCATGGATATGTCCACCCAAACAGCCCCTGGAACTGGCAGTGGTTGAAGCAGCCCTGCAGGAGCCTGTAAAATTGGCTTGTACTGCTGGCATACTCCACATTTCCTTACAAATCTCCTTACATCTCTTTTTAAACCCTTCCAATAAAACAGTTGTGCAATTCTCCTCATATTAGCTTCAATTCCAGAATGATCTCATAAAGGAGATGAGTGCATCAGACTCCCAATCTGCTGCCTAAGATCATTGTCTGTATTGTCTGTTCCCACTACTAGCCTTCCCTTCCTCTTCAAAAGATCGTGAACCCAAGAATACTTAGGGTAGCTTGCAGGGTCTTGCTTAAGATTGTTTATCAACTCTTGAGCCTTGGCATCCTGCTCCCAGCTGAGCTTAACCTTGTCAAGCAGATCAGAACTGATCTGTGAGACTACCAGGTTAAATAATGAAGCATGACTCACTCTAGAAAGGGCATCAGCAGCTAGGTTTTCTTTGCCCTTCCTGTACATAATGTCATAGTCCAAGCCCATAAATTTAGGTAGCCACTTGCTTTGAAAAGCTGTTGATATTTTCTATTCCAGAATGTATTTTAAACTGAAATGGTCAGTTTTGATGAGGAAATGTCTCCCAGTCATATAGGGTTTCCATTTTTCAACAGCTAAAACAACAGCTATCAATTCCTTCTCATATGCTGAGAGACTTGTATGTCTAGGTGATAAAGCTTTGCTAATATAGGCAATTGGATGGTCAGCTTGCATCAAGACTGCACCTATCCCAATTCCAGATGCATCTGTCTCCACAACAAACTCTTGAGAGAAATCAGGCATCCTCAATACAGGAGCAGAACTCATGGCCTTTTTCAAGGCCTCAAAAGCACCCTGAGCTTCATTACACCAGTGAAAAGCATCTTTCTTCAACAGATTTGTTAAAGGTTTGCTAATTACTCCATACCCTTTAAAAAACTTCCTGTAATATCTACACAATCCCAAAAAACCTCTAAGTTCTTTAATATTTTTAGGAACTGGCCAATCCACCATAGCTTGGATTTTCTGTGGGTCAGTAGCCACTCCTGCTGCAGATATAATATGACCAAGGTAATCTACGTCTGCTGTGCCAAAACTGCACTTACTCATTTTAGCAAACAGTGTGTTTGCTCTCAAAATTTCAAAGGTAACCTTGAGGTGCTCAACATGATCTGCTATATTAGAACTGTATATCAAAATGTCATCAAAGAAAACCAAGATGAACTTTCTGAGATGAGGTTTGAATATGTGGTTCATTAAGCTTTGGAAAGTAGAAGGAGCATTAGTGAGACCAAAAGTCATCACCAAAAACTCATAGTGACACTCATGGGTTCTAAATGCAGTCTTCTGTATATCATCTGGCCTCATTCTGATCTGCCAGTACCCAGACCTTAGATCAATCTTAGAAAATATAGTGGCACCATGAAGCTCATCAAGCAACTCTTCAATCACAGGAATTGGAAATTTGTCCTTGACTGTATGCTTGTTTAATTCCCTATAATCCACACACAACCTCCAAGTGGTATCCTTCTTCTTGACAAGCACAATTGGTGAAGAAAAAGGACTCTGGCTATCCCTTATTACTCCACTCTCGAACATCTCTTGTGATTTTTTCAATTGCATCTTTCTGTATAGCTGGATATCTATAGGGACTGACATTGATAGATGAGGTTCCTTCTTTGAGCACAATTTTATGATCATGGGTTCTGTGGGGAGGTAGAGTCTTTGGTTCAGCAAATATGTCAGAGTAAGTGTCTAGTAGTGACTGAATAGAAGGGTTTGTGTCAGGGTTCTTTGTGGTTATTTGGCTTGTTGTGTCATTGTTTTGTATGGGCAAAATCTGTATAGCAAATAGCTCAGCCCCATTCACTGCCTTCTGCACCCTTCTTCCCTCTAACCAATGTACTGAGCCACTAGGAGATCCCCTCAATACATGTTTCCTCCCTTGCATATGAAATTCCATTTTCAGTTCTTCAAAATTCCATAATACTGGTCCTAAAGTAACCAACCACTGTACTCCCAAAATCATCTCACAATTTCTTAAGGGTAACAACATAACATCTGCTGAAAGTTCTTAGCCTTGTAATTGCCAACAAAATTTCTTGCAAATAGAATCAGTAGTGATATTTTTTCCATTAGCCACTGCTACTTGTAAAGGATAGTTAGCTTGTACCCTGCACCCCAACCTCTTTGCAGTAGCCAAGTCAAGGAAATTATGGGTACTACCAGAGTCAATCAGTATATACAAGGCTGTTTTCCTGCATTTTCCTGTGACCCTCATTGTCTGGTAAGAGTTAACCCCAGTTAAAGCATTTAAGGAAATGTGAGGCACACCAAAACCATTCTGCATCTCAGTAGTGCCCTCTTCACTGTTATCCCCACAATCAGTCTCCACAGTGGGACTGAATTCACCATTCTCTTCCTCATCCTCAATGATCTCCAGCCAATACACCTGGCCTGTGCAGTTGTGCCCAGGCACAAATTTTTCATCACAGAAAAAACATAGACCCTTTGCTCTCTTCTCCTCAATCTCCTGAGGACTCAAGGATCTCCTGGGTCTATTACTGTTATATCTAGAAAACCCAGAAGAGAAATTCCCTGAATTACTTCTGCCTGTGTTAAAAGGCTTGGGAGTAAAACCAGGTGATGGGGTAAAATTTCTTGTAGTAAGGGTGGAGGTGGGTTTCTCAAGAATGGGTTTATTTTTCTTGTTTATTGATGCTAAGGGCTTCTTGTAACTTTGCTAAACAATAGGCATCATTTAAAGTAGTGGGTTTAAACATTCTTACAGTATTCTGAATATCAGATTCCAATCCACTCAAAAATATACTCAAAGCATGAGATGCAGATAACTTCACTCTATTTAATAAAGCATCAAAACGATCTTGATATTTTTCTACTGATCCAGTTTGGCTCAATTTTGTCAGTTCAGACATAGGGTCATCAAATGGTGTTTTTCCAAACCTAGAATTCAGTTCTGCCTTATACACTTCCCATAAAGGCCAAGTTTCTTTTGGAAAGGTTTTCATGTAAGATTAATGCCAAAGCAAGGCCTTACCATCTAAGTGAATTGATGCTAGTTTAACCTTCACATTCTCAACAGTGTTATCCACATCAAAAAATTGTTCACACCTATACACCCATCCCATCACATCATCACCAGAAAATTTAGGAAAGTCTACTTTCGAGAATCGAGCAAAATTAGGGTTACCTCCATTGTTAAATGGTCCATGAGTCTGAGATTCTCCAGAAGTAGTTTCCATGGCAGAAACCTGAGTAGTCAACCTCACCACCTGTTGACTCAACCCAGTCACCATCTCCTGCTGCATCAACCAATCAGATTTCATATCTTGATGTTGCCTCTGTTGTTAAACTAGAAAATCATTCCAAGAATCTTGCATAGATTTCATGAAATCATCCATTTTCTTTTGCTGTTGCTCAGCCATGCGAGTGTTCTCAGAAACTCCCATGAAGATTTTAAGCTTGATTGATTCTCTAAGGAGCTGGATTGATTGAGGAAAGCAACACAATCAATCGAAAAAGAATTGAGCAATTTGTGTTTATTAATTTCAGGAAACTGAAATTGTAATGGAGCTAGTTGATTGATGAAGCAAATCAATCAATTGAAATTGAAGAAATCAAGAACCCTAAGGGGTTTTGAGAATCAATCAGAGATAATTGGCCCAGAAGTGCTCTGATACCAATTGATATCGATCAAAGAGGAGAATCATCCCAAAAGACTAGCCTATTAGGTGGTAGAGCCTCTTTGGTCTATAAACCCCACATTGGTTACCCATACAATCGATGTGGGACAAGTCTCATACCTTGCAACTGATTTCAGTCCATAACATTCGCCCCTCGTTAAGGGCCAACGTCCTCGTTGGTCACGGCCATGTTGGACTTGTTATAAGCCAATTTAGCTCAATTGTATAAAATGTAATAAACAATGACGTGGCAGTTTGTTAGGAAATCTGTTAGGCAACATTGAGTTGTTAGCTGTTAGTTAACACTGTAGCTAGTTAGTTACTACAGCAGATATAAATAGCTTGTCTGTATACATTATAAGACATTGCAGAAATAATACAATCTCTCTCATTCTCTCTCTCTCTCTCTAAAACATTAAGCTCTCAGTTCCATAGCTGAGTTCTTCGTAATTCAGAGCTTCGATCATCTTCATCATCATGTTGATCCTCTCTTAATTACGATTGTTCTTCGGGTTAACCAAATCCCTAGAATAGTCTCTACCAATTGGTATCAGAGCCAACCTCGGAGTGGTGGCCCACGGAGTGGTGGCCTGGGAGTGCCAGCCGTGACCAACGTGGCCGTGACCAACGAGGACGTTGGCCCTTAAGGAGGGGCGAATGTTATGGACTGAAATCAGTTGCAAGGTATGGGACTTGTCCCACATCGGTTGTATGGGCAATCAATGTGGGGTTTTTAGACCAAAGGAGCTCTACCACCTAATAGGCTAGTCTTTTAGGATGGTTCTCCTCTTTGTTCTATATCACTAACTCATCTAAATGATTCTCAATTGCTGTATTTATTGATTGGTATTAATCATCAGAAAGTCTTTTCAAAGACTTGACTTCTGTAGGGCTGAGGGCACCTTACATGGTTGTTCTGCTCTTAAGACCTACTACAAGATTCTTATGTGAAGTATAGATTGTAAATCTGTGGTTTGGACGGTAAGCAAAAACCTGATACAAACCGACCCGGCTCTAGGAATAACTGCCCCCAAATTTAACCTGAGCCCATAGACTCGACCTGAAATATTTTATACTTATATGGATTTAAGAAAGCATAATAAGCATATTGAAAACAAGTTCGAATCAAATTGATCCGGTCCGACTTGAAACCAAATCGAACATTTGATGAGCCGATTATCGACTTAATTCGAATAAATCCGAACCGAAACCGATCCGTTTGCTAGGTCTAGTTGCAACTTGCATGCCGAGCCACTTCGTTTTTATTTCAGTTGAAGACTGAGCAACCCAGATCCTAGCTGAAACAGCAAATGTGGAAGAAAACTCCTATCACTATCACAGCTTTGCACACAAAAGCTTATACTGGAGTAGCTAATAAAAGGCACATTGGCAGAATACGTAATAATCTATTGCAATGAAAGTGAACAAGAAAAAGAACTACTAGTAGTATTCTTAAGACACAAGCCACTCTGGCATGGCCGGCAAATTCAGAATGACACGTGGTGAAAGTTGATTCCTGGGATTTCATACTTTTTTGCACCTTTCTTTTTTTCTTTATTTTTTTTCCTGATCAAAAGAGAAAGGGCAATGAAAGGGAATTGAGTATATTTGACAACCATTTCAACCGAAGTTTCCTCCATACCACATTACCAACATTCCTTCTTTTTTTTTTCTTGTTGAATTTTTATATTCTCTCTCTTAATCAAGTCATTCTCTGTTTCCTTGGAAGATCTTTTTGGTTGTTGGTTTCCACGTTCTGGTCATGATGGGGGAGATGAAGAGAGAGAAAGTCAAGGGGGAGAGATTACATTTCTTCATATATTTGAGTTATTGATCAGAAAGATCAGATTTTTTGAAACAATTTACCAGAAAAAAAATGTTGCAGAGAGCGGCAAGCAATGCATATTCCTGGTGGTGGGCAAGCCATGTCAGGACCAAACAATCCAAATGGCTCGAACAGAGCCTTCAAGGTATGTTTAATTCATCATCATCATTATTATGATATGTTTGCTCAAATATCACACATAAAGTCAATGAAATCTTATGCTAAAGCTACATTTTATTTTTTTTATTTTTAATTTTAAGTTTGTGTTCTTGGATGGCACATTGATGATATAAAGGATTCGATGTTTTGGCTTCGGATTGCATAGGCATGATTTTCCATGATGGAAATATTGCATTTTCTTCTTAGATTATATCTGCTGGTTATGTTTGGCTGGACAGTTTTGAACTTAAGAAGATGATTTGAGCCTTATAATGAGCATATACTTTTTCAAACGAAATTTGGTTTACATTACATTGCATAGATCTTACAATAGCAAGAGATTAATAATTACATTGTGTGAATTTGCATGTTTTTGACTGTCTGTGTACTCTGTACCTGAAACAACTTTGTGCATAAGTCTTTTCAAATTGCAATGCTGTCAGCAAACTTGATATTTTGTTTAATCTAGGGTGTGCGTGCTACAGATTCTTTAGAGTATTAGTTTTTTTTTATATATCAACAGGTGTTGATCTATGAGTTGATTAATGCATACAGATATACTTAGGGGGGCATTTCGATTGGGGTAATGATTAAGGGGGTAATGGAGCAAATTAAAGTGTAAAATAGTAAGGTGAAGTGGTGATGAGTGTAATGATTAAGGGGGGTAATAGAGAAAATGAAGGGAAAATCGTTACCCTAGGGGGAGGTGGGTACTCATGACTGTGTTGTGTTGCTGCAGATATGGGTGAGAAGGTGGAGGCTGTGGTGAAACTCATTGAAGAAGATGGAGATTCTTTTGCCAAGAGAGCAGAAATGTACTACAAGAAGAGACCAGAATTGATAAGCTTTGTTGAGGAATCATACAGAGCTTACAGGTCCTTGGCCGAAAGGTACGACCACATATCAAAAGAGCTACAGAATGCCAACAGCACACTCGCCTCTGCTTTTCCGGACCAGTTCCAGTATCCGATGGATGATGATGATGAATACAGTACACCGAGAGTGCCAAGGAAATTTTCAAATAAGCATGCTAATCCGAACATCCCTCAAGCTCCTTCCAAGTTCCCTACAAAAAATATTAAGGCTTTCATGGCTTTGACAACAAAATCCAAAGATCCTCCAAAGAGCGGATCAAAATCAGCAAGTAATGCTCACAAATCTGGTCTGACGAAGTCTGAGGCCCTCAATGAGATTGACAAGCTTCAGAAAAATATTCTGACCCTCCAAACTGAGAAGGAGTTTGCAAAGAGCTCGTATGATAGGGGGTACGCCAAATACTGGGAGATCGAAGAGGAGATAACGGGAAAGCAAGAGAAGATCTCCAAATTGCAAGATGAATATGGTATAACCCAAGTCATCGAAGATGATGAAGCGCGGACATTGATGGCTGAAGCAGCTCTGAAATCTTGTCAGCAGACCTTGGCTCAACTGCAGGAGAAGCAAGAGAAAGCTGCTGAAGAAGCAAAAGCAGAGCGCCAAAAGATTAAGGATGCTCGTCAGAAGTTAAAGTCTATCAAGGGGGACTTCCTCCACACTCAGGGTAACCAAACTGATGTCTCTGAAGAAGGAGATTCCTTCAAAGCAGAAGAAAGCTGGACTAGCTTTGATGATGAAGCCAGTGGTTTGAAAGAAACAAAGGCTATGGAGATTCTTCGAGATAAGATCAAAGAGCATTTTGATGTCGGTCCCATGGCCTCGCTCACTGTGTCAGAAATGGCAGAAAAGATCGACGAGCTTGTGAATAAAGTGATGAACCTAGAAACTGCAGTGTCATCTCAAACTGCTATGATACACACGCTAAGGTCAGAGACTGATGACCTTCAGTCACAAATTAAGGATCTTGAAGACGACAAGGCCAACCTGATAGATGGGAAAGTCACACTGAGCGGCAAGCTTACGGAGATGGAGAATAAGTTGAAAGGAATTCAGGATCTAAACCGCAGCTTCGAAAACCAAAATAGCAGCCTCGAAACACATTTTACAGAAGCACGCTCGAATCTTGATACCATCTCGGAGAAACTGCACAATGTGAAGCCCGATGAAGAGGTTGAGGAATCAAGAAGCTTCCAAGAAGCTGGAGGCTTCACAGCAACAACGGATGTGAAGAACAATGTGGTGAATGAGGGTAATGATATCAGTACCTCAGTTCTTTCTCGGGAAGGAGAAAGAGAGAAAAAACCTGCTCAACTCGAGTTAAAGGCTTCAGCACAATCTACAGTGGATGTGAAGAAAGATGTGGCGAAGGAGGGCAATGATACCAGTACCTCAATTCTTTCTCAGGAAGGCGAAAGAGAGGAAAGACCTGCTCAACTGGAGTCAAAGGCTTCAACATCTTCTGCTTTGGATGATGAAAAATCACAGGGACAGCCAAGGCAAAAGGAAACTAAGCCAAACTCTCTTGATGTAGCTCAACCACAAGAACATTCACACAAAAAAGAAGAGGAACAGGATAATTATCATGCGACTCAACAAGAGGAGCCTGCAAGTCAGCCTAAAGATGAGGCAATTATACCTGAAGAGGCTCAACAAAGGGAAACTGTTAGCATGCCAATAGAAGAACCAAATGTTGCTTTATCTGTTCAACCACAGGAACAGACAAGAAAAGAAGACAATGAGCCAGATTGGCAGCAGTTATTCACGAATGGATTGGAGGGAAAGGAAAAAGTTCTACTAGCAGAGTATACTTCTACGCTTCGTAATTACAAAGAAGCCAAGAAGAAGCTTGGTGAAATGGAGAAGAAAACTCAAGATGACCTTTCAGATATTGCAGCACAACTTAAAGAACTGAAGATTTCTAATGCCATGAAGGACGATGAAATCCAGTCTTTACGTCAGAAGCTGAGCATTCTGCAGAAAAGGTTGGATGAGTACAAATCAAAAGATATGGAGCCTCTTACTAGAAATGAAGACGACGATATAAAGATAATAGTTGCTGATGAAGAACGAGAAATTTCACCAGTTGAAGAGCAACTACGGGCAGATATTGATGAACTTCTAGAAGAGAATCTGGATTTCTGGATGAGGTTTAGCACTTCGTTTGGTCAAATCCAAAAATTCCACACTGGAGTAGAAGATTTGCAAGCAGAATTAGAAAAGCTAGAGAAGGACCACGAGAAGAAGGAAGGCAGTAGTCATGGGAGTAGTCACGGGAGTGTTCACATGAACCCCTCCCTGAAATCAGATGTTAGGCCATTATACAAGCACCTAAGAGAGATACTAACTGAGCTAACTGTCTGGTTGGAGCAAAGTGAAAAGCTGAAAGAAGAGCTGCAGAGAAGATTTACACAATTGTGCAACATCCAAGAAGAAATAAAAGGGGCTCTGAATGCTGGTGCTGAAGATGATGACATGAAATTTACAAATTTTCAAGCAGTGAAGTTCCAAGGTGAGGTAGCAAACATGCAACAAGAGAATAACAAGGTCGCTGACGAACTGCAAGCTGGTATGGATCATATAACCAGTCTCCAACTTGAGGTGGAGCGCACCATAACCAGGTTAAATGAAGAGTTCGGGTTTTCTGGATCAAAAAGCCAAAATGAAAATCAGATGAGGGCTGAAAGCCGGGGCCGAGTGCCGTTAAGATCATTCATCTTCGGGGTTAAACCACAGAAGAAAAAACAATCAATATTTTCCTGCATGCACCCAGGAATGATGCATCGAAGATACCAAAATCTGAAATCTGACAAATCCCTGTAGATTTTCAATTTTTGTGTTCCTTTACATACAGTTTTGGAGAGTTGTATCTAATATTTCTTGTTTTTGCTTATGATATTAGATAGAGGGTATACGATCATCTGTTCATTCATTTGCAGGTCCGAGGAGAGTTCAATTGGTCTGTGTACACTAGATTTTAGGGCATTTCATACTGTCATAAAACAGGTATTTTTTCAGTTATTCAAAATAACTTTTGACGATTATGTACAGCACAGACAACTGCAACCCCCTATTTCTCTCTCAACAAATTTTGCGAAAAACACCCCAGTTGCTTTTTATCTTTACCCCTCTACAAGAATGACTTCCACCTTCGGAAAGAACTACTTCCTACTCATGATCAGGTGGTATCTTATTTGTCAGGTAATGAAAAACAATCCGAGGCAGGTCGAATAAGCATAATCCGTTATAACAGTTGTCACAAAAAAGCATACCATGAATCAACAATCGAATGGAAAGAACCAGTTGTTATATATTTGGCTCAAGCAATGCAACTATGCAAGTCATGAAACATTTTGTCCTTTTGCCCCAAAAAAACTTTTTCTTTCGGGGGGTCAAGGCCTTGAGGTGGGGTTGGCACCTGACATCATCTATGTAAGATAGTAATTACGAGTATACAAACAAAAACACCACTTTCAGGACCCAGCAGGAATTAAGGACCTCAAGTATGAAGTATCATCGCTCCTGTATCGTGAAGGACACTTCTGATACCACTTTGGCTCCCCTTCCCTTAGCCATGTAGAGGCCTATATGTTGCATTAAATCCTGCAAAATGATATAAAAATATATATAACATCGTTTTAGCAATGTCCTTAACATCCATTCCCCCAGAAAAGAACAAAATAAATAAACGACTGAAGAGGAAACTCATTATTTATGTTTTTAAGAATACCAGTAACTTGATCTCGAATTATCATCAGCCCATCAAATGTCATAACCGAGAGGGATCGAGGATCAAAGATACTGCAATCCTTTTCCTTGAATAATACAATTACTCCACTCTTCCACCAAATTTACAAAAATGAAACATTGGCGCCTAGATTCACAGATTACACTAATCCTCTTCTGATTTTGAGTCCATTCATCAAATCAGTAGCTAGGCTTCGAATTTATTATAGGTTAGAAATTAAGAATATACTGATTTAGTGAAGCATTATCAACTTATTGTTCAGTCCACTATCCTGAAAGATCCATGACCTGACTGTTTCAGAACTTTGGATTACAAAGGAATAAAAGGTCACTAAACTTCCTCAGTTCCTTATTTGGTGATAGTAGCAGGAAATCATGCTTCCAAATAAAGAGCAATGAAACAGTGTCTATGTGATCACAACTGTAAACTTGCTTTCAGTTGATTCTCCTCATAAGCATGCTTTTGTGGAGATATTAAACACCGTGAGAATGGTTTCAGACAACTCCTATCTTTAGGATCTTGCTGCAACGGACTCTAGGGAGGTCAAGAATCAAGATGTACGTAGTCTTAACTCATATGGCTAACTAGTTTAAACTAGTAGTCAGAGTGTTTATGTCAGCAGCTATTCAATTATCTGTACTAAAACTACTACAAACCCAAAAACTCGAAAGATCATTCCATACATATATTGTAAAGAAGCATTTGAAATACCTGAGGATGTGCTATTGCACCTTCAATAGTTTCTGCAACATGCAGCGGAAGATCAAACGTAGCACAGGCCCGTGAGTACACATTCACATCCTGAAGAGGACCTAGGATACCACGATTTCTGGCAGAAAGTGCAGAACATACAAAATCCAGCACACAGACATCCGTACATATCCCCACAACCAATACCTTCACAAACAAAAAGAACTCTAACTCAATCACACAGTCCAAAAAAAAATCTCATTTTCTACCTAGGGATCAATATTTTCCACTTAATAGTTGAAATGCCATCAGTCAGTTGAAAACTAAACCATTATCGAGCAAGACAAATACTTTGGGATGCAAAGAGTAACACCAAAATAAAAATTACTAAGAAAGTACTACATAATACTAAACAAGTACAGTAGAACGCAAAGGGTTTCGCTAACTTACAGCTTTGAGTTGATTGGTTTTGACCCAATCTACGAACACATTTGAACCATCTTTCTCCATTGAACCAAGAAACCCATCAATGCAATCTTTTCGCCTAAGCATTACATTTGGTTCACCTTCCAGCCACTCCAATTCTACAATTCACAACCACCAAAATCATACTCCAATCTATGATTCAAAAATGAATGACCTAGCCACTAACTTTTTAATACCCTCAATGCCAAATACGATAATCCTCATTTTTAGAGCAAATTTAATTCAGTAACTTCAACACTCTAATGAATTAATTACATAGCTAACCTGGTACAAAATTGCATTCATCAGTGCCGGTAATACAATGAGGACAATAAGGAGGTTCGGGAATATCAGGATGGTGAGAATCCTTGAAACCAAAAATCGGCCATTTTTTGTCGCAAAAAACCCTAGCTAATTTCGCTGATTCTGATACCATTTCTGCGATTTGCTTGTCAGGAAACTTCGGAGCCTGCGAAACATTATAATAATTTCGATTAGAACAGATTGAACCTAAAAATGTATAGAACAAATTGAGGAGAGAGAAAGAGTACAAGGTTTCCGGCGCCGACAGTACAGAAGCCATTGACGATGTCGACAAGGACAAGACCGGTGGGATTGTCGCCGGATAAAATTAGAGATTCCTGTTTGACGGGGAGATCTTTCTTCAATTGATCAAGGGTTTGCGACACCATCTTTATCTTTTGGAGAGAGAGAGAGAAAGGTTGTTCGTTTGACTAGTGAGTTGTTGGAATTGGAAATTGCCACAGGTATTTCTTCTCAATTTTATATTCCATATTCGCGCCACCAGTCAACGGTTTTTATTTTTCAGCTCTGACGGTCGTTTTCTATAATTTTCTTTCTGGCTTTTCGTGGATGCATTAGATTTAACAACTAACCACCAAACGCCATTATGAGAACAAAAAGAATTGAAGAAAAAAAAAAAATGATCAAACCAAATTTTCCTTCTCGAGAGAGTCGTGGGTGATCTAGGTGTTTATGGTGGCAATGATGTAAGATTAGTTGCAAGGGTAAAAAAAAAAAAAGTTGCAAGGGTAACATTTAGTTGTGGGCTACAACAAACTGTGATCTCAAACAATGAAAGGTTCTCAAAAGGATATAAGTAATATTCAATTTTATCTCAAATCATGTAATCGAAAACAACAAGAAGTCCGCATGAATCTTAATTGATATTATGGTTTGAAATTTTCATAAACTTGAAACAGCAATGTTTTACATACAAAGTGTAATCATGCCTAAGAAGTTTATATTATCAATAATCCCAAATCTATTTAACAACGAGAGTTTAGTATACTCAATATGGTGCTACTCCATAATTGTAGAATGAAAGAAAACAAACATTTGAGCATTCAAAGCAATACACAATTCAGAATTGCTCTCATGGTGATTATGAAAACATTCACAAATCACAAATGAAAGAAACGATCCTTTGCTGAATAGCTATTGCTTTTTCCTCGTCATGAAAACAATGTTCTCTGTCTTTATTCTCCACAATCTCCACCGTCCCTTTCCAGTCACTTTTGATGAGATCCTCCACGTAGCGTTTCCCAGCATCCCTCAAAATATCCTTCTCAGCCACAAACACCAACACCCTCCCACACTCGATCTTAGCTAAATCCTTTGCGGAAGGGCACATCCTAGGGTCCCTACTCCCTAGGTCCCTTATTTTCAGGTCCACACATATACATCCACATCTTATCTGTGCCATGAATCAAAATCATTCCCGCCAACTTAACTCCCTCACATAGCCCGTGCGACCCGGCTCTGACAGCAAGAGTGTGGCTGATATTCCCGCCAGCGGAGTTCCCTCCGAGGTAGACGTGACTCAAGTCGGCATGGAGGGTCAACCATGGGTCAGCGTTGGTCGCGGTGATCCACTGGAGCGCAGCCCAGGAGTCTTCGTAGGAGGCGGCGATGGAGGAGCCGGGGAAGATACGATACTCAACGGAGACGGCGATGATGTTGGCTTCGGCGACGAGGCGAGTGAGGAGGGTGGTATAGACGGCGGAAAAGGCTGATAGCATGCAAAACCCCCCACCGTAGAGGTAGAGGAGCACTGGGAACTTACTAGCACCGGAGGAGATGGGAGGAAGGAATACTCTAACAGAGACGTCGGGAGAGATTTCGATGTCTTTGATTTTAACACCGGTGATTGGATCGTTGGTCGGAGGGATCTTCTCTAACCGCGGGTTGAAGACGATGACCCGACCGTCTTTGAGTACGTTGAAGAATGGGAACTGGTGGAGTACGTCTGAGTCGTTGTTGTCGGAATTCATGAATGTAAATATATATGAGAGTGCGATAGGATGATTTGAGTAAAGGGTTGAGGACTAAGGGCGATCAAAGGGAAATGATCAATTGATAATGTGTCTAATTCCTCGGAGGGAGGATTTATAATCCCGCCTGTTCGTATCTAATTGCAAATTGCAATACAATGCCAGAATGAAATCTTAAACAATGTGTTTTACGCGTAATCCATAACCACATGACACATGGTGGAGAGTGGAAAGTTCATATCTAATTACAATTTGCAATACAATGTCAGAACATAATCTTAAACAATGTGTTTTGACTAGCACAAAAAAAAAAAAAAAAAAAAAAAAAAAAAAAAAAACAATGTGATTTACGCATAATCCATAATTGCATGATTCATAATGGGAGAGTGGGAGGCATGATCTGTTCATATTGGAGTTTATTTTTTCTTAATGTGATTGACAATACTACTTTAACATTGACATTGTTTTACCAAATGGTCCCGTCTATCTCAAATGATTCCATGATTTCTTGCATGTACCTCAACCAAGGTTTAACCAAAACCAAGCCTAGCCCCTTGATTGATATTCTGGTCTGCAATTTGCAATTGTATGAATGGTAAATTGCAGCAACGAAATTTGTGTATTATAGGACGGGTAACCCAAAAAACAGAAGGTGAAAAATAATAAGGGTGAAGAGAGAGAGAGAGAGAGAGAGAGAGAGAGAGAGAGAGAGGTGAGGTGGAGAATTCATAGCTTTTACTTGTACGATTAACACTGTACACACAACCTCCTCAACCTAAATAAAACTAGGCATGAGGGTTAAGGAAAGCAAAGACTGAAAGACTTGCCTACTTCATTTGTCTTTGCCGATATTGTCTCGTGGGAGCTGCTTGCCCATAAGACCAAGCAAGTTAGAAGCAGGACCTGGAAGCCCTTGCTGAGAAGAAAAAGAATCAAGCAAGCTCTTCACCAAGTTTACATCTGCATCTATGGGGGTAAAGTCGTCATCCATGTCTTCTTCTGAAGCATTTGATGTGCCCTGTACATCATAATGAAGCATCAAATCAGTGGGATGAAACTTATTTCTAATTTACGAAGTGGTGTTCTAAGACTCTTGCAAAAAATGCTTGCAAGTCACGAGAACACAGAATTGGAGTAGCAGCAATCAAAGATTTTGATAATATAAAGGAACAGAAACTAATAAGGATCGAGAACTAACCTCATTTTTCTTTACAGATTCATCATTAGCCCGTAAAAAGCTTTTCTTGAGAGTGCTGCTCCTCAATTCGTCATTCAGGACGTCTGAATAGGCATGCATAAAGTCTTCCCGTTTATTTTCACTTTGCTCTTCTGGTTCTTCCTCAATATCACTCTCATCCTCAAACTCAGCTACAAAAATTTATCACCAGTCAACAACCAAAAGAACACAAAAATCTTAAATTCTAGATGAAATTTAGGGCTTCACTGCAGACTGATCTCGCAGTAAGAAGCAGCAAGAACATCAACCTTTTTTGTTAGTGATTACTAAAACCTTAGCAAACAACTGAGAGAATGCAACATACATATGATTAGACCAGCCACTGACTTTCTCAGCGGCTACGAACTGCCTATCTCATTCTTTTTTGTTAAATTGGTGGGAATTCATTGGGTAATCAAAAACACTCCTTCCAATTTTCTCCCAGTTGCTTTTTTTCCAGGTTGCACAATTTATTACACACCTGACTCCCAATTCTGTCACCTGAATGAAGCCAACCTCTACTTGTTTACGAGTACCATAATATATCCAAGACAGAATGAATGTCTTCTATGGAAACTTTAGGCCCACCTCGCTCATGTTAAGAAGGATTATTGCAGAGATTCATTAATATGTTGTCATCCTAGCACATAAACAGCTAAAGGATACCAGAAGGATAAGGAAAAAAAAAGAAAAAAATAAATATGTGATAATAAGAAACATACCAAAGTCCATGTCGGACAAAGATCCTTCCTCAAGGTCATCATCACTTCCAACATCTCCGCTGACTGGAGGTCGTGCTACTGATTCCAGCTCTTTCATAAAACTATCCATGTCAAAGTCCACATCTTTTAGGTCCCTAAGACACAAGAGAACAAATTGAAATCAGATTCCATGCAGAAGAGCCCATGTCCTATGATACTAACTATCTTGGCAAGTAGATACTTTGCTGGATGGAGGAAGTGTCTAGCATTGTCATTATCATCCCTTTTCTAGTGCAGCAAATCACTTTCATTTTCAATATGCACCATGAGTGGCTAATAACACTTCAATTCCAGATAAGTCTAAAAAAGTAAACAATGTTCGCAGATATTTAACACTTCAAACCCCAGGCCAATCTTGAGAAGAATACAATATCCTTCAGACCAAAATATTCAATTAAAACCATGCACAATGATCATTTACATTAAAAGTATTCCAGGTATTTTAACGTCGGAGCAAATCATGAAGTTACATTGAATAAAAATCTCAAATTTCAGGCTTATCACAGCTAAAGCATCACAAATGATCATGAGAATAATGAACTCTCTAGCTTACAACCCCAAGAGGTAATAATTAAACTGCCATTTTAGCTGACAGACGAAAGAACACCATCAGAGCAAATTAAGGAAAAATATATGCTCTCGGATGAGGTGTCTTGTTTATGGGTTCTCAACGACCCATAAACATGGTTTACCAAAGAATACCCATCAGAGCAAATTAAGGAAAAATATATGCTCTCAGATGAGGTGTCTTGTTTATGGGTTCTCAACGACCCATAAACATGGTTTACCAAAACTATGGTCATTACTTAGCAGAGATAGTACTGCAAAATAAATTGATAACTAAGTGGCACAAGAGACTAATAATCTCCCTATCTCACAATCCAAATAGGTACTAAGACAACTGCTATGTTACCAATGTTTGCTGACAATGACCGCTAAAAGACTACACATCAGAACAAATCAAGGAAACATTTATTACTCTCACATGAGGTGTCATGTCTATGGGTTCTCAAAGACCCATCTGGAAATGATTTATTCGAACTACGGACAGTTGCACAAACATTGTTCGGCGAAAGAAATAGCACAGATTCAACTAAGTAGCATTGAAAATGATGATCAGGTTCTTCAAACAAAGATGAGGAGAAACAGATTCCAACAATGGCAAGAAAGGAAATATACCTGTCCTCCGGGACCTCAGCTCCTTCATAAGTTGATACTTTATGCACAAACGCCTTCATGGATTTTGCAATATCTCCTAAATCGAAGTCATTTTTATTTGAGTTGGATGAATCGTCATCGACAACCTTATCCTTCCCTTTCTGTTTCTTTTTATGCTGCTGTTCATAGAGATCCATCTCCCTTTGTCTCTCCATAAGAACAGAGTTCAACTCTTCCTCCCCACCATAAAGCCAGGAGTCATCATCCGATGAAGGAACCTCCTGACTCTTGAAATCATCCACTGAATGTGGTAAAGAAAGAATCTCATCTATTCGCCGCACAGGAGTACCTAATATTTGACTGCTCCATTCATAAACATTAGTTAGTGCAAGAATAAAATAAAACTAAATTAAAGTCACAATATAAGATGATAATGTAATTCCTCATGATGATACCAGATCGGTAAGGCTTCAGCGTCAAGTCCAATAGAAACAAGAAACCCAAATCATATGCTTGAAGCATAAACATGAAACTTACAATTCTTGGCAGAGACTTTGTGGGATATATTGGCAGTGGTTCATGAAGAACTCAACCCAAGAAAAAGCCAAGGAGGTGTAACATCATGCCGAATCCTAGCAGTAAAGTTAGACCAAGACAGGATGGTGGCACACAACACATTGCATTTTTATATATGAGCTATTAACTTCTCAGCTATATACAATTTCTTAGACTCTTACATAACTGATAGCAAATTACATTTAAGAGGCTATGTCCCAGAAATAGGGATTTGTAGATTTTTGGTGATCCTATTCATGCGCCCAAACTATTTCCAAAGCCATCACACCCGAGTTTGTATTTTCATTTCCTATTGTTAGTCAGCCACATGGATGTTTCATTGTTTTATGTTCAAAAGCTCTTTCATGAACTTTCCAACTAGAAATGACTTATAAAATGAGACAGGGAACAAAAAAGGAATGGAAGACAGGGTTATCTTTCTGTTCTTCATGTCTGGACTCAGGAGCATTGCATTATCATAACCACTCTCCATGAAGCATTACACTCCTCAAACTAGATTACTAGACTATTATAAACATCTGAACAGCCTGTAAGGTTAAAGTGCTATGATCTTTTTGTAGAGCAAACTGTAGATGCAAAAGAAATCATACTATTAGTTAATGCCCTATAATCTTTCTTACAGCAAACATCAAATGCAAAGGCAATCTCATTATGCAACAATTAACAATATATCAACTCCTGAAATCAGTGTATAAAACACAACAAGCAGCTCAAATTCTAGTCCTCCAAAAAATAAATTGGCATACCTGGCCCTATCATGCACGGTACTCTTCTTGTAATACTCCTCAACATTCTCCAACAACCTCATGTACTCTTTTGACCCTGGAATCTGCCCCTGAAAATACCCACTCTTCTCCATGCTCTCCTTATATGCCTCCCAAGTACTCCCTTTCCCTTCTTCTCCCTCCCTTTTCCTGTGCTGATAGATCATCTCAAACCCACACGTAAGCTTCATCCCCAGCTCCGCCTCCATATACGTACCCTGATCAGTCCTCGGTGGCAATGGTGGCATTGGGTAACACTTTGGCGCCTGAAACTTCTGCTGCAACAATTGAGCATACATTGCCCTAGACATCTTCACTGACACCAAAACCAGCTCCTCTCCACTTCCCTTAGGCAAGAACTTCTCCATCTTAGCCGCAAATTTCATCGTATCAATATCCCGATCATAAAACCCCTCAACAGCGACAGAAATCAGACATGGCTCATGCTTCAGCACCTAATAATAACAACCACCCAATGAGATTAGAGCCAGAACCACAGTACCAGAGTCATGAATCAAACATGGACTTACCTACCAAAAACTAAAACCTTTCCTCCAAAAGACCTCAAAAACAAAATTACTACTAATAATGAATTACAAAATCAATTCCCATAAGCATAGTAAAGTCACCAGAATCAAAATAATTTACAATTCACTTTCCGGTGATTACCCCTTTCAGAAACATTAAAACCTTTTCATATCCTTACTTTCAGAATTTTCTGACTTTTTCCATCTCCAAGTTAAGCTTAAGCAACATAAGACCTAGCAAAGAGTGACCCAACCTGAAATCCGAAACCAAAAATCAGAGACAATATTATCCCAGCCCACCTAAAAAACCGACCTATACCGAACCCGACTCAACCAACCACCCGTTTGCCGGATCTTCGCACATAAAGGTAAACACATAACTATTCTCAATCTCAACCTAGACAAATTACCATGTAAAATAGGAGGAAGTCCAACAGTTCAATATGATTAATGAACAATGAAATATAAAAAAAACGAAATGACAGTATGATAAAGCAAACCCTAAATTTTTTTACCTGAGCAACAGAAAGCGGAACCCGAACCCTAACACAATGAACATTCTTTCTGGCCTTCTCAGGATAGTCAGAAATCCTTTCCTTAACTGCATTCTGAACCGAATCAGACGCTCTACTCAACTCAGGATGTTCAATTAAGAACTTCAGAGCCTCTTTCAATTCAGGAGGATTCCGAAACTGCTTTCTAGGAATAATATGAAGCTCGCCCCCTCGAATAAAAACCCGATTATCAGAGTTCTCAGCGTCAAGCCATCGAGGGAGATGAAAGGCAGCTTCGATTAGCAGAAACTCGCCATCAGTGTCCCAAACGCGGATGGAGAGAGAAGGGAAAGAGCGAGAGAGATGAAAGAGGAGAAAAACAACGAACCACTCGTCGTCGAGGTTGTCGCCGAATTTGACCTTCCCGTAGAGGTGTGGGATTGGAGGTATAAATGAGATGGAAAGAGAGAAAGGGTCGTGTTGCCAGAGGTAGGTGGAAGTGAGAGGAGAGAGAGTGGTGAGGAGAGAGAGATGAAGGGATTTGAGGTCGTCTGAGATTGTAGTGGGAAGGGGAGAGGAGAGAGAAAAGTCGGGGTAGATTGAGTAGAAGACGGTGTCGTCGGGGAGGCTCGTGTGGATGCCGGAGAATGGGTCTTCGGTTGGGTTATGGTATTTTTCCGCCATTTGTGAGTTCTTCTCTTGAAGTTTCTCCAAAGGCTTCTGTTCTAGTTCTAGCGTTAAACCCCCCCATAAACCTCACCCTCACTTCGCTACAACTCTCTTGCGTCTTCTTTTTCTTATTCCTTTTGTTGTTTTTTTTATAAAAGTGATTTTTAACCTTTTAATTTTGTTTATTTAGCTAATCCAATTGCTGCAATTGTATTGCTTGGTAATAACATTTGGAGTTTTGATGCTAAGGATGCCTTTCTCTATAAATAAATAAAAAAAACTCTCAAGAAACTTCCTAAGTATAATGTAAGATAGTTCCATCAGGGACTATTTATGCTAAATTCAAATTGGATGGTTTTAATGTAGTAACAATCATAGTTGCAGTAGGTTTTTATATTCGTAGCATGGATGGAGATGTCATTAGCTTGGGTGCAAGAGTTCAAAATCTTGTGGGAATTGTTCAGTTCTACTTGTAGAAGCTATTGGTCTCTGTGAATGCGTTAGGGAAGTAAGAAGTAAACGTATTAAAAACATCACAATTGAAGGTGATAATCTCGTAACTATCAAAACATTGTGTGCAGAAGGCTTATTCCTTGGGAGATAGATAATATTTTGATTGATACTAAAAACGATCTACATTTCTTTGTTAAAGTAGAGGTCCTCAAGTGTTTTAAGAAGGGTGAGGATCCTCTGATATTCCTTTAAGAATAGCAGAGGTGCAGTCCTTGAAATCTCACCCTACAATTGTCTTCCTCTTTTTTGGGCCCGTGGATTGCAGGGAGATTCAGGGAGTTGGAGGAAGATAGAGAGAAGAGAAACTGATCCCCTGCTGTAACAACAGAGGATTTTAACTCTTTTAAGAAAGCCAAATTTGTTGTTGATTTTATGGCTAACCATGGTTAGTCTTGTGATAGATTATCACTTTGGTCGATCTCTTTCGACCAATCCTTAACCAAGTTATTGGAAATGATGTTTTTGGATAATTCTCCACGAGAGTTATTATATTTGTTTTGCCTTTAAAAAAACAATTGCAAAGAAAGTGAGAAATAAGTGGATTGAAACCGACTTAACAAAAAGTTTAAAACAAATGGTAGTAAGGCCAACTAATGATATATTTTTTATTAACAATATTCTTCTTGAATGCGAACTCCAAAATTATTATAGAAGAAATGTTATATTGTATCGGAGTTAAACAATAAAACTTGTCATCAATTCAAAGTTATGTTTTTACCAAACACTGGAATTTTAGGTTAAGTGAGCTAAAATTTAATTGTTTTGGCATTCGGACACACTCTAAGTCAATAATCATATTCATCAATTCCATTATCAACAATTTACCTTTAGTATCAACAAATCTGATTAATAATTTTTATAAATGATCATAACTAGAAATTAGTAGATCATCTTATTATGCATTCCAATTCTCAATGCATGACATCATTTAATGATGGACATCGTAATTTTTAAACACTTACAAAGAGATAAAATAAGTAGAAGCTTTTTTTTTGGCTCCGTTTGGTTGGGGTGAAAACATGTAAAACTGTTTTCCTGTAAAACTGTTTTCCTATTTTCCGTTGTTTGGTTTACAATGAGAAGAAAAATGGTTATCATGGTGAAAAATATTTTCACCTATATAGGTGTAAATGTTTTCCCTTCAAAATGAAAGGAAAACGATTTTCCGTTGGTGGGACACTATGTCCCCATAGCACTATTTGTGGACTTGATCATCGGGTTTGGTTGTTGGGATTTCGGGTCGTAGAAACAAACTCGCACCCGACTTGATTGGGCCTCTGGCTGAACTTTCGGGCCACTTTCTCAATATTATTTTTTTCTCAAAAAAAGTATAATTTTTGACTCTTATATGCGTTTAAGGTGATTTTTTTTGTTTGAATCCACCTAACTTTTAGAGATCGATGCAACTATGTTTGTAAATTTTAATTTTTTTTTATAAAAAATAGTTTTTTAAGAAATTACTTTCCGTTGTAACCAAACAATGAAAAATGTGAACGAAAATACATTTTACCTTGAAAATGATTTTTAGCTGAAAAGACTTTTCAGTTAAAAACGATTTTTCGCTCTACCAAACAGAGCTTATTAGAGTAAACAAGTAGAAGTAGTTGCAGTAAGGGATCGTGTTTTTCGACTGGGAACTGGTGACTGGTAACTGGAAAAAACTGGGAGAAACTGGGCAAAAGTGGTAAAAACTGGGATGTCTAACTGGTAACTGGTAGAAACTGGAGAAAACTAGGTCAAACTGGGAGAAATTGGGCAAAACTGGGAGAAACTAGGGAGAACTAGGAGAAACTGGGGAGAACTAGGAAAAACTGTAGTATTGACTGTTTTAATAATAATAATAATAATAATAATAATAATAATAATAATAATAATAATAATATTATTATTATTATTATTACTATTATTATTATTATTATTATTATTTTATAATAATGGTATCATGATTTTAAAAATATAATTTTTAATGGAGTCCCCTCCAAAAATAAATATAAAAATGTAAATATTATTATCATCATTATTATTATTATTATTATTATTATTATTATTATTATTATTTTGATACAAAGTCAATATGTATTTATTTTTTATTTTTCGATATAACTTGTTGTATTTTTAATTATTATGTTTAATTTGTCGAAATATTAAAAAAAATATTTATTACGGAAGAATGGAATGAATTAGATAATATTTGGCAAAACTGTGATAAACTGGGCAAAATTGGGATAAACTGGATAAAAATGGGTCAAACTGGACAAAACTGTATTTTATAACTGATAACTGGTGAAAATTGGGCAAAACTAGTGAAAACTGGGAATGGGTTGAAAAGAACATGCCCTAAATAGAGTAGCCCACATAACGAAAACGACGCCGTTGGTCGATTGATAACTGATACGGCCAAAAGGAGAGATGATTAATTAACGATTCATTTCTTGAAGCCCGGAAATTGAACCCACAGATGAATTGAGTTCCTCAATTTAGGTTTCTGGAGATTCGCAAGAAAACCACCCATTTTTCTCTTAATTTGCAAGGCAAGAAATTCTTGCCAAGAAGTGAACACTGTTAATAACACGACGACAATTTTGGCCGACTTTCTCTCTCCTAAGAACTCCACAAATCCGAACAAGGCCAAAGGATGTGTTACCACCACGAAGAAGAGTGGCGAAGACAAGAACGCGACGACGACAACCACCGGAGATCACGGATCGCCGCCGCAGCAAACGCCGTCCGATCAGCGGCGCTGGTGGAGAATTTAAGAGGTCGGCTAGCAGAGACGGAGGCGCGTTTGGCGCGTGCAAGAGCGCGTGAGGCTGAACTCAGCCGCCAGCTCAGCGACATGAAACGCTTCGTTTCGGTTATGGAGATTCTTGAGAGCTATCTCAATCGACGCTTTCAACAGCAGCAGCAGGTCATCCTCTCTCGCCTCCTCTCACCCCCGCTACCCCAATGAAATTCTATTTCTCTTTTTATTTTCCTCTTATTTTATATTTTATTTTTTATTTTGTTGTATATAAACCACTAAACCAGTACTCTATTATCTTTAAACCGATTTGGTTTAGAGTTTAGGGATTTCTGTTCAGTGATGTTGTACTATTGTGTATATATAATCTGGATAAGAATTACAATCACATTAATGCAACCGGGTGATTTGAGATATTTTCTAGGAGCTTGAATTAAGGACACACTTTCCTTAATCCATCAGAGTTAGGACTTAGGAACTTTATGAATTAGGAATGGAGACACTTTTCCTTTTATAAAGAATATTTTTCTATTTAAACACACGACACACCCTGAACACCAGTACAAGTACAGTCTCCCTTTACAGTTAGAGAAATTTACAAACAGATATAAAACCATGAAGGCTTACGTTGATGATCTATGGGCACCCAAGAAAGCCGTGAGAGAAACAGCTTTGTTTACCTTAGTTACCTACCTGACCAATAATGTGGACAGTGACTTTGCGAACAAGAACTTTTTCACGTTATCGTTCGGCTGCCTTGGCCTGTTGAAGTTGAAGTCGAAGTCGAAGTCTGTGAAAGAGATTCAACTTTCGCTCCGAGTTCTTGGGTTGCTAGCGATGAATTTGCATGGCAATAAGGACAAAGGTTTGATGACAACGAGGAAACAATGCTCGTGGTTATTGACTGCTTGGCTCTGCTGGCCTTCTTTGGTTGCACCCATCCTAAGGAGACTCAAACTGTCATGCGCCTAATTTGGGACAAATTTGTTGCTAATAATATTAGTAATAGTAAAGTGAGCAATTATTTAGTCACTATTAGGGCAATTTCGGCTTGGTCCTTCCTTCTCAGCTACGTGGGAACTCACGTCACCAACAAGTGGAATCAAGTGAGTTCTGATTTGTTGGATTTGCTAACTAGCTTCGACGATCAGGATAATGATACTAAAACATCGATGGTTATATTGACAGTGGCCGTTGCCGTGGGTTTGATCTTTGTGGGAGGTTGCTCGAGTAAGTTCTCACGTGAGTTATGGTGGGACAACGTTGCTAAACATGAACAAAGGAGGAAGATAATTCTCATCATGATGAAGCTTTGGACCAATTTAAGCAGATTACTAATTCTGTACAGGGGAGATTCTAGAAAGGTTTCCTAGGTGTGGAAGGTTTAGCCAAGCATATCCAAGAGAACGACAATTTAATCAACTTGAGGCAGACAGATGATGATCATGACAGTGACGATGACAACATGGCGGAGATGGCAAAGACAATAGTGGTTAAGTACGACACTAAATTATTCAATGGTTTGCCGCCAAGCGAGATGAACAGGAGGGATAAGCAGGTGAGAAAGAGAATGACTAAGTCTCCATCTTCTCCCGTAAACAAGGCTAGGTCTATATTGCGCAAGAAACAACAACAACTCATTACCACCTTTGTGGTTGGTGAATCTGCTTGTGAATTTGATGAATCTAATGTTGTTTCCTTTTAAGTCAATGGGTAGTTTTGAATCATTTTTTATATTGGATGTTTCTGGTTTGCTGTTTATCTTTTGATTAAGATGAGTTTTAACTCAAAGAACTACCTGAGTCAGGTGAAAATTTAATTTGGACATGTTTAATGGTACTTTATGTCTTGCTCTCTGTTTTGCATACAAATTTGTTTGTTTGCATAAATCTGTACTAGTGTGTGAAACACAGTTACATAGGTGATGTGGTTTCTAAGGCCATTAAAAACGCAATATTGTAGGTAAGACCGTTGTGGATAACTTGATTTGTTGGCTTAGGTCGTAAGGTGATTAGTTACTAAGGTTTTCTCCTTAAATAGGGGCTTCTTGTTTTCGTGAGTGTCATCTTCATTGTCTTTGGGATCAAGGTGTGGTGTAATTGATATCAGGCCCGCTTTTGTTCGTTTACAATTCATTGGAGTAGGAAAACCATACATGTTTTGGTATAATGAACTGATGAACTAAGTATGTAATGAAGATGCCTTTTATTTTTAATTTTTTGCTTACTTGCTGCCTCTCCATTTAATGGATTATTCATACTTTGGATTGGTTGTCTATATAGTAGATTCTAGGTAAATCTTTTTTTGCACAAGCTAGATGAGTTACACTTGCTCAAGGATGCTTTTTTTTGGGTTTAAAGTTGTTTCATCATATGAACTTCATTCTTTTGTGTTATTTTGCTTGAATGTAGATAATTGAACAACTCTGCAATCTCTAGTTGAGTAACAGTTTGGGTGGGCCTTGTGTGATTAAATTCCAATTTACTGGGTAACTGAAGTATACAATGCGTATGCTAGAGAGTAGAGATGATAAAAGAAGAGAGAAATGTATAGTGCTTTTTCTGCTACACCATCAGCATCACAGGAAGGAACTACACCTTCTCCCTCTGCGAGACTGAGTGGCCTTTTGGTTGACGAAGAAAGAATACAGGAAGTTGTCCACCAAAAAAATAAAATATAGCTACAAATTAGAAAAGAAAAAAAACAAAAAACAAATAATGTAAGGTAGTTTTGTTGACAAAAATGCAGCCAGGGGAACTTCCCAGGAAGTTGTGTTCCTCTAAAATGGACGAACTAACTTACTCAAGTCCTCTCTACGTTAGTAGAACTTCTTGCTACTTACTTTGCGATAGTAAACCAAACAATTTAAGGCACTTCCCAGGGAATTCCTGAATTCAACCAAACGACCAATGAGTTGTTCACCTCATAAGTTTCCTGTAGACTGTATTTTTATTCATGTTATTTCCCTCTATTATATCACTCTAGTTTTATGAGCAAGAGTCCTCGTTTTACTTCATACATGATCAAATGGGACTGATTTAGATGACCCCTCCATCCTTCTTTCTGGCTGCTGGTGAACATAAAGTAAAATGAATGGCTATTCAAGTAAATAAAACTCTTGTTGGATATCATTTTATGTATCAAAGATATTATGCTTGTTGGCAATTGAAAACTTATATTTTTTTAATCACATAAGGTCATTAGTTAAAAATTTTGTGGTCTGTTGAGCTGGCTTGCGCTGATCTTGGTTGTTGCAGTTGTGCCTATAAATTTTGGTTCTATACATTGCACTTTGATTATAGAGTTTAATTTGTTTGTGCGGGAGTGTATGTAAGGAGGTGTCAGGCTACCTACTGTTCTGAAAAACTGGTTCTGTGTGAAACTTTTTGTTTGCGGGAGTGTACGTAAGGAGGTTTCAGGCTACCTACTGTTCTGAAAACTGGTTCTGTTGTGAATATTTTTATTTCATCAGATTAGTCTGTTTAAGTCTTGCGGTAACTGGTAAAATTTGTCTGCATCTACTGCTGTCTCGCTGAAGAATTGAGCTAAGCTCTTGAAGAACTAAGTAGGCATTTGTTCTTCTCTTTTCTGATGGCAATGAGAATGACAAGTTTAAGGGCTTAACCGTGTGACATTTTTTTTCCAATACATACATTTGCAAGTATCTGCTTGTCCCTCACTTTTTTCATGGGTCTGTAATTAAATTTATGGCATGTGCAATTTTTATACGCGGATACGCCTATATCTGCATTCATATACATATGATAGTCGAGTATGAGACTCTGACATACATTTGCAAGTATCTGCTCAAGTCGAGTATATTACTGATTATTACTATCAAAAAGTATGTTACTGATTATTACTATCAAAAAGTATATTAGGAGTACTGATTACTCATCCTGTCATCATGCTTCGGCTTTGCTGAGGCATTTTATGTGTTTTTCACAGCATGCGGTCTAGTACATGTGTGTTTTCGGTTTAGCGAATTGAAATACCCAGTAAGTATCCCGCATAGGATGGGATCTGAGGAGGTCCAGATGTACGCAGTCATACCCCTAACTTGCGAATTGAAATCAATGGTGAAAATGATGCATTTGACCAATAATTTTGGTTTGTGTTCTCACTGCGAAATGAAAAAACCCAAACGAAGGTCTGTGTTACTGGATTCTAGTCCAGCTACTGCGATGGAATATGAAAGAGGGTGGAAAGAAAGGGATTATTCTCCTTTAAAGTCCCTAAGATCCAGATTTCAGATCCAGCTATAGGAAAGAGGTGAGGGAAAGGAGGATGAGATGGAATAAGTTCGCATTTTCACACATCTTTACTCTACTTTTTGTTTTGCTAGTTTCATTTTCACATCTTTACTTGGTGTGGCTAGTGGTGGTACATGTACCGGCTAATTAAGAAGCTTCCAGATGTATTAAAAAAAAAGAAGCTTCAAGATGTATTAGAAAAAGAAGCTTCAAGATAAAGTAATTAATTAACTTGGAGAATTTGTGCAACCAAATCCTTTCTTTGAACACAAAAGTCATCTAAATGTGATTGATTCAACATCACTTTCTCATTCCACCTTCCATTGATTCCTCCATGGGACCAGACCCTATTTATTACTGTATGTTTTTTCTTACTAGTACTCATGACTTGGTAATGAAAACCCCATATAACTTTGTTGGCTCTATAATCTATTCTTTAAAAGTGTAATTTGGGGTTTAGGAAAAACTCAACATGATACCAACTTACAAACCTGACGTCATGTTTGTTTGAGGCGCCTCACATTCAGGCCGCTTTAAACAGGTTTTTGTGTAGAAAAGATACACAAAGGTATCCTAACATATCACAATATATATCGAGGTATACTAATACACAAAGGTACCCGTGATGGCCAGATAATGCAAGTATACATATATCTAAGTAAAGTAACACCTAGATATCTATAGCATCATAACAATAGCAGGGACAAATTAAAAGGAATTTGCAAAGTAACTTCAAAGAAGTGATCTCCAAATAGAACCTCAACATCAAGTTTCAAAGTTATCTTCTCTCTTACCAAGTTACCATGATATGTAAAGGAACTTCAGGTTGATCGATTTTTACTTTTAAAAACGCGAATATAGTACTTCAACATTTGTAACCCTAAACAAATGTTACTCGTCACAACTATCAACTATCTTCTCAATGTGAAACCAAAAATAATAATAATAATAAACTTCTTTTGTTATCCATATTACAAACTTGAAATTTTGGGTGCGTTCTTTTCCACTTATTTCCACTGATTCTCACTGATTGAGTAAGGTATCGCCACTGATTTTTTACTGATTCGGTAAGGTCTTGCCACTGATTTTCACTGATTGAGTAAGGTCCTTCCACTGATTCTCACTGATTGAGTAAGGCCCTGCCACTGATCATGTGAGGAGAAATGTGGGTCCTGCCACTGATGTCCACTGATTAAATAAGGTTCTGCCACTGATTCTCACTGATTCAATAAGGTCTTGCCACTAATTCCCACTAATTGAGTAATGTTTTGCCACTAATTTCCACTGATTGAGTAAGATCCAATAAGTGAAAAATAACACACCCTTTGACTCATTTTGATCAGTTTGATGTTCGTGGTTTTTTCTCCTCAATAACTCAAAACAAATACTTCCTCCGTCCCATGAAAATGTTTACACTGGTTTTTTCACGGTCTCCAAAGCACTACTTTGACCACAAATAATTACAATTATATAAATATTTTAATTATAAAAATATAATTTCTCAAAAGTACTATTTAAGATGAATCCAACAAAAGTATTTTTACATAATAAATCTTTACATTTCTTAACATATTTATGGTCAAAATTTGTAAAATTTAACCTTGAAAAAACTAGTGTTAACGTTTTCATGGCACGGAGGAAGTACTAATCAAAACATCAAAGGGTAAAAAGCCTGACAAAATGTTGACTGCCTTGGAGACCCGTCCACCAATCTGTTCTGTACAAAGCCACAACTGTACTTCTGTTTCGAATCTCCCAAAGTCCCAACGGTTCATATTTTTTGAATGAGATGGGCTACTTCTTTTTTTTGCCTTAAACTTGAAAGTTCCAAGTTCCACAAACTGATAGAAGATAGCAAATCTAGCATCATATTCATAGCAATTGGAATAGAGCTCTGGAGCATACTGCATACTATTGAAAGGAAGAAGAAGAAAGCTTAGAAAGTGGTAAACAATAAAAAAGGAATCATTTTTAGAAACAACCAAAAAAATCAGATACCCCCCAAACAGTCTCCAGCTCACTCTCATTCGTCAGCTCTCTCTTTCTAGTAACTCTTCTTCACTGAGCTAACCACACTCATCACATGCACCCATTTCCTAATTATGCTCTTCATTGAGTATTGACCCTTACCTTTCTATCATTCATAATCACAATCCTTTCTTTCTTTGTTTCTACTCTTCCATCATTTCTTTTCTTTTTTCTTCTTCTCTTGAGCAATTAACACACTTGATAGTTGCTCAAGCTCTAAAACCACCTTTGAATTTCTGGTGAAAACTGAAAAGATTAGTTTTTTCAACAAAATAGGCTATACCCATTTGAGTTAAAGCAAAAATGGCAAATGGGTCGAGCTCAAGAACCCTTGATAGGGCTAACAAACAAAGAGCCAACGTTTCAGAACCAGCAAATGGCGAAAGCATTGAACACTATGTTCCAAAGAGAGACCATAACCCAAGAGACTTGAGATCTTGGGCAAAGAGAACTGGGTTTGTGTCCATGTTCTCTGGTGAGTCGAATACTGCTAGTTCAAGTAGAAATTTCAGGAAAGAAAGAGGTGGGTTTGATTTGGAGAGGGGTGTTGATGAGAGAGGAAACTCTCTTTCTCCTAAGATTGAAATTGATCCAGTTTTGGGCAGGACTAGAGTGGAAAGGGACTCCGAAATTGAGCAAATTAATAACAGGAATAGGAATAATGGTGAGGGTCTGGACTTAAGGAATGGGAATGGAGATAGGAATGCAGCTGCTTTGGGTTCTATAGATGAGGAGAGGAGAGTGGGGTTAAATGGGAATGCTACTGTAGCTGCTGAGCCTAAGAAAGAGGAGTATAATGTGGGAAATGAAGGAGGTTTTGATGGGTCCCCTGATCAAGAGCCAATTTTTGGAAGTGGTCCTAAGTCATATGAAGTTAAATGTGGGATTTTGGACAATCCTGGTTTTGGTGAGTATGCTCTCAAATTTGTGTATTTTGTTTATTGAAAATGAAGAATTAACCAACCTGTTTATGAATTGTTGATCAATTATTACTATTTTTGCCGTCGTATGGATCTCACTGCTTGAGTTATATCTCTACAATCTTTTCAAAACTAATAATTATTGTTAGTAAGAATTGTTTTTGCTGCTACATTATTGTTCTTAACTAATAATGAGCTATCTTGAGAGGAGAAAATTGAACAATGCTACAACTTTCTAAACTCGGGATTCTGTATACTAAATAGATACTGAGTATTAAAAAATTTACTAATATGAGGAATATAATTCCGTCAATTTCATTTGAGCAGCAAAAACACTAAGGTAGTGTTTACTTGCTTGCAATTAAATCCAATGCAATGCAATCATTTTATAGGGTAGATGTGAGGTGGAAAAGGAAGAAGGGGGAGGAAGAAGATGGAAAAAGTGAGATTGATTACATCATTCAAAGTAATCATCATTACATGTGAAAAGTTGAGAATTGTGATTACATTGAATTATGCAATCAACTCCACTGATCTTATTCCACTCCTCTCACTCCATTTTTCACCCCACATTTACTCTATAAAATGATTGCATTGCATTACATTTGATTGCAAGTTAGTAAACGAGCCCTAAGACATAATTGATTGTGAAAGACAAACAAACTATGTTAGGGACTTTTCTGTTGGAGCTCAAGTTCGAATTGTTTAGAATTACATACATTTGTTGTAGAGTAATGCAATGGCTTAGGAAAAGTGTTCTTTACATACTTGTACTACATATCATACAGGTCTTTACTTCACTGATGTCATGAGAAGAGCTAAAACTCACTAATTCATTGGGTTTACCTTCTTGGCGTTATAAACATTAAACAAATGGGGTTGTCAAGTTTAACAAGCAACATCCAACAATATTTTTCACACTGCGTTTTCAAGCATTTGAATGGCTCAACACGTCGCAACTAGCAAGTAACTGAAGATGCATTATGTTTGCTGCCATAGGAAGTAGTGTTGTCTCCTGTGTGGCATGGAGTATTAGTTATCATCTTGCCAGACAATATGCTACTTTACTTTCAGCTTTGACTCACATATGGTTTTCTGTATTGCAGCTTTACTTACCTATTACGGGATCCAGCATTATTTGTCACTTACTGGTTCACTTGTGTTGATTCCTATTATAACAGTACCATTAATGGGTGGAACTGATGTAAGTTCTTGTCGTGTCTATGCAAAGTTAACATGTATGCATTTTTGAAAGCAAGAATAAGATGCTGTCAACCTTTTCTGACCAAAATTCTTCTTTGACAATGGCAGAAGGATGCTGCTAATGTGATATCCACAATGTTGCTGGTGTCTGGCATTACAACAATACTGCATTCCTACTTTGGTACTCGGCTTCCCCTGGTGCAAGGAAGCTCATTTGTATATTTGGGACCTGCTTTAGTTATCATCAATTCTCAGGAGTTCCGGAACCTTACTGAACATGTAAGCATTCCAGTTCCACATATTTTATCTTGCTTAATTTTACTCAGTTGTTTGTCCATTATCTTATATACTATTAACCATTCAGATAGGGTAGAAATGTCATACTGACTTACTGAGTTCTGAACTGAAGGATGGTAGGTAGCTATTACAACCTGGTCATTTATTTATGCACTGTCATACTTCTGCTCATCAATCTTGATTTTCAAGTAAATGACCAAATTCAAATAAATTATAATAAGAATACAATTATACAGAAAGGTGCTTGTTCTGGAAGTCATAAAAGTTATGCTGTGACCTTGTTTATGATTATGCAGTTTCAGTGACACTCTTCTTCTATTTTTTATACTTTTTAATGAACTACAGAAATTCAGGTACATAATGAGGGAGCTACAAGGGGCTATAATAATCAGTTCACTTTTCCAGTGCATATTGGGATTCAGCGGTCTCATGTCTCTCTTATTAAGGTAATGCAAGGGATTTTTTTTATAAAGACAACCTCAGCTCATGAAAAATCTCACATGATATCTTATCACCATGATCCTGATGAAATATTGTCTGGTAGCCATGTTATCAAGCCTGTATTCAAAAGTAGAGTCCTTCCAATTTATATCTTGATTCATTTTATTGCAGATTGATAAACCCAGTTGTGGTTGCACCAACAATTGCTGCTATAGGTTTAGCCTTTTTCAGCTACGGGTTTCCTCAAGCTGGTGGTTGTGTCGAAATAAGCATACCTCTGATACTTTTGGTTCTTATATTTTCCTTGGTGAGATGTCATATCATAAAGATGATGGCTAATGTGTTATTTTAAATTGTTTATTCTCTTGTGGTAGAGACCCCTGTAACTGATGGGCGTTCTATCCATGTTTTTCAGTTGCTGACTGGTTTGACAAATACCTAATCTACACTAACTTTTTCTCTTCTCACCCCATTTTCAGTACATTCGAGGGGTATCCATCTCAGGACATAAAATATTCCAAATTTATGCGGTATGTATATCACTTACTAAACAAATATTATTGTGCCATAATGTTCTGGATGATCAATTGCTGAGTTTCTGATCTATTAGTGTGGGTGGTGTTTGGTCTTACTTATCTTTACCTCTCATCTAGGCTTAACAAACAACTTACCGATAATGGTCATTGAGTGTCTAGACTGTAGCCTATTCTGCATTGTTGTGCTCTCTCGCTAACCTTGCTCGGTTTCTGTCTTATTCTGTATGTGTGATAACTGCATGGAGATGGCATTGTCTAAAAGACACGCCCACTCCAAAGATTCATACGCCTTACTGAATTATCTTGAAACTGAAGCTGAGATATTTGTCAGATTCTCTGGTCTGTGTTGTGATATGCACCAGGGACTTAGATCCTGTCCTATTTTCTCGGAACAAATTATGATGAATCCTTTTTTTAATGATTAGGTTAACCTGTATCATGACTTGTATACTAGATTGATCTATATTCTTACTAGTAATTGTTGAGCATTTGTTGTACACTGCGTAAACGTTTTATTAATTCCTTTTTTCACCTCTGTGAAGACATTTGTTATTCTGTAACACCTGAAAATGGGTTCTAGATCTAGACGATCAAATACAAGTTCTTTATCTGGTCTTGTTTTTCCAATATAGCGAAATTTAGCACCTGTAAAACAAAAAATAAAAAAGGGGGCTGAGAGAGCACTCTTGACTTTAGCAGGCTCTATGAATCTATTGACCCTTTTAAACAACTGCAGGTTCCGTTCAGTATTGTTATTATATGGGCATATGCTTTCTTTTTAACAGCTGGCGGAGCGTACAACTTCAAGGGTTGTAGTCCCAACATACCGAGTTCAAATATCTTGGTTGATGCATGCATAAAACATGCGTCTACTATGAAGCACTGCCGAACAGATGTCTCAGATGCATGGAGGACTTCTGCTTGGGTTAGGGTTCCTTACCCGTTACAGTGGGGCATTCCTATCTTCCACTTCAGGACTTCTATCATCATGATCATTGTATCGCTGGTTTCATCAGTAGACTCGGTGAGTGCCCCATCCTTCAAACGAACATATCAACCTGTTGGGCAAATACTTTAAAGCTTTGTTGCTAAGAGTACATTTCTGGTGCATGGATGTTTTTCGCTTGTCAATTAGCACTTGCTATCATTGCACTTCTACGGAAATCTCCAATCTTTCTTGAATATCAAATAGCCTTTCCTCGCTGAGCATGACTGATGACAACTGTATTGATTAAAAGTCATTCAATTGCCAGCTATTTCCATGTAATGGAGTGTGGTCAAATTTGTCCATCTAATCAGCTAAAGATAATGTTTCCTGGTAACATTTTGAGCGTTATCGTTCGAATCGTAAGTCCAACCGTTCTGTATATAACTTCACAGGTTGGAACATATTACTGTGCATCATTACGAGTCAACTCAAAGCCTCCAAGCCCAGGAGTTGTGACAAGAGGAATTGGGATGGAGGGTTTTTGCAGTTTACTAGCTGGACTTTGGGGTACTGGAACTGGGTCAACAACCCTAACAGAGAACGTGCATACAATCAACACAAGTAAGGTTGCAAATCGAAGGGCCGTGCAACTTGGGGCTGTACTCCTAATCTTCTTCTCTTTGATAGGTAATTTAAGTTACTGAAAACCAATTCCACTCATTCTTATCTGCTTGAAGGTTTCATGCTCCTCCTTGCACATTGTGATTTTTAAGTGCTATTTGTCAAAAGGTTGTCAAATATAATAGTTTCATCTTTCACGACAATTCTTTTCTTTTGTCCAAAGCCTCGCAGCTTAAATGGCAGGTAATTACATTCATTTCCATCACTTGCATTGTCAATAATTTCATTTACCAATGGACAATGTTGGCGCATGATGTGATCATAATATGCTATATTTCTATCCCTTAATACTCAGTCTTTTATATTCATATTGTTCCCAAATATACTTATTATACTTATATTATGGTATAAGTACAATTGGGAGACATTCGGAGCAAAACAAGCTAAAAATCACTATTTTGGGCAGTTTTGATAGTGGATGGACCCATAGTTATGGTCAAATTACCATCTGCTATCAAAACTGCCCAAAATAGTGATTTTAGCTTGTTTTGCTCCGAATGTCTCCCAATTGTACCTATACCATAATATGAGTATATTTAGGAACAATATGAGTATTAAAAACTTTTAAGTATTAAGGGGTAGACATATAGAATATTATGATCACATCAGCGCAATCTTGGTGAGAGGCATAAGCAGCATGATTGCTGCAATCAGAATCCTTCTCTCTACAATACTGCAAAGTTTTCATGCTCTACAAATGACCCATTGATTTTCGTATTGGGTTGGAGATTTGTGTCCCCCTAACCAACCTATTGCGAGCACAAAGTTAGGTATTAATGGGCAACTAGCAAATTTAATCTGTTGGCCAGCCTTCACATGGCGAGTGAGGCTGCCAAGACTTGAACCTTAGGTGGTGGTAGCAGGTTGACCAAACACCATTAGACTGTTCTGGGCTACTCATTTGCACTGATATCAAGTGTGATTTAGTTATATTGGATCTATATAAGATTATATGAGCCAGAATCACAAGCATATAATTACCGATTGCCAATGGCCCAATGATATGTCCAAGGCTTGATTCAGAATTGTTTCATCAGCTTTTGCCGCCATGCTCTACTTACTAATTTATGTTGAATTTATCTATTTGACTTTTTCTTGGATTTAGGAACAATATTCAAGCATAACTCAACTTAATATTCAAATGATGCCTTTTCTGAAGCCGCTTAATGTGAATATATTTTCTCTCTGTCTGCAGGAAAAGTGGGTGGTATCCTTGCTTCCATACCACAAGCACTGGCTGCTTCTGTATTGTGCTTCATTTGGGCTCTTACCATCGCTATTGGTCTCCTAAATTTGCAGTACACCAAAGCTTCCAGTTTCAGGAACATGGGAATAGTTGGTGTTTCCTTGTTTCTTGGTTTGTCCATTCCTGCATATTTTCAGCAGTTCGAACCTGAGATAAACTTGATACTTCCCAGCTATCTAATTCCATATGCAGCGGCATCAAGTGGGCCTGTTCACTCTGGAAATGCACAAGTAAGTCGTGTTTTTATTTGTAGAAGTAAAAGGGTGGAGGGATTGTTAATTAACTAAGAACATGATACCAATAACAAAATTCTAACCAAGAGTCAAGACCAGTGTCGGATTATATAAGGGACCTGTCATGTGCAAGCTTTCACAGTACCAAAGGAATTCTTGCTGTGTTGTGCAGGTCCATATAGTAGTTGCTTGATGGGTTGATCTGGCATAATAGTTTATTAATTCTTGAACGTGGTTTGAGAGACCATTTAGAAAATGGTTTTTGTGACTTGGAACTGTACTGTACTTTTCTACTGGTAGTCTGGTACCTCATATATTGTTTCCTTTTGTCCCTCGTCTGCCCTGAACTCTTTTCTCTGTGGAGGGACCGGGGCAATGTAATGTTGATGTTGTGGCTGGCTCTTCTTCCATTGCCATTATTTTCATTTTGCTCCATTTTGCATGAGCTGATTTCGTCTGTATCTGTTTTTAAACCAGCTTGATTTTGCTCTGAATGGCCTCCTGTCTATGAACATGGTGGTAACCTTTGTTATAGCTTTTGTGCTGGACAACACAGTACCTGGCAGCAAGCAAGAACGAGGGGTCTACAAGTGGTCAACCTATGAAGATTTGGTGACTGATGCTTATTCTCAAGCTAGTTATAGCTTGCCAAGAGGAGTGGCTTGTATTTGTTGTTGGGCAAAGTGTCTAGGGGTATGACCACTGAACAGTTGATCCATGGCTGGGCTTAGGCAGTTCCTTCAGGCCATCATTCAACTTTTAGATCCTTTTAGTATCGCTCAACCAAGTGAAGGATTGCAGGTGTAAACCTTCACCCAATTTTGGGATCCATCTAGAGTGACTGTGAGTAAAAACTACACTATACACTGTAGAAAACAGTAAGAATTAGAGTGTGAATCAATTTACTCTGTAGTTTAGTCTATGTTGTAACTTGTAAGATTAAGATTGAAAATTCAATGAAAGAGGCAGTTTTACCAGTACTCACAACAGGAGTATTATTTTTTCAGTTTTCCATCCACTTTTGAGGAATTAATACACAGGATCATGCTAGTCTTTTCTCTAGTGGATAACCATTGACCAGAAATATGTGCACAAGCTGGTCATCTATCAATCAGCAACAGGGCAAGCTCTGGAGTGCAACTATCAACATGAAGCTTTTATCATTCAGGGTTTGGTATTTCCATCCAAGAAGGGGTAATCTGTGTAACCCACCACAGGATCATGGGTGTAAAATGTTGCAGCATCATACTCGTTTAATGGTTCATCAACTTGAATCGGTGGACCAAATCCGGGTTTGAGAGGAAAAGCCGGGCATAAGCGATCAGATCAGCATCTCCTTCAGCGATGGCCTTCACTCCCAGCTCTCTGTTGAACCCTCCACTGATCATGAAAGTTCCCTGGTATGCTTTCCTGAGTTTCTTCAATAGTTCAGCTTCTCTCTCATCAATCCCATGAGTAAGCGACCCTGCTTGAATTTGGAGGTGAGTCAGCTTTAGCCCTTGTTCTTCCTGCAGCTTGTTAAGTTTGTCCACCACTGCTAAACCGAGGGCAAGTGGGTTAGAATCATGGGCATCTTGATGGTACATTGTTGGGGATATCTTCACCCCAACCTTTTCAATCCCAATGGCTCCAACCACAGCATTGAGAATCTGCATCGGTTGTCGAGGGACCCACCATGCTCATCGGTTCTATCATTGATCCCATCCTTCAGGAACTGGTCAATGAGAAAACCATAGGCGGCATGAAGCTCAACCCCATCAAAGCCAGCTTGAATGGCATTTATGGCTGCCTGACGGTATTGCTCAGCGAGCTCCAGGATCTCCGAAGAAGCTAAAGCTCGAGGATTCGAATAATCAGCCAGGGATCCATCAGGTAAGAGTACTTTCCACCTGCTTGATATAGGCTTATTTGTTGAAGATATTGGTGCTGCGCCTCGAGGTTGGTATGCTACAAAAAGGAGAATTTGTCAGGTTCTCCTAAAGTTTCACAGGCAGGTAACTTCTTGTTTCATGTGCTAAGAGGACTTAATTCTGAAGACCTGGACTTGTGAGTTTGATTAATTACCTAGATGTTTAATTATAGAAATCAAGCTAACACATATCTTTGGGGACGAGTACTTGATTTCTCTGTGCTGTTATTTGCTTAATGATGGAAACAAATTAGTTGAGCTTGGTGTATATTATTACAAATGTGCGAGGCACGCCCTACATGCCAGAGTTGACAGAAAATGAACGCCCCTTGGGCATGAGCAGCATCAGTGACTTTCTTCCAGGCCTCTAGTTGCTCCTCAAGGTAAATTCCTGGGCAATGAGGATACCTGCAAGAACATGATTGTTGTAATGGTGTTTGGCGTTTTTATAATTCAAGATACCAAGCTTTACAGGTTTACAGTTTTACAGATGGTGCTAACTGCTAAATGATCTGATTACCCAATTGCTAAAAGTTGGACATGTTCGGCATTTTGTTTTAGAAAGATACTTTTGTCATTTCAAGGAGATTATAGTAATTGGTTGATAGCTAATAGCGGATTGCATTAGCTGTTTTCATTGGCAGATTATATTAGCTGCTCTGATCAGAGGATTGTATTTGTTGATTTGAACAAACGTGTTGGGTGAATTAGCTGAAGTCTTTAGCTGTTAGCTACTTAGTAAAATATGTATGGTAGCATAAAAGGATACTTGTAATAATATTTATTAAAAAAAAAAAAAGAAAAAAAAGAAAAAAAGAGGATGGTCATGTAAGGGTCAAAGGAAGCAAATTTGGTGGTTCAAGCAATATGCAAAATCAAAACCTAACACAACAGCAGCAGCAACAACTGTAATTTGCCAAGGCATATTTCTGAAAGGGTTGTTCGAAAATGTTCATATCTGACGATCCCATTCAAACATCTGATCCAATATTATCTGAAAATCTAATATTCAAAATTTCTGATTTAGACATCAATATGTGGTTTTAGAATTTCCAAAATATTCCGAATTAAATATTCAAAATATTCAAGACATTTAAAGTATTAGTATATATTTGCAGATATCGGATATCAAAATTCAATATTGGACTTTGGATATGTGATTATGAATTGTCTTAAATTTCCACTGTTATGAAGCATGCAAAAAAAAGGGTTTGGGGTGTTGTAGGAAAGAACCAAGCTTTGCTGCTTTGGTTGAAGAAAAGGAGTGAACTATGAAGTTACCCAATGGCAGTGGGAGATATGAAAGTGCCTTCAGCAATGAGAAGAGCACCTTCGGTAGTGCGCTGGGAGTAATACTCAACGAGGGCTTCATTTGGGACGCCATTCAACGCTCTGCATCGAGTCATAGGCGCCATAACCACTCTTTGATGCAGCTTCATCTTCCCTATCTTGTATGGACTCCATATTTTCTCTCCCTCCCTTTCCTCCATGGCTGTTTGACGAGTTTCTTCCTTTCTCCCCATCATTTTCTCTCTTTACCTGATAGTATGTAGCAACTATTAAACTACCTGCCTCATCAACCATGAATTTATTTAGTGATCTCAGTAATAGTTTAATAGACATGATTGGCCCTTGTCTTTATCAGTGCCTACCTTTGGCCTTTATCTACTTCTGTCTATTTCTCTATCGTTATTTTTGTTTGACCAGAGCCACAACTAGCTAGCTACCTAGTTTTTATTGGTGAAGTCAAGCCACGCACGTTAATGTAAATATACAAAACTGACAACAGACTTTAGAAGCCAGAAACTCAATCAGTAGACCTGTTACCAAAAGAGTATAAGTTATGTCATTTTCCACAGTAGTTAAGCGTGCGTCAGTGCATGCAACGGGTGCTCAAATACTCTCTTTTAGAAGTAATCACAAGACTTGCGCAATATATTCCTGCAAGAGGGAGAGACAGTTTATGCAGCTTCATTTAGGCCATCATTCTGGGCTTTAGATCAACCTCTTGGTAATGCTCAACCTAGTGAAGGTTTGCGTTCGTTAACCAACTTTTGGGATCCTATTAGAGCTCCAGTAGACAGACTGAGTGAAAAGTGTAAACAATCAGAGTGTGAACTACTCTTTTAGTTAGTCTATGTTGTCAGTAATTCAAACTTCCTATGAAAGAGGCAGTTTTACCACTACTATTCTTTCATTTTCACATCAGCTTCAAAGGAATAATTACTGCAATTTATCATGCTGGTCTATTCTCTAGTGGATGCACAAGTTGGTGTGTTTCAATCAGGAACAAGGCAAGCATTGGGATGCAAACATTATCAAGAGAAAGCTTTTCTGTATCATCATTCAGTACTTGCATCCAAGAAGGGGTAATCTGTGTAACCCACCACAGGATCATGGGTATAAAATGTTGCAGCATCATACTCATTCAATGGTGCATCAGCCTTGAATCGGTGGACCAAATCCGGGTTTGAGATGAAAAGCCGTGCATAAGCAAGCAGATCAGCATCCCCTCCAGCGATGGCCTTCATCCCCAGCTCTCTGTTGAACCCTCCACTGATCATGAAAGTTCCCTGGTACGCTTTCCTGAGTTTCTTCAATAGTTTAGCTTCTAGGTCATCAATGCCATTACTAATCCAGCCTGCTTGAATTTGGAGGTGAGTCAGTTTAAGCCCTTGTTCCTCCTGCAGCTTGTTAAGTTTGTCCACCACGGCTAATCCTAGGGAAAGTGGATCAGAATCATGGGCATCTTGATGGTACATTGTCGGTGAAATCTTCACCCCAACCCTTTCAATCCCAATGGCTTCAACCACAGCATTGAGATTCTGCATCAAGAATCTGCATCGGTTGTCAAGGGACCCACCATACCCGTCTATTCTATCATTGATCCCATCCTTCAGGAACTGATCAATGAGATAACCATAGCCTGCATGAAGCTCAACCCCATCAAAGCCAGCTTGAATGGCATTTATTGATGCTTGACGGTATTGCTCAACAAGCTCTAGGATCTCTGAAGAAGCTAAAGCTCGAGGATTTGAATAATCAGCTAGGGATCCATCAGGTAAGAGTACTTTCCACCTGCTTGATATAGGCTTATTTGTTGAAGATATTGGTGCCACGGTACCAGGTTGATATACTACAGCAAAGGAAGAATGTGTCATGTACTCTGAATTGTCACAAGTAGATAACTTCTTGTTTATTGCGCAATTCGAGTGAAATTAAAATGGATATTTGGTTATCTAGTTGAACTATATCTAGACAGCAGGCAGCTCCTGTAGATGGTAGCAGCAGTTAAGTTAATTCTGAAGACCTAGGCTTCAAACTTAAACCCATCTTCATTGGCTTCAAACCAGAACAAGAGGAAGAAAGAAAGAAACAAAATTTGTCCGAGTTGAATACTGCATGCTAAAGTGAGATTGATTATTTACATACATATTCCATTAGAATCAAGGTAACAATTGACTTTGGGGAATGAGTACTGCATTTCTCTGTTCTGTAATTTGCTGAATGATAGAATGAAATTATTGCATATTTATACCGATGTGTGAGGCGCGCCCTACATGCCACAGTTGACAGAAAATGAACGCCCCTTGAGCATGAACAACATCAGTGACTTTCTTCCATGCCTCCACTTGTTCCTCAAGGTAAATTCCTGGGCAATGAGGATACCTGTAAAACATGACTTTACTGTTTTGTTAGTGATAACATTTTTACTGTCTTCAATAGTCTCCCGGAGGGCCTTAATGCTTTCCGTTATGCGGATAATGTAGGCTGTTCTAAAACTAGTAGTGTTGTTACACATTTTCAAAATTGTTTAAGGCGTTGCCCTTTTTCGCACCCAAAAAACAAAAAGAAGGAAATAACCAAGTTTTTTTGGCTGTAAGAAAAGAAGTTACCCAATGGCAGTGGGAGAGATGAAAGTGCCTTCAGCAATGAGAAGAGCACCTTTGGTAGCGCGCTGGGAGTAATATTCAACAAGGGCTTGATTTGGGATGCCATTCAACGCCCTGCACCGAGCTTCATCTTCCCCATCTTGTATGCACTCCATATCTCCTCTCCCTCTCTGTGTTCTTCTACTGTTTCACTTTCTTCCTTACCCCTAACCATCTTGCTTTCCTTAGTTATAGCAAATGTCTACCCAGCCAAGTCACCAAACTATACACTGAGTACTTTTTATTATGTGATCATGGACATAGACACGAGCTGCCCCTTGTCTTTATTTCTCGACCTTTATCATCCACATATGTCTATAGCTATGACTGTGTTTGTCAGATGCACGCAATTAACGCAGATATCTGTTAAAAGTAGTGCGTCAAAAATGAATTATTAGTATAATTGTCAAAAATAAAATTATGTTAATTTTAATTAGTTCCTATTTTGTAGCTAGCTTAGCATCCGTACTCAAACGTGGATAGTTGATTAGTGGAATAGTGGGTATGTTCCATATATATTGTTCATCAAAATGTCTTCGCGTCTTCTCTTCCATTATTAAAGTTCTCCAACAATATATACTTGTAACTTGTCTTTTGTTGGTAAATGCTTACCTCATATTTTACACACTAATAAGGTCACGAAATTATTTCACTCTTTATTCTATTTTCGACTATGATAATTCAAATTTATCATTATGTATTTCATTCCAAAATCTGTTTTTATTTTCCTTGATCAAATATCCGAAATTTGGATTCAGTTTGTTGGATATTGATCTGAATTGCGGGTTGGTTTAAGTAATTTTGTTTGTAATGCGTCAAAGAAATTGCATTACTCTCCAACTGTTTGCAACTAAATGAAATAGAGGGAGTTGTACTTGTATGAGTAATAGTTAAAATTGGCTTTGTGTGCCCGTGTCGTGTCGTGCCGACTCATCCAAAAGATTGGCCCAGATCACTTTTTCTAAATATTATTTAAATTTTTGTCGTGTCGTGCCTGACCGTGCTTTCAATTCAAAATCTAGGGTACCGTACCTCGTGCTAACCTTGTCCAGTGTCATCTTAATAGTATGTCAAAGCCAGTTAGAAAATGTAGAGTAGACTGAGATCAATACTATTCATTAATCATTAGTATGCCAAAAGTCTGCACTAAGATTTACTCATATACAGCTAGAAAATGGAAGTGGTAAAAATCTCCAATCAAATAATCAGAACAAATGGTTAGTGAGATGAAAGTGTTTCTTTACTATGCCAATCTTGGATGAGCAAACGGAGTGTTATGTTAGGAACTAGAAGTTTGTGCTTGAGCTTCAAATTTGTGACTGGAGATGTATCATGTCCCATCCCCAACCAATCTTCAATTGCTTCAAACTCGTATGAATATCCATCTGCTGCTATATGTGGATTCTCCATTACCACCTGCAAATGTTGTAAACACAAATCACCACCTAATACCACAAAAGAATGCACGGGGTACGTTTTGGTACACGGAACTGTACGGGAACGTAATTCGCTGCCTAAGTTGTGCATTGCACTAGGAAGAGGTTCAACGAATTGTGTTCCCGGTACGCGGTACGCCAATTCGGGAACGCAATTTACTGGGGGTTTCAGCGAATTATGTGACACTGCTCAGGCCTTAAATTTCCCTACAAACTTTAATCACTGCTGTTGCTGCAACACCATTCATAAACCCGAAACACCACGTTTATAAGGTATATGCCGAAAGGAAACTTCTACTTCTCAGACGAATAGAAAAGAAAATGTTTATATGAACACTGACAGGAAGCTTATACATTACCTGTAATATGGGGCAGAGGAAAATGCTGGGGACATGGCTTGATTCATCTCCAGAGTACATAACATCTTCATTGCCCATATGATATTCTCTTCTAGCAATTAGATCATCAGCATTCTTCTTTAGGTTACTCAATTCTTCTGTCACTGAAGACATTACCTCTCCTACATTGCCCTCCAAGAAAATGGACCAACATATCATGGCGAGCTCGGCAACTTCCTGTGCTAAATCCAAAGGCCAATCACCAGCATTATCATCCAAGGCATCCATAATGACCTGTTTGTTTAGCTTCATTGACTCTTGGTCAAGCCCTGCCCAGTTCCTCCCAGTAAGGAGTTGCAACAGCAAGTCTCCAAAGCCACCCACATCTGCTAGCACATCAGCCTCATCACGACAAGGTGTGAGCTCGAGTGCATTGATTTTGGCCACGAAATTCCTGTCCAGGAAGATGCTGGAGGGCTTGAGGCTGTTGTGGACAATGGGCTTGGGCTCGGCTAAGTGGAGGAACGCTAGAGCTGAGCTCACTTGGGCTGCAATCTGGATTCGATGGTGCCATTGGAGTATCCTGCCTTTTGTTCTTGAGAACAGGATGTCCCTTAGGCAACCATTGCCCATATATTCAAAGATTAAGCACTTGGGCTCTGAGCAGAAACCAACTAAAGCTGTTATTCGGGGATGCCTGATGTTTCCTAGAAAATTCACCTGTATATTCATTCAAAAGATGATTTTCCTCTGTCAAACAAACATGTTTGAGAATTATGGTGAGCTAAAAGAACAAGTTTCCACAATTGCTAATGAGATGATTTCTCATCTTCTAAGCCATTGGATATGACAGGATAGATAGTCTCACAAACTATATCTATCAGCATAAGAAGGTTTTAACTAAGGTTAAACACGTTGAGGAAATTTATTCATTAGATTCACCTGGTGTACAACCGACATAGACAGGTGAGTTATATCTTATAAGTTATAACCAACATTGAGTGTTTACCTTAGCTCGGAAGATCTCCTGGGTTAAATCAACATCAGAATCGAGCATTTTGATTGCAACAGACAAACGGTTGATCCTGCCCTTGTAAACATTGGTCCATTCCCCTCCAGACTTCAATATCCTATGTGCGGCAAAGCCATCCGTAGCCAATCTAATCTCGTCTACACTGAACTCCCTGTAACTGCAGCTCACTTGCTCACTCATCCTAGTAGCCCTCCCAATTGCATCTTTCTCTTTGCAAAATTCAATCCTGCGTTCAAAGACATCCTTTTGCATCCTCAATTGCTCAATTTCTCTTACGATCTCAACTCTTGTGTTTGCTGCATTCTCCAGCTGAACCTCCAATCCCTGCTTAGCAAGTGACGTGACTTGGAGTTTGGTTGAGAGCTCAGATTGAAGCTCGAGCAGTGAACTTAGCTTGCTCTTGCTCTCTTGGACATCAGTCATGATTTCGTAAAGCTGTTCTTTTGTGTTGTCTAATTCTTGGGTCAACTCATCCCGGGTTGCAATTTCTTCATTTATATGAGCTTCGAGTTCCTCAACCTATACATGTATCATGTATGATCGATATCTTAGCGTTGGTCATCAAGAAGTTCGAGGAAAACAAGTTTCAGAAATTACCCTGTGATTGCACAAGCAAATAGCCCATGAAGCTTTGGCTTGCCTATCAACTTCAGCCTTTGCCATGTTCTTGTTCAACTCTTTCATCTTAAGGGCCTGTTTTATCTGCTTTTTTAGACCTTCAATTCTTTCACCAACATCCTGAAATTTTAGAAAAAAACGTTACAAGCTTAATTACAATGCCAATGAAAGCCTAATCCTCACCGACTTAAGATCGAGTGGGTGTCAATTGTGGTGTATTATTACAGAAAGCAATTGTATTGAAAAAGAGCCCAAGCTTTTTGGCAGGTTAGGAGAAATGGAACTTTGCAAAATTTTCAAACTCAAGGTAAACATTACACTTTTCATAACCTATATATTAATGCTCTAAAGTCAAAAAAATAAGGATAAATAATAGGGATAAAAGAAGATTGTTGGTGCATAGGAGAAACTAGAAAGCCATACAGGCTTAACCAAACCCTGTGACTACTGTACAAGTAAAACTAATAATCTGCCAATAGGCCAAACACATGTTTACAAAGGAAAACACATGTTTGCAAAGGAGTACTAAATCCAAGGAGTTGTTAGCTAAAACTTACCTGCAAAGAATGAGGAATGTCTTGCTCAATTGGACTATTCAAACATGACTCAGTTTCCATTTCCTCCCCTGAATTTGACTTTGATTCTAACATCAGCAGTTCCTGGAAATACTCATCTATATCCTGCTCATAGTCCTCCCAACGATTCCTCATAACCGAGGAATCCGAATCCGTGCTCAAGGTCAAGGAGTAGGGTTGTGAGGAAGATGGACTTGTTAAGGTTTTTCCATTTGCCTGGGATAACATTCTCCCTAACCAACTCTTAAAATTGGATCTTTGCTTCAGTTTTGCTAATATAACCCCTTGCTCATCCTCTATATGCCCTTCTTCCTCATTTTCCACCTTAAGTATTGCTAGTTTTCCTTGACATAGAATGTACAATTCACAGAACTCAGGCTTGTTTCGATGCACGTAGAATGACCCACGAATCGCGCTCTTTGATTTCCTGAACATTTTCATTCATATATATCAGCATTCAGCACCAATGTTGCAACACTTAACTAATTATGCATTTGCTAAATCCAAAATTGAAATTAAAAAGATAGTACTAAGGGTTTTACTTACATACCCTGATGAGGATCTTGGGAAAGTCATTCCCATAACGAGTTTTGTAATTCGATGCTTGATGATTAATTCAACCACAGTGTTCTGAATTGGTTCATCATGTATATCAATCATTTTTATCTCTGTATTTACCTGACAATAATATAAGTAATCATCAAAATTGTTTCTGATCAAATTAAATGCAACAAAATTCTTACTAATTTTGAAAGTTTCTCAAATGAATGCCAAACTACTTAATTCCCTACAGAAAGTGTACACAACTACACATTAATTTCTCTATCTTCCCCCATTTTTGTGCTTCTCTGACTAGAAATTTTCAAAGAGAGAGAAAGAAAGTGCATACCTTTTCACAAAAGGTTACATATTTGGAAAGGAGATTGTCAATCTTCTGTTGTTCACACTTCCTAATTATCTTCAATTTATCATCACTCACAGCACTTGCAGGCAGCTTCCCAACTACATAAATTACACAAAAATTAACATTATATGATCATAGACATAACCCAAATAAATAAATAAATAAAAATTAAAAAAATGAGAGAGAGAGAAACTTACAAGGGGTAACTACAAATTCCATGGAAGAAGAGGAAGTAATGTGAAGAATGATAATTGAGATTGGTTGATGAGAAGCCCATTTCTTGATCACCCAATTCAAAGTCAAAAGACCTTCTTCTTCTTGTATTTCATTCCCTAACACTACATAAACCTTTTCATGAATTTGCATCACATTATTCATATCCATAACGCCGTGCTATCTTTTCATGCTAAACCGCTATCTTTTACCATTTCCATTTTCCAGTTCACAGAGCTTTGTGTTTCCATGTGAATGCATGTAACATGGGATGGGAGGAGAGGAAGAGAGACAATTTGATTTGAATTTATGGAGAAGTGTTCATTAATTATTTGGTTGTGATTGTGGTTGTCTAGCTTTGGAGGGGATGACAAGAAAGACTTTTGGGTCTTTGTTGACTTATATTCTGATGCAAGGCTAACAAATGGTTGGTGTGAATAGTTCGGCTCACTCTCATTCATTAAATAAGGTTGAGGGATTCGAATTTTGGAAATGAAAATATTGTTTGCTGAGACTTAAAAACACTTTATCACTTTGTTGTGCGATCTGGACCAATAAAATAAGACAAGAGATGAGGGGCAATGACACATTTTAACTTTTTGCTATAGAAAGGGCTAATATAGGCCAAAAATGGGTCATTTTAACATGAGAGTATATACTAAACGTATACCTTTGATGATAATGATATGATTTGGGGAGTTTGAAAATTATTCAATCGAACTCGTGGTTTTGTTGGGGATTTTAAGGTGACTAATTACTTGTTGCATTGTTGGCCGTTGGTCTATGTCATCCGGTTACCGAATTCAATTCATTGTGATGGTGACTACGAGGGTATATACCCTTCCAATGATCTTTTCAACTCACCTAGTCATCTACTAGAGCTTTCGAAATCTGATTTTTTAAATTGGTTTTGATTTTTTAAATGCTTGGTGAGAATTTAGTTATTTGGAGAAGCTTTAAGGTTATGCTGATATGAGTCGCACTAGATTTTTTTTTTTCTTTTTTTTTTTCCTAGTTTCTTCGTGTAAAGAGGGTCATAATTTATAAACAAGATTAAGATGAGAATTCAAATGAAATTTCACGAACCTATATATACCAAATCTATCATGCTATGCTATTTTCAACAGGATAGTGAGAAATAGAGCAAAATAAAATGAAATTTATAGTGCGGAATGGAACTAAAAAAGAAACAAAACAGAACCAAATCTATAGCGCAAAACAAAACTAAGAAAAGTAAGAAATATAACGATATTCTGAAGGCAAAATGATGACAATGTTGATATATGTCTCATCCCATTACAACTTTTCTCTTCCTTTTTGCTAAGATTATTTTGATCCGTAAGATTATTATTGTTGTCACGTTGTTGTTGTTATTTATATTATATTATTATTATGATCTTATCACAATGATCATGCATTAAGCTACATAGCTGGAGTAATTTAAATTTCTGATCTTCATTCTTCAACAATGCAGCAACAACAACAAACCATAGTTGACTTGAAATATATATAAAAATTACTAAATTAGTCAAACATATCCACAAAATATTTGAAGTTTGTGATAAATTTTAATAATTGGGCCTTAACAAGTGAGCATACATACAAGTCAAGTGATGTTTCAACCCAAAACCAATTGGTAATGGGTGGAGTAACCAATTCCCTTATATGCATGCTCAAAATCACTTAATCTTTCAATGTGTAATACAAACCCACATCAATATTTTGTGCTTGGTTGCATCAGTATGTATATGCTGACTGCTGATGAGTAGCATTCAGGATCCGCATATTCCACCACTCCAAATTTTATTTTGATCAGTTCTTCAACGCTTTGATGACCCTCGGATCCGGGGAAGGTAATATTTTCAACGGCCAAAAGAATAGAATAAAAGAAAGTATTTAAAAAATAAAAACGGAACAAAAAATAGATTTTAAAAACAATCTACGTTTTTTTTTTTTTTTTTTTTTTTTGCTCGTTAATAACAATCTACGGTTAACTTAACAAATTGGGGGTGTAGCTCATATGGTAGAGCGCTCGCTTCGCATGCGAGAGGCACGGGGTTTCCCCGCACCTCCATTATTTTTAGCTACCCAAAGGCCATAAAGGCCCATTAGTATTGTGATTTTTTTGGTTGTTGGCACGTAAGCTATTGTGAGCTATGGACCCGGTGGTTTTTACATTTTGATTCAAGGTGGGCTTCTTTTCCGTTAGAGGATTGATAGTCCGGCCCACCAATTGTTAACAGTCCAAGTCCGGCCCACCAATTGTTAACAGTCCAAGTCCGGCCCACCAATTGTTAACAGTCCAAGTCCCAAGTTATCATAACTTTTTGCACAATTTGGTAAAAATCACATGAAAAGTTTCAATTTTTGTCCAGTACCCCATGAATTATTGTTATTTGTTCAGTATCATCTTAAAAGTTTATTTCGCCTTGAGAGTCACCCTTTAAGTGATTTTCGAGCAAAATATCTTACTTTTCTTCCCGTTTTGCCCTCACGTGTGCTTCACATGACTACTTAAATGAGACCCCCCTTAATTAGATAATAAAAAAGAAAGAAAAAAAAAAACCTGAACCACCCCTAACCTCTCTCTCCTCTTTCTCTCTCTAAATCTGCCATGGAAATCAACATTCCATTACAAAAAGCAACAATTCTCTCTTCTCTCATCAATCTCACTTCTTCTTCTCTCATCAATCTCACTTCTTCTCATAACAACACCGATAATCTCCTCTTCGGCTCTTTCTCTCTCCTCCCTCCTTCCTCTCTCTCCCACGAGGCCACGACTTCCCCAATTCTCTCTCCTCTTCTCTCATCGCCACCATCACCTCCTTCTCCACCGAAACAACCACAGGCAACCACCATCATAATCTTACCGACTGCTTCTCCTCTCGTCATCGCTCTCCTCTCCGCCCATCTCTAAAATCATTAACCCTTTTCACTCAATCTCACTTTCTCTCTCCTCTAACCCTAACCAATGTCATCAAGTTCATTCTCATTAGATGAAAAAATGTGTGTAAAATACACGTTTTGCATCGTCATTACGATCAATATACCACATTTATACTTTATTAACATTAATACAGGGAAATTAAAGGCAATTCAGCTAAAAAGAATTTGGATCTATAGCGAAAGAGTGACTGGGTTGTCAGAGAGAGAGGAAGAATAGATGGTACTGAAAAAAATTTAAATGGGGTTGGGAAATTAGTTTTTTAGTAATTAATTAATTAAAGGGTCAAATCAGTGTTTAATTTGGCCAAATAGGGGGTCACACATGAGGGCAAAACGGAAAGAAAAATATGATATTTTGCCCGAAAATCACTTAAGGGGTGACTCTCAAGGCGGAATAAACTTTTAAGGTGGTACTGAACAAATAACAACAATTCAGGGGATATTGGACAAAAATTGAAACTTTTCAGGTAGTTTTGACCAAATTGTGCTAACTTTCTTTATGAGACAATGATACATTCACCCACTGGGTTGTCAACCCACCTACCTTTTATATCTATCTCTCTCATCCATTTTCAGATTCTCTCTCCTCTATTTCCAAAAAAATGACTTTTAAGGTAGGAGAGAGATAGATACCATGTCGTTTGTACATATAAACTACAAGTAATTGTATGCTAGTCATTAAAGGTTCTCTTTTTTTTTTTTTATCAATCACTAGCTTCTTTGAAGTGAACATTATAGAATTGAATTGGATACTATTGAATGAAATTGGATTGAACACAACTGATATGAGCTCAATAAATTAATAAAAAAAATTTACTGCAGTTGACACTAGGGATATATCGTCAATCACAGTAGCTATTTCACACATTGGTTTGTAGGCACCTAAAAAAACACATCTTATATTTTAAATATTTTTTCTCAGTACTAACTTTGAACAAATTTTACTACCGGTTAGGGTGTGTTCTTTTCCACTTATTCACATGATTCTCACTGATTGGGTAAGGTCATGCCACTAATTTTCACTGACTCGGTAAGGTCTTATCACTGATTTCTACTGATTCAGTATGGTCCTACCAGCCACCAGGCCGCCACAAAATGCCACTGATTCTGTGAGAATGATGTATCCTTTTTCACTGATTCCCACTAACCCACTAATGTTATAAGATTCTACCACTAAGGTGGTGTTTACTTGCTTGCAATCAAATGTTTGCAATGCAATCATTTTATAGGGTAGATGTGAGGTGGAAAATGAATGAGGGGGAGGAAGGAGATGGGAAAAGTAGGGTTGATTGCTATTGTTTGGTAAATTCTCCTTGAGGGTTTACTGTATATTATTTTCAATATATACTGAGGGATTACACACAGGTTACAAAGATAATGGGCCTAGATACAAACCTAAGCTAGCTAGGAAACTATAAAGTATTTACAATAATTTCCTAATAATTACATTATCTATCACACCCCCGCGGTCGGAGCGGGAGAACGACGAACGCTTAGACTGGAGCGAAAGTCATTAAACAGGGAGGAAGGGAGGCCCTCAGTAAAAATATCAGCGTACTAAGAGCTAGAAGGCACATGAAGAACCCGAATATGACCAATAGTCACCTTCTCACGAACAAAATGTATGGCAATCTCAATATGCTTGGTGCGCTGGTGCTGAACAGGGTTAGTGGAGAGGTAGACTGCACTAACATTGTCACAATAAACAATGGGAGCACGGGCAAGAGGACATTGGAGCTCGACAAGAAGGTTGCGGAGTCAGCAGGTCTCAGCCACAGCATTGGCAACGCCTCGGTACTTGGCCTCGGCACTGGAGCGGGAGACAGTACCCTGGCGTTTTGAGGACCAGGAGATGAGGTTGTCGCCCAAGAAGACACAGTATCCGAAAAGTGGCCCGACTCGAATCCGGGCATCCAGCCCAGTCGGCGTCTGAATAAGCAGTGAGCCCGGTAGTGGCGGACGGGTATAGCTGCAAACCACAATCCGGAGTGCCTTGTATGTAGCGGAAGATGCGCTTGAGAGCCTAGAAATGAGGCTCCTGAAGGTCATGCATGCATAGGAAAATCTGCTGCACCCCATATGAGATGTCGGGGCGAGTGAATGTGAGGTATTGCAACGCCCCAGCTAAGCTGCGAAATGATGAAGGATCAGCTACTGAGGGGCCATCGGGACCAAGCTTGGACTTGGTGTCCACAGGATTGATGCAGGGCTTATAGTCGGACATATGAGTGCGCTCAAGGATCTCAAGAGCATACCTCTCCTGAGAGAGGAACAATCCGGCGTTATTGCGAGTCGCCGTGATGCCAAGGAAATCGTGAAGGGGACCAAGGTCGGTCATGGCAAACTCGGTGTTGACAGATGTAATGATCTCCCGAAGGAGAGCATCCGAGGAAGCTGTAAGGACAATGTCATCAACATATAAGAGGAGAAAGCCAACATTATCACCCTGCCTGTATACAAATAGAGAGGTATCAGATTTGCTGTTGCTGAATCCAATACGACCCATGTATTTCGCAAATCATTGGTACCAAGCCCGAGGGGCTTGTTTCAATCCATAGAGAGATTTGCGTAACCTGTAGACATAGTCAGGATGAACAAAATCATGAAATCCAGGGGGCTGATGCATAAATACGGTGTCATGGAGATTCCCATGGAGAAAGGCATTCTTGACATCGAGCTGGTGAATGGGTCAGGTTCGAGACAAGGCAAAACTGAGGATAGTCTGGATGGTAGTAGGCTTGACCACAGGACTCAAGGTCTCATCATAATCAATACCAGGGCGTTGGGATTTCCCATTAGCAACCACACGAGCCTTGTGGCGCTCTAGGGACCCATCGGAGTTGAACTTGTGCTTATACAGCCACATTGATCGAACCACATTAACCCCTGGAGGTCGGCATACCAAGTCCCAAGTATTGTTTTTAATAAGAGCATCATATTCAGACTGCATAGCAGCCCGCCAGTGTTGGTCCTTTAGAGCCTGGACATGAGAGCGGGGAAGAGGGGAAGGAGAGGGGGGGAGGATGTAGAGACATGGAGGTCGAAAATTTTCTTTGGCTTAAAGACACCGAGTTGGACATGGGTGGTCATACGGTGTTGTGTGGGAGTTGGGGGTAGAGGTGGTGGGGGGGGGGGAAGGGGACGGAGTGTGAGGATCGGTGGGGGAGGCCGTGGGGGAAGGGGGAGGGGAGGTCACCCCCGGAGGTGAAGCGACCACGACGGGAAAGGGAGTAGCCGTGGCGGGAGAGTTTGGGGGGGAGAGTTGCGGGGTGGGGGGAGGGTGGGGTGGGGCGTGAGGACTAGCCCGTGGAGGGTCAAGTAGAATGTGGGAGAGAGGGGAAGGGTTCGGGTCGTCTAGGAACTCATAGGAGGATGGAGTGGTAGGGGTGAAAGTGGTTTCATCAAATATCACGTGGCGGGATATGATGATTTTGCGAGAGGTGAGATCAAGGCAATGGTAGCCTCGGTGATTAGAGGGATAGCCGAGGAACACGCAGGGAGTAGATCGGGGAGCTAATTTATGCGGTGTGGAGGAGGATAGATTGGGATAGCAAAGGCACCCCAAGACCCGTAAGTGAGTATAGGAGGGGGGGTTTTGAAAGAGGCGAGTGAAGGGAGTTTGATTTGAGATGGCGGTGGAGGGTAGTAGGTTAAGAAGTTAGGCGGCCATATGGAGGGCTTCGACCAAATAGGTGGGAGGAATGTTGGCTTGAAAAATGGGAGTGCGCACAATATTGTTAATAGTGCGGATCATGCGTTCCGACTTTCCATTTTGTTGAGAGGTTCGCGGACAGGAAAAACGGATAACCATACCATGGGTGTCGAAAAGTTTTAATAGTGGTGTGTTATCGAATTCCCCCCCATGGTCACATTAGAAGGCCTTTATTTCACAATTAAACTGGGTATGAACATAAGCACGAAAATGAAGGAATTTAAAGAAAGCTTCACTTTTTCGACGGAGGGGATAAACCCATAAAAATTGCGAATAATGGTCTAACAAAATAACATAATAGCGAATACCGCTAACACTGGGAATGGGGGAGGTCCAAACATCGGAGTGAACAATGTCAAAAGGGGAGTGAACCACAGTCATAGAGGAATAAATGTTTGCCTAATTGACACGCATAATAGAGAGCAAAAACATTGTCTTTGTTACACTCAACAAAACCGTTTTAGCTAAGGAATGAATGATAGAGTCGCCAGGATGCCCCAGACGTTGGTGCCATGTGGACCGGCTGCAGGTGAGGAGAGTGGAAGAGTTGTTTGTGACTGGATAGAGGTCCCCGGTGCTATCACATCAGAGGAGGTGCTGCTTCGTCAGGAAGTCCTTCACTGGAAAAGCCAAAGGGTCAAATTCAACGGCACACCAATTATCTCTAACGAAACGACGCACAGACACAAGGTTTTTAATGATGTGGGGGGCGACAAAGACATTTTGTAGGTGGAGAGGACGGGAAGTGGAGGGGATATAAGAGTTGCCCATACATGTCACAGGAATTTGAGAACCATCACCAGCAGTTACTGAATTAGCAATGCTCGAATTAAAAACAGTACTAATATAAGCATACCTGGTTGGGACGTCAAGTGGGCAGTTGCACCTGTATCCATTTACCACTCGGCTTAGTCGGGATCCTGAAGAGACAAGGTGTTGAAAACCTGCGGCAAGAAAGTCGGCTCCACGTTGGTGGAGTAGGCGGAAGCCAGCGCCGGGGCAAACCAGGTCCACGGAGGGGCGATGACGAGACCGGGCTGGCGGCCTGGGCTTGGGCCAGGTGGGCCGCGGGTGAACCAGCTGGAGCAGGGTCGAGGATGCCAGCGCCGCCGTGAGCAGGAGAGGCGGCGGATTGGGCTGGTGGCGCGGGGGAGGCTGGCGGCTGTTGTGGCCACCCCCCGGCGAGGCAAAAGACGGGACCCAGAACCCGGGCCAGGTGGGCTGCGCGGGCGCGGGTTGGGCCTGTTGCGGGTTGTTGGAGCGACCCACTTTGTTCTTGTTATACCTGTTGTTGTTACGGCCGGCCTTGTGGTTGTTGTTGGTGGTGGATTGGGCAGGGGCGTGGCTGGCAGCATGGGGGAGGAGAGAGGGAGAGGGCGGAGGAGGTGAGGCAATTGGGTAGTAGGGAGGATAAGTGGGGAAGGGGGACGAGTATGAGTGATGTGCGGTCGGGTAGGGAGAGGGTTGAGTTGGGTAGGCCGGCGGAGGTGGAGGGGGGTAGGCCGCGGGTGGGGTAGGCAGTGGGAGGGGACGGGTAGGTGTATGGGTAGGGAGGTTGGGTTTGGGAATAAAGGACCATGGAGGAGGAGGAGTGGTCGGTATGGCGGGGTTGACTTTTTGGAGTTTTAGCAAGACGTTGTTCCTCTAAAAGGAGCATGGATCGGCATTGGAGGAAAGTTGGGAACGGTTTGTGGTGCAGTATGACATCAAAGATGTTCTCAAAATTATCGTTCAAACCATTAATGGTATGGCTAACAATTTGACGTTCAGGAATGGGGCGATAAATGTTTTCAAGCAAATCAGTGATGGTTTTGATTCTATGGCAGTAGTCATGAACGGACATGTCACCCTGGTCTATATTAATAAGTTTATTTTCCAGTTGAAGGGCTCGGGCATCTTTGTTATCATGGAACAATTGTTCAAGGGTAAGCCAAAGAGTTCTGGCCGTAACTTTTGTTTTCAGGACTAGGGTAAGCAGACTAGGTGTTATTGTTCCATAGATCCAAAGTTTAACAAATCCATCAACCATTTTCCATTCAATATCATTAGGTCTCGAGGCCATAGAGGTTCCATCTATATGTCCCAATACACCAAAGCTCAAGCAATGAGTTTCAAACTAACAATTCCCTCCAAGCATCATAATTAAGGTGAGACAAGTCAAGGGTTAAGGAAATATAAGCTTTAATATTGTGAATTCCATAAGGTTGTTCAGTAGGTGGTTCAGGTGAAGTGGGGGTGAGGGGGGGAGGTGGTGGTGGATTATCTTGGTCATCAACAGTCATAGCAACAACAATAAAACAACAAACAAAGCAAGAAGCCAATAAATAGAAGAATGAAAGGAAGAGTGACGTGAAGAAGAAGTACCACTAGGAGGAGAGAAAAGGGCACGGCTGGAGGCCGTGCAAGTTATTGGAGGTGCGCTGGCAGAAGCGGTTGGCTGAAGAGGAGCACGGCCTGACGGAGCAGGGCAGGACCAGCGGTGCATGGCGGCGATGGCGGTCGGCTAGACCTGTCAATTTGGTCGGGCGGGTCGGGTTCGGTTTACGGTCATGTCGGGTTAGGGTCCTAGCGGGTCGGGTCATTTCGGGTTCGGGTTGAGAAATGCTCGACCCTGACCCAGTGTTGTCGGGTTCGGGTCGACCTACCGGGTCGAGTTACCCAATAAATTTTATTTTTTTCGTCAATTATATAGCCAACTTATGCTTTCAAACATTATATTTGCAAATATATACTGTAATTTATAACTTGTATTAACTACGTACGTATATTTTTTCACGTTTTGGTATGTTTATACAAGTATATGATATTCTTTATATTTTGTTTAATCATCGATAAGTTGTACTTGATATTTTCTTCTATTTTAGCGTAGTTAAAAGCAAAATTTCTTATTTTGAGAGAATAAAGAGGTAGAGAAAATGCTAATGAAAAAAAAAAAAGGTTTTATATGTTTTATAGGATATTTTAGTCGAACTTTTTGTTTATAATTACAAATTCTTCTACTTTTCGGGTCGACCCACTAACGGGTCGGGTTTGACCCAAAAAAATCGGGTTAATCGGGTTCGGGTCAAACCGGATTCCGGGTCGGAAAATTAGTGTCAGGACCTTGAAAAAAGTGGTCGGGTCGGGTCGAGAATTGACAGGTCTACGGTCGACTGATCGGGAAGCGGACGGCCGAGCAAGGTTGTGCTAGGGTTTATTTTTGAGAGAGAGAGAGGTAGGGTTTGAGAAGTAGGCTCTGATACCATATTGTTTGGTAAATTCCCCTTGAGGGTTTACTGTATATTATTGCCGATATATACTGAGGGATTACACACAGGTTACAAAGATAATAGGCCTAGATACAAACCTAAGCTAGCTAGGAAACTATAAAGTATTTACAATAATTTCCTACTAATTACATTATCTATCAATTGCATCATTCAAAGTAATCAACATTTCATGGGGAAAGTTGAGCAATTGTGATTACATTGAATGATGCAATCAACCCCACTTTTTCCATCTTTCTCCTCCCACTCCTTCACTTTTCATCCCACATTTACTCTAGAAAATGTTTGTATTGCATTACAATGATCGCGAGCAAGTAAACGAGGCCTAAGTTTCACTGGTTGAGTAAGGTTATCACTAATTCTACTGATTCCAATAAGGTTCTATCACTGATTAATAAGGTCCACTGAGTAAAAAATAACACACCCTTATTGTTGCTGTGTTTTGTACTTAGGGGTCACAGACAATCGTGAGGGGCAGTCCTACGGCCCTCAAAAAGGTCCTAAATAAGGTCGAGTACTATCTTAGAACAGGCCGCTCCCTATTCGAACCTACTCCTCCACCCCCAACTCCGAGTTGACGGTGGACTCGGTCAACGGTGATAGTCGGTTTCTAGTGACTTGATAGAATTCCACACCTATGCACAATTCGACCAACTGTTCGACCTTTTCGGGGAGTTGGTAGTGCTTTTCGATGCGTGGTTCAAATTGGCTATCACGTTGATAATTAACCTTGTTATTCGACAAGGTCTTTTTGACGTTGAGTTGGGATCGTGGTTTCCTTTACTTTAACGAGTAGGGTGCGAGGGGGGTTTGAATACTAGTAATTCGGAAAAAGACATTCATTCGATTGATGTAGACAAAGTACAAACGGGATGATTTAATGGAGTATGATACACTACATTACGTTTAATCTACTCCTAAAACTACACTACACTAGAGACTACATTACTCTACTCCTAACGCATCTTTGCGATGAAACTCAGTTTGTCCTTCTTCATTGCTCCGTCGATCCTATTTATAGGAAAATAGGAGAGTACTTGGTCTTCTAGTAAGTAGTAACCGCCCATTATTCAATCATGGGTGGGGTGTAGTCAACCACTATCCCATATCCTTCTTTGAATGGTTAACACATTCACTTCATGGGTAGTGGTTAATTGGGTAGTTTTTGTAGGAAATAACTACCATGTCTAGTGTATTAGTGGGTAGTGGTAGGAGATAATGAAAGTTGTGCATTTCAACCACTATCTTTATTTTATAAGCAATAATATATTTTCGTAATACATTTTTATTCGAGTTGTCGGTCTATTCGTATACCACGATAGATTATTTTCGAGTGTAACACTTATACAAGCGATTATGTGGTCATCGGAAATATTTAAAAGGGAGGGTAGAGTGACCGAGAAAAGGGAGAGTTTAGTGGAGAACCAAGACAAAAGGGCTTTAAATGAAATGGGAACAGAGTGAAGGAAATAACGGCACTGTCTCGGCAAAACCATACGATTTGATTTTGGGGTCATTCTTCTCTTCTTCCAGATCAACACAAGAATCCAAGGATAGATGAAACGTCCAAAGAGTAATTAACACTTTTTACCTTAACCCATTCGATTAAAGTAAGTTAAATTTGACAGTGGGATGAATTAATGTGTCGGGTACAGCGGCAAAAGGGTTGCACGTGCGTCCACCGGAATCGTCTCGAGAGCAAATAAGAGATATTTCGGGTGGGTCAAAAGATGCCGCGCACGTGCCTTCCAGTCAAAGGTCAAAAGCAGAGACTAGAGAGGCCCAAATTGGGGGGTGATTACAAATTATATGAAATTATTAGTACACACGAGTCCTGTACATAACATCAGTAAATAATAATGATAATGATACATCATTATTTATTAAACCGAAGATAGCCTCAATGATGAGGCTCCACGGTATGAAGTAGAGTACCAACTGTTCCAATCCAATCTTTGCCGCTACTTCTCTCCACCTTAAAGAAAAAAAAATCTTTATGAAGAATTTTTTTTTTTTTTTTTTTTGATAATAAGAAGCTTTTTATTAGCTAAATTGGCAAAAGGTTCCTAATCAAACGAGTAACATAGTGGACCAAACTCTCACACCTCTAAGAAGAGATTGAATCGACTACACACTCATTTGATCGGCGTACAATGCAGGAGAGCTTAACAAGTCTCCGAAAAAGATATTAAAAAACAAGAAACTAGAACCATTAGTCGCGAGGATGCGATCAGTATAGCAATCTGAAATTGAACGCGAAACTTTTTGTTAGCGATTCTCAATATTATTTTTATAGATTCGTCCTTTTGTCATTGCGCCATATATGTGGGCTCTCTCTTCTCCTATATTTTCTTTCTTCTTTAGTTTTATGAAAATGAAATATATTCCGTTGCGTCATTGTAGAATTATTATTTGTTTAATACTACTAGAATTTAATGTTTTTAATCATGGTTGGATCATGTTATAATAATAGTGAAGAAAATGGAGGCTACTAGATTTAGATATGCATATATCATGTGTAAGTAGCTACGCGAGGTGGATAGTTGTTGATCAACGTAGAGATCAGACGCCCTTTTGATAATTTTTAATCAAGTGGCTGAGCTCATTATTCTTTTTGTTCGATCTGTTCACTCTCTATTATTCAACTCGATCACGAACATTAAAATACTATTGAGATCAGTTTCTAATCCTGCCATCAGAGAATAGACTACTTTACGCCTTTGATACATGCACATTTCATACACCATATATGGGCGAGGTGTCTATGGTGTGGAAATATGAAATCGTTTTACATTATGATGCACCAAACCTTTGTTTTCTAGTCTAGTTACTGTTCGTTTTGTTCTTGATTGGCACTTCACAACAACGTTCTTTTTTATGGTGACATCTATCTGTCTATATATAACTGTATAATATAGCCTATTATTTGTTTTGAAAAATAAAATAAGAAACTAAACTTGAATATTATAATTGATACATATTAGTAATACAATGTAATTCAGTTCAGTGAAAAAGAACACTCAGAATTCCTAATATAGAATTATTACAAACATAAATAATTATTGTGACATTGTAATCACATATAATAGAGATATGGGCGTACAATAATGTGTTTGATTAATTTAAGCGCGCACTTAATGTCGTAATAAGGGGCTAAGCTTTTAGGGCATTTTTTGTATGGCCACACGTGCGAGGTCATATCCCAACAAGTATATATTTTAACTACGTACATAATTAGCTAGGCAACTAAGGGTCAATGAAACATTTTCCGGCAACTAATAGGGGCTGGCTGTAGGTAACTTGCATGCCCTGCCTAAGCTATAAACCAGGAAAGGTTGGACCTTGATTGATTTACACTCATTGTAATATACACAAACTTATCTTTGTGTCTATCTCTCTCCTCCCCTTTGGATTTCATGGAGGTAATATGGATGTAGGGTAGAGGAGAGAGATAGACACAAGACACACTTGTGTATATTACACTGTGTAAACTTAGCATTTGCTTGGAAGGTTTCAACAAAATGGTCCGTGAGAGCGAGACTTATGATCAAATATCAAAACTGATAATCGGTAGCATAAGTGGTAATAAGTGTCCCACTCTTACAATACAATGGTTAGGGGTTTAAATCCTTATTAATGTTGGAGAATAAGTTATCCTTTATCTTTAATTTCTTTGTAGGGAGAGTCTACTACTCAACTTGAACTAGTCAGCCCATGTAAAATAGGTTGACTTGTCCGGCATGTATAGTTTGCGAACTATTATATGCATTCCTTTCCCAACAACAACAAAAAACAAAAAAAAGAATCATCGGTATCGATACGAAACTTGAACCAATTATTATGCATTACATGCCAATTGCCACAATTGGATTGTGTTACCTCAAATCCCCCGACCAAGATGCTTTAAGTGGTCTATTATTGCATTATTAGAAGAAAACCTAATCCATTTAGAGATTATCCATTCAGAACTACTAAACTAGAAGAATGCATACATCATGCAAGCCTTAAGGCCATGTGAAATTCACACATGCACCAAACTAAAATCTTGGTAGAAAATTAGGGAAGATTCTGTTTTTCGGGAGACTTGGCAATGTATGGCGAGTGAGGTGTCCCTAAGTATCAAAAGAAAAAACCCAACGGGAGGCCACGTCTGCTTGCCCCCAATAATCAAGAGGAGATCGGATTCGCCACATAATTAATAACCAAAACAGTAGGAGTAGAATATACGTATAAACACTACTTTGCTTAATTAGTAGTGTACTAACGTAACTCCCTCCCCCAAAAGGAAGCACGTGTATATATATATATATATATATATATATATATATATATATATATATATATATATATATATATATATATATATATATATATATCCAAATTTTATTTTCTCTGTTTATTGTGAGTATTAACTCATGCTTAGCTTCTACTTCAACGAGGCTATATAACGCTGATCTCTTTTCATAACGGAAGACGAAAATTTCAAGACATGTGTACTTCCGTCCCTAACACTAAATTCCTCTCATACGTGATTTCCCTATCACTATTACGACAAGCTTCAGGCTGAATGGAGCCTCTTTTGGAGTTGCCTTATCCTTGAAAATAACTACAGTAACTTGTTGATTGCTTCCGAGTTGCGAGAGTATTCTGCAATAATGCAATATGAAATCTCAATATTATATGTGCAGCTTGAGATGAGGTTCCCTTCCATTAGTCCCTCCAATAAAAAAATTTAATGTAGTACGCATCACTAGCATTAGATCTATTTTGTAGCATATGGATTTTATGGAATCTACTTGGATGGATTTTTTATTCCTTTAAGAAATTACCTTTTTTTATAAATATCAAAGATTTATCCTATATGTTTTTATTCCTTTACGAAATTATATTGTCCTATATGTTATAACAGAGTGACTTCACTTGGATTGATTTCTTCAGCTACTGGACTCACTAGACAACCAAGCAATATACAAAAATTTTCAAGAAATCATTTAGAGCCGTGCACGGACAGCAAACAAGTAACCAATGGTGTACAATGTAGGCATTTCAATTCCAATAATGTTACCGGTTCCCACTTGCAAAGTTATGGCAATTTGTATATTGGCAAATTGTATTGCCTACTGAAACAACACCAAACTTGTCATAACAAAAACGGTAGCAGTGGACTGGTCTTAATATGGAGAGGAAATAAAAGGTAACAAGCGTTGAGGAAAGTGAGGCAGTGTATATGAGTTTGTGTTTGTAAATTGTATGCATGCAGATTAATTAGAGCCCTGTTTGGGTTGCATTTTTGAAGTCACTCACCCTAAAAGTGGGAAACCTTCACTAGAATGGCAATTGAGATTGGGGAAAGTGATGAGAGCCGTAAGCCTACGTGCTCATGCTGATCATCAGGCACACTGTTTTCCGGGTTTCAAGGTCACTGTTTTTAAGTAGAGCGAGCAATTATTTTTGTTTCAATTCTCAGCACTAGATTTTGCTGGAGAGAGAGAGAGAGAGAGAGAGAGAGAGAGAGAGAGAGAGAGAGAGAGAGATGCTCATAATATTCCTATCCGAGGACTTGTTTCCCCGCTTCTTTCATTTCGCAATACAGGAAACATGTACTACAATTCTATTTTCAGTTCATGATTTACAAACGGCTATTTCATTTAGGTAGTGGGATGTCCTTTGTTTGGGAAAAAAGAATGGAAAAGGAAACACATAATAGATGACCCTGAACTATCTGGTGGATGTTGGTTGGGATACTGGGGACACCCAAACATGAAACATACACCCCAAAGAAAAAGAAAAAGGAGAAAAAAAATAATTTTTTCAAGTTATGGACTTTTTTTTGGTTCACGATTAAAGGTATTTACCGTCGACCATAGTGATTACTCTATACAAGAACAAAGGAGATATTCAAAGCTGCAACAACTATAGAGGTATTAAGCTACTCAGTCATACCATGAAGCTATGGGAGAGAGTTATTGAGAAGAGACTAAGGAAGAGTACTCTTATCTCGGAGAACCAATTCGGTTTCATGCCAGGGAGGTCAACAACAGAAGCGATTCATCTGATTCGACGTTCCATGGAGTACTACAGAGATAGACAAAGGGACTTGCACATGGTTTTCATTGATTTGGAGAAGGCGTATGACAGGGTACCCAGGGAAGTTATGTGGAGGTGCTTGGAATCCAAGGGGGTTCCAGTCGCCTATATTCGAGTGATTAAAGATATGTATGAAGGAGTGAGGACTAGGGTCAGGACTACAGGAGGGGACACTGAGCAATTTTCTATCGATATTGGGTTACATCAAGGGTCAGCGTTGAGTCCCTTTTTATTCGCAACCGTTATGGATGAGCTCACCAAGACTATTCAGGGGGATGTGCCTTGGTGTATGTTGTTTGCCGACGACATTGTTTTGATAGACGAGACTAAAGAAGGTGTTAATGCCAAACTAGAACTTTGGCGGGATACACTAGAGTCAAAGGGATTTAAGTTAAGTCGAACAAAGACCGAATACTTGGATTACAAGTTTACAAGAGATGGCGTTGCCTCGGATATGGAGATTAAGATCGGTACTGAAGTGGTACCGAAGAGGGAGTTCTTCAAATATCTCGGTTCAATCATACAGGACAACGGCGAGATTGATGATGACGTGACTCACCGTATCAGAACAGGGTGGCTAAAGTGGAGGAGTGCAACGGGAGTCCTATGTGACAGAAAAATTCCACTAAAACTTAAAGGCAAATTTTATTGTACAGCCATCAGGCCAGCTATGCTATATGAGGTGGAGTGTTGGCCGGTGAGGCAGGTGCATGTGCAGAAGATGCGGGTGACCGAGATGAGGATGCTTCGCTGGATGTGCAACTCTACAAGAAGAGATAGAATTAGGAACGAAGTGTTGAGAGGCAAGGTGGGAGTGACCGATATTGACAACAAGATGCGAGAAACGAGGCTTAGGTGGCTTGGGCATGTGAGGAGGAGGCATCGAGACGCACCGGTGAGAAGGTGTGAGAGAATTATACTTAGAGACTGTAAACGAAGAAGAGGACGACCAAAGAAGACTTGGGGAGAGGTAATCAGACAGGATTTGACCCTTCTAGAACTTACCGAGGACTTGGTCCTAAATAGGAAATTATGGCATAGCAGGATTCGTGTAGAGGACCCTCGTTAGATTATGGTTTTGCATTGGCTAGTAATAGAGGTTGATTCATTTTGTTCATAGCCTATAGCGCCTTCTTCACTGTATGTTGTTCATTTAGTAATATCTTGTGTTAGTATGTTTACAGCTTTACTTCTCTTGCCCTTTTGATCATCCCTTATTGCTTTATTACCAGAAAAAAACCGTTTTGCAAATGGAAAAAAAAAAAAAAGTTTTTGTGGGTCTTTCGGAAACAGTCTCTCTTTTAGGTGACTAGTTAGGGGTAAGACTGCGTACATCTGGACCTCCCCAGACCCCGCCCTAGGCGGGATACCTACTGGGTTGTTGTTGTTGTTGTTGTTGTTGTTGTTGCATAGTGATTACTTTTCCGCGCTGCCTTGTACACACCTCAAAAGGTGGGTGAGATAGCTGACCAAGGAGTTTAAAACTTCTCCATGCCCAAGGCGAGATTCGAACCCTCAATTTTGGTTAAGTATAAATTAGTCTCTACCACCGCACCTCATTGATTAACTAAGACGGACTTTAATCATAAAAAAAAAAAAAAAAATTAGACGAATATTATCCCACACTAGCGAGTATTGAAGTTGAATGGTGCAATGGATCCTCCAATTAAACGTTAATAGCCTAATCTGACCATGACCAAAATGCGTAGCTCCTTACGTGCCAATTTCTTTACAGTATTTGGTTTGGCACTTGAGATTCCCCTTTCGTAATCTCGTCGCTGTTGGAGAATTTGTGAACAACACTTGACGAAGATGGCATGAAAACATAGTTTACTTGTTCCGCCATTGCATCAACATATTCTGAATTAATTTTGCTTTCAGATTTATTTCTAGTACCATCTATATATTCTACTCTTATTACAGTATTCTATTACTATGATTGTAAGGGAACATACAGTAAAAAGACTTCTCACTATAGCTATTTTAAAAGGACTGGCTACATATGTTCATATGTTTTTTCATGATTACCCTTTTAATTAACAACATGGGTTAATTGGATTTGGGCAGGTCAGTATAATCAGAGCTAGAACTAGTAATAAATTCTCACAATGCAAGTAGTTCTGAGAATCTAGCTACTTTCATTATCCTGTCAATTACTACTATGATTAGTTTCTCTGTATCTCAGTTGAATAATCCTGCAAACATTTTATAAAATATGCTTCCTAAGTTACTTATGTCTGTGAACATTGCGACAATTTATTACCCATTATATCACCAGGGAATAAATCAAACCAAAAAGAAAAAAAAAACACAATCAAACCAAAAAGAAAAAAAAAACAATCAAACAAACAAAATTCGACCGACCTCTGTTGCTTGCTTGATAAACCATGTGAAGTAAAGTTTGATTCAACTACTAATAATAAATCCTTTACCCTCTAGGCCATGTGGTTGCTTTGCAAAAATTACACTCCCTTCTCTTCATTGAGAATGTCAAATTTTGGCTCTTTGATTGATTTTTACCCCAGATAAATGAATAAAATAAATAGGAGCAAGTATTGTGTGATTTCTTTTCCATCTGTTGTGGAGATTAAGAAAAAGAAAAAGTCGGAAAAAAAAAAGAAAAGAAAGCAATATTACATTGCCCAACCACAAAAAGGAGAAAAGAAAATGAAATTGCATTTTGTTCTAATTGTAATTGATTTATATACTCGAGACATATGGAGGATCTATAAGCAAGGATAAGATCGAGGATTATTAATAAAAGGTCTCGTATTCCACTCGTGATTGCTACGTTGCATATCTTGTAATTAACTCATTTATGAAGGCTTATATAGGATTCATAGGGCGTTCGTTTAGAGAAGTTATTGTTCTCTTACAAAACAAAAATTATTAATTTATATTTATAGTAGGTTCCAATTATTTTGTAAATAAGTGACTAATGTTTCTGTACTATACAATAATCTCTCGTTTGAAACTTCGGATGATTGTAATCCTTCCTTTTTTTTAATTTAATCTATCCTACTCAACATTTTCGCTGCCAATCAGAGTCACGGTCAGTAATTGTTGTTGTTCCCTCCAAACACATGTAAAAATCTGTAGGGCCATAATTTCCAGGTTGGAGAAAGGAACAAAACAAGATGATCGGTTATAAAAAAAGAAATTCCCTTTTTCTTTCTTTTGTTTTGAATCTTGACTATTCACTTTTTGTACATTGGAGAGATGATTAACAAAAGACAAAGAATGAAGGAAAAAAAGAAAAAGAGAAAAATTAAATCGATAAATGGGACCTGCAAAAAGGCTGCATGAAAGACAAGTGTTTGTGGTTAATTATCCACAAAGGCACAACCTCGATCGCTTTAGGTTGTGTGGATCAATTTTTGTTTGAATTCATATTTACATTTCAAAGTTGAATGTGGGATAAAATGAAATACAAAATAAAGTATAATATAAAATAGAATAATTTTAAATTAATAAATTCGAATGAAATAAAATATGTTATTCAGAAGATCAAATAGTAGTTTGTTTCAGTTCAGTCTGAATTCAATTAAAATTAAATTGACTGAATTTATTAAATTTATTAGAATTAAACTAATAAACTTCTCTAAAATGCTTATATGAAACTAATAGATATACGTGAAAGCCCGATTATGTCTCTGACTCAACTAGCAATTGATCCCTTACTTGAGAAAGAACACAATCTAGTCAAACAAGTATATAAAGGGAAGTCTTTAAGATTTGGCAATGTAAGAGAAAATACCAATGTAGGGTAATTTCAATGTAATGGGTCACATATCAATTCACTTTGGTTTAAAAATATACCTTTTACCTCACTTATTTTTAAACACTAGTAGTTCATCCTATGTAACCATTCAATTTAAGTTCAGCCGAAAAGAATTGCAACTTTAATGATTTAAATGATATTTGATAAAATGCATATTTCAACGATAATTCGTTCCAAATTTTGGAATATGGATAAATAAAATTTTGATACAGTTATCCAATAAAGAAAAATGATATCATTTTCATAGTATTTAAATAATTGAAAAGAACAGAGATGTCATATATATAAGAGAACTAATATCGGATATGGATTTAACTTTTCTATCAATTTGATATCCGACATCCATAATTACATATGTAATAAAACATATACTATCACGAACAAGTTCGGTCAAAACTCGTTCGTAAACGTTTGTTAGTTGAACAAATGAACATGAATAACATTTCAGAGCTTGTTTTATAAGTGACATGAATTTGAACATCATTCTATTTGTTCGATTACGTTCGTGAACAAATTAATTAATTTAATTTATATAAATATTTAAGTAGTAACCTGGTATTCTGTAAATTATCAAAAACACAAGAAGCTAGTTTCCTGTAACTTTTGTGTTTGGCATGTATTTTGATCAATTTAATCTAGTATTAGTAGATTATACTTGTGATATTTTACTTGGTACTATCATCAATAAATAAAACAATTTTGAGAATGAAGCATGTTTGTGAGCCTGCTTGATAAGTAAACAAGTAAGCTCGAACATGAAATTGAAGCTTGGTCAAGTTAAGTTCGATCTCGGTCAAAGCTCATTGTTTTTTTTTTTTGTTTTTTTGATAATTCAGTCAAAGCTCATTGTTATAAATAACAAACGAACACGAACACTTCACTACAGTCTTCACGTCTCGTATGAAGTGGTTATTTTTTTCTATAAACTTAAAAAAAGATTAAATCCTCTTATTAAAAAAAAAAAAGAGATTAAATCCAAAAAAAAGATAAAAATAAAAATAGAAAAAAAATTGGTGACAAAAAAAGAATAGGGGAAAAAAGCGTTAGCATAAGAATGGAAACAAGAAAAGTAAACAAATTCTACGTTTACCGCCAGCCCGGATCTTGCGCGAGCTTGTTCCAGACAAAATTTCTGCCTCTCAGCTGCTAAAAAGTCACCCCTCTCTCTTCATCCCCAAATTTTTAATCATCTTAACACACCTCCACAAATCAAAATAGAATTTATTAACACACACACAGACACAGACACACTCTCTCACACAGACAATCTAATTCTAAAGTGTAAACATAAACATTTTCTCTCTCCTGAAATCCTGAAGGTAAGGGTGGGTGCTGCGTATGTGCGTGTGGGTTTTTGGTGGGTGTGTGTCCCTCTGTTTTTACGCCGGTTGGCACCCCCAAACCGCTCTTTCGTCCCCTTATATTCCTCCACATCTCTCCCTTTCCAAACCTTCTCTCTCTCTCCCATTTTCTCTCTCCTCCTCACTACAATCCATTTTCTCCTGTTACTCTCTTCAGGATCCAACCATCTCGTTCCTTTCTTCTCTCTCTCTCTCTCTCTCTCTCTCTCTCTCCTCAACTTATCTCTCCCCATTAATCAATCCCTAAGATGCCGTTGTTGCATGCATTGATTGCCTCAACTCTTTCTTCATGCTATTGATCACTACTCATTTACTATTTTAAACCCTTCTTCGTTCGTATCGCAACAAAATTAAGCACAAAAAACACCCACAGTCGTAACTCATCGTAACCAACTGTGAAAAAAAAAGCACCCAACAACACCACCACTTGACCGTAACGTCGTTTTAGCACCAACTTTCTCTCTCTTTTTCTGTTTCTGTTTCTGTTTGTTGTTTCCTCTTAAAAACAAATTTGTCTCCCACAAATGAGACTTTCTCTCTCCTAATCTCTCACCACCCCCAAAACCCACTTCGTTTTTTGCTCACTTAGATTGATATCATCATCATCGTCATCATCAAAAATGGCACCAGCAGCAACAAGTAACTGGCTCTCATTTTCTCTCTCCCCAATGGAAATGCTAGCAACTTCTCACCACCATCAAACTCCTCAACTTCTTCAAACCCCTGTTGTTTCTTCACCCCATTACTTTCTCGACACTTTCTACTCCAATGGTAAATAATACATACCCATTTTGTTCTATTTTATTTATTTTTGTTGCACTTTTTTTTTTTTTTTTGTTGTTACTGAGTTAACTCGGTTTTGTGATTATTCTGTTGTTTGATGCAGAATGGGGAACACCAAAAACGCAGGAAATGTACACAGACTATGTAGTAGAGCAAAACCCAACAACAGTTCCCAAGCTTGAAGACTTCTTTGGCGGTGACAACAATACGACGTCGTATAATAACAACAACAACAGTCAAAACAACGAGTCAGGAACAACTCAAGACTCGTCTTCTCAACTCACTCACTTCTACGACCACCACCACCACAACAACGCCACCAACTACTTCACCGACAACCATCACCACCACCAACATCAAGATCTGAAATCCATGGGGTATCAAACGGCGACGTTTTCAGCGAACTCAGGGTCCGAGGTAGACGACTCAGCAGCGACTCAACTAGCAACCGAGTTAGTGACTCAGTCAATCGAGTCGAATCAGACCGAGTTAGTGGCGGTGACCCAGTGTTTGACGGGGCCCACTGGTGGTAATAATTTGTCACTGGGTGTTAATGTTGCGTCTCAGAGCTCAGAGAAAGCTATTGTTCCTATTGGGGATGGTGGTGATAATAATAATAATAATAATGTTAAGAAAATTGCTGATACTTTTGGCCAAAGAACCTCCATTTACAGAGGTGTCACTAGGTAATTCAATACATACCCATTTCATTATTTCTCTCAAATTAATTTTTCCTTCTAAGATTTAATATAATTAATTATAAGTAACATTTTGTAGTTAACTAATTATAAGTAAGATTAAAAATGTGTTTGGGGGTTTGCAGACACAGGTGGACTGGGAGATATGAAGCGCATCTATGGGATAACAGCTGTAGAAGGGAAGGACAAGCCAGAAAAGGGCGTCAAGGTAATTTTCCAATTATTTCTTCTCAAATCTTTGGTTTTGTGTTTTTTTAGTCAACTACGTAATTAATCTAGAAACTTGAAATTATTTTAATTTCTTGGGTACTTGGAAAATTAAATTGATATTTGACCAAGCAGGGAAAATGAAAATGAAAATGAAAATGAAAATGAAAATGAAAATGAAAATGAAAATGGTGAGTGATTGAAAAGAAAGGTGCATGCAAGTGGAGAAGAAAGTTTAAATGCAGGGTAGTACATACAGAAATTGTGTTTCAAAATATATTTGGGTTTTTATTTAATAGAAGTAAAATCCGTAGGGGTATGTATAAATCAATCAGAATTAAAGCCTGCTATATTTGTGAAATGATTTGATTTGAGTGCTGGGTTCTGGGTATGTATGTGGACTACTAGTACCACTGTTTACAAAATTTCAATCAATGTGGCTTGTACTCTCTCTCTCTCTCTCTCTCTCTCCTCCCATTATCTGAGCTCAGGACTTTCTTTCATTTCTTTCATTTCACTGTTATTACTCTCTGTCACATGATGACACACCCTAAAATATGCCGCCATTTTGCGTCTTCTACTTTGTAAAACTTTGTAATTTAGTTTTTTTTTTAAAAAAAAAAGAAAAAGAAGGAAAAAAGGGGTTAATCAATGGTGGGCAAAGTTTACACCAAAGTCTGAACATAACACTGCAAAAAATGAAAAATGTTGAACTGGGTGGTGTCATCTTCATCGCCCCATATTTGCTTTTGCTTTTTCGCTTTTTTTTTTTTGGGTTTTTTTCTCTCTCCTGCCACCGTTTTGGGGGGAGAGATAAAGGATCCAGTCCAATCTATTGGTTTGACCAGGCCACCGAATTCCGCTGCACTATAAAAAACAGCCCGCAAATTAGGCCGTTACTTTTTTTCTGCCTTAGCTACTTAGCTGAGCTACCCCCCAATAAGCCCACACAAGTCACAACTCACATACACATGATGTAAATATTAAAAATATGAAAATAAAAATAACAAAAGGTTTTGGGGGTATGTATGATTTCAAGTTTCAAAATTTTAATGGGTGTGCTTTGATACTTTGATGGGTTTGGTTAATTAATCCGTATTCCTTAGTGGCCGAGCTTGGTCTGATTGATGAGGGACAATGAAACAAAGACGAACCAAATGGCAAAAAATCGGGGTGGGCAAGTTTAATGGAGAATGACATAACAGATGATCGAGGTTGATCTTAATCTTGTAAACTGAAATGCAAAGTTGTAGATTCGCTTGTCGTATTAGAAAATATTTACATTGAACTTGTGCCGGGTTATTTTCGAGTTTTGATGCATTGTTTTGTTAATCATTTTACCCCGAGCTACGTACATTTTGTGTTGTAATTAGTCTTAACATTTTCTTCCTCTCTATTGACATGGCTGGCGGATGTTGCTGTGATTGGGCTACTTCTACGGAATGCAGTGTATTTGGGTGAGTAATTTATCACCATGTTTGCATCTTCTGTTTCAGTGGTGTTATATCTTCTGCTGATCCTGTTAAATGTAAAAAGGATAGCATGAGTGATAAAATCGTGTGCGTTATGATCCAGGTGGATATGACAAAGAAGACAAGGCAGCTAGGGCTTACGACTTGGCAGCTCTAAAGTATTGGGGTCCCACCGCTACTACTAACTTCCCTGTAATTTACCCATCCTTTTTGAATTTCAAGTCCTTATTCTCTGTCATTGCACGGAAAGTGACTTGAGTTTAATTTAATAAGGCTGATTAACTGGATTGCTGCTAACTCATTTAATTATGTGTATCATGCAGATTTCAACTTACGCTAAAGAGTTGGAGGACATGAAGAATGCCACCAAGCAAGAGTTTATCGCATCACTGCGAAGGTACAATCCTTGTAACTTCCAAGTTGATTGCAGTACCATCTCTGCTACTGCTATCTTATGAAGATTATCTGTTGCTTATTATACTGACGTAGCTGTAATGTATAAATTGTTCCAGGAAAAGTAGCGGCTTTTCTAGAGGGGCGTCCATATACAGGGGTGTCACAAGGTGTGAACTCACCCCTAACTTTCTACCTTTGCATAGTCAATATCTTTCTTATCGTATTGTTACGTTTGCAATAATACAAAGCACGAAATGGTTAATTTCTGTGCAGGCATCATCAGCAAGGACGTTGGCAAGCAAGAATAGGCCGTGTTGCTGGCAATAAAGATTTGTATCTTGGAACTTTTGGTAAGTCGGGGTCACTCTCTTCACAAAAGTTTTGTGATGTTTTGTTAACATTTGAACTTGTTAACCTGAGTGGCATAAATGTGATGATCAGCTACTGAAGAGGAAGCAGCAGAGGCATATGACATTGCAGCCATCAAGTTCCGTGGTGTGAATGCAGTTACCAATTTTGAGATGAACAGATATGATGTTGAAGCCATCCTAAAGAGCAACCTTCCCATAGGAGGGGCAGCCAAGCGTCTAAAGCTTGCTACTGAGGCGAGCGATCAGAAGCCTTCTTTGAGCCTGGACCAGCACTCACAGTCGAGCAATGGAAGTAGTGGTACAAGCAGCAACATCAACTTTGCTGCTATCCAATCGGTTCCTCCTATTTCCTGCAATGTGCCATATGACACTGCAACAGCCATCTTCCATCAGAACCTCTTTCACCACTTTAACAACAATGGCGCAGCTCAAGGGGTCTCGCCTGAGTCATTCGGGTCTGTGGTTGCTCCAATGGCCCTGATGCCACAGTCGCCTGCAGAGTTTTACATATGGCCTCATCAGTCTTACTAACCCGACCTGACTGGGTAAATCCTCGTCGGAATTAAGGTGTAGTTTAGTTGATTAGTTGAGTTCAGCGCTATTGATTAAAGAAAGCTAATTTTGATTCCCCAGAAGTCTCTCCGTTAAACAGGTTTCCCAATCGTTCTCTTTCTGACCAAACAAACATCTTATGATCTGATCCATTTAGCCTTTAGCGTAGAGATTAACATTTGACAAGGCTGATAATAGAAATTTGAAGTATCGTTTTGGGGGGTTTAGATATTAGAGGCAAGAAAATACTGGAAATTTTGGTGTATGTATAGCTTTATTTCAATAGCTGGATGATGAGATAGGTGAAATGGGTCTTGTAACAAATTATGCTCTGGAAAAAAAAGAGGAAGGAGAAAAGCAAAAAATCAATTTCATTTTACTTTTGTGTCTATGCTTTGATCTATACTTCATTTCCATAAAAGAGTTGAGCTTCAACTACTCCGTATGAAACAACAACGGATCATTTTGTCTTCGAGGACTATTAATCTGACCAATGACAAACTGGAGATTTTTTTCCGTTAAATTTATGAATGACCGACCTGTAGTGTTGTTTGTAACAAGTTGTTATTAGACTGGAAAAAGTTGTCACAATGTATAAGGTTGATTCACCGACTTAAAGCTAACGTTGTTCGCGTAGAAGCTAATAATAGAAACTGATCTTTAAACGAAATTTCTGATCAACTATGACACAAAATTAAAGATCTCAATGTATATGGCCGTCTCATAGTGATAACGATTGAAAATCAAGGGCGATTTATGAATAAAAACTTATCTCTATTATTCATAAAATTACCTTGTTCCACTATGGGATGGTCTTATATAAGACTTCTTGAACGACAATGACAATGCATATGCCGTGATCTGAATTTGTGCATAAGGTCAAGTGAATACAGTGATTGATTTTTTGGTTTTGGAGAAACTACATTACTCTTAATCAATTGATCCCTAACCGGATCTAAGTCGATTTAGGGCAAAATATGTCATCTCTACCATTTCCACTACAAAATAAAAATGACAAGCAAAATAACGATGTGCCCAACAGCATTTTCTTACGTAACAAATATTACAATCATGACCTCCGTAAAGGCCCAGTTAGGAAGCCCATGTGCAACACAGTCCAATGCAATCACCAAAACACACCTCCTAAGTCCTAATCAAACTAGACCGAAATCCAATAACACTCTCTCTCCTCCGATCATTCACGACTTTAACCGGTCCAATCCTTCACGGGCCAAAGCATTTTCAGGCTCAATAACCAAAGCCTGCTTAAACGCATCCAAGCCCTCTTCCCTCATCCCTTTCTGCTCATAACACTGGCCCAACAAACAAAACGCCTTAGCATTATCCCGAGTCAAACTCACCGCTTCAACGAGGTCTGACACAGCCGAGTCAACTCGTCTTCTCCGATTCACAGCCATTTGCAACTCGGCCCTCTTCACAAGCGCATCCCCTTTCTCACTCTTCGACAACGTCTTCACTGCCGGTGGAGATAGCGCCACATCAAGAGACCTCAAAGCAGAAGATCGATGGCCTAGTAAGTCTTGGGCCAGGGCCCGGAGAATATGGGCCGCGGGGTCCCTAGGCTGGAGAGAGAGTGCCTTATCAGCCTCGTTGAGAGCGTCTTTGGCTAATGACACGGCCGTGTTGCGGTTGCGAGTGGATCGGGCTCGGCTTAGAAGCTGGGCCCCCAATAAGAAGTGGCGGTTGGATTGGGCTGTGACTCGGTGGGTTGATCGGAGTTTTGTTAGGGTTTTTTTGGGGAGTTTGTAAAGGATTAGGAAGATTGCTATGGTTAATGCCAAGAATGCTAACTGGGTCGCTGTTTCCTTATCTGATTGCATCTTTCTCTCTCCTCCGGTGACCGGTGGGAATGGTGAGTGGTTGACGGATGACTCAATGTGGTATGATGACTGTGATCAGATGGAATTTTGGGTCTAAATAAGTTTACTTTGTGGGCTTAAAGTGCGTGGTTCAGGCAAGTGTTACTTTACACCTCTTTCTATTTATTTTATTATCCATTTATTTTATTTTTATTATTTTTGTGTGCTAATTATTCATTCATATATTGTCACTGATTCAATGTTGTTTTTCTTACTAGGTAGTTCAATATTGTACTTCTTAAAATTAGAGAGGCTCGTCTTGTTTGTTTGTTTTATAATTGCTTTCAAATTCCAGTCTAAATATGTTTTGAGTGTTTGAAGATTATGGTATATGATTACACTGGAAAAAGAGTATAGATTGTCACAAAACCCCTGCTTAAACTATTATGATATCAGATTGCTTGAAACTTGAAAGCTTGAGAAACATGTTGGATTAATTACCTTTTGGGCAATAGAAATGGAGAATCTCATTAAAAACCAGACCCCAAACCATACAAACTGTACAAATTACTGAATACCCGTGCCTCCTAATGCAACTGTTTTCCCTCTTCTTTTTCTCTTTCGAGGGAGGGAAATGTGCACTAGACGATCTGAGACTTGGATCTTTGCTACTCAAAGACAACACGAAGACTATCTCTACTGTTCGTGGTGGTGCAGAAACGAATGTTTTAATCTTTACACTCAAAATCTTAGGACTTTGCCCTCTAGGAAGGACGGAACAGAACACCCTAATGCTAAGCAAAGTACTAGTTTGCAGCATCAAACCTCATACCCTAAAAAGAGAGGTAGAGAAAAGGGACGCAAAGATCAAAGTAAGATCATTCCATATTCACTAGCTCCCTGTGGCGATTGAGATCCTGGAGGTAGTTTGAGCAAGTGTAATCTTCTAGGTCACAAGCGTCTATTAGTACCGACCGTGGGGCCATGGACTTCTGCTTCATTTGATCAATTGGTCCACCTCCTCTCTTCAGTAGCTCCACAACCTTAATAATCACATCCAAATCCAAAATGTTCTAGTTACTGAATATTTGATAGAATAATCCACAGTTTAAGGAGGACACAGAGAAATGCTGTACCTTATTCATGTAGGGACGTCGGTCAGGTGTGTGGTGAATGCACATGGAAGCTGTTACCATGACGCGCTTCATTTCCACTGTGTCATAGTTATCTCCCAATCGTGGATCTGCTAATTCTTTCACATCGTTTGAGTCTAGGTAAGGTTTTGCCTGGCAAGAATAACAATTTATTATGTTAAGTCTCAGACGACTCCATCAAGAGTAGATATCAGATTTCTGATCTTCGCTCTTATGGAGAGGTTGCATAAAGTGCACAGTATTCAGGACATCCATATTCCATACTAAGCCATCCGGTTGTTCTTTCAGTTTCTTTGGATAAATCGCCATTAGGGCAAGAAGAATGTACATCCTTTCTAAAACACTTAAGAGTTTTTGATAACATACCCACATCACGAGGCTTTGTCGACTGGAGTCAACAGCTACAGCGTGACGACCTGTTATGAGCTCGAGCAATAGAACACCATAGGCAAATACATCTGTCTTCTCATCAGCAATCCCATGCATGAAATACTCAGGTGCCAGATAGCTTAAAAGATCAAAGACAGGAAAATGGATTAGCCAAAACCTTTCTGAGTAGAGTCAAAAACAAATAGATAGTGAAATCTATGTTTAACACTAAAGGGGATTCTTTTACCCAAATGTGCCCTCAATAGGATACACCACATGATGAAGCCATTTATCTGGGAGCCATTTTGCAAGCCCAAAATCAGATATCTGCACCCCATTTTCAGTCAAATTCACAACATTAAACACGAATCATGCTGAATGCTTGAGAAATTTAGAACAGGACAAGCAGAGAAAAATGGTCATTACCAATGGCTCAAAATCTTCAGCAAGGAGTATGTTTGAGGCTTTGATATCCCGGTGAATGATTCGCCTAGGACAGGTGTGATGTAGATAACTCAATCCTTCTGCTACGCCAACAGCTACTTTAAACCTTGTCTTCCAATCCAAACCTTCCGATCCTGCATTTTTAATATGCTTAGACTAATTGTTTAAAGTTTTTAGGTAAACTGATTTCTTTTACTCTGTTAATAGAGGCTACACAATCGACGTGCTAGATCAATTAATATGTGAAGGAATTGGAGAGAAGCGCCACCTTGTAAACAAGATGCCACACTGCCGTGTGGGGAAAATTGGAGGATCAAGTAAAGGCCGCCTTCCACTCCAAAGCCGATAAGCTTAGCAGTGTTTGGGTGCTCAACATGGGCAATAATTCCAAGCTCTGATAAGAAATCAGCTGTCCTCTCCTCTTCTTCCTTGTCGCCCTTCTTCGTCAGCCTCTTCACAGCAACAAGTGTGTCATCAGGTAAACATCCTTTGTACACTTCTGCATGCCCTCCTTTCCCTACAATCCTCTCTGCAAAAGTTCAGAAGTATTTACTTCAGCAATATATTATTTGTGCCCGACATCCATTTTCCTGATATTTATAAAAGGTAGACATTGATTTATACTACCTTATGAATTCAGTGCATTAATAATTCTTTAAATATTCTAGGATTCAATACTTTAGTCACTTGAAGTATCTATATTAGAGGAATTATTCGATATGTTCTTGTGTCAAATCATCTATGACCCATTCAGAACAATCCGCATTGGTTTCTTCTGGCATGAACCTGACCCAAACCCAAAAGTTCGAGCAAAAACTGCCGCCAAGAAATGTTCCAATGCTTAGGAGTATCGTTTTTCACCATTGAGATTGAAGGTTCAATTCCTATGTCTTTGTGCCGCCTCTAAAACCAAAACAATACCATTGTGATAATTTGTCATGCCCTTTCTCCTTTAAGCATGTTGCGTGGATGTATTTATTTGGCTGGACTATAAGGTATAGCTTCAGTATTGAACCAAGTATAGGTTGTGGAAATAATAATCATTGGAATGGATCTAAGAATTTGGTGTGCCCATGAACTAGCTAGTTTTTCGCCTTGGTCATAAATATTAGAGTAAATACTTCTTCCAACTTGTATTTTGTATACCTTGGTTTTTAATTAGTTTAGGAATGAGTATGAGCATCCCTTCTGGCTGCGGCCGCAGCCGCCCTGCAGGGGCAGATATAGTGCACCCAGGTTTGTCGGAAAATTTGGCAAAGCCTTGTTTTTTGGAAATTAATGCTAAAATTACCCTAATAATTTAGTTTTTGTCCCCTATTATTAATTTTCTAGATCCGACAACTTATGAAAAGGAATAAGACTTGATATGTTATCGATTTATTAATATTCTGTGATATTATTTGTGATGTTTTCACAGTAATTTGGCTAGTCCACAGTCCACTAATTTCTATTCTTTCACTTAGGGGTGTAACTGAGTCGAGCCGACTCAATTAGCCCTCAGGGCTCGACTTGGTCTAACACCCATACTTTCACCCATTCACCATTTAAGTTTGGTGGCCTTTCTAAAACTTTGACAATTCACGAACGTATTTTCACACAAAATTTGACAAGTTTTCAGAGACAAGAACATGAAGCATGCAATTACTCCTATTATGGACAAAGAAATAAATTAGAGTTGTCAAAAATCAAGCCCAGTGTGTGAGTCGACATAAAACATGAGTTGGTGAGGTTGCAGGCCTAGTAAATTCATGGTGTCGGAAGGAGGCCCATAAGAGTAGAAGTCACATAAATACTTTTTTTTTTTCTTTCTATAATGACGCATGCAATAGCCCGCAAACCAACGATGGACTCAAGTAGAAAATGAGACCCTTCCTACAAAAAAAGGTAAAAGAAATAAGGATTTAAATCCCTAACCATTGAATTGTGATGGTGAAGCACTTATCACTTATAATCCCACCTCGTCCTCAAGTCACATAAATACTTAAAACCCATATGTGTTAACACATCACATACAAATTACAATGACTTAGCCATCCACAGTCCACACCATCTAACAAGGCCCACCTAAAATGACTGGGCACATCACCACAAAAGCTTCAGTTCACTTCAGGCGGCCTTTATTTGTTTGGTTGTGGACTTGTGGTCTCTAAAGTCGGTCAAAACTCTAAAGTACGTGAATGCATTTGGAAAAAATTTATTTTATTATTTTTATGAGGTGAAATGCACTTGGATTTTGTTTGGTAGTAGTTAGGCACTTCGCAACCCGCCATAACTGACACTGAGTCACGCTTGTCTGTGGACAATAAAACAACATCACTCAATTGTTTATGTTTTCAAACCACAACATCTCAAGTATCTCAGGACATAATGTCGACCATTTTGTCATAGAGCATGCTCACTAATCTCTTTATCAAGTGCTCATATCCTTATCATCATGCTAAAATATGAGTTAGGAGTTTAGGACTTCCTCAATGAAAGTACAGTATTAAAAAAAAAATTAACAGGAAAGTATTTTGCTCTCTTTGGAATTAGGTTTACTCGGTTGTCCTTGTCTTTTCTCAATCTCTCTCCTTCAACCACCTAAACACCCCGTGCAATTCAATGACTCGAAAAAAGAAGAGATCAATCCTAATGTGAAATTTAGAGGACAACACCTCTAGTGTTCCTTTGAGAACAGCACAGAATCCTAACCCCATGAACATGTGATTTGTAAACTTTATGTTGCCACTGAAGAATGTCTTTTTCTATATGTTACACCTAAGTTCAATATATTTAAGTCTTTTTTTTTTTTTTGAATGACAATATATTTAAGTCTTGATAGTGAGTTTATTCTTCTTAAAGTTATGAACCTCCTATTTGGTTAGCAAGAATAAGTTATTCCCAATTATATGCGATTTTCTGACTATGACAAATTGACAACTAACTACCCAAAAATTAATCTTTGCTTTATTTTAACAAAAAATGGCCAATTTTTTTTTGGTACTTTTAAGAAATATCATTCTAAAATAAAATGATTCCTTTCTTTTCCCCCTTTCAATAAGAATCTAAAACTAAGACCCAGACACGTTCATTCAGAACTTAAAAGTCCTAAGAAAGATCATACCAAAAGAAAATGAACTCTTTTCTTCTCCCTTCAAAAAGAACCTAAAACTAAGAAAAGATGTCATCTTTTTCCTTGTATCAAACTAGAAAGTATTAGAAACAGAGTACATACATGAACACATATTGTTGTCTTTGAAAAATTATGATTTACTTACCAGGACTAAAGTTGTCAGTGGCAGCTTCAAGCTCTGCATAACCAAAGTTCCTCCAAGAGGGCTTAGGCATAGGTAAAAGCCCTCCATGTATACTATCTTCAGCGCTCCGAATTCGAGCTAATTTCCGGCGTAAGCTCTTAGCAGAGAGATCATAGCTAGAAAACAGAGCAACTGTAGAGGTGGAAAACCTTCGAACTCCGGATTTTCGCTTCACAGTTTCAAGAATCCCTTTCCATGGCAACGCATAATTCAATGGGTTCAGCGCCGCGCTTGCGGCCGCTGCCACTGCTCCGGCACCTCCACCTCCGCCACCACCGCTTCCGCCTTTTTGAGAGGCGGTTACTTTCTCTATTGATGTGGGACTATCACTGCTCCTAGGGCTGCTTGTTTCAGAAACAGAGGAAACAGAGGAGTTATCTGAAACAGAGGAACCGTCTGATATAGGAATCTCTAGAACACCTCTTGGTGATGGCTCACCGCTAACAATTCCGAGTTTTTTGAATGCTTCTTTGGTTTCCTTTTCTGGGTCTTCGTGGTTTTTTTGAGTTTCTTCGTGTACTATCATAATTTCACCATGAAAACATAAAATCAATCAGATTATTGGAATTCATAGTTTCTAAAAACAGAGGTAAAGAACCTCAAACATGTCATAAAAATGCGAACTTTGAATTCATGGGATTTTGGGGTATTTTCATGTACCATAAACAAGAGTCAATAAATTTATCTTTAATTAGATTATTTACTATATTTCTAAAACTCATGTTTTATGAAAACAGAGAATGACCCTGAATCTAATTCACAATTCAATCATCAAAAATCGTGTGAAACAGCAAGTTTTGATTATGAAATGTGCAAAATTTTGGTTACATGATATGTAATTGAAATATTTATCTTACCTTCAACAGCCATTTGGGTGGATATGTGGGGAATTCTCCTCTTCTTCTCCTTAAAATCCTAAGAGCTCCCTATAGAATTCGAAAGAGCCCTTAGAACTTGAGACCTCAAAAAATTCACGTCATAGACGTTGTTCTGGGTTAGTGTCTCTCAGAGGAGAGAGAAAGAGAGGAGGAGCAATGGAGATTGAAGAGAGGGAGAGAGAGAGAAGAAGAGGGAAAATAGGGATTGGATTTGAGGAAAATGGGAAATGATGGCTTGAGAAAAGGGTATATGAATATCTTGTAAGGGTGGTTATTCTTGGGAAGGGAGGGAAAGTAGTTCAGCTCAGGATGATTTGGATTTGGAATATGTTTTTTTGCTATATTTATAAGATGCTCTCTGTTTCAGTTTTTTCTCTCTTCAAAAATCAAAAACTTATGATCTTTTTCTGTTTTATCTTTTTATCTTGGATTTTTTTTCCCCACTTGTTTGTTGGTTTAGGCTGGGTCAGTTGGGTGGGGGTGGCTAATCCACAACACTGTTGTTTGAGACTTGATGATGATAAAAACTTTGACAATGGGTCCATGACAACAAACTTTTTTTTTTTTTTTATTTTGTTGTTCATTCACAATTTTAAGGTAGTTCACTTTAGGTGATAAAATGCTTCTCTTTTTTTTTCTTTTATATATAAAAGGGGAGGGGTTATAAGTACGGGTAAGCAGAAAATCCGGGTACTCAGTATCGGAATTGGAAATGGTTCGGAACCGGTGGTTTCGAAACCGGAATCGGTCAACCAATTCCAATTTCGGTTCCTAAAAATAGAAACCGGTACCAACCAATTCCAATTCCTAACTTTTGGGAACCGGAACCGGTTGGGTAACCGGCGTAAACGAATAATCTGTTATTTACATGATTGTTTAATTTTGAGGTTAATATAATTTCATATTCTAGCTTTAGTTTAATGATATAAAGACTAGGTGATAAGTGATTATGCTTAGTTTACAATAGCATAGTACTCTCTAAAGCAGAGAGAGAACCCTCTGGCATGATGATAGTTAGCTAGCAAGCTTATAGTGACCGTAGCAAAGAGAATACCCAGGTTTGTTGAAATAAAATTTAATATTGGTTTTATATTATTGTTGCTTTTTGTTCTTAAATAAACAATTATTGATTTTAAAAAATTACAAATTTGGATTTTAATATCGACTTGGGTACCCAGGAATCGGTGGGTACTCGGTGGATCCAATTTCAATTCCAATTCCTAAGAATTAGGAATCGGTGCAACCAATTCCAATTCCAATTCCAATTTCTGAGAATTAGGAACCGGTGGATTCAATTCCAATTCCGGATAGTGCAATACCCGGTGGGTACCCGGTTACACTCACCTCTAGTTATAAAGTGCACACAGTTTTAACTTTTAACGGTATTTTTTTTAAGCGCATGAGCATAGAGATAAAAAAAAAAAAGTAGATATTTCATGATATTTAGGCCTTCATAAAAATAAATCAACACTTCCAAAACATAGCTAGATCCATTTTTCACCTAAATAAAACTAAAATGATTTAATCTGAATGGAGCTGTACTAAATTGAATTGAACTAAATTAAACTAAATAAATTATTTAAATTTGATATTTAACCCTTTATAACTTGTCCATACCCTTCAATATTGGACTTTTGTGAAAGTATGGCGTTAAATTTTTTTTCCAATAAATACATTGTTTTTTATCCATTGATAGTGCTTTTGTGCTCAAATGTATGACTTTTATACATAAGCCCGCGCCTTATATAAGTTTTTATGATACTTTAATATAAAAAGATGAGTGATATTTTTGGCCGTGTCCATCCTCTCCATCTTTATGAGTGTGACTGATTCAGGTTCTGTTTGATTCACCTTAATTTTACTTAAATTTACTTCAGTTCAGTTTATATGTAACTTTATCACTCATATAACTTTTTATTCAGAAATAATTTCATGATGATAATTATGTCATCGGAAAGATCTCAAAGCATATTTTCAAATGAGTCCAATATTAACTATGTTTGGACAAATTTGAAAAGGTTAACGGTTAAGTTTAAAAAATCAATTCAGTTCAGTTCGATTTATTTCAGTTCAATTCAGATCAATTTTATCCAAATAAATCAAATGGAGTCTCAGTACGTAAGACACCAAGACCAAATGACAAACTTAGTGGAAAGTTTAGAGATTTATAGGCTCTTTTTTTTGTGTGTGTTATGTTACTATTTTTTTTATAATTTACTGGTATCATCTTTTGAAAGTCAATCAAGAATTCAAGACTGTGGTTAAATGAAAGTCGTTGAAAGTGAGCCGGCAGTCTTCTTTTTCTCTCCTCTCAAAGCTTTAGTATTTCTCTTTTGCCTCTTCTCATCTTTCATTATAGTTTTAGGCTGGGAGGACCGATTTAGGTCATTCCCGGCCTATATTTGATATTCTTCATCTAGTTTGACTCTAATTTCTACTCTTTTTCGCTTTAGGTGGAATAAATTTCTCTCCCTTTGTGGAGTCTATTGGTATTTTCATTTCTTCCTTGTAGTAGGATTCTCTTTTCGCCTATGATGCGATATCTATTTTATAGATTCAATATGAATTTGGGGACCGGATATACATACAACCGATGGTATCAAACTGAGTTTTGTAGGAAAGTGATTGCTTTGCTCGCGGTGAAGATCTCCACTTCCGTCAAAGATGAAGATACATCAAAGGAAGCACATGATTACTATGTATGTTGGGAGTCGCATCGAGATGTCCTTGTCAATTGTCTTGTTAGCAAAAATTGTGTTGTTATTATTGATTTAGTATATTCTAGGGTTATTTTAATTGTAGATATCGTATGACTTTTCTATTAATAAAAATTTTCTATTCCTCTCTAAAAAAAAAGAATTCAAGACCGTGGTTTTTTCCAAGCTCCACTGTGAATTTCCGACAATTTTTTAATTTTTATCATATTGAAATGAATCTGAGACAATTAGAAAGTGGAGATTGGGCCCTTTCGCTCGTGACTTTTGCCGCAACTAACGCTATCCAAAAGTTAAACGAGGTCGGCCTCTAAGCAGCATTTGGAGGACAAATCTCGGGAAAATATGGGTCGATCGTAGAATTCCATTCCTTATTGTACAGGGAACTTGGAAATGCGCCAAATCTTCTTTTCATGCGATCACGAAATTACTCATTAAAGTTTGATTTAGTGCAAATTAAAACTCAAGAAGTAAGCATATACTTTTTGGATCTTAAACATAATAACAATTAGGAGATATGACCTAATTATGGGTGCATTTTACAGAGCTTATACGATGGCACTGGCCAGTTCAGTTCAGGTGTCAATTTATTGGTTTTCAAAATAGTTAAATGATGTTTAATTCAGTTTAGTGGTGTTGAGTTGTGAAACATACATTTTGTCTCACATATCAAGTTGTGTTTATTTCAGTTTAGTGGAGGCCAATTCAGTTCAGTGGTGTCCAGTTCATTGGTGTTGAATTCAGTTCAGATAAGTTTATAAGATTGCAACCTATATTTATAAATCGGAGTATCAGACAATGCTTGAGTTATTCATTGGGTAATATATTCCATCTGATGTAAATTGGGTAAAAAAAAAAAAAAAAAACAAGGTTTTGGATTGAAGCTCAAACCGATGTTTTCAAATTTAAAAATAAAATATCAGAAAATAATCAATCACCAATTCACAACTCATGTAGGTAAGTTATTCACTAGTTGAACTATTTCTTTTCCCTATAAATCTAGTGCTTATCAGCTTATGACAAGAATCTCAGTATACAATAAATAGGTTACTAATTAGAACCTTTACACCAAGTACTAGTTTTTTTTTTGGTAACACACCAAGTACTAGTTTAACATAAAGATAAAAGTTAGTTATCAGCAAAGTTAGCTAGTTTATATATTAAGTAGGGGGTGTCAAAAAAATGTTGGTTACTAATTACCTGAGTTCATAAAAAAGAAAAAAATAAGGTAAATAAAATAGAGGAATGTGGTCCATTTGATGTTTTTTTTTGACAAAGTGTCGATTTGATGTTGAGGGGTGCTTGAGACTTGAGTTGAAGTGGGTGAACTAATCCCGTTAAGTTAGCCTTTGATTTGTTTCCCCCCACAACATTAATTTTTTTTTAAAGGCCAAACATGAAGAGCACCAACCTCACCAATGTCACTTCTTTTGAGAAGTGAGTACAACGGTATTCACTTATGCCTTTTCAGATTATTTACTTACACAAGCAACTGAGATTTATGCCACAATTTGTTCTAGCTTTTTTTTTGGTTTCAGTTGTGTATATTAGTTTGACCAAATATTTTAATTTGGGTGCTCCAAATCCATGTTGGGGCAGCTAACCGCACGAGTACGGAATAGATGGTGATGATATGGTGAAAGAGAAATGACCGGATGGATAAGCAGCAAAATATTTTAGAGTTTAGTGGGTTGGTTTAGTAATGGATGCAAGCATCATCAGCTAGCTCTGGTCATCCGTATTCACCTATTTAATCCTCTTTAGGCCTTAGAAGTGAGCTACTATCCCTTGTTTCATAGCATACAACTATAAGTACATCTGGCAAATGAGTCAGATTACTTCGTGTTTGGGTCATTAGTAGAGCGGATTATTATCGACTTGAATCACTATTAGATCAGATTATGTCGGGTTTTTAGTAGATTGGGTTAGAATCTGGTAATTTCAAATTCTGGTCATTAGCAAGACGGGTCAATAGCAGGTCGAATCTTTTCGGGTCAAGTTTCAGGCAGTTCTTAAGTAGGTCGGATTTGGTCAATTTTAAAGCCGAGTCAGATTTTGCCAACTCTAACTACAAGTATACACCTTGAAGTGATTGTAATTTCAGAAACACAAACGAAAAATAAATATAATAAAGTATTAACAAATGTGACTAAATTCTTAATTACCAAAAAAATTGAGTCTGAAAACCATGAGGTAATTATGCATATTTAGCATGCTTAGGATATCCTATTATATATTATACTAGTTATATTTCCGTGCGATACACGGTTTGTGTGTTAATATTAAATAAAATAGTTACATTCATACAGATTTCAAAAATAATTGTTCGCAAATGTCATTTTTGGAAACAAAATCCTATTCTATGCACCTCTCTATTAATATTGTACAAATCAAACCTAGAATATTGCACTATCATAGGGATGAATACCAAAATATACAATAATTTATTCATTGTTAATCATGATATAAACATTGTTTGTATATTCAAACTTGTTTATTATTTTTGTAGCAATTTACACATGTATCCAGTGTCCAATATCCAGTCCAAATGATTGTCACCAGCACTAATACTACTTTTGCTGCAGTTTACTCCAATATCCAATCCAAAAAAGAAAACATACCCTATGTTTCAAATGGATGCATTTAAATTATGTTTAATTAGTTAACAACCATGTATACAGTATACCCGTCATTGGAAGCTAATACACTCATCATTTCTACTATATATATATATATTACCATTAAAAAAATAATGCAAGAATTGAAATAGTAACGATGTACACTTTGACTTCATCGAATATAGCGAGCTCTATTGTTAAAACATGCATGAATCCGCACAAAAAAAGGGAAAAAAATGAGTATTATTATTAAAATAATTTTATTTTGATTATTGTTGAAATTTATAGGAAATATATTTGCAAAATACATGCATATTACCTTTGAAGAGCATGCATTATTGTAGATTCATGCATTAATGTAGATTCATGCATTAATATAGATTCATGTATATTATATTATAATGATGTGTTAAACTATGTGAGTGTACTTTGCTTATATGAACGCTCACGTGTAAAACATGGTGTATTTTCTTCCCAATATAAAGCATCTTACATACTTGCCCATGAATTTGTACACCAATTTTGTCGAAACGAAAACACTTCAGCAGTCATCCTACCATTTTCTAGCCTAAGTATGGTGCTTGAAAGAAGCTTTGATCTTACATACTTGCCCATGAATTTGTACATCTAATGTTTTTTAGTACTATGAATCTGCATCAAGTGTGAAGTGCAATGGATTAAAAAAGTTCAATGAATGACAACATCAGCGTTAAGTGGAACTAACTAAGTAGTAGAGAGTGGTCAAATTAATGCTTTGTACAATTAGGTAGGACCATTAAGTGTGAATACTTATGTGTCATGTAACTTGAAGCCTTATGCCCACATGGCATGCTTATGCGTCAATCTAGCAAGTAACTACATTCACTTTTATATATATATATATATATATATATATATATATATATATATATAATAGATTGTACACACTAGTTGAGCTCATCTATTTTTATTTTTTGGTCCAAGAGAGGCACAGAAGTCAATACAATAAATTTACATATAATAGGGGTGGAGGGATTCGAATATAAGACCTAATATACCAGAGTCTCAGTCTTAACTCTTAATTACTAGACCAATATTTCATTGGCGGTTCATCTCATATATCGGATCGATCTCCAATTATGGTTAATGGTTTGGTTAGTTGGAGAATGACAAAGATTCATGGATTAGGACTTAGAAGCCAACATCTTACTCTCTTTGCAACATGCTTTCAGAGAAGCCAATTTTGTGGATGTCAAGGTATCAATTCTCAATTCCAACTATTTCGGATCTAAATTCTTTCCGCGTTGTTCGAACCTCCTTACCAGTGTGTGAAGAGTGCCTAAGTTACTCTAGAGGAGGGGTGAGTAGAGTGACTCCAATTTCTCGCGTTTTATGACTTTGAGAACAAGTAGAGAACAACGTTATGGACGTTGTTCCTATGTAGTGAATTGAACAGAAAGTAAAATACTGAATGTAAATAACACAAGGCTTTTTTCACGTGGAAAACCTCCTAGGCTTAATAGGAGTAAAAACCAAGGCCCGGTTACTTGGGATTTTGTCACACTACTTCTCTTATAACCAGAGCCAAAACAGGATACATTATGGTACCCTAACAACACCACACACCGTTACTGATGTGTTGCCAATCCCTCCAAGCTACACACTGACTTGAGGGAAAACTCTACGCTTGTAGCTAAGCTAAAGCTATAACAAATTTCCAGATTGTTTTTCCTATAACACGCTTCAATACTAAGCAAAATAAGACCACAGAAAACCTATTATGCAATGACCAATCTAAGCAAGACTCAAACTGACCAGGACAGGGAACAGGGTTCAAGGTTGTTCTTGTGAGCTCAAGACGTATCTGGTTTGGACGATTTAATACTTTGCACAAATGATTCTGATCTCAATAATGCACGCAAAGCTTACCACTACAACTGAGCCTATCAGCCGCCTTATATAGGCAGCCTAGAAGTTCAGTCCAATTAGGTTAAATCTCTTCAGAATATAAAAGATAATATTTACCAAAAGATAGGATAGAGTTTAAGTAAAGATCAAAGACCTTTCCTTAACTCAGCCTATATCATTAAAACCGTTCAAATACCTTAACAGAAAATCTTGGCCAGCTAGCAAGTGATTTATTAGAATATAATCTCTAAAAGATAATTAGAAATATCCCAAAAGATAATTCACTTACCTTAAACAATATAAATTTGGTCATTAAGTAAAATACTTTTCCAAGATAATATCTTTTCAAAATAAAATACTTTTCTATTTAAAACGCGATTTTGCAATATTCATTTTTCCACAATAATTTATATTTCTTCAGAAGAATATTTGTGTAAAGATCTAAAAAGATAATACACAAATATTCATAGAAATAATAAATACGATATTAAGCAAACTCGTCCAGATACACAGTTAGAAGGAACAGGGTCCAACTCGTTGTTCCCCTTTGGTTCATTCAAGCTTCAGTGCTGGTCATAGAGAACAGGGTTCACAAGAATGCTCCCTTGTACTCATAGACGCATGCACTCAGTCCTACAACCTTGTTCCCTTGTCATGATCAACTTAGACTCTTGCTAACTAGTCAAGCATAGTACATAAAGACTAATGACAAACGTACTGAACTACATTACATTGTCTTCATGTATTGTGAGGATCCAAGCATCTTCACGAGCAACCATGTTTTGAGCATTATAACTTCTTGTATCCTTAAGTAAACCTGCCATCATAGTTAGTTTACACAAAGATAAGGACACTACGTTTGTTATCATCAAAACCAGGAACCCAACAAATTCCCCCTTTTTGATGATGACAAACTAGTGTGCTTATCTGAGCTAGATACCAATCATAATCAATCCAAACTAACTGAAGCGCATACCTTAACTTACCATTGCTGTGAACCAACCAGAAGAACCAGGGTAAGTAGGAACATGGTTCACAGCTTCAACTTCAAGAACGTCAGCTTAACATTATCATTCATCACATTGAGACTTTTGCAGAGATAAATATTGCAATCAGAGTTGCAACTTCAAGACTTTTAGAGAATCAGAGTAGGCAGAAGAAACACAATTTCAAACCAGAAACCATTAGAGCAAAAATCAAAAATTTGTGTGCTACCCATCCATAGTGAATAGGTTGACAAGGTACGAGAATTAAACTAGACTAAATCTAAACATGATCAAATCAAACTTAATCATAAGCACACCACTCTTCCCCCTTTTGGCATCATCAAAAAGTGTTATGGACATTTGTTAAACATGCAATTAGAGATAAGTTAAGCCAAAATTTAGCAAGTATGTCACAACCATCACCTCCAAGGTTTAAGTGTATGCAAACAAATGCAAGAATTAAAAGCTCAAACCTAGCAATCTATTGATATAGGCCATCCAGAAAATAGTCAAATTATATAAACCAAAAGGACCAGTTTTATATATCACAGTCACAAAAGGAAGACATTGTTACTACATAAACAACGTCTAGAGAGAAAAGAAAGGAAAGAAAAGAAAAGAAAAGAAAGCAAACGGTCTTAAACAACAGGGTGAGGAACAGGGTCTGATGGGTCATTGTTGTCATCAGTATTCTCGTCAGTTTCAACCTCAAACCCATCCCTCAGCATCTTGACAAGCTCATCATTCCTTCTTTGATGAGCCTCATCAGCCTTTGTCACTGCATCAGTAAGATCAGTGACCTTTTGAGCCAGAGAGGGTTGCTTAGCGGTCACATCGTTGAGCCTTGCTTCCATCAGTTGGAGCGTTGTGAACAGTGTAGCTCTGTTGATGCTTGCCCCTTCCATGAAAACAGCCTCTGGGCCCTGTTCCCCCCTCAGAATCAACCTCCTCTTCTTCCTTCTCCGCTTCCTCATCATCATCAAAAGCAAAACCCATTTGCTTCAGGTTCAGCTTACCCACTTCATTCACAGATGTGGGTGTCTTACTAGGGGAGAGAGGAACCCCAAAGTGCTTGAAGACCAGGGTCAAAGCATACCCGTAGGGAAGAGAGTGAGTGATGAACTTCTGGCTAAGGACTTAAGCAATGTGGTGAATCATGACAGCAGGAAGATTCACCATGTCTCTTCTCTTTATAAGATCCATGAGGCACATATCATAAGCAGAACAGTACTTCCTAGCCTCCTCCCTAGGCACTATTGTCCTAAAGACAAGGGCAACTAGCAGTTTATGCATGGGAACAAGGTCTGTAGCCTTGACCCGTTTGGCATCATCTATCTCCATATTCCTGGAGTACTTTCTGCAGATAGCAATAGGATCTATGCCCTCATAATCAGGCAAACCACCTCCCCTAAACCAGTCATCAAAGCCTTCACAGGGAACACCCAAAATCTTTCCCAAATCAGAAGCATTAAATTTAAAAGAGACTCCAGAAACCTCACTCTTGACCACCCCATCCTTTACAACACAATTTAAGTAAAATTGTTTGAATTCAGCATAGTGGAAGGTGGTCCTAACAGTCAAATAAGTTCCCCATCCCTGAGCCATAACCTGAGTCACAAAAGAATCTACCCCATTGTCCCTCATCCAGTAAAGACACCATACCTTTCCAGTGATGCACTTTCGAGAAAGGATTTGAGCTGTCCTGGCATCAATTTCATCCTGGTTCTTCTTCTTCTTCTTGCCAGTAGGGACAACAGGGGAGGTTGTGGGCATGGAGACCAGAGTTTTCTTCTTCTTAGCAGGACGAGAAGAAGATTCAGGTAACTCTGGCCTAATTGTCTCAGATGGGGTATCTAAGACACGCTCAGCCACAAACTTCCTCTTTTTGGTTTGAGGAGTGGGAGCAACAATCTATGAGAGAGGGTCCTGAGTTGGTAGACCCTGTTTATTTGAAGACCCAGCAGTGGTCTTCTTGGATTTCTTGGGAACAGCCGTGGAAACAGGTGGTTCCACAGCTGGTTCTTGTTCCCCCTGGGCCTTAGAGCCCTCTGTTCCATCTTTCTCACTTCCCTCACTCTCCTTTTTCTCTCCCTCAGACTCTCCTTTTGATTTCCCAGCACCCTTCTCTTTCTTTTTCTTTCCTTTCTCACCTTTCTCCTTCACGTATTTGGCCCTAATTGCAGCCCCTTCCTCCAAAATCGCATCAAACTCCTCAGCTAGCTCAGAGACGCTAGCCTGTTTGGAAGCACTTTTCTTGGTTTTCTTCTTTGTGGAAGAAACTGAGACCCCTGTCCTTTCAGTATCATCCTTCCCTAGTTGCTCAGTGGTAGTGGGTTTAGGTGATGACAGTGGTGATGGTGAAGAAGGCTCAGTAGGACCCATTTTCTTACGAGCTGTCATTTTGACAGACATGACGGGTGATGTGACAGGGATGGAGGATTTAATGGGAGTAGATGAAGGTGATTTCTCAGCTGGAGATTTCTTTGATGTGGATGATCGAGTTCCAGTCACCATTCTTATAGCCTGATTTAGGGTTTAGAAGGAAGGTGAAGAGACGAGAATTTAGGGATTGAAAAATTTGAATTAACGGGAATAAAATTCAAAATCTTTAAAAGAGCAAGAAATCTGAGTAAATGAGAGAGCGATAACGGGAAGATTTTTGTGAGAGAAAGAAGATTAACGGGAAGAAGAGAGAGAATTTGGGAGCTGATCTGAAGTGATGATGAAGAACAACGGTCTAGCCCCTATTTATAGGAGAAAAATCCCAACCGCCTCTAATAATTAGGAAACCAGACTTAATTAAATGCGTCTGATTTATCCGTTAGGAACAGTTTAGCTTGAGGCAGAGTGACTGAGGGAACAGGGTCCATGTATTGGTCTTTAAGGCTCATACAACAATAATTTTGAGGACAATAAGGGATATATCGATATACCAAAGTGAGTCCTTTAGTTCAGGTCATACAATTATGCATTTTACTGCACGCAAGCTGGCATAGACATACATAACTTAAAGGGCCACACAAATCACATATATACACACATAAAACATGTAGACACACTCTATCCAATCATCTAGGGAACAGGGTGCACATACAACTAAGTAATCTTGATCATGCCTATTTCTAGTTTAAGTTTCTCGTACCTTTCTCTGCTCAGTGGTTTAGTAAAGAGATCTGCCAATTGATCCTTCGTCTTGCAAAAATTCAACTTAATGAACCTTTTTTCTGCATTGTCTCTCAAAAAGTGATGTCTAATGTCAATGTGCTTTGTTCTTGAATGTTGCACTGGATTTTTGGAGATATTTATAGCACTTGTGTTGTCACACAAGATTGGCATACAACCTGCATCAATTCCAAAATCCTTTAATTGTTGTCTTACCTACAACAATTGTGCACAACATAAAGTTGCTGCCACTTATTCAGCTTTAGTAGTAGACATGGCCACAAAATTTTGCTTTTTGGAGGCCCAAGAGATCAAGCAAGACCCTAAGAAGGTTGCCATGCCTGATGTGATCTTTCTGTCTACAAGGTATCCTGCACAATCAGCGTCAGCATAGCCAATTAAATCAATACCAACACCTCTAGGGTACCAAAGACATAGGTCTTCGGTTCCCTTAAGGTACCTCAAGATACGTTTGACTTCTGTAAGATGTGACTCTTTGGGGTTTGCTTGAAACCTTGCAAACAAGCCAACACTATACATGATATCAGGTCTACTAGCAGTTAGGTACAATAAAGAACCAATCATACCTCTATACATTGTTTGATCAACACTCTTACCTGCTTTATCCAAGTCAAGCTTGACATTGGTGGCAACAGGTATGTCATATAAATTGGTATCTTTCATGCCATATTTCTTGATCACCTCTCTAGCATAATTCTGTTGATGAATCATTGTTCCTTCAGAAGTTTGTTTGATTTTTAAGCCTAGGAAAAAATTAAGCTCACCCATCATACTCATTTCAAATTCACTCATCATCAACTCAGAGAATTCCCTGCACAAAGATTGATTAGTTGCACAAAAAATTATATCATCAACATAGATTTGTACAACTAACAAAATTTCCTCCTTAGCCCGTAAGAACAGGGTTGTATCAACTTGTCCCCTTTGATAACCATTGTCCATTAGGAATTTTGACAGACGTTCATACCAAGCTCTAGGAGCTTGTTTCAAGCCATACAATGCTTTGTCAAGTTTGTAGACATGGTCAGGGGACTCATTTCTTTCAAAATCAGGGGGCTGCTTCACATAGACTTCCTCTTTCAAGTACCCATTCCGAAAGGCACTTTTGACATCCATTTGTTGTAACTTGAAGTCCATATGAGCCGCAAACGCTATCAGCATGCGTATTGCCTCAATTCTAGCAACAGGGGCAAATGTCTCATCATAATCAATCCCCTCTTGCTGGTTGTATCCTTGAACAACTAATCTAGCCTTGTTTCTAACCACAGTACTTGTCTTATCCAGTTTGTTCCTGAACACCCATTTAGTTCCAATGATGGTCCTATTATCAGGCCTAGAAACAAGGTACTAGACCTTGTTCCTTTCAAACTGGTTGAGTTCTTCTTGCATTACAGTTATCCAATCAGCATACTGCAAAACTTCATTAATATTATGTGGTTCAATATAGGCTAGAAAAGCAGAAAAAGCCATACAGTTTTGCACAGAAGCTCTCGTTTGAATCCCCTTGTTTATATCACTTATGATTTGATTCATGGGATGAGAGCTCTGATGCTTCCAAGAACGTGGCTTAAAGACAGAAGTTTCTGGATCATCTCTTTGTGGAGATCAAGGAACAGGGTCCTCATTTGGATTTTCATTATGATCAGCTCCTTCCTCTGTAGGTGTTGTTCCTACATCAGGAGTATTTGTTTCCCCTGAGTCCATTGCGTGGACTCTTGGAGGTGTAGACCCTGTTTCTTCCTCCACAGCATTACCTGTCTCCTCTGAGGCTTCTTCTTCTTCTTCTTCTTCTTCTTCTTCTTCTTCTTCTTCTTCTTCTTCTTCTTCTTCTTCTTCTTCTTCTTCTTCCCTTTCTGGTGCAAGGCCAATTGGGAAGTCTTCTTTATCCTGCAGCATTGACTCAAAACATGCATTAGATTCATCAAACACAACATGAACACTTTCCTCAACTTTCCGAGTTCTCTTGTTGAGGACCCTGTAAGCTTTGCTTTGTGGAGCATAGCCTACTAAGACAGCCTCATCACTCCTAGCATCAAACTTTCCCAAATTAGTCTTTTCGTTGTTATGTACATAGCACTTACAACCAAAAGCTCTAAAGTGGGAAATGTTGGGCTTTCTTCCTCTGCGTAATTCATATGGTGTCTTTCTCAGAATGGGCCTTAGCATGGCACGATTTATGATATAGCAAGCTGTGATGACAACTTTTCCCCACATGTTCCTAGGAAGATCACTAGCTAGCAACAGGGTTCTAGCTATGTCTTCCAAGGTCCTGTTCTTCCATTCAACTACCCCGTTCTATTGTGGGGTCCTTGGGGCAGAGAAGTTGTGATCAATGTCATGTTCATCACAGTAGTTTATGAACTTGTCATTTTCAAATTCTGTGCCATGATCAAACCTTAGAGATAGTATATCCGCTCCAACCTGTTTCTACATTCTGTTAGCAAAGATTTCAAACACATGAAAGGTTTCATCTTTAGAAACAAGCAACAGGGTCCATGTGAATCTTGAATAGTCATCTACAATACCAAAAACATAATTCTTACCTCCACGAGTTTGAACTCTCATAGGACTGCAAAGATCCATATGTAAAAGTTCAAGGGGTCGTGAGGTACTTACCATGTTCTTTGTCTTAAAAGAAGACTTCACCTGTTTACCTCTAGCACAAGCACCACATAACTCATCACTTTTGAATTTGATCTTAGGTAATCCAATGACAAGGTTTTGTGATGCTAGATTGTTTAAGGTATTGAGGCTTATATGCCCAAACCGTCTATGCCACAATGAGGCATTAGTTTCAATAGCACTGAGACATGTTAGAGAGTTACTGGAAAACTTATTTACATCCACTTTATAAACATACTTGTGTCGCTTTCCCTCTAGCACAACATTACTTGTCTTATGACTCACAACTATGAAGCTACTAGTAGTGAATAGGACATTGTTCCCTTTATCACATAGTTGCGAGACACTCAACAAATTATGCTTCAAACCATCAACCAAGTAGACTTCATCTATGGAATCTGACAGTGACTTACCTGCCTTACCTATACCAACCCCTTCACCTGTTTGGTCGTCACCAAAGGTCACACTTCCACCTTCATAGGCTGTCAGTGAAAGAAATACTGATTTTTCTCTTGTCATGTGCCTTGAGCAGCCACTGTCCACATACCATCGCTTGCTCTCTTTCACCTTAGCCTGCAATGAGAGTCACTTGTTAGATTTAGGAACCAACATTTGCTTGGGCTCCCTTTTCTCAGAATTATGTTAACTCTGTCTTTTCTCATCCAAACTTGTTTCACATGTTGCTTATTCTCAGCAACAGACCTTGTTCTCTCCTGGCATTCGTACCTGTAGTGACCACATTGTCCACAATGCCAGCAGAGTCTATTATACCTTAATCCAACATATTTGGTGTTGGGAGTCCAATCATCCTTCTTAGCTTTCTTCCCTAGACCGTTTTTAAACCTATTGTGGTGATCATTTAGACATTTTAAGGTTTGAGATGAACTAGTCCATTTGTTAAGATGAACTAGTTCTTCTTGAACCTTATCGAACTTGCCTTTATAGTCCTTAGTTTTTTCAAGTTCCTTTTCCAAATTGATCCTAAGGCTTTCACATTCAGATTTTAACTCATCTAGGCCAGTTTCATCACATGCATATATAGGTTCTAATGCATCAGTGGTTTTCTTAGATAGATCAATCTCAAGAGATAAACATTTACTTTCAAGAGTGGACATTGTTTCCTCCAATTTGCACACTGTTTCTTTGAGATCTTTATTTTCCTTTTTCAAGGTTTTTTACATTTTCTCGTAATTGATTTTGATCTCTAACAGTTCACTTACATCCTCCTTTGATTCATTATAAGCATGCAAAATGTTATCCTTTTCAATGTTTAGCTCTTCATACTGATCCATCATAGAAAGAACCATCTTAAGCAATTTATCTCTAGACCAAGAAGCAATTTGACTTTTAATTTCAAGAAAACCCGCCTCTGCTTTTTCAGCTTTAGAAGGGATGTCGGTTCTGGCCATAGTGCATAGATCTTCCACTTCATTCTCTGGATTATCCTCCTCGTTGTCTGACCAGCAAACCAGCATGTTCACGTATCTTGCTTCTCTCTTTGTGAACCTTTCTAGTTGCGTGGAGGAGGATGGACGTTGTTCTGTCTGCCTGTTCTCAGTTGGCTCAGGACACTTGCTCTTGAAGTGACCAAGTCTTAAGCACTTGTGACATCTGACCTTGGACTTTTCAAAGTTTCCACCTTTCCCTAAATTTGAAGCAGCCTGAGTGAAGCTTCCTCTATTGCCATAGAATCGTGCAAACTTTCTGGCAACCAAGCTTATCTCATCTTCATTTAAGTTCAAGTCATCTTCAGGAATTTCCTCCACTTGGAAAGCAATCTCCTTTTCTTTCTTGCTCTCATTAGACTTAATTTGCATCTCATGAGTCATTAAGTTACCTATTAATTCCTCAACCTTCATGACGGTCAAATCCCTTGCTTCTTGAATAGCAGTAACTTTAGGTGTCCATGTAATGTTTACTGGTAGACTCCTTAACATCTTTCTAACAACATCCTCTTCATCAAACGGTTTGCCAAGGGATTTGAGTGGATTTAAGATATTGTTGAACTGAGCATACATGTCTTTGATAGTCTCCGTTGGTTCCATGTTAAACAATTCATATTGTCTAATCAACATATCTATTTTAGATTGCTTTACCTGTGAGGTACCTTCTTAAGCAGTCTCCAAGGTTTTCCAGATGCTTTGAGCAGTGTCACATCCTAGAATACGATTGTATTCCTTTGCATCAACTCCACAGTGTAGGAGCTTAACTGCTTTAGCATTCTTCTCCATAAGCTTGACATCAGTGTTTGTCCATTTGTCCGGAGGCTTTATGCTTTTCTTACCCTCTGCATCTACTTGCTCTACAACCAGATCTCCCTTCTGAGTTATTTTCCATAACTCATAGTCTTCAGCCTTGATAAAAATTTCCATTCTTCTCTTCCACAAGGAGTAGTAATCTCCATTGAATAGTGGTAGAAGATTAATGGTTTGTCCTTCCCTCATCTCACTGGGTGCACTCATTTTTGCGGAAAAACTCAAGGTGTTAACCTCTTAATGAGCAACCTCGCTCTGATACCAACTGAAAAGTGCCTAAGTTACTCTAGAGGGAGGGGGGTGAATAGAGTGACTCCAATTTCTCGCGTTTTATGACTTTGAGAACAACGTAGAGAACAATGTTATGGACGTTGTTCCTATGCAGTGAACTGAACAGAAAGTAAAATACTGAATGTAAATAACACAAGGCTTTTTTCACGTGGAAAACCTCCTAGGCTCAGTAGGAGTAAAAACCACGACCAAGTTACTTGGGATTTTGTCACACTACTTCTCTTATAACCAGAGCCAAAACAGGATACGTTACGGTACCCTAACAACACCACACACAGTTACTGATCTGTTGCCAATCCCTCCAAGCCACACACTAACTTGAGGGAAAACTCTACGCTTGTTACTAAGCTAGAGCTATAACAAATTTCCAGATTGTTTGTCCTTTAACACGCTTCAATAGTAAACAAAATAAGACCACAGAAAACCTATTATGCAATGACCAATCTAAGAAGGACTCAAACTGACCAGGACAGGGAACATGGTTCAAGGTTGTTCTTGTGAGCATATGATGTATCTGGTTTGGACGATTTAATACTTTGCACAAATGATTCTGATCTCAATAATGCACGCAAATCTTAACACTACAACTGAGCCTATCAGGCGCCTTATATAGGCAGCCTAAAAGCTCAGTCCAATTAGGTTAAATCTCTTCAGAATATAAAAGCTAATATTTACCAAAAGATAGAATAAAGTTTAAGTAAAGATCAAAGACCTTTCCTTAACTCAGCCTATATCATTAAAACCGTCCAAATACCTTAACAGAAAATCTTGGCCAGCTAGCAAGTGATTTATCAGAATATAATCTCTAAAAGATAATTAGAAATATCCCAAAAATAATTCACTTCCATTAAACAATATAAACTTGGCCATTAAGTAAAATACTTTTCCAAGATAGTATCTTTTCAAAATAAAATAATTTTCTGTTTAAAACACGATTTTGCAATATTCATTTTTCCACAATAATTTATATTTCTTCAGAAGAATATTTGGGTGAAGATCTAAAAAGATAATATACAAATATTCGTAGAAATAATAAATACGATATTAAGCAAACTCGTCCAGATACACAGCTAGAAGGAACAGGGTCCAACTCGTTATTCCCCTTTGGTTCATTCAAGCTTCAGTGTTGGTCATAGAGAACAGAGTTCACAAGATTGCTCCTCTGTACTCATAGACGCATGCACTCAGTCCTACAACCTTGTTCCCTTGTCATGATCAACTTAGACTCTTGCTAACTAGTCAAGCATAGTACATAAAGACTAATGACAAACGTACTTAACTACATTACATTGTCTTCATGTCTTGTGAGGATCCAAGCATCTTCACGAGCAATCATGCTTTGAGCATTATAACTTCTTGCATCCTTAAGTAAACCTGCCATCATAGTTAGTTTACACAAAGATAAGGACACTACGTTTGTTATCATCAAAACCTGGAACCTAACAAACCACCATCAAATTGAATACGTAGGAGGATGTTGCCCTTTTCATTTCGCAAAGCAAAAAAAAAAAAAAAAAAAAAAGCAACACAAAAATTTCTATAAAACGGTCTTTTCGTAACTTTTGGTGAGACGGGGTCACTTTTTCAATAAAGTAAGGGTCACTGTTCACCATAAATGACCCCTACATTGCTAAAAAGTGACCCCATTTTTCTATGCGTTGGTCTCACACATGACTCAAACAAAAACAAAGTCTTCTGCTTTGGAATCCATTATTAAATACGGATTATAGAGGGTAGATAGTCATGTGCAATACACGTGAGTTTTTAGTTGGAGCAAATTGGGAAAGTCAACTAAATGTTGAACGGTGAGGAGTTACAGGCAATGGAATTGAATGTGAAGAGTGCCTAAGTTACTCTAGAGGGGGAGGGGGGTGAATAGAGTGACTCTGAATTCTCGCGTTTTGCAACTTGAGAACAGGGTATGGAACAGCGTTATGGATGCTGTTCCTACGCAGTGAACTGAAACAGAAAGTATAGACTGAAAGTAAATAACACAAGGCTTTTTTCACGTGGAAAACCTCCTAGGCTCAATAGGAGTAAAAACCACGACTCAGTTACTTGGGATTTTGTCACACTACTTCTCTTATAACTAGAGCCAAAACACAGGATACAACAGAGTACCCTAACACCACCACACACTGTCACTGATGCGTTGCCTATCTCTCCAAGTCACACACTGACCTGAGAGAAACTCTACGCTTGTCACTAAGCTAGAGCAATTACAAATAACCAGTTTGTTTGTCCTATTACACGCTTCAACACTAAGCAAAATAAGACCACAGAAAACCTATTATGCAATGACCAATCTAAGCAAGACTCATACTGATCAAGACAGGGAACAGGGTTCAAGGTTGTTCTGGACGTATCTGGTTTGGACGAATGAACGCTTTGCACAAATGATTCTAATCTCAATATTGCACGCAAAGATTAACCCTTCAACTGAGCCTATCAGGCGCCTTATATAGGCAGGCCAAGGAGCTCAGTCCAATTAGGTTAAATCTCTTCAGAATATAAAAGATAAGATCTTCAAAAGATAGGATAGAGTTTTAGTAAAGATCAAAGATCTTTCCTTCACTCATCCTATACTATAAAACCGTCCAAATACCTTAATAGAAAATCTTGGCCAACTAGCAAGTGATTTATCAGAATATACTCTCTAAAAGATAATTAGAAATATTCCAAAAGATAATTCACTTACATTAAACAATAAACTTGGCCATTAAGTAAAATACTTTTTTCAAGATAATATCTTTTCAAAATAAAATACTTTTTCTGTTTAAAACACGATTTTGCAATATTCATTTTTGCAAAATAAAATATATTTCCTCAGAAGAATATTTGTGTGAATATCTAAAAAGATAATACACAAAATATTCGTAGAAATAATAAATACGATATTATGCAAACTCGTCCAGATACACAGCTTAGAAGGAAACAGGGTCCAACTCGTTGTTCCCCTTTGGTTCCTTCAAGCTGCAGTGCTAGTCATAGAGAACAGGGTTCACAAGAATACTCCCCTGTACTCATAGACGCATGCACTCAGTCCTACAACCTTGTTCCCTTGTCATGATCAATTTAGACTCTTGCTAACTAGTCAAGCATAGTACATAAAGACTAATGACAAACGTACTTAACTACATTACATTGTCTTCATGTCTTGCTAGGATCCAAGCATCTTCATGAGCAATCATGCTTTGTGCATTGTACCTTCTTGTATCCTTAAGTCAACTTGCCGTCATAGTTAGTTCACACATAGATAAGGACACTTTGTTTGTTATCATCAAAACTAGGAACTCAACAAATTTCCCCTTTTTGATGATGACAAACTAGTGTGCTTATCTGAGCTAGATACCAATTAAATTGAGTACAGAAACTAACTCAAGCGCTTACCTTGACTTACCATTGCTGTGAACCAACCAGAAGAACCACGGTAAGTAGGAACAGGGTTCACCGCTGCACAATCAAGAACTTCAGCTTAACATTATCATCCACCACGTTGAGACTTTTGCAGAGAGAAACTTTGCGATCAGAGTTGCAACTTACAAGACTTTAGAGAAACAGAGTAGGCAGAGGAAACACAATTTCAAACCTGAAACCACTAGAGCAGAAATCAAAAATTTGTGTGCTACCCATCCATAGTGAATAGGTTGACAAGGTACGAGAATTAACCTAGACTAAACCTAAACTTGATCATATCAAACCTAATCATAAAAGCACACCACTCTTCCCCCTTTTGACATCATCAAAAAGTGTCATGGACATTTGTTAAACATGCAAATAGTGATAAGTTAAGCCAAATTGTAGCAAGTATGTCACAACCATCACCTCCAGGGTTTAAGTGTATGCAAACAAATGCAAGAATTAGTAGTTCAAACTTAAAAATCTATTGATATAGGCCATCCAGAAAATAGTCAAATCTTATAAACCAAAAGCGACCAAATTTTATATATATATAGCACAGTCACAAAAGAAGGCATTGTTACAGCATAAACAACACCTAGAGAGAAAGGAAAGAAAGGAAAAGAAAAGGAAAACAACTTAGACAGAGGGAGGAACAGGGTCTGATGGGTTGGGGTTGTCATCAGCATTGGAAACAGTGTCAACTTCATACCCATCCTTCAGCATCCTGACAAGCTCATCATGCCTCCTCTAATGAGCCTGATCAGCCTTGGTCACTGCATCAGTAAGATCAGCAACCCTTTGAGCCAAGTCAGCTTGCTTGGAGGTCACAGTATTGAGCTTGGCCTCAACCAGTTGCAGCACAGTAAACATTGCAGCTCTGCTGATGCTGGCTCCTTCCATGGAAACAACCTCTGGGCCCTGTTCCCCCTCAGAACCAACTTCCTCATCATTCTCCTCTTCCTCTAGATCCCCATCAAACCTGAAGCCAATTTGCTTCAAATACTGCTTGCCCACCTCATTCACAGTTGTAGGTGATGCCCCATCAGAAAGAGGCACCCTAAAGTGTTTGAAGGCCAAGGTGAGAGCATACCCATAAGGCAGAGAGTGGGTGATTTTCTTGGCACTAAGGACGTAGGCTATGTGGTCAATCATAAGTGCAGGAAGATTCACATTCTCTCTCCGTTCAACCAAGTCCATAATGCTCATGTCATAGGCTGAGCAAAATTCCCGAGCTTCTTCCCTAGGGACCAGGGTCCTGAACACAAGTGCAAAGTATAGCTTGTGTACAGGAACAAGGTCCACAACCTTGACTCTCTTAGCCTCATCCTCCTCCATATTTCTGGAGTACTTTCTCACAATGGCTAGGGGGTCAACTCCATCATACTCAGGCCAGGCACCACCCCTAACCCACTCAGCAAAACCTTCACAGGGGATTCCCAAGATTTTCCCTAAATCCGAAGCGTTGAATTTAAGGGGAACCCCAGACACCTCACTCCTGACTACCCCCTTATTCACAGTACAGTTCAAGTAAAACTGTTTGAATTCAGCATAGTGGAAGGTAGTCCTAGTGGTCATAAAAGTACCCCACCCCTGAGACATGACATTAATAACAAAATCCCCAGCCCCATTATCCTTCATCTAATCCAAACACCAAACTTTACCTAGCATGCTTCGTCTGGAGAGGATTTGAGCAGTCCTTGCATCGATTTCCTCCTGATTCATCTTCTTTTTCTTGTAGTGTTGCCAGCAGGAGCAGATGCAGAGGGCATGGAGACTAAGGCCTTCTTCCTCTTGGCAGGATGGGAAGAAGCCTCAGCTGCGTCAGGTGGAGGAGTCTCAGTAGGTGCGTCCAAGACCCGTTCAGCAACGGTCTTTCTTCACCTGGACGGAGGTGGTGTGGGAACAGGTTCTGTGACAGGGTCCTTGAGACGAGAACCCTGTTTCTTGGAAGACCCCGTAGTGGTCTTTTTGGATTTCCTGGGATCAGCTGTGGGAATAGGTGGTTCCACAACAGATCCTTGTTCCCCCTGAGCAGAGGCGCTCTCTGTGCCAGACTTCTCTCCTCCCTCACTCTCCTTTTTCTCTCCCTCAAGCTCTCCTTTTGATTTCCCAGCACCCTCTTTCTTTTTCTTTCCCTTCTCAACAGTCTCCTTAACATACTTAGCACCGATCCCAGCTCCTTCATCTAGAAGAGCGTCTACTTCTTGAGCTAGCTCAGATACGCTAACTCTCTTGGTTGAAATCTTCTTGGTTTTCTTTTTAGCAGAAGAAGCTGAGGTCCCTGCCTTTTCCTGTGTAGTGCCTTCTTCCCCCAAAGGATCAGTGGGAGGCTCAGCTGAAGAAGGTGGAGATGATTGAGCTGGTGTAGAAGAACCAGGTCTCTTGCTTGCTGTCGATTTGACAGGCATGGCAAAGGTTGTGGCAGAGGTGGAGGGTTTAATGGGAGTGGTGGAAGGTGTCGTTTCAGCTGTGAGTTTCTCAGCAATAGACTTCTTAGATGTTGATGATCTGGTTCCACTCACCATTTTATAGAAAGGATTAGGGTTTTGAGGAAACGAAAAAGAAACGAGATTTAGGGATTGATTTTTGAATTAACAGGAAGAAAATTAAAAAATTTAGAAGAGAAGAGAGTGAATTCTGAGAGAGAAAAGAATAACGGGAAGATTTTTGTGAGTGAGAGAGAGAGAGAGAGAGAGAGAGAGAGAGAGAGAGAGAGAGAGAGAGAGAGAGAGAGAGAGAGAGAGAGAGAGAGAGAGAGAATTTAGAGAGCTGATTTGAGTTGTGAAGATGAAGAACAACGGTCTAGGCCCTATTTATAGGGAAATAATCCCAACCGCCTCTAATAATTAGGAAATCAGACTCAATAAATGCGTCTGAATTTGCCCGTTAGGAACAGTTTAGCTTGAGGCAGAGTGACTGAGGGAACATGGTCCATGCATTGGTCTTAAGGTTTACACAACAACATTTTTGAGGACAATAAGGGACATATCAATAGACCAAAGTGAGTCCTTTAGTTCAGGTCATACAATTATGCATTTTACTGCACGCGAGCTGGTATAGACATACAAAAGCTTTAAAAAGCCACACAAATCACATATATACACATAAAACATGTAGACACACTCTATCCAATCATCGAGGGAACAGGGTGCACATACAACTAAGTAATCTTGATCACGCCTATTTCTAGTCTAAGTTTCTCATACCTTTCTCTGCTCAAAGGTTTAGTAAAGAGGTCTGCCAATTGATCCTCCGTCTTGTAAAAATTCAATTTAATGAATCCTTTCTCTGCATTGTCTCTCAGAAAGTGATGTCTAATGTCAATGTGCTTTGTTCTTGAATGTTGCACTGGATTCTTGGAAATACTTATAGCACTTGTGTTGTCACACAAGATTGGCATACAACCTGCATCAATTCCAAAATCCTTTAATTGTTGACTTACCCACAACAATTGTGCACAACATGAAGCTGCTGCCACATACTCAGCTTCAGCAGTAGACATAGCCACAGAATTTTGGTTTTTGGAGGCCCAAGAGATCAAGCAAGGCCCTAGAAAGGTTGCCATGCCTGATCTGCTCTTCCTGTCTACAAGGCATCCTGCATAATCAGCGTCAGCATAGCCAATTAAATCAATGCCAGCACCTCTAGGGTACCAAAGACATAGGTCTTCAGTTCCCTTGAGGTACCTTAGGATACGTTTGACTTGTGTAAGATGTGACTCTTTGGGGTTTGCTTGAAACCTTGCACACAAGCCAACACTATACATGATATCAGGTCTACTAGCAGTTAGGTACAATAAAGAATCAATCGTACCTCTATACACTAGTTGATCAACACTCTTACCTGCTTCATCCAAGTCAAGCTTGACATTGGTGGCTACAGGTGTATCATAGACCTTGGCATCTCTCATGCCATATTTCTTGATCAACTCTCTAGCATACTTCTGTTGATGAATCATTGTTCCTTCTGAAGTTTGTTTGATTTGTAAGCCTAAAAAGAAATTAAGTTCACCCATCATACTCATTTCAAATTCACTCATCATCAACTCAGAAAATTCCCTGCACAAGGATTGATTAGTTGCACCTAAAATTATATCGTCAACATAGATTTGTACAACTAACAAACTTTCCCCCTTTGCTCGTAAGAACAGGGTTGTATCAACTTGTCCCCTTTGATAACCATTGTTCATCAAGAACTTTGACAGACATTCATAACAAGCTTTGGGAGCTTGTTTCAGGCCATACAATGCTTTGTCAAGTTTATAGACATGGTCAGGGGACTCATTGCTTTCAAACCCAGGGGGTTGCTTCACATAAACTTCCTCTTTCAAGTACCCATTCAGAAAGGCACTTTTGACATCCATCTGTTGCAACTTAAAGTCCATGTGAGCTGCAAACGCTATCAGCATGCGTATTGCCTCAATTCTAGCAACAGAGGCAAATGTCTCATCATAGTCAATCCCCTCTTGCTGGTTGTATCCTTGAACAACCAATCTAGCCTTGTTTCTAACCACAGTACCGGTCTCATCCAGTTTGTTCCTGAACACCCATTTAGCCCCAATGATGGTCCTATTATCAGGTCTAGGAACAAGGTACCACACCTTGTTCCTTTCAAACTGGTTGAGTTCCTCCTGCATTGCAGTTATCCGATCAGCATCCTGCAAGGCTTCATTGATATTATGTGGTTCAATATAAAATAAGAAAGCAGAGAAAGCCATAAAGTTCTGTACAGAAGCTCTCGTTTGAATCCCTTTGTTTATATCACTAATGGTTTGATTCATGGGATGAGAGCTCTGATGTTTCCAAGAGCGTGGCTGGAAGGAAGAACTTTCTGGATCATCTTGTTGTGGAGAGGGAACAAGGTCCTCACTTGGACTTTCATTCTGATCAGCTCCTTCCTCTATGTGTGTTGTTCCCATATCAGGAGTATTTGTTCCCCCTGAGTCCATTGTGTGGACTCTTGGAGGTGTAGACCCTGTTACGTCCTCCACAACATTACCTGTTTCTCCTTAGGCTTCTTCTTCTTCTTCTTCTTCTTCTTCTTCTTCTTCTTCTTCTTCTTCTTCTTCTTCTTCTTCTTCTTCTTCTTCTTCTTCCCTTTCTGGTGCAAGGCCAATTGGGAAGTCTTCTTTACCCTGCACCAATGACTCAAAATTAGCATTAGATTCATCAAACACAACATGGACACTTTCCTCGACTTTCTGAGTTCTCTTGTTGAGGATCTTGTATGCTTTGCTCTGAGGAGCATAACCTACAAAGACAGCCTCATCACTCCTAGCATCAAATTTTCCCAGGTTAGTCTTTCTATTGTTATGTACATATCACTTACAACCAAAAGCTCTAAAGTGGGAAATGTTTGGCTTTCTTCCTCTGAGTAATTCATAGGGTGTCTTTCTTAAAATGGGCCTTAGCATGGCACGATTTATGATATAGCAAGCTGTGATGACAGCTTCTCCCCACATGTTCCTAAGAAGATCACTAGCTAGCAACAGGGTTCTAGCTATGTCTTCCAGGGTCCTTTTCCTTCTTTCAACTACCCTGTTCTGTTGGGGAGTCCTTGGGGCAGAGAAGTTGTGATCAATGCCATGTTGAGCACAGTAGTTTATGAATTTGTCATTTTCAAACTCTGTGCCATGATCAGACCTTAGAGATAATATATCAGCTCCAACCTGTTTCTGCATTCTGTTAGCAAAGATTTCAAACACATCAAAAGTTTCATCTTTAGAAACAAGCAATAGGGTCCATGTGAATCTAGAATAGTCATCTATAATAACAAACACATAATTTCTTCCTCCATGAGTTTGAACTCTCATAGGACCACAAAGATCCATGTGCAGAAGCTCAAGAGGTCGTGAAGTACTTACCATGTTCTTTGTCTTAAAAGAAGACTTTACATGTTTACCTCTAGCACAAGCACCACATAACTCATCACTTTTAAACTTGATTTTAGGTAAACCAATGACAAGGTTCTGTGATGCTAGCTTGTTCAAGGTATTGAGACTTACATGTCCAAACCGTCTATGCCACAATGAAACATCGGTTTCAATAACACTGAGACATTTTAGAGAGTTACTAGAAAGCTTATTTACATCAACTTTGTAAACATTCTTGTGCCGCTTTTCCTCTAGCACCACATTATTTGTTTTGAGATTCACAGCTATGCAACTGTTTGCAGTGAATAGGACATTGTTCCCTTTATCACATAGTTGTGAAACACTCAACAAATTATGCTTCAAACCATCAACCAAGTAGACTTCATCTATGGAGTGCGATAGTGACTTACCAACCTTACCTATGCCAACCACTTCACCTGTTTGGTCGTCACCAAAAGTCACACTTCCACCTTCATAGGCTGTGAGTGAAAGAAATACAGATTTTTCTCCTGTCATGTGCCTTGAGCAGCCACTGTCCACATACCATGGCTTGCTCTCTTTCACTTTAGCCTGCAATGAGAGTCACTTGTTAATTTTAGGAACCCACACTTGCTTGGGCTCCCTTTCCTCAGAATCATTTTTAACTCTGTCTTTTCTCATCCAAACTTATTTTACATGTTGTTTATTCTTGGCAACAGACCTAGTTCTCTCCTGGCATTCGTACCTGTAGTGACCACCTTGTCCACAATGCCAGCAGAGTCTGTTATATTTTAATCCAACATATTTGGTGTTTGGAGTCCAGTCATCCTTCTTAGGTTTTCTTCCTAGACCATTTTTAAACCTATTATGATGATCAGTTAGCCATTTTAAGGCTTGAGATGAACTAGTCCATTTGTTAAGACGAACTAGTTCTTCTTGAACCTTATCCAACCTGCCTTTATAGTCCTTAGATTTTTCAAGTTCCTTTTCCAAGTTAATCCTAAGAATTTCACATTCAGAATTTAACTCATCTAGGCCAGTCTCATCAAAAACATATATAGGTTCTAAGGTCTCAGTTAATCCTAAGAATTTCACACACCGTCACTGATGCGTTGCCTATATAGGTTCTTGAACCTTACCCAACTTGCCTTTATAGTGCTTAGATCGTTTCACCCTATCAGGCGTCTTATATAGGCAAGCCAAGGAGCTCAGTCCAATTAGGTTAAATCTCTTCAGAATATAAAAGATAAGATCTTCAAAAGATAGGATAGAGTTTAAGTAAAGATCAAAGATCTTTCCTTAACTCGTCCTATACTATAAAATCGTCCAAATACCTTAACAGAAAATCTTGGCCAGCTAGAAAGTGATTTATCAGAATATACTCTCTAAAAGATAATTAGAAATATTCCAAAAGATAATTCACTTATCTTAAACAATAAACTTGGCCATTAAGTAAAATATTTTTTCCAAGATAATATCTTTTCAAAATAAAATACTTTTTCTGTTTAAACACGATTTTGCAATATTCATTTTTCCAAAATAAAATATATTTCCTCAAAAGAATATTTTTGTGAAATTCTAAAACGATAATACACAAAATATTCGTAGAAATAATAAATACGATATTATGCAAACTCGTCCAGTTACACAGCTTAGAAGGAACAGGGTCCAACTCATTGTTCCCCTTTTGTTCCTTCAAGTCGCAGTGCTAGTCATAGAGAACAGGGTTCACAAGAATGCTCCCCTGTACTCATAGACGCATGCACTCAGTCCTACAACCTTGTTCCCTTGTCATGATCAATTTAGACTCTTGCTAACTAGTCAAGCATAGTACATAAAGACTAATGACAAATGCACTTAACTACATTACATTGTCTTCATGTCTTGTTAGGATCCAAGAATCTTCATGAGCAATCATGCTTTGAGCATTGTACCTTCTTGCATCCTTAAGTCAACCTGCCGTCATAGTTAGTTCACACATAGATAAGGACACTTTGTTTGTTATCATCAAAACCAGGAACCCAACAGAATGATTTCATGAAAATAGGTTATTTTAGAAAGTAATACTCCATTCGTTTCAGAAAACCTTAACATTTGTTTTTTGATGGTCAAAGTTTACAAACATTGACCATTAATTCATGAAAACATATAAATATTTATAATATAAAAATACTATTGTTAGATTCATTTTAAATAGTACTTTCAGAAAATCATATATTTTTTTTAATTTGTATATTTATATAAATACAATTAGTTAAGGTCAAAGTGTTGCATTGGAAACCGTGGAAAAGTAATTGTTCTATGTATATAAGTGTTAAATTCTAAAATGAAGGGAGTATTTCCCATGAGCGTGTCCGCGTAAACTCCGATTTCACGAGTCTTGCTGTTTTTTTCCCGACCCACAGGCATAAATCATCGTCGTCGACAACGCTTTTCCTCAAGTAAAGTCGCTTCCGCCAACAATGACTTACCTCTTCTAAAGTCCTATATACCCAGGTTAGCGAGTTTGCCTGATCAACAGCAATCGACTTACGACAGACGAGGAGAGCGAATATGAAAGTCGCTGATGGAGATAGCGGGTTTCTAACTAGGTTGCAAGTCGTTGTTGTAGGCAACGAGTCTTCCACATTGAAGTCCCCAATGCGTGTGGCGACTTTAACTCTCGATTGGGAAAAAAAGGGCTCGTGAAATACCAAGCCAACGTGCAGACACTCATAGGAAATACTTTCTAACTCAACCTAATCTATATAATTAGATTAAAACACAATTATTAAACCAGAGCTCGCCGCATCAGTCGCTGAATTGGAGAATGACGTGTCAATTTAGTTATGGTGTGTCATGTGACTCACGACCAGTAAAAAGAAAAAAGAAAAAAAGAGAGAAAGTAAAACAATCAAACGTTACAAAAACATAATGGAGTTTAAGACTCCTCCATCCCCTTCCTTTCATTCTCACAAGCTGTTGGACGTTACAAATCCATGAAATTGAGTAGCATTTAATTTCTCTCACATATTGATGAGCCAAAAAAAATGTTAATTCCTCTCTCATGAATAGATGATGGAAGCACACACCATCAATTCATCTCTTACCTTCCCACATGTTCAACATTCGTATCTAGATCTCATCACCGTCGTCCGCCATCTTTCTGGCATCGTGTACAGACAATCCCATTTTGGTAAGGTTCATCATATTTCTCTTTGCGATTGCTAATAGGCATTCGATATCTACACTTCCTCTCTTTGCAAGATAACCCCTCCAACTTCATTAAGCTTAGAACCATATATTGCTCTACATTGTTTTCTCTGAATAGTTATACCAACTTGAATGTTTAAGACTATTTAATTTAATTTTTAGTTGAAAAGTTATGTTGAAAAATAGAAAAAATATCAACAAAATATTAGACATTGCTTAAAAAATTTGGGAAAAAAATGAGACCTCACTATATTAGTAGAGAAGGCGTGAGGATAGGTTTGGTGGCATGGGATAGTGGGGAGCGATGCGCGGTACCCAAAAACTGTGGAGTATACATGCCCAATACATTACTTTCATAATTGTAGGCACTTTATGTCGCGTCGCTTGTTTTCCTTCACCACAAGCCCTCTCTCAAACAACTACCCACTAAAGAGTCTTATAAGGTTTAATGGTTCGAATAACAAGAGTAGACATGCCCAGTGCATAACTTTCGTGCTGGGGTTTTGAGAGTTAGGAGAATTATTTTCCAAAGTTTCATCTCAAAATTTTCAAGTTTATTATTGTGTTACAGAAAAACTTTTTTTTTTCCACATATTGTAGCTATTTAATTTAATTTTTAATTAAAGAGAACGCTGGAAAAACATTACAAAAAAAATTAAAAATCATTTCAAAAAATTTGGAAAAAAAAATTGAGACCTCACTATAAAAGTAGATAGGGCTTAAGGGTACGTTTGACGACACGGGGTGGTGGGGAGCCATGCTCGTTACCCAAAGCTGTGGATTAGCCTCCAATGTCCAGTAAGAGGCCCTTCAAGCCTACCAAGGACCCGATAACTTACCCCGGGGGCCTCCCATGTCCCCTAAGGGTGTTCCCTGCGATGTGGTGCAAAAATATCTATCTTCGTTCCTTGGGCTCTCGGAAGCTCAAAAAATTTGGATTATATAGCCTTCGTTTTCGGTTTCGGGGCTCGGGTGTAATTATTGCCCAAACTTCTCGGGAGGGTCTACCATAACCTTAAGAGGACCTCAGTGCCCCGAGAGGGTCACCCGGATCCCCGAACTTTGATATCACCCATACCTTTGGTGTTCCGACTCTTACACCAATGTCCCGCAAAACGCCCTATCAGGGACCGGACAAGCGACCTCAAGGGCCTCCCATGTCCCCCTAGGGGTGTTCCGTGCGATGTAGTGCAAAAATATACACCTTCGTTCCGAAGTCTTCTGGAAGCTCAAAAAACGTGGATTATGGTCTTCGTTTTCGGCTTCCCAGAGCTTGGGTGTCATTTTTGCCCAAACATTTTCTGTGGGTCTATCACGATCCTAGAGCACCCTCGGTGCCCCGCGAGGGTCATCCGGATCCCCGAACATTTATATCACCCATGCCTTTGGTGATCCAACTATTACACTAGTGTGTCGTACAACGCCCTTCAAAGCCTATCAGCGACCGTATAAGCGACCGTGAGTGCCTCCCATGTCCCTCGAGCGATGTGGTGCGAAAATATCCACATTTGATTGAGGGCCTACCGAAAGCCCATAAAACATGGATTTGTAGCATTTGTTTTCGGCTTTTGAGGGCTTGTGTGTCATATTTGTCCAAACTTTTTTGGGGGGTTTATCATGATCCTAAAGGACCCTCGGTGCCCCAAGAAGGCCATTTGCATCCCTGAACTTCGGTATCACCCATGCCTTCGGTGTTTCGACCCTTACATTGGTACGGTGTACCGTAAAAACGCCCTTACTAGCCTACCAAGGACTCGATAACGAATCCCGGGGGCCTCTTATGTTCCCTAAGTGTGTCCTGGATGTGGTGTGTAAATATACACCTCCGTTCCGGGATTCCTGAAAACTCAAAAAACGTGGATAACCTTCGTTTTTGGTTTCCCGGGGTTCGGGTGTAATTTTTGCCCAGACTTCTCCTGGGGGGTCTATAAAGACTTTAGAGGACCCTTGTTGCCTCGTGAGGGTCATTCGGATCCCAAACTTCAATATCACCCATGCCTTTGGTGTTCCAACTCTTACACCATTGTTCAGTTTAACTCCCTTCCAAGCCTATTAAAGACCGAATGTCCCCTAGGCGTGTTCCGTGCGATGTGGTGCAAAAATATACACCTTCGTTTTGAGTCCTCCTACAAGCCCAAAAAACGTGGATCATAGCCTTCGTTTTCGGATTCCCAAGGCCCGGGTGCCATTTTTGTCCAAAATTTTTGCGGGGGTCTATCATGACCCTAGAAGACCCTAGGTGCCCTGGGAGGGTCATTCGGATCCCTAAACATTGATATCACTCATGCCTTTGGTGTTCCAACTCTTCAACCAGTGTGTCGTAAAATGCCCTTCCAAGCCTATCAAGGTCCGGATAAGCGACCCCGAGGGCCTCCCATGTCTCATAGGGGTGTTCCGAGTGATGTGGTGCGAAAATAGCCTTCGTTTTCGGTTACAGGGGGCACGGGTGCCATTTTTGCCCAAAATTCTTCGGGGCGTCTATCATTACCCTAGAGGACCCTCGGTGCCACGGGAGGGTCATCCGGATCCCCAAACTTCGATATCACCCATGCCTTCGGTGTCCAGGCCTTTACATTGGTGTACCGTAAAAACGCTCTTACAAGCCTAACAGAGACCCAATAAATGGACCGGGGCCTCCTATATTTCCTAAGTGTGTCCCGTGCTATGTGGTGTGAAAATATTCACCTTCGTTCCGAGGCCTCCCAGATGCTCAAAAAATGTTGATCATAAACTTCGTTTTCGGCTTCCCGGAGCTTGGATGTAATTTTTGACCAAACTTCTCCTGGGGGTCTACCAAGACCATAGAAGACCCTCGGTGCCTCAGGAGGGTCATCCGCATCCCCGAACTTTGATATCGCCCATGTCTTTGGTGTTCCGACTCTTAAACCAATGTTCCGTAACACCCCCTTCCAAGCCTATCAGAGACCGGATAAGCGACCCCAATGGTCTCCTATGTCTCCTAGGAGTGTTCCATGCGATGTGGTGCAAAAATATACACCTTGGTTTCGAGGCCTCCGTTTTCGGCTTTTCGGGGCCCGGGTGCCATTTTTGCCTAATTTTTTTCGGGGGGGCTATCATGATCCTAGAGGACCCTCGGGTGCCCCATGAGGGTCTTACGGATCCCTAAACTTTGATATTACCCATGCCTTTGTGTTCCAACTCTTCAACTAGTGTGTCGTAAAATGTCATTCCGAGCCGATCAGGGACCAGATTAGTGACCCCGAGGGCTTTCCATGTTCTATAGGGTGTTTTGTGCGATGTGGTGCGAAAATATCCACCTTCGTTCAGGGGCCTATCGGAAGCCAAAAAATCATGATTTATAGCCTTCGTTTTCCGGGAGGGTCATCCGAATCCCCGAACTTTGATATCGCTCATGCCTTTGGTGTTTCGACTCTTACACCAATGTTCCGTAAGACGCCCTTTCAAGCCTATCAAAGAACTCCAAGGGTCTCCCATGTCCCATAGAAATGTTTCGTGCGATGTGGTGCATAAATATACACTTTCCTTTAGAGGCCTCATGGAAGCCCAAAAAATGTGGATTATAGCCTTCAACTTCGGCTTCGGGGGGCGCGGATGTAATTTTTGCCCAAAATTTTTTGGGGGTCTATCATGACCCTAGAGGACCCTAGGTGCCCATGCCTATCCCGTTCCCCAAACTTTGATATCACCCATGCCTTCGGTGCCCCGTTCCTTACATTGGTGTTTCGTAAAAATGCCCTTACAAGCTTATTAGGGACCCGATAACAGATCACGGGGTCCTCTTACATTCTCTAAGGGTGTGCCATGCAATATGGTGCGAAAATATCCACCTTCGTTTCGAGCCTCCCGAAAAAACGTGGATTATAGCCTTCATTTTCGGCTTCTGAGGGCTCGGGTGTCATTTTTGTCCAAACTTCTTAGTAGGTTCTATTGTGACCCTAGAGGACTTCCAGTGCCGCGGGACGGCCATTCGGTTCCTCGAACTTCGATTTCACCCATGGAGCATGGGACTTGGGCGTTGGAACTTTGCGGTCGTTGGGCGTTGGGTTATAAGCCTCCCAGATTTTGTTTCAACAAATTTTTGATGTACTTAGTTCATTTCATCCATTGTCTATTATGATAATCTTTAGTAGAAAAACTTTACAATAGAGTATTTTTGTAGACGCCAAAAAAGCGTATTCAGATTTCTCCGCAAAAGCTCAATGATGAAAGCAGTAATTTATAAACTTGAACTGTTATTTTTGCTTTAGTAGTTAAGATAAGGTCTCAAATTTTTCCTCCAAACACTCCTTCATTCCATTTCATTCAAAAGCCCCGTTCAAGAGCTTTCCAACGACACGTCTCATGCCTCTTTCCGACTCCCGGTCGCCAAGTTGCGATTTAGGGGTAAAACCGTCTTTTACCGTTCAAGGGTAAAACGATCTTTTCACATTTTTGGGAATATTTAAATTCCTTCGGAAAATAAAAATGGACTGGATGTCGTCATTATGACGACATCCAGCTCATGCTGACAGCGGTCAGCAACGCTGATCATATTCCCAAGGCCGCTAGCGGCGCTGACCTTGCTTCTGGCCCGACGCTTTTTTCGGCCAAAATCCAAATTTCGGCTCCTTTTCAGCCTTCCAACCCTACTTCCTACGCCTATATATACGACTCTCCACCCTCAGTTCAAAACAGACAGTCTACAGTTGACACCCTCTATTCTCAGTAGTATTGACTCTGAGCTTCTCCCTCTTTCTTCTAAAATTTGAGATCTTGTCCTTTACTATTTTTGTCAAATATAGCCTACAGTTCTGGTACAAATTCCTGAGGGCTCAAATTAAATTAATTACTTAACTGTTTATTTTCTAGTAGTCATAATGTAGATATCATGCTAGAATAACGTTTTTATTGCTTCCTAAATATTGTCTGTATAATCGTTGTGTTGCTCAACTTGTCAATCAAATGCATGTCTAAACAAGGGATAAATAAATGTTGTGGTGCTTATGGTAAACCAATTAATAGTCTAAGTCTAAGTTGTTAATCCGGTCTTGCATGGGAGATATGTCTTTAAATTATTACGCAAACTTGAGTTAGTAGAGGCCATCATAAACGGGCGAGTTGGGTGCCTAACACCTTCCCACCTCGTACCTTCGCCCCCGAACCTATTATTTTTGGGTACTCATATGTTCTATATGAGCGGGGTCTTTCTAAAAACATGATCAGTTCACTTTTCGCCCTATTGGGTTGTCCCTTCGATAAAACGCCGATAGCAGATTTGTGATCTCTTTCATGGTTTTTATTTAATTCAAGTCTTTACAAAACCTTTTCGAACTCGATGGTCCCTTAAACTTATCTAAACCCCCAATTTATAAATTTTCTATAAGGACGCACTCCGTGGAAACCAATACGTTTATGTAAAAAGGATTGGACGAAAATCTCGGGTCCTTACAGTGGCGACTTCACTGGGGATTTATTTAAGAGGGTGAGACTCGAAAGTCAAGTTTGCTTAATTGTTTAATAACATGTTCCATATTTTTGCATCATTTGCATGTGCTTTTGCACCCCTTTTGACCGTTATCGACCCTCGAGGAAGTTTGTGTCGCAACTCATAGATAACCCGTATATCTAAAGGAATATACATTTGTCCTATCGTGCAAATCGACGCTTCCTCACCCATGACTCATGAATCCTTGTTGATGAAAAGAATTACAATTGATGTGTCGACCATCCGCCGAACGGAAATTGCAATTTGTCGTGGTAACCTCATAGGAGCCAAAAGCCTCTAACACACATTCGTGCATTCGCTTGCTTGTTGTGCATGTGTCGTTGTAATGCCTGTCTGATCACATGTTCGCCTGTAAATTGCGTTGTCATTATGCTTGCATGAATGCATGAATATCGTGATTATGTGCCAACATGTACTTACGTGCTAGGAGTCATTTCTTTTATTTTTTTTTAGCTAGTTCCTAATGCCCGAAGATGGTGCGAGAATTCCAATTCAATGAACACTCATCATTTTCCCGATGATATATTCTAAAAAGTCACTGAACAATCTTCTAGGATCTTTTTAATAAAAAAAAAGTCAGTCTTTCAGTTTCCCCTTTCCCTTTTTTCCATTTCTTTATTTTCTTTTTTTTTCTTTCTTTTCTTTTGATGTAATTCAGATTCGGTCAAAAAAAAAATCGAAAGTCAAAAAAAGATCGGCAAAAAAAAAAAAACCGAAAAAAGCCGCCGAAAAAAAAATCGAAAAAAAATAAAATAAAAAAAAGACCGAAATTCTTTTATTTTATTTTTATCCCATTTTCCATTTTCTTTGAGTCTAGAAAAATAAAAATAGGATAGTCCACCTTTTTCTATTTTTCTTATTTTCGTTCATTGATTTTATTTTCCTTGGATATTAGTGAAATATTCGGGCATTTAGGCTTAAGGACTTTTTTTTAGGACAATGTGTTTTTCTATGTGTGGGTCAACTTTTTCTTAGTTGAGAGTCTCGTGGTCTTTTTGATTCTAAAAGGTCTTCTACTCATTCAGATCATGCCAGGGTCCCTCAAGCGTTCCACAGCCGAAGATACACAGAACGAATCTCTCCTCATGCCAGGGTCGGAAATGGGCCAGAATGCTAAGAAGATCAAAACTCATTTCATGACAACTGCATATCCAGTCCGCGAAACTTCCATAGAGTCGATACTTGATACTCAATACGAATCCCTTGATTTGGATGAACCACTGGACCGATCACTCCGAGAGGCCAAAATCCAAGTAGGCCTTGATCACGATGAAACCCGCGCCTTGTTGAGTACAGAAGCGCAGGCAAGCCAACCCAAGCCATTGTTGAACCACAAGATGATATTGAGCACCTAACTCAATACATAGTTGTCTATCATTCAGAGATCCTAAGGTTACAGAAGACGGTCGCTGGGTTAGAACAAAGAGTTAAGGCTCTAGAAGTTGACAAAGTTCTTCTCAATCAAGAGCAAGCTCGCTAGCCTCAGGAACACATTTTTCAACAAATGAGGGTATATGGCTACATGCAACCAATAGGGCCCACTTATGAACTCATCCTGGAAAATGAAAACACAGGTGTTTATTGTGAGTACTACCGAGCCTGCGGACATCACACCAATGACTGCAGGAACTTAAGGGATAAAATCCAAACTTTCATTGATGAAGGAACCATGTGGCCCGCACATCATTGGTTATCCAAGAAAAGATCAAGCAGGCCAACCCGTGAATTCACGCCACTGGCAGTACCTATTCATGATGTTATGACAGCCTTACTTCGTCGTGGAGATCTCCGGTTCCTAGAAGGGGTCTTACCAGAAGAGGAGGATCATTACCTTTATTGTAGGTACCACAGATGCTTTGGCCACCTTACTGAACAATGTTATCGCTTGAAGTGCGACATCCAGTTCATCATTGATTCCGGAATTGTTTCTCCTCCGAAGTCCCATATATTCAAGATCACCATACGTAAGTATGAATCACAACCCGAAGTCAACGTGCTGGAAATAGATCAGGCACCGTTCATACTACACTCAAACCCTCATGTTAATGGTTTTCTCAAAAAGCAAGGGGACATACCCGGTATGGGTTTAGGAAGAAATGGACAAGGGACCACCACCTTCAAGTTAGAAGCCAAAAACAACTCCTTTGGACTTGGTTACCAACCTACCGACAAAGAAATCCATGATCAAACTCTAAAACAAAGGAAATAATTTAAGGAAAAACAGGTTATCCCACCCTATAGCCACACTCTAAATGGCCAGTTCATCACAGAAGGAGACTACTGCCCATATTACGGCTTCCCTGAGCCATACTATAACGAAGAAGCTAAGGTCACACACCCGGGTTTTGAAATCTTCCGACACTGCAATCAATTGGACGAGGATGCACACCACCCCTTAGAACCGGCGAGTCAAGATTGGACCAAAGCACCAGGGAACCAGCTGCTAGGTCTTCTATTCGGCCAAGAAACTAGAATGGCTGAAACTCCCGAGATGGATGAGCAGGTAATGGCTCTCAATGATCGTAACTTCAATCCTGCGGACCTAATATATACTACTGAAGATGTCACAATGGGATGGCGCAAAGAAGTGAGCTGGACTGGCCCGAATGGACGAAAGGTCACGATGTCTATCGGGGAAGGACCAATGATGGAAGAATCTGATTCCGAGTCTCAGTCAGAGTCAGTGTCTAGCTTAGGTCCTAAATATGAATCAGGATCGGGGAGTGTCCCCTTTACTTCTTCTAAGTCTAGTGTCAATGTGAAGGGAAAGTCAAATCCTTTTCTTGCTGTTTTCAATTCTAATATCAATAAAATGAAAAATCCTTCTACTTATTTGTTACCCTGTTTAGCTATTGATAAACCCAATGATGAAAATGAGTTGCCAAAAGATCTGCTAAAAGCAGTAATCAATCATGAACAAAAGACCTCCATTGTAGAGGAAACAGAGTTAATCAATTTAAGCAATGTAAGTAAACTTCGTAAAACAAGAATGCAGATTTTTACTTTTACAGGAATTTGAGTGGCTGAACTCTCTCAACAATGCCACTCCACAAAGAAGAAGCGAGCCAGCCTTTTGCAACAACCTCGACACAGAAATGACTTTGGAGGATCCTTGATACCAAGACGTCTTCAACTACATCACCAAAGGGATATACCCTCAAGATGCACCACTAAGAGCTCAACGGGCCATCCGTCTCTTAGCGGCGCAATACATAGAATACAAGGGGGTTCTATACAAAAAGTCCCACAACGGGGTCAACCTCAGATGCGTGAATTCCGAAGAAGCCGCAAAGATTATGGACGAGGTACACAATGGTGTGTGCGGGCCACACGTGAATGGCCGAATGCTCTCTAGAAAGGTCCTACGGTTGGGATAATACTGGACTACTATGGAAAGAGATTGCTACGACTATGTCAAGAAGTGCAAGAAGTGTCAGGTATATGCCAACCTGCAGCATATGCCTCCCTCAATGCTCCACAACTTCACATCCCCTTGGCCACTTTCCGCATGGGGAATAGATATCATTGGTAAGATCACTCCAAAGGGCTCGGGAGGACATGAATACATCCTAGAAGCCATAGACTATTTTACCAAATGGGTCGACACCCAATCCTATGCCGTCCTTACCTCCAAACAAGTGTCCAAATTTATAAGGAACAACATAATTTGCCGATACGGCGTTCCGCATGAAATCATCAGTGACCATGGATCCCACTTCAAAGCCGAGACAGCCACCCTCCTCAAAAGCTACAAAATCCAGCACCACAAATCATTCCCCTTACCGTCCCGAAACCAATGGCGCAGTGGAAGCCGCCAACAAAAACCTCAAGACTATCATTGAAAAGATGATAGAAAACTACAAAGATTGGCCCATCAAACTCCCATTTGCCCTTTGGGGATATAGGACATCCATAAGATCCTCGAGCAACACCTTATTCCCTAGTCTATGGAATGGAAGCAGTTCTACCCATAGAAGTCCAACTACCCTCCATGCACATATCCTTAGAAGGAGAAATTCCTGAAACCCAATGGTTACAAGCCCGCTACGAAGAGCTCATGTTTACGGATGAAAGACGCCTACGGGCCCTAGACCATTCCCACATGTACCAATAACGCATGGCAAGAGCATTCAACAAAAAGGTTCTACCTCGAAATTTAAAGGAAGGGGATTTAGTTTGGAATGAATTACGTGCCCCAGTTAGTGACCCCAGAGGCAAATTTTGACCCAACTGGTCCGGCCCATTCATCATCAAAGACATTCTATCAAGAGGTGCAATCAGGCTCATGGATATTGATGGCATCGAGTTCAGTCAGCTCACCAATATGGATAAACTGAAGAAGTGCTACGTCTAAAAAAATGATAATTAAAAAAAAAAAAAAAGAAGACGTACACAATTTGAATGAACTACGCTGGCCTGAATCCACACTGGATACGTAGGTAACCCTTTTAAGGGGCCCGACCAAAATCAATCCAAAATTCCTTTCAAACTCATGCAAAAGGGATAATCTTTATTCAAACTGAACGAATAAGCTTACATTGCAAGAATTAAACTTACTAAGGTTACAAAAAAAATAATAATACAACTATGAGGGTTTAAGCTAAACAAATTCTTATTATTATTTTTTTCAAAACTAGACTTGCTTTCCTAGAAAACTACTTTAATCCTTCTTCCCTTTAGAAGGCTTCGTTCAAGAGTTCTTCTTTGAAAGACCTTGGCTTGAGGACGACCTATGATCGCTCCCTTGAGCTGGGGGCTTGCCTCTTTTCAGTACATCATAGCCTCCCATTTGAGGCCCTTCCTTTCTTTTCTTGCTTCCTGTTTTTGAGTCATACTTAGGCTTTAGCTGGTCCTACTCCTCATGACGAAGGGCTCGCCTCGCTTCTCTATCACCGCAGGAAAGCCAGTTCAGATAGGTCTCAGAAACTTGAGTTGGGGCAATCGCCCGAGGTACAGTCCAGTGGTCCCGGCTACGCAAGTACTTTCCCCAATCCGTAGCAAACTCAGTGGTCAAAGCTACGATAGTTGGTCTCTAGTTTCCTGACGAGGAATAACCTGCTTCAACCCATATTGCCTCATGACCCTAGAGGGGAAGAAGAAAGTAGTCCTGTACAAACCCAGTATGGTAGTATGAGGAACCAAATTGTCACAAGCCACTAAGGAGGTCAAGTTCCACCAAGACACATGTCAGCGGATAACAGGTCCCGCATGGAAAAAGGCATCCCATTCAGCAAGGGACTTTTCAGAATATAGCCTTTTCCTAACCAAGAAGCTAGCAGCAGTATAGGTTTTCTTTGACCAAGCCCGAGGAACACGAGCTATCATATTATCTGGTGATTCTATTAGCCTCAGATGCTCACATAACCAAATTTGAAGCAGCAGGGGGCTGCCAGAAAAAGCTTCGTGAGGAGAGATTTTCAGCCTGTCGAGCCCAATAATAGTTTCCCCTACAACCAGATGCAAAGGAGAATGCCCTTCAACCATTTAATTAACCACTCGCAGCAACGAGGCTCTACCCAAGTTAGGAGATTCTGCATTAGCAAACAATAGGCGGTTCAACAGGCAAAGTACAAAAGCCTGACGGCGACAACGCTTGAATATTGCGTTCTTGTCAGAAGAAATAGCAAATTTTTCGTAGAGTTGAACCAAGTCCACATCGACACCAAGGACCATGCTTTTGGCTTCTACAGATGACAAATCCAAGAATTTCTTATACTGATCCCTAAAACCATCTCTCACATAAGGCATAGTTGGGGGAAGAACATCATGCTTATTAGTGATCACAGCAAATTCTTCAACTAAAGGGCATAATTCAGAGTTATCAAAACGGAAAACATGCAGGTCAGGGTCCCAACAATTCAGAGCGGATCGAAGAAGGGGCCACAATATTTTTGTTAGTCTTAAGGTCAGCAAGGTAGTGACATGAAACGGAGCTAGTTCAAGTTTATCTTCTACGGTCAGATTTTTGCACCAGGCATCGAACAGGTTTTCAAAGGATTTCACCATGATAGAAAAATTGGGAAATTTGGGAGAGCTAAGGTCTGAAAAGTGATACAACATCAAAAACGCGGGCCAAAGAAGTCAGAAATCCACAAAAAAGACCAAACCAGAGCCGTCAGCAACCCTGGTCAGCGCCGCTAGCGACCTTGACCAGCGCCGCTAGCGGCCCTGACCCTGGCCCGGTCCGAATTTTCCTCTTGCTCCAGTTAGCCCCATTGATCCGTTCTGCCCGATTTAAGCCCAGTTTTGATACCCGCGCTGAATTACAAAGCCCGAGACTCTCTTAGTTTTATCTTTTTCAATTTTTTCTTTTTTATTATTATTCTTTTTTTTAGGGGGTATAATATGTGTAATTTTTGCATTTTCTTGCAAATTTTACCCTTTTTTCTTTATTTTATTCCCCAAATTATGGCTTTTCCTACCGCATAACGCATTGCATACTTAGAGATCAGACGGGCATAATCGAGTCATCATATCATATCATATCATATATATCATAAAAATGCATAAAAACAGGAGTTCGAAATCTCAAGATCAATGTCTACAAGGAGATCCAACATCGCTCAGCCAGAGTCGTCATCACCGTTGTTGTCAGCCTCATCATCAACAGATAGCCCCTGACCGTAGTTCCCAGTCGAATAGTGAAGAGAATAGATATAAATGGGCCTGCTGTTTTCAGGCCTCATGTCCTGCCCATCATATGCTGGTGCACGCATAGGGGTACCTGCCGGAAACCCAGCGGTAAAGAAACTCTCTGTGACCTGACTGGCAAAATCCATAGCCATATCCTGATGCGAAGGCCCAGTATGAGGCACATCCCATCCAGGGGCATTCGCCCAACCTCTGACCGTGGGGGTAACAATGGGCATGCTATCAAGAGAAGGCTGGAAACCCACAGGGGAGAACATCTCCGGAATGTACGGCACAGAAGGTCCGGGCGCCTCATCAACAGGAGGCCTGGTCATAGCTACGGGAGGTAAACGAGCAACAGATGGTCTGCTCGCCGAAGAGGCCCTCGCAACAGAAGAATGTCGAGGCCCCACCGAAGACGAGGACTAGGACATCTGCAAACAATCACGATCGAGATGTTAAGTTAAGCACTTCACTTAGCTAAACAAAGGATAAAAGTCTACTTACATCAACGGTCCGAGAACGAGAACTCTTCCCCTTGCCCATTACTCGACCATAGCCTTTCTTCAGCAGGTGGATGAGCTTGAAGATCTGAGAGGTCTACTCCCGGTTCAACTACAAAAAGAGAACCACAAGATAGAGTCAGCATTCAAAAGCAAACACAAACACAAGAAGGGATAAAAAGGAGCTTACTCTCGTGCAACCATCAGGCAAGGGCAAGCCCTCCACAGCCTCTCTGTCAGCCATATGAAGAGGGAACTCCTCTACTATGCGTCCCCCACTCTCCCCAATGTACCTCACCTCATTGGTCGGCAAGGTCACGCTTGGGGGCTGACCCCGAGGAACTCTAGAATGAGACCTTCTAGGACCCTAAGGAGCTAGACGATCCACCTGCAAGACACAAGAAGTCAGTATATATCACACATACAGCTAAAAAGATGCAGATAAGTTTCTTACCTCAGAAGTAAGGTCCGGCATCAAGCGGTCCAAGCAGTAGGCCAGGTACACGACCGTGCGGTCCAAGCCAACAACCTCTGGCATAAGAAACTCCGTGACCGCCATACCACGGATCACGACTCCCAAGTCCCGCACACTCAGACCACGCAGATAGAACATGGTCAAAGGAGGATCCTCCAGAACCAGGTGACTACCCAGGGAGGGATAGACCAGCCGAGTCAAACGGTCCCCCAAGTATCATACAAAGCCAAATGGCCCCTCAAAGACCACCCGCAGAGAAGACACTCTAAAGGACTCCAGGGTAATATGGGGTGGAACCCCAGGGATACCATCAAAAGCAGACCATGACACCTGCAGGTTACCAGTTCAAAAGTTCATTCACACCAAATGGACCAACAAGAAAAATGCACAAGTCACAACAATATATCGTAGATGCGGCATGGCTCTCGAAGGTGGCTCGAAAATGCTCCAGAGAGGTAAATGAGTGGTTACCTCTACCAATCCACCGTGAACCTAATGGGAACATCCTCAAACCAGGACAGTGAGGACCGAAAGCCAGAAAATACTCAAAGAACCACAGCTGCCATACAAGCAAGAAAATAAGCTCCAAGCCCAAAAGCAAGCACGTGCAAAGGAAAAGGAAAAAAAAAACAAATGGGCCTACCTCCAGTATCCTCTATGGGCCCGAGATAGATGTCCTCTCACTCGTCTCCTTAGGCCTACAAGCCCGGCGATGCCATCTCACCAAGGAAGCATAAGCGGAAGCACTGAGATTGTACTCATGGACCTTGGACAAATCGACTTGACATACACTCTTCTTCTGAGCAAAGAAGGTAGAACCCAACAAGCAAGCCAGGAAAATACGGGCTCTCTGCTCCTCAGTAAGTCCCTGCTTTGCCAGAACCACCCACAACCGCGCCAAAGAAACTCGATCCTTATCAAAGTGGACAGACACGGGCCCGTAAAGCTCAAGCAAACTGTCACTCTGTCACCAATGGTTCGCGTCGTACCGAATACGACGCCCTCTAAAGGATAGCCCCGTCAGCACAGCAAACTGATAAGGGGTGGGGAAAATCTCTCCTACAGGTGTATGGAAAGTGTTCGTGGAATCCCAAAACCTCTCCAATAACCCCCTGGCAATGATCCTAGAATCCCCCGAGTGACAAGCAAGGATAACAATCAGGAAATGGTCCAAACCCGAACCCAGTACCAAGTTCCTAGCCCCCACTGAAAAGGCCTCCAGCATCATAGCCCAATGGGAGGTAGCCCCATGAGCCTGCAACAAGACACCAACAACCTAGCCAACAAACAAATTTTTCCTCAACACCCCATATACTACAAATACAGCTAAAATAATTTCACACAAATTATATGCAGCTGACCACCAATCCAGTACAAGTCCCAATTTGTTCGCGTGCCGAAGCACTAACAGTTTCAGTTTTCAGTTCAAATATACTGAACAGAAAAAAAGAGAAAGTCAGAAAATATACCAGCACTAACAGGTGACTCTGCCTATCCGAAAGTAGAACACTGCAGTTCCAAACCCCAGTCGGGCGCCAGTCCAGCCGCATGAAAGAATCCTGGTACATCCCAGCTCCATCCGCGTGACTACTCGGAGGTGCTCTAGTAGAAGGTAACCCAGTGCGGAAAAGGCTCCGGTCATACTCCTCCTCACTCATGGGACGTTTTTCCTTATCCACGGGAGCCATGGGAGTACAATGAAACTTTCTCTCTCTACAAGTGGAAAAATAAAAGTTTCAGATTCGCAAGAAACAGACACCCATTCAACAATGCAACCCAAAATTCAACAACTAGGCAGAAAAATAAGCAAGTTCAAAACAAAAACCGAAGAAATCGGTCAAGAATCGACTTACCTCAAGCAAAGTGGAACACTCAACAATGGAGGAAGTTTGAAGGTTTGCTCTCGACAAGGTGAAACTCGACAATGAAGAAGAAGGCACGCGAAAAAAAAGAAGCGCCGAAGCGCTTTTACTTAGCTCAAGCGGCGCTGGCCAGAGCCGCTAGCGGCCTTCGTCAAAGGCCCAGCGCCACTAAAGGCGCTGGCCTGGGCCGCTAGCGGCTCTGCAGACCTGCACGTGCGGGCCCCTCTGCTGACCTACGGTCCCTTTTTCCAGTCCAAAGTTCGTTACTTCAATTCATTCGCGGCAAATATCAGTACCAAGTGCGGGGAACAAAGTACTCCGGCCCACAAATTCAAATTCGACAGTTGGCCCATTTTACGGTACCAACTATTTTCAGGTAAAACTAACCCGTTTATTTTTGTAGGTCCCAAATACTGAAATTCGGATCTACACTGCGATAACCCTTACCGCCCAGAGTGCAAAAATTATTTTTTAAAGCCCGGAAATTCTATCGGCCTTACAGCTCAATATTACAAATTCGGGCCAGTCAATGATCGCTTAAGCTATTGCGGTTAAACTGTCCTCCTGCGAAATTACAAATTTGGGTCAGTCAATGATCGCTTAAGCTATTCCGGTTAAACTGTCCCTCTGCGAGCTTACAAATTTTAGGGTCAGTCAATGGTCGCTTAAGCTATTGCGGTTAAACTGTCCCTCTACGAGGTTACTTATTATGTGTCAGTCAATGATTGCTTAAACTGTTGCAGTTATACTGTCCATTATTTTTTATATGTTTCAGTCAATGATTGCTTAATCTATTGCATTTAAATTGTTCATATGTCCTAACCATTTTTACAGCCGTTATTTTAATCGCGCTGTCTCGTTGATTTTTTCGTTTCTCGTACATGGACGGAATCTCAACATCCGCCGAGCGGTGTTTAGTCACTGTTTGTCGAAGCACTCCACGTTGATCATTCTCAAAGTATTACTAACCTTTTCATTCACTCTGAATACAGGTCCCTAGCAGACGTTTAGATCATCTACGAGCGGTGTTCTATCCTGCTACCATAACCTCTATTTTCTCTTGTGTTCACAGAGATGAAATCTTAGCGCGCTACGAGCATGTCCCAACTCAGGTTTGTCTTCATATGCATACATACTATACACTCTGACACACCGTGTGCGCATCAGCATCCTGCATGTCGCATTCGGAATACTTTGATCTTCGCTTTTACTCAAGCTCAATCAAAGTGGGGGCTTCTGTAGACGCAAAAAAAGCGTCTTCAGATTTCTCCGCAAAAGCCCGATGATGAAAGAAGTAATTTATAAACTCGAACTGCTATTCCTCAAAACACTCCTTCATTCCATTTCATTCCGACTCATGGTCGCCAAGTTGCGATTTAGGGGTAAAACCGTCTTTTACCGTTCAAGGGTAAAACGATCTTTCACATTTTTCGGAATATTTAAATTCCTCCAGAAAATAAAAATGGATTGGATGTCGTCATTATGACGACATCCAGCTGGCTACTGACAGCCGTCAGCGGCCCTTGCCAGGGCCGCTAGCGGCGCTGATCATATTCTCAGGGCAGCTAGCGGTCCTGACCTTTCTTCTGGCCCGACTCTTTTTTCGGCTCAAATCCAAATTTCGGCTCCTTTTCAGCCGTCCAACCCTACTTCCTACGCCTATAAATACGACCCTTCACCCTCAGTTTAAAACAGACAGTCTACAGTTGACACCCTCTATTCTCAGTAGTATTGACTCTGAGCTTCTCCCTATTGCTTCTAAAATTTGAGATCTTGTCCTTTACTATTTTTGTCAAATATAGCCTACAATTCAGGTACAAATTCCTGAGGGCTCAAATTAAATTAATTGCTTAACTGTTTATTTTCTAGTAGTCATAATGTAGATATCATGCTAGAATAATGTTTTTATTGCTTCCTAAATATTGTCTGTATAATCGTTGTGTTGCTCAGCTTGTCAATCAAATGCATGTCTAAACAAGGGTTAAATAAATGTTGTGGTGTTTATGGTGAACCAATTAATAGTCTAAGTTTAGGTTGTTAATCCGTTCTTGCATGGGAGTTATGTCTTTAAATTATTACGCAAACTTGAGTTAGTAGAGGCCGTCATAAATGGGCGAGTTGGGTGCCTAACACCTTCCCACCTCGTACCTTCGCCCCCGAACCTATTATTTTTGGGTACTCATATGTTCTATATGAGCGGGAGTCTTTCTAAAAACATGATCAATTCACTTTTCGCGCTATTGGGTTGTCCTTCGGTTTGTCCCTTCGATAAAACACTGATAGCAGATTTGTGACCTCTTTCATGGTTTTTATTTAATTCAAGTCTTTACAAAACCTTTTTGAACTCGATGGTCCCTTGAACTTATCTAAACCCCCAATTTACAAATTTTTTATAAGGACGCACTCCGTGGAAACCAATACATTTATGTAAAAAGGATTGGACAAAAATCCCGGGTCCTTACAATTTTCAAATTTGTTAATAAAATACTAATAATCGTATCCTAAGCACTCGGTCAAGTATACATTAAAATTTATAGTATGACTAATCATAATAAGTAAAGCAACCCCCAATTATGAAATAGGTAGCTGCTAGCTCCTTAGTTTGCCTTGTCTCAAAACTTGGCCGGATACTGAAAGTCCTTGCTGACAGTAACAGAAAGCAAAAGTTCAGCAATTTAAATGGTTAATCGAAGCAGGGGGAAATAGGTAGCTGATTTACACAAGAGTTTCCATAAGACCATAAGTTCAGTCCTTTTGTCATGGATTCCCATCGTGCCACATGTCATAGTTATGTTATAATCAGAAGAATCTCTTCTATAATCAGAACTATCTCTTGTTGATTGATGGTAATTGTTGTGAATTGCATACTGGCATCCCATCTAATTCCTTTCCTGCCCTTGTATGCCTATTAACGAACTTACCAGTTTTAAGGAACTGTACACAATAGCTAATTAGGCCAATAAGATTTCAGATTTCAACAATTTTGATTGCCTCTTTTCTTCTCTTATAGAATCAAGAACAGTACAATGACGGAAGACATAAGAACAGCTATAAATCAACCAAGGAGCTAGCAGCAGAAGGTCAGAAACACCTAGAAGAGACGACTGACGCAGCATTTCAAATCCTCTCTGTGATGAAAGGATGAATGATGAGCTCTGCAATACCTCTACTGGTACTGGTTCTGCTCCTGATAAGAAATAACAGTGCAACTGTTATCACTGCTAATAGACACAATGAAGGTTTGATTGAAGTTTGGATTGCTCAATTCGAGGGATTCAGCAGCAATGTTGTCACTGACCTTTAGGGAAGCTCAATTTTGGGGCTATTTTGTTAATTATTGCTTCAAAAATATAAATTAATAAATTAGATGTTTTTCTTAGTATTTTAGTTATGGCTGAATATTAGGAGTAATGGCAATTATTACGTGAGTCAGTAGTATATTCAAAGTAGTGGGTGCTTAATTGTAGGCATTAAGGTAGATAGTGGCTAGTGGTTCCCCTATATTAGGACTCTTAGCTATTATTTAAATAGCTTCTGTACTGTGATTTAATTGGAATGTGAAAAACAAAGTTTATTCAGTATTTTGCTTTTAACTCTCTCTCCTTAATCCCCAACAAAATTGGTATCAGAGCTCCAATGATCTTGTGGCCTTGTGAGGGTTCAAAATGAAGATGTAGAGAATATGGAGAGAAGTGCTCCAAATATTAAAGGTTCGTTGATGAGAAGTGCATCAACAAATTTCGTGATGGTTGATGAGAAGTGCATCAACAAGTGGACGAGAAGTGCGTCTACAAATTTGAAGAGAGTTGATGAGAAGTGCATCAACAATTGACAAGAAGTGCATCAAGCAGAGAAATGATCCTAAAACTGCAAGTTGGTGATAATGTGCATCAACAACAACAAACGAAAATTTGGCGTCGAAGATGAGAAGTGCATCATATCGTGAAGAGAAGTGCTTCACGAGTTGTGGAGAGAAGTGCTCCATGAATCTTGAAAGTTTTTGAAGCAACGGGGTGTGTTAATTATTGCTTCAAAAATATAAATTAATAAATTAGATGTTTTTCTTAGTATTTTAGTTATGGCTGAATATTAGGAGTAATGTCAATTGTTACGTGAGTCAGTAGTATATTCAAAGTAATGGGTGCTTAATTGTAGGCATTAAGCTAGATAGTGGCTAGTGGTTCCCCTATATTAGGACTCTTAGCTATTATTTAAATAACTTCTGTACTGTGATTTAATTGGAATGTGAAAAATAAGGTTTATTCAGTATTTGCTTTTAACTCTCTCTCCTTAATCCCCAACATATTTCACGTTAGAAACGTTGGATGCTAGATGGAACTGGTTCATAACTTGCATATTATTTGCTCAATCTTGAAGTTATATGCCAAGGATTACAGGAGTCATGTGTGATGGTCTAGCAATAATCCCGCGAAAGATGACCATCTAGTGTCTAATCCATAACAGCTTTAACCTTAGCATCTGACTCTATGTTTCTTATCCCCACTTATAATTTAAGCTCAAAGGTTATGATGCAAGTTCCTTAGATAGGTGATCAGCCAGCATGTTTATGCCCAAACACTTCAGAAGAAATCGAAGCTGCTGTGCATAAAGGGTTGCCGACTATGATGACATGTTTTGCCATCCTTGTTAGTTAATAGAGATGTTGTAATTATTCTCTAAGCATTTCGGCGTATGATGCATTGCCATACATGAAAAGTGCTTCAGAAATTAATCAAAATAATTACGGAATTCGGGATTGGTCTAGAGAAATTTTCCGTTTCTAGTTAAAGCCTAATAGATCAGATTAGCATAAATTAATGGAAAGCGCAAGTGTGAGGTCAGAAGTTTAGTTGGTTTAATAATGGTTAAGTTGTGAATTGTTGAGAATTGACTGAGAATTGGTCGATGCAGAGGTGTTAGCAGTTCACTTGCAGCCCTATTTTAGCTCGAATGATTTCTAATTGATTTTATGTATTTTCTGTTTTATTTATTTATGTAATTTCATTACTTAGCTCAGTGTTGTCCTATATATAAGCAGCTGAGTACTTGAGTTTTGAACCCAGATTTGAGCTAATACAAATCCAGCTAATAGTGTTCCCTCTTAACTTAAAATTTAGCTGTTATAGGTTTGATTCACATAGGAATAAGTACATTCCTATAGGATGCCGCATTGTCCATGACATCTCGGGGAAATGCTCAGAGTTTTTTTTATTTGGCAACATGATTATTAACGTTCTGCTGGAAGTTACCTGGGATTACGTAACTTACTTCCGCAGTTAGCAAACTTCTTACCAAACAACCGAACCATTTACTACTTAGCTTTCTTTGTCAACCAAACAACCAGTAAGTCTATGGATTTAGTACGTGACTAAGCTGCTAAGAAGAGTGTCTAGAATGAGACTGTCTTTAGGAATGATTGGCCTTGCACATCTGTAAGTAGTTGCCTTTGCGTGGGTTGTCAAAGGAAGCTAAGTATAGTTGAGGTGTGTTATAAAACTGTGATTTGCTTATGAGTCTTCTAATTATTCCTAATGAAACCTAGAGTGGTTAGAAACATAGTTGCTTGACCGAGATAGTTCTGGATTCAAGGTAGATTGTCAGAAAACCTATTGCTTCCTGTGCACTTTTACTTTACACTCACCTCTTGAAGATGTCTCCTTGTCAACCCGCCGCTTGAACATCAACATGTATCAAGGCCTCACCATCAATTGCTTGCTCATGCTGGCCATGAAAATCCCCTCAGTACGGCTTAAGAATCCAGCTAGCTTAGCTCTTAGCTCGTGGAAGTGTCGTGTTTACTTGTGCAGGCTACCTTATCATGGCACAGTTGTATACATGAATTCCTGGTTTAGAGGTCTATCTAGTAGCTTAGTGCCTAAACATGCAAGGGAGTTTGATCCGAACCGCTTGGAGACTTGGGAGTGTCTGTGAGGTACTGTGGTTATCTCACTGTCCTCATGCATATTGTGAAGGCTTGTCTTACGATGGTGATGATAAATATTTTGTCCAACAGTTGTTATTGATCGTTTGCTTTGTTGCTCAAGTGGATCATATCTAGACGAGCAAAAAAAGAAAAGTGCATCATATCTAGCTTTCTATTTTGATACTTTTGTCACAAATTTGGAGCAAATTGCTGTTTAAATTTGCGTAAGGGGGAGAAACTTATGAATATAGAGTGTAATTTCTATTTTTTTTCTTCTAAATATTACTGTACTCTAGTATTTTTTTAAGTATTATTTTACTGAGAATAGTGTCAATTACATTTGGGCCTTTGGGGAGATCCATAAATAGGCATTGTCGAGTTCCTTTGTTGAGCCCAGTTGGAGTTGATGAGAGAAGGACCATAAATGAGTTAGACCAAAATCAACCCAATATTTTTTACGTTTAGATTGATTAACTTTTACTCGTAATTGGAGTTAACACTACATTTGAGGACCAAACTTTTGGATAGTTTGGCCATTTAAGGACTGAACTTTTTTTATTTAGCCTTTTAGAACTCTGTTAAGATTTTCGTTACAGACAAGAGATGGAAATTGGAGTTCGCTGACGTGGCGAGAAATTGGATTGAAGACCAACCCATTACACTTCCACTCTCTCTCCTCAAACAAACCATTGGTTCGTCCCTATCTCCTTCCATTTGTTTTCCTCCCATTCTCTCTCTTCAACCATCACATTCACAACTAGCACCACGACCCTCACCTTGCTCACCTTGAACAAACAGAGAATTAATGTCAACACCACGTCCATATGCTCCCTTGCAAGAGACCTTTATCCACCAAAATTGAACTAACAAACAAAATGACCTTAAACTCAAATTCGATAAATGAAAAAAAGAAACCCAGAGGAAACCCCAACCCCAAATTCCATTAATGAAAAAAACCCAGGAAAATCACCTTAACTCCCAAATTCCATTAATGAAAAAACCCAGAATATTAACCCAACCCCCAAATTCCATTAATGAAAAAAAAAACACCCAGAAAATCACCTAAACCCAAATTTCATTGATAAAGGGGCGAATTATCCCCAAACTCATTAGCAACATTATTAATTGATTACCCAATACAGTGAAAATGGGAAACTCGATGTACTGGTGGTTGAGAAGCTTTGTTGTTGGTTGAGTCTTGAATTGAGAAATGGGTATCGTCCCATGTGACATGAGTGTGTAATATTTGTTGTTGGTGGTGATTGGAAAATTTGGGAGGAGAGAGGAACCAGGATTGTTTGTTGCATGCATCACTACCACCGCTTCGTTTTCTCACTCTTAACTCACATATTGTGAGAAATTTGCAGTATTGAAGAAGGTGTGATTATCAAAAATTAGAATTTTTTTGGTGTATAAAATGCAACAAATTAGGGATTTATAAGGAATCTAGATACACCACTTTGTTTTTATTAAAGAAGAAGGAAGGAAAAAAAAAAGTGATGATCTAGGCTTGAAGCATGGACGGTTGAAGAGTGCTGGTGGAGGGGGGAGGACGAGATGCAGTAACAGATTACAGGGTGGGAAAGAGGTTGAGGTTGAGGTTGAGGTTGAGGTTGAGGTTGAGGACAAAGAGGGGTGGGTAAAAAGAAAACGAGATGGCAACACAAGAGTTTTTGTCAATTTATCGTGAGAAAAAGACCCACCGTTTGATTTGTAACGGAACAAATAACAGAGTCCTAAAAGACCAAGAAAAAAAAGTTTAATCCTTAAAGGCCAAACTCCATAAGAGTTTAGTCCTTAAGTGTGGTGTTAACTCCTCATAATTGATTAACTTTGAGGTTGATTTGGTTGGGAAAAACTTGTGTGTGGACTTAGTTCATAGTGAACCAATAGACTAAATTTTTTGAAAAATACCCTCTAATCCTAAACTCCTAATATATTTGCACTTAATATGTCTTGGTGTACGATGGATTAAGTCTATACAAGACATACAAGATTTGGTTCTACCTCACTTATGGTCCATTCTATTGCCAACTCCCATTAACAAGTGGAATGATTAACTCTTTCAGCCTCAGAATATATACTTCAAATTAGTAGCACAAAAATTCAAATATTTTTTGTAACTTTTAGTGATATGATGATCATTTTTTAGTAAAGTAAGACTCACAATTCATAATAAGTGACTCCTACATTTCTAAATACTAATAATTTTATTTTACTGTGAACTAGCCTCATTCAAAACTTGCTCAAATAAAAGTGGGTTTGATTCCAATGGCGCGCGGCAGGGAATAACGGTTGGAAAAAACACAATGAAAAGTGGGAAACAAGGAGATATTGACTGTGGCATTCAAGAAATGCTGATTGAATAATATATTTAAAGGTGGCGAAAAAAAATCCACTTAAAACAGGATTTTAGCATTAAAACTTCTACCCTAAAAAACAAAGAAATCATCCATACGTGCAATTCCAATTTTCAACAACACAAATTTACGAAGGAATAAGTATTATGTGATACCAACTCAAAGAGTTAGGAGTATTATTTAGACATGTAGGATCCAATTATTATGAGAGCAACTCTTATTTCCTTATACAGTGATCCTTGTCGTTCAGATGTAAAACCCTCTTATTATACAAGTTTTTGTGTTTAGTAAGTATTTTTTTTCTTCCATTTACTTATTAAATTATTTGCATCCAAAGAGACAAATATCAATGCATGTTGATTGCTGACTCTATGGGAGACATCCATTTCATTTTGAGACTTTTGCATCTATCTTCTTTTAACTATTGTATTTGTATTATCACACATAATGGAATACTTGTTCCCCTGCCTGGCAATTTACAAACATGCAAACTAGAAAAAATAATTTATAATAATTAAGCAAATCTAACTAGGTTTTAGCACTACCAATCAATCATAATACCTATATATTAGAGGCATTTTCAGACAGCATTGAAGGCGTCCACCTAAGCGAATCATTGTAATAAAATTTTAAAATAAATATAAAATAAAAATATATATTTTGGTATAGAATATATACTAAAGTTGTACTTTCCTAAATCCTTAAAGAGTTACTATTAATTAGAGGTTTTAGAATACATACTAAAGTTGTACTTTCCTAAATCATTAAAGAGTAGACTATTAGATTTTAAAAAGCATATAACTTTAGTTTCACCGCTTAAGAAATTAAATTGCTTACACCATTAGAATGAGTACGAAATATCCTTTAAAATGAGACTCATTTGTAGTATGTTCTATTGATTTACAACATTAGATGCGTCTACCTAAAAAGGTAATCAGTAATTGGCTTGACAAGCTGAAACGACTAAAGAGTTGCATGTAAAAATAAGAGAAAAGATATGTATATTATTAGTTATAAAAAATTAAAAAGCAATCTCAAGTTAAAATATAATAAAAAGAGTATGTGTAGAATAAAGAAATAAACGAGGAATCTAAAATGATTCTAGGTCCAATCTTTAATAGGAAACTTTACCATTATCACGTATAATTTTATCCCCTTATATAACTGTACGTAATATACTGATCCCCCATGTTATTTTAGGGTTCCAATTTATGTTCCCTTCAACTTTATAATTATTAATGTACTCCCTCCGCACCACAAATAAAATTACATTGGACTTTTTGCGTTCTTCAAGGTAGTACTTTAACCGCATATAACTTTGAAAAAACAAGCAAGCATTGAAATATGTTTTGCTATTCTAATGTTTATGTCTAAAAAGTTCTTTATTTTTTGAAAAGTAGTTATGTATACATTAGACATTTATTAAACTGATTAGACCATAAAAGAAGGATCATATCTTTGGAATGTTGTACACTTATATCGGCATATATAAGAGTATTGGCGTAACAATACCGAGCATAGAAAGACTTTTTTTTTTTTTTGGGTGGAAGCATAGAAAGACTTTGAAACTGTTATCTCTTGGATCATGTAACATATGGGATGAGTTAATTAATAGTTAATTGAAATTGATGATATGAGTTTAAATTAGATAAGATGCCCTATAAAGTCATAGTAATCTTATTATATGACATTCATGATATTAAATGGATTATATAAATATTTATCCATATATTACTAATAATTTTTTATAAGTGACAATTACACTTTGATTTTTCGATGAGATTAATAATCACATTATATTAGTTTTATTATATAATCACAGTTCGTGCAATGCACGGACATCCACCTAGTCTATAAATAATAAAAGCATGATGCATGCACTTTTCGGTGACCATGCATACTCCATACTCCATATCATATCATTGTGCGTGAAAAATCATCATTTTTCCACATGCGTCCCCAAAAAATTTGACCTTAATAAAAGTTTAAATACTATACCCTCGCATTTAATTTCCGCGATCTCTTTTCTATCAAATTGGATCCTTTACTAACCATGGATATTTTAGCCTGGTGGTAAATATTAAAGTACTGGGTATATTAGGTTTTCAAATTTAAATATCCCTTCCCATATATTTGTATATTGAACTAGCCTTTATGCCTCATCCGAACCAGAAAAATAAGAAAAAGAAAAAGAAAAAAAAAGAAGACAGAGGATCCTTTACTATTATAGTCATTGTACCTTTTCTTCTCCTCTACTTTCATTCTAAAACAAGAGAGAGTGAGAAACTTTTGTTCTCCTTTTCTATGCTTATTTCCCTTCATTGCTTTCATCTTCATACATTCCTTAAGCTTATCAATTTTTAGCTGAAGATCTTTAAAGAGTGTTGCTCTATCTTGTATGATAAGATATTTGTAATTAGTTTTCTTTTTTTTTTTTGGTTTGACCACAGGTTCACCCAAGTCCTTTGGGCTAAGACTACGGGTTGGCCCATAAAGGGGTAAAGTACTCCCACTAAGCAATTTTTCCATTCATAAGATTCGAACCCTCGACCTTGCTTAAGAGATGAGAGTGTCAAACTACTCACACCAACCACTTATTGGTATAATTAGTTTTCTTTAAAAGGGGCTACAACCCCACATTCGCACATCCACAAAAAAACATCATTCTAATGTAGTCACTATATTCACATACCCAGTTTATTTCTGTTTATTTCAGTAAACTTCAACAAACTTCAGCAAACTTCAACAAAGTTAAACAAAGTTAAATAAAGTTAAACAAAGTTAAACAAACCAATATACAAACTAGTTATAAAAAACACTTAAATCAACAAAATCCAATAAAAATAAACAAAGTTCAACGAATTTCAACAAAGTTAAATAAAGTTCAACGAAGTTCAACAAAGTTCAACAAAAATAAATTTTCAGTAATAAATATAAACGTTTTTCAGTTGGGGAGAACAGACCCTAAGTAACACATTATAAATGGAAGTAACACACATTATAAACGAGATAAAAAAAAACACACAAATTATAAATGGAAGTGACAATTAACTACCAACAAGTGGTTGGTGCATGTTACTCCCTCCGTTTTTTTTTCTCCTACCCACTTCTTTTTGCACGGAGTTTAATGAAAGTTGCTTTTGGAACAAAATTTTTTTATTTGCCCTTACTTTAACATGAGAGAGTGTGGGAATTAGTAGTGGGTTGGAAAGTAATGATGACAAGAAAAAGTGGGTATAAATGGATCTTTTAATACTCAAAGTATTACTAAAAGGACAAGTGGGTAGGAGAAAAAAAAAACGGATGTAAAAGAAAAGTGGGTAGGAGGAGAAAAGAACGGATGAAGTATTAGTTTTGACACTCCGATTTCTTAAGCAAGATTAAATATTCAAATTTTGTGAGTGAAGACAATTTCTTAAGTAAGACACTGGTCGACGGGAGCACACATAGTATTTTTCCTAACACCAAAAAGGTTTGTGCCTCTAACCTCTGTAATATACATATTATGGTTCAAATCAATATGAAATGACAATTGACATCGATCGCATATATGCACACAAAATAAAAACAAAACATCAATCACATAAATCATAAATGTTTCAGTTTCCTTTATATAGGTCTCACTGTAGACACAAAATGTCAATCTCAGGGTGAATTAAAGTACCGCTTCTTTGGGACACAGAGATTAAGGCAATGTAAAATTGATTAAAAAAAATAAGAGTGGAAGAGAATAATTTCTCAAGTCTACCCTTTCCTTAGCAGATTATATTGTATATATAGTCAAAAGATATGTAGAATTATATAGCAGCTTACAAGAAAAGCAAATAAATATATACTAGCCTAATTTGAGAGATACAAATCTCACCTAAATATAGAAAAGTAAATAATAGATATAATCACATTATACTATCAAATCTTAATATTGATGGTTGATTTTCTTTTGGAAAAATAGATGTGAATAATCCCACATTTGGGCGGTCGTACAAGAATAATCCCACAAATGACTTAAGCCCAGAATAATCACACAAATTAACGGCGTTAACGCGGGTGGATTAAATGAAAACGGTGTTAACATGCCGTTAACTCCTCCATCTTCATCACCCACTCACCCTTCTCTCTCCTCTTTATTACTACCATTAATGGCGAAAGACGGAGCTCAATGGCGGCGAATGATCTCGAAGCCGGAGATATGTCCACTTAATCCTATCACAATACCCATATCTATCAGACTCCACCAAAGCATTAATCGACAATTGTTGGATCAATCCCAACATGATGCGGGGTTCCAAGGTGTGTTGGGTTTGAGAGGAGGATTGTTGGAGCAAACCCAACAAAGTTCGAGAGGTCTCGGGAATGACGGAACAAGTTCGCAAAGCTAAAGGAGGAAAAGTGGTGAACACATGGTCATGCGGATTTGGTGGTGTAATGTTGTATGGTCATGCGGAGCTGACAGCAAGGGGCTGTTAGTGCCGCACGACCGGGCACATTTTGTGAGGCAATTCTGCACGACCATGCGGTCCCGTTCGAGCCAACGAACGGCGGTTTGGTTTGTTTTCTTTTGGTAGATTTTCTCCCATTATCTTTTGGGGATCTTTTAGGATATTATGGGGGTTTTCTATTGGCATGTAATTACCTATATGAGTAGGATAATATCTAGGTGTTATTGTGTAACTAGGAAACTAGTATCCTAAAAGATGTATTCCTTAGCCTAGTGGTTTTAGAGTTAGGAATACTTTGCCTATATAATGAGTGTTATAAGTTAGGGTTGGATATCTCATATGTGAGCTCATACTCTAAGGGAGGAAGAGAGAGAGTGAGTCACCATGTAAGGGGACGCACCCCATGGAGGGGGACGTCAAGGGGAACACATAGAGTGCTTAAGCCATGGGATGGAGTGCTTAAGAAGGAGGGAGTCACTTTGTGTATCTCTAGAGATGATGTATAATTAGTTATGTGGTTGATTAATTAATAATACATATATATGAGGTTCGTAGACATAGGCCATTGAATTGGGGTCGAACCACGTTAAACTTGTTGTGTTGTCTTTCTTACTTATTGATATATGTTTATCTCGAACTTGTATGGATGGACCATCGTAAAATTCCCCAACAACAATCATGATTTTAATGTTGGGGCATCTCGGGTTATTGATTAATTTGAAGAATATGAAGGTGAGGCTGAGATTACTTTATTTTTTCCTACCGATGAAACCTATGCTATTTTACCATCAACGTTCCAATTACAAGGTATTGTAATAGGCTTAGGTGGACATATCGCCGGCGCCGAGCTCGATTTTCACCGCCATCGAGCTCCGTCTTTCACCGCCATCGAGCTCCGTCTTTCACCATTAATGGCGGTAATAAAGAAGAGAGAGAAGGGTGAGTCGGTGGTGAAGATGGAGGAGTTAACGGAAAGTTAACTACATCTTCATTTAATCCACCCGCGTTAACGCCGTTAATTTGTGGAATTATTCTGGGCGAAAGTTATTTGTGAGATTATTCTTGTACGACTGCCCAAATATGGGATTATTCACATCCATTTTTCCTTTTCTTTTATACCCTTTATCTTTATTCAAAAGGAAACTTTAAATTGAGATGGATCGAAAAAAAATGGATACTTCATTTTGAAACAAAAAGAGTATAAAGTTTATGATCAACTCCTGATTGATGGAATAACCAAACCTGGCCTTCATACTCAATTCTATATATTTTTCTTTTTTCTTTTTTTGAACCCTTAAATGATTTCGTTTAATAACATATTTTTGTTAATTTGAATATTTGCTATTCAACCACCAAATCTTTTGTTTAATAACATTAGCTAGCGAAAAATATTATACTCGTAAGATGAGAGATTGTGAACAAGTGTTGAGCTAGGTTGCACAGATACGGATACGGGTGTGGAGACGGGGTACGGATACGGAGACGGGATACTGCAACTAGAGATAGCAATTGATCGAATATGGAGCGGGTGGAGCCATATCCATTTATTTGTGCTTCATCCATATCCATATCCATTTACCTCATATTCATCCATCCATTTAGATATCCATGGATATGGCGGGTAAATGGATGTCCATTGGATATCGAATTCATATTTTCGTTAAGGAAAATTATACACATTCAAGGCAAAAAAAATCAACTTAGAAATGAATTCAAAAATCATTATAAATACACTTAAGTAGTTAACCTAATAAATATGGTCATTCAAATAAATAAATAAAAAACAAGTGAAAATATATATCAAATGTTAAGAAAACAAAAATAAAGTAAAAGTAAAAGTAAAAAATAAAAGTTAAATATAAATATAAATATAAATATAAATTCCGGTGAGCGGGTGATAAACGGGTGGTAAATGGATGATAAACATCCATATCCAACCCATATCCATTATTCATCCATTTATGGTTATCCATATCCACCCGAAATGGATATGGGCAGGTGGATATTCATCGGATGGATACCCATTGCCATCCGTACTGCAACTCAGAAAAAATAGGATACGAATACGTGTAATGATTAAACAATATAAAATGTAAAAACATTTTTTTTTTTCATAAACCTATGCTCTAAGTCTTAATATTATGAAAATGGCGAATAAAATATAAATGTTGAGATTGATTGAAGGCTTGAGAATTACATTGATAGATACATCTATTTATATACAAACTATTGAAGAAGGAGTATCTATAAAGAAGGCAACTAAACTAATCTAGTGCTATGATCAATGAGCAGATATTATTCTAGTGCTATGATCAAGGAGCATATATTATTCTAGTACTATGATCTATTATTCTAGTGCTATGATCAAGGGAGAGAATAACTGAAAATAATGAAGAGATATATACAAGATTGATACTCTGATTATTCTCTAATACGCCCCCGCAAGTTGGACGTTCGGTAGGAGAGTCCAATCTTGGAAGTAAGTTGGTAGAATCGATCACGTGAGAGTGGTTTGGTAAGTACATCTGTAAGCTGATCCTTGTCGTTGATGTGTTGAACTCGAATACTGTCAGCTTGGACTAATTCCAGAACAAAGTAAAAAGCTAGTGCCAGATGCTTCATACGAGAGTGGAACACGGGATTAGCTGCATAGTGAGTAGCACCAAGGTTGTCACAATATATTGACGGGACGGAAGTAGGACCAACTCTTATCTCCGAAAGGAGAGATTGGAGCCATACTACCTCAGCCGTAGTAGTGGCCACGGTATGGAACTCTGCTTCGGTGGAGGAACGGGCTAAGGCTCGTTGCTTCTTGGAGCTCCAAGAAATGGAATTGAGACCTAAGAAAATAACATACCCTGAAGTGGAAAGGTAATCATCTTTGTCACCTGCCCAATCAGCATCTGTGAAAGCATGAAGAGTGAGAGGTGAGTTGTAATAAATTTGGAGACCATAATGAGATGTGCCTTGGAAATAAAGAAGGAGACGTTTAAGAGCAACCCAATGAGTATCACAAGGACAATGCATGAATTGGGATATTTTGTTGACGGAAAAGGCAATGTCGGAGTGGGTGAGAGATAGGTATTGGAGACTACCTAGAATGGCACGGTAGTCACTTGGATTGGGTATAGGTTGGCCGTCGTGGAGGGTAAGTGGCGGATGGGAGACCATGGGTGTGGTCATAGGTTTGGCAAGATGCATGTTGTGACGGGTGAGGAGGTCATGAATGTATTTGGTTTGATTCAGGTGGAGACCAAGGGAGTTGGGTACTACCTCAATACCAAGGAAGTATGATAGGGAACCTAAGTCCTTGAGAGAGAATCGGTGAGATATGGTAGTAATAAAGGAGTTGATGAATGTGGTGGAAGGTCCACTGATGATTATATCATCAACATAGACAAGGAGATACATAAGGTTATTGTTGTGAGAATAGATGAATAGAGAAGGGACAGCAACTAAATTTCGGAAACCAAATTTGGTAAGGTAGGTTTTAATTTCTGTGTACCAGGCACGGGGAGCTTGTTTAAGACCATAAATAGCCTTAGAGAGACTACAAATGTAGGATGGTTGGGCGGGATCCTTAAAACTGGGGGGTTGAGACATAAATACGGTTTCAGAAAGATTGCCTTGTAGAAATGCATTGTTAATGTCAAGTTGCCGAAGAGACCAATTGGATGTGACAACAAGGGATAGCATAAGGCGAACGGTGATTGGTTTGACTACTGGGCTAAAAGTTTCTAAGTAATCAAGCCTTGCTCGTTAATGAAAGTCTTTGGAAATAAGGCGGGCTTTGTAGCGTTCAATAGATCCATCCGAATTATATTTTATCCAGAAGACCCACTTACACCCAATGACATTGAGAGCCAAGTCAGGGGGACAAGAGTCCATGTTTCGTTTCGGTTGAGAGCCTCAAGCTCATCAAGCATATCCTGACTCCAGTGGGGGATGCGGATAGCTTTGGTTGCAGATACCGGGACACAGGTGGGGTCTTGGGTAGTGGTGTGATTGAGGTATTTGGGGTTTGGTTTGGTGATGTTATTTTGGAGTCGTGTAGTGGGACAGGGTGGAGGGGGTGGTGGAGGTGGGGGGGAGGGAGAGGGAGAGGTAGGTGGAGAGGGAGAAGGTTCTCCTGGTGGGGATATGGGTGAGTTAAGCGGTGGTGCGGAAGTGGGTGAGGTGGTGGCGTGGGAGATGGAGGGGTAGTGGGCAATTCAGGAGTAGTTGGTGCAGTGGGTAGAATAGCGAAAGTGGGTGCTGGGAGATTGGGTGTGGTTTCGGTGGTGGGTGATAGTGATGGGGGTTGGAACAGGGGCCGGGTTTGATGGTAGGAGGAGAAGCGACGAGCGAGACATGGGAGGGGTGCACCACTCGTCGTTGGTGGATGACGGGGTCGTGGTGTTGGTAGATGAGGTTTGTAAGGGATAGGGAAATTGTGCTCGACAAATCAAACGTGGCGAGACACATAGACACGATGTGTGACGGGATCAAGGCAATAATAGGCACTTTGGGTTGAGGAATAACCAATAAAAACACAAGGTGTTGAACGATTTTGTAGTTTGTGGTTGGTGTAGGGGCGGAGCCATGGATAACATAGGCATCCAAAGCAACGCAATTTGGTGTAGTTGGGTTGTCGGTTGAAAAGTTTGGTGAATGATGATATATGATTGAGAGTTGGAGTGGGCATACGATTTATAAGGTATGTAGTGGTGGTAAAGGCATAAGTCCAAAATTTTAATGGGAGTTTAGCATCTGAGAGAAGGGAAAATCCGGTTTCAACGATGTAACGGTGACGCCGTTCGGAATAGCCATTGTGTTCTGGGGTGTGAGGGGGTGTTGTAAGATGGGTGATACCATTATCAAGGAGGTGAGGGGTGAGTTTTATATATTCGCCACCATTGTCGGAATATAGATGGAGGATTGGTTTGTTGAAGTATTTTTCCACTAAGGCTCGGAAACGGGTGAAGGTGGAATATGTGTGGGATTTTTGTTTTAGAGGGTAAAACCACATGTATTTTGTGAAGTAGTCCACAAAAATAACATAATACTTGTAATTATCATTGAAATATAGTGGGGATGTCCAAACATCACTGAATATAATATCAAGAGGAGCAGTAGAACTAATGGTGGATTGGGAAAATGAGAGTTTACTGCTTTTATTAATTAAGCAGGAATTGCAGAAAGTGAAATTATCAAATTTTGAAATAGGAAGTGAGAGTTGTATTTGGAGTTGACGGAGAATGGGTGGTGCTGGATGCCCCAATTTGTGGTGCCATTCATGATAGTTGGTGGTTGTGCTTGTGAAAAGGCAAGGAGATGGCGGGGTCCAGTCATAGATGCCACCTCTAGGTTGACCATGGAGGAGAGTGTGGCTGGTTTGGAGTTCCTTCACAGTGAAGAAGGAACGTAATAAAGCAACACAAATATCATTATCTTCACATAGTTGAGAGACGGAAATAATATTATGGGAGACAGAGGGTACATATAAGACGTTGAGAAAGTGCAGGAGTCTAGAGGAAGAAAGGAGAGAGAAAGAACCAATGTGAGATAAGGGGAGTGCAGATCCATCACCAATTATGAGTTTATCGGTTCCTTCATATGGGACATGAAGAGAAAGGTTGACTAGGTCGTTGGTGACGTGGTGACTCGCGCCACTATCAAGGAGCCACGTGGGATTTGGTGAGGTTTGAGTGGTTTGTGCGACGTGGGCGCGAGGGGAATAATAGGTTGGGTTGGGTGCTCAGTTTGAGCGAGGTGGGGGTGGGACAGAGATGTGCGGAAATAGGTTTTGAAATTCAGAACATTGGGAGAGTACGTGACCTTGGGTATGACACCACTGACATTTGCCGAGTAAGGGTTTCGGGTGGGTGTTGGATTGGTGGGGTTGATTTTTATAGGTGAGTTCGTAATTTATGAGTTTTTGGTTGGGTAAGGTATGGAGTCCAAATTCGACAGCCATGGTAGGTAAGGTTTGAAGGTTGGATCAGTGAAGCTCTGATACCATATAAACGTTGAGATTGATTGAAGGCTTGAGAATTACATTGATAGATACATCTATTTATATACAAACTATAAAGAAGGCAACTAAACTAATCTAGTGCTATGATCAAAGAGCAGATATTATTCTAGTGCTATGATCAAGGAGCAGATATTATTGTAGTACTATGATCTATTATTCTAGTGCTATGATCAAGGGAGAGAATAACTGAAAATAATGAAGAGATATATACAAGATTGATACTCTGATTATTCTCTAATATAATATGTGTATGAAAAACAATTGAAATATCTTTTCATAGGTGTATTTTACTATTTTTAAGATAAAAAATAGATAAGCAATGTAAACATGTCTAATAATTATCGGTCAAGTATCCTCAAGTTCGGACAAGTATCCTACAAGTATCGATAATCTACAAATATCGAATACGGAATACTATACCTTTGCGAAGTTTCGGTACAACCGAGGTGCTGAGCAATGGGTTAATGGGTACAAGCCGATGTGCTGAATACAACTCAAAGCACCCCCAAATTTGTGGGTGCAAAATTACCCCAAAAAAAAAGAAAAGGATAGAGATCATCATGGGAGTAATACAAATTGCAAAATAAAGTACTCCCACCATGATGACTTATGAGAAGGCCCACACACACAGCCTAGTAGCCCACCATAGGGGCTAAGCCCATCGAGGGCCTAGACCAATAATGTTTGATGGTGTAAACCTTGTGTCAGGTTGAGGGTCACGAGTAATAAAAATGGACCTGCTACCTGTATATCCACTGAAAATGATACATCTCCAATCAATCACATTATGATGCTCATATAACCAGTATTTCGCTGCGGTTACTTAGCGGTGCTAGTGCTAGTGCCTCTACTTTGCTACGCAAATATGTACGATCATCATGACATACATTATTAGTATACATTATTAGTAAAAGGTTATTAATCTTTAGGAAAAGTCCCTTTTTTTGGTTTATCCACAGGTTTACCTAAATTATTTGGGCCAAAGCTAATCATGTTCGCACTTGGTCGGCTCACGAAGGGGTAAAGTGCCTCCACTAAATAGTTTCTCCATTCACAAGATTCGAACTCTCGACCTTGCTTAAGGGATGAGACTGCCGAACCACTCACACCAACTACTTATTGGTAGGAAAAGTCCCTTTAACATTAGCATTACATACATTTATAAGTTCCAGTGCCACGTGGATTACATGTTTTTCCGCTTTCTCTCTCTCCTTCCTCCTAAAAAAACCTTAGCTCCCTTTTAATTTAGAGGCTGTCATTAGCGATTCTTTGCTAATGGTAAGTTTCGAATATTTTTGTTTCATTGTTTTGTCCTGTTATCTAGTTTTATTATGTCGAATAATATCAGTCTCTCCATCTGTAAGGGTTAGTTTGTCCCATTCGTTGGGTTCGACTGTCTCTCACTTTTTGAGAGTATTGTTAGTTTTTCGTTTTGTCATTCATATGGTACTTTTGGCGGATCTTTGTATCAAGAGTTGGTCTACTATGTCGGATCAAAGCATTCAAAGCTATAACAGACTCTTCTGCGAATAGGCTGTATTATAGAAAACAACGATTAAATGAAAGCCGGTCAAAATTGTTGAATCACTAGTGCTACATAGCTTTTTCATTCAGATGTGTTCTAATGTTTTAAATCTATTTCCTATTAAATTCAATCTTTCTTGTAAGTGTCGTATGACTTTCAATTAATGAAATTTATTTTTCCAAAAAAAAACAAAAAAAAACTCCACGTGGGTTCACATCTGTGATTCTTAAATCTCAATCAAGGCCATCATGAACGGTCCCCTTCAAGTTGTAAGAAGCACTAGCTTGATGCCAATTTAGTACTCCTACATGTCAAATAATCTTTTACATGATTTGTGATAGGGACAAACTTTTTTTTTTTTTTTGAATAAAAGAGGGTGCAAGTGAATGGAGATTGAGACACTCCCGCAATATTATGTTCTGATTCTCATGTTCAATAGCCAACATATTAGACTAATTGAACAAGTAGCACAAGCACTGGTCCCGTCAACGTAGCACCAACAAGAGACTAGTATAGTTTCAACAAGCCAATAGACACAAAATATGGAACCCTTTTCTAGCCACACCTTGTGTAAAATGTGTGAAATAAAAATTTCACACAGGCAAATAACGGCATGACACATAACAAATGAAGAAATATTTATAGAGGGAAATAGTTCATGTTGGAGGAAAATTAGGAGGTAAATATTTCACTGAGAAGGGAATATTAGGGTAGGAGGGAAAGTGGAAAAATAGTAGTTAAACTTACCCAAAAAATAAGGAGGAAAAATCGTTAAAAAAAAAAAAAAAAAAACAGATTTACATACTATAACAAGCATTTCTCTCGTTCAACATTTTAGTGCAGTTAAAGCAAAAAAATAATATATTAAAAATAAAATCAAATCAGATAGGGAATGTGATTTTTTTTATAAGAAGGGGGAAAGTGAATTTGGATGTACTTATTGGTATTGCTTTAGCTATATGTTCCAAAAATCTCATTTCATAACTCCACCAACAAATAATTCCATGGAGATCCAAGTGACGGGCAATGAGTTGCGCCAAATGAGTATTTTTTGACTTATTAAGAATGAATTAAGGGGATTTGTTACTGGTACCTATGTTTATTATGGGTATAGAAAATAAATAATAAGAAAAAAAACAAATTCAACAACTATATTTTGCAATTCTTTAATTTTAAACTTTTAAATTTAGAATCCGTTTGAAATATATCTTTTATAAAAACAATAAAAAAATTATTTATCTAGAATTCGATTGGCTTGTGTGAAAAATATTTTCTTACGCCTAGTGTGTATGTACCATTTTCCCAAAACATGGGGGAATGGAAAATCGAATCCATGACCTTGCCTTACCAAATCATTTGGCAGTAAGTTTGAAATAACTAGACCACCACCCTTGATGATAGGAAAAACATTTTGGTTGTCTACTTTTCCACTTATTTTAGAATCATTTCAGTTCACTGCAGTGATTATTGTTTAATAATCAAAATTTTCTATTACATGTTATTATTCAATTTAGTTAAATGGAGTTTAGTGCAAAAAAAAGAAAATCAAAAAAAAAAATTGGAAATGGATGGAGTAATTGAGAGATACTCGTAGAATGTAATTGAGAGATACTGATAAAAAGAGAAAATATTTAAGCAGATTATATATGCATTGTACAATTTTTAATAAATGCTCATATTTTTCCTTATAAAAAAAGTTCCGATATGACTATATTCACTTTCCATTCGGATCAGGACTCTTTTCTAGCCATACATGGTGTGAAATTTTAATTACACACCAGCAAATAAAATTATGACACATGGAAAATAACCCTGCTTTTAAAAGGGGAAGTATTTTACAATGGAGGGAATTGTAAGAGGTAAAAAATTTCAGCTAGGAGGGAATACTGAGGATGAGAGGGAAACTGAAAATAGTAGTTAAAAGTTCCCTAAAAATAAGAAGAAAAAAAATCAATATATATATATATATATATATATATATATATATATATATATATATATATATATATATATATATATATATATATATATATATATATATATATATATATATATATATATATATATATATATATATATATATATATATATAGCTTTTCTAATTTTGATGTATATATGCATATATGATTGTTTAAATATGATCTTTGACCCAATCTTTTTGACATGTGCAAATATGTGTTTATCCTTCATTTAAAGGTATGCTTCTTTGTGTTGTTGCTGTAAATTTTATTGGTGGGTTTTATCATAGTATGTCAATAGAGGAATCATATAAAATAGTAGTTAATAGTATGGATGTTATGAGTAATAGCATTCTCTGATGTGGTTATTCGAGAAATTGTGGTTCAAGTTGGCTGGACAAAATTTTATGTGCAATTCTTGATTGTGGCTACATATATATATTAATAAATAAGAAGCCAGAGTTTTGGGATGGTTTTGGAGATTATGATTGAATTGGGTGTTTAACAAAAAAGCAAGTTATCTACGTATAGAGATAGAATTCGGGGTTATCGATGCGTTTTAATACTGTCAATATTAAACATCACATTTTTATTTATTTATTTTTTATGGGAAAAATATCATATATTTTACGTCATCATCTTAGAGCCAAATACCTTTTTTTTTAATGTGTGTTAGTTAATGGTTTTACTTTCGTAGGTATACTTCTCCATTCAACGAGTGATGTCTACAATGATCAGGCATTATCTTAAACTCTATGTTGTACAACCCAATTCTCATTAGTTTTGTCTTTTTACATTCAACTTGCATAATTTTGGCATCCAAATTTTAAGTGTAATCGTGGGGAAGTCATCGCAATAAGTGGTCTACATATATAGAGAGAAGCAATTAAATTATTTAATACTCACTTAGTTTTGTATTGTTATTTCAAGACATACGACTGGTATTACAAGAGATGGTACAAACAAATTTTTTAATTTAATTTTAGTAGAATTTAGCTTTATAACCACGTAATTTTCTCCATACCTAGATAAGCTTTATAAATTTTTTGGTTTATTTTTATTTAGTTTAATTGACTATGGGTTTTAAAAGGTTTGAAGGTGAGAAAAACAATTAGCAACTTGAATGGTTGTTTCTAATAAAGGACCCAAAAAATTCCAATGATACAATCTCTTTTGTACATATATATATGGAGTTTAGATTTTCATGTTGTTTTTTTTTATTTCTTATACACGCGATTGATGTTATTTTGGTTTGTTTTTATTGAATAATAGATGAACATTTTCAAGCAATAACAAACTCAAATTAAATGAGAAGTTTTTAAAATGCAATTAAAGTCTATTGGAGGGTTGTTGTATATTTTTTATATTTTTTTTGTTAACTTAGAATATTACTATTTGAAGATTTTGAACTAAGCACACTTGAACTAATAAAAAAAGGTACTATATAATAAAGAAGATATTTATAATAGATTTCTGATTGTTTTAACAATTTAAGATGTATATATCATAAAAAGTATAAAGATAAGGAATTCTCTTCTTAAACTACTACTCCATTCACACAATTAACTAATATGTTAGGACATATAAGTTGGAAGGTTTTTTTGTGCTCGGGAATGCAAGGACGTAATGTACACATAATAGAATGATTTATTAAGATAGTTTTGATGATACTCCCTGGTTATAAACATAAAAGAGATAAAAACTGTGATAACAATGAGACAAAATGTGAACCAATGGATAAAATTATAAGCATAAAACTGGGCAGAATGATAAGTTTGTTTTGCTTGCCCATGCTAGGTTACCATCTAATAGACGAATTGGAGTGAGAATTAACAAAACTAAGGGACCCGATAATATTTGATCATCCAAATCATGTTGATCTTAAGAGGTATATAAATGAGGTATATTCCGGGTGCAATGAGGTACGCCACGTAGGCGAGAATTTTAAGAGCGTGCCACGTAAGCGGAGACAAAGACAAAAAAATCAATGGTGTAAAACGCTTAGGAGTCTTAGATAATGACAAAAAATAACTAGCCTAAAATGTTTAGGAGTCTTATTTCTAAAAGGACTTATATTATGGGACGGAGGGAGCAGTTCATCATAAATTTTAATTTTATTATCTCTTTTCTTTTTTTTCTTCTCCAATTTTTCTTTTTTGTATTATAATATAAAAAATTATCACCAATCCGTGCATCGCACGGGCTTAAAAATTAGTAATAATGAAAGTAAGACAAGCACTAAGAGCCTCCCTAGTTTCACGTTGGATTTTTTTTTTTTTTTTTGTTGAGGGATAGTTTCAAGTAGGAATTAGGATTAGAGCCTTATTCCTTTTTTCTTTTTTTTACAAGCAAATTTTTTTGGTTTGAGGTCTAATTAATGGACTATGAATTATTATTTTTATTGAAGTGAATGGGGTATGGGTTTTAAAATTAATGATTGACAGTAAAGGGCCAGAATGGTCATAAAATGAATGAGCCAAAGCCCAACTATTAAAATACCCGATTATAAATAAGATGTAAGTACTTGTCTAATAATTAAATCATACGACCTACATTTCGGAAAAATCTTAATATTTACTTTTTTACGGTCTCCAGTGCAATACTTTGGCCGTAAGATTTATCTATTTAAATGAATATAAAAAATATTTTTTTTCAAAAGTACTATTTAAAATGAACCTAACAATAGTATTTTTACATTGTAAATTCTTATATTTTTTTCATAAATCAATGATCAAAGTTTAGAAACTTTGACCTTTAATAGTAAACACAGTCGAGCTCGTACTCGAGCTCGAGCTCAAGAGCTTGTACTCGAGCTCACAAGCTTGTACTCGAGCTCGAGCTCACGAACTTTTGTAATCAAGCTCGATAATATATTTTAAATGAACGAGCCAAGCTCGAGTCGAGCTTGTTCACAAACATATAATTTTTAAATATATATTATATTAAAATGTATAAAATTATTTATTTTACTAATATATTAAATACTAAAATAAAATAATCTAGTTTTAAACGAGGTTGAACGTGCTTTAATTAAACGAGCTTTAAACAAACATAAACAAGCTAGTTCACGGACATAAACGAGCTTGTTCGCGAATATAAACAAGTCGACAGAGCCTTGTTTGAGCCCAGCTCATTTAACAAACGATCTTCAGAATTGTGTTCATATTCATTCCTTTAGTTAATGAACGAGATTTGACCGACCTTATTCACGAACGATTCGCTAACACTCAATTCATTTATAGCCCTAGTTTAGGGTGTAGTTTATTCTTATTATTTTACTCATTTTATAATATTTACAAGGATCACTGGTAGTCAAATATAATAATAAACCTATTAAATAGATTTTTTTAACCTTCGTAATAGTGAGTTTTAATTCGAATCAAACCAAGCGAGATGAGCTAAACAAAGTCAATCGAGCCAATTCAAATCAAATAGAGTAGATTTGAACTAAACCTAGTTGATATAAGTTAAGCCTTATCCGAGCTCAATATATAGTATTCGATTATATATGCTCATGAACCAAACATTATCTTGACTTGATATAAGTTAATGTGTTATGCTCACTTCATTTATTTTTTCAAAATAATCTATTAAAAAATTTAGAAAAAAAGGGTCTGAGAAGTTATTTTCTTATCATAAAAAAGTGAAGCATAAGATTGTACATTATTCGAATAGTATATCCCAGTGGGCGAAGCCAGGATTTTATGAATTGGGGGCAGAAGCGTGAAAACAAAAAATTGAGTACAATAATTTAGTATGTTTAAAAAAAATTCTCAAGCAATAATTTTTTTACACACTTTTGATTTAGAATCAAAAAAATGCTTATTGAAAATGCAAATTATGTATTATGTAGAAGCAATTGTACTTGAGGGGAATTGAACTACGTTCCCCACAATGCGCACGCCTTATAAGTAGGTCCATTATCAATACACCAGTTACCATTTATTGATTATTGAACACACTTTATTTTATTAATCCTATTTTTTGTAGGGGACAGAAAAAATTAAAAGGGACGCTGAGCAAATATTGAGCAATTTGAGTAAGGCCAATCGATTAAAAATTCTGAAATTTTCACTAAAAGTCAAAGAAAATCATGCGTATTAATGAAATGCAAAAATATGCCATAAAAAAAATTCAAAAATATGCCATAAAAAAAATTCAAAAATAAGTGAAATTGGTTAGTGCTCATCTAAAATCATGAAAGTAAAAAAAAAATAAAAGAAAAAATAAAAAAGTCATTCTTATCCCCTTCAACAATCATATTTTGCAATTCAAACCATCCCTTTCAAATTCTCAAAATTTAAAACTATTTCAAAAAGATTCCATATATTTTTATAATTAATAATTTATTTATCTTCATTCCTATTAGCTTGTGTGAAATTTGTTTTCCACACATGGTGTGGTTGTACCTTTTTCCTTCGGATCATGCATCATAATGCATGCCATATAGCCATATCCATTCTGTTCCTCTTAAGTTTTTAGCAGGGGTGACTTAGGCCCTATTCTCTTCAACGGAATAGTGTGGGACGGTGAGAAACGAAACGAAACGAATTGAAACGGAACGAAACGGGGCAGCGCGGATAATTCAAAAAAATGTGAGACGAAATAAAGCACAAAATACGAAACGGGACGACGCAGATCAGAACGAAACGGAACGAAATACAGCATGAAAACGACGAAAAGAACAGAGACTTAGTCACCATTCACCGACACCCTTTTTGATCAGCCAAAAAAAGCTCTTAGGCTATTAAAAAATATTTTTGTTCTCATTAATATACTACTCTAGTCTCTACATAATAATAGAAGAAAAAGGAGAAAAAGAGGTGGGAGAAGAATGGAAGTAGGCCAAGTAGCCCATGTCAACCTGCTATTGGCCTATTGTAATGTTAATACGAGTAACATCATTATAACGTGTAGTCATAGAAGACGTGTGAATTGAGAACCCGGAATTGAGATGGGGAAATTTGGTATTGTCGTATGTATTGGGAGGAATACAAAACACATAGGCAGGCCACAAATATGGAAGGATAGTTATCTAAAACAAATTGAATCTAATATTCAAAATTCCTATGTAAACCAATATTTTTCTAAGCCGTAAATAAAGGTAAGAAAATAGGGAACGAGAGAAGTTTATCAATAGGTGATGGCCTTATAGCTCTATGGCGTGTTTCGTCGAACGGATTCAACCTTAAGATATCTTCTTGATTATAGGAGATGGAACCGTTGTTAAAATAACACAAAATTAAATGTTAAGATGTAAAACATTTCCTAATCCCTGTTTTGAACTTGGTCAATGTCATTATGGTCCATCCCTTTTTTCTTTTGTGTCCAGACGGTCCATCCATTTTAAACAATAGTCACAATATCAAATGAGAATTGTTTCATGATTTTAGTTAGAATGGAAATTCCCCAAATCTTAGTTACTATTTCATTTTACAATATTTGTTTCATGATTTTATTGCTCCATAATAACTTTGCATAGCATATAATTACAGAAAAATAAAAAATAAATGGGAATGAAAGAAAGGTAGTTAATTTTCAAAAAGAACAAAAATAAAAAGAAAAAGTTTTCCAAACAAATTGAAAACAACATATGTAAAAAAGTATGTCGCAAAATTGAACTGAAAACTGGTCAATTAAGTTAAAAAGAACACACAATATATAAGCAAAATTAATTTAAGAGTTTATTGCTCATATCTCAATTGTGAAATACTCGTACTCGTAACATCATAAATTATTATGAGTATAGAGTATTTAATATTTTCTCGTCAACCTAGTCTCTCTCTCTCTCTCTCTCTCTCTCTCTCTCATTTGAGTCCACACCTTCCTATCTCGTTCTCCTCCACCTGGGTCCATGAAACCATAACCTATGTAATGATATAATTAAGATGAGTTGGTGTAATGGTTCAGCACTTCATCCCTGAAACAAGTGGTTGGGGGTTTGAATCTCAACTCTTGCGAATGGAAAAAATCTCTTGGCCAACCCCCTACCACTTAGTGCGCGGACAGTTGGGGCGAAGGGATTAGTTACTGTAGTCGACAATGGGATACCCTTGGCAAAGACCAAAAAAAATAAATCTATGCAATGATATGCGATGGATAAACCCTAGGCCCGAATGTGATTTTTATTAGAAGGAAAAATATCCTCTCTAGTAATCATCGTGTTCATTGGTTAAAAAAGTTCTTATTGCCTAGACCCAGAGATTTTTGGACCTCACAATCCATCTTTTTGACAATTATTCCCTCCATTCCTAATTCTTATTTCCATTTGACTTTTTGAGGTCAAATTTTATAAATTTTGAGCATAAATTTATGAAAAATTATAAAAATTTAAATTTAAAAGTAATAATACTCTTATTAGATTTATTTTAAATAATATTTTCAAAATATAATATTTTTATAATTTTTAAAGCTATAAAATTGTAGCTATTTATGATCAAAGTATTCTTTTAAGAATAAGGAAAGAGGGAGTAGTACACCACTAAATCACATAGTGCAGGAACCCATTTCCTTCTTAGAAAAATGAATCTTGGGCAGGAACCCGAGCCCTCGTTACCTCTTTTCTTCTTTAACCCATACATACCATCAATTGGGGTTTTATTTTTATTTTATTTTTTATTTTTTTATTTTTATGTTTCCGTTTCAGGAGAATGCTAGATAAGTAGCACTCGCTCTCCATCCCTTTTTCCCTCTCTCTCTCTTTCTCTCCTTCCTTTTCTTTTCACAAGCACAAGCACAAGCACAAGCACATACTCTACTTTTTGATCTTCATTTCTCTTTCTTTCTGTACACGAAAAACCCTAATTGAGCATTTGGCATTAGCAATGGAGGTGTACTCTTATACTATGAAAAAGCAGAGTTAGCAGTTGCCCAACAAAGAAAGGCTAAGCTAGGAGAATGATATCATGATTATACAGCTCCAATTCTGTGACAATTGATTATATATTGGTACTACCCATCAAATTTCAATTTTGAAAAATTTGATGAAAAGCTTATTTTAGCTAAGCTCCCCTTTGGTGAAACGTTGCAACTGTTTATTACTTGCTTTTTCAACCACCCTTTTTGTTGTAAAGGCCCAGAAAAAAGTCTCCTAAGTTTGATCACCAAAAGGGTCTCTTTTTTCGATTAGCAGATCATCTTTTGCAGATCCTTCGCATAAACAGTAATGGGTAACTTTCTGAATTCTCTGATATCATTTCATTTCCCCTTGTCTAGTGTTTTCCCCACTTCTTTTTCAGATCATTATTTCTTCAACTATCAAAATGGAACAAGTTTACAATAAGTCAGCGAATCTATAAACATGCTGCTCCAAATCTGTTCCCATATTTCTCTGTTCTCTTGTGCCATCACCAATTCACCATTCATCAATTTCTCTCTCTTTATAAATTAATGAATCAAAAGTTTATAGAATTATATATACTCCATCCGTCCCGTATTTACGTTGTCATTTGCAGGAGAGATGAAATCAGGAAATAGTGGAAGTATGCAGTCATCGAGCACGGATGGTGGTGGTGGTGGTGGTGGAGATGATCAAGAGTACGAGTCGTCGTCTTTCTTCAATAACCATGCCTACCCCACGGGTGGCTCATCAGTTGGCCATGTCCATGGCCCCTTTGACAACGCTCCGTTGCTCAAACTTTATTCTCTTAACAACGGTACCTCATCTGGGCCCGTTATGTTCGATCATCATCATCATCATCAGCAGCAGCAGCAGCAACAACAACACCAACAACAACGGCAACAACAACAACAACAAGCTGCTTCATGTTTTGATTCCCTTCACAATAGTAGTCCCAACTTTATGCCCCTACTAAATAATAATGATCTAGACAACAGTGGGTGGCCCAACACCAACAAATATGGTTCAATCAATACATCAATATCATCTGCCAATGATGCCAATTGCACCCAGGTCCCAGGTGGCTACCGGATCACTACCACGCAACAAGATCATCACCACCTACAACAACAACGACTACCACCACCGTCAGATCAAAGTCATAATACGAATGGTACAACTGGGGTTATGACTAATGGACCAACAACGGGCCGAAACCCGAAAAAACGGTCCAGAGCATCAAGGAGGGCGCCCACCACAGTTTTAACAACTGACACCACCAACTTCAGGCAGATGGTCCAGGAGTTCACGGGTATACCTGCCCCACCGTTTACTGCCTCCGGGTTCCCTACCCGAACCCGGCTTGATCTCTTTGGTGGTTTAGGCATGGGTATGGGTTTGGGCATGGGGGTTTCTTCAGGGTTGAAGCCTTCTTATCCACCTTATCCTTTGAGGCCTTTTCCTCAAAAAGTTCTTCCCCATCCTAATAATATTCCTTTTCATTTACAACCCCCAAGAAACACAGCGGCTGCTACTGCTACTACTACTAATACAACAAGTGGTGGTTTGGCTGATGTTGGCGGTTCTGTCGCGGGGGTTACAGCATCCTCTTCTTCTTCCTCCTCCTCCTCGGCTAGCAGTGCTGCTGCTACAACTACTAGTAGCAGCACTGCAGCGAATACTAGTAATGGACCGACAACAATATCCGCCACCGTGAACTTCAACCTGTCTCCCTCAAATAACTTCCACAGTCATCCAATGCTCTCCTTTCAATCACTACTCCAACCATCATCGTCGTCACCGGGGGAGTTCGGCAGATCAGTAGGCCATGCTGCTAGTTCTACAGCCACCACAGCTCTAGTCCAGGGGAGTGGCACTACTGGTGGGGTAGGTGATGGGCTTGGTCTTGGGCCCAGGGGCTGGGATATTCTTCAACAGGGTTTGGGCTTGACCCAAGGGGATCATCATCATCATCAACAACAACAACAACAAAACAGCTGCGGAGCTGGAAGTTACAGCACTGCTGTCAGTACTACTGCTTCTCATTCACAATCACCTGCAGTGATTAATAATGCCACCTCGGATATTAATATTGATGGAGGCCTTAATATTAGGGGTGAAGGTATGTTGGATTCTTGGATTTGTTCATCTGATTGATTAGCCTTATATTTATTTCTTTAATTATTGATATATATAATTACATACTCCTATAATTTGTAGCAAATTAAATCAGAGGAGAAAAAGAATTTACAGGATGGAGATTATCTATACTTGTTTACTACTAATTGACATGGTATATAGGCATATAGCTACTTAATTACAGTATGTATTATGAAATTTGTTTTAACCATTAAAGACCATCCATTCTAATTATCTGTTTGACATTATTATGCTCTTATTTCATTACTTCTGTTAATTCTTTTTAGTAGTTTAAACAATATTCTCCACATGTTTCCACACGTACTGTAATACGCACTTCTTAGATATGTCTGTTGTCTAAGCTAAGGCATTTGTTCATCTGTTGTATTGGGAAAGCTAATTAATGTACCTCCATGAAGTGGTATATTTTGATTTTGGAATGTGCCTGCAATTCCCACAATCAATTCCTTATATTAATTAGTGCTATTGGCTGCTGTAGTTTGGTTAATTTTGTTACTTTTTCTGATTTTGATTGAGAAACTTTGTCTTGTAGGAGTACTTAAATGGACTTCTTTTTTTTCCTTTGATGTTCAAACCAACCAAAAGTTCATATTAAAAAAAAGTGGAAGGAAATAAGTCCAAAGCAATCAACTGAATTACTTAGCGTGGATACTTTCGGTTCAATTGAGTTTGGTAGAGTTAAGTGATCTGCTTTTTCTTATACACATTACTATTTAGTTCAATTTAATAAAATTCGGTAAAAAAGAACGCGCATTTACTCTCTGAGTTCTACCATTTTTCCTCTCATAATTTAATGAGGGAATCATTCTCTCGCTCTGTTTATTTATCTGGTCTGCACTGGACTAGTGCACTCTGCATAAATAAATAGTCAATAATAATAAAAAGAATAATAGGGGGGAGTGAATGGTGGCGAGATTTGGGGAATCGTTAGCCGCCGTAATCTTATGCTACGATTTGTATGTCTCCCATGAGGTGTTATCAAGTTCATAACTTCAGTCTTCATACGACCTCCTATTATTTTTTCTTTTATTTTCTTTTTTTCATTTTATATTAATGGAATGTTATTTTAATTTGTTATAGTAGTAGTAATTAAATTTGTCATACTCATAATTATTATGGATTTTGTTTTAATGTAAATTATTAGTAGTAGGTGTGGCATTTAGTGTAGCCGTGTAGGGAAGGATTTGAGTGATTGACCAGATCTGATCCACAAATAATAGAGTATTGGATTGGAGTGTGGGTAGTTAATGAAAGAGCATAGTAGTATATAAATATGAAGACAGTATTAGCCCAAAAACTTGGCACCTCAAATACGCAATTCCCCTTTCAGTTTCTGTGGTTATCAATTTATCATCAATCATCCGACAACAATGAACGGTACTAGTGTACTGCCATTCCGCGGCATTGCATTACATTATATTGAACTTTCTTTTCTAGAGTTCTTCTCTACAAGTTTTACTTTTCAGGGCAGCATGGGCGATGTCACGATGAACTGGCTGTGAGCAAAATAGAGCAAGTTTTGTATGAGATCACTCATAATAAAATAGATCACTTGTTAAAAATGTAGAAATTATCTTTTATAAAAATTAACATTTATTTTACTAAAAATTGACGTCTTCTCACTTAAAATTACGGTAATTCTGTTTTTTACAAGTTTTTGCGAGCAAAATAAATAAAGAAATTCTCCCTACAAACAGACCATTACTCTAGGTTTTTGATAATATACAAATAAATTTACGAAATTAGAATCTGTCTTTTTTCAAATTTGCATGTACGAATATTGGTGACTAATTTAGATAGCACCAAATAAAATATACTGTAGCATTCAATTACATACATTAACCTTTTATTATTAGGAATATAAGAGAATTTTATTGGAGAGTACTTTGTACACTTTTCGTTACTTATTCTACGGTTTAAAATTTTATTGTAAACAGAAGGAAAAAAATAAAGCTCTTGGTTATTTCTAGATGAAAACCTCTATCTTTGATAACTTTCGGTAAAATATTAGTATAGTAGTAATAGTACTTTTTTTTTTTTTTTTTTTGAGTGAAAGGTGGATTGGTAAACTTCGAAATTCAATACTTACAGTCAAATTTGAGCAGAGGTGTGCAGTGTGCCCCTTGTTCCGACACATATACCAAAGAAAACAACTAAACAAGAACTGGAATTGATATTACAGAAGCTATTTTTGTTTGATGTTTACAACTTTACATTCTTACCAATGTTTAACCTCCACAACTGAAAGCAAATTTTCCAGACTTTCTTATTTTTCCCAATCAACAGATGACACCATTACCTGATTACAAGTTTGTTACCGTCTTTCATGACTTTGCTATCAACATCGGCACATATCCACCCCCAACTACCCCAAGTCACTAGTAACCCGGCCCAATTATCATTGTTTATGCAACATCATATGTATGCAGCAGGTTTGAGTTGACCTTCGCCTGTCCCAAATGATGAGACTTCTAGCTATATGCTTTAATTTATTTATTTTTTATTTTTATATTTTTGATAACTTAATCACAACCACGAAAGCAAGATTTTTAATCCTTCAAAAAATATATTTTTCAAAGGGTAGGAAGGGTTGAACAAAGGCAAATTTATGGGATTTGGGTTAAAATTACATGAAATTTAGTTTTCTTTTTCCTTGGGTTGAAGGGGTGAACAAAGACAAATTTATGAGATTCGGGTTAAAATTACATGAAAATTAGTTTTCTTTTTCCTTGGGTTGAAGGGGTGGGCTCCAGCTACTAATGGCCCATAGTTGGTTCTGTCGGTGTTAACACGTGAAGTTATATATATTATGTGTATGTTAATGATACAACTTTCCATAATACCATCATCACTTATTTGCTCACAACTATCATGTTTCATACATGAGTGAGATCGAATCATATAAATTTTTGTAAGAAAAAAAAATCTCTAAAATCGGCGTCCCTAAAACAAGAGCAAATAAGGACCAAAAGCAACTGAGGGTGTGTTCTTTTCCATTTATTGGACTTTACTCAATCAGTGAGAATCAGTGGTAAGACCTTATTCAATCAGTGGGAATCAGTGGCAAGATCTTACTCAATCATTGAGAATCAGTAGCAGGGTCTTATTCAATCAGTGAAAATCAGTGACAAGACCCACATTTCTACTCACAGAATCAGTGACATGGCTTTATTGAATCAGTGAGAATCAGTGGCAGGACCTTACTCAATCAGTGGGAATCAGTGGCAGGATCTTACTCAATCAGTGAGAATCAGTGGGAGAAACTTACTCAATCAGTGAGAATCAGTGGAAATAAGTGGAAAAAAACACACCCTGAGAGCTGGACGATCATATTGTTCAATATTGAAATAGTAACAATCTTCACATGAAATTATGATCCAAGTTGGGATTTCGTTTCATATCATTGACATTGATAGATAACTCATGATCCAATTTTATTTGCAGCCCAATAATGAATCATTCCACACTTCTAATTTGAACTTGGATAATAATAATAATTAAAGAAAATGCAAAACGAAACTATTGAGTAAAATTTAAAAAGAAGGTACAAGTAACAGCTACAACTATAAGTACTCAACAAAATTGAAGAGTGAACTAGAGGGAAATAGATAATGAGTATTGAGTACAAGTAGCCTTTTACATTATTATTTCCTTTCCAGTTAATGATCAAATTCTGTCTTTTTATTAATGTCCATCTTAAGAGTAAAGAATAAAATCAGAATGAAATGGGAAACAGAAAAGAGAGGTGATTAGCCAAGTTTATTTGGTTTATTCCATTTCATGTTGGGGATTTTGAGGCCCCACTTTTCAATTTGTTGTTTGCTTTTTAACGCAACACATCAAAGAGCCTAAAAGAGATGAGATGAGATGACGGGCCATGGACATTGCTGGCATCATATATATTGCTAGTAGCAATGATGGCTAAATTCTCTCTCCTCACAATCCCCCCATTGCTACTCAAATACTCTAAAAATCTCAAAAAACAGGCCCCTATCAGCTTTGTTTTACCAATATGGGGAGAAAAGAAAGGCTGGGAATAGTATGGCTAACTGGCCAAAGTGCAATTATGTTTATCCTGTTTTCCCCTGCTTTTGTTTTGTACCCCTAATATTTAGGGCCTAAAGATACAGAAATATGAAAGAGAACAACCTTTTTTTGCCTTTTGACATCCACAATCTACAAAAAGGCTGGCACCCATTTCTATTGCTCCAAAGTTGAAACCAATGGTATCGTTGCTCAGTTGAGACTTTGAGAGGAGCTGGATGCATAAGTTCAAATTCCCAACACTAAAAGATCATACACAATCACGAAATCTAAAAGGAATAGGCCAGGGGAAATATGTCTATCTCTCCGCGTTCTTAATTATGCGGTGATAAAGTTTTAAAATTATGGAATTGGTGTTCTGGTATTTGACAAAAATTAATATAAGATGGATTTTATCATGACATGACGGTTACATTTTTAAAAGAAAAAAAAATGTTATTTTTGGACTAAGAATTGTGAAAAGAATGTTAAGTTTTGCAAAAAAAAAAGTGTTAATACTCTTAATTGTCTTACTATAAAAACGCTTTTATACAAGAGTTTCGATTGAATTATACTTATTCTATCTATTATGAAGCGTTACCGCGTCAAGGAATTTAAAGTAGTATAAGTGCATAGTCATAATCATAATCCAATCTCTCCATTCATATGTTTAAGCAAGAAATGTGCTGTGACTAAAGTCCATAATCATTTGAATTCCAACTTTTATTTGGCGCTTGTTAACTACATTAACAGTAACACACTATTGATTAAAAACAGTCTTAACACTGTAATTGAAGAGATAAATTAAAGCTACTACTTTAAATTGAATAACTCTTGAGCAGTTAAAATAGCATGATCTGAAGTGCCCCATTAAGAAAAGCCTTCTTTTTAAAACAAACTACCCCTCTCCGGCTCTCCCACCTAAAATCTCTCTCCTGATCTGCTTGACTTTGTGAAGGATACAGGGTAAAGGGAGTTGCTTCCTATATGGGATGTTCACACCATTAAATATCATAATCATAATATTATGCCAAAGGGTGGGTCACCAGTGATTTTCATGAACCCACATTTGTCTGCCACTCTAGTGGGATAATCTATCTCCTATGTTGTCTCTATGATGCTCCCTTTTTGCATCCATTTGTGTACCTTAAATTTTATGATCATTAATTAATACTCTAGTAATAAGACCATCTCAAAGCAAGATCATTGCTTTGAGCTTTCAAATGTTTGAAATTAATGACAATTTAATCGGAGCTCAAATAAATGGCCTATGATTTAGCTGTTATTGTTGATTGGTTTGGAAATAAATGATTACCTCATTGAAAAAAGTGAGATGATAATACTAAAAATTTACATAGATGTGAGATAATGATTACCTACAAAAATTTCAGAATTTATAAGACAATAATACTGTCTTTCAGTATACAGTATGCTTATATTATTGCACGAAATCAAATTGTTAACAATTCTTATTGCTTAAATTTAGGATTCATAAAGTTACTTGGACTTCCCTTCCTCCCTTTCTCTCCTCCATTTGGGGTGCAAGTGAATGAGTATTAAGCCACCACCGCTACCTTATACTCAGTTCGGACTCATGTTCAATAGACAACCGCAAACATATCAAACTTACTGAACAATCAGCGTGTAATTGAAAAAAAAACTGAACAATGAGCGCAAACGTGCATTCACAAGGTATGAGAGGATGACAAATTGAACCCAGTATTAAAACTTGCACGTACAAGTCAAGTGAGGGTCTATCCTAAAACCAATTGGTTATAGGCAGAGTAGCCCACTTGAATTATACGTTGGTCTTTTTTTCTCAAATATTTCGATGTGGGACTCTAGTTCTCACTATTCTTTAACACCATGACCTTACCTTACTTCATCACATGAAAGTTCAAATGCATAACCAACAAAGGTGGTAGTGTAACACCCCTGAATTCGCAAAGATTTCCTGGGAACTATCGACGTCGCTATACACGGCTCGACACCGCTGAACCGTCACAAACCCGGGAGTAGTTACTGCAACATTTATCGCTAAGGAATAAATGCTAAGCAGAAAGGAAAACTAGGTATCAAAGGAAGCATCTAAACAAACTAACATTAATATCAGAGTTGTCTATCAAGTGAACTTAAGTCCATTAAAGTATTATTACAACTTTGCCTTCAAGGGCACAAACCAACAATCCCAATAATCCAAAGTAACCAATAAACCAATAGTTCTAAAGGAACAACCCACATTTAAACTTCAAGCTATCCGTCCTCACTCAGCTACACCTGCACTTTGGTTTCCGTGACGGAAACAAGGTACAGAAGAAAAGAGAAGAAACAAAAGAAAAACAAAAATCAGATAAACTGAATAAACGTCGTCCATACCCAATAAAAACACTTTCGCAAACCTTACCTGGGTTTTAGAAGAATAATTGAAATTCATTTGCATGCACAAGTAGTCATACAATCAAGCACACGCAAAATCGACATTCAATTACATGCAATTCTTGCTTTAATGATCACTCGAACACAAACAGATAAACCATCTTGATTAGAGAAATAAGAGAGCGAATAGAACAACGATTACCCATACTGTTCATAGATAGATATAGACATGCCATGGACTTACTCTAGTGTACACTCACACTGCCTCTAACATAATAATCGATATGTAGAGAATTAAACGATGGGGAATAATCCGTCCCGAATACACTACGAGGTGTCCATAAAAAGTAACTTGGGAATCACGCATCCCTAGACTACATCAATTAGATATAGTCTCGATTGCTCGACTACTCCTAGGGATCCATTTAGGAGTCTTATTCTCATTTATAAATCAATTCACATACTTGGATTGATTGACCTAGTGGTACAACGAGACCACGACATCCTACTTCATTTAATGCTCATGATAATGAATAATAATAACCACGATAACGACATTAATGCATATTAACACAATCATGCTTCACATATGTCTAACGAAATTTCGGCAGCACTTCGGCAGTAAATCATGATATCCAAAAATTACACTTTTACATTAAACCATCAAGATATGTTAGGTTCTCATTAGCACTCAATAATAACCCATTCCAAATAGCACGTATATTATATCATAATAATATTAGAAATTCAATATCGCCATACATGCTCGATAATTAGCATATGAACTAATTAATTAACGAAACTTCATAAACTGGTCATACCCAATATAATTCATATTTACAGCGAAGAATATATTTCTAATTCACATAATTAGCGATAATATAATTTAATCATGCTTCGCATATTAAATTCACAATAATATTCAAATAGCACATAACACATCAAAATAGTTTTAATGGGGCTTTGGAAAGAGGTAGGCACAATCGCTTACCTAACGAATGCTCACTACACAGTAGGTAATTAGGCTAATCACAACCCGATCACGCTTGTCCATTTGGTCCTAATTAAAAATAATTATCGAGATATAATCAGTAAATAGGAAAATCCAAACAGTACTGAAACTGTAAACTAATATTTTTACTAAATTTCTTGATTTATTCCAACCAATCTAGGCTTTTGAAAATCCAGATTCGGACTCCAAACGAGTACAGAAAAATAAAAATAGTTATTAAAACATACTGAATATACGAAATTAATTAAAACGAAACCCTAATCGGTTTTTCGAGTCTAGGCCGTGATACACCAAGCATGGGGATCCACGACCTAGCCCATCACCAAGACCACCACCCACCGACCACCATGGTCGGCGGTGGCTCGCCGGAGCGCCGGCGACTGAGGAGAGAGAAAGCAAGAGAATCGCGAGAGAGAGAGAGAGAGAGAACTCGCGAGGGAGAAAGAGAAAGACTGAGCGAGGGAGAAGGGGCGGGGCGACCCTGGCGACGCCGGCCACTCGCCGGCGATCACCCAAGTGCGGCCTGGTGGCGCGGCAGTGGCGCTGCTCGCGAAAAACAGATAGGGAGAGAGAAACAGAGCACAGGAGAGGGGAGGAGAAAAAGAGAAAAAGAGAGAGAGGGAAGGGGGATTACCGGCGGGGGAGAGGAGGCCGGTGCTGGGCCTGGTGGCCGGCGACAGCAGGGGGAGGAAAGAGAGAGAGAGAGAGGAGAGAGGAGAGGGAGTGTCGTGAGAGAGAGAGAAGAATTTGCGAGGTTTTTTTGGCTCAGTTTTGTAAACTGATCAATTGGCCCATCTCTTGGCTTATATAGGTGGCTAGCCAAAGAAAGTCAAAACCTACTAGACCTAGGATTAATTTTCTGATTTAATTGTCAATTAAAAATAATTAAAGCTAATTAAATGCTAGTTAAAACTAATTAAAACAATATGAATAAACCTTATTTGATAATTATAAATCCCGAAATTCCCATAATAATAATTAATATTATTATGGCTTAATTTGAGTAAATCGAATCGTTAAATAAATATACGATTTAAATCTCCGAAACTATTTATAAAAGAACTATAAATCGCTATTATAATTATAGAAAATATTGGGGTATCACATTCTACCCTCCTTAAAAAAATTTTGTCCCGAAGCTTGAAACATGAAGTAATCACTTCTCAACGACGAAACGAGTTTACCCATACTAAGGTATAAAACAATTTTAGGACAACGACAATGCAATGCGTGTACTAGGTTGTGATCTAAGTCGATTAGCAATGCAGCATGCAATGCTAGAACATGCAACTTGTGCAAAGCAGTAAACAAAACATGAATTTACTAGGTGTGACATTCTACCCTCCTTAAAAAGGGTTTCGTCCCAAAACTCAAATGGAATTAGTACCTTCGATAAAGAGTTCTGGGTACTTCTCTCGCATCATGGATTCAACTTCCCATGTTGCCTCTTCTTGACCATGACGGGACCAAACAACCTTCACAATCAAAATGGTCTTTGTACGAGTTGAGCGCTCTTTGCGGTCGGTGATCTTGATTGGATGTTCTTCATACGTCAAACTCTCATCAAGTTCGATCGTTTCAGGTTGAATGACATGAGTTGGATCATGTACGTATCATTTCAGTTGAGAGACGTGAAACACATTGTGGACTTTTTCAAGTTCCACAGACAAGGCTAAACGATAGGCAACTTCACCAATCCTTTCTAGGATCTCATAAGGTCCAATGTAACGAGGACTCAGTTTTCCCTTACGACCAAAACGCATAACACCCTTGGTAGGAGATACTCGCAAAAGTATCTTGTTTTCCACCTCAAACTCTTCAGGTCTACGACCTCTATCTGCATACGATTTCTGGCGATCCTGTGCACTTCGCATCTTCGTTTGGATTACCTTCACAATGTCGACAGTCTGCTGGATCATGTCAGGACCCAAAGCTGTAGTCGCGCTAATGTCGTTCCAACATACAGGCGATCTACACTTCCTACTTTACAAGGCTTCATATGGTGCTCGATCGATGCTTGAATGATAGCTATTGTTGTAAGAAAATTCGATCAATGGAATGTGTTTATCCCACGAACCTTGATATTTGAGGGCACACGCTCGAGGCATATCCTCTAGTGTCTGAATCGTTGCAAGATGAAAAGCGGTACTAAACTTCAATTTGCTTCCGAAAGCTTCTTGTAATTTCTGCCAGAAGTTAGAAAGAAATCTCGAGTCTCTATCAGAAACAATATCTTCAGGTACACCATGAAGTCTCATGACTTCCTTGACGTACGCGTAAGCCAGTTTCTCCATTTTCCACGTGTCATGCATAGGGATGAATCTCACGACCTTCGTCAAATGATCCACAACCACCTAAATGGCGTTCTTCTTCTTCTGTGTCAAAGGTAAACCCATGACAAAATCCATAGAAATCGAATTCCATTTCCACGTTGGAACTTCCAGTGATTGTACCATTCCATCTGGTCTTTTGTGCTCGATCTTGACTTTCTGACATGTCAAACATTTCGCTACGAACTCAGCGACTTCTTGTTTCATGCCTTTCCACCAGAACACTTGGCGAAGATCTTTGTAAAGCTTGTCTCCACCAGGATGTACAGAATACGGCTGTATTATGAGCTTCACCCAGAATCTTAATTTTTATATCTGGGTCACTGGGTACGCAAACACGTTCTCAAAATCTCAAAATTCCATCTTGGCCCAAAGTGAAGTCCTCGGACCTACCCTCATCCTTGTGGTTTAGAATCCGTTGAAAATGCTCATCACCACTTTGTCTATTTTTGATCTCTTCTAGCAATGTTGGTCGAACAGTCATATGTGCTAAGGTACACTGAACGTCACCTTGAAACACAATCTCCACCTCAAGACTTTGCAAGTCACGTATGATCTCCTTAGGAAGTACTAAAGCAGTGTTTAATGTATGTCGAGTCTTCCTACTCAAAGCATCAGCGACCACATTCGCTTTACTCTCATGGTACTGGATATCGATGTCGTACTCCGTCAAAAGTTCTAGCCATCTCCTCTGGCACATGTTCAACTCTTTCTGCGTAAAGATGTACTTGAGACTCTTGTGATCAGTGAACATCTTGACTGCTGAACCATACAGGTAGTGTCGCCAAATCTTCAATGCGAATACGACAGCAACAAGCTCTTGATCGTGAGTAGGATAGATATCCTCATGCTTCTTCAGTGTCGTGAGGCGTAAGCCACGACATTTCCGTGTTGCATCAAAACACACCCTAAGCCATGCTTAGACACGTCACTGTAGACCTCATATCCTTCCGTTCCTGACGGCAATGTCAAAATGGGTGCACTCGTAATACGTTTCTTTAACTCTTGGAAAGTTGTCTCACACTTGTCAGACCATACAAACTTTGTCGTTTTCTTCATCAAATTCGTGATTGGCTGCGCAATCTTTGAAAAACCGTCTACAAATCGTCTATAGTATCCAGCAAGTCCAAGAAAACTCCGAACTTCGGTCACGGTCGTTGGTCTTGGCCAATCTGTAACAGCTCGAATCTTCTCTGGATCTACGGCTACACCATCCTTAGACACCACGTGACCTAAGAAAGATACCGTGTCTAGCCAAAACTCACACTTAGACAACTTGGCGTAAAGTTGATGTTTTCGCAAAATCTCCAAAACAATACCTAGATGTTGCTCACGCTCCTCGGCGTTCTTTGAGTAAAACAGAATATCATTGATAAAGACTACAACAGACTGGTCTAGGTAAGGCTGGAACGTACGGTTCATCAAGTCCATAAACTTCGCAGGCGCATTCGTCAAACCAAAAGGCATCACAGTGAACTCGTAGTGCCCATACCTCGTCCTAAACGTTGTCTTTGCAATATCCGGCTCAGAAATCCTCAATTGGTGGTATCCTGATCGGATGTCTATCTTTGAGAAAATAGACGCACCACACAGTTGGTCAAACAGATCGTCAATTCTGGGAAGTGGGTATCGATTCTTGATTGTGATCTTGTTCAGCTCGCGATAGTAGATGCACAGTCTCATACTACCATCCTTCTTCCGTACAAACAAAACAGGAGCACCCCAAGGCGATACACTCGGGCGTATGTATCCCTTTTGTAACAAATCCTCAAGTTGTGTTCTCAGTTCCTTCATCTCAGCAGGTGCCATACGATACGGTGCTTTCGAAAATGGTGCAGAACCTGGAGCTAGGTCGATTGTAAAGTCGATAATGCGTTGTGGAGGCATTCCGGGAATCTCTTTGGGAAACACGTCAGCGTACTCAGAAACTACAGGAATAGGCTACGGAGCTTCCGTCTCGCGACTCGTATCCACCACATGAAAAAGGTAAATCGCTTCACCCTTAGTCACGCACTCTTTGACCTTCATAGTCGCCATCACCTTCAGCTTAGGCTTGACCACAACTCCTTGATAAGTAATCCTCTTACCTTTAGATCCTCGCAAAGAAACGCGTTGTTCGAAGCACTCTATCTTAGCCCTATACTTGTACAACCAATTCATTCCCAAAATCACCTCAAAATCACCCAATCCGAACTGAATCAAATCTGCAGGTAGCTCGGAACCAGCGATCCTAATCGAACACTTCTCGTACAACGAATTACAATTAACATTCACCCCATTTGGCATCGTAATGTTCGCCCTATACACTGAACTAGGTTCTAGGCCTATCTTAGATGCAAAGCTCTTAGAAAGAAAATTATGCGATGCACCACTATCAAACAAAACAAAAGCGGGAAAAGAATTAACAAGAAAAGTACCAGCAATCACGTTTGGGTTTGCTTCTGCCTCATTACGATTCATCACAAAAACTCTGCCATCAACCTCTCTATTGTTGTTGTTGTTGTTTGGCGCGGGATTAGCAGTAGGAGGAGCTATTACCTGGTTGTTCACAGCAGGAGCAACATTGTTGCGGTTGTTGTTGTTGTTGTAACCCCCGTTTCCACGGTAGTTACCACCATAACCACGATAGCCATTATTAGTCCCACCACGATTGTAGTTATTATCGCGGTTCTGCCCGTTACCGTTCCTACCTTGGCTCCAACATTCAGAAGCTTTGTGACCCGGCTTGTTGCATTCATAGCAGTGCAACACGTCACCTCGACAGTTCCTACCAGCATACGTCTTGTTGCAGCGAGTATAAGGCGTATTCCTTCTATCCATTATCATAGCTCGATGACTATTCGAGTCACGATTTCTATTCGCATTGTGGTTCTGAACACCTTGGTAGTTGTTATTGCCATTAGGCCTTGGCCTCTTGTCGCCATTGTTCGACTGTGGTGGATTGCCTTCGTCGCTTGTCTTTCCCAAATGCGTGTCACGACGTCCAACAATCCTCTCCTGATTCAGGACCTTGTCAGAAGATTCCTGAAAAGTGACGGATTGTCCAGCGACAAAACGTTGAATGTCCCATTTTAGTCCATCCTCGAACCTTTCGATTCGTTCAACTTCAGTTGTCAGCAGATTGGGAGCAAAAATAGCAAGCTCGTTGAACTTGGCAGCATACTCGGCCACAGACAGCATGTCTTGGCTTAACCCTTCAAATTCACGTTGTTTAAGGCGTCGTAGAGCACTAGGATAAAATCTATCACGAATGGATTCCTTAAATCGATCCCAATTATAGTTCGACGTTGCAAGCAAGTCCGTTCGCACATCGTTCCACCACTTATTGGCTTCGCCTTTCAGGTAGTACATTGCAGAGCTAACCTTCATGTTGTTAGGCCAACTTGTAGCCAGAAACAACTTCTCAAACTCGATGATCCAAGTCTCCAGCTTAGTTGGATCAGCACCACCTTCGAACGTAGGAGGTTTAAGAGCGTCAAAATCTCGGAAACTACGCGCTCCAGAGGCTTGTGCGGTTTCCAGTTCCTCTTGGCGTGCCATTTGTCGTGCCATGATCTCGACCACATCGGTCAGACCATCCTCGAGTCGTGCAATTCTATCGTCGTTGGTTGTCATTTCGCAATCTGAGAATATAAAAGTAATGGTATGAACACCATTCACACAATTTGCACATCTCGACCCATTAAGGTCTAATTGAGAGAAATAGGTTGTAATTGAAACCTTTCTCTTGACATTTAGCATATAGCATATAAGTTTCGATGATCGACCTTACATTGTTGGTCTAAGCAACATACTTGCTTTATTGTTCTCAGTTCTCATGCATAATAGTTCGATAAGCATATAAAACACCTTAGACACATTGGTCTCACAAGAATAGACAAAGATGTTCATAATGCACATAATGAGGCTCCATACTATTTTAGTAGGGCAATAGACAATCACACTTAATCATATTGATATGCTTTAGCACTTGGCTCACAAAAGAGTTGATAATGCTCAACAACGATTTCGTCACAAATTCGACATGGATTTCCCATCATGTCACGACTATAAGAGATAGCATTCATGCTTTTGATCAATCATGCAAATATGTGACACAACAATGATATAAACAAATCATAACGACTTTCATATAATCAAATGAAATAGTTTTGCAATAAAATAGATTGCAAAATAAATAAGAGTTATAAATATTTGTTGCTTAGGCAACTACACATCACACCAATCTTGACCACGCAGGGCCATCACAAAAAAAGAAATAATGTTTCTAAACAAAATGACTAACTCTAGTCAATAAAATAGCTAAACAGCAACTGGGTTTTGCTTCGATCCGGGAGGCGTATCATCATCATCATCATCCCTCCTTGGCTTCACTTCCCTACATGGAGTGTAAGGATGTTCGTCACCTTTGAACTTCTGAGGCATGAAGCGCCTTCTAAAGTTGTCCACAAGCTTGCGCTTCTTGGACCAGCAGCTCTCACATATGTCCTTCGGAGCAGGCACCAAGACGTGATTAACCCTCCATTCGAACTCAGACAAGCATAACTCATTGCCAACACCCTGAAAACTCAGCGCCCAATGGTTTCCTTTTCCGTACTTCTCATCGTTGATGTAGCCACTCCTCAGTACCACATCGTCATACTTCTCCTTGAGACCTCTCCAAGAATGTATGTTGGGTAAGCCAGCTAGTAAGAGTTCGACCCAAAAACCTTGGTGTATCCTCGTACGGTTCTCGTATTCATAACGCTCGATCGTAGTGAATGTGTGATCGACATAGGCACGGATGTCATCCACCTCGCCATCTTTGGCGAAGAAAGGCTCCACAGGAGGAGACACATCAGCAGGAGGCGATGGAGGTACAGAGTTGTTGCCGCTTGCATCACCAATATCCTCTAAGACTGGCATGCTAGGTGAATCAGGGACTCCAGCTCCATACTCAAAACGCATCTCTAGATCCATAGAATTAGGCTCAACGCTTGGCTCGTCTGCAGGAGCATCGTCAACTTGAGGTTCGGACTCCGTAGGTTCCTCTTCAGAATCAGGATCCTCGTTAGCTTCCAAGTCATGGTTAGGCTCAATTAGAACGTCATCATCACGGTCATAATGCGCGGGTTGATCCACCTCGTGCGCGCCAATGTCTTGCGCCACAGGGGCAGCCGCGGCCTCGTCACGCTCGTCGTGCGTTGGCTCGTTGTCAGAGATATCTACGTATTCCACCTCGTTCTCGGGTGCAACGATCATCGTTCGCGATTTTCTACTACCTCTAGTCGATTTCATCGCGGTCAATCGAGTAATTGTCATCTACAAAAGGGCAATCAAAAAATAAGAACATTTAAATCACAATTAAGGTGATTTCAAGTAATTCCTAACTTCTATGACTACAACGCTCAACGACTTTAATTATATTTTATTTTCCCCAAAATGAAACTAATCTTTATTAATTCATTTATTAAACTTATGCAACCTTTTAAACCTAGGGCTCTGATACCATTTGTAACACTCTCGAATTCGTAACGATTTCCTGGGAACTATCGACGTCGCTATACACGACTCGACACCGCTGAACCGTCACAAACCCAGGAATAGTTACTGCAATATTTATCGCTAAGGAATAAATGCTAAGCAGAAAGAAAAACTAGGTATCAAAGGAAGCATCTAAACAAACTAAACATTAATATCAGAGTTGTCTATCAAGTGAACTTAAGTCCATTAAAGTATTATTACAACTTTGCCTTCAAGGGCACAAACCAAAAATCCCAATAATCCAAAGTAACCAATAAACCAATAGTTCTAAAGGAACAACCAACATTTAAACTTCAAGCTATGCGTCCTCACTCAGCTACACCTGCACTTTGGTTTCCGTGACGGAAACAAGGTACAGAAGAAAAGAGAAGAAAGAAAAGAAAAACAAAAATCAGATAAACTGAATAAACGTCGTCCATACCCAGTAAAAACACTTTCGCAAACCTTACCTGGGTTTTAGAAGAATCATTGAAATTCATTTGCATGCACAAGTAGTCATACAATCAAGCACACGCAAAATCGACATTCAATTACATGCAATTCTTGCTTTAGTGATCACTCGAACACAAACAGATAAACCATCTTGATTAGAGAAATAAGAGAGCGAATAGAACAACGATTACCCATACTGTTCATAGATAGATATAGACATGCCATGGACTTACTCTAGTGTACACTCACACTGCCGCTAACATAATAATCGACATGTAGAGAATTAAACGATGGGGAATGATCCGTCCCGAATACACTACGAGGTGTCCATAAAAAGTAACTTGGAAATCACGCATCCCTAGACTACAATAATTAGATATAGTCTCGATTGCTCGACTACTCCTAGGGATCCATTAGGAGTCTTATTTTCATTTATAAATCAATTCACATACTTGGATTGATTGACCTAGTGGTACAACGAGACCACGACATCCTACTTCATTTAATGCTCATGATAATGAATAATAATAACCACGATAACGACATTAATGCATATTAACACAATCATGCTTCACATATGTCTAATGAAATTTCGGCAGCACTTCGGCAGTAATTCATGATATCCAAAAATTACACTTTTACAAATAAACCATCAAGATATATTAGGTGCTCATTAGCACTCAATAATAACCCATTCCAAATAGCACGTATATTATATCATAATAATATTAGAAATTCAATATCGCCATACATGCTCGATAATTAGCATATGAACTAATTAATTAACGAAACTTCATAAACTGGTCATACTCAATATAATTCATATTTACAGAGAAGAATATATTTCTAATTCACATAATTAGCGACAATATAATTTAATCATGCTTCGCATATTAAATTCACAATAATATTCAAATAGCACATAACACATCAAAATAGTTTTGATGGGTTTTGGAAAGAGGTAGGCACAATTGCTTACCTAACAAACGCTCACTACGCAGTAGGTAACTTTGCTAATCACAACCCGATCACGCTTGTCCGTTTGGTCCTAATTAAAAACAGCTACCGAGACATAATCAGTAAATACGAAAATCCAAACAGTACTGAAACTGTAAACTAATATTTTTACTAAATTACTTGAGTTATTCCAACCAATCTAGGCTTTTGAAAATCTAGATTCGGACTCCAAACGAGTACAGAAAAATAAAAAATATTATTGAAAAATACTGAAAATACGAAATTAATTGAAACGAAATTATTAAACGAAACCCAAATCGATTTTTCGAGTCTAGGCCGTGATACACTAAGCATGGGGACCCACGACCTAGCCCATCACCAAGACCACCACCCACCGACTACCATGGTCGGCGGTGGCTCGCCGTAGCTCCGGCGACGGAGGAGAGAGAAAGCAAGAGAATCGCGCGAGAGAGAGAGAGAGAGAGAACTCGCGAGGGAGAAAGAGAGAGACTGAGCGAGGGAGAAGGGGCGGGGCGGCCCTGGCGGCGTCGGCCACTCGCCGGCGACTACCCAGGTGCGGCCTAGTGGCGCTGCTTGCGAAAAACAGAGAGGGAGACAGAAACAGAGCACGGGAGAGGGGAGGAGAAAAAGAGAGAAAGAGAGAGAGGGAAGAGGGATTACCGGCGGGGGAGAGGAGGCCGGTGCTGGGCCTGGTGGCCGGCGACAGCAGGGGAAGGAAAGAGAGAGAGTGTGCGTGCGGTTTGGAGAGAGAGAGAGAGAGAGAGAGAGAGAGAGAGAGAGAGAGAGAGAGAGAGAGAGAGAGAGAGAGAGAGAGAGAGAGAGAGAGAGAGAGTGTGTGTGTCGTGAGAGAGAGAGAAGAATTTGTGAGGATTTTTTGGCTCAGTTTTGTAAATTGATCAATTGGCCCATCTCTTGGCTTATATAGGTGCCTAGTCAAAGAAAGTCAAAACCTACTAGACCTAGGATTAATTTTCTGATTTAATTGTCAATTAAAAATAATTAAAACTAATTAAATGCTAATTAAAACAGTATGAATAAACCTTATTCATATACAAAACTATTTTAATTAAATCCCTCAATTTGATAATTATAAATCCCGAAATTCCCATAATAATAATTAATATTATTATGGCTTAATTTGAGTAAATTGAATCGTTAAATAAATATACGATTAATCTTCGAAACTATTTATAAAAGAATTATGAATCGCTATTATAATTATAGAAAATATTGGGGTATCACAGGTAGTGTAGTGGTTCTAAGTTTTCTCCCAAGTGGTTTGGTAAAGCAAGGTCAAATCCCAATTCCCTCATGCCTTGTGTTTGCTAGCTTCTAGGAATTATACTAGCCCCTTGTTGGTGCTATGTTGACGGGGTCAGTGCTTGCACTAAGATGGTGTTTACTAGGTTGCAATCAAATGCAATGCAATGCAATGCAATCATTTTATAGGGTAAATAGGAAGTGGAAAAGGAAAAGGGGAGGAAGAAAATGGAAAAAGTAAGATTGATTACACCATCCAAAGTAATCATCATTACATGGAAAAAATTGAGCAATTGTGATTATAATGGATAATGCAATCAACCCCACTTTTCCTATCCCCCTCTTCCCACTCCTTCACTTTTCACATCTCATTTACCCTATAAAATGATTGCATTGCATTGCATTTGATTGCAACCTAGTAAACGTGGCCTAATTATTTATTTAATCTGATATGTTCGCTATTGAACATGATAGTCCGAACATGACGTAGTAGGAATGACTCGGTCGCTATTCACTTGTACCCTCTTTTTGAGGAGCAAAAAAAATGCATACTGGAGAGCTCTTGTACAGCCGGAAGCCAGCTCGAGTACGATAGTGTGGAAATAGGTCCATCACCTTCTAACGAGCAAATAAAAAAGGTCCATCACCTCTAATTTCATAAAAGCCCACATCACGAATTGCCTGATCAGGAATAAACTGATTGAGGCCCATATTGTAACCTCAAAAATGGGTTTGGAGTTTGGACCAAACAGAAAAGGCCTGTTCTCTTTCACCGAAGATGCAAACTATGGGTTTCAGACTTTCAAACAATACAAAATTCTGCCAATTCTCGTTGGTTTGGCGGGTCGGTTGACCAAACTGACCACTACAAAAAAAATCCTTGCACCCAGTCACATTCAAAATTTAAATGGAGAATTTTCTTCCGCCAATGTCGGAAAAAACCTTAAAATGCTGTACTAGTATTGCAATACTTTTCCATTCTATCTGTCGTTTCACAGTCTTAGTCCAAGTCAATCAACCACTATCATCTTCAACAAAAGTCTGAAACAGGGCAATACTGAAATCAGGAGAGAGAAAATCAAAAAAATGAAATCGGAGACGTTAACGTTGTTGCTGGTGAACTTGGCGGGGATAATGGGGAGAGCAGATGAGTCACTTCTCCCTGGTGTATACAAAGAAGTAGGGGCCGCTCTTCATACGGACCCCACAGGTCTTGGGTCCCTCACTCTTTACAGATCCATTGTTCAATCTGCTTGTTACCCTTTAGCTGCTTATCTCTCTATCCGCCATAACCGTGCCCATGTCATCGCTCTTGGTGCTTTTCTTTGGGCTGCTGCCACTTTTCTCCTTGCCTTCTCTTCCACCTTCTTTCAGGTCACTCTCTCTCCTCTTTGGAATCGTTTTTTCTGATTTATTACAATGTTAATTTGAAGCTGATCGGTTGACTTTCCTGTTTGCTACTATTAGCTTCTTGGATTTATGAATAGATCTAATTTTAATTTGATCAGTTTTGGCTTGTTTGCATCTTCCGTTGACTTCCAAGTTCCAATTTTAGTTGTTCTTTTGTGGTATAATGTGCAACATATAGTTACTAAACTAAATAACTTGATCACCTCTTGCTGAAAATTTGCTAATGTTTTGGTCACTTTTTCCTTCCTAATTTGATACTTGCCAGCACATGAGTACATGACATGACTCCAGTACCACTCCAATTTGTGTGCTTTATAGGGCGTGTTCTTTTCCGCTAAACTGAATGTAACTTGTTGAACTTCACTGAACCACTTTCCTAGTAGCTGGAAAACAACACACTCATAGACATTGCGCGCATGTCATGTTTCAACATGTTTATTGCTCCTGTAGCTCCTGATGCACTATTCACTAATTTTAGCTTTCATCTCAATAAAAGGCTTTACTGCTTGTTGGACATGTTCTTGACATTGATGGGGTCTTAATCGCTTAATGGCGCACATGAGGGGTGATCAACGGTTGTCTAGTTAATACTAACGTCTGACTATTGATGAAATTCATATGTCCATGAATTAAGCTCTTATGATCCACATCACAGCAACTCAGTATCAAACTAGCAATAGTTCTTTAGCTAGATAACTCATACATACTCGATAGGAGTGTTCTCATTCTAATTACTCCTAGATCACATTCGGCTACTCTTAGCAACTTTGGTACTCCTATGATTTTGGTCTAATTTGAGTGTCTTGTCTTATCCGGGTCATCAACAGTTGACATGGGTACCTAGCTACCTTAATTACCTTGCTGTGGTGCTGTGAAGTGTTCTAGTTAACATATCTTCAGAGCATATGCTGTATGTAGTGGACTGATAATGAAAGGCTGAAAGCCATATTGAGATAATTCATTTACAACCATATCCCTTTTTCTACTTATATGTACTATAAAGTAAACTAATTTTCTTGCACTTTTGTACTTTATGGACAGCTCAAATAACTCCGATTGCTAGATCTGTTATGATCTTCTGATTGATTAGGTGGCAGTCTCAAGGGCATTGAATGGTATAGGACTTGCCATTGTAACACCTGCTATTCAGTCCCTCATTGCAGACTCAACTGATGACAACAATCGTGGCATGGCATTTGGTTGGTTAGGGTTCACTGGAAACATTGGCGCGATCCTGGGAAATGTCTGTTCTGTTCTAATAGCTTCAACATCATTCATGGGAATCCCTGGTTGGAGGATAGCCTTCCATTTGGTCGGAATACTCAGTGTCATTGTTGGAATTCTGGTCCGTCTCTTTGCCAATGACCCCCACTTTGTAGATGGATGTGACAAGACTAAGGATAAAGATGTTTCACGTTTGACCTTTTATCAAGAACTGAAGGAGGTACTGCTGGAAGCAAAATCAGTTGTCCGAATCCCATCGTTCCAGATATTTGTTGCTCAGGGTGTCGCAGGATCATTTCCATGGTCGGCATTGACATTTACACCCATGTGGCTGGAGCTCATTGGCTTCTCTCATAAAACTACTGCGTTCCTCATGACCATTTTTGTGATTGCTACTTCTCTTGGAGGTTTATTTGGTGGGAAAATGGGGGATGTCCTGTCTACACGTTTACCTAATTCAGGAAGAATTATACTGTCTCAGATAAGCGCTGGTTCTGGCATTCCACTGGCAGCACTACTATTGTTGGGGTTATCTGATGATCCGTCTACTGCCTTCATGCACGGTTTGATCTTGTTTATCATGGGCCTCTGCATATCCTGGAATGGCGCAGCCACAAACGGGTAGGATTCGTTGAGCCATTACTATTTCATCATTTTCTTTCTCACTGGTACATTGTACTTTTTTTCCCCGTGGTTGATAGAATAGAGAATTATAGAAAGGGGAGGAATAGTCCAACATTAACATTACTCAGTGCCACTCAGTCGGGTTAGGGGGTGGGGTGTCTCAGGTGTATGCAATTAATGTATATAGAATGTTGGTGAAAATCTTCAAGGCTTGATCATGAACTGACCATTACTCTTGATTGCCAGTCCAATATTTGCAGAAATAGTGCCCGAGAAACAACGAACAAGCATATATGCATTGGACCGCTGTTTTGAGTCCATACTCGCCTCATTTGCTCCACCTGTAGTAGGGATCCTAGCTCAGCACGTTTATGGATATAAGCCTATCCCCAAAGGATCATCAGATTCTGTAGCAATCGAAACAGACAGGGAAAATGCTACATCACTCGCAAAGGCACTTTACTCGGCCATTGGAATTCCATTTACCATCTGCTGCTTCATTTACTCGTTTCTTTACTGCACGTATCCAAGAGACAGAGAGCGGGCAAGGATGCACAGCTTGATAGATTCACAGATACAGTTAATGGAAAGCAGTGATTTTCCCTCAAGAGAGGAAGACTCCCAGCTTCAATTTTCTGAATCAGATGAATGGGGCGTTAAAGACAGAAGTGTAATTGACAATGAATATGGAGGCGATGAAGGTCCTGAGTTTGATGAATCCGACAAAAGAACTCTTCTCCTGGCCCATGTTCCTTTATCAAATTGAGGAAAATGAAATGTCATATTACACGACTAACACGAGGTCATTTTGTACCTTTGATTAGGAAATCTTTGGTAGGTGTTATTGATAAATTGACTCTGATCATTCGGAAATATGTATACACGTCATTGAGATATCTCATAGTATTGGTCAATCTTTAGTTAGTGCAAGCACCTTTGTTATCTGTCTCTATGCACTCCCCCTTCTCCCCTTCTCTTCTTTTTTGGCTCAGGGAGTGAGCACTGATAACAGACATGCCATCGAATCACTGATAGTATCACTGCTGTACAGTCTCAGTATGTCAGGTTTCCTTGAGTTAAAATGATCCTGAAAGCTTAACTGATGGTTCGTTCTTATTTGTCAGGTCCGTCTCTGATCAGATTTATGGAAATGTATGTGTTATACAGTGTGTTACTACTTATGCATCAATCTATGAAGAGGTGGGTTAGTGAAAGAGTTGGTAATAATTATCAATCCTAAACTAGTGGAGTCTAAAAATACAACCACTGTTGACGTTGTCTAGGTGTCATGCCAATCTTTGCATTGTTCTTGAGACTACACAAGTAAATGAGTAACACACTACTCATCTTAATAATCTGTTTTTCTGTTCAGACAACTAGTGGAGTCTAAAAATAGAACCACTGCTGCAGTGTGAATCATAGAATGACAAAGACATCAATTGAATGTTCCGTCCGATTTTTCTGATCAAAGTGTTTTGATTCAGATCGCGACGTATAGCTATGGCATCTTATTCCCATTAAATTCGAATGATACTTGTGAGGGACTTATTCCAAGATGTACATGGTTTTTGCTTATTGAAGAACTAAAGGCGCCGGAAGATGTCTAAATCCGATTACCAAGCTGGACCATGTATCATCAATATGGTGGGTGGCCAGGTAGGGGACCTGCAATAGTGAAGTTCAGAGATGCAACTTTTTTTGGCGGTTCAAATGATTTCACCATTGATCTTTATGGTTTATGTGGTTTGCTTTTGTGTTGTGCTCAACTGATGCAGCCCAAATCCAACATTCATTTAGTCATATATACTAATTATACAGTCCTCCTAAGAAACTATTAGATAGTCCGGGAATAAGCTACTGTAAGCTGTTGATTTGAAACTAATTATGCAAATACTCCTATGAAATCCAGAAACAAGGAACTAGCTGAGAACATTCAACCCCCTTACCAACTAGCAATAAAGACCAAAACACCTGACCCATACATTTAGTCATAAACTTGATACTCCTATATAGTTTGATATCTCCTGTAAGCAGATCTGTGGTGGACAAGCTTTAAAGCAGATGGGCCCAACCATATCTGAAACCAAAATACTACAGTATGAACTCTGAACGGCTTTGTCAAAGGTTCTCAATAAGTTATAAGTGGGAAGGAGATCTGGAAAGCCTTCTTTTTGATAGCTTTACCTCCCTTACTTTTTCATCATGTGCTTTCATTGATGAAAATGTGAAATCCCATACCCTTGGGTACTTTGGGAGATGTGGGTTTCCCTATTTATTACCCCAGGTCCTTTGGATGCGATATGTATAAAATTATGGATGGAACTTACATATGTCAGAATAGTTGGTAAAATATTTGGGGAATATCACAATCATATATATGGAGCAAATTGCAAGATGTATAGCTTTTATTGGTTCAAACCGGATATATTCACCGCCGATTGTCGTGATTATTTTCCCGTGTTGGATTGCAAAAGAGTAAAGTCTTTTGTGAGATCAACTCACACAAAAATGGGATCCCTACTTAAAAAGGTAGGGATAACTTATTATAAACCGTGACTTTGTTCTATTATAAAGTGACCATCGTCCTATTAAAAGATTCTATAAATCAGTTTTAAACAAGTTTTTAAGAATTGCTAATTGTTGGGGTCAAGCCCATACCATAGAAGTTCAATGGGTCAAACCAATTAATTAGTGTAAAGTGGTTTTATGGCAAGTGAATATTTTTGGTAGATATCTAGCATCAGACCATATATGGGAGCTTGTCTTTGCTAGTTGGGTTAATTACTACGTGAAGAGTTTGGCAAGATTTGGAAGTCTAGTAGTGGAATGTGACGTGAGAAAGCAAGTAGATATTGGCGGTGAAATTAAATAGGCAGTAGCGTTAATAAGTAGTAGTACACTTTATCTAGTTGTTTAATTATTTTGCAAGTAATTGTAGAGTTACCTGATTGTGTAGGTAATTGAGTTTAGGAAGGCTACTAGTTTACTAGTTGTGGTAGAAATAATATTGTGTAGCCTATAAATATGGGCACCTAGGTAGGGTTATTGTGTGCTGAAGAGCCATTGAAAGGAGAGTGTTCTGAAAGAAACACCATTAAAGTTGTAATTTGCAGTTGAGTAATAGAAGTTGTGGGTGAATTCAACCACCCTTTAAATATTGTATTCTTGTGTTTATTATTGATTTGAGGGCCCATCCCTAACACTAATAAGGTGAACAAATCAAGAGAAATAACTCAAGAGGCCCCATGTGAGTTGGTGTTACTCTCAAATGGCTATCAAGTATTGCCAGATGCGAGAATAGATCGTGAATGCAATATGTTCCAGAAAAACACAAAAAAGCCTATGGCACACAAACAAGTCACAACCCTTCGATCCCACCGACAAATTTTAGGATAGTCACTAATCACTATTAACGATTGGCCGAGTGTGTACTTCCACCAAACATTTTGTGTTTAATAATGATTCTTCCTGCTACAGCTTACATTAAATTTCAATTTCAACTACGTGCCGACTTAAACATTTTTCCTATTAGTTACTTCTTCATAGATTTCCTATACTGATCAATCAGGACTAACTAAGGATCATTAAGACTACCCGCTTACTCAAACCTCAACCCGAATCAAATAAGAACAGTGTAATAGGATATAGGGTGTGTTTTTTTTCCACTTACTAGACCTTATTTAATCGGTGAAAATAAGTGATAAGACCTTACTCAATCAGTGGGAATCAGTGGCTATGCCTTATTTAATCAGTGAGAATCAGTGGTAGTACCTTACTTAATCAGTGAAAATTAGTTACAGAACCCACATTCCTACTCACAGAATCGGTGACAGGACCTTATTGAATCAGTGAAAATTAGTGGAAAGACCTTAATGAATCAGTGAAAATCAGTGGCAGGATCTTACTCAATCTGTGGGAATCAGTGGCAAAACCTTACCCAACAGTAAGAATCAGTGTAAATAAGTGGGGGAAAACGCACCCGTATTTAGCAAGCAATAATTTTAGCTATGACAAGAGAAAATGAAAGATTTTTTTTTGATAATTAAGAGAAAATGAAAGCTTATTTGGCTCATTTACTACACGAGTTTTAACCTAACTTATTTACAAGTTGTTCATGAGTGAATTGATTTGTTGACGACCCACTATTAATGAGTTGCTTAAAATGTGGTTGTTCTAATGTATTGCAAGTGTGGACAATTTTGAACGCAATTTGTTTTTCTTTGTGAGGAAGACTGACACAAAAGAATATAGAAATAGCATTATCAACAAGTTGAGAATACAAGTGACGTAATAAGTCAACAGATTCAGCTATTGGTCTTTGTCCACACTCCCCACCGCCTCACTGCCCTCACTCACTGCCTAATTATAAGATCTGGCGGATAGTGGTCAATGGTCATGGCTTTACTGCCTAATCTTCATTTCCGACTCTACCCAGATGGTTACCCTAGTTAAGTAATGACTAATGAGGACTTAAGTTAATAGTTAAAATTGATTTCTTGTAAATTTAGAGTGAGTTCTTTTTCACTCTATTGAACTAGTGGTGTATTCTTTTTCACTAAACTAAATACAATAGTATTTTATGAGAGAAAAAATATATCACATTTACTTGACTGACCTCCATTGAATTAAAATGAATTGAACTCATCACTAAGTAAGTGAAAATGAACTCCATCAAACTAAAAAGCAAATTGAAATGGACTCAATTCACTAAAATAAACTCAAAAATAAGTAAAAAAGAACATATGAAAATCTAAAATTTATTCTCTTCTCCGTTATAGTGCGTAAATTTATTATACCGACCTCTGTATGAGCTTTGTAATTATTTTATTTGTATTAGCTCATTGAGTAGAATTTAGGCTCTGCATTATGGAGTATATTAACATAAACCGCGTATAGGATCCTGTAGTGTACTACTATATCCTGCAAACGGCAACCATGTGTCCCCATGTCACCACCTCCCTGGCCGATTTGCATTAAAATCTTTGCCCCCCATCACTTTTACTTACTAAAATCCACCCATCTCTCCTCATCTTTCTCTCACTTCCCCCACCACACCAATTATTCTTTAGCTCTCTAGATCTACTAATATTCTCACTCCTTTACTACACTATACTATACTATACTATGCCCCCCACTTGTAATTTGTTATCAGCATTAGTACTAGTAGTCTAGTACTAAGCAGTGAACACTAAAACACTAACACTGCACCAGCTGCATTTTGGATCTTGAATTCAGATTAATAGCAGTAGTTGTTTGGTTAATTATCATCTTACATTACATTATGGCTCCACTCTTTCAGTACTTGGGGTTTAGAAAGGTACTCTTTTTTTCCTTGTTCCTTTCATTCCTCTTTGCTTCCTCTTTCTTTGTTATCATTAGTGCATCTTCTGAGACTCAAGAAACTCAAATCCACACTCACCAAATCCTTCTTGGGAGGAGATACTTGTTAGAGAAAACTGTTATTGATGAAGATGAAGAAGAAGAACAATCACCACCATTGTCCAAAAAGAAGAAACAAATTGTCAAAACTATTGATGATGATGAAGATTTAGAAGTTTTACCTAAGAATAAGAAAAAATCATCTTCACAAGATGAAGAAGAATTGTTACCAAAGAAGAAGAAGAAATCATTAGAAGGGGAAGAAGAGTTACAATCTAAGAAGAAGAAGAAATCATCTTCTTCTGAGCAAGAAGATGAAGATTTATTACCCAAGAAGAAGAAGAAGAAATCAACTTCTGTTGAGCAAGAAGATGAAGATTTAGTACCCAAAAAGAAGAAGAAACCCTCTTTTGATGAGCAAGAAGATGAAGAATTAGTACCCAAAAAAAAGAAGAAAACATCTTTAGAAGAAGATGAAGATGAAGATGAAGATGAAGAGCTATCAACCAAGAAGAAGAAATCATCCTCATCTTCTAATGAAAAAGATACCAAACTTATCAAGCCAAAAACCACTTCCACCACAAAAAATCAAACCAAACTCATTGAACCCATTACAACAAGCTCATCCAAAAACAAAACTAATATTGTCACCAAAACATCTTCCAAAGATGTTGACAATTCAACTCCAACCCTAACTAAATCCAAAACCAAGAAGCTCAATTCCACTACTTCAAAATCCCTAGATCCCCTCAAAAGTAGCTCCAATACCAAAAACACCAAAAGCAAATCAGAAATTAGCACCATAATTAAAGAGCTAAGCAAACCCACCACCACCAACAACAACAACAAAGAAAACAAATCCGAGAAACAGAAGCCACCACCACCAAGCTGGTTGTACAACAACAACGACGACGACACCGATTACGATCTCGTCTCCGAATTCAGAAAAATGCCAACAAAATTCCAACAAACACTAATCCCAGATTTACACAAAATCTCAACAACCTCAAAAATGTACCTAACCAAAGCCAACAAAGAAATCACTAGAAACTTCAAACCATACGTGGGTAACAAGTACGCAGCAACAATGGGCACATTCATATCATGTGCATTCATAATCGTCCCATTTATATTAGTCTCTCTCCTCTTTAACCAAATCAAAGCCTTTTTCTCTCTCCAACGCCTAATCATTTTCGTCCAAATTTACCTCTCAATCTATTTCTCAATCCTCTGTTTCTCAGCATTGGTTACTGGCCTGGAACCTCTGAAGTTTTTCTACGCTACTTCGCAGTCCACCTATGTTTGGCTACAGGTGCTTCAGACCCTTGGATATGTTCTTTATTTGCTTGTTTTGATCATGTATCTTGTTCTTGTGTTCTCCACTGATACTACTATGGGCCAGAAGTTCTTGGGCCTGGCCCAAACTATTGTGGGCTTGGTTGTTGGGCTTCATTATTATATGACGGTGTTTCATAGGGTGGTCTTGCATCAGCCCCCTAAGACAAACTGGAAAGTTCATGGGATATATGCCACGTGTTTTCTTGTCATTTGTCTGTTGGCTAGAGCTGAGAGGAGAAAGAAGGCTTACCCTGAAGAGGGAGGTGAAGAAGGCAAGAAGAGCTGATGAATTTTCAATTTTTTTCTCCTTTAATTTTTTTTTTTTAAATTAAATGTCATTTTTTCCCCACATTTATTTATAGAGTTTAGGTTTCTGAAAAGCGAAAAAAAAAAAAGAGAGACGTTTACTCGGTAATTTATTTGAATTGTAATTTTAGAAGTGTCTTTGGTAATAAGCACAACCAATATACTACTATCAAAGATCGCACCAAAAAAAATACACTACTATCAAAGATAAATGCTTCATCATATGATCAAATTTGTTACTATATTGTTCTTGTATAGCAGCTCCTTCATATTAGTATCATTTCAGTTCCATCTTATTACTTGTTCCTTTATTTTGGTTAATCTACAAACTAATTATCTTGTTGCTCCACTAGTCCACTTACTAGTGACAACTGACAAGTACAGTACTTGTATGTTGTATTGATCAATGAATGGTTAATTGGTATTCTCTTCCTTCATTAGAAATTGCGACTCGACTGTGTGATATGTCCATTTAGGCATTTACTCTTAAATGGATTGCATATTATGGAGTTATGAACTCTATGAAAAGGAAGAAACTGTGCGCAACTATGCGCGTGTTCTAATTTTCTGCTTGCTTAGAGTAGGAGTAATTGGTTTGGTCAATGATGAACTTTTTCTCTCATATATTACAATTCAGTTCAATTCGATTCAATTTAGAGAAAAGAACACTAATAAAGAGAATCTATGGTTCAACAGAATAGAATGGGATAGTGGTGACCTAGACTTGTCAAACGGTTTGGGTCAATTTTGGATTCAGGTCGGGTCAATTACGGGTTGATTTTTGAGTCAAATTCATTTTTTATTTCATTTTACCGGATTATTAACGGGTTAAGGTCGATAAATTATGTCAAGCTCAAGACCCTGAAAAAACAAAACGAGACGAGTTTTCGGATCAAGTCAGCTTTTTTTTTTTTTTTTTGATACGAGTAATGCTCAGTCACTACTCTTTGAGTGTGTACCGGATAAACCTCGAATGTATGCAATAGCCTGCAAACCACACACAACAGGCAAGCCAACAAGATAAATCTTATAGACATATTCAGCAAAGAGGTCTGGTGGGAATTGAACCCATGACCTTTGTCATAAAGGTCTGATGAGAATTGAACCCATGACCTTTGTCATAAAATTTCAACCCAACGACCAAATTCACTATCTCTTTTAGGGCTCCGATGAGCTTTTTACAGCTTTAAATGAGACCAATGTGTTAGTTTCAGTGGAAGTGGGGCAAAGGCCATGAAACCATTCCCGAGGTTTAATTTTGTTGATATAGAATTTAGAAAGAGGCTTCGTAGATTGCGGACGGCCTATGAATTATGAAATGGGAGCTGTGTGGCTGTGTCGGTACTCGGTAATGTGTCACGGAGGGAGCATATTATTATTATATACGGAGTACTCCACATGAACATTAATTAGTTGCTAGCAAAAATACAAAAGGAAAACACGAGGACTAGTTTTCCTTTGTTAGCTAACTATGGGTAAAAAAAATTGTGGAAAAGAAGAAAAAAAACAACAAATGCATAGAAAATGTGGAAACCGTCAGACAACTGGCCTGGGATTGAAGATGAAGCTATACTGCATATGAAGTTGAAGTTGTCCTTGACAAGCAAGAAAAGGTATGGGAGCATCGTTTTCTGGGGTCACAAATCACAATAATAATGCTTGTGGTAAAAAGAAAAGAGATCTAAGATCAGCATGTGTATCAATTGACAGCATTAAAATTTCATTGTAGCTTTCCTAGAATGATTGTGACTCTAATCACCAGTTCAACACATTGCACAATTGGATGGTTTTCACGTACTGTATTGCTCCACATAGTTTTTTTTTCTTGTTTCAAGTGAGATAATCAAGTGGTAAAGAAGGATTTGGAGGAAAAACTGCTAACTGTGTGCCTGTGTGACTGTTGGTACTCGGTAGTCGGTAGTTTGTCACGGAGTATTGGATTAAGCTTGAATACAGTTATTAGGCCGTGACTTACTACTCCGTACTAGCAAAATAGACTTTCAAACCCGTGATAGGCCTGCGGGGACTGGGCTTTTAACAATGGACCGGTCTCAACTTTACTCCGGGGGTATTCAAGTAAGGAAACTCCATCTAATGGATTGAACCGGCCAAAATCGGATCGAACCAATTGTAAACCAGAGCCGTTTTATTTAGTTTCTCCAGTCCAAGATCTTTTTGAAACTGATGGAGTACATTATAGAAAAAGTCACAATTATCACCTTCTACTAAATGTATAAAAACTTGTATGACGAGATAGGGGTCATCTGTATCATAGTAATCTATATGTCTATACTAAATATTAAAACAGGATGTCACGTAATACTTCAATTGCATTATTAACAAAAAGAATAACAAACCTAAGATTTGAACCTCTAACCTCAATTTTTTGAATATTTATGTTACACCAATTGTGTTACATACTTCATTTGTTATCTAAATTTTCACCAACTTAAATAAAAGTATATAAAATGGCATTTAGGTGAAAAAATACCGGACTTGCCTCCAGGGAACCCGACGGGACAACTAGAGACCATGGCGCCCGTGGCCAATCCTACAGCCACCACCGCGCCTCGCCGCACCGCGAATAACTTGTCCTTTAGAGATATAATGACGAATGCTGAAAAACCTAATTCATCCCATGAGTTAGATTTTGAGAATCTGGAAAGTCAATGGGAGGACCTCGACCTGGTGGATGATGAGCCCCCAGAAGCGGAGGACCCTCGATGTCCGACCATTTTGTTGAGTGCGGAGGAGAAAGCTGAACTCCGACGACCATGGCGAAACGCCATAATTATCCAAATGCTTAATAAGGGGCCTGGCTTTCTACAGTTACGGAGGCGTCTCATGACGAAATGGGCTCTAAGGGGTGAATTTTGAATGATTGATGTTGGGGATGGACACTATGTGGTACAATTTGCGAACACGGATGACCTTAAACATGTACTCACTCAAGGGCCATGAATCATCAATGACAACTATGTGGTTATTCGTCGTTGGACACCCAACTTCTTCCCGGACGAAGAGCCTGTGAGATTCTTAACAACTTGGATTCGCATTCCACGCATAAGTGTAGAATACTTAAATGCGATTTTTCTCAAGCGAATTGCTGAGAAAATTGGCAAGATCAATAGTATTGATCGTACTACGGCTGATGTTACTCGAGGGAAATACATGCGACTTAGTGTCGAGGTGGATCTCGCCAAGCCCCTCCTATCAAAGTTCATGTTCAATGGGCGTGTATGGCGAATTGAAAGGGAAGGCCTCAAGTCCATTTCCTTCCATTGTGGCAAACTGGGGCATATGGAGGAGCATTGCCCAGCCAAAGGTAATACTAATGCTGCGTTATCACCCCCAACTGACTCGAGGAGAGACCCCACTACGGCCTACCCCTGCACCTCAACCTGAAATTCTTGAAGATTATGGTGAATGGATGCTCGTGAAGGGGGTTAACAAGAAAAAGGCCCCAAGAGCGCCAACTGCAAATAATGATAATAGAAACCATGGAAATGCACAAGCTTCCTCTAATGGCGGTGAAAGGACGGCTGGAAGACCTAGAGGGCCACAGACCCGTCAACGAGATCCGAATTCGCCTCGGGTCCCAACCCGTAACAACCAAAATTCTGGTCCACAAAATCAGGGCTCGCGATTTGCTTCCCTTGAAAGTATTGAAACAGAAGATTTACCCCCTAAAAATTTGGAAGCTAACGCTGAATTCATGGAAACAAATTTGGAGGCACGTGATGAGCAGGGTGCACGACATGAAAATAATGAGAAATCGGTGGAGGAAGAAGTTCAGTGGACTGATGAGGATTTTGCATTCACATTAGATGATCACCAGATGGCCCAAAATATGACACCAAGAACCCAGAACCCCTAGAAAAAAAGTCACAAAAAGGCCACCCAAAACCCCTCACAAAAAGCCCCATTCATGACCAATACCATGCCCAGTAACCCTCCGACCACCACAGGCCAAAGAAACACACAAGACAAAATCGCGACCCACTCTCGCCCAGTTCATAACTGGGCTAATGAGCTCAACTCGCCATCCTCTCGCCAACCACTCCGCTCTATAACCAATTCATTCTTATCCCCTTTCAGCAGACTCATACCAAGCCAAGGACTCAGTTCTATTTCCTTGGGGATTGCGGATGATCATCTGCCCGTGAGCCTGGGGATAATGGGACTGACACCACCTTGGATCCTCATAGTGGCTCTATCCCTTGGAGTGATACTAATGAAATGCCCTTGCAACCATACCCTATGATTTCTGAGGATTCGGGTGTGCAAGCACAGCAAAAGGATGACATGGAGGGTATTGGGACTTCGTCCCAAGGGTTCTAATACCAAGGAATCCTCCCAGCTTGAGTGTCTTATGACCTATGAAATAATTATGAATTGTTACCTCATATATGAGTTATTTATGAATATATTAAGCTGGAATACAAGAGGAGCGGGCAACAAAGAGTTTCTTAATAATCTAAAAGAACTGATGCATATCCATAAGCCAATAATTATTGTGTTGGTTGAAACCTGGATTAGTGGAACGCAAGCCAACAAGGTTTGTGATCGTATTGGTTTTCATGGTCGCTTGTGAGTTGAAGCACAAGGATTTAGTGGCGGGATATGGCTCCTATGGAAGTCTGAGGAGTTTCATGTCAAGCATATTGAATCTCACACGCAATTTATTACAGTAGAAGTATCAAAGGGACATGAGGATCCGTGGATACTCTCCGCTATTTATGGTAGCCCACAAACTCACACAAGGGAAGGGCTGTGGGTCAAGTTAGCTGCTTTTGCTCAAATAAATGTGAAGCCTTGGACTCTCATAGGTGACTTTATTATTGAAACAAAATCCTTGAGCGAGAGAACTGGTAACTCCACGGGAATGGATCGCAGGTGTAGAAATTTCAATACCTGGATAGAAGATAATCAACTGATTGATCTTGGCTACCTGGGCCTCAAGTTCACGTGGAACAGGGGCAAAACCCAGGCAACGAGAACGAGCGCTAGACTCGACCGAGCCTTGTGTGACACCTCTTGGAGGGAACGCTTCCCAGAAGCAGTTGTGAAACATTTGGTGACTAATAGATCGGATCACTGCCCTCTACTCCTCGCAGCAGAGGAGTCACTCAAATTAACCACAAAGACCGTCCTTTCCGTTTCCAAGCCGCTTGGCTTCTCCATGAGGAATTCCTCTTGTTCATTAATAGCAAGTGGCGTAAAGGTTCACCTCTCCCCCTTGGTCTATCCTCCCTGCAAGAGAGCCTCACCCAGTGGAATAAAGAGGTTTTTGAAAATCTTTTTCAAAGGAAAAACAAGCTATGGGCTAGAGTAGAGGGTGCTAAAAAACGACTTGCTGAGCATGCAACCATGGGGTTGTTGTGACTTGAGGCAGACCTTTGACAAAAGCTTGATGAGGTGCTCGATCAAATTAATATTTTCTGGTTCCAAAAATAAAGATCAGAGGCTCTTTTAGAGGGTGATCGTAATTCAAAGTACTTCCATGCCAACACTATTATTCGACATAAACGAAATCGCATTGAGTCTCTTTAAACTTTGGAGGGTGAGTGGGTTTCGGATGCAGAACAGTTGCAAAATATGGTTCAAAATTTTTTCCAAAAGCTTTACACGGAGGAGGAGCATCTCAATGGTCCATTCGACCTTCCCCGAGGCAGATTCCAAGCCCTCACTTCCACATAATTTAGTGCTCTTGCTCGGAGGTTCTCAAGTGTTGAAATAAAAGAATCACTGGATTCCATGAGCCCCTTCAAAGCTCCGGGCCCTGACAGATTCCATGCTTTATTTTATCAAAAACATTGGGCGCTTGTGCGTAATGAGGTAAATGACCTTGTGCTCAACATCCTCAATGGCGCCTCATCACCGGAGATTATTAATGAGACGCTCATTGTTCTTATCCCCAAAATGGAAAACCCGGAGTTTGTGAGTCATCTACGACCTATTTCCTTATGTAATGTTGCTTTCAAGCTAATTACAAAAACCATAGTAAATAGGCTGAAAATGATCCTCCCTAAGGTCATTGAGCCAACACAGACTAGCTTCGTCCCGGGTTGCCAAATTTTGGGTAATGTGGGGATAGTGCAAGAATTACTCCATTCTATGAGGCGCAAGAGCTCAAGTAGTGGCATTATGGCAGTAAAAATTGATCTTGAGAAAGCTTACGACCGAATTCGTTGGTCGTTTATACGTGACACGTTATTGGAGCTTGGCATCCCGCTCTCACTAACGGAGGTTATCATGGGCTGTGTTACTACAGCTAAGATGAAGTTCCTTTGGAATGGGTCAAAAACGAAGGATTTTACTCCTTCTCGTGGAATTCGCCAAGGCGACCCGCTTTCACCTTATATTTTTGTGCTTTGTATGGAGCACCTCACTCATGTTATCAATGAAGCAGTTGCCATGGGCGCTTGGAAAACCGTAAGAGCAAGTCAAGATGCCCCCGAGCTCTCTCATCTTTTTTTTTGCGGATGACTTAGTTCTCTTTTCTGAAGCTTCAATGGAACAAATGGAGGTCATTAAATTTTGTCTCCAAAAATTCTGTGTGGCATCAGGGGAGCGCGTTAATTTTGGAAAATCGAGTATTTGTTTCTCCCATGGTGTCTCACCTGACATGGCTGAAGCAATAGGGAAATCTGCTGGCATGGAAGTTGCAGAGGATTTAGGCACGTATCTAGGCGTTCCTACCTCCAAAGGCCGAGTCACACGGGCCAATTATGAACATGTTTTGAGTAGGATGAATTCCAGGCTTTCGGGATGGAAGTTCAAGTACCTCTCCATGGTTGTCCGAGTCACGCTAGCCCAATCGGCTATCTCAAGCATTCCTTGTTACTCAATGCAAACCGCACTTCTTCCTCGGATTGTATGTGATGAAATTGACAAAAGAACTCGAGGCTTTATTTGGGACAACAATGAGACCCATAAAAAGATGCACTTGGTTAACTGGAAAATGTTAACCAAGCCCAAGGCAGCAGGCGGGCTCGGGCTACGCTCAATGCGCCAGACTAACGCAACCCTCCTTACAAAACTGGGATGGAGAACACTCACAGAGCCGACGAGTCTATGGTCTAGGGTTGTGAAGTAAGTACTGCCACGGACATTGTGACATCGATATGTTCTCTGCCGAACGATCCATATCGAATACCTGGAAAGGGATTGTGGAGTCTGCTGCAACCTTAAAAGCAGGAGTTAGATCAGTTATTGGAGATGGCACCACCACCTTCTTTTGGCTCCATAACTAGGCCACAAAATTCCCTCTCGAAAGTAAAGCAAGCCAGCCGTTGAGTGATGAAGATCTTAGCAAGACAGTGGCTGAATATTGGGATGGGGAATGGTGGAAGTGGGATGAATTTGCTCACCTCCTCTCACCCGAAATCATTCAATGCATAGCCGCGTGTAGAGTAGCACATAGCTATGGTGCTCGTGACCGTCTCTCTTGGTATCGCACGTGCTCAGGCAACTTCTCTGTGAAGTCTGCACTTGACGTCATTCGTGAGAGACAAGATGGCACTGAGGAGAAAATTTGGAAACTTGTGTGGAAGGTGACTGCGTCGCAAAGAGTTCTCAACTTTCTTTGACTGGCACTCCATGATAGCTTCCTCTCTAATCAGAATCGAGTTCGCCGCCATATAGCCTCGGACTCCTCGTGCTCTTGTTGTGGATGCCCCGATGAGACTGGCCTCCATATTATTCGTGACTGTCCCAAGGCCAGGGAAGTGTGGTGCGCACTTATCCCTCCCGATCAACAAGTAGCATTCTTTGGCTCCTCGCTTAACGAATGGATTTTTGAGAACATAAAAAACAATAACGAGTGGACTACAATTTTCTCAACCGCCATATGGTGGTTGCGGAGGTGGCGGAATACTCGTGTTCTTGGGGATTTGACCAACATCTCGCCAAACCGAGCACGGGCTGTTGTGGCAAGGGGAAGGGAATATCTTGCTGCAGAATCCAAACGACAAGCGAACCTGTGTGGAGAAAAACGAGCAAGAGAAGAGACCAACATAAGGTGGGAAACACCACCCGTAGGGTGGACCAAGCTAAACACAGATGGAGTCGCAAAGGGCAACCCCGGGTCGGCTGGGGGAGGAGGTGCTTTCAGGTCGGATAACGGTGCTTTCATCAACGCTTTCTTCGCGAAAATGGGGCATGGAACCTCCTTAATGGCAAAACTGATGGCTATCTTGTAAGGCCTTCGAATTGCTCGAAGAATAAAAATTGATCAATTAATAGTTGAAACTGACTCGGAGGTGGCGTTCAACTTGCTGCGCAACCCAACCCCGGAGTTTAATCCCTATTATTTTGTCATTGCAGAATACAAAGCCATCATACATGGCACTCCTTGGAAAATTAAGGTCAAGCACATTTACAGAGAGGCAAACGCTGCTGCGGACTGGCTTGCTAATTTTAGTTTTGTTAGTAATGATCTTTTTTGTGAAGTAGAGGCTCCAATCCCTGCTATGATGCCTGTGTTATTTGAGGATCTAGTAGGTTTTTCTAAGCCTAGAATGACTCTTTTTTAGTTTTGTTTTTAGTTTGGGCGATTTTTGCCTTCCACTACACCAAAAAAATAAAATAAAGGGGTATCAACACTACAACAAAAAGTGCATAACATAGCGCTTTTTTTGATACATACATAGCGCTTTTCAGCGTTATCTAGGCTGATGTTATTAAAGGGGTGTCAAAAAAAAGCGCTATGTATGTCCTCCCAATAATAGCGCTTTTTTGAAAAAGCGCTATTGTTAAGTTGCTTTTTTTTAAAAAAAATAATTTTTTTTTGAGCTTTAACCAGCGTTATTTGATAATCCCTTTTTTCATATAATATTCCATTCAGCTTATGATACCCATGCGATTACAATGAACCTGTCAAATGCTCAGATTTGAAACCTAGACATATGATATGATTCCATTGCGAATGAAGTTGATACAAAATTACAAGGTTTATCATTTCTATAGTAGATCAAGTTAGTACATACAAAATGAAAGGCACTAATAAACAGTAGTGCAAACTTATAAAAAACAAAACTGTATCTAAGCTAATAAAAACATATCAAGTACATCCGAGAATCATCTATCTGATATTGAGAGTATATGTGAGTAAGCAGTCCGAAAAGGACACTAGTCCTTGAAACTTGAAGCACAGGACAGTAGTCCTTCAAACTTGAATCACTTCTCGTAAACGCAGCCATAAAGCTTCTAAATCACCTTGACTTCAGTATTACCTGAGAATCCGTACCAGTGATGCAAATCAGTCAAACCCCCTTAGGCACGTTCAGCAACAGAGGGAACAAGTTCCTCCCCTCACTTACTCTTCCATCAACACAAACACAATACCATATTTAATCAAGTGCTCACAGCATTCATACAAAGGCAATATCCAAACACTAAACATTAAGCTCGCAACAAACCTGCAGACAGCAGCAGACAAACAACCCAGATTAATAATTAGGAACCTTAAACAGCAGCAACGAGCTACAGCCCGGAACAATATGAAGCACCTGGACAATCTGCGGTGACAGCAGCAGACAACCCATATCAATAGCTAGGAACCTTAAACAACAGAAAACAGCTACAACCAGGAACAATTTGCAGCACATGGACAATCTGTGGTAACAACACCGGCAATGCACAGCACTTCGCAGCAGGAACTGTGATGATAAGTTAAAACAACACATGAACACTATAGAGCTAAATCATCCACTACAAAAAAGGAGACACTACTGCCTTTTTAAGGCCCTAGAATGTACCTAACTAACACAGCTATCAAAATTTGAATCTCAATAGAGAACAATTAGTAAAAGAAATCCCATTTTCTCGACTCTCAGTCTTACATCGTTGGTAATCTTCTTCAGTTCTCTTCAGAAACTTTCTCCGTGGTGCCAGCATCCTCCTCTGTTACCTCAGCAATCACCTAAGTTGTCTCAGCACTATATCAAACATGAGACATCAAATTAGCTTCATGAAGGATTTATGTCCTGTCAGTCAAGGTGCAAAATTCGGGATTAAATAACAGAGATAGTTAACTCATCAATTTAGTAGGTCGTAACATTTAGCTAGAGACCGCTTACGATAATTGGACCAATATGAGTTGGCCGACTACTAAATGCGATGGGCCTAACGGGTCACACGCTTAAGTAATCGATTGGATCAATAATTAATTAATGGACCTAGGAGTCGCATTAGTTAATTAGTAAGAGAGAGCGGTAAGTAGGCCTACCTAGGGTTTGCCCACTACATGTGAACTCCACAGTTTAAATAGAAGAGAAGGAGGATGTAACTAGGTTACAGGTTTCAACTGATAGCCTCCTTCACTCATATTCTCTCTCTAAACAACCAAGCACCTCCATAGCCCAAGGAACGGTTCTTTGTGCTCGTTCTAGCTAACGAACGTGTTTGGACTGATCGTATCGATTGCTGCGTGGACTACGGTAGAGGTATTACATTTGGAATCCTAATTCGCACATATCGATATTTAATCGATCAACGAGGCACGCATCAAGAGGTATATTTATGTGTATTTAATGACCCATTAAGTTTCCTGTTTCTAGTTGTCTTCCGCTTATATGATTAGATCATTGCAACTAGGTCCTTCAGTGGTATCAGAGCCTAATTAATGGGTTAATTAGATCACTTTATCAATCCTTTTGCTTTCGGTGCAATTGGCGATGATCTGTTGTTATTTTATTCAGTTCTCTTTGCTCAACTAAACTGTTAAAAGGTCAGAAAATTTAAGCAGTTTTGCGTTCGGTTATGTGGACAAGTGCAATTGGCGATATATATGATTTAATCAGTTTGTCCATGCTTTTGTCTGATATTGCATTATTTCAATGATTGGATCATGATTTATGTTCTCATAATTGCCCGTCTTTAGTAGCAGCTTTTCTTCAGTCCTTATTTGATTCATATGTTGCGTTAGATACTGGGATTAGATGCCTATAATTTCCGCAATTTGTTCGTAATAAGTTGTGAGTTTTTGCTGTGAGTTTGGTACAATTTGTTAATAGTTTGAGTACTAAATATTAATATCTTGGTACTAGTTGTTAATAGTTTGGAACTATTAATTTATACCCTAATGCTAAATTTGTTGTTTTCGCAAGTTTTGTTTCCTGATGAATGTTTGTGTCACTAAGATTAGATCAGTAGTGTATACTTGTTGTTCTTGCTTTAGAGACTGCGATTAAACAATTTGTTTCGACATGCCCTTTAGTATATAATTTCAATTATTAGATAATTGATCTACTTGTTTATTATATGGCTTTTAGATATATTTTATATCTTATGGATCACCCATCTTATGGGTGAATGAATGTATGATCTAGTATGGCCCAAAATACGGTCTGTGCACCGTTTGTATTTTTGTAACCTAAATACGATATGTAAAACCGTGGTGTTTATGTAATTTATTTATTGAATTAGCTTTAAGTTTAAAGTACAGTTACAAAATGTAAAGCTTGAAGAGCGAAGCCTTGGAGGAGATCGCGATTCAAGTGGGAGATTTTTTGAAGATTAGATTTTTATTTTTTTAGGGGCCATACTAGGATCATTTATTTATTTCCTTAATTATTGCTTAAATTAGATTTATTGCTTTAATTATCGCATGCCTGATTTATTATATTATTTTAATATAACTACTAGTTCACATATATTAAAGCAATTTATTAAATCTCGTCCCAAGGAAATATTGAGTTTATGCCCTCCCAAATAAGGTTCACCCATTACACTTTCGATCATTCATAATGGGCATCGCCAAAGCATGACATTATTTTAATCTTGAGTTACTGCGGGTAAGTCTAAGAAGAGATTTACAAGACTATTTTGGTTCCCTCAAAGATATGAGTAAAGAGTCCTTACATATCAGGGCAAAGGGATAGCCATATTAGATATGCCTATCAACCGAGAGTTATGTTGGACATAATTAGCAAGGATTGCTTACCTATTTTGACTAGTGTGGTTGACAAGCCAAAGCTTGGTCACATTAGGGTAAAATGAGGATCTTGGAATCATTTTATTCATAGGGGCACCTTAGAGGATGAATAAAATATTAAATAACTTATCTATTTTGGCAACTGATTAAGTTATTTATTGATAAATGTACTAAATTTTTTGCATATTGTTTCTGTTTTGTAGCAATGGCCAATGAAAACAAGTCAACTTTTTATCCAAAGTCGATAGTAGACAGCGAACGTTTGGTTGGACCAAACAATTACCTGGAGAGTCATCGCAACCTGAGAATAGTTCTCATGCATGATAAGAAGGAATGCGTCTCGGAGACGTCTATTCCAGGACTTCCCGAAAAACAAGTGCTTAATGTCGGGAGGGGAAAGAAAGGGGCCACTTCAAAGGGCAACCTGTTGAAAGGCAATGGTGGTGTGACCAAGCCTAAGCCTAAGCAACGATTGGCCGCTAAGAAGTCATCCTTAGCTGCGGATAATCAGTGCTTCCATTGCCAACAAAAGGGGCATTGGAAGAGGAACTACCCAAAGCTAAAGGAAGACCTGAAGTATGGAATGGTCTCCATGACTTCAAATGTTTTCGTTATTGAAATCAATCTAGCTACAACTACTTGTGATTGGATATTGGATACCGGTTGTGGTACTCACATTTGTTCAAATGTGGAGGGAATGAAACAACCTCGGAAGTCTAGAGATGAGGTGAACCTACGAGTCGCAAATGGGGCGAGGATGACTGCTTTGACTGTAGGAACTTATATTTTTTTCGTTGCCCTCGGGCCTTGAACTAGAACTTAATAATTGTTATTATGTTCCTAGTATAAACAAAAACATCATTTCTCCTTCTGTATTGGATATGGAAGGTTTTGATATGCGTATTAAGAATGGTTCTTATACGGTTTCAAAAGATGATGTATTTTATTTTAGCGCCCGTTTGCATAATGAGCTAAATTTCGACAAACATATACTCACCATCAATAACAAAAAGGGTAGAACTAATGATTCTAAGCCCACATATCTATGGCATTGTCGATTAGGCCATATAAATGTGAAACGCATTCAGAAACTTCTTAAAGAAGGGATTCTGGATTCATTTGACTTGGAGTCATTTGATACTTGTGAATCATGTGTACTTGGTAAAATGACAAAGTCACCCTTTCTAGGAAAGGGAGAGCGAGCCAGTGAGCTATTGCGTCTAATACATTCAGATGTATGTGGACCAATGAGTTCGACTGCAAGAGGTGGATTTAGTTACTTCATTACATTTACTGATGATTTGAGTAGATACGGATATATTTACTTAATGAAACATAAATCTGAATTTTTTGAATTCAAAGAGTTTCAGAATGAAGTTGAAAATCAGCTAGGCAAGAAAATCAAAGCTCTTCGATCGGATCGAGGAGGCGAATATATGAACCTAGAGTTCGATGAACATCTAAAGGGTTGTGGAGTACTTTCACAACTAACTCCGCCCGGAACACCCTAATGAACGGTGTGTCTGAACGGAGGAATCGAACCTTATTAGATATGGTTAGATCAATGATGAGTCACGCTAATCTTCCTATTTCTTTCTGGGGATATGCTCTCGAGACGGAAGCTTTCACATTGAACAAGACTCTGTCAAAAGCCGTTGAGAAGACACCACATGAACTGTAGACGGGACGGGTTCCCAAGCTGTCTTTTCTCAAGGTTTGGGGGTGTGACACTTATGTAATGAGGTTACTCGGCGATAAGCTTGCGCCCAAATCAGACAAAGTTTTCTTTGTGGGTTATCCAAAGAAAACGAAGGGTTATTATTTCTACAACCGAACTGAGAACAAGGTATTTGTTGCTCGCAATGGTGTCTTTTAGGAGAAGGAATTCCTTTCCAAAGACACAAGTGGGAGTAAAGTTCATCTCAAAGAAATTCAATATGAGAAACAAATGGAGATGGATAAGGATTTAGAATCCATCCAAGATGTTTCGGAAACAACTCCAGATTCAACTCTAGAGGCAACTTCAGAGGTTGAACCAGAATCCACCCTTCGTAGGTCTGATAGAGTCTGGACTCCGACAAATAGATACATTTCAATCTATATGACGGAGAGTCGTGACATTTTTCTTGTGGAAAGTGAAGAACCCACCACTTACAAGGAAGCACTGACGAGTCTAAATTCCAACAAATGGCAAGAAGCCAATGGATTTCATGTCCGAGAATCAAGTCTGGGACATGGTCGATTTGCTGGATGGAGCTAGGCCCATCGGGTGCAAATGGATCTTTAAGATCAAGACGGACAAGGATGGAAACATTCTTGTTTTCAAAGCTAGACTGGTGGCAAAAGGTTATGGACAGATTCAAGGAATTGACTATGATGAAACTTTCTCACTAGTTGCCATGCTTAAATCCATTAGGATACTCCTAGCAATTGCAGCTCATTATGACTATGAGATTTGGCAAATGGATGTCAAAACCGCCTTCCTGAACGGGGTTCTGGAAGAGGATGTGTACATGACACAGCCTGAGGGTTTTGTCGATCCTAAGAATGCTGGGAAGGTTTGCAAGCTAAATAGATCCATCTATGGGTCGAAGCAAGCATCCCAGAGCTGGAATCTGCGTTTCGATAAAGCCATAACTAAATTTGGCTTTATTAGAAATGCAGAAGAAACTTGTGTATACAAGAAGTTCAGTGGGAGCAAAATTGTCTTCTTGGTCTTGTATGTTGATGACATACTGATCATTGGAAACAACATTTCAATGCTGGAGTCCGTAAAGACTTGGCTTGGAAAGTGTGTTCAAAAGAAAGACCTCGGACAGACAGAGTACATCTTGGGCATCATGATCTACAGGGACAGATCCAAAAGGCTAATTGTCTTCTTGGTCTTATATGTTGATGACATACTGATCATTGGAAACAACATTTCAATGCTGGAGTCCGTAAAGACTTGGCTTGGAAAGTGTTTTCAAAAGAAAGACCTCGGACAGGCAGAGTACATCTTGGGCATCATGATCTGCAGGGACAGATCCAAAAGGCTAATTGGACTTAGCCAAAGTATGTATATTAACCAGATAGTATCTCGGTTTAATATGCAAGATGCTAAGAAGGGTTTACTACCCATGAGTCGTGGCACGATTCTTAGCAAGACGCAGGGTCCTGAGACACCTGCTGAGAAAGAACGCATGAGTAGAGTTCCTTATGCATCAGTTATAACGACATGAGGATTGATGATCTGTGATTACACCTAACGCCTGCGTAACAGGAGGCAATAACGGATACATCCGGGTTATTGAAAATCATGTTGGAATTCATGAATGCACAAGACAGGAATTGTCCTCCCTACGGGGATCGTTGTCTTATGGGCTGCTTGTAGAATTGGGATTGTGAAATGCATGGCCGTGCTCAAATGAATTATTGGATAATCATTTGTCTTAACAATTCAATTCGGGATCAAGAAAAGATATGAACATTGTAAGGATGACTAGACTTCTTACCTTACGTTCACATCAAGACATTAAGTGATAAGAGAATGGATTTGCACACTTGTCTTAAGGACAAGTGGGAGATTGAAGGATTTATGTCCTGTCAGTCAAGGTGCAAAATTCGGGATTAAATAACAGAGATAGTTAACTCATCGATTTAGTAGGTCGTAACGTTTAGCTAGAGACCGCTTACGATAATTGGACCAATATGAGTTGGCCGACTACTAAATGCGATGGGCCTAACGGGTCACACGCTTAAGTGATCGATGGATCAATAATTAATTAATGGATCTAGGAGTCGCATTAGTTAATTAGTAAGAGAGAGCGGTAAGTGGGCCTACCTAGGGTTAGCCCACTACATGTGAACTCCACAGTTTAAATAGAAGAGAAGGAGGATGTAACTAGGTTACAGGTTTCAACTGATAGCCTCCTTCTCTCATATTCTCTCTCTAAACAACCAAGCACCTCCATAGCCCAAGGAATGGTTCCTTGTGCTCGTTCTAGCTAACGAGAACGTGTTTGGACTGATCGTATCGATTGCTGCGTGGACTACGGTAGAGGGATTACACTTGGAATCCTAATTCGCACATATCGGTATTTAATCGATCAACGAGGCACGCATCAAGAGGTATATTTATGTGTATTTAATGACCCATTAAGTTTCCTGTTTCTAGTTGTCTTCCGCTTATATGATTAGATTATTGCAACTAGATCCTTCACTTCATTGTAACGGGGGCAGGCGTAAGCGGCAAGCTAGTATTTGGAAAAATGGCAATGCCTTCCAACATCAATTATCAAGATATAAGATACAAGTGAAAGATTAAAATTTACAGAATTTTCAAACTTCTAAGAACAATTCTACATTCAGTTTGCCTATCTATGCTATCTTTCTGCGATTCCGTTCAGAGGATTGAACAAAACTATATTATTTTGAGGACAATTCTTCATTCAGTTTGCCTATTTTCACCCTCATCCAATTATCATAGGCATGTTTGTCTATACTAATGTCGTCTATAGCCCAATAGTTCCCATGGTGTTCCAGTTATTGACAATTTCATTTGGAAAACCAAAACCTGAATTACCAAAAACAAAATGCGAACCCTAATTCAAAAAAAAATGAGAGCAAAATAACAAAATAGTAAGCCCTTCCATGCCAATTTGCTTCATATTCGAATGTCAAACCCTAATTCGTGTAAATTTAACGCAAAACTTCCACAGAATTCAGTTACAAATTGGTACAATTATCCCCAACTCTAATTTCAATTTAAATATTTAGTTACTATCTTGAAAAAAGAAAGAAAGAAATAGAGTAAATATCTTTAATCTGGAAAACTGTAACTCATGAAAAAAAGAAAGAAAGAGAGTAAATATCATTAATCTGGAAAATTGTAACTTATCCTGATTCTCTATGGGTACAACGGATACATAAGTACTTTTTAAAGAAGTGCTCTATTTGGGATGTTGATTGCAAGCAAAATGACTCCTGGAATAAGCTGTTGGGTTTAAGGGATGGGTTGATAAAGAAGTTTGGTAACAAGGGAGCCGCGCATCAGCAAATACTTGACTGGAGTAAGACAAGAAAGTTCAAGATTTGTCTGGCTTACAATTTTGTTTGTGAACATCAGAGAAGGTGGAAATGGAAGAAAATAGTACTAGAACTCATCGCTTATCCTAATACTAGAGTTATCTTTTGGTTGGCTATACATCATAAACTAGCCACTATACAAAAAATGCAACGGAGGGGGTTAACACTAGTTAACCGTTGTATACTCTGCACGAAATGTGATAAACGCAAAAACTATCTATTTTTTAAGTGCCCCTTCTTAAGGACCCTGCTCCTTATGTACCTTGTAAGGGAGATCGTATATGCAAATGGTTTCATAAACATGCTTGTGGTAAACTGTTTAGGAAGTGTGTGATGAGAACTATTCTTTCTACAATAGTGTATGACTTGTGGAGAGAGATGAATGCTCGTCTGTTTGCTGAACAACAGCATAGCTCTGCTGAAGTTATTGCTCATATACAATTCATTGTATATGCTAGATTTTATGCTTTTTGTAAACGGGAATGTAGGCTTCCCTTTTGATGTATTTTTCAGGAGTGTTACACTAGCGTACCCTTGTTTGTAATTGCTTTTTACCAAGATTACTGCATTATTCCTTGAAAGATGTCATAAAAAGCTACCATTTATTTTGATAAATATCTAGTTGTACTTTGATGAATTACTAGTTCAAGACTAATGAAAAAATATTTGTTAAAAAAATTAAAATAAAAAATTGGCGTGTAAGACCATTCGCGCGTGTGCCATGTCTTGATGCACCTTGCTTCTTGTTTCCTGCGTATATAAAAATCTGCAGCCTGAAATAGAGTCAACTATGTTTTGGCTATTACTTTTTGTGGACAATGACGAGATTCGAAATTATATTGACTGATTCAATTTTCATTATTTTCAGAATATTACATTTTTTTTCGAACAACTTTCGGAATATTACATAACATAACATAGCATAACCTAATCTTGTAAGAGTATCCAATCCGCACTTTCTCTACACGAGGGTTAATTCCTCTCAATCAAATCATATATCTTAAACTTGGATGTTCGATGCTGTGAGAATTTCAGTAACCAATTGTTCGTTTCCTTTGATCGTTTTATTTTTGGAGATATTTAGGTACTTCGTGTGTAACATTTAAGGTGATTATCAATATTTCACACTGACGTATGATTTTCTCCGTCGTGTTTACGAGAGTGGGATATGGAGCTAGTGGTGGGAGGTTTCAGCCTGGTGTGACTGTTATTTATGCAATGATTACGACACTTCCTTCATTAGTCTGCAGCTATACCGGGATATCAAGCAAATAAAGTAGTTATGGATATTAATTCATTGGTACATTAGCTTTACTTGTGATTTCACCATGATTTGCTTTTAGGGGTAGGTTTTAGGGTGGTAGAGTGTACATTGGTTGTTGCGGCTAATATTTTGTTCCACATGATTGCGCAGTTTGGTTATTCCTCTTTTGTATCATGAATATTACTCCATGCTAATATATCATCATCAGTTTCAAGTTTGCTCATACCCACTTCAATTAGCATTATATTGGCATCGCCACAACTATGTCATTTGAGGTGGCTCCAAATAACATGTGGAGTAATATATTTAATTCTAATAAATATAATAAAACACAAGTGACTTCTCTTACCACATGTATGTCCTACCACTAGGTTTGATGACATAAGAAGCACATTGTCATATTGTCATAATTCATAAGTATCAGCATGTATTAGACAATGTCATCATACGTATAATTAGTGCACCACGAGGGGTTAAAACAGAGTTGTTTATGATAAAGAATATGTATTCTCAATGGGAGTTGGTCTCAAATTATCACTTATCAAGACATCACTTACAACACCACAACTACGTATCTCTTTCCCTCCCCTCTAATTAAGAGGCACACTTCGATTCGACTCACTGGCTCACTTTAATTGGAGGCAAAACGTGCTATATAACTTCGATCGATTGGGGAGGATTGGGGGAGGGTCGAGCATTGAAGCCCGTCAGTAGCCTCTTGAGTATCTAATAATGAGTTTATTTGGACACTTGACGTAATTAACAACTAAACAAATACTTATTTTGGAGGGATTTTGTAGTCAATTATTTAACTTATTTGTTCTTTATCTAAACAACAAACTTAAATAATCTCAACAAACTAAGCTATTCCTTAGATCCAAAATTCCAAACAACAAACTTAAATAATCGTACGTACTATATTGAATGCAACCCCCCTTCTTAGGACTTAGGTGGATAAAGAACGACAAACTTAAATAAATACCACTCAGTATGTATATGGATAAGAAGAATGAAGAAGGTTAGATAGTAAAAGACCAAACAGAAAAATGACAGAGCAACTCTTATAAGATTCTTTGAGATCGATCACTAATTCACCGGTCACCACTAGCACAAAGCTAGGATTCTTGACATGGATTCTTATTCAACACTACTTGTCCAACGCGACTATGCACTTTGGTGTGTTTCAAAGGTGGTCTTTTATTTCCGTGCACGTATTGGTCTAAATTATGTCAACTTGTACAACTTCTGATTATATATATGCCTCTCAATCTCATCTAATATCTTCAGTATCACGGCTGCCTGTAATATTCATTTACATGTCCAATACCCAATTTTAATAAGATCCGCTGCCCCAGACTATCTTTCCCAGTTTTGGCACTTCCATCTTTTGAACTAGGGTGCGTTCTTTTCCACTTATTCTCACTGATTCTCACTGATCGGTTAAGCTTTTTTCACTAATTTCCATTGTTTGGGTAAGGTTCTGCCACTTATTTCCATTAATTCGTTAAAGTCTTTTTACTGATTCTCACTGATTGACTAAGATATTGTCACTAATTTTGTGAATAGAAATGACACCCTAGGTAGGGACGATTAGCAACAACTTGAGCTGAACCTGGAGGACATATGTCAACCATTTATGCTCACTAGCTAGCTAGGTAGAAAAATGGCAATAATTTGATTAGGGTTCCCATGTTCCTCAACTTCAAATCTCATTTGGGCGTGTGCTTGATGGAACTGATTTTAAATGAGAGAGAAAAAAATTGATTTCGTATGGTATTGAACGGAAATTAACTAGACTATCGATTAAATAAGTGGAAAAGAATATACATAGACTCCTTACCTCCCTTTTCTCATCCTCTCAAGTAGGGGTGAATGCAAGCAGATAGCCACCCAGTATTGGAATTGGTTGGACCAGTTTCTTAAGACGATACCCAGATTTGGAATTGACAGGTTCAGGTCCAGGACCAGGTATCCATCCCCCTATAAAAATGAGAACGGTATCCTAGAATGAATGCAAAAATTATCTAATTACTTGGAGTTTACAGTTGTACAATAGTACATCTGCTTTGAAATCAGTAAAACAGTTCAAAATACAGAAATTGTTAGTAGTGCTAATAGTATTGGGCCAATTTTGATACCAATTTGATGTTTGGGAGGTACCCAACATTAGTTCCACCATGTACCTAGTGGACACTGGGTCCGGAAAAATGATACCCAGAATTGGAATTGGTTGCAAGCAGTTCCGAATTTTGGGACCCAGAAATGGTATCGGCAAAAGTAGTTCCAAGTCCAAACCCACAGAACCAGGTACCCAGGACCCATGCTCACCCCTTCTCCCAAGTGCTTGACATGAATAGCTTGTGAGTTAGTTAATCGGGATAAAATAAGCCGAAAACGATGTTCCTCACATACCTTATGTGTTGTAATCAACTCAACTAAAAGTTTAAGTAGATGGTAGTAAGCCCAACTATTATTATTATTATTATTATTATTATTATTATTATTATTATTATTATTATTATTATTATTATTATTATTATTATTATTATTATTATTATTATTATTATTATTATTATTATTATTATTATTATTATTATTATTATCACGGCCTAATTGGGTTTAATTGCTATAGTATTTGCCTTTCTCAAAGCATATTACTCCTTCCATCCAAGTAGGGATGGCAGTGGATCAAATATGGATCGGGTGGAGCCATAACCATATTCATATCCATTTATTTTTCCCTATCCATATCCATATCTATATCCATTTACTTCAACTCCATCCGTCCATATATCCATATCCGCTGGATGTAACGAGTAAATGGATATCCATTGGACCTCCATTATTTTCCCAAAAAAATCTTAAAATTATGAAATTAACTTGAAAATACTTTTAAAAAACGCCAAATTGATACGTTACATAATTCAAATCAGTACACAAATGGGTTGTTGTCATTTGCAAACACCTACTGTCAAAATAAATGAAGGAAATACTCAAATTACAACATGTCTGAACAAAATAGCAAGGCCTGCAAGGATTTTGGGATAAAATTTCCTTATATATGTGGCTATTTTCTGTATTTTAAAAATATAAATAAATATTAATAAATGGATGGATATCCACCGGGTGGATAAATGGATGATACATCGTCATTCATGTCCTACCCACACATCCATATTCATATCCTACCTACCAGTCATCCGTCTAACGTCATCCATTTCCACTTACGTCGGGTCGGGTGGATCGGATATCCAGCGAGTACGAATGGGACTGACATCCCTACATCCAAGTTATAAGATAATTATACTTCAAGAGTCAAAGCATCTTATGCTTGTCCAAGTTTTCCATTCACAAACATCACTTGGGAATTTCTAATCAGGGTATAGACTTTAAGGTTATAATCTTCTAACATTTTCCATGCAACACTTTAGGTATTCCTTATTAAACAGACTTTTTTTTCCATGGATATATAAATTTGGATGGAGAGTTAAGAACAAAATTACTTAACCCTTTCAATTTGTTACTTGCATATATAAAATTGGATGGAGAGTTAGTTTTTTTTGGTTTGATCATATGTTCACCCTACAACTTTTTGGCCAGGCTTAATTTTGTTCGTAACGAGTTGACCCACGAATGGTAAAATGCTCCTGGCAAATAGTATCTCTCTTCCCAAAATTCAAACCCTCAACCTTGACCAATAAATAAGAGTCTCGAACCACTCACACCAAACGCTTGTTGGTATAATGGATTATTTTAGACAACTTTGAAATTGTTAAAGCTGATCAGAATTTAAGGATTTAGAAGGTATGGTTATGTTTGGCACGAACAAATAACTTTTCAATAAAAACTATAGCTTGAAGTTTGCAGCTAATATTTTTTACTCTCTGCTTGCAAACAGTTTGCCATTAGATTTTCAATTTGAAGTTACAGATACAGCTAATTTTGTGAAAGCTATCCCTGCAAGCTTTCACCTGCAGCTACAGGTAGAGCTAGTTTATTATAGGTAGCATATTGCAGCAATTTTTAGCAGTTTTCTACTAATTTTTTTTACCTTAATTTACACTTGACAGGTATAGCTACAGCTAATTTTGCCAAAACATAGCCTATGTGTAAATTAGTGTTTCGAATGTGGTGGGAACCAACATCTCAAGGCCATTAATGTAAATCTGATTAGTAATATGATGAAATGATGGAGTAATAATGTTTAAAAATTTCCCACATATGGAATCAATAGGTGGAAAACTAGTGTTCATGCATGCTTTTTCTTACAAAAATAATGTCCATCGATTGAAATTGTGGTGGCTACTCGGAGGGGCTGCCGAGTGCCGACAGGTGATTGATATTGGTGGATAATCCACATTCCCACATCAACTGTCACAAAATCAAAGTAAAACTTCACTCATCACTCAACTGAAGAATTCTAGAAAAATTAACAACACATGTAAAGCCAGAGTCATATTATCTACAGTATATGAGCCCTTCAGAATTCAGAAGGGTTTTTTGCAAAAAAGTACTGTACTAGACTAATACTATGAATGATCTCCCTTTTCCATATCTCCAAAATCAAATCCACTAATCACCAATTCACCAATCATAGTCAACATTTCATAATTGCATTATATATACAGAAAGACTTAGAGATCTTGTTTTTCTTCACCTATATATAGACCATCCGGAACCAACTTAGAGCCAACAAACCAACTAAACCTCTCCAGATATTCATAATCTTTTATACTACGCGACAGTTGTTGAATTTGATCGAATTGCGTATGGCTGCTAATAACTTCTTTTCTTCATCCTTTCTTAGATGTGAGTTACAAATCATTGGAGCTAAAAATGTAGAAACCAAACACAAAGGTAGCCTTTTTATCAGATGCTACCTTCCTACAGGAAACAACAGAGGCATTCAGCTGAATACCAGAGAAATAATTCAATCTAAGAAGAATGATTATCTTTCCTGGGATGATAATTTCTCTTTGGAGTGTAACGGAACAGTGGATTCTGTTTCTGTTACCGAGCTCGAAGAGAAGAACATAGTTGTTGAGCTAAGATGGCGAAAAACAAAGTCTTTTCTTGGCAAGATAACTAGTGGCGGGTCGCAACTCCTTGCAAGTGCTGAGATACCTTGGAAGAATATTTTCGACGCGCAAAACATGGAAATTCAGAAGTGGGTTCCTCTGATTGTTAAGGATTTCAGAAGCCGAGTTCTTGTGGTTGAAGAAGGTGTTAAGCCACCGGCTTTGCAAGTCGCAATCAAGGTGGAAATACTATCAGTTTTTCCATTGACCGTGGAGGAGATGAAGATGAAGAGGAGAAGAGACAGATTGAATTTGAAGCAGAGGGAGGAATGCGGTTGCTCATCATATTCATCAGGGTTTTGCTCCTGTGCTGATGCTGAGCTTCTCTTTGTTGCTAATGCTCTTGAGGCCTTCTAAAATAAATCAGTTTATGATGCTCATTTTGATAGTTAAGAGAAGTAGTTTACTGAGATTCTGAAACGTAACTGATCTGAAACTAGGGAGTGAGTAAATAGGGTTTTTATTTCTTTTCTTGGAAGAAAATGTTTTCGATAAAAGACTATCGAGACTTTGCCAGTTAAATTAGTTGATGTACTTCTTTAAGCAATTGTGTAATACTATATGCTTTTGCAATTTCTACTCCATATTTCATAATTCGTCTAAGTGGCATTGATTGAGTTATCGGTTCAGTTTGGTTCACTAATTCCCTCCCATTGCTCAATTCGAATCCCGGATTTTGGAATCGTGGATATATACATAAATCGAAGGCATAACAAATGCTACCTCTTCCATGCACTACTCTTCTGAAGTTTTCATCTCATCTATTCCCACACTCTTTTGAGCCATTCGCACACATTTTTTCTAAACTGGTTAATAAAACATCCCAAAGAAAAAGTGCACGGAGTATGCATGAATAGCACATTTGAATGTGAAAATAGTCGGTCCCATTCAAATAAGGCAAATAATATTGTATCTCTTCATTGCTCTTTCGACAATATCATACTGTTTGATAAAAATGAAATAAAGCTCCTTAGGTGGCTGGTGAATGGTATGTAGATGGATAACAACCAAATCATTTAAAAATTACTCTGGATAAGAACATATTGATTTAACCAGCTACGTATATTGTAGCAAATATCAGTAGAAAATGACACAGCAACTCAAAAGGTTCTTGGAGACCAGCAATAGTGTGAGAGAGCTGCATCGATAGAAAATCCATTTCAATAAATACTTCTCCTATGCGATTATGCACTTCTGGGGTGTGTAGTGCGGTCCTTGTCTTGTCCCTGGTAATAATCTCAACTTGTGTACTTATATTACGTCTCTAATCTTCAAGATCCCTATAGTTTTCAATTGCAAGTTTTGAAACCATATACTATTTGATGCCAACTACTCAACTAGTGTGTTTTGGCGCATCCTCGGCCGCCCTGGCCCCTGGTTCTTAAACGTCCATTAATTATCAATCAGGCTCGGTTCTCTTCAACTTATAATATTTCAGAATCCCTAGCAAGCATAATTCCGTAAAAGCAAATGTTGACAAATTGTTCATTATATATAGCCAGAGAGGCAAAGAACATACTTAAGTTGCTAGTTGTTGTGAAGTTAGAGCCAATATTATATCACCATTTGTGTAAAGTGATTAGTGGCTAAGACCTCGATCCTTAATTTGATGAAACAATGGATTAGTAATATTGTCTAAAGATATCCCACAAACCGAATCTATGTTTGGCATATTCGGTGGAAATTAAACAAGTTTATGAAGTTAAATGTGGCTACTAGGCAGCTTCCTATTGAAATTAATTAATTGTGATATGGTGGATCCTCATGAACTGACTCAAATTCCCACCCATCAAAGTAAACTTCATACTATAATCAACTCATGAATGTTAGAATGTGCACATACACGAGTCATTAGATTTTGGGGGCCTTAAGGATTCACAAGGGTTATTAAAAATAATTCTATGATCTCCCTTCTTAAAATCATATCCTATGAGCACAAATCATAATTTCACAATGCATATTAATTAAAATCAATGAAGCCAACACTTGCAATATCTTACTTGTCCCTTGCCAAAAGCCAAACACTATCACCTTTAATTTCTTCAACTATATATACACCAGTTGCCTCAAATTGAGGAGCCAACAAATTAAACCAATTCTCTCTAATTCTCTCACCCTTTTCTAAAGCTTATGGCTGCTAATAATTCTCTCTCTTCATCATCTTTTAGGTGTGAGTTACATGTCATAGGAGCCAAAAACGTAGAAATCAAACACAAAGGTAGCCTCTTTATCAGATGTTTCCTTCCTGCAGGAAACAACAGAAGAATTCAGCTGAACACCAAAGAAATAATTTCATCTAAGAAGAATGACAATAATCTATTTTGGGATGGTAAATTTTCTCTAGAGTGCAATGGAACAGAGAATTCTGTTTCTGTTACAGAACTCAAAAAGCAAAACATAGTTGTGGAGCTAAGATGGCGAAAAACAAAGCCTTTTCTTGGCAAAATAAGTGGTGGCTCTCAACTGCTTGCAAGTGCTGAGATACCGTGGAAGAACATTTTCGAGGCGAAAAACATGGAAATTCAGAATTGGGTTCCTTTGACTGTTAAGGATGTTAGAAGTAATGTTCTTGTGGTTGAAGAAGGCGTTAAGCCACCGGCTTTGCAAGTAGCAATCAAGGTGGAAGTACTACTGGCTTCGCCAATATCGGTGGAGGAGAGGAGGAGGAGGAGGAGAAGAGAGAGATTGAACATGAAGGAGAGGGAGGAGTGTGGTTGCAAATCATACTCAGCTGGGTTCTGCTCTTGTGCTGATGCAGAGCTTCTCTTTGTTGCTACTGCTCTTGAGGTCTTTTAGGCTAAGGCTTCTTAGATAGGAATTAATCCATATGATACCCGTTTTGGTAGTTTAGAAAACTAGTTTAATTACTGAGAATCTGAAATATGTAATTAGTCTATGTAAACTAGTTTTGGTAAAAAATGATCATTAACTATGTAATGAGTAAATAGGAAGTCCATTATATGTTCTGAAATCTGAATATTGAACCATTGTACTTATAATACTCCTCCACATGCTTTTTTTTTTTTTTTTTTTTTTTTTGATAAGAACCACATGCTTAGTTATGAAAAACAATTGGCGCAAATTCTAAATATCGTAAGTCCTCTACTCTAATAAGCTTATACAGTTATACCTCTTTGATTTCAGTTATTTATTTATTTATTTGGGTAGAGAAAAGGGGGATTGAGACCCAGTTTCAAGGAAATAGACTTTGATTTCAGTATATGACTAAGGTCGACTCGACTCGACTCATTTACATCCTAAATAGAGATATGAAAATTTCTCTCATTATTCTACCTTCATGGCCAAACATCTTATTGCTTTGAACAAGTAAAACAACCATCATTTAGTTAGTTTTATAAATACTTAAAGCAGATTAACACTGTAAATATCAATTACTAATTTCAAATATTATGTACACGTTGGTACACAGTGATTTGAGACTTAAAAGTTGGTACACAGTGATTTGAGACTTAAAAAATGGTACACAGTGATTTGAGACTTAAAAGTGTAAATCACTTTCTCTTAACGTGTGACATGTGGGAGTGATACATGTTCAAAATAATTAGGTTACTCATAGAGGGGGGATTCATTTTATTAGGAGACTAGTATCTCTGTAATATTCTATCAATATTGTGTGCTGTATTTTCTCTGTTTTTTTGGTAGGTGCTTGTATTTTGGTAGGAGTAGTTTTCTGTATTTTGGTAGGAGTAGATTTGTTTTGGCTTGTTGCCCAAGGGTCTCGTGTGTATTTATATTTTTGCCGCTTCGGCTGAATGAATGAACAGAAATACTTGGCCAAACCTTATTATGGTATCAGAGCCATTGACAAGAAAAACCACAGAAAAACATACCTTTGAACATTGAGTCACCATATCTGGTGAGAAAAAAGATGGAGACAGAAGTAGCGGTGGGGGGAAGAAGACAACCTCACCTTATTTCCTCTCAACCAACGACAACCCCGGAAACCTGATCACTCAAGTACAGCTCCACGGTGAGAACTATGATGAATGGGCTCGGGCTATCCGAACCGCTTTGAGGGCCAAGAAGAAATACGGATTCATAGATGGAACTGTTACTCAACCAACAGGAGATTCGAATGAAATTGAAGATTGGTGGACTGTTAACTCTATGCTTGTGTCATGGGTGCTTAACACCATCGAACCTACCTTGCGTTCTACCATCACTCACATGAAGAACGTCAAGGACCTATGGGATGATATACAGCAAAGGTTTTCGATCGGAAAAGGACCTCGTGTCCAACAATTAAAATCTGATCTTGCCAACTGTAAACAGAATGGACAACCCATAGTTAACTACTATGGACGATTGAAACTTTTATGGGATGAACTGACAAACTATGAACCAATACCTGTGTGTCGTTGTGCAAGATGCAAGTGCAATATTGTGGGTGAACTGGAGAAAAGAAGGGAGGATGAACGGGTTCACCAATTTTTAATGGGCCTTGATGAAAAGCCGTATGGTTCCGCACGCTCGAATGTTCTGAGTACAGAACCATTGCCCAATATGAATCGAGTCTATGCCATGATTATTCAGCAAGAGCGTGTTCATACTATGACCCAAGGAAAGGAGGATCGAGGCGACGCCGCAAAGAGTTTTGTTGTTCGTGCTACCGGAAATCGATTCGTTGACAATGAAGGGCGAAACATCATATGCTCTCATTGTAACCGACCTGGACATGAATATGAAAACTGTTTTCAGATTATTGGTTATCCCGATTGGTGGGGTGAACGACCTAGAACAGAGAGCCGTGGTGTAGGCAGAGGACGAGGCGGAGCAACTAGCAACTCATTTGGAGCAGGGCGTGGTCGAGGCGGATGGAGCCTGTCTTGATGACCCCGAACAATATCGACGCTTAGTGGGACGCTTGATCTACCTTGCTATTACGCGTCCAGAACTCTCCTATTGTGTGCATATCCTTGCACAATTTATGCAGCAACCACGACAAGAACATTGGGAGGCCGCCCTTAGGGTTGTTCGCTACTTGAAAGGCAATCCTGGACAAGGGATTTTACTTCGAGCTGATTGTGATTTGAGACTCTATGCCTACTGTGACTCTGATTGGGCTAGTTGCCCTCTGACACGTCGTTTTCTGACTGGCTACTTTGTACTTCTTGGAAATTCTCCTGTTTCTTGAAAGACTAAGAAACAACACATTATGTCTCGTTCTTCTGCTGAAGCTGAGTATAGGTCCATGGCGACAACTACTTGTGAGCTAAAATGGTTGAAGGGTCTTTTACTGACTCTCGGTGTTGAGCATTCTAGTCCAATGCGACTTTTCTGGGATAGTCAAGCTGCACTTCATATCGCAGCAAATCCTGTTTTTCATGAGCGTACGAAACACATAGAGATTGATTGTCATTTTGTACGTGACAAAATTCAAAATGGCAACATTAAGCCCGCTTATGTCCACACTTCCGCACAACTAGCTGACATTCTTACGAAGGCGTTGGGCAGGCAACAATTTGAGTATTTCCTTCGCAAGTTGGGCATTCGAGATCTTCATGCTCTAACTTGAGGGGGGGTTTTAGGAGGCTAGTATCTCTGTAATATTCTGTCAATATTGTGTGCTGTATTTTCTCTGTTTCTTTGGTAGGTATTTGTATTTTGGTAGGAGTAGTTTTTTGTATTTTGGTAGGAGTACATTTGTTTTGGCTTGCTGCCCAAGGGTCTCGTGTGTATATTTATTTTTATTGCTTCAGCTGAATGAATGAACAGAAATACTTGGCCAAACCTTATTACATTTCTCTCTTAGCAAAATTAAAGAGTGAAAAACTTTATCCATTAGCCCACTTGATTTATATAAAGATATTTCTCTTTTAAATTTTATGATGTGAGATGTTACTATATGAGTGGAGTGAATGACTATTCAAAGATGAGATATTATCCACTCAATTTCTTCAATACTTTAAAATATATTGGAGGGGTTTATTAGAAAGGATTTTATCTTGACTACCCAGATGACACATGCCCATGGAGGAGGAGATCAAGACCAATACAAGTGAGAGTTAATCCCATGCAAAATCAATTAGCAATAGGAAGAATTATCCACTTGACTCGTATACATTGATATTTCTCCAAGACAGTATTCAGTCACTTAAACATACTATTATCTTCTTTTTTTCTTTTTCTTTTTTTTTTTTTGAGGAAAAAAAGATTCCATTAATTAAAAGCCATACGGCACTTACTGTACTATTATCTTCTTCATTGCTCTTTTTTCTTTTTTTTTTTTTTGAGTGACTTCTTCATTGCTCTTTGATGACAAAATGCAAGCATCTTAGGCGGCTAATGGTGAATGGTTAGATGGATAACAACCAAAAGATTATAAAAAACCACTCTATATGGATAAGAACCTTGAATTAATTAGTTAATTAATTAACCAGCTAGGTATAGCAAATTAAGATCAGTAGTAGCAAAATGACACAGCAACTAGCTGAATCCTCAGTGTCCCTATGGGAAAAAAAAGAAGTAACATTATTATTTATTTATTTTATCAAAAAGGTAACATTCTAAATAGTTCTCCTATGCGATTATGCACTTTGAGGTGTATTGCAGCCTTTGCCTTGTCACTAGTTAAGTACTTATCTAAGTTGTGTGATCAAAGAAAAAAGTTATCTCAATTTGTAAGCCCATGCTCATAAGCTCAGTTTTGCCGTTTTGGCAGGCGCTTTCACGGCCACCCATGTTCATAAACGTCCACATTAGCCTCCATTATCTTTCAAAATTTACTTATAGTATTATGATTCTTCTCATCCAATGATATGTTGTGAAAGTTCTTACTTGCTACTAGCTAGGTTTTGGTACGGACAATTAGCGCAACTACTACATGTCAAGCGTAGATGACATGGGCCAATACCATATTTTATTCCTTAATTAGCCCTTTGTTAAAGGTAAGGTTGTAAGGGAGAGATCGAGGTAAGTTAGGAGCTCCACCGCTCGAGACTTGCTTCTTGTTAAGTAGTATTAATCCCTTGCATTTTCAATAATGTTTTAGATCTTTGTAGCCGAAATCCTGAAGATTTCGGACTCCAATTAGTAGTTGAATTGACGAAGAACAATAATTGCTCGACTATTGAGATTGTGCTAAGAAAAAAAATTGTGGATAAAGGATTAGTAGTAAGTTGTTAATGAATATGGCGACTTGGTTCTTTGTAAGTTGTCCGAAAGTACTCTTAGAATAAGAGTTGTTCAATCATGAAAAAAGGTTATTTTTTCTGTTTCGAATATTGGTTTTCATGCACTTTTAGAAAACAAATTATGTCCATAGGAATACAATTTTTATCAATTTAGGATTTGAGAAATCGACCGTTGATGATGCTTGTTGGCATAGAGGGAAAGGGTATATTTCTTTCCGTTTCAGAGGAGATACGCACAAAGATCTATGAAATAGAACCCGACCCTCAACTTTATGATTATGGAACAACTACATTAGCATCTCTTGATTCTTGGCTAAAGGCATGTTTAAGTTACTAGTTTTTTTTTTTTTTTTTTTTTTGCTCTTCAGCCCCTGGTTACTAGTTTCTGCAAGGTTGGAGCCAACACTACATAGTGGCTAAGACCTCTTTAATTTGATGAAACGTTGGAGACTTGGGAGTAATATAATGTCCAAAGATTTCCCACAAACCGAATATATGTTCAGCATATTCGGTGGAAAACTACTTGTCATGCTTTTGGTTTATAGAATTATATACTCTGATCATAGATGGAAGTAAATGTGATATATATAGTGGCTACTAGGCAACTTTCTGACTAAAATTATGGATCCTCATCAACTGACTCAAATCCCCACTTATCAAAAGTTCATATTAAAATCAAATCAATGAGCACATTCAAGTGTGACTTTAGATACTTGGGCCCTTGAAGATTCACTAAGGGTTGTTATAATAAACTAGTCCAAATTCATACCCTTTGACCACCAATCATAATTCATAATGCTATTAAAATTAAGAAGCTAACACCTTTAGTTTCTTCCCCTATATATACACCAGTGCTTTCAAACTGAAGAGCCAACAAAAATAAACCAATTTTCTCTAACATTCTCCTTTCTCTAAAGCTTAAATGGCTGCTAATACTTCCCTATCTTCATCTTCCCTTAGGTGTGAGCTTCAAATAATAGGAGCCAAAAACCTCGAATTCGAAACCAAGCACAAAGGTAGCCTCTTTATCAGATGCTACCTTCCTGCAGGAAACAACAGAAACATTCAGATGAACACAAGAGAAGTAATTCCATCAAAGAAAGATAATAATCTTTTTTGGGATGATAATTTCTCTCTGGAGTGTAATGGAACAGAGGATTCTGTTTCTGTTACCGAGCTCGAAAAGCAGAACATAGTTGTAGAGCTAAGATGGCGAAAAGTGAAGTCTTTTCTTGGCAAAAAAAATGCTGGTAGCTCTCAACTCCTTGCAATTGCTGAGATACCCTGGAAGAACATATTCGACGCGCCAAACATGGAAATTCAGAAATGGGTTCCTTTGTCTGTTGATCTGACAGATGATCATTTTGGCAACAGGGTGCTTAAGCTTGAAGAAGGGGTTAAGCCACCAGCTTTGCAGATTGCAATCAAGGTGGATGTGCTATCGGATTCGCCTGTGTCGGTAGAGGAGATGAAGAGGAGGAAGAGAAGAGAGAGATCCAAGCAGTGGGAGGAGAACTACTGTGGTTGTAAATCAAAGGCAGGTTGCTGTTCTTGTGCTGATACTGAGCTTCTGTTTGTTGCTATGGCTCTTGAGGCCTTCTAGCAAGCTAACGCTACCACTTTTACTTTGTGGTTGGGGCTAATTGATACTTCGTTTTGTAGTTAACAGAAGTAGTTTGCTGAAAGTCTGAATTGTAAATGAATACTAACTTTGAACAATTGTATAACATGAGCTTTCGGAAACCAATTTGTCCAACTCCTGAATATCTATATGTGTTTTCCTAAGGGCTATCTCAAGCTTCAATTCTGAAATACTCCGAAGATGCATAGCAAGTCCATGAATTTGAGAAATTGAAAACAAAAGTATTTGTTGTCAAGAAAACTAACTAACAAAAATACAAAATTATTTTATTATGGCTAGTTCTTAATTATCACTGATAATGTTCTGTTATCATGGCATCTACATAGTCAACATAGAAATGATCACTGATAATAATCGGTTTTCATGTTCTACTAAACAACTACATACGTACGGAGTATCTCTCATTTCAAAAAAAAAAATAAAAATAAATAAAGAAAAAGATTACATATCTCTAAAATAATTGTAATCAAAATATATATATATATATATATATATATATATATATATATATATATATATATATATATATATATATATAGGAGGCATATTTCGAAAGTAATGAGGCGTGCCACGTAGGCGAGAATTTTAAGAGCGCGCCACCTAAGCGAAGATAAAAACAAAAAAAAAGAGTGTAAAACGTTTAGGACTCTTAGCATCCCTATTGTTTAGGATTCTTGAGTTGTGATAGACCTCTAAAGTTTTATAAGAGTTATACTAGATTTCTGTCAAATATTTGAAATCAAATATAATTTTTTCTACACATCTCAAAAAATAATTATTTTTATACCATCAAATTCGCATCGAAAAATATTTTAGAAACATCTTAAATCACAGGTATACGTTGGTTCCCGTAAATAAGTAAAAATAATAATATTTGAAATCAAATTTAACTTTTTCTACACATCTCAAAAAATAATTATTTTTATATCATCAAATTCGCAACAAAAAATACTTTAGAACGAGATGCATATACAATATGTTTACAATATATAAAGGAAGCATCTTTCGAAAGCAATGAGACAAGCTACCTAAGCGGAAATTTTAAGAGTGCGTGATAAAGATGGCAGTGGGGCGGGTACAGGTGGATACCGGCCTGCATCCGCCCAGTTGAGGCGGGGATGGGGGAGCGCTGGTGGGGATGGGGCGGACGTGGTTTGCCTTATTTCCGCACTGGATACTCGTTGGAGCCCCGCCCCACCTTATACCCGCTTACCCGCACCGCCTCATACCCACATAAAAATAAAAAATGTAAAATAAAAATATATAAAATCTAAATAAAAATATATAAAACCTTATTTTACCAAATATATAAAATTGTCTACTGCTATTGCTTATCAAAAAGCTCAAATTTTTCCTTGCAAATTATCTTAGGGTGAATTTGAGGTAGATCCAAATATGGGCTTTGTTTCTTTTCGGGCGGGTATAAAGCGGATATGGATACCCTCCCGATAAATGGAGCGGAGGTGGATACCCATCAGGTAAGTGGGGCGGGGGTGGATTTGGGATCTCCAACCCGTGGTGGGGATGGGGCGGGTGGCAGAATCAAAATATCCAGGTGGGTATGGGGATGGATCTACCTATATCCACTACCGCCCCGCTCTATTGCCATCCCTAGTGCGTGACATAAGCAACTAACTATATTAAATTTTAAAAAGAATTGTAGTTTGAATAGGTTAGGAAATTAAAAATTGCTATTATTGTTGCTCAAAAAAATCAGCCCCACGTTACTTCAACATATAATTTTTATGCAACTAAAAGAGATAAAGTTATGGGAAATTAAAGTTCTATTACAACTCAATAGAGAAGATTTTATTTTTTCTGAGAGAGAAATTTTATCTATTTAGCACTTCATATATAAGCTTACATATCTTACAACTTACAAGTTGCATCACGTTAACATTGTGCAATGCCAAAATTGGTCTGCCCTCAATGTCTCACGTTGCAGAATCCCCCCCCCCCCCCAAGTTGAATGCTATTGTCTATGTCATCATATCATGGGTCAGGATTTACTATATGTTTTTTTTTTTTTTGGTGCGAATGATTTAGTTTATGATCTTTTTTTTTGATTGATTTGCTATTGCGTTTAGTTCCTCATATTATAGGTCATGATTTAATATATGATCTTTGTTGATCGTTGCACATTCTGCTAAACACGGAGCATATGTTACGACAATTCTAATGATCTTTTTTCTTTTAATCACATTTGGTGTTGAATTGTGCAGATAATTTATAAGTGTTACAAAACAGTACAGGTATGAAGAGGTTTAAACTTAACCGACTAAATTATGTCTATATTAACCTTTTGTTTTTTTAATGGCACTACTATATGGGTCCGTTATTTTATTTATAGTTTTTTTTGATCATATTAATATTTGTTTTATTGTTATATTAGAGGAAGAAGAAGTACGTACACTAATCTACATGTATAGTTTTAAAAGAGTGTCCTTATACAAATATTGTATGATGGCCTTACCTTGAGACCGCCTCATACGAGATTTTGTGGTATAAGTTTGTGTTTTGATTAAGTATTAAATATTATCAAGTGTGTATAAGTAAAGATTTTTGTTTGCTGGCCATTTAAATTGTGGTTATTCTTCTTCTTTTATTTCTTTTAATATAACTTGAATGATGATCAAGTGCAAACATGGATGATCAATTAACTTTTTCATTCTTCTCAACTTAAATAAACTATTATTACTATTTACAAATTTCTTTTTGTGCGTGGTTCATAATAAGGGTTATTGAAGGTTGAGTTTAGAGGAAGGGATGGATGCGCTATTCTGAAATAGTAGATGATTACAGAACAATTTATAGTAGATGATTACATAGGTCATTAAAACTGATCAATCAATTTAGATTGAAAATTGTAGTATGCCATGTTTCTTTGGTCTTCTTCTTTTTTCCATAGGGGTAATAGGTCATTTTTTGTTAGGGGATTATATTACATTGCATTGTAATACAATTTTACACCATTTAACTTTGGATTGAAAAATACGATACACTTACAATCTGTTTAGAACATATCAGTATTTTTATAACTTATGCACAAATTATAAAAAGCAAAACATAGAGAGTTTCATGTCAATCTTATGACTACATCACCTAAGCACGCGTATAAACAAATTAACAAAAGCAAAAGATAAGAGTTTTATGTTAGTAGACTCCTAGGGCTATAGTAGTTGATTACTAACACAAAAATAAAAATCAAAAGTAAAAAGTCAAGAGTTTTATGTAGTAGACTCCTATGGCTATAAGGAATTGATTAGTTACGCATTTGTCTTATATATATACATACACACGTATCATCGATCAAATTTCCATTACGCATTCTCTTATTTTTTTCCCTTTTTTGGGTTTGCATTCTTTATTTGTTATATTTTTGTTCTCCCCATACCTTACATGTGTTGTTTTATTTTGTTTTAATTCATCTCGAGTCTTTATTGAAAAATTCATGAATTTGACCATATTATTTCACAGATTTTAGGATCAATAAAGTGTCTAAAAGTAATAAAGGAGCCACGCACGCACACTTTTAAGTAATTGTGTAACTAGCGACATCTTAGAGGCTCTTCCCATATAGGGGCTAGGACTGCTGATCATAACTGGAAACAAGGGGACTACAGAATTGGGCGTGGAGCCTCGAATCTCCTTCCTGGCTGGAAAAATGGCGACAGAGAGAGAGGGGCTGTGGTGTCTCACGTTTTGGGTGGTGCTGCGTTGTGGGTGTTGTGATGGTTGGTGGCGAGCGACTGTGGTGTGCGCGTGCTGGGATACCGTGATTTTGTGGGTGCTAATCTCTAGGGCTCTGTGTCTCACGTTTTGGGTGGAAGCAAAAATGAAAACTAAAGCTAGCTAGCTGGGTTTAATAGAGGAAGAAAGGATGTCGGTTGACTTGCCTCCTATATTCTAGCTAATCAGTTCGCATTAATACCGCACTCTTTTTAAAACAATACCACACTTCCTTATAAAATATAACAATAATGCCCTTATTTTATTTTAAACAACATCAATTTATTTATCAAATGAATCGAAACAAAACTGTTTCCTAAAGCTGGTTTAACACACAGTCGGCCTACGCCTCCATCAGGTGCATATATCTCATACATGCGCCTCCATCGGACGCACATTTATTAAACCCGCGCCTCCATCGGACGCACATATCTCAGACATGCGCCTGTACTAGACGCATTGCGCGCTGAGTCGTGAGTCATGTAATTTCAGAAGCTGCAACAAGTTAATCTACTGAGGGTTTGGTTTTATCCAATATAATTGAAAAGCAATTTCTCATATTCACAATAGATTATGTCTCCATTTCCCTTTTGATTGAGCACTTTCCCTCAATTTCAGATTAAATTCAACCAGTTTCTTGATTTTTTTTTTAGACAATTTTCAACTATTTCATTCTATTGCATCTATTCAATGGGATTGACAGTAGGGAGCCTTTGACCTTTGTGCTTGGTGGGCTATGGTAATGGTAACAGTAGAGGAGGGGGTTTTCTTCCTCCATGGCAAGAGGACGGAGTTATCGAAGCGGGGTTTGATGCGGGTGTTAGTTGTATGTGTGGGTTCAGTCAACTGAGGAATGATGGTGGATGAGCGATGGAATGGGGAATTCAGTAGGTGCACTATTGCAGAGCAAGGAAGGGGTGTTGTATTGTTCTGTTTTTTTCTTTTTGGTGCACTGTATTGTTGTATGGATTTGCGAGTCTATTAAAATGCAGGATGACTATTTGACATTGGAAGGTTAAGTTAGTAATTTGAGTGATTTGGGGTGCGGTATTGTTTAAATAAGGATGTGGTATTTAGCACCACACTAGCTAATTCTCTCTCCTCCTGTGTGTTTGCAACTAATTAGTGGTATGCTTGTTTAGAGCTAACTACACACATAGGCACTCCACCAATGTCAAGTAATCATAATAGACATTAACAATGACATTAAAAATATTAGCATCCAAAGACAATGGAAATAACATTTAACAATACAAGGAGATTAATTTTCTTTTCTTTTCTTTTTTTAAAAAAAAATAGAAAATGCTATAACTTACAGGGTACTAGTTTTAAAGCTCGTGCGATGCACGGATTTCATTTTGGGCTGTCACCCACGATGTGAATCGTGTCTTTTCCTGATGACAGATTACTTGTGCAGGTTGTTTGTTGTGAGGACGCTTCTATATGGTAGCTCATATAGAGTCTTGGCAGGAAGAGTTTATTTTTAGATTTTCATTATGTTTTTAGCTTTCAGATCAAATTGTAATAAATAGGCCACCTAGTATATTTTTAAGATCATTACTAATAGTTTCAGTTGAAGAGCCTTACACTCATTTGTATGAGTGAGTGTGGCGGTAGCGCTCTGAATTATTAGAGTCTTCCGCTGGGATATTTGGATATTGTTTTATTTTTGTTAAACAGGTTTATATAAGTCTTTTTAAACTGATTTATTCAGTTTACAAAAGGAATTCTGTCGGATTTTCAGCTCGAGTCTATTTATTCTTATTTATTTATTTTAGTAGAAAATTCGGATGTTACAATAATGAAATGAACCTTTTCATTAATAAACTTAGTGATCATTGAAAAGAAAGTTTTGGCTTCAACGACTTTGTTACTTCCTCCATTTGAGTGTAAGACATCTTTTAATATGACACATAAACTAAAAAAACTCTTAATTCAAAGAAAGAGAAGGGAATTTGACTAATATACTCCTAATCTTAAATATGAGAAATGATAAGAATACCGTGAACTACCAAGAAAAGGAATGGTAAAATAAGAAAAACAAACACCCTATAAAAAAAAAATAAGAACACTAAATTGCTGGTTGAAAATTGTTGTACGTCTTATATAGTGAATCAATTTTGAAGTAAGAAAATGATCTATATTGTGAAACAAATGGAATATTTACTAAAATTTGGTAGTGTCACTGACCATCTCTAACTCGACTCAGATCACTTGAATGTCGAAACTCATATTCGGTAAAATTTTGTCTGAATTGGACATGATGAGTCAAAATAAAAGTTATACAGTATGAGTTTGATATGGTTGAAATTATCTTGAATTCAAAGCTCACCATTATTATCATGAAAAAACATGCAATTAAATTTGTTTGCAATTGAATTTGATGGGCTAGGTTTATTAAACTAAATTGTTTATTCCCCTTAAAAACACTAAATTGTTTACTTTCTCTCAATAAAGGGAAAAAAAAACTAAATTGTTCATCATAGTTTGACTTGATTTTTTTGCTTTCACGGATTTCTTGCAGTTAATTTTGCTGGAAGATTGGATTAAACTTTTTTAAAGTTCTCCACAAAAAATGATTCTTTTTCTTCTCAAAAATAAAAATAAAAATAAAATATAATCTGTGGATATTTAATACCGTTCCGCGTATCTGTTAGTACCGGTGTCGATTTCAATTCAAAATATTTTGAAAATTTATAGTACTATTATCATTAACTATCATCACACTCCGAACCAGAGAAACAAAGAAAGAAAGAGAACCACTTTACACTGAGAGAGAGCAGCTGAGGAGAGAGAGAGAAAATAAGAAGAACAATGGCGGACAAATCAAGAGCTGTGAGAAAGCCACACACTTCAACCGCTGATCTGCTTACTTGGTCTGAAGTTCCATCAACTGATCCATCATCCCCAGCTGCTTCTGCTCCCCGTTCTCACCAGGTCTTTTCCCTTTTCATCACAATCACAAATGCCATCTTTTTATTTCCATTTTTGTGTTTTTCTTTCCATTTCTGTATTAGGGTTTTGATATTTGTTTTAATTCTGGTTTGTGTGATGGGTTTTCAGCCCTCTGATGCTGTGAGTAAGGTGTTGTTTGGAGGTCAGGTTACTGAGGAAGAAGCTGAAAGCCTTGCTAAGAGGTAAGATCTGCTTAGATTCATCATTTTTTTCTCTTGTCATACATCATTTTCAAATTGACATTGTGTGATTTGGGTTTCTTAAATTTGGATTTTTTTTTTAAATGTATTAAATAAAAAGAAGAAGAAAAGGAAATGTCTTGTAGGATCAGGAGTGTGCGTTCTTTCAATCATATTTGGGCAGTACAATTCATTATAATGGCTAAGAAACAATATAAGCTAATGTGAATTATAGGTATGCTGTGTTAGTGTAACTGTATAATGTAGGTACTAGGAATAGTGGATCCAACTCTCCTAAAAGCTTGAGCTTTTGCCTTTTGGGTGGTGATGGGAGAAGAAACCAAAGGAAAGTATCTGGATTTTTTGACAGGCATCTGTTTGATCTTAAACTTTCCTTGTAACAACGAGCGGGAATAATGGCAAATGCAAAAGATTGTGATCAATGACAACATGAAAGTCATGGAATTTGGAATATGGCTGGTGAATGGTGAATGGTGATGCTAAGTAACCATGCTTTTTGTGACTCGTTATAAGGTTTGGCAACAAGAAATCATAAGGTCCTAATTTGGGATTCCAGTTGCTATATTGAGAAGTCTTGTGGTATCAACACAGAAATCCAATGCAATAGAATATTAGATATAACACTCCCACAAATGTGGTGGAAACTACAAACGCCATATGAATAATTATGGTGATATCTCTCTAGTTATTAGTGAATCGTGATCCCCTTAGTTCTTTCAATACTCGTAGACCTCATGAACCTATTCGTGATTTCAGACTTTTGTTTGGAATTTTGAATTGCATTCTTCCTATAATCCTATCCTAACCAGTCGAATGATGTTTGTTGCATAATCAGAACTTAATCTTGCAAAATCAAACGCACATTTCAAAAAGGCCAATAAACTGTAGTTTCTGACTTCTGAGTTGGTTAACAGTTCAACCCTCAAATGTCCAATGTTTAACCTCTCTGATTTTCTAGTTAATTCTTTACGGTGAGCTAACAACAATAGTGCCCTGGGAGGTCAAAAACATAAAATGCCTCCAAATAACTAATTTATCAACTTTATGAATTACGTAGTAACTTCTTATGGGATTAATTATGCTTCGAGTTGTTTGGTTCTTATCATAATATAGATGGTGGAGTGCTTATTGCATATATGCTCAAAACAGATATGTTGAGTCATTACATTTCATTGTTGGCCTTGCTGTTTTCTGACAGGCAATATTGCCCTTACTTGACAAGGGGAAATGTCCATGGCTTTAAAGTTCCAGGCTTCCAGCCTATATTTGTATCATTTATTTCTTACAACCATTTTAATGAATTCTCTAACTGATGTTTGCTCAGTGCTGATTCAGCTTCATCAATTTGGGTTGTTAAATCCACCTTGTAAAATTTGAAGTGCGCCAATTTTTTTTAATACTCCCTGCCTTGTTCATACTTGTGCTGTATTCTAGTTAGCTGGGTTGTTCTGAACATCTATACTGTTTCTGAGTGCCTGTTGTTTATCTGCATGACCTTGGCATCTGGTCTGCTGTGGCAGGAAACCTTGTTCTGGATATAAAATGAAGGAAATGACAGGAAGCGGAATATTTTCTGGGTCTGCTGATGATGGTACATCAGACTCAAGTAAAACAGGGCTGCGCGTTTATCAGGTTTGTTAATATCTTTCTTTTTTGTGCTTTTTATACAAGTTGGATTCCCGGTATGAGTTTGTCAAACTACTGAACATGCCAGAGGAAAATGTTGAATATGGTCTCTTCTGATTTTATATGTGCAGCAAACTCTCAATGGAATTAGCCAGATTTCTTTTAGTGCTGACGAAAATGTGACCCCTAAGAAGCCAAGTTCTTTGCCAGAGGTAGCAAAGCAGCGTGAACTGAGTGGCACATTAGAAGCCGAAGTAGATTCAAAGACCAAAAAACCACTGTCAGATGCCAAATGTAAAGAGCTTAGTGGACATGACATTTTTGGTCCACCACCAGAAAATCCTCCTCGATCATTGGCTGCTGCCCGTTCATTGGAGGCAAAAGAAAAAGACATGGGAGAGCCTGCACCACGGGCGGTCCGCACATCTGTCAAAGTTTCTAATGTGAGTATACTTCATATGAGGAGTGATTATGTGTTCTGTATTTTTTCCTTCCACAGTTCCACTTTCACCATAAATTTAATTCTCCTTTCCTTATCCTATTAGTGTGGTTGGCATTGGCTTTTTAACTTACTTTGCAATGCATTAAGCTTGCAAGCTCTGGTGTCTGGGTTGAATTAATATGTCTCTACTTTGCTAGTCTACGTGAACCTTGAAACATGATAATGTCGGGTTAGGAAATGATGAGCACTATAGCAAACGCTTGGTTATGAACATCCATTGTGCGTGAACTTAGTTATTTTCCAACGCTGCTCAGCTGAGCTCCAGATGTGATTAAGCTAGCTATAAATCAGTTATTTTTACAATCTACAGTGGTGCTCGTTTCAGTTGTGAGAATTTTGGCGTCAGAATTAGAACTTCCCCACTTTTAAGACTATCCCAATGGGATGGTCTTATACAAGTTTTTCTGTATCATCTATTTTGCCTTCTAGGTTCTTGAGGAGGTCACTGATATTTATATTTGTAAATTTGTAGCCTGCTGGAGGGCATAGTAATATTCTGTTCAGTGAAGAACCCATGGCGAAGACATCCAAGAAGCTTCATAACCAGAAGTTCCAAGAACTGACAGGTAATGATATTTTCAAGGGAGATACAGCCCCAGGGTCAACTGAGAAGCCACTCAGCAAGGCTAAGCTGAGGGAAATGAGCGGCAGCAATATATTTTCCGAGGGAGAGAAGGTGGAACCCAGAGATTACTTTGGTGGTGTACGGAAACCTCCTGGTGGAACAAGCACTATTTCTTTGGTTTAATATATGACTAGTAGTTGTCATCATATCGTGGCCATTGACACCAACTTGTGTCTGATGAGACCCCGGGCCCTCTTCCTGCATCAGGTTTGAGGAGTTAGCTACCGATCTAATGTTACGTTACTAGGTTGACTTTGTAACCTTGAATAACTAGCTGGTACTTTACCATTCCATAGTACTGTGTTAATTTAAGATTTGCGCTTGCTACAAGTGTAACCTTCTAAACTTTCTTAGATACTCTAATTGATGGTTTCACGGGCTTGCTATCTCCTTGATGCTTTTGGGATCGGTTCAATGTCAACTTCACTAAATACAGATCAATGATGTAGATCAGGTTATAACCATTGTGGTCACATGCTTGGAGATGTGAAATTACTCTGAGTGAGATATGGAGCTGTATATAGCATAGTAAAACGTTGGCTTAATTTCCCTTTGCATACTTTATTCAACAAAATATCCGCGCAAGTACAATAAAACGGCGTAAATCAACACAGCTGCTTGAGACATAGTAGAAGCTACTATATGTTAACAACAGCAGTAATCCTTCAAAGACAAAACAACAACATAATTGCTCAAGCATCGCTGTGCCCAACCAATTCAATCAGCATCTTTTCGTAGTCTCCATGAGTATCCTTGGCAATAGCACGGTCAAGGGGAACACTGTTTCTGCGATAGTACTCTTCCTTGAGCCGTTGCATGTCCACCTCTGCTCGAGTAGCCACAACTCTAGTGAGAGCCCCTTCATCAGTTCCCATTTTGTTTATTGATAGACGAAGAAGCTTCTCAAAGTATTTCTCAGGGCAGGTTAAACACTTGATAGTCGCCCTCAGCAGCTTGAGGTAATCATCCTTGGGATCAGCCTTCAAATCCTACAGACAGTTTCAAAAACATTTAACTCAGAGCTTCATACAAGCATTATCACTGAATAAAATGTGGAGGGTTCCTGAAGAAGATGCAAACTCCCAGGCACTTTTCAAAATGTATGGCATGTATCCAGGAAACCGCAATGAATTTTACCTCTGTTAAACTCTATCTTCATGCCCACTTTCTTAAATAACATCAGACAGAAAAGAAAAAAAAATAAAGGGCTAGAAAAGAAATCAGAACATATACCTTGGTAATGGCATTGCCATATGAATTGTTGTATTGGTTGAGTGTTGCACTGAGTTGTGCTTTGCTCCTTGTAGCTATGATTCTAATCAGATCATCATCAGCATAAGCCTTGTCTGAGATCTTCTCATGAAGAATCTTAGCCTCAGACTTTGCCAGGGTTGTGTTGACTTCTGGCCCCTCATATCTGTATGAGCTCACAAGAGCAACCAGCAACTACAAAAGGTTGGATGAAGATTGCTCAGTTAACTAGCAGAGAAGACAGCTCAAAAGAACCTACCTCCACCGCGGTGGGAAGATATTAAATCAATTGCGATTAGCGAACCATGATTGGCATGTTAACCATGTTTTCACACAATTTCGCTTCAGGTTTACATTTTCATCTGATTGATCAGAGTTTGTTGGAAATTGGTCTATGATTATTGCTCATAGTTTATAGGTATGCAATGATCAGCTAAATGTTACCATTAGTAACTTGTTCTGTGATGAATGTATGCTATAGGCTATCTCAACAATGTAAAACTTTAATGGTAGCAGAAACTGCACCTTACGGTAGTCACCAGTGGTGTGATAAGCCACATCTTCTTCAAGGGATTTCTTGTAGATAGCATGGTAAGATCGCCTTGCGAGGAATAGATCTTCAGATGATCTAGTACAAGCAACTTCAATGAGAACCCAGTTGCTGGAAGTGAACTTCTTGGTAGCTTCATTAGCCAAATGTGCATCACGCTCTGGAGGGTCTAGTGTAAACAAATGCACTATCCTCTGCACCCAACACAACAATTACCCCAAAGACATTAACATTTGAATCATACAGATACAAGCACATGAATGACACAAAAACAAGTACAAAGCGAATCCCTTCGTACATTATTAGGTACAGGTTCGACCTTTCTGTACCCTATTGTGCGTAAATTTATTGTACTAGCCTTTGTGCCTTCCACGCACTGACACAAATAATAAAAACGAAAACACAGGTGATTACCTCAAAGTCACTAGTAAGCTCCTTGTCAAGAGCTTTGAGGAGATCTTCTCCATAGGTTGAAGTATAAACCTCACGGATCAACTTCCTCTGGGTAGCATTTCTGTGAGCCAATATGGTTATGATCAAGTCCTCATTTGTTCCCCATCCTACAATTATCACCAAAGTTCATATCTTTAATCCAATCAATGAAACCCATTCTCTCATGGTATTCAAAATAATCATATACTGAAATACAAAAAACATTTTGGAAAATCAAAATGAAACAAAAAAAAAACCCCATTGATGATCATCATACATTTATTACATTTTCATGAATCTAAGCACCAAAAAAATACATTTTTATGGATCAAACTTGAAATCAAATACTCAAATAGAAAAAGGGTAAAGGATAAGAACCTGAAAAAGCTTTGTGAAGTTGCTCAACGTCCTCAGAGATATCAGGCAATGCGGCTGGAACGGTGAGTGTCGCCATTTTTCTACTTTTTGGTGTTTGTGATTTGATGGGAATGAATTGAATGAATGAAGATCTGCTGAGATGGTGACTTTTGGTTTTATAACGGAAATGACAGGGCATGATCTATTATTACCATTAACGATCATTATTTTATGCAAAACGCGTAACCGATTGGTATTACCACTTTTTAACTTTAGACCGCCCACATCTTGAATAGCGTCATTGATCATTCCTTATTGCACATTTTGTCTTGCTGTGATTGGATTTTGGGATTGGTGACCGAGATCCAAGGAGAATGCTTTTCTCTTCTTTTTTGGAATGTACGAAAGTGAAATTTACTATATTTAGTTCGGATCAAATGATAAATGGTCAAATGGTAATAATTTCTCTGTGAGCGTCTAACTTCAGTTCAGTAAAAAAAAGTTCAGTTCAGTAAAAAGAAGTTTAGTTCAGAAAAATTCAGTAGAGTTCGGTAAATCAAAGAACAAATTTACTCTTTGTAATTGTGGATTCAGTAAAAATAAGTTCAGTTCAGTAAAATTTAGTTCAGTTCAGTAAATTTCAGTTAAGTTCAGTATTTTGCAGATAAGTTCAATAAAAAGAAGGTGAAGAGAACATGCCCTTAGAGTCTTAGAGGAGTAAGACTAATTTGCCTGCGTATAACTAACCCGTCTTATCTTGCGTAGATAGGAGCCCTTTTGGAGACATTAGGGACTAGGGTAATGCTCACGTGAATGTTGATATTGGCCTCCAAGAAGTATATAAGTCATATCGGATTTAGCCTAGTAATAGTTGTAGGGAGTTAGATTACCTCTAATTAATTACGTCAAAGACAATTTAGATGGTTCCTTACTAAGCTAAGGAGGACATCAAAACAACTATAGACAATTTAGAAGTTTGCAACTTAAAGTCGCATCATTATAAGTGACAACTAAAAAAGTTTTTTGAGGGAGTGTGATAACCCATGACACACATCTCTTGTTGCAGAAGTCACAATAATGAGAAACGACATCAAAACAACTATAGAAGATGGCTTAAAGTATATCCAGGTGAAAAGAGACCTATTCGATTAATTGCCATATAAGAGATGCATTTTTTGGAAAACAGTTTTCCATTTTTCGTTATTTGGTTTATAATGAAAAGGAAAATGGTTTTTAGGGGGAAAAATATTTTTACCTATATAGATGTAAATATTTTCCCTTCAAAATAAAGGGAAAACTGTTTTCCGTTAGTAGGATACTATGTTTCCGGAGCACTAATAGTAGATTTAATCATCGGTTTTGGTTGTTGGGATATCGGGTCCTAAAAACAAACCCGCACCCGACTTGATTAGGCCTCGGACCGAACTTTCAGGTCACTTTCTCAATATTGTTTTTTTCTTCAAATAAGTATAATTTTTGACTCCGATAATAAAGGGAAAACTGTTTTCCGTTAGTAGGATACTATGTTCCCGGAGCACTAATAGTAGATTTAATCATCGGTTTTGGTTGTTGGGATATCGGGTCCTAAAAATAAGCTCGCACCCGACTTGATTAGGCCTCGGACCGAACTTTCAGGTCACTTTCTCAATATTGTTTTTTTCTTCAAATAAGTATAATTTTTGACTCCGATATGCGTTTGAGGTGATTTTTTTTTTTCGAATCCACCTAACTTTTCGAGATTGACGCAACTATGTTACTAGATGTTATTTTTTATTAAAAAAAAAAAATTTCAGGAAAATTATTTTCCGTTGTAACCAAACAATAGAAAATATGAACGGAAATACATTTTACACCGAATATGGGAGACCAAAAACTATTATTCGACTCTGCTGGGGATCGAACCCAGAATCTCTGGTTCCGTAGACCAGCGCCTTATCCATTGGGCCACAGAGTCATGTTATTGACTACTTTAGTTTATAAACATATTAATAGAATAAAAAAACAAAAGAAAACCCTTTTTTGATGATGACTTGTCGTCTAATGTTCTTTTGAGTGTCGAGGTTCCGGATTTGGGTTTGTTTTTGTTGTCATGAAATGAAAGAGGGGAATTGCAGTGCTCACCTACTTGACTAGAGAAGAGTTGGAGAGAGAGAGAGGGCAAAAGTATTATGAAGGTGGAAAGTGGGGGAAATTGTACTCAATCTCAATAGTCAAAGTCACAATTGCCTTGGTGATATACTAGTGGAGTATTATTCTATGGTCTTTGCTGTTCATTGATGCCATTGGTGATTCCTTTATTTTCCTCTTTCTTGCTAATTTTGTATCTTCAAATTGAATAATTAAGGATTATGGGAAGGCAACGATCTCTTCGAAGTAAAGCGGCCAATCTTGTCTCTGACCTCACCACTGTCCTTCTGAACCCCATTTCAGATAAACCCTCCAAGAAACCTCTCCTGTATGTGTTTCTCTCTCTCCTTCAATCATTTTAACTCGTTGTTTTCTGGGATTTTGTGTATATGGATGTTTTTTGTTGCAATTGTAGGTTAATTTCATTTCTGGGTTTTTATTTTTCTTGATTAGTCTTTCTGGGTGTTTCAGATTTCTCACTTTGAGCTTGATTGGAGCATGCTTAGTTAACCCATTTCAATGTTTATTTAATCAGACTTTAGGTTTCTGGTTGATTCTGTAAATTGTGTTAATTAGAGTAAATTCTGGGTGTTGTTGGACTAGGTGCATGATGCTGAGTCAGAAAGTAGTCAACTGGATTCAATTTCTGAAGAGGGTGAGGGTTCTGTGGCTTCAGTGGATGGACCTGATACCTCATCTTTCACTGCCTTTATCTGTTCTTTACTAAAGGATGATTACTTTGCTGCTGAAAGCGAAGATGTGAAACATAATCAAACAGAACCAACAGCTGCTGAAGCTGAACCTAAACCTGTAGCTGAACCTGAAAATGTGAATGTAGTAAAAGAAAGTGCTGGAAAGAGAGGATTGCTGTCAAGGGGTAAACAGTCTCTTGGCAAAGCTATGAGTTATGCAGTCACATTTGCAGGGTTCCGGAATCAAGCACCAGAGAAGAAGCCTAGCTCAGGAGTAGGTAGTGATGGTAAAAATGAAGGCCAAGAGGGTGCAGGAAATTTGAGACCTGTGGAAAGTAGCGATGAGGGATTGCCATTGGCTGATCTTCCAGACATGTCCGAGCCCTCAATGCTTCTTTCGCAGAAAACCCGAATTGAACTCTATGCTTCCCTTCCATCCCTTGCTAAAGGGAGAACATGGGTGTTGCTCTACAGGTGCTGGGTCACAGTTTATTTTGAGTTTGCATGTCTGACTTGTTTTGGTGGTAATGGATTGTCGGATGCCATACTGAACCACCTTTGTTTTTGATGTTCTGCAGTACTTTTCGACATGGCATATCACTCTCAACCCTTTACAGAAGGAGCATGCTCTGCCCAGGCCTCAGTTTGCTGGTAACATCTACCATCCGTCATACACTCCCTTAGTTTCCTCTGATGAGTTTGAGGAGTGATTAAAAGTCTTGATACACATACAAATATGGAGCACCTCAACTCGTTTGATTATATCCAAAAATTGCTTATTAAATTGAAGATAATGCGCAAGGAAATGCATTTTGTAAGCATAGTTGTCAATAAAGTTCAGCTTTATTTTTCCTCACATCATGGTGCGACTTTGCTTTAAGTTCTAAGACTAAGCTGTAAATACACCTAGTGTTTTTTGAAGTTGATCTATGTAGTGAATGATCTTTACTAAACAAGTATGGTCCAACTGATCTGTTCCACAGTAAGTTACATGAAATAGGACACTTCTCCTGCGGTAATTCACACTTTAATCTCCATTTAAGAGAACTGAGTAATTTGGTCTGACAGAGATGAATTTATTTTGCCAATATTAAATTTCACTGACCAGTGGACACTGGTCAGTGAAATTTAGAGTCACCAATTGCATGAGATGGTACATTTGACTTTTGCTTGTTTTATTGTCCCTTTAGAATTAAGTTTTGGACTTTGGAAGTCAAATGTCATATGCTCTTGTATAATTTGTGACAGGTGGTTGGGGACCGAGGAGGCGCAGTTTTTGGTGGCTTGGTTGAGGCACCTCTAAAACCTACCAAAGGAAAGAGGTATCAGGTAGGTGGAAGTGCAAACTTCTCGTAAGCTCAATTTTGTTGGTCTATACACCTTTCCTTATCCTTCAAAATGTACAGGGCACAAATAGCACATTTCTTTTCTCTGACGTACCTGGCACCACAGCTATTTATCGTCCCACAGGTATTAAGCTTTCTCTTCATCTCATACTGTAATAGTCCATGGCATCTCCCATCTTGAAATTGTTATCTTCTAAGAAATTCAACTAAAGAATTCTTTTATAGTAGCTGTTTCCAAGTGAAAGTTCAGCAGTTAAGATGATCATACCTTTGTCTGATATAAATCCTGGAGCTAGGTGAGGGTCCCGTTAGGCTGCTTTGCACTTCTTGGGTCTCTTGTTAAATTAAAGACATTTGTGATATCTTTGAGTTTTATGTGCATAGTTCCTTTTCAGTAGACGTGAATGAACAACTTGTGTGCCCTGCAGGTGCAAACCGCTATTACACATTGTGTTCTCCTGATTTTCTAGCATTGGGTGGTGGTCATCACTTTGGACTTTACTTGGATAGTGATCTGTAAGATTTATTTCCTGTTCTTTGTTCTGTCTGTGCACATACATAAAGAGCCATCCAATTAATTGGATAGAAGTAATCAAGTAATAGTAGAGGGTTAAGGTCCCTCTAACTTTAAGGAGTCAGGGCAAAAACAAATGGCAAATTACAATCAGATAATAGTAGGGTGAAATGGTGAATCCTGTAAAGAGGAATTAATGATTCTTCATATTTACCTGCTGAACAGATTGAATGGATCAAGTGCAGCATCAGAAACCTATGGAAATTCTTGTCTTGCGCTTTCTGAATACTTTGAGGTGAAAGAAATTGAGGTATCTTCACTTTCCCTTATTCTTTTATCAGTATCATGTGTGCATATGCACATAACTATTCAAAGCTGACTTTAGCAGGTGCATACCTGTGTCAGTTACCACTTAACAGCATTGTACCCATGATGCAGGTTGAGTTTTGAGTACTTAAACTCTCTCTTTTCTTTTGCAGTTGTGGGGCTTTGTATATGCTTCAAGGTACGAGGAAATACTTGCTAGAAACCAGAATGAGCCACCGGGGATTTGTAGGTGGTGACTTATTAGCAGTCAAATCATAGATGTCTGCTAGACTGATTAGGCTGCTTGGGTTACGATTGCGCTGGATGCTCTTTTAACTAACCAGTAGATGCCAACTGCCAAGTCTTGTAAATATGAAAGCATCTATTGACAAGTATGAGAACAGATGTTGAAGGTACTGCTTTGTACAGATAGCCATATACTCGTACATATAGAAACAGAGAAGTCTATGTAATGGTTGTTTTGGTATAAACTCCAATAAGTTTTTCGATTTGAGACAACATTAGGTGCGTTTGTTAGAGCTTACACGGTCAGTTCAGTTCAGGTGTTAGATTTCAAATTCAGTTAAATAATGTTCAGTTTAGTTCAGTGGTGCTGAATTCAAAAACATACTTTTTGTCTCATCTATCAAGTTGTCTTCAGTTCAGTTGTGTTCAGTTCAGTAGTATCCAGTTTAGTAATGTTGAATTCAATCTAGTTCAGTTCTAGTAAGTTCAGCTCTAACAAACGCACCCATTGTTATTCAATGCTCGTTTGGGAAGGTAAAATTTTCGCATCTTATATACCTCTGCAATTCCATAATAGGATATTCAGCTAATGGCGGAGTTCTCATCGAGGGACATCCAAGTTTCAACCCTGCCCACAAAAATTAACAACGTTGCAGTTTAAGTTGCAACTTACTACGCCGACCTCAAAATATTACAGTACTTTACTTAAGAAGTGGGTGATTAACTGTTTATCATCTATCTAAGAGAGCAATTTCACTCCTTCAAAATCGTGATCACAACCGCCACGCTAAAAGGGAATATTGTTAAATGTTAATAGAGGGACCTGTGATTATTACAGCATCAACCCCTTCACTTGTGTTCAGCTAGTCAGGGCCAGAAAATGAACAGTAACTACATGAGCAGGATTTAAAATTAATGGAGGAGAAAGCAGGGAAGACAGATAGATCACAAATGATCGACTAACTATATACTGGAGCTGAGAAGTAGCTTGAGTACAGTATTAAGCCAATTTGTGTTCGGCCTTTATCAGTGAGAAAAACTTAGAAATGGGGGTTAGGGATTGAGATCTAAACTGCCTAAGGAAAAAGTGGGGACGAGGAAAATGCCACATCATGGCAATAATAAACAGCGAATGCAACACATATCATTTCCAAAGAAAAGTCTAAAGCACAGATCTATTCAAGAAGAAAGAAATGAGGACAACAAATACCAAATCAACTTTGCCTGATTTGATGTTAAAAGTGAGGCTAAAAACCCTAATGTGCACGCCAATGGTTCCTGCATCGACTTCCTTACTTGTCCCACTGGAAGCCAGCAGGTCAGGAGATCATTCCTAACGAAAGAATGTTAGCTCAGTCCTCACTCAGACAACTGCGGCAGTTCCCACAATTCCATCTTGGAAAGCTTGATAAGAGTTGCTTACTGATTTAACATTTTTTATCCTCTACTGCGTCCTCATAAGCAGCTTCATGAACCCCAAGGGCAGCTCGACCAGATGGATCAAGGTTTTTTGACCATGCTGCATCCCATTCCACTGCTTTTGCTGTACTGCAGGCCACACTTGGACCACCTGGAACAGTTTGTCTAGCAGCACTCTGTGCAAACAAAGTGATCAACAGGAGCATTACGATGACAAACAAGTTGTATAATTTGATTCAGTCATATGAGAAAAGTAACTACTCCCATTCTTCCAAGAAGTTATCTCGCTTGATGTTTGACATGTCCCAAAATGAAATCCACTCTGCTTTTCTTTTTTTAGAAATCCACTTACGTTTAAGGTGAGATTTTACAGGTCTTTACATGCTATCATTTACCAAATACTTAAAAGACTGACCCTCTTTACAGAAGAGAAACCCTTGTAACTGGGGCGAAGCTATATATCAGCAGGAGTGGACAGGGTAGAGCTATATCAGAACGAGAGGGGATAGACTTCTATTAAATATCTACTGTTCACAGGACCTCGGGAAAACAAATTGTTTTTGGGAGGGAAGGGGGGTGGTACTTGGAAGGAAGCCAAAAAGGGTAAAGGGATGGCATTTGCCCTAGGATAGCAACTAGACTTCCAAGAAAAAGGGACAGCAATCGAACCTTGGGAAAGAATTTCTCAAAGATTGCCCTGTAGTAGTATCCCTCTTTTGTAGTTGGAGTATTTTCAGGATAAATAAAGCTTGCATTGGCCAACATTGCATCTGTAACCTGAAAAGCAGCCATCACATGTTATTAGAAAGGCATGGAAAATATCATGTCAACTCAAATGAATGGAAGAGTGGTCTTCAGAAACATCAAACTAAATATAATGAGTGAACATATGCTTTTAAGTTTTGATCACCATTCACCACGTCGAAATGGCTTACCTGTTTGTTTGCGTGATCCTTCAGACCATCAATCCAACTATATCCCACTCCATCACTGAACTGTTCCTTCTGCCGGTACAATATGTGCTGAAACCAAGAATCAAGAATACAATTAAAATTTTAAAAAAAATTAAAAATCGTCGTTAAAATGAAGAAAAAAAACCTGCCATACAGGAATGCATAAATGCACACCCAATAATGACGCGCCCCACTGAACCATTACCTAAAAAATGTAGGTAACTATGTAATGGGATAGCCCTTACCTTGGGTAGATACGGCTTCTCATCATCATCAAAGGCATTGCGTATAATCCATTTCTCAATCCTCCCTTCGTTACGTTTGATCTGTGCAGCAGGTGTAAAAGAATATGTGACATAATGCACTAATTTCCACTCTTCTGGAGGGAGCAGAAAAAGGGGGTGGCAGAAGTCAGGGAGGCACAAGCAGAAAAGACATCTTCCAAAAAGTGTAACAAAGAAAGAAAGACTCTAAGGGCTTGTTTACTTCCTAGCAATGAAATGTAATGCAATGCACTCATTTTGTAGAGTAAATATGAGTTGGAAAAGGGATGAGGAGAAGATAGAAGGGAAAAAGGAGGTTGGTTGCACCATCTAATGTAATAATAGTTGATCAACTTCAACCCATGTAATGATGATTACCTTGAATGGTGTAATCAATCTCATTTTTCCCATCTCCCTCCTCCCCCTCCTTCCTTTTCCACCTCACATTTACACTATAAATTGATTGTATTTCATTGCTAGGAAGTAAACGAGCCCTAAGTCTCAAGAAACCTTATTATTTTTAGTGTCAATTACCATTTTCCACTCTGGATCAATACTCATTGCAACATTGATAAATTCTTTATCCAGAAAGGGGACACGAGCTTCAACACCCCAGGCTGAAGTTGACTTGTTGGCCCTCAGGCAATCATAGAGATGAAGAGCTTTAATCTGAAATGTATAAATACCAGATCACGGGCAATGATCAAAAAGCCCAAAACATCAAAATAAGCACAAGAGAGCAATTGCAGATACTCATGGAAGGGATTCACATGTATGGAATACCTTTCGGCATGTTTCCTGATGGAGTTCTTCCTTATTAGGTGCCTTGTGGAAATACAAGTAACCGCCAAAAATTTCATCAGATCCTTCACCGGAAAGAACCATCTTTACTCCCAAGGATTTGATTTTGCGAGACATAAGAAACATTGGAGTGCTGGCTCTAATAGTTGTAACATCATATGTTTCAATATGATATATGACCTCTTCTAGTGCATCTATCCCTTCCTAAAAATGGGAAAATATAAAAATTATATTAGTCTAATACAATACAAGCTGAATTTAGAATCCTCTTATGTCTGGTGAGAGTTGAGGTGCATAGAAGCTGAATTTTACCTGAACAGTGAAATAAAACTCATGGTGACGAGTTTTAAGATAATCTGCTACCTCTCTGGCAGCTATCAGATCTGGAGAACCCTGAGTAACAAAATGTGAAATCAGCTATGGAGTAAGCTGAACTGAGTGATACGTAGATCAACTTTAGATTCCTTTATCATCATCAAACAAAGTTATATAATGTTGCATATTTGCATCTCAGAACAAGGCCTCCTGATCCCTGGGCTAGTCACTGTGTCCCACTCCCAATTAATATTGTTTTCTCTCGCTTGCCAAGGAAGTTATTTAGGAATTAGTTCAGGTTACTTTTTTTTTTTAGATATAAAAAAATTACTCCCTCCGTCCCAATTTAATTGTCTACTTTGAAATTTGTGAGTCACAAATTTCAAAGTGGACAATTAAATTGGGACGGAGGGAGTATATTAATAAGAATCAAATGTACATCATAGGGAGGATAAGGCATCCTCTCCATAAAAGCATTATAAACTGCCCCAATTATGTTGCATATCAGTAATACTATAACCCCGAAACGCCCCCTCATCCCTAGCCCATAAATAAGCTAGGTATGTGACCACCTCCCACAACAAAATAGGAGTAACAGAATGCCCTCGAGCATTCCTCTCCAACCATATGCACCACAATATTGCAAAAATAGCATTACGCCTCAACATCCTCCTCTCCTTCCCGCCCCCAGACCTCAGAAATCGCATCTGCAAAAACGCCTCAACACTAGAAGGGTAGACCCACACCTCTCCAGGAAACAACCTACCCCAAGGCTAGGAGTTAATTCAGGTTAGTAATCGCAATAATGGATATGCAGTGCCAGGACATCTAGAAGGCAATGAGCAGGCACCATGCATCGACTTCCATGAATGCCGTATCTGGTCTTCAGATTATCAAAATAGATGACCACCATAACTTTCAGAGGGTAGCTTAGCTGGTAAGACCTCTGAGGAGAATTCCAGAGGTCCCAGGTTCAAGTCTCCTCAGGGCCACTAGAGGTTTTCATGATCGTTAACTTCAGGGCCCATGGGATTAGTCAAGCAAAGCTTGGACACCCATGTTATCTAAAATAAAAATAAATATAGATGACCACCATAGTGATCCACACTAACTTCCTTAATTGTTGCCAAACATCATTATGCCATGCACCAACATCACTATAACCACTCATATGGCATTGAAAATCACATTCACCATACCATTTTAAATCAAGTTTATTCTCAAATGATTTTCATTGACAAAGTCGCAAGAAAATTATACAAAGGTCCGCTTTCCATCAAAAGGAGAAAGATCATCAAATTAGACACCAAAAGAATAATCAAATAAGCTAACTCTCTGTTTCTTGACCATGAAGACAAAATACAATAATGTGTATTTAACGTTTGGGGCAAAAAGGAATAGGTGCTTCGTATTGGAAGCAGAAGTACAAAAGACAAGATAGAAAAAGTAATGCAGGGCAAAAGTGAGAAGAATGATTCAAAATTTTTAAAGTCACCTATCACTAATTGTTGTTTGCAAAAGCATGGAGGTGGGTTTGAAACTATAAGATACACTTAAAACATTATAACCTTCAAACCAACGCAAAACGAGTGCAACTGTGAGCCCCATTGGTAAGCTCCTTCTGATTCGGCCAAGTGACGTGATGCAACAGCAGCAACAAGAGATGAGTCCAATCCACCTGACAGAAGTACACCAAATGGTACATCTGTCATCAGTCTCTTGATCACCGCCTGTAACGAATTTCACATTAAAGACTAATAGAAGTTTACTCCTATGAGAAGATATATCTGTCATAGACCTGTCAATTGCACATTACACATGCAGTTTCAATTATGATATAGCCTAATTAAACAAATTTCTATTGATTCATTTACTGAGTAATAAACAAGCTGTTAGATACAAAGGACCATATGATACAGTAAAAGAAGAAGAAGAAAAAAAGAAATATAGAATGCACCTTTTCAAAAGCTGCACGTAAAACTTTTGGCTCATACGGAGATGAAGGTATCTGTTCTGAGTACCATGGTGGGTTATACCACCTTCTTAGCGCACCTGCAGCAAGTTAGATAACACGGCATCATAACCCTTGGAAACTTCCTCAGGATAATCATTTATGGCTAAATATAGGCAATGCATTCTGTGAACTAGACAGCAGCATACCCTGTTTGCTAGAATAAATATGTCCAGGAGGAAACGTGATGAATCGTTCACAGTCATCACTTAATGCCTTCATTTCTGAAGCGAACCAAACAGAACCTGCAAGAAAACGTGTATTGAATGTAAAGTACGGTACCATATAATCAAATTAAGTAAAAAACGGCAGCACGGGAAAATGAAAGAAAAGGAAATCAAGGACCATGAGAAACATAAGGAACCAAACTCTGTTCCCGAAATAAAGAACATTCACATTTTCCAAGGGCCGCCACAAAGGCTCCCCCCTAAACGGGCTAAGGTGGTGTCATTTGTACGCAGCCTTACCCATGCGAAAACAGAAAAGCCATTTCCGTTTGACCCTTCATCTGATGCACAATAAGCCATTTTTATGCAGTCTATTATATTCAAAAGACAAATAGTGAATCATTTGTGCACAGGGTTCACAATTTAAATGGAGACTATAAATATGGGGCAGTGCGCCTCACTTCACTCAGCAGGTTCATGGACCTCTATTGTCTGGTTGCACCTCACACCTTTGAAACTACACTGATACATGCTTAATACTCTGAAAATTTTGCATTCTTTTGTCCTAAATGGCAGTTGAAAGTGTTGAGTATCCAACATGGGGTTCTTGAGGTAAAAAGGCAAGTCCGTGTAACATAGGGGAGAATAAAACCAGATATAAGCATCGCATACAAAATGTAATAAGAATGACCATAACTTCTGCGAAACAGAATCCTAAATGCATTAGAGCCAGGAGGAAATTTTGGCCATACGAGTGACCTAGTTGTTTAAGTTTATGAATCCAGACCAGGCATAAAACAAAGTAAGTTGGAAATTTGAAACGTTACGTAATCATAAATGAAGGTCAAGCTCCCTATCAAAAGATATTGGAGTGCCCAACATGGAAATATTAGAGAATTTTCAAATAATATCTCAAAAGCAACCTACCATCAAGACCCCAACCCATGTACATTGGTGTAATACCGATACAATCACGAGCTGCAATGAAACTTTTGTCACGTGTATCCAGAAGCACAAAGGCAAACATCCCATCCAGCATACCAACAAAGTCTTCTCCATGCTCTTCATACTACAGAAAATAATGAAAAAAGGGAGTAACTTTAAGTAAAGATGCCTTTTACAGCTTTCAGATTTGCTGAAATATTCTATGAACCAAGGAAATATAATCTTTGACATCAGACTCGGCTGTTCGGCACAATGGATAAGCATGATGAAGTACTTACAAGATGAGCAATTACTTCACAATCACTGCCAGTGCGAAACTGATGAGACTTTAGATTCTCTCTTAGTTGTTTGTGGTTATATATCTCTCCATTAACCTGACAACAAATTATACAAATGTAAGCCTTGAACCCGAGTTATAATCATCACCAAATCAGAATATTTATACTTGGATGCTAATGTTGCATGCAACAAAGGAATATATATATGATTTAGGTCAAATACACATGAAAAAAGCAACTCACCCCAATTAAATTTCCAGATATTTCCCCATGGAACAATACAGTATCCACATGACTTGATATATGTAATTGTACTACCTCCACCCATAAGGCTAGTCAATTTATCTAGTTATCCTAAAACATACTCAAAATAACCTTAGGAACATGCATAAGAAAACTATTTACATAGGAGGGATGAAAGAGTAGCAAATATAATGCAAAACATTTTCTTATATTTTATTTCAAAGGATGACCAACTTTAAAAGATCATGTGGAATTCAAATTGTTGAACAGAAAATTAAATTTACCGTGACAACAATTGTCTTGTCCTCATTATACAGAGGCTGATCTCCAGAAGCAGGATCCACAATAGCTAACCGCTGATGAGCAAGATAGCAATCATCAAAACAATGTATGCCACTCCAGTCAGGGCCTCGATGACGTAACCTATCATTTAACATAAGAATAGCAATTAGTCATTTTTCTTTGTAAAAGCAGATAAATGATAAAAGTCATCTATGTTTATATACAATCAACCTCGTCAATTATATCCTACCGACAAAGTTCATAAAAGTGGAATTAGCAAAAACTAGCATCCTCCACATTTCGTAACATCTCATACAGAAAGGATTTAGGTTCAGAATATACATATATGAATAAACAGATGGTGATGCACACACACAAATACACAATGTATTCCTGAAAACTCACAATAAAATGATCAAAAGTGCTCTCCTTTCCATAGTATGGCAAGTTTAATGTCAGTAATCTCCAAAAAGCAATTAGTAATTATGTCCACAAACATGCAAATATTATCACCAATCCATAGGAAGTTCAAATTCAAAGCCATTGTACGGACCTTTCTAAAATGATCATCAAATGAACCTCAACTCTCATCATAAGTTGATGACAACTCAAAAACAAAAACAAAAACAAAAACAAAAAGACAATTGAGTTCACCGAAATACCATGAATGAAATTCAATTTCGCACTCCTCGTTACGAATTGTAATGGTTCGCAAAATCATCAACTCTAATGAGTAAACATAAACTCAATTGAAAATGCCTAACTTATATGAAAATTTGAAATGAATTCGATTCAATGTGGCTATCAAATTCTCCGAGAAAAGGTTCAAATGCTTTCACATTTTAACGCTTCCAAATGAAATAGATGATAAATATCAAATTACCTTCGAGAAAGCTCGATGATCCTAGAGCGTTTGGCTTGAGAAGTATCGATACATCCGAGAACCGCTAGTATTCCACACATGGCTGGCGGCTCTTTCTCTCTCCTCCCCTGTTGCTGCTGCTAACTTCTGTTGTTGATTGTGCTTCACTGCTTCTGTCTCTCTCTCTATCTCTATTTCTATTCTATTTTGCTCCCTGGGGACCGGAAAAGCAAAGCAAAGGTGACTAGAGTGCGAGTTGGTAGAGGGACTGTGATTTATAAGCCGCCAATCAGGACCGTTGATTCTTTATTTTGCTGGGATTGGAAATGGAATCATAAGAGATTCTGCTTTCTATCAAAGCTTAGGGTTTTTGCCAATTGTTGTCTGTTAGATTCGTTTGTTTTGTGGGACCTGATTTAGGGGGGTTTTAGAATTGGTTCTCTTTGTGCCGTACAAGTTGCTCCTCATATTGGGGCGCACGTTAATCTTGACCGTTGCTCGTTCTTTGTGGGAAATACTAGACTTACACATGGTGTTAGCTTCTTATGGGTGAAAGTTTGGACTTTGGATTGGATTATGGCCTAATTCAAATCCAATCTAAAAAAAATTGGACTCGGAATTTTGAGTCTAAATCCAATCCAAACTAATTTTGGACTTTGATTTTTGAATCTGAATCCAATCTGAATTATCTTCTGTAATCCAATCTGAATTATCTTCCGTAATCCAATCTGATCCGAATAATTCAATTTTTTTTCCTGACTCCTTACCTTTTCTACAACAATGTCCATTACTTTAAAAAAAAAATTTATCGATAAGATAATAATACAAGTCTACAACATTAATTAAAAAAAATGCAAATTATGTAGTGTCAAAGGTGTTCGGTAATCTCCGAGTAGTGTACATGGAGAAGATAGAGTGTAAAGAGATAGCAAGTGGACGAGTGATTGCTAAGGCGTAACTTGAGTGAGTCGTCTAGAAGGGTTTTTCTCTCTTAATTTATGTATGTATTTTATTGTTCCCTTCAATCCATTAGGTTTTAATTTGTAGTTTTTACTTTTTATTTTGGGCTAATATCATTTTTGGATTATATATATTTCCATTTATTAATTTATATCTAATTTGGATTGGATTGGATTATTGGACTCCGAAATGGTGGGTCCGAATCCAATCCGAAAATCCAAAAAATATTTTTTTCGAGTCTGAATCCAATCCGAAATCCAAAAATTCTAATCCGAATTGCCTAATTTGGATTGGATTTTGGATTTAATCCGAATAAGTTTCACCCCTACATGGTGTAATATACACCAATGTGTTTTGAGTCTGTCTCTCTCCTCTACCCCACACCCCCAACCATCCCCATAAAATCCAAAAGGGCCCATAAAGGAGGAGAGAGATACACACATAAACACATTGGTGTATATTATACCATGTGTAAATCAATCATGGTCCGTTCTTTGTGGACTTGATCTAGAGATGCTTGTAATGCTAGTGTGTGTTTTTTAGAGCTTAGCATGTTAGTTTTTTTATTTTATTTCTTTTGAGTGGAAAGACAAATTCATTCATAATAAAAAGTTATACGGCATCTACAAACGAAATCCAAATTAACAAGGTGTAATTCTAAAACATTAGATAACATTCGAATAATGAAGCAACTTAGCATGGTAGATTCGACGATTCCGAACGGTCTTCTCGGCTTTTCAATCGTTGTTTTCCATATTACAGCCTTTTCGCGGAGGAACCTATCGCCTTAGCTTTGTTGAATGTACAAATCTGACATTGTAGAAAGCCTCTTGAATAAGAAGATCTGCAGTACTGACATACGAATAACGAAACAAAAAACAAACAGTACTCTCACAAAATGAGAGACAATCATATCCAAAAATTGGGACAAACTAACTCTCATAGAAGGAGAGACTGATTTTATTCGAAACAACGGAACTAAGAAACTAAACAAGACGAATAAACTAAAATGATTTAGGGCTTACCATCAGCGATTCACTGATGACAGCCCCTAGATCACAAAAGTAGGGTTAGGGATTTTTTTGGGAGAAAAGGGGGAAGGAGATGTTATTGATATTTAGTCTAGAATCATACATTTTTGTCTTTGTCTCATACATCAAGTAGTGTTCAATTCAGTTTAGTGTTGTTCATTTAGTTCACTAGTGTTCATTTAGTTCAGTGGTACTTCCTTCGTCCCATGAAAATGTTTACAGTAATTTTTTCAAAGTCAAACTTTATAAACTTTAACCACAAATATATATGTCAAAAATATAAATATTTATAATGTAAAATACTTTTATTGGATTCATTTTAAATAGTACTTTCGAGAAATCATAAATATATTCGTAAAATTGTAATTATTTGCGGTCAAAGTAGTGCATTGGAGACCCTGAAAAAACTAGTGTGAACATTTTCATGGGACGGAGGTAGTATTAAATTTAGTTCAGTACTGTTGAATTCAGTTAGTTGCGAAATGTGCGACGCTGCAGTTAATTTTTTTAATAATCGAACACATAGGGTGTGTTCTTTTCCACTTATTGAACCTTAATTACTCAATCAGTAGAAATCAGTGGCAAGACCTTACTGAATCAGTGAAGATCAATGGAATGATCTAACTCAATCAATTGAAATCAGTGGCAATGCCCACATTCCTACTCACAGAATCAATGACAGAACCTATTGAATTAATGAAAATCAGTGACAGAACTTTACTCAATCACTGAAAATCACTAGCAGAATCTTACTCAACTAGTGAGAATCAGTAAATTTAGGTGAAAAAGAACACACCCATAGACAGGCCAAAGTATCCTTTGGTTCTTACCTTATACATTTTTTTTTGAATGACTACCCTTATACATTTGGATAGTTGATTTCACTTGGGAAGTGGGTCGTTGACTGAAAGTCAGCCCTAAACAACGAACGAGAGTAGTTAATAGAATACGATTGCCTCATTCCAAAAACGGCCCTTCAGCCTGGCGCCCAGTAAGCAGTACAATTGTCGTTGCTTTTTCCGGTGGACATCAAGGTGTTGTCTGGGGGTGTAGGATGACATCTTCATTCATAAATTTGATTCATTCATAAATTTGATTCATTGTGAAATCAGTGGTTGATTCTTAGCTCACCTCTTATAATGGCGGTGATTACCAAACAGAAAGATAATGACCCTAAACCTAAACCTAATTCGAAGGGAAGAGAGAGAGAAAGAGAAAGCTCCGACAAAAAGGTTTGGCTTTACTCCGCATTGCTCACTATTCAGTACGGTGCTCAACCCTTGATCTCCAAGCGCTTCACTGGGTACTCCCTTCTTTCTTTTCTTCTATTTCTACGTTTTTTTTTTGTTTGTTTTTTTGTTAGCTGGAAATTCATCATTTTCTGTTGTTTAATTGGTTAATATTGTAGTGCGAATGCAACCCATGTTCAACAACCTAATTTTCCGTGTATGTTGTAATATTTTTTTGGTCGACTTCACCTATAGCATTTCATTATAAGCTAGTTTAGGGGCTAATTAAAGAATATATGTGAAATGAGAACGTATGATGTGATCAGATCCATACCTGTATGAGGAACTTATTTGAGTTTGCATTTAGAATGTGTTAGCTTAAAAAATAGTGTACTGTGTAACGCCTGATGTTTGTATTACTACTGTTTTGTATTGTGTTGTGGCGCGGTGGTGAGAAATCGTTGAGATAATCGGGAATGTTTCTCACGACTTGAACATTTAGTAGTAGGGAGTAGTTAATAAGTTACACTTACTAAGTCTGTTTCATCAATGTGATAATGATAAATTTGCTGTTTTGCTTATATGCAACTCTTGAACTACAATAGAAGTTCGAGGTTGAAACCACAGCATTGCCAGATGCTGCAATAGTTGCATGCCTGAATCCCTGTCAATCTGTCAACTAGAAAACAGAATAGCAGCCAGCTAGTTTGATCAGCACCATTGCTAGAAACTGCTGTAGAGTTCTTTTATGGACTACATGATACCGACTTTCACAATCATCACTCATGTATCTTTCTTTAGCAAGAGGCCTATAGACTCAATAGTCAATACCCTATATGGGAGGGTGGGGGGAGAGAATAACGATTGCCCACCTTTGGGTTCATGGGACATGTGAAGGAGAGAGAGAAGAGAGGCTGAGGGGTTTGTCAGAGCACAAATCAAATCGCAACAAGTGCCAACAACCCTCACTGTGGCTAGACTTGGCAAAGATGAAGACGAACAATGCATTAGAGGCGATCAGGTAGGATAAGTTGCGGAATTTGGGAGTAGCCTGAGAGTATCAAGAGTAAGACATAAAAGAGAGAGATAATTTCACACAAAGGACGAGAGAAAAATATGCACTTGCCCTGTAGTAGGAGAGGAAGAGAAAATATCCTTAGTGGTCAATGGTGATAGTGCCTGTTGAGGCTTCAACAAGGAGTGGCGCACGAGGAAGGGAGGGTGTAACATGCACAAATCAAGTAGCACCACTGCAATTATATTTGGCTATGATTTGGCTATGAAGGGGCAATGGGACCTAAGAGGCCTTCTGGATTGATAAGCTGGCCCGAATTAGGGAGGAGGCAGAAAGGACCAAGATTAAGACATCGAAGAGTGAGAAAAGAGAGATACACACTTGTCCTGTAGGCTGTAGTAGGAGAGAGGAGAGGAGATCCTTAGGTGTGATGTTGTTATGGTGCCTGTTGAAAGTTTGAAACTCCTTTGTGCCGGATGTTCAACAAGGAAGAGACATAGGGGGGGGTAACGTGGATGGGATATTTTACCCCTTTGTGCCCTTCCAAACCTATTGGCCAAGTATTAATTCCCTCTGCCGATCGCCGCTCTAGAATAGGAAGAATAAGACAAAACTATTTCCCGTAATGTTTGCCTCCTTGCATCCCTTCCCACCAGTCACTGTCCCCATGGTTCGAAATCCCGGTATCGGTCGCGATCGCGGAAACGGTCGCGACATCGCGGAAGCGGACTGATATCGGTGCTGCGTATCAAGTCGCGCTTGTCGCGGCATAAATTTTTGTATCAACTATATCTCCCGTATCGGCCATTTGTCGGCCGTATCGGTCATTTATCGGCCGTATCGGTCACATATCGGCCGTATCGGTCATACAGCGGGCCGTGTATCGGCCGTATTGGTCAAGTATCAGCCAAATAATAAACAACGTTACGTAGCAGGATATCGCGTATCGGCGACCTCAAAAACCGATACGATACGTCGCGGCCGATACGATACGTCGCGGCCGATATTTAATACCATGACTGTCCCCCAATAAAATTCCCTTCGTAGAGGGAGAAAATTAATTGATGAAGGAAAAGAAAGAAGATAAAATAAAAAAAGCTCAAAAAAGAGCCTTGACGCACTACCTGTTGTTTCATTGCCATGATTTTTCTGTCAGCTGTTCCTGTGTGTTTTCGGCTGTGTCACCCTATTGAATTTTCTTGTAGGCGAGAGGTAATTGTAACGTCATTGGTTTTAGCATGTGAAGTGGCGAAGGTGAGCCTCGTACTATACTTGTAGGCTGTAGCTCATCTTTAATCTTAGGATGGTATACAAATTTGCATGTAACTTCTTGTTTTATATACTTGTCTCCAGGTTCTATGTGCTTTCGTCGTCCTTACAATCAATGGTAGCTTGACAAAATTATGCAAAGATTGGTCTTTTATCAGGGCATTGACCTATTCAGGACTTCCAGCTGCAGTATACGCACTGCAAAATAGCTTGCTGCAGATCTCTTACAAAAATCTCGATTCTCTCACATTTTCAATGCTGAATCAGACAAAACTGCTTTTCACAGCTTTCTTTGGGTATATAATATTGAGGTATGCATTTTGAGTCTTTCACGAGTTCCAGTTGCAAGACTGCACTGCAATATGGAGTAGTTTGCTGCTGAATTCTTGCCAAAATCTTGATCCTCTCATATTCTCAATGCTATATTACAGTAGCAGATGAATCTGGTTTCCCCCTCCCCCTCTTTGATGACCATTCTTTGGGTATTTGCAGGGGGGGGGGGGGAATCAAAATGGATGTGTTTATTGGCTGATGTTGTCTTGACTTGAGTTGATGTTCTATAAGACCATCACCATGGGGCGTTTTTATAAAGTTAACAGATTTGCTAGTAGTGTTTGGTCCAACTTTGGTATGTCAAATAGCACCTTTCAGGAATAGCCTTTCAACTAGTCCTGACTGATTAGAGGTAGATTGAATATACCATGGCCTCCTGAGCCTCTGCCTAAGATGGGTGCCACTCTTGTGTCCAAATTGTAATAGCATGTTTCCTTCTGCTTTGGAGTGCCTATACGAGTTAGTTTGCTGAGCCCCTGCAGTAGCATTCATTTTCTTGATATGGTCACAAAAACACTACCAAGTAGGTGTAAACTTATAATGTACATCCTACAGCTGAAAACTAGATAACTATACAGTTCACATCTTGTGAACCTACCTCACTGTTGGATTACTATCGGAGAACCGTATTGGTGTGAATCTTGGCCAAGCAAAGTTTAGAGTGCACGTTCTGGGAGTCTGACCTAGAGGCACAAAATTGAGTTTTCCTGCAAAATCCCATAAATCCTGAACAATGCTGAGCATCTTGTTTGCAGGCAGAAACAATCACTTCAACAAATTGGAGCTCTGTTTCTATTGATAATTGCTGCTGTGCTTCTGAGTATTGGTGAAGGCACAAGAAAAGGTTCTAAGAGTGAAAATCCTGAAGAAGTCCTATTTTATGGAATTGTTCCTATTTTAGTTGCTTCTGTGCTATCAGGTTTAGCTTCTGCTTTGTGTCAATGGGCTTCTCAGGTATCTTGAACTTTATCTCTTTTGATGCAAAATCTTTGATTTCTCAATCTGATATTTTTGCTCTTTCATGAAAATTATAGGTCAAGAAACACTCATCATATTTGATGACTATGGAAATGTCATTTTTTGGTAGCCTGTGCCTGTTGGCTAGTATGTACAAGTCCCCTGATGGAGATGCTATGAGAAGGCACAGCTTCTTTTATGGATGGACCCCTTTAACTTTGGTAAGCCCCTTAACCGTTCGTGCTTGTATGTGTGGTGTGAGACGGAAGTGATGCTGCTTTGTCTTGTTGTTGCTGCTGATGGCGCTAATGTGCTGAAACTGAAACGAGAGCTGAAATGACAGTTTGTTGGGCTTGCTTTATTTGTTTGACTCTAGTTTGTTTGAGGCGGCTCACCCTCACATGCTCTAACCTTTCCTAAATTTGTAACGTAAAAGTTCCACTGTGATCCTTGATTATATCTAGAGATTCTAGGTTCACTATCAATATCTAGTATTCAACAGTTCTGTTGGCTTTCATTAAAAGGGACATCAAGTAGTCAAGTACCTGTTAAGAATATTTGAGACGAGAGATCTTGGCTATGGATTGAGCCAGCTATTGATGTTAGAAATTCTAGAGTTGGTCAGATAGTCAGATTGAATAAATTGGTCCTGCTTCTCTCTGAGGCTTTTGGAAATCTTTTCACGACAAAAATGTTTTCAGTTGATCTTTTGTCTCATTCTTCTGCTATTCTATCATTGTATATATGTGAACAGTTTTGATATGAAAATGTTGCTCTTTCATTTCAGGTTCCGGTAGTAGCAAATGCTCTTGGTGGTATTCTTGTTGGTCTTGTGACAACTTATGCTGGTGGGGTCAGGAAGGCAAGTTTTGTTACATTGAAGATCTTTTCCATTTTTTACTTTTTGGCATTTTGGGATATCATTGCCTTTTGTTAGTTTGCACCCCCCCCCCTTCTCATTTCCACATGAGCTAACTCATTTGAAAAGCATGCTTGCAAGCTGCAACCACTTGAGGTAAGTTCCCTTGGTTAGGTCTTACATTATGTCAGTGGCTTACTTATATTGAAGACCTGCATATAAAGTGCTCTGCTAATTTGCTGAACCTAATTTTGAATTGACTAGGTTGGGTTAGTAAATGGTGTTATAGCCTGCAGTCCGTCCGCATCCACTAGTTTTATACCTATCTTTTAAGCTTTTGCAGCCTAATATAACACAGTAGTTCGTTGTTGGATGAATTTCTCATGTAGATCCAGTGCCATTGGATATCAGGTTTTGTTAGATACTTATTTCGTTTTCATTTTTGCAGGGCTTCGTTATTGTTTCTGCGCTTCTTGTCACAGCCTTGCTGCAATTCATGTTTGACGGAAAACCACCTTCGTTGTACTGCCTTGTGGCTTTTCCCTTGGTGATTACTAGCATCTCAATATACCAGAAGTACCCTTACAGAATCAAAAAGAAGGAAGCTTAGGCATAATCATTTCTAGTTGGGGAAGATCATAATTTGTTTGTTGCCTCAACCGATATCATCGAAGATGAGCAATTGGAGAAGTCTTAGTTGTAAATTCTAGAAACGAAAACTAGGATGTATTTACAATTTGACTATGCTGCTTTGAGTTCAATAGCTGTTGAACAGAGCATGGAGCATGGATCTGGTGTATGTGCGTCTGCCATTGTACATGCATTCATAGCAATGCGAGGGCCTTTGCCCTTTCACCTGCGAGTTTGTAGACTTCTCAGATTCCTAGGCTATTTGATTTAGAAACCATAACTAGAACTGTGTAACTAATATGGGATTGGAGCATTGTGGGTATGAGTATTATTCTAAGTTGGATATACTCTGTTGCTTTTGAAACACTTCGGAAGAAATCACAAATTTGGCGGCGTTGTGCGTGTCCAACGGTAGCACAGTACAAGTGACTGACAGGGATTGATATAGGCCAACTGCTTTCAATCATATCCAAATCTTTGGTTATCATGGTTCATGGCCGAAGCTCTGGTACAGTGTTCAGGAAACAATTACATTTGTGTAAAATAGCAGAGCAATCCCAATGAGCATTCATTCTTAACTCTTACACCAATCCACATCAGAACTTATGACAAATATCAGATAGTTCATAGAATAACAGAGGATGGGCTTTTCACCCACAAAAAAAAAAAAAAACCAGAGGATGGGCTCTAAGCCAAAACACGCCTAGTACATAGAACTAGTTAAAGAAAAACCAGCAAATCAGGCATTTAGTCAAAAGCAGCAAGGCATAATAAGTTAGCATATTGCGGTAGCTGTTCCAGTTCCTACCAAGTACTGTTAAGCAAGCAGCAGAAATACATATGTATAAGCTAAGGCTCAACACTCTCATGAGTCTCATCCACCAACAAGATTTCAAGAACCGATAGCAGCTTAGCGCAGTGCACAAATGACGATCACCACAAGTACAACCACCCCACAAGACACTAGGATTGTCTGTCAGTGTTATGTTTACGCTTTTGCCTGTGCATCTTCAAATGCTCGTCGCTCGTGACCTTGTAGTCGCCAGGAGGGTTAACAAGAGTTTCCATACACATATCAACTCTGAAACACCCTTCAAAATCAATCTCAGGAATTTTAAAGTCATTGGCTGTTTGATCTTCAATATCATACCAGAAAAGTCCAGTATTCCTTGGCTTCCACAACAGACCAACAAGCGACTTAGACGACGCTGAAACATCACACAACTTCATCCAAGATTCACTCACCCAATAATGCTTTCATAACCCACACCTGAACTTCACCACGTTCACCTTGATCCTCACATAACAAACACAAACATCCTTCAATAACCCCCAAAGTTAACAACAAATAAATATTTCCCTTAGAAAGAACATCAGGTAAGGGCAGCTCACTCCATTTTTGGTCACATATATCATAACAATTAATCCAGAACTTATTATCAGACCAGCAAACCCAGTGGCATAAATGGTTATCTAAAATGACCAACTTTTCAGGATTCAAATACGGCACAGATCTGTTCTCAAAAAATCTCCAACAATTTGTTCTTAAGCTATAGAACATAACTTCACCAGGTGATGAATTATTCAGTCTCCTTTTATAAAGCACAACTCCAAAAAAACAATAATCATCGTTCTTAGAATCATATCCAAACCCAGTAAGAAAACCAATAAGAGCATCTGGGCATTCGGGTAAACGAGCAGCGTCATAAATTACCTGGTACCTGCCCTGCGAGTACATGGATTGAGCAAGACAATATTGATCCCATCAGATATACAAAGCAAGCCATTTCAAGAGCCATAGAAACCTAGATAATTCTTGCGCTTAATGGAATTATTGATAGGTTTGACGAGCTTGATAGCGGAGGGTATTGGAGAGTCCAAGGAGAGAGAGTATATGTTGCTGTTTCTGTCGGCGGTGATGAGGAGACGATTGGTGTCGGAATTGGAGGAGAGAGAATGCCGATAGTGAAGGTTGATGAAATTGGAGCTTGAAATTAGGGTTTTCCAGGATTTGCAAACGCATTTGTGATGCACTTATGATCATCAGAGAGACTAATTATCAAGATGCAACTGATAAAAATAGCAAGGGGAATGAATCTGTTTTGGGTGACTAGCTCAACGGAATGGGGAATCTTTGTCAGAGTTAGTTATTTTGTCATCATTTCCAATTGTTATTTCTATTTTTGATATTGTTGTCTTAAATATGAAAATGAGGGCCTATTTGTAAAATGTGAGTGAGAGGGTCTGTTATATACCCTGTTGAGGTAGCTTTTAAATCTGCATTTCAATCTCATAATGTAGAAATTGATAGTAGATTAAATGATTTGAGTAACCAGAATGCTATGCTTACTGCTGAAAATAAAAGAGCAATTTCTGAGTTAACTGATTTAGTCACTGGGTTAACTCTTGAGATAGCTAGAGTAGCTGAAAGTGAAGGTAGGAGGGTTAACAGTGGTTCACCAAGGATTGGAACATCTGGAGGTGATAATGGAGGAATTATAAGTATACATGCTAATCCACCTGAGAAAGAAACAAATACATATCAACCACACCATTACACTCGACTCACCAAAATTGATTTTCCAAAATTTTGGGGAGATGATATTAAGGCTTGGTTATTTCGCGTTGAACAATTTTTCTTATTGGATAATGTTGAAGATAGTATGAAGGTTAGATTGGCTGGATTACATATGGATGGGAAGGCTTTGCAAGGGCAACAGGGCCTCATTAAAGCTAGAAAAAAATGTTATACCCAGTTGGATTGATTATATTACAGAGATTTCCAATAGATTTGGCGATGATTATGATGACCCCATGGCTGAATTGGTCAATCTGAAGCAAACTGGTGCCGTAAGGGATTATCATGATGTTTTTGATGCCCTTCTCAACAGGATACCTTCTCTATCTCCAGAGTTAACACTGAGTTGTTTTATAGCAGTCCTGGAAGAAGAGACACAATACTAGGTCAGGATGAGCTCACCAAGTAACATTAAACATGCTTTTTGCCTTGCTAAATTGCATGAAGCTAAGGAAAAGGCTAGGAAACAAAAACTTAAACCCATACTGCCCACACCCTCTCCAGGTAGCTAAAAAAGCCTAACTACATAAATACCCAGCCTACCAAACCCTTCAACTCCACAAACCAGATTACCACCCCTAAACCTGCATACCAAGCCCAATCAGTTCAAAAGAACTTTGCCAAATGCTGAATTTGATGAGAGGAGAGCAAAAAGGGCTGTGTTTCTTTTGTGATGAGAAGTATGAGGTGGGGCACAAGTGTAAGGGGAGGAGACCCCAACTGTATCACATTGTTGTGGAGGAAAAAGAGATTGAAGAAACTGAAGAGGTTGTGGAAGAACCACCTGAGACTGAACTTGCCCACATTTCAGTACATGCTTTAGCTGGCACCACCACTCTCAAAACCATGAGGGTCAAGGGTCATGTGGGGAAAAAGACCTTGCAAATACTTTTGGATACTGGTAGTACTCATAACTTTATCCATGTTGATCTAGCTTATAAGCTAGGCTGCCATGTCAGCAAGGTGACCCCTATGATGGTCAGGTTAGCATATGGGGGTCAGATTCTCTGTTCTGAGGCAGTAAGTCAGTTCAAGTGGAGGATGAATGGGCATGAATTTTCAACTAATGTGTATCTGCTACGATGTTATCCTAGGTATTGATTGGTTATGTTCCTTGGGTGACATAATCTGTAACTTCAGCAATCTTGACTATGACACTCACTCGGAATGGGCAAAAAGTGGTGCTCAGAGGTTCACATGATCATAAGCTTAAACAGGTCCCATCCTCTAAGATGGACAAGATAATTCAGCAAGAAGCCCAACTCTCCCTTATACAAGTGACACCAGCTCACACTACCCATTCCCACTTATATTCCCTTTCAGCCACAAGTTCTATTGAATTCCACCCAGATATTGCAGCGTTACTCAAGCAATTCCTTAAAGTGTTCACTGAAATCACTGGCCTACCCCCATCTAGACCAGCCATTGATCACAAAATACCTTTGAAAAGTGATACTAACCCCATAAATATTAGACCTACAGGTATCCTCTAACTCAAAAAGGATGTCATTGAAACCTTAACACAAGAATTGTTAGATCAAGGAGTTAAAAGGGATAGCAATAGCCCTTTTGCAGCCCCAGTTGTGTTGGTGAAAAAGAAAGATGGAGGATACAGGATGTGCATAGACTATAGAGCTTTGAATAAAGCCACGGTGAAGGATAAATTCCCAATTCCCATCATTGAGGAGCTTATGGATGAGTTGCATGGCACTCAATATTTCACTGAAATTGACTTGAAGTCGGGGTATTATCAAATCAGAATGTATGAGGGGGATGTACACAAAACAGCATTCAAAACTCATGAGGGGCATTATGAGTTCTTAGTCATGCCCTTTGGGCTGACCAATGCACCATCTACCTTCCAAGGGCTCATGAACCATGTGTTCAAGCCGTTCCTCAGAAAATATGTACTTGTTTTCTTTGATGATATACTCATCTACAGTCCTACATGGGCTGCACATCTTCAGCATTTAGAGGAGGTCCTTATAACAATGCAGACACATTCATTAATTGCAAAGGCCAGCAAGTGTGTTTTTGGTGCAACTGAGGTGTCTTATCTTGTCCATATTATCTCTTCAGGAGGGGTAGCAACAGACCCTGAGAAGATACAAGCTATCATGAATTGGCCACAACCAAAAACTTTAAAGCAGTTCAGGGGGTTTTTGGGGCTCACAGGATATTATAGAAGGTTTGTGCAGAGTTATGGGAAAATATGCCAACCATTGACTCAGTTGTTAAAAAAGGAAGGATTTCATTGGAATGATGAGGCTACAGCAGCTTTCATGCAATTGAAACAGGCCATGTCATCACCCCCAGTTCTGGCTCTCCCAAATTTCTCTCAAACATTTATTATGGAGACATATGCTTCTGGTTGTGGAATAGGAGCAGTGTTGATGCAACAAGGTCACCTAATAGCTTTCTTAAGTAAAGCTCTATCACCCAGGAATATGTTACTATCAGCATATGAGAGGGAGCTTTTAACAGTCATCATGTCAGTCCATAAATGGCATCAATAGCTATCTCACAGACACTTCATTATAAGAACAGACCAGCAAAGCTTGAAATACTTGCTGGAACACAAAGTCTCCACTCCTCTACAACAGAGATGGCTCTCAAAGCTGCTGGGATATGATTACGAAATTCAATATAAGCAAGGATGTCTCAATAAAGTGGCAGATGCACTTTCTAGGGTGCAAGGTTCAGAGTTGTATGGCCATTACTACAGTCCAGTCAAACCTCTATGCTAGGATTGAAAAAGCTTGGCAAACTGATCTCACTATTCAGGATTTGATCAGAAAAATTCAGCAAGATCCCAGCAAATACCCCCTTTTCACTTGGCAGGGAGATCAATTAAGAAAAAGGGGGAAACTAGTCATCAGCAATGACCCTTATATGAAAAGGGACATTATCTCTTGGTTCCATGACAGTTCACAAGGTGGTCACTCAGGGGTTCAAGCAACCAGTAAAAGGATCGCAACAGTTTTTTACTGGTCAGGATTACAAAAAGATGTTACTGACTATATCAAGGTTTGTCCTACTGGTCAAAGATGCAATGCAGATCATGCAGCTTATCAAGGGTTATTGCAACCCCTCCCCATACCTGAAGCTGTCTGGAAAGATATCACAATGGATTTCATTGAAGGTGATGCGAAACACTCAACGGATTTACGCAACTAAGGATTATCAACTCGTTCTCTAACCAAACATGAAATCTTTTGTGGGTTTTTGTGTTTATATCAAAGGAAAGCAATAAAGGATATGACTTAGATAAAGTTTCCACCACCAAGCCTAAACAACTTGATTAATTCAAGGCTAAAGTACTTAAACACCACCAGGAAAGAATCAAATCGACGAAAACCAGAGTAACTAGTGATAAAGCAAATTAAGCACCACACTAATTTCAATAGCATTCGATTTCCTACTCCTCTCAACAACACTTAGGCAATAAAGCACTAAGCATTTTAGAGAAAGAATAAACCAAGCTCAAAGGCTTAAAAGAGATAACACTCTCATTTTCATATTCATCATCATCATAACATGCCCATTCCTTACAACTTGTGAGCCTTTATATAGGTCACCCAAACTAAGGAGAAACCCTAGTGCTCCCTTAGGATTATTCTAAAAGCATAAAGGAATATCTTACATGTGACACCCTAAATACAACCTTTCTAAAATACTAGCTAGAATAAACATAAAGCTTGAAAGTAATTAAGCTAAAATTCAGAAAATACAACTTAATAATTAAATTAGCTATTAAAATGCTCATTCTTGGATTCAAACTTTCAATTCTTATTTTTGAGCTTCTTTTGATCCACATGCTTCCGCATCAAACTCCCTTTCTTTTTTTAGGACTTGTCCTCAAGTCCTGGAAGTAAGAAAACTTCCATTGTAGCTCAAAGAAGTAGTTGTAAATTTACCACCCCGAACACTACCTCGGATCCATACCCCGATAGATTTCGTGACATCACTTAAAGCTTGCTGAATTTTTGCTTCAAAGATCAAAGATGGGTTTGAGCCAATTCCCACCCTAGCAAAGTGCGTGAACTCTTTCCATTTAGAATTGTACCCTTGAGTTACACCCTCAAACAAATATAGATTCAGCATTGTGATAGTTTCGGAACGGGTAGAAGACAGTCGCCGCAAAACGCTCTCAAGCATGGGGTCGTGGAATGTCTCTTTTAGAACATACATTATGCTCTCTTCTCCTTGTTTGTAATTGCGCTGCAAGTTGCTGTTTACAGCAGAAGATAAGCTGTTTACAACAGAAAAGTTATTGTTTGCTGCAGAAAAGTTGTTGTTTACAGCAGAACATAAGCTGTTTACAGCAGAAAAGTTGTTGTTTACAGCAGAAAAGTTGTTGTTTACTGCAGAAAAGTTGTTGTTTACAGCAGAACATACGCTTCTTTTTGGACAGAATGTTCGGGGCTTCTCGTCTTCCGTTTCAGCAGTAGAAAAATATCTTGTAACAACCAGGGGAGCTGCTGGAATTTCAATAGGCAGTCGCACAACACATTTATCCTTTAAAAGGCTACACTCAGTTGCTTCTCGTTCGACAATGGGGCCTGCAACTTTACCGTCTTCATTTGCAATGGAGATGTCACGGGACTCGAGCTCATGTTTTGAAAATTCAGATTGCATGGCATTCTTGTTAGGACAAGTGGCATGAAAGTGACCAAGATCACGACAATGGAAACATCTTTGCTTTCTCGTTTTTGAACTCGCATGGTCATCTTGAGGCACAACAGATTCTACCTCGGTAACCTTTTGCCATTCTTGAAAACTCACTATCCTCTTGTTAGAACATTCCGTATATAAGGACAGCAACATGTATGTCTTAAGAGGTACATTTGAAGACGTCATTTGTGATAGAATTTTATACGGACTCTCTTCAACACGAATTGAAGTACTAAAGAGATTGAAACTGATTTTGTTTGGGAATGGAACATGGTGTTGCAAATCTAATTTAGGAAAATTCAAGGACACCCCTGAAGCTAGAGTTCAACACACCACAATTATGTTCTTCAATGAGCACACACAACATGTAACGAACAACGTGAAAAACTCAATTGGTGCTTGGATTCAAGGTCGAATTGAAGGCGGGAAGTTTTGCAACTACATTGAACGTCAATGGAAGTTTTCTTACTTCGAGGACTTGAGGACAAGTCCTAAAAAAGAAAGGGAGTATGATACAAAGTTAATTGAGCAAGGTGCTTCTCCAAGAGCAAGCTGCTTCTCCAAGAACAAGCTTGACCATGCTATGGGCGAGCATCCCTTCTCTATCTCAGATTGCAAGCTTGTTTGGCACCAAGGCACACAATGGGGGGTGTACTCTACTCATTAGGGACACCTAAAACATCAGGGTTATCATTTAAATGCTTTCAATAATTTAGATTAATGTAATTAGTCTTTTAATTCCGTACAAGTAGACGTTAATCAACATTAGTGCAGCTAACGGGTGGGAATTAAGTGTCATGTCATTGATCCTAGTAACCTGCTCCTTTTGGGTTTGTTTATGCCTTGGGGATCAAGTGATAATGACATCTACCAGCTCAAGAGGAGTCAAGGCGCATTAATGACCAGCAGTACAAAGGACACGCTCCAATTTGTACTATTCGGGACCATTTGGTCGCTAGAATTACAGCTCAGTACCAAATAGTTTTGGGACCACTTTTTGAGGCCTTCTCTCATGAGGACAACAAAGATTCTTTCTAGGGTATTCCATTAGGGTTTGTTGCATATTTGAGCCTATAAATATGTAATGAAATCGAATGTAATACTCAGATTATGTGAATGAGAAAAACTGATAGAGTGTTGCCTCTATTTCTGAAATCTTAAACCCTTTATCTCTTGTTTGGTGGCTTTGCCTTTATAACTTGAGTGGTGAGTTTGAGTGGCCCCTTTATCAATTGAATCTGGTGGTTTTACCTTTAGGATTCATTTGTGGTGAGGTACAATTTATCCCTTTTATTTCGCAAGTTTTGTTCTTGAGAGAATTCAATACAAGTGAGAGATTTTAACGAGCTAGTTTACGCATCAAAGTGGTATCAGAGCTCTGGGTTTTTAGCTCGTTTGATTTGGTATTCTGAAACTTTGGGAAGTTATCTTTCTTCTCCAAGTTGAATCAACGATGCTTCACGCACCAAAGCCTCCTTTTAACCCATACTTCTTCATTCTGGAACCATGCAAAGAGCACATCGGACTGGGACGTTCGTATCCAACATGTGTATAGGGAAACAAACGTTGCAGCTGACTGGCTTGCAAATTACAGTTTCTCTGAGTCTGCCTCCACCACAAGTCTTGGGATCCTGAGTCGGTCTAGCAATCTGAAGTACCTGCAGAATTGCAAGCAGTTCTACCATCAAGCTAGTTACATGCCCCATCTTGGCCGTGAATGCGCGAATGAAGGCTCCATTGTCAGCTCGCAATATCCCAAACCTAGAAATATTTAAGTCCGGATCTTCTCCGGTATAATACTGTAGTGTACAGTGCGGACGTGCGGTAATGGGTCTAATTAGGAGAATCCTGTGTAAACCCATCGGGTAGGCTATCCGAATGATGTGGACAAAGAAAATAAGCTTGTGCATTGGGACTCAAACAAACTATTTTCAACGTAAAAAGTAAAATATAAAAAAAAATCCAATCATTAATTTATACATCAACCGAATAGACTACCCGGTGGGTAAACAGATATTTCTCCGTCTGATTAATGTCAGTATGCCACATTAGCCAATCACATCTCAAGCATGATCTAGGCAGAAATTTTTGTTCATTTTTTTTTTGGTTTGTGAGATACTGGAGCATTTATCGTAGCAAATTTACTGCAGGTGATCCCAACTAGAAATATTTAATAGAGGTGGTGGTCAAATAGTTCCAAACTTACTCCTAAGTGATTTGATAGGGCAACGTCATGGGTTTGATTCCTTATTTCTCCATCCCCCCATGTCTTATGAGTGTTGGCTCCAATGAACTATACTTGCTATTTGATGATGTTATGTTGACCGGGTCAGTGCTTACGCTGGTTGTTCAGTTGCTCTGGGCAAACTATTGGCTATACCCACAATGAAGTAGTGGGTGTCCAAGAATGAAGTTCTAGGTGTCCAAGAATTAATTCTACTACATTTTGAGAAGAATTACAGATTTTAAAAAATAAAAATATTGTGAGAGGGTGTGGCCAAATTGGCTACACTTAGGTGTAGTGAAGAACCATTAGTTACTCTGACATGTTCGTGATTGAACACGAAAATCCGAACATGACGTAGCAGGGGGTGTCATAATTGCCATTCACTTATACCCCTCCTTCACTTATACCCCTCCTAGTGTTTAAAGTTGAAGGATGCAACTACAGACTGAACTTGATTGAAAAGTTTTTACAAGGTAAACACCATCACATGAGCACTGGAATGTTATTTTTGTAAGCTAAATCCGAGAATTACATGGCCTGTGAAATTCTTACTCCTATTGAACTCCTAGATGTACTTGACTACATGGTAAGGATGCATAAGCAATAACATAATTTATACTATATTCAGGTGCACAATAATTCATTATCACTTATCGATATATACAATCAAGATGCATGTATAGCAGGGATATTGGATTTGATACTATGAAGCTGATCGATCGAGCAAGACACCAATTTCAAATAGCGGTATAGTAGTGGGAGTCATATTTCTATTGTTATATTAGATTATTGTTCTTGTTTTTAAAATGTTAGGTGGAGTCATATTTTTAGAAATAATAATCGGGTAGCTCATGAGTTATAGCCCATATTGTTCCTTGCTTCGAAAATAGGCTATAATCATTTTTTAGTATTCAAAATTTTTTATAGCGTGAACAACGCGTGTAAAAATTTGGTTACTGGAATGGAAGTTAGTGTCGTATATATTGCGACATTGAGATCAAAATTTTAAAAATAAAAAAATAAGATTCATTCATGTAATCATGTCCATCAATTATTGACGTATCATTTGCATCGATATTGTCAAAACAAAATCCTTTCTTAATCTACTGAAAAAACAATAAAATAAAATCCCATTATTGCGAGTTTGCGATATTGTCAAAATGTGTCCCTCCCTTCCTGTTGTGAAGAGTGGACACGATTTCACGTGAGTCACGATACTATCTCTAACGTATCATTTGCATCGATATTGTCAAAACAAAATCCTTTCTTAATCTACTGAAAAAACAATAAAATAAAATCCATTATTGCGAATTTGCGATATTGTCAAAATGTGTCCCTCCCTTCCTGTTGTGAAGAGTGGACACGGTGAATCACGATACTATCTCTAATTCCCTATAAATACCAAATTACCATATCTGCTTCTCACAAGTCACTTCTCACAAGAGTGCCCGTCTTCTCAGCGATAATTTTTAAGGAAAGAGAGTTGTAACTTGTAAGTTGCATTGAGAATGTTTTGTTTTATTAGAGTAATTTGTTTCATGTGTATATATACTGCATCACTACTTCACTAGCATAATTTTTGTTGAGACTTTTTTAAAACTCAAATGGCACCCCTACACTCCAGGGAGTGATTATGTAAGGTCACTAAGCTATGGTTTCCTCGTCTATTTTAAGTTATGTTCAGTTTAATCCAAACAGCATAATTCAACCCATTTCATTTCACTTCAATCTATGTACGAAATTTTATAACTTAAATACTACTTTCATCCCGTAAAGATGTTTATATTGTTAAATAATGCATGGTATAATACCATTATAAATTTATAATGCATACATATGTTGTTAAAGAGATTTCAAGGCATGCTTTCAAATGAGCCCAATATCAAAGGAGTTTGAATAAGTTATAAAGAGTTAAATGTCAAGTTGATAAAAGTTAATTTAATTAAGTTCATCTCAAATAAGTTTATTAGCTCAGTTAATTAAGTTTTATTTAGGTAGCTCAGTTAATTAAGTTTTATTTAGGTACTGTGTAAAGAATGAACATTTATGAGTGACTAACCTGTAAGGTGCGCTCATTGCCTTCCATTGGTCGTTATGGAATAATGTCGATCGGCAGATCCATGTTTGGCCCCTCACTTGTCATAACTTTCTAATGTATTGATATTAATTAGAATTTCTTACATTTGATATTGATTCAAACAAATTCTCTGTATCTAACTAATAATAGCATTGTGCATCTTGTAGGGAAAAATGAAGATGGAGAATAATCACATGACTCAAGGCACGGGAAAAGATAGCTATGCTCACAATTCCCTTATCCAAGTAATAATTATTACTTTGTGATCAATATCTATCTCATACTTCATCGATCCATGGGGAGAGAGTATATAAGTTGAAACCTAAATCATAGGATAATGGACAATGTGATACGTAGATCTGGATCGATGGAGTAGCCGAGTAGTAACATAAGTAACAAGTAATATAATTGGAATGGAATAGTCCTATCCAATTTTTATGAGCTGCTTCTTGTGTTGGTCATATATGAGATAGGCTTCTCGTAATTTTAATCTAAAATGACCTGCATCTTATGTTAGGTTTAATACGTTAGAGAATGCACATTTTAACCTTGGTATTTGTTTTCATTCTCTTTTTTTTTTTTTTTGTTGTTTTGGAAAAATGTAACTTGATGATCGTTTTGCAACAGGCATACTCAATAGCAAAGGTATTCCCAACAGTGAAAGATGCATTGGAAGGACTTTACTCAACAACGATGCCCAAATGTGTGATGGTAGCAGAATTGGGCTGTGCTTCAGGACCTAACACTCTAATGATTATACCAGAACTAATCGATATCACGTACAAGGCATTTAGAGCTAACAAGAATCGGCAAGGAAATAATTGTGATAATAGTATGCCTGAAATAAAAGTGTTTCTAAATGATCTTCCAGGAAATGATTTCAACACGATATCACAATCTCTTGCTAATCTGGACAAGCAGCTAGAGGAAGAGAGAGAAGGTGATATTGGTCCTTACTTCATCTCCACCACTCCTGGGTCCTATTACAAGAGAGTCTTCCCTACCAATTTTCTTCATTTCGTCCATACCTCTAATAGTGCTCATTGGCTCTCCCAGGTTAGCTAGCTACCTTCCCTTGACATAGTTTTTAATATATCTATGTCATAAAGTATTGCTTGCTTTAGGGGCAGATCTTCATTAGGACGGGAGGGAATTTAATAGAGTATATATTAAGTGATGCATATAATACACAAAAAGTACTTACTTTAACATAAAGCTAATTTTGCAGTAGCAATCAAGAGGTCAAGGGTTTAACTAAGTTTTGAGTACCCCCTATTATTTGCTCTAAGATCCGCCACTTGCTCCCGTGGCCTGGTAAGTTATACAATAGGTGATAATTTTTTTGATCACAGGTAATTTGCATTTAACGTCTAATTGATATCAGCTTCAATCATAACTCAAGTTGTGACACCAAAATGTCTCAACTTTTCATTTATTTCCGATCAATTTATTTTGTTTTCTTTCCTTAATAGATATTCTCATCTTTCTTATCATTACAATCTACTTAAAAAAATTTCTATAAGACGATGTTTTTGCAACGTGTGGTGAGATGGGATCACTTTTTAATGAAACAATGGTCACTGCTCACCATAAGTAATCCCTACATTTATAAAAAGTAACCCTAATTTTTTGTAAGTTGGTCTCACACAAAACTTTCTGACAATTTACAATCCTAATAGCAAGTTGAGACCAAAAATTCCAACTTAATTACTCAAGAACCGCATGACATAATTCTAAAAGTTACTCCATTTGTTCGAAATGAATCTTATCATTTGCTTTTTCACTGGTTATTACTGAAAATAAGTAGGAAATGCGCTACTGCAATATGCACTCGGAACTCATGAAAATATAGTACCTAGCTAGGATAGGAACCATAATGGGATGTCCCCTTAAATTATTAAGGAAATAATTATTGAAATAATTTAGTGTGATTGGTGAATGGTGGCAGGTACCAAAGGGGTTGGTGAACAAAAATGGGGAGTTTGTAAATAAGGGGAACATATACATCAGTGAGACAAGTCCACCAGAAGTGGTCGCGGCATATCAACAACAGTTTGAAGAAGATTTCACGACGTTTCTTAAATGTCGTGCCAAAGAGATTGTTGAAGGAGGTCGCATGGTCATCAACATTATGACCAGTAGTAGTGAAACTCACCGTCCTCAAGATTATTTTATGACTAAGGTGCTTAATATGGCCCTTCAAAGCATGGCTCAGGAGGTACGTTTATAAGTAAAATAGAGTACTCCCAATATTCCAAATTCCCACGGAAACAGAGAAGGCCACGTATATATGGAGATTAGAGCCATTACTCAGCCAACTTAATTGTTTCTTTGTTTAGGAATAGCAACGATAGAGTTGAATCCAAATAATTGTTGGAGTAGCAAGCAGAGATTTTAACCCAATAACTGGTTATAATATATAGTACAGCGACGCACAATAATTATTGAGTACTATCTATGTTCCAAAAAAAAAAAAATTCCATTTAACTTTTTTAAGATCAAAGTATACAAACTTTGACTATTAATTTAAGAAAAAGTATAGAGTTTTGCAAAGTAAAAATACTATTACTAGATTCAATTTAAATTATATTTTCAAAATATCACATTTTTATAAATTTTATATTTGTAGAATTATAGTTATTTATGGTCAAAGTGATCGTATGGGAGAGAAAAGTCAAATGGAAAGAAGAAATAGGAACGGAAGGAGTATTTTTTTATTTTTATTTTTTCGGTGTGGATAGTTGTCAAGCACAATAATAATACCTCCATTCCAAATTATTATAACCTCACATCGGGTTGTTTAAGGTTAAAATTTATATATTTGATAATTAATTTGTGAAAAAGTATAATGACTTACAATGACCTGTCAAACGGGTCGATTTAATGGAGTACGAGTTGGGTCACTTTAGGATCGGATCGGGTTGGTTACGGGTTGGTTTTCTAGTCTAATTCACTTTTTAGTTCATTTTTGCAAGTTGTAAACGAGTTTGGGTCGAGAAAATTTTGTAAGAACTCTGAAAAAACGGGTTTGGTCGCGTTTTTGGATTGGCTCAACTTTTCACAGCTCTACTTACAATGTAAAAATACTTTTATAAGATTTATTTTTTTAAAAAAAAAAATTATATTATAAGATTTATTTAGGGTCAAAGCAAAATTTTGATTGAATAAAAAAAAACAACTTAAAGTTATTTTTGAAATGGAAGAAATATCATAAATAATTAAATAATGTACCGAGATGTAGCTTTTATACACTCTAATGCTTACTTGCTTAGCTCAACAAATAAAATGATCTTTAGTTTAATTTGAGAAATTCTACTTTGTGATGTAGGGCTTGATTGATGAAAAAAAGTTGGACGAATTCGATATCCCATGGTACCCCCCAAGTACACAAGAAGTAGAAAAGTTGATTGAGAAGGAAGGGTCATTTCGTCTTCACAAGCACGAAATCTTCAATGTGGAATGGGATTTGCCTAGTGAAGCAATGGGAAAAAAGGGTGGAGAATATAAGAACAATGACAATAATGAAAAAACTGATTTGTGGGTAACAGCCCAATTTGTAGCAGGTCCTATTAGATCAGGGACAGAGTACATGATGACTACTCAGTTTGGTGAGCAAGTGATGGAGGAATTATATTCTCGGGTCACCGAGCTTATTGCCAAACAATTGACCGTTGCCAAGTTGGAGACCTTACACCAAGCCATTTCATTGATCAAAATTTGAATTAACCAATTGATGATCTGTTCATCTTTTCCAATTGGTTAATTGCGGGTTGCTTAAATAATTGGCATGTCCATCTATCTTTATGTATGTATGTTTTTTTTTTGTTTTTTTTTTTTTTTATTAGTGTGTGCGCGCCAATCTATCTATTTATGTGTACGTCTGTCTTTAATAATGCTAGTCATATGGTTAGAAACTTTTATGTATTGAAATGTGGAAGTGATGCTTTTGCTTTATCATATGTATCTATTTCTCTTTTATTTTTGTTATCAATTATGCTTCAAGTGTTTTTTCTCGACATTTTAGTTTGTTATTTTAAACCTTAACTTCCAATACTCAACGTGTCTCAATTTCACAGGCTTTACTTTCAATTCAAATAATTAAAAATAATTCTTTAACTCTCAACAACTCTTTAACATATAAGTAAGTTGGTAAAAAAATGGCAACAGGAATTTTCTTTATAAAACAAGTTTATAAACCCGGTTTAAAAAATCTTTTTGAATACATGTAACAAACATCTTTTTATATTTTTCGAAAAAAATCAATGTACAATTGGGATGAGAAAGATAAGTGCGTTTAACTTACCTATTGTATGAGATAAGAAAGACAATGTTGCGCTCTAGGCGATCTACCATAAACATTGTCGTATGGAAGAATTGGACCAATCATATGCACAAGTTGACGACTTAAAATTATTAGTGTGCAAATTAAACTTGAAGTTAGTTTTTTATTCTTATATTTAATAAGATGATTATTATTATTTTTTTAATATAAGCATTAATTTTGTAAGACTGGTCAAAATTGGATCTAGTAGTGTTAAAATTTGATTTTACTTACCGTCACCAATTAAAGAGCCATGATGTAGTCACATGTCAATTTTATAGTATATATCATTGAAACTTAAAAGAAAGTACATAACTTTCAAAATAGTCACTCATACTTGGAACAGTTAATGGTGGAAATTAACCGAAAAAGGAAGAGGATTAACAAGTGTATCTACAGTACACTATATACACAAACTTATATTCCTATATTTCATTTTGTTTGGTGATATCAAATTCAACAACGTACATATTAAATGTATCAGAAAATATTTAAATGATAAAAGGTAGAGCAGATTAAACAATTCCATTGAATTGTTATTTTCAACATCACATGCTTTTTGTGAAATACACAATTGCCATGACTTTGAGAAATGCACGAATCTAACATCATAGACAATTTCTTAAAAAATAAAATATACTCCGCCTGCAAAGAGACTATAGAGCTCAATCCAAATAGTAGTTGACTCAGTGACAAACAAATTACAATTTATACACAATATCACGATGCTTACGCCTTAAAATCATCAAACAGTAATTCTCTTATGAAATAGCATCTCAGTTTTATTATCCATTAATCTACCTATCCGCTTCGCAACCGTTTTTGTGATGATCAAATAGGAGTAGGTGCACGACCTAATAAGATACTCGCACGGTCGTTCCCAGTCAGTACCCTTTTGTTTTCTTTAAGCTACTCCTCTTCTAAAACCCCACAAAAGAAAGCACTGAGGGGTTTTGAGGTTCGTAGTTCAGTTCACTCACAAACCAGAGAAGCAAATCAACAAAAGCGAAGAAGAAAGCATTCCAAATGGCGGGAAGATTAGGAAGAAGAGTTGTCCATTTCGCCAATCTCCCAATCAAGCTTCTTATGCCTACTACCTTCAACAACATCACTGAAATCGCCCTCAAAACCATCCCTTCTGCTTCCAAGGTAAACAAATTAAAAACCCTGATTCCCAATTTCAAACCCTAGTTTCTCCAATTTTCTATCTCTGTCTAACATTTCTCTTTGTTTGATTCAAATTAAGATTGAAATCAAGAGGGTTTTGGAATCGCTATACGGATTCGAGGTCGAAAAAGTGCAAACCCTAAACATGGATGGCAAGAAGAAGAAAAGAGGAGGCATATTGTTGGCGAAACCTGATTACAAGAAAGCTTATGTGACTTTGAGAAGTCCGTTGTCGATTTCGCCTGATTTATTCCCAATTAAAGCCATTGAAGAGGATAAGAAGGAGCTTAACAAGCAGTCAAAGGCCAGTTTTGTTGAGGAGGCTGAGAATAAGAAGTCACATTGGCTCGAAGGGGATCGGTTTCGGCCCGAGACTAGGAGCCCGCGTCCTGGTCCCCGCCCTCCTCGTGGTGGGGGATTGGTTCGTGGCGATGAGACTGCTAAGTTTCCTTGGACTAGCATGAGGAGCGCCAGGTCTAGTACTTCTACTTCTAGGTAGAAATAACCATGTTTTGGGTTTTACACTTTTACTTAAATGTTGCCAGGTTGGTTCTTTTAATTGGTTATTTTGGTTATGTAGAATGTTATGATGGTTTTGATGCGATTTGGATTTCACAGTAGCTGGCATTTGCAATTGCCACCCCTTTTAGGGCACCGTAGGTCATGAGTTTAAAGTTATGCTAGCAGAGGGTGATAGAGTTTCTATTCTTGTTTTGTTTCTTAATTGTTATGGGGTTACAGCTAGTTAATCCTCAATTTGAGATAATAAGTCGTTTTTATTTGCAAGTTTGGGTGGAACTGTGGAAGACATACAACAGTATGTTTGCTCTAAACTTAAACAATAAAGTCTAGTGTTTGGCCTACCTTTTGCGTAGCTTCTCCTTTACCCCTATTTTTACTCATAAACCACCCCTCCACCGCCTCCTCATCCTCATTTTCAGCTTCTAAGAAGCTTAAAACACCCCTTAGGAGCTCCAAAAGCAGAAGCCCCAATTTGATGCTTCTTCTTTTGAGCCTCTTAGGGGGTATTTTAAGCTTCTTCAAGGAGGCGGCGGAGGGGGTGGTTTGTGAGGGGAAACAGGGGGTAAAGTAGAAGCTCCAAAGAAGCAAGGCCCAACACGCTCTAAATTTGGTTTTTGATAGAAAATAGTTTTGTGGGTATGGATGTATTGGAGATGAGGCAAGAACAAGCTAACACTGCGTTCATTCACCTTTTAACTGGGTGGACATATATGACCTGTTGCTTGTTTGGTCATTTAGTTGTAGATTGTTTTATTCTTTGATTTCTTTCTTTCTCATTACTCATAGTTTGGTAGAAACTTAATGTTAGCAGCCTTCACTGCCACATTGTGTAGGAATCTTCAGACTGAGATTTCATCTGGCTAAATTGCTTAGACTCAAATGTTACTATTTTCTGCATAATGAAAAGTATGCTCAATTTTGGCACAAGTTTTGTAAGCATATAACCAAATGGCTATATGCTATGTTACATACTGATTGTGTAGGGAAAATAACACATTCTGAAACACATTCATAAGAAACTTAATTAAGCAAGCAGCTTTTACACTACATTACAGGTCTTGGAATTATGCTTGGGGGTATCTTAGGAGATGGATTGTCGTCTTTTGGGGTTGACTGTGCAGGCCTCTTGGCCGGATCTCTCCTGTTCTTCTCCACATTCTTCCGCATCGACTTTGCCATTGAAAATAGATACCCTTCTGATGTTTTTCCATCCGAAAGTCCAACCTGAGGTTCTTTTTTGCTTGGTAATCAAATTTTCATATTCTCTTTGCAGCTCAGAGTAATCTCTCTGCAGCTCTGACATATTTTCTTTGACCTGCTCAAGCTCATTTTTAAGGTTCTTCATCTCCTTCTTTGTTGATGACCAGTTTTCGTCGTCTTCACAGTTTTCTCCACTGGTTGTCTGTTCCTTGCCTTGCATTGCAGTCCTCATCTTCACTTGCTCTGAAAACAACACCTGTTGCATACTTGAACACTCAATTATGTGTGATGTGTTAACGAACATATATTGCTGTCGAAGTTTGAACTTGTTGAATCCTATTATGCTTTTTTTTTTTTTTGGCAAGGAAGCTTCCCTCTTTGAGGGATATCGGATATGAGACTTGCACCCAGGTCTTTGTTGAGACAAGTGAGAGCCCTGGGAGGTGCGCCAGTATGCTACCCCCAGTTGCACCACGTTCTGGTACTTTGTACATATCACAGAACTTTTGCTGTTTTGCATACCAATACTCCCAAAATGGAGAACCATAGTATTATTCAGAGTGAAGCAAAAGTAATCGAAAATTCAGAGGAAGTTTACCCCAATTTTTTTTTTATAATGGTTAACCAAAATCGACTCACTTATGAGTTGGGCGTCAAATGTACCAACTACCAAGATCATCAGCTATTTAGTTTTCTGTGGTCGAATGTTTGAGTGTGTTTAGAGTTTGGAAGGTTATACTTCCCCCCTCCCTCTTTTCTGCTGCTTATTGTGTTTCCAATTTGTGGTATATATCAATGAAATATCTGCAGTTATTTTAGTTCGTTGATGTTGCTTGGAATTAGCTATAATGATTGGTCATACATTGAAATTTGGTTAGTGATCCACATTAATGTGTAGAACTTACCATGAACCTAAAACGCCTACCAAATAATTTACCCTTGCGAACATAAATCAACCTAGGCCGTGAATTTTGCTCCCATACCCATTCCATATACCTGAATGTTGCGTACTTTGTGACATTGGGAGGACATGTTTTCACCAGCATTGTTTGGAAGCTAACTTTTTTTTTTTTTTTTTTGTTATTATCTTCATTTTAGAGGTGGGGGAAGTGAGGGTGGGTTGAGCAGCTCGGGGATGGAGTGGTGCTTCCAGTTATGTTTGGGAAATTTTGATGGTTCAGGGCTTTGTTTGACACAAGGACTTACCAACTTAGTCCTCCCTCTTGTTTTTCAAGTTGTGCTTGGTTTGGTTCTTTAGCAGTCACCTTGTTTTCCCTTGGTAATTTAGTAGTCACCTTGTTTTCTCTTGGTTTGGTTACTTCTATATGATGTAGTGGCCCAGTGGGCCATTTTCTTAGAAAGCAGAATAGAAAATGAATATGTTTCTCTGCTTTTGTAATTTGTGCCAATAAACATAGTTTCAAAACGCTTGTGACTAATCATAACCTATGATAGACGGTTAGGATTGCCTTTGGATAAGAGAGACTAGTCGGTAGGTAGCTTAAATCTGTTGACAGTTAATAGCTAATAGATGCTTAGACTGAGCGGTAAAACGAAAAACAATACCTGCACCACAGTTTTCACAGGCAGTCGATCGTTCTGTGCAACATGCATACATGCATCAAGTGAAAGCTTCTGGCAGTTCATTATGCGACACAGCCTTTTACGGTCATGCTCTGGTAGTGAAGGATGGGTCTGATGCAACGATTGTGTCAATAGGCTACATAATATTTGCTTATTCTGTGAAGTTCGAGTTAAAAAAAGTGATGGCAGTGCTTACCTTTAGATAGGTATCAATTGCTCTGTATAGACCGTCATGACATACTCTGGCATTTTCAGGCAATGCACCTGCCATCGCTTGGAACTTAGAAATGGTAAGCTTTGAGTCCTTCGCAATTTCTGCTAGATAGTTGTCTAGGAGCTTGCTGACGTCCGATTTTTCAAACGTCTGCTGCTGTTGCTGCTGTTCATGCATCAAAAAGTATTCTAGGATTCTTTGAACAGTGTCTATGCTATGCATAGTTTTTTCTTCTGGTGAACTGTACCAAAACATTAGCATAGTTGAAAAGATTTAGGTTAGTTGAAAAGATTCAATGATAAGTAATTGGAAGCAACAAAATTCTATAGAGATCTCACTTTGTTAGCTTATCTTGATCTATGTTTCCACAGCTAGGAATTAAGAGGTCTTGGACATCGGCATCTTGCAAGACTGATCCTGCTCTCTTCTCCAGCTCTGAGATTAAAGCTGGTGTGACCGAGTACACCATAGCCATCTTCAACAACCATAACAAAAACTTACAGGGAACAGCCTCCTTTTGAGGTGGAAGTATACTGATGAGGTTTTCTATAATCATTTTTTGCTCCTTATTTTGCCCAATGTTTCCTTCCTGATTCTGTCCACTTATAATACTTAGCTGAAGCTCATTATTTCCATACCAGTGTCCTCTTTGTCCTTGTGCGTGCATGCTTGGCAACCATGTTTCTGCGTAATGCATTATGCATGAACCTAAGATCTCTGGCTTAGTACCTTTTGCCTTTAATGCTGTTATTATCCTGATGAAGTGGTCAATACGTAAGGTTGCTACATCGTCAAACCACCAAGCATCAGCATCAGTTACATCCATTGTTTTCTTCTTCTCCTGAAAAGCCTTCCAGGAGATTGAACCACAACATCTCCGTACAATTTGAAGGTTTTCCGCCCAGGGAGATAAATTTTCACAAGTTTTGAGAACTATAATAGAGTCCCTCCATGAAGCAAGTGCGATAAAAGTGAGGAAAGCTTCTGTTTTGGATATTAAATTTCCATCTTCAAATTCCTCTGTCATGTCTAGAAATTCTGATGCACACCTTAGTGGAGCCACATTATTGGGGCTCAGATCTATGGAGAGGCCATAACAAAATCTTAAAATAACTTCAAAAGTATCTGATCCTCCTGGAATGTTGTCAAGCTTAATGTGAGACCCTAAATCTGAACTCAAGGGCTGAAGTTCGGCTCGTCCTATGTAGCCGCTCTTTGATAATATTACGTACTGTTTCAAGATAACTAGAAAAATAAGGACATGCTTCTGTTACAGATAGAAAAATACAACAGTGAAATTTGGTAGATTAGGTATAAGCGCATGGGTGTGTTTATCCATTTATTTGTGCCTGTCTGGATTGGTTTTTTATGTATAACTTTATATGTTGCAAGTAAAGTAATAATATTATTGGTATGAGCTTCTAGCTTGGGTTACTCAGTTTGCAATCTAACTTGTATCTTGAGTGACTTTTATGCTCTTCAGCCTTGTGGTTTGAGGTCTTAGGTGGATTGCAGAATCTCTGTTTTTGCGGAACCCTGTGGTCTGGATTTATTAGTTTATGATCTTTACTGTGCCCGTATGTGGGAGTTTCCGTAAGGTTGGGTGTTCATCAACTTTGGGGGTGGGTGGGTGGGGGGGGGGGGGGGGGGAGGAAGTAAAGGAGCTTGTGTTGATTTTTCTTTTCTAGTTTGGCTGCCCACTAATGATCATGGTTCCTTCCACCTATAACATCTTCTAGGTATCCCTTGCTAAGTTGAAGCTTTAAATGTAAATAGAGTAAACCCCGAGTGGGTAACTCAACTTGTAAGAACTCTGAAATCTATTCCAGAGGTCGCTAGATTAGGCCCCCTTTGAAGCTTTTGGAGGTAATCCTGGCTGTTAACTTCAGGCCTGTGGAACTAGTCGAGTAAAGCCCAACCCACAGTCTGGAAAGAAAAAGAGTAATTCTGGGGAAATTTTGCACCTTGTGCATTTAATTCAAGATATGATGGTGATCGTTACCTTGTGTACGCAAAAAGTGATTTCCTGAACTCGAATTGATAGATCAGTTGGGATATCAGAAGTCACAAACCTGCAAGAAGAGGATATTAGACACTTAAATGAAGATTGGAAGTAAATGGTTATTTAAAGGAAAGAAAGAGGGAGGAAAGAGGGGGGGGGGGAGTGAGCTGAACTAGGTGTGGGAATAATGTGTTCATGTCAATCACATCTCTTGTCAGTTGTCCCTTTGTTTGAGGTTTCACTTTGTTCTCTCTATAGTCTAGATTACAAAGTGGCAAGTGGGAATGATTGGATGTTCTTGTTATTACCATGAATGATCTTTCTTCTCAATGCTGTACGGTACAGTGATGATTTTGGTGGGAAGTATAATCTTGCCATGGATTTGTTCGGCTTCATCGCAGTCACTCTCTTGGCTTTGTAGCTGAACTGTAGTGAGAGGCTTCATGGTTAGTTTCTGACATACAAACTATCAGATGCAGCTTTTATTGAGTGAGTAACAGGGGTGGGACAGGAGTGTACTAAATGTTTGACAGATGAGTTTGTGGTATCTGGATGGGAAAACAAACTCTGGGTAGTTGGATGATTCTTATTCTTCATTCTGTCGGGTCATCTTCACAAATATGGGATTTCAATGAATAGACAGAAGGAATGACTATCTTTGAGAAGTCTATTATATTGAATTTCAGGTTGCGGACAATCAAGTAGATATGCAGGACATAGAATGTCGTTTGTGACATCTATTGATGCAGGCCACATGATCCAGGGCTTAACAGTAGGCTATTTTGTGGCTCAGATGAAAGACGGGAAAAAGATAAATAGTGGTAGTATTTATGGGGTTAATGGAGTAGCTAGCGATAGGGTCACCGTGGTCCGTGGCATACTGGCATGAACTCAGCGCTGTTACAGGTCCGAATTTCCTTTCATGTCAAGATCTGTGTTACTGACAGAACACGGCCAGTAACTAGTATGACTGCGAGTCTCAACGAATACAGATAAGTCCAGGTAAGTGTGTTTTCTCATGTCCTCTAGGTGTCCCCAGTGATGTGTTTGAGGTGTTATATTTGCTTCTATAGGCATTACTTCATCACTTTATCATTTCCTCTTCATGAAGGTGGGGTATGACATTGAATAGTAGTGTTAAAGCAGGTTCTTAGTGTTTATCGGTAACTCTATCAATGTGGTTATTGCGTTTGGATCATTGTCTGCTGAAGATCCAGCAGTGTAGCTGTTGGATGTTGAAATCGTACTCGGATTTGCACTGTTTAATATGTAGCATACCAATTACCAACGACCAAGCATGTATTCGACTTTGCTAAGCTGATGCCTTAGAAAGTCCACGTTGCTTGTGTAGAAAGTGGTATGGATATTTTCATGTGCGAAAAAGCATAAGATTAGTGCTTTTTGCATACTCCCCGTAAGAATTACTCAATCTAGAGTTTTTTTGGGACTAGTCAATGCTTCCTTCTATTTCCCTTCAAGTAGAATTACTTTCTTCTTTCTAAAACTTTTGCCTTAAGTATTGCTGATTACGAGTAATTTACAATAAGTCTAGTATAAGACCGTTCCATTGTGGGACGGAGTGACTTTTATAAAGAATAAGGGTAACTATTTGTCCATAAATCACTCTTGTTTATGACAAAAATCGCCTTGTTTCACCTTAAGATGGTCTTATACAAGACGTATAATTAATTTTGCTCTTCCTTCTCTTTAATTCTGGGTAGGTAATTACGGAGTACGTTGCTTAGCAAAAAATTTATAGAGTAGGTTTTTGGTCTGCTAGAGTCCTTGTCCAAGACGCCCTCGTATGGGATAAAAAACAAGACAAGAAATGAAAGAAAAACAATTAGCATTTGAAAGATTGTTTGTAGTTTTGTACAATAGTTTCTCTTGCGTGTGGCGTCCAAAAGTATCGCCATTTTATTTAATTTTATCGTTTTTATAGTGTTTTAACTTTTAAGAGTATGAATATCAATGAACAAGTTTGATTCATCATCCCCTCTCTCTCTCTCTCTCTCTCTCTCTCTCTCTCTCTCTCATTCTCACCCTTCCACCTCATTATGAACCAACCTTATGAACAAGTATTTTCTACTTATTTGTTATCAGTGAACAAGTATTTTCGTTCATCCATCTTTCTCTCCGAGTTTTACAACATTTTCTCCCAACTAAAAGCAATCTAATGTTTATGAGAACTTTTGTTTGACTTCTTGCATGTGAGCCCTTGGATGAACCAATTTTCATTTTGTTCATCATATGGCAAATGATGAACAAGTTCAGCATTCTCCTCTCATAAACCACATTTGTTTATAGATAGAAGTATTTTTTGGATTCATGAGAGAAGAGAGAGATGAACCAAGATGGGTTTATTGATATTCATGAAGTGTTGAAATTGTTCACCCAGAGGTATCACTTTATGTCCAATTGTTGTACTATGTGGCAGTCTCATAGACTTGAAATTGAGACATAAGCTAAGGCTGCTAGACCGGCCAATGGCCCGATTTATGTTTTTTTTCGGCCAAGATCATTTTATTATTTTTCATGTTATAATTTTGGTAGATATATAAATTTGGAAATCTGCTATCACAGTTACGTAAATCTCAGAAAGTTATGTCCATTGACCAAAAAAAAAAAAACAATTAGCTCAAAAGCATTTCAGGTTAAAACATTATTAATTAGAGAAATGAAACACTATTGAAAAATCAGCTCAAAATGTTGACGGTTCGATGGACTGGGCATGGTCTAATTTTTTTGCTCGAAAACACAAAGACTGGTCACTGCCCTGATGACCTGTATTACATCATTTGTTCTTGCAAATTTATAGTCAAAGAGTTTTATAGCAAACTAATCTACAAAGTTAATTATAATTGTATTCTGATATCATCAATCTGTATAGAACCCCTAAACTAAAGTCAACCTTGCCTAAATGGAACCCAGCTAAAGTTGTCACATTGCCTAGATTGAATGAAGCACGAATATGCAATTGTCCGGGTAAAATATTCACTTGTGATTGAATAATCTACGTACAAGAACTCTATTTATGAACTATTGAATTAGATAGGCTGGGGATAAGGTGGGAGTATAAATGGTAAGTATCCTACTCTTATAACCTAGTGATCTTCTCTGCTTGAATTTGTCAGTTCATTTAAGATGGGTTGACTTGTTCGACACGTGTAGTATGCATTGCAGGCTATTGCATGCGTCGTTATAGAAAGAAAAAAAAATTAAAGAAATTGAGAGGCTAAAGACAGATATGAAGGTGTATAAAGGAAAGGGATGGGGTTAAAATGGGAACAAAATTCCAGAATTTGACTTCCTGAATATGAGTTGGCGGTTTCTTCTTCCTTTCTGTACATGACATATAAAAGACCATTGAAACAACCCCCCCCCCCCCCCCCCCCCCTCTTTCTTCTCTCTCACAACTCACAAGCACACCGTGTATCGTGTCTCCTTCTCTCTCCTCCTCATTTGTTGACGCACGAAATCTGTGCCAATAAACAGACTCAGATCTACCGACGAGCTAGGAGAGAGAAAAACAAAGAGAAGAGAAGAGAAGAGAAGAGAAGAGAGAGAAATCAGTGCAATTGAATTTCTTGCTCTGTAATTGTAACATCAAAAATTAAAATTCAATGGCAGTTGTGTCTCCATTAGCCAAATACAAACTCGTCTTCTTAGGCGATCAATCCGTCGGCAAAACCAGCATCATCACTCGCTTTATGTACGACAAATTTGACACCACTTATCAGGTTTGTCTTTTATTTTTTCTCCCTTTCTCATTTCAATGTTGTCACAATTGAATTTTCAATTTGACTTGTTTGATTTTGTAATTTTCAATCGGTATAAATTAGGTTGATCATCTTTGTTAAAGGTTCGATTTCAAATGCGACTTACATGTGATCGATTTGATTATTAGATAGCTTCGCTTCTGAACGAAAAGATGAATTTGATCACCTGTTAATTGTTAGGTTACCGCTAATCTCTGGTCTACGCCAATACTCGTTGATATCGAATTTGTTAGGGTTTTGGTTTGAGAATATGATATGTTATGTGCTATGACTTTCTAAACCTTTGTTGCATGGATGATTAATTGATTATCTCATCGATTTTTCTTTTATGAATGAATTATGTTACGGAAGTTAATTAGCTGGAAAATTGCCTCAAGTATGGGATGAACCCCATAAAAACATAACCTAGTACGTAATATATCCACGAAATGGGCTAGCTTAAAGGTCTCTTACAGACTAGGATGGCGAAATGGAAGGGAAGAAAAATTGCAGTTCCTCTTTAAGGATTTTGAATGCAATTTGATCTCCATTAGCTAACTCTAAGAGAAATTCTCATATGAGGCAAATAAAAGTCATCACTTTTTTGTCGAGAAGTATGCATGAGGCTGCCTCTATGAGTTTTTCTGTAACCCTAATTTTGGTTCCTCAACATGTAGGGAACTTCTGATTGATAACAATTTTAGTAATTTTGCTTATAGGTATATCATCAAGTCTCAAATACTTGCAAAAGCTTAAATACTTTACTTTAATTCAGGTGTTGGTTTGCTTTTTAATGGCTGCACTTTTCATCATAGATTGAGACAAGAAACCACAGAAATGATTTCTATAGGATGAAGTTAACTTCTACTCCTTATTTTGCTTTCAAATATTTTTATCAAGTTTGTATATAAATGTGTTTATTGATCATTGAGCTAGTGTTTCTTGTTTAATATCATGATTTTAGTTTGTTTGACCATTCAATCTGCAAACTTCATTATTGAAGTCTCCCTATCTAAAACATTAGAAAGTTTGGAAGTGGGGTTCCTCAACTAAACAAGAATTGTGGTGCCCACCTTTTCCCCTGGATATTTTTTTGCACAGAAAAGATTTTCCTGGAGATAATCTTTATAACGAATTTATCATTTTTAATGACTCAGGCTATTGCCCAATTTCCGTGCTTAATGACTTTGTTTATACTGGGTAGGTTAATATATTGTGACTTATCTGAATTGATAATTTAATAACCAGCTCTACTGTCATCGATTCAGGCTACAATAGGAATTGACTTTTTGTCAAAAACAATGTATCTTGAAGATCGAACTGTGCGACTGCAACTCTGGTGAGATATCTTGCTTCCTCTAGTCAATTGTCAAATTTAATTTTTTTCCCTGTAAGGATTTACAGATTGGACTATCTTTATCTGTTAAGGAAGTAAAACATGCAATCTTCATATTTTAGGCCATGATGATTAAAAGATAGTTATTTGGCAGAAAGATGACAACTTATCTAAGGACAGGATGTACATGATTCTACCTTTTGTGCACATACTGATAGCTCTGGTTTTCAAATGCAGGGATACTGCTGGACAGGAGAGGTTTCGGAGTCTCATTCCAAGCTACATTAGAGATTCTTCTGTTGCCGTAGTTGTTTATGATGTTGCTAGTGAGTTCACTGACTCTTCTAAAAAATTCATCTTTCACATGTTGGGGCTTAATGGGTTTGGGAGATCACATTGTCTATCAGTTACTCAAGGCATGTGATCATCAATAATGTATTCATAACTAAAATGAAACAGAATGATTTCCCGATGTGATTCTGCTTTGAACCCCCGTCCTTTGTGCTGCCTCATGGTCAAGTATGTGGGTGTAATGTACTGATATCTATGATATTATTGTTTTTCCTCTATTACTTGTTTCTGGCGTGATTACTCCATGACTTTAGTCCTTTATGATTTCTTTCAAAAAAATTGTTTGTGGTACAGTCACAATAATCTTGTAGCAAATGTCATCATGCAGATCGGCAGTCATTTTTGAACACTACTAAGTGGATTGAAGAAGTATGGACAGAACGTGGCAGCGATGTGATTATTGTACTTGTTGGAAATAAAACTGATTTGGTTGATAAAAGGTGGGGAATACAGCTCATTATTGTTCCATTTTATGTACATGATCTAAGTGCTCCCTGTGAAATCGTTGATTCACTGTTCTGACCCTACTGCAATGCTTGCCAAAAATCACTCACTCACTGTATATGTCATCTGTACGTGTACATCCTCTTGATATTACATCTTGTCAGCCATTTCAAATGGAGCTAAAAAGTTCATTGTTGTCAATTCCAGCTTTGCATCATGATGGGCTAATTGAAATTGGCTCAGTATATATTGTGTTTGTGCTTTGTATTTGTAATGGTGTAGAGACAGTTACTTTTAAAAATCATAGTTGTAAGAGAACAGCCTCTCTGTAGTTGCAGGGGTTCGCGTACAGCTGCGTCCCCCTTACCCCGCCTTTGGGCTTTGGCGGGTGCCTCAAGAGAGGGACTGGGTTAGTGCAGTCATAATGATAATGATAAGCCAGGTTGTGTGACTGTATATAGCAGTTTGGAGATCAGTTAGTGAGAATTTATGTTGGTTCTTGAAATTACAATATTGAGATTTTTGTCATGAGGTTCAACAGTTCATATAAGTGAGTAGTTGAAATCCAGGATTAATGGTACTATTATAAAAATGCTAGTAAGCTAACTGGAACCTGATGAATCTTCAGCTACGTGCATTGTAATGTTCAATGCTTCAAGCTCTAGTCACTGTTAAATTGCAAGAAATGCATATGGTTGACATTTGTTTTTATTTTGCACATTAAAGTCATTCTCTCCTATGTTTGATATTGAACAGGCAAGTCTCCATAGAGGAGGGAGATAACAAGGCCCGTGATAGTGGAGTAATGTTCATAGAGACTAGTGCAAAAGCTGGATTTAATATCAAGGTAGTTTGCGTTCATGGTTGTCTTCTCTGTATAGTATGGCTGTAGTGATGTTCCTTTTAGAACCTGTGTCATCTGCTTAAATTATGAGCTGTAAATTTCCATATATCTAATACATTGAAGTGAATTTATGTTCAATACAGCCTTTATTCCGTAAGATTGCTTCGGCCCTGCCAGGGATGGAAACCCTATCATCCACCAAGCAGGAGGATATGGTTGATGTGAACTTGAAACCGCATAATAATACATCCCAGTCAGAGCAACAAGGAGGTGGTTGCATGTGCTGAGTGAATGAATCAGGATATGATGAAGCAAAAAGAAGCAGTTTTAAGAAATCACCAGATACTGAAGGGAAGTCAGAACTTGTTGTCCTAAAGAGGCGCATTTAGTGAGATTTGAGTCATGGCTTATCCTGTTCATGCCCATATGGCCATATACCATCCAGTTGTTCTACTGTTCCAAGGTAGATTTTGTGAAAAGTTTTGCTTTGAGATCCTGATAGTTCATCTTGTTCAGCTTCTGTAGACATTGGAGCGTGCATTACTTCATTTTCACCCGTTGCCATAGCTTTACATAGTTCTCTTTGGTTATACATGCGTTCAATTGTTTTCGGATTCTGGAACTACCTGTTAATTAACTAATTGGTGACAGTGGAAGTGATACGATTTCGTGATCTCTTTTCTTTTCAGTCAGATCCTTTAAATTATACACTAGCCCAGAAGTAGGGATCTGTTGGTATTGTTTATTAACATACTATTGATTTGCTGAGATTTTGTTCATGTTATCATCCAAAAGACAAAAACCCTCGAACCTATTTCTATATATCTCTAGATCCGTCCAACTGTATTCAGTACTTCTATATTTCAGCCAGGTTGCAAAGTGAATACACTTTGAAGCATGTAGTAGAAGAGATTATTGGAGTGCTAAAGTTCTGAGTATTGCACTAACAGGGTTTGCAAGTTGCAACACTTCAAAAATCTCGCTATGCATAAGGCGACCAAATGTATCACTTTTTTGTTTGAAGATATCACTTTTGTTATCCATTGTATGATTTGTATCACACGCCTCATCTATGAGGTTGCCTCATTTAAGTTTTTGTGGCTTTTTAATCACATGAATATATCAGAGAGAGATGAGCACCAATTATATCAAACAAAGCTGCAGTGAACATTAAAGAGGGTTTATGTACAATTTTAAATTAAGCAAAGCGATGAGAAGATACTAAGGCCCAACTGCAGTACTTGCCAGATGGGCTCGCAAAATGGATCTCGACAGCCCACCACCTCTTAGGCTCTTAACCATGTATGTAGCCGTCACTGACTTGTCTAACTCTTAGGGTTAAAACTATCAACAATAATGTGCCCATACTCGACCTGAAAAGATAAAACATGAATCATTAGGACGACTTGATGAGTAAATAACAGATTAGTATCAGGATTCTGATGGGCAGCATATTTATTACTTGCACCTCTTCTATGGATCATGGCCTGAAAAGTGAAAAGGTAACAACAGATCATGATGCTCATTAATTAATAAAGAGATTCATTGATTTCTGTTTTCTTTTTCTTCTTTTTTTTCTGGGTGGATCGGGCCGTGGGGACCCGCTGGGAGTGTTGAAGGTGAGTTAAGAAAGTAAGCACATATCGCTCGGATTGGTAGTTTGGTACTCTAATTGAGAAGCTTAGGCTTTGAACAAGTTGAGGTTTGTGTATGCAAAAGCTGTCTTATGGGGCGGTCTTCTTTCTCATAAGATGGTATCACTTTTTTGCTCATAGGTATCACACTTCATGTATAAGAGCGCCTCATATAAGTTTGTGTCATTCATGTATACTCATGAAAAACCATCAAGTGCCTCTTGTTCATTAAGTTTAGTACAAAGCTTGTTATCATTTTATGGCAATTAGAAGATCCAGTATTGTAATTGGCTTAACCAGATGATACAACTAGGGTATGTTCCTTTAGACCTTCCCTCAAATTCCACTTCAGTTCATACATGAGCCTCGATTCCTTGTTCAACAAACATGGAAATTTTCATTTGAATAGAGATTGAACAACATATTTGCTCGACTAAAAGCTCAGCTTTAGCTCAAGCTCAATGAACTCAAAATTTGCACTTGAACCCATACTCAACTCAGTTCAAAAGCATGTTTACGCAGCTAGTTTTGAGGGTAAGTATGTCAGAAAGGTGAATACAATTTTTCAGTAGTATGAAATAATTTAAGCAAATGCAACATGCTTAGCTTAATTGTCTGGTAGATTAGATCTTTGCCAGCCCATGAACAATTTTTGAAGAGTGGAGGAACATGTCTAAAAGACTAAAACCATGCACAACTGTAAGAAATCATATACTAGAAGCTGTAAGGGCTAGAGGCCTAGAACTTACAGAACAGAGAACAGGAGAACGATCCGTCGTGAGTCAAATGAAGCTGCACGTTTGTACTTCCTCCATCTGTTATTAGTAGCCTCATGAGCCCGTTCTATTGCTTGTTTCTCTGTCAAATTTCGTGGTCATAAGAATCAACAAGCAGTAAACTGAGCTAAACTAGACATGCTTATTATCATACATTACACATGCTACATGTTCAGGAATCTAAGACATTGCTCATTTGCTCGAGCACACAAGGATGATTATGACATACTATAAAACAACTCATGTCACTACAAGATAGCGGTTCTGACTAATTGACATTAAAACATGAACAAAATGACTTGCCATCATAATAACATATTAACATCTCCTGATAGTCAGTCGTCAGATCATCGAGGCCGGATGGCATCCTTTTCCGAGGAAAGAGGATTTTCACTTAAGATTCATTTTCTGAAGGATAATTGCAAAGAAGTGCAAGTAAAGAATATTGATTTAGTGATCCAAAGAAAAAAAAAGAGAAAAAGAAAATTGATTTCACTTTTAAGCAAAGGATGAAGGATCCAATAGTTGAACCTATGGTATTGTACTAGTGAGTTGTATGGTTAAACCATCAAATTACACTACTAGTCTTCTACAGAGCTTGGTTAAGACTACTACGAGCAGAGCAATACGCTACAGACTACAGGAAAAACCTCTGAAACTTAAAATTATGTTAAATCTAGGAAATCAAAAATCCTTTGAAATATGCTAATTACTTGGTATCTACCTTTAGGATCAAGTTTGAGTAACATCAGAATGTGGTTCATTAATGGTGCTATGGCTTCTCCTCCTGTCTGCAAGCTGTTCTGTCTCCGCAACGGTTTCTGCAACAGGATAAAACACTACTGGATAAGTTCCTAATGACAGCAGGACCAAACTGGGGCAACCATTTAACACACAAACAGGAAGTTGCTTAACAATTTTCCTTTTTTGACACCCAAATCTCTGAAATTAAAGAGTACACAAATGCAGGAAAAACATGTTTATATCAAATTGGGAACTCACTGTTAATGCAATCTCAGTCTTTATACACCCAACAGTTTCTTGGTCGATTTTCGAAACATTCGTAGTGCCCGTCTCTATGTCATCAGGGATTAAGCAAGAGGAAGAAAATGCGTCAGAAGTATCCTCCATCACGTCAGCAGATTTATGGCAATTCACTGAAGCTCCCACACATGTACGACTTTCTAATTGCGACCCACATTGTGCGTTCTGAGTGCCTGTGCCTGTGCCTTCATCAGTCAACACCAGAATGCGGCAAAATTCCTGGCCCTGCACATATGAATAATAATAATTTAGAAACATTATACTAAAGTCAACGAAACCAAAGAATCAAATAAAATTCATCCATCTCTAATGCAGCTTGTTAATAAGTCTAATTAAAGCTTATTCATCTCATCACTCTTCTTCTCTCTCTCTGTGTCACTCATAAAAATACAGCTTTTAGTCAATAGTGGATTACTCCTATATAAAGTAAGTAATAAAAACTCGTCGAGTTTAAGATGTCAGCTAGCGTAGCCGGTAAAGTAATGTTATACGTTTCGAAACATGTTTTAATCTAAGTATATTGCTCCATTTCAAGAAAAGCATAAACCAGCAAAGCTTAATATATCCACTTGATTGATAAACTTTTACCTGAAATACAATTAATTTAGCCACTACACAAATTTGGTCATTAGTTCTGTAATTCAGGGGACAGCAATGATGATGATCAGAGAATAAACAACCAAATTGATTATTGATTTAGTTGACCTTTTCTAATTTTTTGAGCTGGCAAAACAAGCTCCAAATCAAGACAGTTGAACTCAGAGAGGCAAAAACGCGCATTAATTAGTTAGATATATCTGTATTACTAGTATGAAATAATTAATGTCAGATAATTTAGCTCAAAATACAGCTCAGATTTCAGAATGTAGGTTAAATCTCTCATCCCCTCATAAACATGATCAGAAAATACGAAATAGTAAACAACAAATTCCAATTGGAAAAACTATTGAATCACGAGAAATTCAGTTTCAGCGCACAAAAACGTCAATGACGGTAGGCCATAACGAACTTTCTAAGAAAAAACAAAAATGCAACACATTTTATTTTGATAAAATGTTGAATTGAATAATGTAGAGAAATGTGTGAAATTAGAAGCAGAGAAATCTGACCTGCTCACCGGTATCAGCCGCCATGGAAGTTTTAGTGTTTTAGAGAGAGAAAAAGATTAGGTTAAAGATTTATGGGGAAAATGTGAAATGTGTAAGTGGATGTATAAAAAGTTGAAGGACGTCGAATAATTTTTATGTTTCCGGGGAAGAGAGAGAGAGAGATGAAATCATGAAATGGAGGTATAGAGAGCATAGGGATATAGTGGGATGGTGGACACTGGACAGAAGGGGCACAGCTACTAGAAAAGCTTCCTGATCACGACGTTGCCGATCACGACAAACATTTTTTTTTTGCCAGTTTAACTCACTCTGACTCTTTTGCCCCTTTAGTCACATCTTACAACTCACTACTCTGTTCAATTCTGAGTTCCGACTCTCTCACCTTAAAGCCGATTCATACGAGTTTTTGTGTTTAAACAAAAATAAAAAGCAAAATTAAAATCAAAATAAAGAGAAAGAAAAGAATTATGAATTTTCCTTTCTTTTTTTGGTGAGAAAATTGTTAGTTTTATTTATTTTTTGTGAAATCTTTTTGCTTCCCTTTTGTTTTTAACCAGAAGGGCAAGCCAACAAAAACAAATACTCCTACTCTCTAATTAAACATTCATTTTTGGGTGATACATATTTAAAAATTATTATAACAATGTTAAGGGTGTGTCTTTTTTATCTTTTTCACTCACTCGATAATTGGTAAATTCAATTCAGTTTAATGAAGTTGAATTCAGTTTAAATCCGTTCAATTCAGTTTAGTGAAAAGGAACCCACATTGACATACTTTTTTGAAGGATTGAGAGGGCTTGAAGCTCAAACAAAATGGAAGATGACACAAGAGAAGGAAAAGGGCAAATTAAGGAACATGGGGTGAACATCACTGAATATTTCTTGTGAGATCTTATTAGTTAATAGTTGTAGTATAGCTTGTTACGGATTTTTGTCAGATTGTGTGGTTTGCAAATTGCAAAAACATGAATCTAAATTAGCATTTAGCAGTAAAGCTCAATGCATGTGATGTTAGAATGGAACAACAGCCTTTTCTGCTAATACAGACGAATCATCGAAAATGACTAAGATAACAAAAGAGCAATAACGTTAACGCTCACAGTCACGGGTTCTCTACTGTTACCGATCGATCGTTCACTCGAGGGGACACAACAAAAACTCATCAACCCAACAACTCTTTTCCTGTGATCGTTTTTTTCTGAGATTCTGCGAAAATGTGATATTCCCAAGTGATCTGACAAAAATGCCCCCCCTTTTTTTTTTGTTTAATCATATGGTCACCTAAGTTCTTTGGACCCAAACTAATCACGTTGGCACCGAATCGGCTGACGAAGAGTTAAAGTGCTCCCAGTCGCTTGAAGCTAGTATCTTTACCCTATGCTTCCAAACAGTTTGTCATTAGATTTTCAATTTGAAACTACAGCTACAACTAATTTTGTAAAAGCTATCCCTGCAAGCTTTCACTTGCAGCTACAGCTAGTTTATTAGCATTTTGTAGCAATTTCAAACAGTTTTCTACTAAGTTATTTCCTTAATTTATATTTGACAGCTACAGTAAATTTTGCCAAACATAGCTTAAGTAGTTTCTCCATTTACAAGATTCAAACTCTCAACCTTGCTTATAAAAATGTCGAACCTCTCATACCAACCACTTATTGGTAAAGCTAATTCCCAACCGCTTTTTATTTGGTTGAAAAATCCATTTATGGATCATGTTCTCGATCAGTTCATTCTTAGTTGGCTGGTTTTCTGGTCCAATTACACATTGCGGTTGCCAGTGGGTAACAGGGGTTACAAAATTTATAGTGCTTCACTGGTACGTACTGGGGTACTGCTAATTAAGCCAAGGAAAACACTTAAGGGGAGAAAATTGGAAGGAGGTCATTTATTAATTAATTGCAAGACAAAATAATATTAGTTGGAGTGTTTGAGAGTGGAGACAACGGTACTTTTCCCATACTTGGCATTATTATTTTAGGTCTTCTAAGTTGGTACGTTGGTTTCCATCTAGTTGGTACGTCCCATGAACGTCTTTCGAATGGATGAGGATCGAACTTCGGATTTCTTCAATACATTATTTTTCTGTATTTGAATTACGTTTATGAATATTTGACACGTTTTAAGTTGATTATAAATAAAAGAGTTAAAGTGAAATATTGTTTTAAGTATTTAACATTGTTTTCTAGAGTATGAAAGGGCTAATTTAGTGCTTGTTTGATTAGACACACAATATAGAAATGTCAAGTAATATTAACAATAAGAAAGAAGAAAAAAATACAATAAGAAAAAAGGATTAAATGCTTCGATCTTCTTTCAGTCTCCACTTTCTCGTTCCTTAAATTTTCATTGTCACTTGTTAAGTAACTTGAATACTGATCGGGTGGTAGTTTAGTGTTTGAGACTTATGTCCATTTGTTCAAGTTCAGGAGTTCAAATTTTGACATAACTTAAAACTTTAAAAGTGCTTATATTAGTAATGCTTAACTTTGTAGTTTATACAAGTGGATGGACTAAAGATGGACTCCTATAAGGTTATCACTTATCAGGACATTCTTTCAACTCATTAGCACGGGTGTATATTGTACTAATAATGGGCTCTCTCTCTCCCTCCTAGGAAAGTAGTTTGGCTCAAACCGATATTTTACAACGGGAGTGTTAGTATGGTAATACGCAACTAAACCAAGTTATAGATGGTTATCTCTTCTCTTTTATGAGAAAAAAAAAAAAACAACAACTTGAACACTGAAATAACGAAGTTTTGGATTTTATTGTCCCCTTATTCATTTTCACCTCACGTCTTTTTTTCTCTATCCCAAATTTCTAATCTATCTCGTGAATCCTAATATTTATCAACCTCAGATCAAATCATCTTCTTTTTGGATGGAGCTCATGATTTGATTCAAATTTGGTCACTTGATCAACAAGTCAGATGTGTCTGCTGTAGAGTCTTGGAGCATGTTTAATGATTCTGCTACTATTAAAATCATAAAAAAGCTTGATCATTGATCAAGAATGCCTCCCAACAGATGATGGATGGACCAACAATTTTTGTGTAAGCAATCCGATACTCCAATTATACAATAAAGTCAACGCCTGAGAATCAATTTATTTCGTAGCAGAATGAACAATTGAATGGACCACTCCGTCCCACTATCCAGCATCATACTAGCTACTCATCTGATTCTGAAAGCTTCATTAATTGATTCTTACATATCTACAATATTATGTTCCTCCCTATGTCCCAAGTTTATTTTTACATTGTACTTTTCACGACCCAAGTTTATTTTTACATTATACTTTTCACGACCATGAACATTTATGACTCCGTAATTATAAAACTTATAATAAGATGATATATTTGAAAATACTACTGTATTTAGAATGAATTTAGCAATACTATTTTCACATTGTAAGACTTTGTAACTTTTCACAAATAAGTGGTCAAAATTCACTTAAAAAATTCAATATAAAGATAAACTTGATACAGAGGGAGTATCTCTGTTAATTGTGAATTTGTGATAAAAGGCACACGCTCTACGTATACTATGATACACCAACAAATGATGTATGAGATCTCTACCCGTCGAACTACTAACCTATATTAAATACCAATAAACTCCCAACTTTTACTCAAATGGGAAATGAAGTTCGTTTGAGTAGAAGGCCCTTTATTCTGCCTTCGTAATTAGTACTAAGAACATGTTTGGCATAGCTTATAAATAGCTTCTACTTTTTTCCTTATTTTTTCTCACAAATCATTCCTTCTATTTTCTCCTCACACCCATTTTCAACTTCCAAAAAGTTTAAAACACCTCTTAAGTCCCCTAAAAGCCCCTAAATAAGTAGAAACATTAAACTGGAGCTTTTACTTTTGAGCCTCCCAACTAGGCCCGACAATTTCACCCCCATCCACGAATACCCGCTGCACCCAATCCAAATAAATGGGTAAAAACCCGTTTAAATGGGTGAGTTAGCGGATGACGGGGATCGGGTGGTGAGTCGGGTGGAATTCGGATGATGATTTTTCACCCGCGAACCCGACCCACGAATCCACCCATCACCCGTTTACTATATTTAATATATAAAAAAAAATACATAAGAAAAAAAAAAAAAAAAAAAAAAAAAAAAAACCCTAAAAATCCTACATTTCATTAAACCACCTCCCTGATCACTTAATCAAACACTCCCTTCTTCTATCTTTCTCTCTCCTCCCAGGCATCTCACCCCTTTTCTTCAAGGAAAATTTACTCTGAATAATCTCAAGTTTCACCCATGTGCTGAAAATAATCCCACCTTTTGAAATACAATCTAATAATCCCACCTTGTAAAATGTGTGCTACAAATACACCAAGTTGAACGGTGTTAAAACTCCGTCAGTAAAGTGATGATGTGTCATCTAAAAATGAATAAATTGAGAAAAGAAAAGACATAAATAAAATTAAAATAAAAAACAAAAAGAAAAATAAACTTGTTTTTTACTATCTCCGTCCATTCCCACTGGGGACTATTGCCGTTGCCGTCGATGGAGGTCTGAGACCCACCTCCACCCCGCCCTTGATCCCCATCTCGCCCCACTCCGACCAACACCACTCTTCCCTCTTTGCTGCTACTGTCCTCGGCTTCCTCCTCCTCTTCTGTGACTATCCTCTACTTCACAGCCTTAACCCACTTCCTCCATCACCTAATGACCAATCTTTCTCTCTCCTCTTTCAATCAAAGCTACCAATTACCATGAAGTGGGTTCATTGGTTTTTTTTACCCAATCCAAACCATCTCTAATAATGGCGGACAATGTAGAAAAACCTGTTGAAATTCACCTCAAACCAGAAGTCGAAAGAGAGTGGTTTTCTGGCTCAAAGTACCAAGTACTTTTCTAAATCATATAGTCATACGACGACAACGCAAAACGAATAACCCTCCATAAACACGAAATTTCTCTTATTCCTTCGGACCCTGATTATCGCTCCCCGCCCTGCAGTTTTTTACCCCAAAATTTTTTAGAGCTAATTTGCTACTGAGAAAATGAGAGGAAAAGAAAGGAAGGGAAAGAAAATCTAGTACATTTCCCATGTTTGGTTTTCAAAAGAACGGAAGGGAAGGGAATTGATGGGAAAGTTTTCCTATGAAATCCTCTCTTTCCTTTCCTCCCAAATCGGTGGAATTTGGACGGAAAGAGAGTTTAAAACTGTCATTCATTTCCTTTCCTTCCAATTCACATTAACCAAACAATGGAAAATGTTATTTTCCTTTCAATTCCTTCTTATACAACCAAACGTAGGAAACATAATTATTTTTCTTTCCTTTCTCTTCCCTTCCCTTCCTTTCTTTTCCTTTCCAGTCTTATTCATGCAACCAAACAAGACATTAGAACTAATTTGGTATAGAGGAAATGAGAGGAAAAGAAAGGACGGGAAAGGAAATGTAGTACTTTTCCCATGTTTGGTTTTTAAAATAAAAAGGAAGGGAAGGGAATTGATGGGAAAGTTTTCCTATGAAATCCTCTTTTTCCTTTCCTCTCAAATCGGTGGAATTTGGATGGAAATTGAGTTTAAAACTGTCATTCCTTTCCTTTCCTTCCAATTCACATTAACCAAACAATGAAAAATGTTATTTTCCTTTCAATTCCTTCTTATACAACCAAACGTAGAAAACATAATTATTTTCCTTTCCTTTCTTTTCCTTTCTCTTCCCTTCCCTTCCTTTCTTTTCCTTTCCAGTCTTATTCATGCAACCAAACAAGTTGTTAATCCCCTTCAAATTAATTTGTCAAACACAAGTAATTTGTTGATTAATTGCTTTCAATTTCTTGTCCTTGTTTGTGTAAATTATAATTGGTTGCTTAAAATTGAAGTAAGAGCTCGTTCTTTTCAACTGAAAACTGAAACTGGTAACTGGGAGAAACTGGACAAAACTGGTGAAAACTGGAAAGTTTAACTGGTAACTGGGAAAAACTGGAGAAAATTGGGTCAAATTGGGAGAAACTGAGAAAAACTGGCAGGAACTAGGAAAAAACTGGGAGAAACAGGAAAAAACTGAAAATTGTTTAATTTCACTGTTAATAATAATAATAATAATAATAATAATAATAATAATAATAATAATAATAATAATAATAATAATAATAATAATAATAATAATAATAATAATAATAATAATAATAATAATAATAATAATAATAATAATAATAATAATAGTAGTAGTAGTAGTAGTAATAATAATAATAATATTATTATTATCTATAATAATAATATCAATAATAATAGTAATAATAATAATATTTAATAATAATACTAACAACAATAAGAATAATATATATAATATTAATAATAATAATAATAATAATAATATTATTATTATTATTATTATTATTATTATTTCTACTACTATTAGTATTATTAGTATTTTTATAATAATAATAACTAAAATAATAATACATAATAACAATAATAATAATAATATTTAATAATAATACTAACAATAATAATTATACTAACGACAACATCAATAATAATAATAATAATAATAATAATAATAATAATAATAATAATAATAAATACTCTTATTTTTATTTTTATTATAATTATTAATACATATTATTATTATTATTGTTATTATATTATATTATATTATTAATTATTATTACTATTAATTATTATTATTATTATTATTATTATTATTATTATTATTATTATCATTATTATTAAAACTAGGCAAAACTGGACAAAATTAGATTTTGTAACTGGTAACTGGACAAAACTGGGCAAAACTGGACAAAACTGAAAACCAATTGAAAAGAACATGTCCTAAGTATGTGATTGATGGTGGTGGTGGTGGTGTTGAATTTCAAAGGTTTTATTAATGGGTTTTTGATCATTATTTATGGATATAGAATCTACGTGATTGATGATGGGAGAGAAGGTGGTGGTGGTGGTGGTGGAGGTGGCGAGAGAATGTGGTGGTGCCGTGGTGGTTGTGTGGAGGAGAATGGTTGTGGACTTGTGGCTGGGTAAAACGAGGAGAGAGAAATGGATGTTCAATTGTTCAGTACAATTTATTTATTTTTAATTATTTGCTTTTTTTTCTCAGTTTGTTTCTCAAATTAGATGACAGACTTTAACTAACAGATATTTAACGCTGTTTAGCAGGGTGCATTTGTAGCACACTTTTTACAAGGTGGGATTATTAGATTATATTTTATAAGGTGAGATTATTTTCGGCACAAGAGTGAAACTTGGAATTACTTACAATAAATTTTCCTGTCTTCAATTATGAAAGAGTATATCATAAGTGGCCATTGACGTTCTGTCACAAAAGGAAACACAATCTCATACTCTCTAATTGTCAGCCAACATTTTCACCCAAAGCATCTAAGTTGTTTTTTGTTTTTTGTTTTTTTGCTTTTTAGCTAATTGTTGTCCGAATGGGTGAATATTTTTATCTTGTAATTCTATCCAAATGGGTAAATATTTTCACCCGTTAGTCACCCGATTCATCCATTCACCCGACTGATGACAGGTGGATTGGATGCGGTTGAAGTATTTCGTGGGTGATGGGTGGACGAGTGGAGCTGAAAAATTAAATGGGTGGATGCGGGTGATGCTCAACTCGACCCGACCCGAATCCGACCCATTATCAGGCCTACTCCCAACAGGTGTTTGAGCTGAAAATGAGTGTGAGGAGAAGGTAGAGGAAGAGATTTGTGAGGAAAAATTAGGGAGAAAGTAAAAGCTTTTCACAAGCTAAGCCGTACCACTTGACTAATATTACAAGTTTACAATACAATCTGTTCTCTTTATACCTTTTGTGAAGTTTGTACTACATGGACTAAAGTCCACACAAGTTCTTGTAATCCTTTTGTTAGGGAGGGACTAGGGAGTACTTCTTTAGTGAAGTAGCAATTTCTGTTGTAGCTACACTTTGTCTAATCTGAGGCCCAGCACATCTTCATGATGGGCTACATTATAGAGACTACAACTTGTCAGTCCACTAAAGAAATGCCCAAACCATAATGATTCCTCACTTTGTCTCACGGGCTTCCGAAACACTCTGGCCTCTAATCTGAATGTGTTCATCCCCTGCCGGGGAGCGGGAACGGGACTTAAAGCTTGTACAAAATTTGTGTGGATTTAGTTTATGGTGGACCAATATTTGGAGTCACCCCATACTTCACCTGGAGTCACCCCTCTAAAATTAGAGTTACCCCTGCTTCACCTAAAGTCATCCTTCAAATTTATACTTGGCACCACCCCTACTTCACTTGGAGCCACCCCCTACTTTACCTGGAGCCACTCCTTACTTCACCTGGAGCCACCCCTCAAAATTATTTCACCTGGAGTCACTCTCCTACTTTACCTGGAGCCACCCCCCACTTCATTTGGAGTCAGCCCTCAAAATTACTTGGTCCACGGTGGACTAAGTCCACACAAGACATGTATTAGAGCTGATCAAAAAACTGGTGTGGGCCGGGGACGCGGTCCGGGCCTAATTTGATTTTTAAGTTCATGGACAGAGCTGATGAGCGGGTTAGGATTGGACTAATAGGCAGAGTCTTTATAAATTTACGCAACTATTTTGTCCATATCCACCCCTTTTTCAGCCCGGGTAGACTGGCGCCATAGACCGGCCCATTCTAGATCAGTTCTATTTGGTATTTTCTGAAACGACTTTTGAAGTAATGATGTGTTTCGAGTTAAACTTATTTGAATTGAACTAATCTAAATTGAATTTTAAACACGCAACAATAAAAGTCACATTATTATCATGAATTTATTTTGAAATTAAAAATTATTTAAGTGATAAGTTATAACTAAATTAAACTGAGCTGAACAGAATTTAAGTAAAATAAGCTAAGAATAACAGAGTCTTAGAACATGTTTGAAAGTTTTGAAGGGAGAAAGAGAAGAGAATGTGATCGGGGGCATGGGAAGGGAAGGGATGGGAAATATTTTAACGCGTTTGAAAAATCCCCCTCTCCCAAGTTAAACGGGATCAAAAAATTGGGTCAATGAAGGAAAACCCACTTTGCTTCCCTTCTTATAAAAAGTTTATTTCACCCACATTCTGATCTTCCGGTCTTCCCTTTTCTTCTCCTCAATTCTCCAACTCCCAAATAATTTTATTTTATTTTTTTCTTGTCTGAAAGAGGAAGGGGCAACTACTTATAACTTGGCCTAGTTGGACGTTAGCATACTAGCGCCCTCCGTTGTGAAATGTCCGATTTGAGCCATAACTACTTCTCTAGGAGAGAGAGAGTCTGTCACCACAATACACACCAGTGCTAAATTGCTAATGAGTTGAACGAACCGTCTCGATAACCTCATGGGGGTCCAACTCTAACCCACCTACTTATACAAAATCAAACTTGTTAAGATTCGAACTTTCAACCTTGAACAATAAAACACAAGTCTCAACCACTAGGTTGTTGGAATAATGGCACCCAAAGACTTATGGGGTGATTTGTAACCGATTTGTAGTTAATTGTGGGTAATTCATTCCCCATAATGTGCCACTAGTAAACCCATTAAAGCTACTTTAATGTGTAGTGGGAGGTTACATTTTATCATCTATAAATTAGGTGTTCATCTCCACTAGATTATGAGATACAGAGAAATGTGAAGCAAGACACTTCTTCTCATATCCCAAGTGTGATTAGTTTCCGGACAAATGTATTTGTGTAAGTTCCAAACCTCCAACCATGAGTGCACTTGTTTGGGGGTTATTGTGTTAACCTTGGGGATCGACCGGTGGAGACGATTTGCACCAAAGTCGTGCCGAAAATCGCTTTCAAGGCAGTGGCCTTCATATCACGGCGCAACGATTATTTGATAAGTAATCTACTCTTTTCCTTTATATTTTATTTTATTATTAATCAATACCTATATTTTTCCTACAATTTGAAAGCGATTATTCGAGTATTGATTAGTAATATTCATCACTAGCCTTTGAGTACTCGGATGTTTAAATGGCTATGTGATTATGTGGTTATGTACTAATTATGTTTATGGAGTAAACTATTGTTTATTGCGTACTGGCTACTATGAATAGTAGTATATATATCTCTTTTTTGTTCGTGCATCAAATTGATAATATAAAGGGAGCAATGTAGCAGATTGTTTTTCTAAATACTAGTTGCCAAAATAAATAAAAGAAAATACTAGTGTACTTGTGCTCTATATTTTTTTATATCGGAAATAGTTTGTGGCCTAGATCTGAATTCAATAGAATTATTGTGAAGTATCAAATTAAATTGTTGCACTTGTGATCATGATCATTTTTATTGACTTGTGAGTACTTTTAATCGTTGGCATAATGTTTGGGTTTATGGACGGGTAAATCACTGGAATGATTATTTGCCACAAATTATTTATTTAGGTGCTATTTGAGTGGCATTCATATGATAATGTGAAAGTGGATTTCCTTTGTCTTATATTTGTTGTTGTTATGGTTTAAGTTGGTTGTGTCTTGGCTTGTTATAAGTCTGGTCAAGTTTGTCAATTGGAATTAGTAACCGCAAAAAGCCCTTTGTGTATTGTACTCTTTTACATTTCCTTTTGTGAGTAATTGTTGCGCAATAATCCAATACTAAATGGATTTACATTTAATAGGGCAGTGAGTTATTGCTGGGCAATGGGCCATGTATATCATTACAAATAAGGTTTAAATGTCATCCTATGTCGATGACCCATGATGAGTCTTTGTCATGTAATGAGATCACAACAACCATTGTGTTGTTTTCCATTTTAGTAGGCAAATTGCCTCCCTATTACTTGTTGTGGACATTTATATTTAATCTGCATTTTGCCTAAGTAAAGCATATTGCTTAGCAATCTGTTAATTTGTGGTCGGGGCTGACAAAATGAAGTACTTGTTAATTTGAGAATTATAATGGGACTATAATTTGAGACTTATATTGTGATTAAATGCTGTTCTTTAAATCGTTACGAGTTTTATGAGTTGATTAAATATTATTTTTTGTTTTTAGATTTGAGAACATTGTGTGAATAGTTGGATGATATTTGTAGTTCACTACATGCTACAAAATTCACACTTCTGGTTCTTATATTCCCTTCAAAGGAATTACAATTAAATTGATGAGCTAATACATATATTGAGAATATGTGGGGGAAGTTTTATAACTATATGTATAAATATTGTTGGTATTCTCAATATAATTTGACCGAACCCGATTTTTTGAGAATGTGGAGGTAACTAATCAAAATTAGTTTGCCGTAATTTTTGTGGATTTTATGGGACCTTAGATATTTGAATGTGTATGTATATATTATGTTCGTAAAATGTTACATATAATTCTAGATATACCTTGAGCATAAAAGATGATGATTTAAGTGAAATCATTTATTATTATTGTATAGCTTATATACCATGTGCAAAGAATAAGCTATTTTTGGCACTATGTATTTGTGGTAGATAAAATCATATTATTTATATATGATTTTATTCATATATTGAAAGAGATTATTATTTTTTATGTTCTCAATGCGAGAAACTCATGATAGCATATTACATAAGAAAAACAAAAGTTTTAAATATTCTATATTTTGTGTATGTTAGAACTATTGAATTAATATGCTATTAACTTGTGTTTGCACTTTGATAGAAATCTTTGTCGTATTTGAGGGTATATTGGTGCAAATTATGTAACAAGTTAATAATTTATTTTGTTTGACGAGTGAATATGTATTTCCCCTTGTTGTGGATGCTATCTCTAAAAACTTGAGTTGAATGGCATGTTATCATGGCATATAATTTAACTACTCTTGAGTTGACAGGCCAAGAAGTTGTTCGGTTGAGAGACATGTTGAAATGCATTACGAAAAGCTAAGTGTGCCATTTTCTTTTAATTGTGATTCCATATCCCTATTTTTTGGGTGGCCCTAATTGAGACGGACTTGATTAATATACCGTTGATATATGAAAGGTTGAGCATCATATGCTCTTAATGGTTTTTTAGTCCAGTTACTTATTGATCAAACCCATATGTGAGTTGGGTAGACTTAGTTATGATGGACGTGATGAAATCACCTACGTGTGTGTAAAGGTTTAGCCGCCTTTTATAAAAGATTTTGGGCTATCTTTCTAAAGCACTCATGAGACCCAAGGTGTGCGCATGACCTATATAATTGCGTTTATATTTTTCTATCGCGGAATTTGCACAAAATTAAGGTATAATATGTGTTGTGTGGGTCTCGTTTGACCACGTGTAATTCATTGAGTTCAAGAGTACTTCACTCTTTGAATTAGCCCGATCACTCGGTCACTTCACTACGTATCAGTTCAATCCTTCGGACATTGGTACTTAAGTATTCTATCTTTTTCTTTGTCCAGAAATTAAATCACTTGGCCTTTGTTTGCCATCAGTGGAGGGTTGCTGGAATAATGGCACCCAAATACTTATGGGGTGATTTGTAACCGATTTGTAGTTAACTGTGGGTAATTCATTCCCCATAATGTGCCACTAGTAAACACACTAAAGCTACTTTAATGTGTATTGGGAGGTTACATTTTACCATCTATAAATTGGGTGTTCATCTTCACTAGAGTATGAGATACAGAGAAATGTGAAGCAAGACACTTTTCCTCATATCCCATGTGTGATTAGTTTCCGCGCAATTGTATTTGTGTAAGTTCCAGACCTCCAACCATGAGTGCACTTATTTGGGATTGTTGTGTTAACCTTGGAGAGCGACCGGCGAAGACGATTTGCACCAAAGTCGTGCCGAAAATTACTTTCAAGGCAGTGGCCCTTATACCACGACGCAACGATTATTTGATAAGTAATCTACTCTTTTCCTTTATATTATCAATACCTATATTTTTCCTACATAGTTTACCACCAATGTGATTCCCAAACAACTAAACAAGTTGTTAGTGATAAAACCATTCCCTCGTTTTCCTCGTTTACCACCAGCACTTGGCAAGTATCAGCCTCTCAAGTTGTGTTGTGTTTTGTGAGTTGTGTGTCAGCATCAACAAATATAATTGCTACCAACAAAACAATTGAAAAGCTGCGGGCATTGTCCAACATAACATTGCGCCTAACTTCTCCTTTTTTTTTTTATTCTTTATTCTCTCTTTCTTATTCTTATTCCCCAAAAAAAACTCCACCATTTCCAATTCTCCATCTACCTCACTGTTCTTCCCCTTTTTTTTCATTGTTTGCATCAACAATTTCTCTCTCTTCTCTTCTCTGAAATGCTTGAATCAGATTTACTTCACAATGAGCTTGAATTATTCAAAGTTACAAATTCAATCTTCTTCATCAAATCATCGACTTCGACTTGTTTTCTCTCACACATTTCATCAAACAACTCGTCGACACTCCATTTCATCAACAATTCTCTCTCCTCCTCTTCTTCAGATTCTCCCTTGCGTGCACGACGAAAACGGGTCGATGCCGAGATTCACCGTAGACCCTTCGAATTCATGTCCGTCAGCTTGTCAGTAAAAAGCGATGAAGATGGATTTGACCAAAATGGGGATCGCAATTCCGAGGTTATTGGTTTATGTGAGCGAATTGAAGAGAGAGAAAAGGAAGGTAAGGCTAGAACTTCAGGTGAAAATGCCATTAACACCTCTAAACATCTCTGGGCTGGTGCTGTTGCTGCCATGGTTTCAAGGTAATTTCCCTTTCCTTCATTTCTTCTTATTTTCCATTTTATTTATTCACATTGATTTTACTTTTAATTTATTTTTTACTTTTTTCGTTGGTCAATTGAATTTTCGTACATTCATTATTTGCTTAGGTTGGTATTGGATTGTGTCAATAAATTCATGGTCTTCTTAAGACTTTACATCACCCACATTATGACTTGCATGCTCTGTGAAATGTTGAGGTTGATAGAGTTTTATGGCTTCTTAGATATGTATTTACATTGATGGTTTTAGTATAATGCTATTGTGCTTATTGAACTTCATAGAGTGATCTAGTATACATGCAAATTGTTTAGAACAAATGATTCGGTGAAAAAGTAGGGACCTTTAGAGAATGCTGTCAATATAAGTAAGATGCATTAGGTGATCAAATGGATTCCATTCTCCTGTTTTTGTTAGTATGGAGAAATGTGGGTATAATCTATAATGAAAGTGAATGAAGATGAAAATAATTGGTTGCTTTCAGGGATGCTTTACCTGGGATATTTGTTGCTTGTAGTAAATTACACATGTTTCACAACCATTTCCAATAAATTTATCGCCTCGCCTCAACCTAACAAAGTGTAAAGTGCATTCATGGATATAGATAATATTTGAATGTGTAAGTATTTTCATTCTTCCATTAGTACATTCGATAGTTAAAATAGCCCAAAGGGTAATTGTTCGGCAAGTTCTAGGGATAGATTGTTGACATCGCTCCCTTAGAATAATTTGAATGTAGATGATCTTGTGTGTTGCCTTTCATATTTACATTAAGGTTTTGTGTTGTCCAGGACTTTTGTTGCTCCTCTTGAAAGATTAAAGCTGGAATATATTGTCCGTGGTGAGCAGAAGCATCTTTTTGATCTCATCAAAACCATAGCGGCTACACAAGGAATCAGAGGCTTTTGGAAAGGAAATTTTGTCAATATCCTCCGCACGGCTCCATTTAAGTCGATTAATTTTTATGCTTATGATACATACAGAAATTATCTCCACAAAATGTCGGGAAATGAGGAAGCTACAAATTTTGAGAGATTTGTTTCTGGTGCTGCAGCTGGAATTACAGCTACCTTGCTCTGCTTACCCATGGACACTGTATGTGGTAAATCAGAAATTAAACTTACTTCCATTAGTTCGTAGCATTGCTCATTGGTTGCCTTTGGTACAATCCCCTTGTCCTGAAATACTTTATTAGCTTGCTGTTTGGAATGTCCTCATTGTTGTCCCATAAGTTCTTGTTTTATTCTAGGGTCTCCATTAATTATACACTTATAGTGACACTTTTTCCTGTAGGCACTCACTCTACCCTTCTTCGAATGCCTTGTCCAGTTTTCCCTAGAAACTGTTAGGGTGAAGAGTGAGACAAATAGTTTGCACATGACATGGATTTCTCAGTGGGCTTTAGGTGGAGGTGGCATGTTTTTTGCAGTCTTTCCCTGTGCATCTGTGCTTGTGTAGATAGGAAATACTGACATATATGTGTTCTCATCTTGGTGCAATGCTCCTGAAATGGTGAATCTTCCACCTCCATTCATACCAAACTGATAGTACTATTTGTGTCTCCTTCCAAATGATCAGGGTTCCTCAAAAGCTGAAAAAGTTAGTAGATATCATACTGATGGTTCTTTACCCATTGCACATGTCAGGTCTTTTGCTTTTGTTATTTCCTATATCCTGCATAGTCGTGAAATAAGTTGAGAAGCTGTTGATTTTGCTGAGTCTGATTGTTCTAAATGAACATAGTAGTAAATGTTACTTTCTCGTAGACCAGTTTGAGTGTTTACGTCTTTATGCGATCTCAATTGTGATAATCAGAGTTCCTACTTCCTTGCAATCCTAAAACATTAAAATTATCATGTTCCCGTATCTCCCTGTGGCTGTGGATTATATTTATATGTAAGTTTGGGGACAAGAAAGAGAACTGGAATTTAGAGAAGTAACCCACTCCAAAACCATACTACCCTTATTTTACCTTTCCTTTGGACCTGTGTGAGGCCCTGTTTGATGAAAAAGGCTTTGATCAGAATTCAGAAGACATAAGCACAATGAAACCATAGGAATCATTACAGAACCTAATGTGCCTAACCTGCGTCATTTTTAGTATACTCCTGAATTCTCATGTAACTGTGATATAAAACAATAGGAACACTGTGTTAATTACAACACCCTATGTGAGTCTCTCTGTCGGTGAGGTCTAAGGGGGTCAACTTGTACGAAGCAATATCCCTGATAAGGACTGTGGAGCTTTTTCCTGGAGACCCACTTGTGTTCATTTTTTATCTATTAAATGTTTCCTTGCCATGTCATGACTTGAGGTGCTTACTTGCTCAGATCAGGACTATAATGGTAGCTCCAGGTGGTGAAGCTCTGGGTGGTGTCATTGGTACTTTCAACCACATGATCCAAACTGAAGGATTCTTTTCTCTCTATAAGGGTTTAGTACCATCAATTGTAGCCATGGCTCCTTCTGGTGCAGTGTTTTATGGTGTTTATGATATTCTGAAAGCAGCATATTTGCATTCACCAGAAGGGAAGGAAAGAATAGAAAACATGAAACAGCAAGTAGGAGACCTCAATGCTCTGGATCAACTGGAATTGGGTCCGTTTAGAACATTAATTTATGGGGCAATTGCTGGAGCTTGTTCTGAGGCAGCTACTTACCCATTCGAAGTTGTTAGAAGACAGCTTCAGTTGCAAGCGCCAGAAGCAAAGTTGAGTGCTATAGCAACTTGTGTCAAGATAGTTGAGCAAGGAGGTGTTCCTGCACTTTATGCAGGGTTGATCCCCAGCTTGTTACAGGTACTGAGTCCATTGCCAATTGAGTATGAAACTATAACAAATGAATGAAATTGTTTTTTCATAATTCAAGTTGGAGAGCTGAAAGTGGTTGGTGTAAATTTTAGCAAATTGTTTTTCCCCAGTAATACATGTTCTATGCATAATGTGAAAAACATCCCTGTTCTACCCGTTTTCATTCCATCCCCAGCCCCCTCTTTTGGAATGAAAGTTATAGCTAACTTGTTTCTCTGTTCCTGTAATTTCTGCAGGTCTTACCATCTGCTGCGATAAGCTACTTTGTGTATGAGTGTATGAAGATAGTTCTCAAAGTTGAGTCATAACACGTCCTCTTACAGGTATGAACAAGAAATGTTTTGTAGACTGAAAAGTGAGGCTTATACTTTTGAAAGCAACTAGTACTTCTACTTGCCACCTAGAACTCAGTGGTGTGGAAAGAAAGGAAATATCAACTGCTGATCCAGGGATGGTTGAAAGGAGATCTCTTGCATTGAATTAGCACATTTTCCTCAATTTGTATTTCTTTGTGGTAGTTAAAGTTGAACTTTGTGCTGAATTTTGTGAGATAGGTAGAATAGGCTGACAGCAACCAAATGTAAGGTCCCCCCCCCCCTCTTTTTTTTGTAGGGGTTATAAAGGGGATCCCAAACTGAGTCTTGAAAATCAAACTCGGCCATCTCGTGGGTGGAACTGGTACCACCATATCACTTCCTGATTCTCTGTAGGGTTTCTGATTCACCTTTCACGACTTGACAATCTATGTTCAAGTTCATTCTCATCTGAGTTAACCAAAATCCTTGGATTCAATTGTAAAATTCTTTTTATCAGAGTTCAAGATTGCAAGTAGACTTTACCAGATTTGCAGACATCAACAATGCCGCAAATGGTGGAATGATAAGAGCTGAAACCCTAGAAGTTGTTTCAATCAAATAAAATAAAATGGGAAAAAATAAACTACCGGGAAACATGGTTAAGAAATAAGATACATTTAATTGTACTACTCACTGAAATTTTGTAAAAGCTACTGTTACATAGAAAACATCCAAACACAAGTTTAATTGGCTTGACACTACACAGGTCACAGAATGACAGAATAACCAGTGAAACAATAAGGGTGAATTTGGAAAAGAAGAGCTTCCTAAGCAAGAGGACATGTAAAGCTTGGACACTCCCATCTGTACAAGTTAACCGCCAAGTTTCTAATTAGTGCTAAGGGTAACCCTTTCAAACTCTCTATTCCTACACCAAGCAAAATTGCAAGTCTACATCCTATTGTTTCCAACCATATTGTTCACTCCGATTACCAGCTATCGGGTTTGGGACCCTACCAACACTACTTCCATATTGACTACCCTGTGAATAACCAGGCGGGCCGGGAGCATAATTACTGGTGGTTGATCGATTAGCTACACTATTTCCAGCATGTGAGCCTGCTCGCCCTTGAGGAGGATATTGCCCTGTAGAAATACCACCAGCTTCGGCACCATGGTTTGGGTTATAACTCCCACTCACCTTGCCACTGGGAGGATACCTATTCTGTAGTCCGGCATCAGCAAGTGAATTGCCATATGCATTGCTAGATCCAGTCAGCGGTGGTCCTTGAAGTTGGTTCCTGGAATGATTACTCTTGGCCTGATGCTCTTGAAAGACTTGTCCGCCATGTTGGTCAGGGGGCAGACGAGCATGAGGTGGTGGGTATGGCAACTTCTGCCTTCTCGCAATTTCCTGATTCAAACTTTGCTGCTGTCTCTTCTTTTTTGTTTGAAACTCGTGGGATGACTCATATTTGGGCAAACTGTATCACAAAATATCAGTACAATCAACCCATTACCTTAGGAGCAAACTTGCAGAGGTTGCTTGAATCATATAACATCATGATCTACGAATCAATACAGGTAAGACGAGCATTGTACAACATTTGAAAGCTGTTTATTTAGAAACATATGAGCACCATTATTAACACGGTTTAACTTCTTTAAAAGAAACGATCAAACCCGAAACCCACCACTTTGGATCACAAGGCAATGGTTCTGCTGAGAAATATTCAGCATCAAGTGCATCCTTGGTCGATATCCTCTGTGGACAAAGAGAACAAAGTTGCTTGTTAGAAAGTGAACAGAAACAAGTGAACACAACAACAGGAAGTCCAACTCCATGAACGTAGGATTCCAGGCGCAAAGCAAATGACCTAAAGAGAATACAGTAGACATAACATAACTAGGTGCTTAATTGAGCCATGTCAATACATTAACATCGGAAGTATCCCGTTCGATTTTGTAGATTTGGAACTGCCAAACACATATACTATAGACATTTAAAAGGGTTTGATAATGCAAGAGGTATAGGGTCTATATGAAGCCCTGGAAGCTGGAACATCCCAAAAGTCACAGGTTCAACTGTTCTACAGCACTCACATTAGGTCAAATCCCCCCCCCCCCCCACAACAGGAGTAAGTAAAATGAAAAAGTGAAATAACAAAATTTTCTTTAGTTGGAGGAATGTACCTTGCATGGGTCAAGAGTGAGCATTTTGTCCAGTAAATCTAGAGCATGAGGGTCGAACCTGCTATAAGAAGATATCATAAAGTGAACTTCAGTAGTCTCCACCAACGTATAGAATAGATAAGTAATTGGATGAGGGCACTAGAAGCTAGATGTCATATTTACTTACAATTTGAAATACTCATGCAAGCGTCGCTTCATGGGTCTTGCTGGTTTAAAGTTATTGTACCAAGGTAATTTCGAGACACCAGGCCAGCTAATATCATCAGGGCTTCCACAAAGCTCAAAAATTTTGTGCAATTGCTCCGGCTATTATAACCAAACAAAATGAGATTCTAAAGGTATATCCTGGAAAAAATTCATGAACAATTCTTGGAGAATATATGAGGCACTTTAGCTATCAACTATATATGTAGGAGATATACAATAAGCAGAACACCTATTTAGTTATCGAAAAAAAAAGCAGAGCACCTAATTAATTCATCAAGGTTCATTTTCTTTAGGCATAAGCGCTGTAATGAAAGGATTACATCAGTTCCGTAAATGAGAACTGCAATCACAACCATCACTGGCCAGGCGGCCACCAATGTGTATGTATATTCGTTATCGACCCAGAGAGGGGGTGCAAGTGGGAACACCAAATGGACGAGCAAAAAAAAAGTGGGAACACCAAACACATGAGTCCTACTTCAATTTAAACACAACAAACAAAAATAGAGCACACTGATCCAATCGGTCAAATGAAAGGTAATGGAGCAACAGCAACTAGAAACATGCCAAACCATGATCAATTTCTCAAATAACCGACAGTTATCCCGCTGTATATACACATCACACCAAACAAAACATATGACAGTGTTCAAGGAGCAAGTCTGACCTCATTTCTTCCAAACATAATGGGTTTTCCATATAAGAGTTCAGCAAAGATGCACCCAGCAGACCATATGTCAACAGCAGGACCATACTTTGTTTCTCCAAGCAGCAACTCAGGAGGTCTGCTCAAATGATATCAACCTGAACCTAGTAAATGAAACATGGAACACAATTTGGGAAAATAGGAGGTGGTTTTTGATATTTTGATTACATGATCAACATCTACAAATTCATACGTGGGTCTTAATGGTTTCAATAGTTGCAGGGCTCAGTTCTTTGCTTTGTTGCCCTTTTTTTGCTTATCCTAAGGAAGGGTTGCACAAATTCTGGTCCTGTCCGAACCTGGAATAAACCAGACAAGACCAATAACCCAGTTCAAACCTTTCAAACTTCCTCCGCGTCCCTTCTCAGTTCTCATTTTGTTCCGTCATCCATGCATAGGCGCTTATGCATAGATGCACTATCATATACAGATCGACTATATGAGATAATCTAGCTTTTAGAGTATTAGTAGCAATCCAAGTGTAGTACATGCCTCCAATTTTGACGTATTCACATAGCTTTCAGTTCATATTGCTCAAACCAGGCAAAGAGTGCTTATATATTATTGAACCCACTAAGCAAGCAGATCAACTTCTTTAATTTAGGATCTATTTGTTGAATGGTTACAGAAAATTAATCAACGAGCCCATAGTGGAACTGTTTGATTCCCATCCCCTATACGCTTAAGGAAAGGCTAAGAACCCCACCAAGCTGTTGAGTGTCGTTATTGCACCTTCACAAGAAAACAGCCCCCAACTGCAATTTACAAGCATTGCATTCTTCGCCTAAATTTGTTTAAAAGAGGACCAGTCCGGGTATATCTGGACCGATCCTGAACCAAAATGCTTCAGATCCAGTCCTCAGTCCAAAAAAAATTCCAAAGTTACTCCTGTCTGGTCCAGTTCTGGACTTTTGTGCAGCCCTAGCTTGCAGTATTCCTGTTCAAATAGTAGACATTACCTGTATGGCAAGGTGATGACACGATTTGTAAGATTTTCTTTTTGACGATCAGAAAACGGGTGCGCGAGCCCAAAGTCAGCAAGCTTCAAGCTTCCATTATTATCCAGCAGGAGATTAGCCCCTACACAAGAAAACTAATCACTACATCCTGAAAGTATGATAAGGAAGGTCCATAGTGATATCTGACTACGTAGATACATGCCTTTGATGTCTCGATGAAGCACTTCATTGGCATGGCAATAAAGAAGCCCAGAAAGCAACTGCTTCATATAACACTGAAATGGAAAAACTTTAAAGCAAACTTATCAATATAATAAATCTCCACGAAGATTAAATAAGTAATACCTTAATCTGAGGAGAAGTGAATCTCAGACCAGGACGATCAGAGAGCCCTGTCAAATCATGGTCCATGTACTCAAATACCAGGAAGATACTGCCATTGTACTTGTTCTTATCTGATATGCCAAAAAGAGCTCAAAGCAAAATAAGAAGACCCATTTTAATCACACAATAAAGTACTGGGAAGATAATAGTAAGTTAGTCACCAAATGTCCATCCTCACCTGCCGCTAGCCCATCATTGCTCTCCTGAGCTTCAGGAAGAATCCAAACCATTCAAAAGTATTAGCAATAATACGTATGAATACAATTATGAAGACGGTGTAAACTATTTCGGTATAAAGCCAGAGAAAAGGTACCTTGAGAAGTCACAACCTCTTTTAGTTTTATTACATTTTCATGATGCAACTTAGATAGGATCTTGATCTCCCTGATAGCAGTGATGGGAAACTGCAGTAAAATTGAATTTGGCTATGGAGTCAGATATGAGTTATGACTAAATGACTCATAAATGTACATAGTTATTAGTTCCCTTGAAACAAACACTAATAGAACTAATTAAACGGATTATACCCCCTCTTTTTCATTCTCTGTTCTTATCTTTTTCAAAGCAACAGTTTGCCCAGTCAAGACTTCTTTGGCCATGTATACTTGTCTGCCAATCAAAAAAACAATAATGAGCAAACTAGACGTCATGAATGTGAAACTTCAATATTTTTCACACAAACAATACAGTGAAGAGAAGCTTTTTTATTTACAAAGGAAGAAGGTCGAGACCCATGTACATAATTCATACGTATTTACTCAATAGCCAATATGTTTAGCTGCATCAAATAACCCATTCAAGATCCATCACACGCAAAAGAGTTATGAAAATTATTGAGGGCTATTACAGTGAGTTATGAAAATTACATTTATATGCTTGCCACACAGATACACACGCAAAAGAAGAAAGTAGTATGAGATTTCTATTTGGAGATAGCCCTAAATAATTCCGCATATCCACATGGAGGAACTTTGCCCTTAGCTTTCACGAATTATCCTTTTTACCCGTGCATGACTACAACCCAAATTTGAAAGCCACACGACACAATTCATCAGGAGTAATTTTAGGATATCCGTATAACTGCTAATCTGCTTCGGTTCTCTCCGTATAATGTTCTTCACATAATTCATAATTGAGTTGAAAAAGACTAACACCATGGTACTAAGGACGGTTTTACAGGAGCCATCCACTCAATATAGGGTCAATGCCTTTGTACTCTGGAGTTGCAAATTTTACACGTTCCAAGATAGGGGAAGCTAATGCCCTAAACATGAAAATGAGTTGATCTATCCACTTGCAAATAGTATGATGCACTCTACTTAATTTACATTCGATAGAGTATGAACGGGTCAAAAAATTCTGGAAATATGCAAATCCCTTCTTCGATATCATCTTGAATATCCCTTCCAAGTTCCAAGAGTCATGCTAGGAAAAAATATGTGAGGAACTTGCATTCATATTTCATTATCTTTTTCTTTTAACATCCACACTTGCACAATCATAATTTCCCTAGCAGCTTCACTCCCACCCCCAAACATCTAAATTCGCCGTATAACATACTCAAATTAATAGCAATATAGCATCATCATTCATCAATCAATCACCAAGAAATTACAATATAATTTATACATGAAAACCAAGTACAGTATGAGCCCTATTAGTACTGCTTACAACAACAAAGTTTCCAACTGATCAAAAAAGCTAATTTCTCAAAACCAAAGCAGCAACTTGAAAAACATGCCCATAATTATTATTTTACTCGTAGCAAGTAAACTTTGAAAGTTCATGAATTTCAACTCGTAACTCAAAAAGGGTTAACTCAGTTTGAGTGCTTAATGCTTTGATGCTTAGTATAGCCCACCACAACATAGCTGGGTCAAAATTAAAAGAAGAAAATTTTGACAAGAAATCGAATAAGTAGAACAAGAAAGAGAAGAATTAAGGATTAGAATTAAAGAGGAAAATACCCATAAGTGCCTTCGCCAATCTGCTCCAACTTCTCGAAGCAGTCAACGCTGCGAGTGGCTAGAGACGGTGGTGGCTCTTGGAGGTTAAGTTGCCCCAATTCTGCAACCGTCATTTTGTTGTTGTTCAACTCTCCAGTTGTTGTTGTTGTTGTTATTGTGTTGTTCAAGTACTGGATCTGCTAAGTCTTCTAAAATTCGAGGAAGAGACAAATAAAAGAATCAATTTTGTGGAACAAGATTTTGGATCAGGTGAGAACTGCGTTTACTGGAGGTCGTGATCGTTAATGGGGAGATCTTGGTCCTGATAATTTGGAGCAACGGAAAAAAGGGTAACTAATAGACTATTTAGGGCCCGTTTGGCCTAACTCCCACAAATTCAACTTTTCCTCCCAAATTTGTTCCTGTTCACTTTCTTTTTATCCATTTCTCCCTTCATTTCCAACTTATAAGAAGTTAAAATAATATTAGAAGTGGAAGAAGAAGCTACAATTTGTAACTTCTCCTTCTAGTCCAATTGTAGCTTTATTTCAACTTCTTAGAAGTTGGAAAGGGAGGAGAGAGTGGATAAAAAGGGGGTGAGCAAGAACAAATTTAGTCAGACTCAAATTGTAAATAACTACTACTAGTAGTAGGACGAGAGCGGACAAAATCTGACCCGATTCGAATCCGACCTGTTTAAGACCCGATTAAAACCGGATTTGAAAAGGTTTGACCTGTTAATGATCCGACCTGCTAACAACTTAAGTTTGTGAGACAAGAGTTGTCGGATACAAAAACCCGACCCGATATGACCTGACCTGATATGACCTGACCTGATAGTGACCCGACCTGATAATGTTCCGACCAGCTGATGCCCCAAACATGCTAGATATATTAGGGCCTTGTTTGGTTCAATAGTATCAATTTACATAGGCAAGTTGTAATACCATGGAACTTCAACTTCCTATGTAAGTTTTAATTCCATGGAAATACCTTAGTTTGGTTCATGAACTATACTTCCTTGGAAGTAGAAGCAAAATGACAAGTTGCCCAATCCATATGTAATTATTACTTTTATTTTTTTAAGGATAAAAATATCATTTGAGCTAATTAGCATGGAAGTTGGACTTACCTAGCCCCCCTAAATAAGCAACTTCACATGGTTCATGAGAAGTTCAACTTACATGGAACTCCAAATTCCATGGAAGTGGATGAACCAAATCATGTAATTTCTCATTCTTCCTTGGACGTAGAAGTTTCCTTATTGATTTACACCAAACCAAACAAGACCTTAGGTTACAGGTTGGAATCTTTTATCTTCATGTATATGTATAGTGGATTGCTATTTACCGCCCAAAATTACTCACCACCACCCTTGGAAAATACACATTTGCCCTTCACTCTCACTCACTCCTCACTCTCTTCCTCACTCTCCTCACCACCACCTCTCTTCCTCACTCTCCTCACGGCAAAACCACCACCACCACCACTCACGGCAAAACCACCACCACTCACAGCAAAACCACCACCACACCATCACAACGGAAATGTCAGGGGCTAGCGGCAACGGCAGAGGCGGCGACGGGGACGGAGGCGGCGAGCATAGCGGCGGGGGGGTATACATTCGAAATTTTTTTGCTTTATTTACTCTAATTTGCTTTGATTTTTACGAAATGTGTTGATATAGGAGTATTTTTATTCGAGGTTTATAGACAATTGAATTGAATTTGTGTTGTTTGAAGTTGTGTTGATTGATTTGTGAGTTGGGTGTCGTTTTTTTCAAGTTTGGAGAGTCGGGCGTCTGCAATAGACGACTCACCCATGGGTGAGTCGAGATCGGCAGACGCCTCGCCCATGGGTGCGGCGCCTGTCGCAGACGACTCACCCATAGGTGAGTCGAGATCGGCAGACGCCTTACCCATGGGTGCGGCGCCAGTCGCAGACGACTCACCCATGGGTGAGTCGAGATCGGCAGACGCCTCACCCATGGGTGCGGCACCATGGGTTACATTCTTGGTCTCCATGGGTTTCAGGCATCCACGTCAGATCCCACAGCATGTACGGATGACTACCTCGCATGGTACTACCGTCACTCCCACCCTCTGCTGACACGTGACGATGCAGCACCTGGATTTGTGATTCCTCCACGATCCAACAGCGATTATGTAAGTGATTAACTAAAATATATATTTTTTTACGTATTACATATCTCTGAACTCACACTCATTGTTACTTTTTTGCAGTGGGTGAATCGTCTAGCTGTCGCAGCTGAGTCTTTCATTAGTTTGATTCCTCCGGAGCAAGCGGAAGGTTCTCGATCGATTATGGAGGAGTATATGAGAGATTGGCGGGCTGCCAAATGATGTATTGACCCTAGATGAATTTGTTATATATTTATATAAGAGTTTCATTGTTATTGTTATTTATTTGTGTTATTGTAATTTGTTGTTTCTTATTTACCTTATTTGTTTTATTGTAATTTGTTGTTTTATTTACCTCCAATAATCACGAAAAAATATAACATGCAAAATATAACAATCACACAAAAATGTGATAATGATATAAGTAGAAAAATATAACAATCACGCAAAACATTCAATTACGTCGACCTCGCTAAACGATCCCAATGTGCTCTTCGCCTAACATACATTTGCTCCCAATCAGCGACACTATCAGAACGGAAAGTAAACCATGCTGCGCATATCGGAGGAACAGGGAAATATGAGGCTAAATTCAAACGGATATAATGCATGTACGAATCACCTAAATGACCTATGACAATTTCCCTACTTGGACGTGTAGCAGTCGAAGGTGCTTGCAACGGTAGCACTATGTAACAAGAATATAACCCCCTTCCGCTGCCATGTACAGAGCAAGTGGGCACTCTCGGGAAATATCTCTCTAATAGGTGTCATCAACCCTAGCTCACGATCGGTCAAAATTGCTGTTCGGTGTACATCATTTCCAATAAGCATCCTCAACTTATCTAAGACCCACGCATAGCTTGCCTCAGTCTCATCCTTCATAATGACATAAGCTATGAGGAAGTTCTTATTGCTTGGAGTCATCCCCACTATCTCAAGAAACGGCATCTTATACTTGTTTGTTTTGTACGTGGAATCTAAGCCAATCAACCAAGGAAAAGACCGAAGTAACTGAATTGATGTAGGGTGTGCCATGAACACGTGAGTTACTCATTAGTAGCTCGATCGGCTCTTGTCCAATGTACGTACTTATTCTCCACAGCTAAATGATGAAACTGACCAATGACATCTCTCTCTTCAAAATCAAGTTTCCTTATACGATCTCTGTAGTTGTACACATGCCGTCTAGTTGCGTTGCCCTCGGGAAATTTTTCCTTAATAGCGGCCAAGATAGCACATGGCTTTGTTTGTGCCGAAGTCATGTCACGAACGAGTTGCTTTGACCCAGGACTAAGACCACTCATCTGACGATATCCCTTAGGAAACACAGCAAAGTCATGGTTGTGCGTACCCCTAATCCCAGGCAATGTGACAATCATCCAACTACTGGACCCATACACTTGCTCAGCTCTTAACTGGAACGTACATTTACAAGCCTTTGTTTTCGAATTCTTCCGAGCAGCAGTATCTAAGTCTCTTAATTCCCCTCTGTAGCGTTCACCTCGATTGCATCTTAACAATTTTACGCTTCCATTCTTCTTGTGTGACGAAATTATCAACTCAAACCCGATAGTAAGGGCAATTTGTTTTGCCCAATTAATTGCATCTGTATCACTATCAAATAACTCATCAGTGACGAAATGTGTACTGTAATCAACACCATCACCACCGAACCGCTCCAAAGGAACCTAACGAAAACAATGTTAGCTTAATCTTAAATTCAAACGTCTATCAAAACCGACTGAACCAAGGGACAGGCGTCTGAAATTTACGCGTGGACCATGGAAGAAGCGGAAATCACGAACGCCTTCGCCATGGGGGAAGCGTAAATCTCAGACGCCTGAACCATGGTAAAGGCGTCCGTGATTGACGCCTAAACCATGGTGAAGGCGTCCGTGATTTACGGCCCGTCCATGGTCTAGGCGGAAATTTCAAACGCCTGTTCCATGGACTGGTCGTAAAACACGGACGCCCGTGCAAAAAATATGCGCAAAAAAAAATTTACCTCCGCCACCGTCGACGGCACTTCCTGGTCGCCGGCAGACATCCGCGGCCGTTGCTTGAGTGAATGTTGATGAAGGTTGGGTATGAGAGTGGGTGGTAGAGAGGGAGAATTGGTGTGAGAGTTAGAGAGGGAGAGGATGAGTGAAAATGTGAAAAAAGGCAAAATTGTAATTTCTAGGGGCGGTAGGTAGTAATTTTGTGGCGGTAAATAGTAACACCCATATGTATATTGTACTGGCAATTGCGCCTCATTAATTACCACTTTCTATGCTGAACACGTCAGACATCACTTGTCCTAGATAAAGTTTATAGCTAAATTACCAAAAAAAAAAAAAAAAGGTGTACAAATGATCGTTCGTTCTCACACCTGCCTCAAATGGTTGAATCAATAATTAATAGTAATCATATTTCCTCTTCAATGCAGAAATTGTGAAGGCCGATAGAAAACTTGTGAACATAAGAACACTTAAACTTGGATACAATACACTTTGAAAACTGCATAAAATAAAGAATTTTTTGCTGGGAAGCATCTAATAAGTAACTTTGATTGTGAGGAAGCACCTATTATGACTATTTTTGTGTGGAAGCATCTATTAAAAAAAAAACGCCACTAGGAACATACCAAATCTAAATTTCCGGTGCGGTTTTAACATGACTAGACAATAATACCCTTTCACATGCGGATCACGTGCCTTTTAATGAGGGTAAACCATTAAATCAATTCACTCCCGGTTTCAAAATCTCGTTTGCCTCTCTCTCTCTCTGTCTTTTTTTTTTTTGGCCTCTCTCTCTTGAACACGTTTGAAGGCTTCAAGTTACAACCCAGAAAGGTGAGTGTCCTCTTTGTCTAATTATGTCTGTCGCTCTCTCTATCTCTGTATTTGTTCCTGTAGTTTTATTTATCTTTTCCCTCTCTGTATTTTACTATTCGTAATTTAAGGTATTATCATTGTCATCACCACATTCAACATTCTCAACATTGGCCCCACCCTCAATCCTCATTGTCCTCTTCAACGGAACCAACCACAAACACTTCTATTACCCCATGCTTGTCTCTTGTTTTAACCAGCTCCCTTATATTCTCATCAATAAAAATTTGATTCCTATTTACAGCCAAACTTTTTCCAGGCTTACTATTATACCATAACTCAAGGCCCTTTTTTTTTGCAAATTCAGCTCTTTTACACATATTTGTTCCAAATCAATTGACGAAAATGTGTCCTTACACATATCTTGTTTCATATAAAGCTGACCTATTTCATAGCTCATTTTACCAGTCTTGTTTGACACAAATTTACTCCCATATTTCATACGAAGAAAAAAAGACCTATCTGTAAAATCAGGCCTCACCAAATAAGTATATTTCACTTGCGCCTTCACTTGTTTATCTGCCATACTGCACATTTTTAAGGAATTTAATCAAATAAATATACATGTAACCATTAAACTAAGCTACTTCAAAAAAAAAAAAACAAAAAAAAAAACAATTAAACAAAGCAAAGCAAAGAACTTCACTTTTAATTGAACAATTACAATTCCACGCACATGCACACAAAATTAAACAAGTATTCATGAGCCACCAAGTCAATTTCAAAGAAAACAAAGCAAAGTGTAATTTTTTAATGGAGTAGCAGCAATACCCAATTTGGTGTGCCCACCTTCTGCAGCTTTGTTCCAACCGTCCCACCTTCTGTAGCTTTTCAAAGATTCTTCTTTTGATAAATCGTGCCGTACAAGTTGATTCCCCACTTAGAGCTTGAAGATGACGAATTGCAAATTAACTTTGCCGAGTGGGAGAGAGAGACTGAGTCAAAGAGAGAGAAATGATCCTGGTTTTGCAAAGCAATTGAGAGGTCAGAGAAGAAGAGGGAAAGAAAAAAATAAAAGAAATGGGAGAGAGTAAGGGGGCAGTGAATTGATCTAATGGGTAACCCTCATTAAAAGGCACGTGAGCCACATGTGAAAGGGTATGATTGTCTAGCCATGTTAAAACCGCACCGGAAATTTGAATTTGGTATGTTCTAGTGGCGGTTTCCTTTTAATAGGTGCTTCCACACAAAAATAGTTATAATAGGTGCTTCCTCACAATCAAAGTTACTTATTAGGTGCTTCCCAGCAAAAATAAACTCATTTATTTTAGTTGGGAGCATTCATAACAGATTAAAAGAAAAGAAATGTGTAATTTGGTTTGATTTGCCTATATTTATTTGTTTTGTAAATTATAACCAAAATATACCAATTCAATTATAAGTTTTAAAGATAAAGGTTTTTTTTTTTTGTGGAGAAAACATTCATTTTAGAGGAGACTAATAGATTACTACATTTTATTTTAGTTTTGTGAAAGGAAACCCAAAATCCCAAAAAAGAGAAAAAAAGAAAAGAAAACTTGTATGAGACAATTTACTTATGTTATTTATATTGGGATTAATGGCAATATTTTGTTTTTGGAAAATTTTAATTGGTGCCGTTATGGTTTTGGTTTTTCCAAATGGTGTCCAAAATATTTTTTCAAATCCAAGACGTACCCTTGTACTTATAAAATGTTTAATCTGTGTCATTATTTATTACTAGTTTTGAATTGCACGCAAATGCGTGCGTTTTATAATTTTGAAAAGTAGGAAAAAGTAGACTAATTTTACAGATAAATATATTTTCTTATCATTTGATCGATGCATATATAAGGAATAATGGAATACTATCAAATCAGTCACCATAAGCTACAATACATTTTTTTTTTCTCTAATAGTTATTCATATTATAATTTTTCATTTCATCGGAACGGGAGAAATAAAAAAAACAATCAATATGTATGATTATAAAGTACTGCCTTGAAGAACGCAAAAAATCTTTTTCATAGGTGGAGCTAAAAGAAGAACTCTAGTAAATAGATCATTTTCATAGGTGGAGCTAAAAGGATATCTCTGTTTGTTTATTTGTTTGTTATTTGGGTGACTTGGGTCTGATCTGCCATATGTCTTTAAGCGATTATATTAGATTTGGCCATATGCACTTTGATCAGAGTTCAGGGTGATCTAATTTATTCGCCTCTTGTTCCCCCCCCCCCCCCATTAAGAGGAGTCATTAGACAAACAGGTTCAATATGACTAATTTTTGAATTCTATATGCTCAATATAGAACTTTATGTACATTGATTTTTGTTCAACATTACGGCCCCCCTTCAATCTACACTCATAGAGATATTTACTTACAGTACCCAAAAATAGAAATATTTAGTTGAGAAATCTCGGTATTAAAAACAATTATAAAAAGTGTAGCATAATATACAGATATAAAATGTCACACATTGTTTTGAACGAAATAAGACTCGGTAAGCCTACATATATGACAACAAAAGTTTTTTAAAAAAACATGTATAGTTTGGCATGAGGCGGAATAGAGCAAGTCTTAAAACTTCAAGTAGTATCTTCAAGTAGTTGCCACCCTCAATGCACCTAACCTACAAAAATGTAAGTGATGAATTGAATAACCAATTTTAAACCATGTAAAAGTAAAGTAGAACAAACATGTACTAATTGATATACTTGTGATGGGTTTGAAATAACACTGATCCATTTTTCTCACATATCTAGTGCAATGGAAGTGATATGTAGAACCTTAAAAAAAAAAAACGTATATATATTACCTTTTGATTAAATAAGCACATTCTTTTGCCCAATAGATATGGATTACATTTGTCACTTTGAAGTTGTGGTCTGTCATAAATTGTGATGGAGGCGTTAAGATGAACACATATGGTGTAGAGAAACATGGTCGACACTTTTCTTGTAAAAGATATCTCCCATTCTCCTAGAACATTCATTGCAACATTAAAGTATAAAGGTAAGAAACATTACAATTTCAAGCCTTGAAATTCATTGTTGAAAAAATAATTGAATTTGTTAAGATAAAGATAGGATGAACATGGGCAATTAGATCCCTTAACTCTTTTGCAGAGGAACGAAGAACAAACTCAAGTTGTTTGTTCCGTAGCCAAAGAATAATTGCGCCAGATGAATCTTGTATTCTGATCTTACCAAACACACTTATTTGAAAAAATGAAAAAACATATAAGAATAGTGTAAAATAGCGTAACTAAAAAGATTAATAAGTATGATAGAAGACTTCCTAAATTTATAAGCTTACCCTAAAAAATGGTTGACATGACGCTTACAACAATTGTAGCATGCAGGATTGCCACCAACGTAATGAACTTCTTTGCTTCAAATAGAGCAAGCATCATACCAAAAGAAACTATCTACATCGACGGCAACTATGTTTGCGAGCAACCTAAACAGGTGAACCTAAATGATAAAATATAATGAGATAATTTTGTACTTACAAAAACACACACAAAAAAAAAAAAAATGAGATGAAAAAAAAGATAAAATCGCATAATATGAAGTTAGTGAGAATAATTTACTTTTGACGTAGGATAGAGCTGAGAGATGTTGACACGATGTGCATTTGACACCCAAAGTGATTGGTGTAATGGCAGACCACATGTACGAATCCAGTTTGCTTTTGTTTTAGCTAAATTATCATTGCAATACCTATTTATTAAACATTTAACGTGTAATTAAAATAAAATACAATCGTAGATTTGAAACACAAAATAATTAAGGACTTAAATGACTTCTCATACCATTGCATCAAATTAACAGCAGTAGGGGTCATCATAATTGACGTACAATCTACTATATTTGCCAGTTGCAAGATATGACTTTATAGAGAATATATTGCGTGTGAGCTTATGAATAGGCAATAAGAGATATGTATGTAAGTGACAAAATATGGTCTAAAAGGATCAATAATTATACCATGAAAATGTTTAACATGTAAGCCACATGCTAGTAGCACAATAGTATTTTGAAGTCCATCTAAAAGTTGGTCACCAATTTCATTAGCAAGATGACCCCAGACCGTCAATTTGACAACAATGCACCTGCAAAATAATAGTAGATATATAATATAATAGTTTATACCAACTAATACATAAAAAGTTATCATTATTTAATTGATAAATAAAATTACCTTCGATCCATAATAAGAATATCCTTCTTAATTAGAGGTTGATTGTCATTCACTTGACTCACGATGGTTTCAGTAACATTGACAAAAATCATTTTTCATAATTTTCCACCATGTCTTATCGTCTGAACATCAAATGATTCTATAAATCGTGCTTTGACATTCCACTTGCCAATGCTTGGATACAAATACATAAAAGGCGCAAATACTGTCCACATCTTAAATAATTCTGTTTTATTGAGAATATGTAATTAGTAGATTGTGAAACACCATTAAGTACAACTAATCGATTATACCAATTAAGGGGATGCAAAAAAAAAAACAAATAAATGGAAGGGAGATACATTGAAAGATGAACGACCATATGCAGGTAAAGGATAATGTAGACCTATTGTAGATAAAGGAGTGAGATAACGCATTAGAAAACTGCCTTTTTTTAAAATAAAAAAAAAAGTGAATTAGGAAACTGTATTTTTTTAGTGAATTATGAAACTGCCTTTGGATATCATAATCCTTGGCATACAGTTACAACATACATACATGCATGTTTATGATTCCAGGGCCTTTGGATGTCAACCATAAATAATGCATGTTATATAGAGCCATTGTGATAATTATGGTAAGACTATTATTTTTATTTTATTTTTTTTTATAATTATGGTAATATTTTATTACTTTGTGAAAGTAAGCAAATTACACAACAAAACTGAGGCGCATGCCTCCAAATATCTAGTGCTGAGGCTCACGCCTCCAAAACAGAAGCCCTCCCCAACAGACAACAGTACATAGCTACCAACAACACTATAGTGAGACCATGAAATGATCAGACAACGTTGGCAAAGCAGCATTAGATCAGACCTCCCTAATACACCCATGGATGCACTACCCCATTAAAATCATTCTCAACACTCCTATATAAAACCCAAATCAAAACCATGCTAGAAAATTGTAAGACTATTATTACTCCATGAAAAAGGCCCTTTTTGAAATAATAATTAGGTAGGGTTTTATGATATCCAAATTTCCACCATACTTAAAAGCAAACTTCCTCTGTTTCTATACGGAAAGGTCGAGAATGAAAAATCTCAACTCATAAGACATCATTTTTCCTTCCCATGAATATAAACATGGATATGATAACTGAAAAAAACACAAAAATGGATGAGGAGTCCACTCAAAAAGCAGCCAATTGCACACAATGACAACAGAACAACCTCAATAGTCGTCAACATCACTAACGGGGCTAATAGAAGCACTAAACCAAGCTTCTTCAATGGAGATTGATCACTAAATTTTCCTAAAATCATCTCAAACCTCCAAAAGTCAATCAAATTAAAACGATTGATAATCAATTGAACTCAAAATAACCTCTCACGAGCCTCCACCGCAGCGAAATCTAGAAACCTGAAACTCCCATCACAAATAATCACTATTTTCGAGCCACCACAACCCAGAAACCACCACAACCACAATCCTTCCGGTAACCACCGCCACCAGAACTTCGTATCGGCACCACCACCTCCAACAAAACCCAGAAATCAACACCCACGACCCCAAACTCCTACCACAACACCCACCCACTTAAATCATGGCAGTAAGGATACGAATAGTGAAGAAGATGAAGATGGTGGAATGAATAGCGTGAAGAAGGAAGTAAAAGAATGTGTTTTTTTTTTTTTTCTTTCATTTTCAATAAAATATCTTTGCCTAACTTTGAACCCATCATATTAAATAAGGTTAATGTATAAGCTAAACGTGTAATTGGACATAAATAAGCAAACTAACGGAAAACAATAACGATAGCGTCACGGAATGAGCGTTTTCAAAAGTTTGAGGGTACTATTTAGACTACAATAAATGTTTCGGGCACAATCTTAAAAAGCCAAAATTAGAAGGGCATCAATTGAAATTTCCCTTTGTTTTATGAACGAGGTTTAATGGCAAAATTGGAGAGACATAATTCCGCGTTGAACAACAAAGAAAATCTGAACCGCGTTTTTGTTTACTAATGAGAAAAATCAAAGCTAACCCAAAGCTAAATCGAGTCAACCAAACAGATCCACCCGCGTTTTTGCCCTTTTTACCATCAAATATCAATGAATGAATATCCCCTTCGCTTCCTCTTCCCATCTCTCTCTCTCTCTCTCTCTAGTCTCTCTCCTGCTCTCCTAAACCCCCAACTCCAACTGTCTTCCACTCTTTCTTTCTTTCTTTCTTTCTTTCTGCGACTTCACTTTCATCCCCTTCTTCCTCCTACCGTCCACCGCCACCTGACACCCTCTCTCTCTCTCTCTCTCTCTCTCTCTCTCTCTCTCTCTCTCTCTACTACGCTTGCTATATTGCAATTGACCTTAATTTATGTCGTTTCGTTTCATCTTCGTACCAACGTAATTTAATCAACGACGGACACTAGGGTTTATTTTCCCCAATCCAACATTTCTGCTTTTTGACGAGGGTTTATCATATTCATGGCATCAGCTAAGCAGTGCGATTTAGGTCAGTAACTATTTCTTTCAATTTTCATTCCTGTCTTTTTTCTTAGTTGTCGGTTGCCATTTATTTACGAGGTGATTGTTTTTCTAATTTTGGGCAAATTGCTTTGACATGGAGCTGAGTGACTGGAATTTGTTCATTTTTTAGTTGAATTGTTACTAGGCGTAGAGGCACTGGGATCATGATTAATGATAATGATAATGATACAATATTATAGATATATGGTAGTATATATTTGTATAAATTTTGGAAATATCGTAGTGGGTCTGAAAAAGTATTCATACTTCAATTCATACTTCACATTCTAGACAAAGAGCAAAAGAAAAAAATAGGATTCATTTTTAACTGATCATTTTCCTAATATTTGTGGTTGGTATACAACAAGGCCCAATCTTGCAATTTATGAAGGATATTTTCATGCAATTAGTTTTTCTATATTTTTTTTTTGATAATTAAGAGAATAAATATTGTTCAACAATGACAGAGAGTTACAATTAGGTTTTCCATTATTAGTTGTACGTAGTTCTTATCAAAGTTTTCAAGGATCAGACTCGTCTAGTTTGAGGAATTTAACTTGTTCTTGGTCTACTTTAAAGTATCTAAGCGTCAAGTGCATGATGCTATCCACGCATCCGACTAGGGACGCTTTTGTTGAAATCAGGATTCCGAGTAACATAACTCCCATACAAATGTTAAAACAATTTTTTTTAGAGGGCGGGGGGCATTGGCGTATCTAGGAATTTAGTACTGGGGGTACAAATCAGAAAAGATTTTTTTAAAAAATATGGGTTCATTTGACACTCAACGTACAAATTTAATTGTATAATTGTAGAGGTATACAATAATACACATATGATGTATAAACTTAAAAAAGAAAAGGATAATATCAAAAAATAAAACACATATGATGTATAAAATTAAAGGTACGGATTAGATCAAAAAATGGAAGAAGGGAAGAATTGTAGAAGAAAAATAGTTAGAAAATAGTTGCTCCCAAGATTTGAACCTACAATCTACAAGATAATAGATAAGAGGTCATACCAATACTCCACACAAATATTTATGATACAAATTGCCTTTCATAATATATACTTTATAAAACTGACAAAAAAATTACCGAAAAAGAGGGTCGACGCCTGTACCCTCTTGTACCTCCCTGGATACGCCACTGGCAGGGGTAATCTAAGGTAGTAGGTAAAAGTAGGTGTGGTTTTCCCAGTGAAGTGCTGCAACAGGGAGGTTGTTTGGCAAAAGGAAATGTGAAAAGACTTTTTTTGACATTAGTTGGGCTTTTGATGTACCTTAACAATCATATTTTTCTAGGGTGACATTGGCTGCGAGAGCAGGGGCGGAGCCAGAAACTAGTTATTGGGGGGGCCAAGTATGTTAAATTTATCATACCTACTAGTGTAGCATAGATAATATGGGTTTTCAAAATTTCATAACTACTTATTTATGTGTTGGTATAAGATTATAATAAATTATTTTTAGAAAACAATATCTTTAGGACTTTCTTTTGATAAAAGTATTCAGTAAAATAAACCCCTTTTTTTTCAAACAACATTATGTTTCATTTGTAAAATACAACGCAAAATAAATATTACGAGAACTGAATAACAAGACTAAAAGAATGATATTAAAATAGTTATACTGATCAGACAATTTTAAAAGTGAATCTGCTATAGACATTACTTGAAATGTTCAACGGTAGAGGGAAAACAACAATAGGGGAAAAGGATAGAGAGAAGTGAGAAGACTAAAATTGCTTGATTAAAAAAAGGATTGGCTAAAAGGAGAGAAAGGGTGGAAAAAACAAAAAAAAATGGCACTACAAGGAATTGAACTCGCGTGTTTTCGTAGATGCAATGTGCTGAGAGCCAACTACCAACTCTGCCAACATTCAACAATGTTATAATTTACAAGAAGCATTATTAATTTCATTCCAGATTCATGGGGGAGGCCACGGCTAGGGGTGAGCGGAGGCAGGTACCCACCTAAAATTTCGGAATTTGGTATTGGAATTGGTTAGACCAGTTCCTCGAAACTGGGACCAGTATTGAAATTGGTTGGACCAGTTCCTCGAAATTGATACCCAGACTTGGAATTGGCAGGTCCAGTTCCAGGACCAGGTACCCATCCCCCTATAAAATTTCTTTTAATGAATGCATATATTAATTACTTACTAATAGTTTACAGTTGTACAATAGTACATCCCCTTCGAAATCAGTAAAACAATATAAAAATGCAAAAATTGTAACCTATGTGATATCAAATGGTAAGTTAGCAGTAGCATTAATAGTATTGGAACCAATTTTAATACCAATTCGATATTTGGGAGATACCCAATATTAGTCCTAACAGCTACCCACTGGGTACTGGGTCCGGGAAAATGATACCTAGAATTGGAATTGGTTGTAAGTTGTAACCAATTCCGAATTTGGGGACCCAGAATTGGTATTGGCAAGAGCAGTTCCAGGTCCAGACCCACCAAGTCCAAACCAATTACAGTACCAAAACCAGGTACCCAGGACCCATGCTCACCCCTAGCCATGGCCAACGCTGGCCTTCCCCTGATTCCGCCCCTGAGTGGGAGGGAGTACTATGTAGGGTGGTGGAGTGATGTTCTTTGACCATTGGTAAATGACTCCATATGCAATTATTTTTGGGTATTGGCTTCTTAAGGGGCTATATTTTCTTCCTATCATCCGGGTGAACCTATTTAAGCAGACTTGAAAAAATCGGGGGAGATTGTAACATGTTAAAAGTGAGTTGTTGGGTTGTTTTCTCTTAGTCTCTCTGACCCCTGTCTGGTTCTGTGCATCACCCCCAATCGGTCCCCTGTGTTTTGTGCACATCTTGTTGTCTTATACTCCCTCCGTTTCTGAAAAATGTTAACATTTACTTTTGTACGGTCTCCAATGCACTACTTTGACCATAAATATTTGTGTTTATATGAATACGTAAACTATAAAAAATAAATTTTCTGAAAGTACTAATTAAGACGAATCCAATGATAGTATTTTTACATTGTAAATCTTTATATTTTTTCCGAAATCAATGGTCAAAGTTTGTAAAGTTTGACCTTGAAAAAGTAAATGTTATCATTTTTCGGAAACGGAGGGAGTATATCATATCTTAGGTATAATCCTGTGTCATTATGACGGGATTGCTTTTTGGGGTTGGTTTGTTCCTTCTTCTCTTTACCTCTGTCATGATTCAGATATTTGAGTACCTGGTATGTATTGATTTTTTTCTTTTCCAATGCAGAAATTGAAAAAGTACTCTTTGAAGCACAACATCGTTGGCTACGTCCTCTTGAGATATGTGAGATTCTTCGGAACTATAAGAGATTCACTATATCTTCACAGGCTCCAAATATGCCTCCAAGTATGACTCTCTACTCTCTGATTATATGCTTTATTTGCTCTTGCATCGATAGGTGTGTTATGCACTTTCTTATGCAACATAGCATATTGTGGTGATATAGAAATGTTTCGAAATCCATGATCAGATTCATCCTTTTAATGAACAAATTCAAAAATTTATTGTTCTCTTAGCTTTTTTCCTTCTTTTTTAGGGTGCAATTAGCGGGCACTTTTGGGGATTGAAATATCATCATGTCAGCCAATGTTGTTGATTTTTGTTCAAAACTGAATATTTCATATGTTTGAAGCCAGTTAAAGTACAAATGTATTCCTTTAGACTTAACGGGCTCCTAGCACTGTGTGTGTTGTTTAGGTGTTGACTTGGCAACAATGTGTTTAAGCATAGAAATTTAGAGGTTCTTTGTCTTTTTCTGTGTATTCTTCTCAATTCCGCATTTTTTTTTTATCAATGACGTGACAACTTGAGCTGCTGTCATTACTTGGTATCATATATCCAGCCATTGCCTCATGATTTTCGTTTTGATTCTATCTTTAATTCATATGTTTCATATCCAATTAACTGCTCTTGAGGTGCCCTTTTATCAGGTTTAAGGTTCTCTTTAGAACTGTCATTGCTGATGTAGATTTCTACTGCAGGTGGTGCACTCTTTTTGTTTAACAGAAAGGTTCTGCGGTACTTTAGGAAAGATGGTCATAATTGGAGGAAGAAAAAGGATGGCAAGACGATTAAAGAAGCTCATGAGCGGCTGAAGGCAAGCAGAAACTGATGTAGACTTAGTTTTACTGCCTTTCAAGCAATGTTTTTAAAACCGGACCGGACCGGCCGGTCGAACCGGTTTAACCGGGAACCAGTGGGGTCAGCGGTCCGAATCGACTAAAATAACCGCCTTAGTTTGAACCAGTTGAAACCGGTCAAAAACCGGAAACCGGCTAAAAAGCAGAAACCGGTGAACCGGACCGTTTCGGTTGAGTAGCAAACTTTTGAACTGATACTCTTGTCTGTGGGCTTCAGAGATGGACCCCATTGCTTTAATGGGTCATCAGCACCAACGCAGTAACATTTTATCACCTTTGCACATGCTTTTATAAGAAAATGAGAGGACTTTTTTCCTTTGGTGGTCGATGTGGGACGGTTTTACTGCATAATATACACTATTACTAGTGCTTTCCTCTATACCTCACACTCTCATTCTCTCTTTCTCACTTTAATGGTTTTATACTATGGTTTTATAGTTTGTTTTTATATGAAATGTTAAATATTTAAAATATATTTTTTTCCCCTTAATTTTCAAAGTGTTATTAATATTTTTTATAATTAATTTTTTTTTTTATTATGACGTCATCCGGTTTTTAAGACTGGTTCAACCACCATCGAACAAGTAGAGCAACCGGTTCGATGCCCAGTCCGGTTTTCAAAACATTGCTTTCAAGTCAATTGAAGTGTTTTTCCAATCGAAGTTAATTAGGGACAAGGGAGGGGGTGTTAGTTAAGTGGGATTAGTGTTTCAAATGTTTGATCTGTACTTTAATAAATAGACGTGGTTTGTGGCTGTGCTGTTACATAGTGTACTACTAATTGTTTGTCTCGTTTTAGAGCTGGATATTAATAACCTTTCATCATTTTTCTTACTTAGGCTGGAAGCGTTGATGTGCTGCATTGCTACTATGCCCATGGGGAAGATAATGAAAATTTTCAGCGAAGAAGCTACTGGATGCTAGATGAGTGAGTAGTTAAGTTTTTGATTTATTGAGTTACTAAGCAATTAGCAATCTTCAATCTTGTATTCTGCCCTATTACTCTTCTATGTTATTCTGCTAGATAGATTGACAGCTGGATCTCCTACACGCAAGAAATATTTTTGTTATTCTCTTGACAAACATGCTTGTACATAGTCGATATTGTCTGTTCTGGTGCTTTTCTTCCAATTGATCAATGTGCTTTAGTTGAGTTGTTGTAACAGCACAAGGTTCAACCAACAACCCAATAAGTATCCCACTGAGGGTGGTGTCTGGGGTAACAGCACAAGCTTGTTCCTGATAAATGCATTTCTTTTGCCTTTCAGCCATTTACTTGCCCTGAGATACTTTCAAAAAATTCTGAACCTTTTCATCTATCGAGAATTTGCAGTTGATAGTCATGCTTTGAAATTTCTGTTGTCTCAGTCTGTGATTGAAAATTATATTATATTTGCAGTTATTTGCATAGGAAAGCTCATATCTAATGCTGTCCATATATTATAGAAAGAAACCAACCCCTCTCTTTAGCAAATGTGAGTGGTACTCATATACTGACATGTGGTAAAATATGTCTCATTCTTTAGCATGCTGTTCTAAAGATTGAAATCATTTGATGCTTTAAAGTTGGAGTTCTTTGGAATCTGACATTGTAGTAAATGAAATTTGTTAATCATCATCTGGTGACATTAATTCTTTGGAGATACTTTTTGTGTTAAGTAGCTGGTTGCTTTTGAAGCTATTTGTTGGAGAGAAATATGGCTAATCTATGGTGATGCTGAACAAGAAGATTTCTGGGAAGCTGCATACTGAGTTACCCACCTTGATTTTCAGGGAAATTGAGGGTTAACTAATTTGCATTTATTTGTTGTTACTTCTTTTTATTATTCTTTCTTCTACTTCTTAGCCATCTTCAGTCAATGTTCCAGCTTTTTAACATTCTTGAAATCAATTTTGCTGCAGGAACCTTTCACACATTGTCCTCGTTCATTATCGGGAAGTGAAGGTCTCTTCCATGCTTTGCATATCTCACTCTGCCTAATTGATCATAATTTCTCATATTTTTTTGAATACGATAGCTTTATGAAGTAGAAATGTAGAATCCATCTGAATTTAGTCGTTTAAGACGCTTGTCTCAATGTTGAAGGTCGAAAGACACGTATATAGTCTTTATGCCTTGATACACTACTACGAGCTTGAAATTTCCTTCTGTTTGAGATATGATGACATACCTATATAGACTTCTGCACATATACATCCTTTGATTTTACATGTAGATTATTAATGCCTTTAACATCGATCTAACTCATCCTGTCCAGTTGGCTTCTGATTTTTTGCGTAAATGTGTAGTCATAGGTTTTCGATTCCCACACACGCATTTTGCCGACCACTATGTTTCACCACTAAGTTATCTTTGCACTGTCTTTATGAATTAGGGATATAAGACAAACTTTAACCGCTCTAAAGAGGCTGAAGAAGCTATTCCGGATGGCCAAGAAATAGTACTATACAATTCTGAGGTGGAAAATTCCATGAATTCAAGTCCACAGCAAAATCTTTACATGACGCTTTCTCCAAAAACTGATAGCAGAAGCCTTAACAGTGCCCAGGCGTCAGACTATGAAGATTCTGAATCTGGTATGGTTTTTTTAGTACCATATTTTTCTCCTCCCTTCAAAGAAACCTATTTTCTGGTCAACAAGACCTACTCGATTGTAAATACTTTTCTGGAGGCTTTTTCATTGTTGCGTGCTATCACTTGTTTTCTTCAACAACAATCAATAGATAAAATATCTTTTCTTTCAAGGAAAATTTAAATGATAGCTCTGGGCCATTTACTTGCTTACCAGTTTCGGGATTGCTCTTTTTTTTTTTTTGGTTGCAACAACCTGTATTAAAGAAGACAAATCCTGCATATATAATTCATCATTATCAAGTGCCTTATTCAAGTTTGCACCAAAAAAAAACAAGCGCCTTATTCAAGTGACGCATTTTCTGTTAGAAACTAATGATTGGTCTTTCATTCTCTTTTTTGTGCGTCGGTTCTCCTGAAAGATGCCTTGGTTATTTTGGGTTACTCATGATTGTTTGTCATTTGCAAAAATTGACAGATAGTTATCAGAGAAAGTCAAGCACAGTTCTTTCTATGGATACCAATGATGATATCATTGCAAAAGCATTACAAAAGCATCAGAAAGAGCTCGAGTATTGGGGATTGAAGGACACTTTGGAAAGTCACGATGCCAGAATTCAATCTGAATCAGCTAAACCTTCTGTTTGCAGTGTGCAACCTGATTCTTTGGGCATCATTGCTAAACAAGGAAATGAGCTTGTGAAGCAGGTTTTAACAGATGCCTCCTATGAGAGGCAGACATTTGGAAGTGATGTTCAAGGCCCACAAGAGTGGCAGGTAATACTCTTAATAATTGGGACATGTTAACTTGTTATTCGCTCACTTTTAAATTATGCGATTCCAATGTGATGGTGCTCAAACAGTAGCTCTTGTTAGTCAGTTTTATTAATCACTATAAGGGCAACAATGGGTAATGTGTCGTACATAAAGTTTCTGTTAGAAGAGCATGGTTGGTTGACCTCATTTTTAACTTATTCCTGGTTTTTCTACTTGAAATTTCATTTTGGCACAACATTCTGAATTGTGAAATGTATATTCTTGAAATGAAGGTAGCGAAATCGACTTGCCTTTTAAGCCCTTTTCAGAACACCAGAGCATAAACCTTACTCGGACGTCAGAGCAAGCCTTGGATCAGGATGAGGGCAAAAAATCCCATCTAATTGGCTGTCTTACCCTCTGCTTACGTTACTATGAAGCACTCCCTTTTGTTGTTTTTTCATTGAAGTAGGATAAGAACTTTCTGTAAGCATGTACTTTCTGTTGTAAGTTATTGACATTAGAGATTCAATATGGATTCTCCCCACTCTTCTGCAATGTATTGTGACAGTTTTTCTTATAAAGTTTCCTTTTGGGGATGGATGGGATTGGGAGATTGTGTTATGACTTAAGATACTATCTCCAGTATATTACATTAGATAATTAGACGTAGAGTCTTCCCGCTCTTCTGCAATGTATTGTGGTTTTTAACTGAATTGTTTTTTCTTTGGATTGCCGGAGGTTGGATGTGTTATGAATCACGATGCTAAAGCTTCTGACATGTCATAGGTGTCTGCAGTGGTTGAGATGCATTTGGGTTCAGCTTGCAAACTAGAAGACGCCAATATGTGGAAGTTACATGATTACCTGGGAACTGATGGTACATGTATGGATGATCAGACTACGTATAGCATGGATCACGACCGTCGAGTGCTTGCAGTGTGCAAAAAAGAAAAATCAGATTCAGAGAGCTATCTGACTAGTGAGAAAAGATTAAACCAATATTCTTCAGCCAAACGTCTTGTAGATAGCTCTTATAAAGGTGAAAGCTTAAAGAAGAATGACAGCTTCAGCCGATGGATGAGCAAAGAGCTAGAGGATGTGGAGCCAGTTGGGCAGTCCTGCTCTGGTGCTTACTGGGATGCTGTTGACAATGGAAGTGACTGCCCTAGCCTTTCTTCTCAACCTGAGTTGGACCGCTACACACTTGGTCCCTCACTTTCACAGGACCAGCTCTTCAGAATTATTGACTTTTCACCAAATTGGGGATATACTGGCTCTGAAACTAAGGTAATCTACCTTGAAAACTTTCTTAGTCATCATGGTATTGATATGACGTTTTAGATCGTGACTAGCCTAATATGCTTTAATTATATGTCTAAGAACTTGGACACTACTTTATCCCCTTCTAACTGAGCACTTTGCTTCATGGATAGGTTTTGATTACTGGAACATTCCTGAAGGCTCAACAAGATATAGAAAAGTGTCAATGGTCGTGTATGTTTGGTGAAGTGGAAGTCCCAGCTGAGGTTATTGCAGATGGTGTCCTTAGTTGTCATACACCCTCAGATGGTGTTGGTAGAGTTCCTTTTTATGTTACATGTTCCAATAGATTAGCTTGTAGTGAAGTGAGGGAATTTGAATACCGGTATAAATTTATTCATGGTGATGCAACCTTTTTGGGTAACAGATGTGAAGTTCTTCAAATTAGATTTGGTAAATTATTGTCTTTAGGGTCTGGCTGTCGCCAGAATTTTCTCCCCTGGAATTTCGGTGATAGATCCCGTCTGCGCGGTGAAATTACTTCATTGCTTAAGGTCAACTATGATGAATGGTTCCAGATATTGCAGCTTACTTCCAAGGAGGATTTATCTCTGGCAGAAGTGAAGGAATGGCTGGCTGAAAGGCTGTTAAAAGAGAAGTGGTGCGAATGGCTTCTATATAAAGCAGTTGAAGGTGGAAATGGGTTTCGTGTTTTGGATGAGGATGGTCAAGGTGTGCTGCACTTTGCAGCTGCTCTTGGTTACGATTGGGCTATTTCTCCGATTGTAGCTGCTGGTTTGAATATCAACTTCCGTGATGCGCGTGGGTGGGCTGCATTGCACTGGGCAGCATCTTATGGAAGGTAAAAATTATCCACGTGCTTTTTGATTCTGCAATTTTGATTCTTATAATTTATTGTTTGTTTTATTTGCTGTGGGCTCTACAACACCTATTTTGTGCAAATTTGGAATCTAAATTTTTTGATAGTCAAATCTGCTCATCCAACTTAGGATGCTCAAGAGTCAGGACAGGATAACCAAAAAGTTTCGATGGTCAAATCGGCTATTTAAATCCAACCCTAAAAATATTTTGATGCCCAAATCTTTTGGATGAATATTTGGCCATCTGATTCAGTTGTCAATATTAAGCAACTGGGTGAAAATTTACAATTACATACAAAAACTCAATGAGCAACCCCATTTGGATAATATGGATATTCATAATGCAAAAAATTCACATCTGAATCTTTTCCAGGAGCCTGTTTTTGTATCTGGTCCAACACACTTGTTTCAAATATCTTCGTTTTCTAATCCGATTTGTGGACTAGGATTCTTTGGGCACTTTTTTTTTTTTTTTTGGGCTCGTCTTTTGAAAAGTGCTAAATGAAACTCCCACCACCGGAAAAAAAATAGGAAATGAGTTTTCACCATTATTCTTATTTCATTTTTTTTTTTTGGGGGGGGGGGGGGGGAGGGGTGGCGCCATAAGTAAGCCAGATGAGACAAGAATAGAGAATTAGTTTGAGAAAATACGAAGCTTAGAGTCTAAAAACCCCCCATTTTAGTAGTTCATAGTAAACTTTTTGAACTGTGCTTTGCTTTTGTGAACACCCCTCTGTTAAAGGGGTAGAATTTTTGTCTCGCTGACTATCCATCTTTTATCTCTCTGGGTTGATGTATATGAAGAGAACGTACAGTTGTTTATCTCGTCTCTCTGGGTGCATCTGCTGGGGCGTTGACAGACCCAACACCATCATATCCCATGGGAAGGACGCCTGCTGACTTGGCTTCAGAAAATGGGCATAAAGGAATTGCTGGCTTTCTGGCAGAATCAGCCTTGACTGCGCACCTTTTATCTCTAACATTGAATAATAAACAGGAAGAGAGTCATACCACAGAGCCTTCTGGTTCTGGACTGACACCTGTACAAACTGCCACTGAACGGATTGCTACTCCCATCAGTGATGGAGGTCATTCTGATGGGCTGTCATTAAAGGACTCAATAGCTGCTGTTTGTAATGCTAGCCAAGCTGCAGCACGGATTCATCAAATGTACAGGGTGCAATCTTTCCAGAGGAAACAGAAAAGTGAATCTGTTGATGAAAAGATAGGAATATCTGATGAACATGCTCTTTCTGTGATAACTATGAAAAGCCACAAGCAGAGCCAAAATGATGAGCCAATGCATGCTGCTGTTGTCAGAATACAGTATAAGTACCGCAGTTGGAAAGGTAGAAAAGAATTTCTATCAATCCGACAGCAGATTGTTAAAATCCAGGTCAGCAATACCTTCTTGCCTAATCACTACTCTTTATATCAATTAGGTGACAAGGCTGTATGGATTGAGTTTTTTGCCAACAATTCCTGAAAACAGGCACATGTAAGAGGACACCAGGTACGGAAACACTATAAAAAGTTTGTATGGTCAGTTGGCATCCTGGAGAAGGTAATTCTTCGTTGGAGAAGAAAAAGAAGTGGGCTACGGGGGTTCAGACCTGAAGTACCGCCTGTGAAAACAAGCTCTCAAGGCATATCTTCTAAGGAGGATGACTATGATTTCCTCAAAGAAGGTAGGAAACAGGCTGAGGAAAGGCTGCAAAAAGCTCTGTCCAGGGTGAAGTCAATGGCTCAATACCCAGAAGCAAGAGACCAATATCGTAGAATGCTAACTACTGTCACAGAGATTAAGGAGATGAAGGTATTACTCAGATAAGAAAGGAGTCTTCTTTTGTGTAGATTTTTATTTTACTTATTTTTAAAAGCAGTTTCCTATATTCTATCTTGCAGGGTGAACGGAGTGGGGTCATTGATGGTTCTGAAGCAGTAGCTTCGACAGATGACATGAGTTGCGAGTTGTGATAATGCGAAATCTTCTACTAAGATTGTTGAGGCCCTTGTGCAATGTGGAAAATGTAGTTGAAGGCATCTTATCCATATCATGCCATTAACTAGGTATTAGTAGTTGATCATTAGATCCTGACATGTATATTGTCCACTAATAGAGTAATAGGTAACATGCAATAATGTAGTCCATTCTTGTTTCTCTTGTAATTCATTCAGGTAAGGTAATACACCCAAAATTAGTTGCTTGAAGAAGTGCCCCCTCCTCTCTCCTCTCTTCTTTCGCCCAACCCATTCTAATATATTGTTCCACCCTTTCTCGATGGCTTCTCTTTTAGAGGAAAGATATTATCAGTTCAGTGTCATTCCTTTTGTGAAGTATCCCGAATTCCAGGATGGGCAGCAATAATTAACGAAGATATGGATTCTCGTTGATTACAAGTTTACAACACATCTCTGTTTTCTACATTTCTCAAACTAGCTGTTACTGGTTTTTGGACGGGACTGACCGGACCCGGACCGGGTACAATTTTTCCAAATCTCAGGCGTATAGAATGCATTTGATTGCTACTACTTAAGAAATGGATATGAAAAAGAACAAATCTGTTCGGCATAATCAATATATATATATATTGAGCCATTAACTTCACCCTGGACAGAGCTGTGCCTGATTTTCTGCCCCCGTTTTTTGTCATATCATGACTCTGTCAGAGACGAATATACATTTTGTGTTTACTGAACATCTAAATCTAGGAAAATATGAGAAACAAATTATGACAATCTTTTGAAAGCTTCTATTCGAAAAAATAATCTCTGATGATAATAATGTCTTTTTTATGGGACATGATTTAAACTGCTTATTGATAAACTTCAAAGATCAGCAAGCATGTAATTTTACGTGAGTACACTTTTTTGTTCCATTAATTACGATCTTCTCCTTGCAATATGTAAATTGTAAACGTGACTAATAAATAAATTGTCATGCAGATTTTGGGATAAGATTCAAAAATAAGGAAGAATGTTAATTTGGATTAGATATATATGATTCTCTTCCTCAATTAATACATAGTCTAAGTTGAAAAGATTTAAATTTCTTTTCTTAATTTTTTTTAAATATTTAAATTTCTGTATTTTTAAACTTTCAATTTTGTACGTGACCAATTATTTTTTTTTTATTTCTATATTTTCAAGTAAGTATTCATACTTTTTCTAAAATTTGATGATTTCACGTATTTCTTACATGATCGAGTGCTTTATATTTCCCACTACTCGATATTCAAATATTCAATAGAATTAACTGTACAAAGAAATATTATTGCAACTGAATAGTGAATACATTATATCTTCTGCCATCAACATCAAGTTTATTGATTATAATTAGAGTTTAATTTAAGATTTTTTTTATTTTATTCATGATCAATTGATCATCAACCAAATTATTAGTTTGATTTGGAGTCACTTATTATGTTGATCGGTATAATGTGGAGAAAGGAGCCCATGAGAGTTAGCTGCCCCTTATTCCTATATTATGGACATGATCGAGTCAAGTCCCATTATCTTCTGAATTAGTCGATTAAACACGGAAAAAAAAAAAAATTTAAAAAAAAAAAAAAAAAAAAAAAAAATAATAATAATAATAATAATTATTATTATTATTATTATATTGTGTTTGATTAAATTTAAATTTGACATGTATGTTGGATTTTGATAAGGATTGTAAATTAAAATAATGAAAACTCCTACCGCGCAAAAGCATAGGAATACGAAAAAAAAACTCCAATAACAATAAAGTTATGGGATAAAAAGGTTAAAAAAGGAAGCTTTTGAATTGATATAATCAATAATTTATTTATTTTTGGTTTATTAAATTAAATCCAACATGCTATTAACACATGACCCGTGCATTGCATCGGCTTTAAAACTAGTACTATATAATGAAGGAGATTTCTTCTGGATAGTGGGAATTCTGACCTAGAAGTTTTGTTCACCACACAAGACATTTAAAATGAAATAGGCAAAAGACTGTTATAGAACCGAAAGCTTGTCCCATACAATGCATTTCCATCAGAACAAAATTCACAACGCTGAAGATTACAAGCCTTTGAGAATTAACCACCATATACACTGCTATTTCCCACTTAAAGGATGGTAATCATTGCCCCATCTGTACAAGCAATACAGCCAGCCAACTAATCCAATAATACCCAACTTCTCCCAATGGTTGGAAGGAGGGATCAAGGGTTAATAGAGATAAAAATTGAAAAAGAATTAATCATTCCTATTAAATCTGGACATTATCCCTAGCTCTTGTTACTATGACCAAGGGACTCGTAAAACAAAATGTATCCATGGTCTGTGTTACTTGAATACTCCTGTGTTGACCCAAAGAATGTCTGGACAGCAGACTCGTCAATCATCTCCACATTCTCATCATCAAAAAATAACCAGTGGTTATGACTTTTCACAAGGCTTACATAATGTCCATGATTGGGTCCGCTTCCAACATGAACGACAACAGCAAATAAGGAGTACTCTCGATCTGAATCTTCCACGGTGTTGCTCAGTTTTAGCTCGAGAGGGAAGACCACCCGGTAGGATAGTTTCTTATAGCGACCCAGCTGTTCAATGTACTTGAACCTCTTCAAATGGATAACTAGGACATGAGGAGGTTTTTTAATCTTCATCCTCTTCTGTGCTTCTTGCAAACTACAGCATTGAACAAGGATTATGTTGCAATTGAACAGATAAGAAATCAAATGGCACAGCTTAGATGGCTATTCAGAAGATGCTCAGGCTGATGCAGGACTAAGAGGGGTAGCAACGCGAAAGAAACAATATATGCGAACACCATCCTCACCTCAGTCTGCCGGGCCTGATAAAAAGAAAAAATGGACTTCCACCCAAAAATGCACACTGATAATTGATCAATGACTCCCTAGCAGTGTAACAATTTTCAACCAACCAAAATTTTATCCTGCTAATTATTTGGCCTGCAAGGCAAAAGCTACAACGATGAAAACTACCCATTGTATGACAAACCTTAGATTGTTTAAAATGAGTTCCGACAGAAGCTTACAATTCAAAGGTAAATATAAGCTTAGGAAACTTTATGTCTCTCAAGTCTCACCGAACTTGTACTTATGACAACTCATGGATTTTCTTTTACTCTGACACAACCTAATTATTAATATGGAAGAACAATTTCATGACACAACCTATGCAATTATTCACCTTTGCAGCATATGATGCATATCAACTTTTGTTTTAGTGAACAGAATAGTCTGATCATACCTGCAGGTAGGCTATCAGAAAGTGAAGTCATAAAAAAGACTTCTACCCATTAAGGTGGAACATCATACCACACTGTTACCTCAGTGCCACTCACCATGCTCACTTAAGGTGTCAAAGTATGATTCCCTTGATTACCTCAGTAACACGAACGATTTGAGGCAGAGGAGGAGACCTGAGTTAGAGTTGCTCCCCAATATGTGTTCAATATGTGGCGCTGGCAGTGAGACGTTGACATATTTATTCCTTTGTTGTGATGTGGCATGTTATATTTGGGGGAGCTGTTCAGAGAATTGTAGGCTCCCCCTTCTTTGATGACGTTCTTGCAGATAGGTTCCGGGGTTTTGGTGGTGAGGAGGAGAAGAAGCTACTCTGGCAATGTGCGTTTTTTGCAATTTTATGGTGCATTTGGTTGGAGAGGAACGCCCGGTTTTAAATGAGGTTTCTGTTTCTCCGGTATTGTTCTGGGAGAAGGCAACTTACTTAGCTTCATTATGGGAGAGAGCTGCAGGGGCTTTTCGGGATTATACTATCTCAGAGATCCAACGACTGTGGGATAATCTGTAAATGCTTTTCTTACAGAGGATTTTTTATCCTCTATTTTGCTGTACACTGATCATTATTAATATACACTTTTTCCTTATATAAAAAAATAAGTTGGATGTTCTCCGTGTGGAGCACCCCTTTTTTTAAGATAACATGGGTATCCAAGCTTGGCTAAAAAATGGTGGTCATCTTATTTCTATCTTTCCACACATAACCGAAGAATAGAATGGAAAAGATTCTTCAAGAGTCTCAGACCCAGAAGTGCATGATAAGTACCACCAAAGCCCAATACTGCCGAAGAAATTAAGTGAAGTACTCCATATACAAAGTAAGGAAAGGTGTCTATAACTTCCCCACCCGGGCCTACCCCCCAACCTAGAGTTGCTAGGTGGGAGTAAAATTAATCCTTGTTCATACATCGGCTTCTCTGGTACGGAATGAGCCATGGGCCTTGAAGTTAACGACCAGGAAAACCTCCAATGGCCCTGAGGGGACTCGAACTTGGGTACTCTGGAATAATCTCAGAGGTCTTACCAACTGAGCTACCCTCAGGGTACTCTGTGTGGAGCACCCTGATCCAATCATCCAACCAAGAAGAATTATCCAATAAGCTAGATAATGAGGACAACCTCTAATCAAGGCCCTTCACCACTACTTTTCTGGAGGGCCCTAGAATGTTATGTAGGGTTATTTTGAATCTGCAACAACTAGAAGCCTTCCTGAGGCATTACAAAGACAAGGTTCTCTAGGAGATTCATGTCTAAGCAATATAATGGTATGTGGGTGCAGGTTGATACTTGATAATAATAAAGTAACTGAAGAACAATATCTTCATAGGTGCATACTCAGGGATAGGGTTTATTGGGCTATAAGCATATCAAGGTGTTCAAGGGGCACACAGCCAGTTGGAAAATCTCCCAGTGGTAACATGCACGGGGATAGCAAGACCTTTGATTTAAGCTAACTAGTTCATTACATAGCTCCTACTCCATTACTTCAAGAGGGGAGTCTAATCCTGCTCTCTTTTTCATCTTTACAGTGAAATCTCGTTGTCAACAGGAAGGGAAGGGAGATTCAGAAAGAGAAGAGAGTCAGAATCATTCCAAACTAAGTAGCTTCTAAACATTAAACATCAAGACAACAGGCATAAGATAGGGTCCAAACATAAGAGACACCACAACTAATTGAAGCTGTGTATAATCATTAGTGTACATATAATATGATGAAATCTAGCAGGTTTTCAAATGCAAACTCAGATAGGAAATATTGTTCAACAACAAGTGCGTATTGCCAGTTTGTTTCCAGACAAATTCAACAATGAATCCTGAGCTACCACTTCAATGTGCAGACAGAGAAACAAGTTATCAACTGTTGAATTACCTGCAGCATTTGTCACAGAAAAATTTGTCCTCGGCGTTTAGGGTTTCAGTTGAACTGAAATTTTTGAGACAGCTTGTGATTGAACTATTCTGCTCAATATCAAGGCTCAGGTCAAAAAATGTTTCATCCCTTGCTGTTACAGTCTCACACCGCAAGCATCTTGTCTCGTTTGTTAGAATTCCCTGACTCAAATCATCAGAGAAGCCCTTTCAGACAAATGTAAAACCTTATTGGCGGAGGAGAGGGGACGGTGGGATGAAAGAGGAAAAAATGAGATAATGCAGATTAAGAAATCCATATGCAATGATACAAAATGTCATTGTATAAATAAAACACAAATTATATTGTTTGAGCATTATGCAAAAGCTAGGAATTGTGAGTTACCACTGTTTGGTAGCAAAACTAAAATTTTAGTTCTAATGTCGAAGCAGTATCTAGTGTGATGAAGAACTACAAAATCATGCTGAAATTGATTGTCAGTATTCACATGCGTATATGGTATACCTATCCTTCACAGACTACTACATCCAATCAACAGAATTGCCATTATCTTACAGAGACATAAATATATACAAGAAATCACCTGAAAATTTCGGTGTACCCAGGTAACTAAAGGTTCCTTTGGAGAAGAATTGGCTTGAGCAGTCCTTGGTCCATTTGCAACTTTTTCAGATGGCAACGTTTCTTTATCGCCTTTTGCAGTCTGAGCCTCTTTCTCCAATATGTCAACAAGTTCATTCAGCAGAAAGTTCAGGAATTCATGGGCATCCTAAACAGAGAAAACGAATATATGTCAAATTCTTAAAACACGACACACAGAATGTAGAATTCTTTACAGAAAGAGCAAACCAAAAAGGAGGGACTAGGCAACAGCAAAATAAACCAGAACTGAGCCACATTATGTATCATATGATAATCTCCAGAAAACAAAATATAATTTCATTTTATCTGCTCTTACAGTGATATCACTTGCTGTCTTGACTTAACATGTGACTAATTCAATTGAATCCCATATTCCCATTCCCTTTAACTTTCAGCTTATCCATCGAGCATTTAGCAAGTGACCTTGAAGCATCAGTAGGGAAAGCAAAGACCAGAGTGTGAAACAAGTACCTGGTGCATATAACTGCGGAAAAGCTCATTCTGCTTCTTTAACCTCTGAACAAAGCGCTTTGGAGCAATGACTCCTGTTTTCTTCTTTTGTGAACTTATCTAGACAAGACATGACTTGTTGTTAGCTGTAGTCATAAGACAAAAAGTAAATCAAATCCACACAACTGTATTAGACTATTAGCCACAATGGAATTTTTTATTTAAAGATATATGAACATCAGCAGGTTTCAAGAAAAATGAAGAGGATGTCAATTAAATGAGAAACAACTGAAAAAATTGGTAACCAAATTCAAATTTCAACAAATCAACCTAAATTACATAATTATCAGAAATGACACTCTTGCAGCATTTTAAAACTACTTGTTTGTTTTTAATGGTGTTCACTTTGAACTGATCCAGTGCAAACAATATAATATCACTGCTTATGGAAAGCCTTGCATCAGGAAGACAAAATGATAGCTTAGACTTTGTGGGGCTTTGTCCATAAGAAAGGAGAAGGAAAATACTAGATTAAGAATATAAGGAAGTGCCCCACATTCAAAAGAATGGAGTCCACGTAAATCATAAGAGATGAATGTTTGGGAGAGATCAGGAGAACCAGTACACCATCGAAATGATATAACGTGTCTACCCCAAGTACTGTTCACACACACTCACACCCACACCAGCCCAGAAAGAAAGGCAAGTCTTCTTTTCTCTTTTGGAATTTCTTTTTCTTTTTTTTTTGGTTGGGGTGGGGGGTTGTGTTACCTGAGTAAATAGGTCAGCCAAGCAACTTAGGAGATTTTCCTCTCCATCCACGATATTTTTGTTATTTGTGTAACAGTCTAGCAACTGTTCGCGAAATGGAACACAAAAATAAAGAGCCTGCAAACATAAAAAGAAGGAAACTAGATCAAACCAGAAAGACTTACAAAGGAAACCTTGTTAACAGGATACATTTCTCAACAAAATCTCATCATAGTATGATAAGAGATAGAAAAATGAATAAAACAGTACACGGTGAGAATTTGATTTACTACCCCTAGGCCCTAAGCCAATGATGATCCTCACTACAATGGCTGAAGATATTAAATTGCCGATTTACAGACTCAAAACCAATTAAATAATTACTTTTTCCACCCATGCACTAGGTTTATATACCTCAACAAATTATTAAGGGCTCACACAATATAATCAACCTTTCTTGATGGATAAATAACTGTTTACATGGGCACAAATAGTATAAATGTTTCTGTTAAATAGAGGAGTTTTGCATCAATCACAACCAAAGAAAAAAAAGACTACAAGAAGAGGACAAGGAGCCCTCTCCTCCTAAAAATACAAACAAAAATATTAATAGTATGAATTATGGAACATAGATATGCATAAAATTTAACAACCTCTTTGCATGATATGAATATCACTCTGGAAGGCTAATAAAGCTTCTGTTATGCAACCAAATGGTCAACCAAACAAAATTAAAATAAAAGTTTAATTAGAACCCTAGCCTCATTGATAGCGGTCATAGATATCTTAAACATTCATCGTCATGTTAAAGGTGCCAGCACTATCAACAACAACAAGAGCACCTTCTATTCACCATCAATGAAAAGGGTTCCTAAGTAAACAAAAACCAACAATAATACCGTTGTCAATCATATTCTCCATGGTTGAAAGAAGTACTAACAGAGAAGAAAAAAAACACTGAAGGAGGTGATTCCTATGACACAAAGTGCCGGCCCACTGAACATGCAATTTTTGCATATAAGATGGACTGAATTTGTCTAAAACATTTGCAGAAATAGCAAAGTGTTCTCCAGAAATCAAGGGCATAAAACAATATTATAAAACCCTCCACACAGAATCAACGAGTGGTTATGATACAATCACATTCCTACAGGGCAACAAAACTCTTTACTGATTTATCATGTTCATAGCCTAGGTCACCCACCCAGCATGCATTTGAGCTAACTACAGTCACATAAGATCCAACCTGATGCTTCTTCCTTTGTTCTTCTACTCCATCCTTCTGAGCCCGAAACCCCAAACCCAAAATAAAGAAAAAGAATACTACCTCCGTTCCAAATTGAGCTTCCTGTTGGACTCTTTGAGTCAAACTTTACAAAATTTGACTTTTGATTTGTCAAAGAAATACGAAGAGTTACAATATCAAAATAATATTTTTAGATTCATTTTTAATTGCACTTTCACAATATCAACTTTTTATAATTTTGATGTTAATAAACTGTCTCGTAGACCGCGTAAAAAGAAACAAGAAGCTCAATTTGGAACGGAGGGAGTACAAAGCGAAAAAAGAAAAGGAAAGCCCGTAAAATTCTTGCCCCATCATTAGAGGCTTATAGATGCCAGATCAACAATAAGTCAATAACCCAATATAATTCCGCCTTCGATATCCTTAATATTCATACTCACAGAGGATTTGGTTTACTTATTATAGATAGTGGCATAGTGCTCAATTACGCCTTTGTTGCAAGTGACTAAGTGTGTTATGTATGCCTTTGGTATCAAGGCACTTAGGCACGTAATCTGTAGAAGTCTTGCTCACATGTTTGATATTCAAATACTCCATATTTACCATATCCTACATGTTTTTCATATATCGAACTACGTTTCTGACATTATATACCCACACCATACGGCCACACCCAGCCTACAAATTACATAATCACATGCCAGAAATGTTGCTTGGTTAGGCCTCCCTCAGGCTCAGCCAACTGTAATTCCATCTTCAGACACATACTTCACCAAGAGTCTTAGAATAAGTGATTTACCCCGGACTAAAAGAATGCAACAGAAAAGTATCTGAGTCAAATATAACATCAAGTGGATTGTCATACCTCAAGTTTAACACGATTGCTTTTGGGTTTCATGAATCACTTCTAGTCTGAATTCCAACTTATTTACCCACTGATAAGTTTTTAGTTTGATACAACTAGGGATATCAACATCCCAAACGCTCAAAAGTCTTCAAAACCTTAATCAAAAAACAGTTTAAGTTGAAAAAATTCATGTATTTCTACCATAACTTGCCTCAGATCTTAACTTTGTGTTATGTTTTGAAGCCAACATTTCTGCTGATTCAATAAGGGGTAAACAACAACCACCATGAGTCCACCCATTGAAAATTTCAATTCCCATAATTCACCAAATTCCATAGTGTCTAACTAACCAATCTCAAATAAAAATCCCACATGATAAACTTGGAACTTCCCACAAATCAATAAAAGGGTAAGAGCATTTGCCCTGATACTTACAATTGACCTACATCCAATTATCCAAATGTATATGTAATATAGATGAAATTCAAAAAATAAAGGAAAACCCACATGGCAGTAACGATATTGAATGCGATAAAACTGAAATTGAAATGGGGAAAATAAAATGAGAACTCATTGATGGTAAATGGATAAACAGACCTGCAGGACACTGTTACAATAACAAGTATTGCCAAAATTTTCAAGGCCAAAGTAACGCTCGCCCTCAGGAAACTGGTCGCCTAGCGCTTTCTCCAGCTTCGACCCTGCCGCACCCATTCAACTCTCACTCTCTCTCCTCTCTCCTCTCTCCTCTCTCTAATTCCTCCTTTCTTCTCTAATTCCCTCTCTCTTTAAGGCGTTGTTTGGCTATTATATGGTTGAGTATACGTTTGTATGGGAGAGATAGGATGGTGCCGGGAAAAACTGAAATTTGGGGAAAGATACAATCTTTGGAAATTGTTTGGAAAAAGAAAAGAATTAGTAGCACATGAAATGCTGAAAAGGAAGAATGAAATGTTTGGGTTTGTTTGTGATGAAAGTGGCCACTTTTTTCTTTCTTTTGGCCAATGCTTTTCTTGAGTGACGATGAACTCATATCATAGATCTCATCTCATGGGTTTTCCAATCTTTTTACCTTTTTGTTTTGGGAGGGGGTTTTCAAAACCAAGGGTGTTGGGTGTTTTCAGGTTTGTTCGGGCTAGTTTTCACTTTTATATTAGTTACATTCCCGTACGACGCACGATTTGATACAAAAGTTCTCTTCTATGAACCTCTTGCTTAATTAATATCATACATAAACCAAAAATATTGTATTAATTGTAGAGTAGAATACCAAAATATACAATATCTCATTTCTTGTTAATCATGATATAAAACTGGTTTGTATAATCAAATCTTTATTATTTTTGTTACAATTTTACCCTAATATCTAGTGTCCAATATCTAGTCAAAAAAAATTACCACCACTCCTACTTTTTGATGCAGTTTACTCCAAATATCCAGTCAAAATAATCAAAGTCGAAGTATCAAATGGATACAATGAAATTATGTTTAATTAGTTAACAACTATGTATACCCATTATTGGAAGCATGCATGCATGATGCATCCGCCAAAATAAAATGTATCAATAGAAAAATATATACATTTTATTATTGTTATATGCATGTATCATATAAAATTTAAGGAAGTATTTAATAATAGTGTAGATTCATGCATTAGTGTAGATTCATGCATTTTGTGTTATGATGATGTGTCAAGTTATGTGAGTATGCAGCGCTTATGTGGACGCACACGTGTCCATTAAGCAACGTGCAACATCCACTTATATATATATAATAGATTGTATAATGTATGTTTGTAGGAAATACTTTTTGTGGTTTAATCTTGTTTGCCACTTTTGAAAATTAAGTAGGCAACTATATAAAAAATAATAAAGAATGATGTAAGTACATGAAAATTGAAAAGTACCGTTAGAGGAAATAATACAAAATTCAAATAGTAATAATGTACAATATGACTCGAATATAGTGAGCTCTATTGTTAAAGCATGCATGCATGATGCATCCGCCAAAATAAAATGTATCAATAGAAAAATATATACATTTTATTATTGTTATATGCATATATCATATAAAATTTAAGGAAGTATTTAATAATAGTGTAGATATATGTATCAATGTAGATTCATGCATTAGTGTAGATTCATGTATTTTGTGTTATGATGATGTGTCAAGCTATGTGAGTATGCAGCGCTTATGTGGACGCACACGTGTCCATCAAGCAACGTGCAACATTCACTTATATATATATAATAGATTGTATAATGTATGTTTGTAGGAAATACTTTTTGTGGTTTAATCTTGTTTGTCACTTTTGAAAATTAAGTAGGCAATTATATAAAAAATAATAAAGAATGATGTAAGTACATGAAAATTGAAAAGTACCAAAATCTTTATTTTTACATGGAAGATGGAAGACCTTAACACACCCGAACAAAACAAAAGAAACTAATTAAACACTTATCATTCTAGGTGTCGCAGTCTGCAGATCCTACTAGGACCTTAAAAACTACATTTATCATGCTAAGAATGGGGCCTCAAATTCACGAAAAAACCCGCAATAACATAACTGTGATTCGCACGCCAATTCGCAATTGCATATACTTCCAATCTTATCAAATAAAATCAGTTGCTCAAAGCATCACGTGTGGAATACGAAAGACGAGTTTTGCAACAAGATGCAAATACACTCCAATCTCCACGTTGCAGCTCCTTAAGTCTGTTCTTGGTGTGGAAAGCCCATCGATTAAAAATGACAAAACTTACTAGAACCAAATTTTATGCTAACATGAAGAGTAATGACTTTATAATATTTAGTGTTAGGTAACAAATCAATACACTAGCGAATTTTTCATGCACAATTATATAAGAAAGTGGCTGACAAAGTACGAACAAAAAAAAACTGAAATTTAACTAGAATTAGATAAATCAAGTTTGAAATCTTAATGTATTGTATATCCATCCACACACAACTCATTAGTTAAATGTCACAGACAAGCACAAACACAACTTAATAATTTGAACAATATGAACTAAAACAAGTAAATAAAACTTGATAAAATTTGAGCTCCTCTTTTAACATAATAAATTAACGTAATTGCTCAACGTAAATCTATAATTACTTTACGCGGATAATTTTGAGACAATACTTCCCAAAATACTCTTTTTATTTACAAAATGACTTCCTTCACCAAATTCTTTTTCCTCTCAAACCTCTATATTGTCATTTCAATGTAAAACACCTAATTATTAAATTAACACATGAATGGATCCTTCGATTATAACTTTAATGAAATTAATGATGATATTGAGTTAACAATTGAATGAGAATTAGGGTTTTGTTATCACTTCAAAAAAATATAGATTTTGTTTTAGATTATTCATTGTGGTGCTTGAGTGGCTGGTGGCTGGGTGGGGGCATGGATGGTGTCTAGTATGGCCTTAGGTGGGCTGACTGGTGGGGGCTAGGGAGGCGGGCGGAAAGAGAGAAAGACAAAGGGGCGGGAGGAGAGAGGGAGAGAGCGCAGTTTGGGGACGCGCTATTCAGGGTGGGGGTGGCAACTGAAGCTGGCGACAAGAAGGTGGCGGTCATCTAGTGGCTAGAGAAAGTGGCGGTGGCCGGGGCGTGAAGGTGGATGGCGAGGTGGGGGTGGTGGTGGTTCGAAACTAGTGGCGGGTTGAGAAGTTGGCGGTTGTGGTAGTTGGCGGTGGTGGTTAATTCGTGACTTCGTGAGGGCGGTGGGTGGTATATTTACTTGGATATAATAATTTGATGAAATGCTCATGTTGATTCTATTTAGGGATGTAAATGGGTTCATCATCCGTTGACATCTAACCCACCCGAACCGACTATATGGATAAAACCCCGAACAAATGGATTCTTTCGCGGATGATGTATGGAGCGGGTGACGGATCAGGTTGGACTCGGGTGGAACTTTCTCATCCGCTAACCCGCTCCGCGAACCCATTTACCATCCGTTTAGTTAATATAAAATAAAAAAATTAAAAAATCATCAGTATTTTGTATGATTTGTAAGGTTTTAATGTATGACATTAGTATATAATAGTTATTTATTTTGTAATTTTGTTGTAGAGACCTTTTAAGTATGATATTTGAAGGAAAAATATTGATTTAGGAGATATTTTACAAATAATACATGTTATTAAATATCACCAATTAATAATCCGTCTATCATCCGCTCTGTAATGCCCAGCATTTCCGTAGCATTCTTTTAAAACAAAAAGGAAAATAAAAAGTACTTTATGAAAAAAATAATAAAAAAAAATAAGACCTACTGTAAGTAGGGGTGAGCAGAAATTCCGGGTACCCAGTAACGGAACCGGAATTGGTTAGGAACCGGTGGTTTCGGAATCGGAACCGGTCTAACCAATTCCAATTCCAATTCCCAAAAATAGGAACCGGTACCAACCAATTCCAATTCCAATTCCTGACTTTTGGGAACCGGAACTGGTTGGGGAACTGGTTAGGTACCAAGTGTAAAAAAATTAAATGAATTTTTTTCCTTTGTTAGAAATAAAGAATGATGATTTTCTAGTAAGGTTAGTAGTTTAAAATTTTCCATTTGTAATTTTAATGTTTTTAATGATTGTATTTGCAATATTAATAATTAAATGATTGTGTACGTTATTTAAATTTTGATTTACGATGTTAAGTATTTTGACTGTAGTATTTGATTTTATGTTTGCGGTATTTTCGGAAACTAATATTTATTAGTGTAATATTTTTATTGGTGTTTTTTATTATTAAAATATACATTTATTTGATTTAAAAAATAAGAAAATTTGGATTTAATGCGGACTTGGGTACCTAGGAACCGGTGGGTACCCGGTGGATCCAATTCCAATTCCTAAGATTTAGGAACCGGTGCAACCAATTCCAACTCCAATTCCTACAAATTAGAAACCGGTGGATCCAATTCCAATTTCGGGTAGTGCAATACCCGGTGGGTACCGGGTTGCGCTCACCCCTAACTGTAAGTACAAATTTAGTCATGTATCCAACTTATAGTAGAGGTCTAATAGTATAAAACCAAGTCAAATTAAAACCTTCATTAGGAAGGAAGCCCACCTCCATTTAATGAATTGAACCGACTAGTCTCTCCCTTAACTCCTTCTTTAGCAAAATTTTTAGTCTTATTTTTCCCCTGCTCACTATCATCAGCAGAAAATTTTTGGTTGACCCAGTGGGTGGGCAACCCACCTTCATTATGTATCTATCTCTCTCTTACCTTAAATGTTTTTTTTTGGAAATAGAGGAGAAAGAATCTGAAAAAAGATGAGAGAGATAGACACAAATGGTAGGTGGGTTGCCAACCCAGTGGGTGGATGTATCATTCTCCATCATCAGCACGACAACACCATCAAACTCACACCACCATGCATCACCTGCACCAGCACGCCCCACGAGTACACACCACCGTCTACATCTAGCATCACTCACTGTCATCAATCGCCATCGCCATCATCACCAAGAACCAGAACCACTTAGTATCACCGCCCCCATGCACAGCTCTCGACCAGTCGACGATCATCCACAAAACACGCCGAACTAGTGACCGGAAACATCGGTTTCAACTAGGTCTGCTACAATTGAACACCATCTCCCCCGGTTACAGATGGGCTAGGTAATTGAACAGCCAAGCCCTAATTTAGTTGTTTCCTTCAATTCAATTTTATAGAAATTGGATAATTTGAGCTAATTTAGAGTCCCAATTACTAGATTATGTAGAAATTGGAATCTTAGCTTGTGGGTATAACCGATTAGGACCCCAACTGCAACTAAGGTAACTACATCTTGTAGGGTTCATTTTACATTCATTTTGAGCCTAATTATGTGTATATGTGATTTAATTGATTTAAATGTGAAATTGAGAATCTATGGGCTGGTATTTAGCCATTTGAATTTTAGCTAGCATTTACTAGTAATGGTCGTATGTTTTGTGAGATGATTTATAAGTGTTGTGCTCTGTGACTTATTTGATTATAGATTTCAGCTAGCTATGTTTTAGAACAGGAAGTAAAAGTAAATGTTGTGTGTATAAAAAGATAGACTAGTTAGATTACTAGTGAGTAAATAAGCAATTAAAGAATATTTTGGATGTTTATGTTGTTCAAACAGAACATAAGTACATGATTAAGTTGATTGTGAAGTGTGTATAAGCCAAGCCTAAGAGGAATAGAAATTGAGTTGTAAGCCAGCTTATGAAGAGACGGGTAGTAAAGAGAACTACCTGAGTTACAGCTAAAGTAAAGAAAAGAGAACTAAAAGAATGACTCTATGTACCAGTACAAGTGAGATAAATAAAAGTAAAGTATGACTGTTGTTGTGATATGCCTACTAGTTGAGAGAATGATGTGTGTTTGTATGAGAAGTTATGAGCTAAGCTACTCAAGTTACTAATAACGTAAACTGAAAGAAGGCTTTGGGCAGTGTGGAACCTATGGGTACTCCAGATGTGTTATAATGAGTTTACGGGAGATGTCCCTGAGTTTTGAACTGTGCCCCCAAGATGTGGCAATGATCAGCAGTTTCAGCCCCTATATGGGAAGAGCCCCCAAGATGTGGCTAGTTACAGATTACAGATAACACATTTGGCCCCCATGATGTGGCTTGACCCCCAAGATGCGGTCAAGGGTTTAAACGCCTCCAAGATGTGGCGACCCTAGGAACCTAGCTCCCAAATGCCCAGTTCAGTAATGCAAAATAAATAATAAAACATATAAAGCTATAGTTCAGTACTTTTATATAGTTACAGCCCCTTATTGGGAAGAGCCACAAGGCTAGTTATAGGCCCCTATACGGGAAGAGCCGCAAGACTAGTTAAAAGCTACCAAGCTCAGAGGTTCAAAGGAGAAATGACTCTTTTAAATTATTAAGAGGGGAGAATCATGAGAAGCATTAATAAAGGTCTATTATAGCAAAGATTGATGTCTGTTTTATGTTTACTGTTTTCCAACTTTGTGGAATGCACTAGGAACTCAATAAGATTTATTTGTTTACTCTGTATGACTTATGACTATAGAAGTGAATGAAGTAGAGTTAAGGTGAAATGGGAGCTGAATGCTTGCTCTATATGAATGATTCTTTGTTTAGACTTGAAATGAATTTAAATTGGCCTTTACTAGATAGATGTTGGTTACTCAGTTCACGCTGACCCGTTTTCGGGCTGTCACCCACGATGTGAATCGTGTCTTTCCCTGGTGACAGATTATTTGTATGCAGGTTGTTTGTGGTGAGGACGCTCCAGATAGTAGCCGGATAGAGTCTTGGCAAGAAGAGCTTGCTTTTAGATTTTATTTATGTTTCTAGTTTACTGATTAAATGTAATAAATAGACCATTATAGTAATCCACAAAATTATTACTAGAAGTCAGTTGATGAGCCTTACACTCATTCGTATGAGTGAGTGTGGCGATAGCACCCGGATTTTATTAGAGTCTTCCGCTGGGTTGTTGCTAGATATTGTTTTATTTTTGTTAAGCAGGTTTATATAAGTCTTTTTAGACTAGTATATTTAGTTTACAAAAGGAACTCTGCCGGATTTTCGGCTTGAGCCTATTTATTTTTATTTATTTATTTTAGTAGAAAATCCGGGGTGTTACACGCTCAATCCGTTAATCCGCGGATGACGGATGGAGCGGATTAGGGTTGGATGATTCGCGGGTGACGAATGGAGCGGATGATGTGTCATCCGCACCGAATCCGATCCATTTACATCCCTAATTCTATGGATGCCCATTGTACGATCCACAACTCTAATTCTGGTTTGAACTGTGAACATGGGTATATTTGCTTGAATTTAATTTGATGAAAGGCTCATGTTGAATTTAATTTGTTTGGCAGCCACTCAGCGTGAGGGAAGAGAGGGAGAGGAGAGAGAGGGGAAAGGGGTGAGAAATTGGGTAGGGGTACTAGTGAATTTTTTTTTTCTTTACATTGAGTAACTTTAAATTTACGTTAAGCAACCCCCTAAATTAACAACCGTCAACACAATCAAACTCTGTTGGACTCGACTCGATTCGTCTCGTTTGGACCTTTCAACAACCTAGAGGATTGGGGGTAAAAATGGAAGAAGAGAAAGAGAAGAGAAAGAGAAGAGAAAGAGAAGAGGAAGAAAAAAAAATTAAAAAAAAGAAGGTAAAGAAGAGGGACAGAGGGAAAAGAGAGCCCAGAATATAAACGGAAAACCTTATCTACGCTTCTACTCTCATATAGTAGTTCACCGTTGAAGCTCAAAGCAGTTGTGAGTATCACTGGTACACAAAAACACTACCCTGCCGAGGAACGGAAAGAAACTACCACTCCATCGAACAAACAAACATGGCTTCAAGCCTTTCTCTCTCATCAACTGCATCACCTTATCTCACATTCCCACCCAAATCCTCATCTCTAACCACGTCAACTTTCCATGGCATTCGGGTTCCCGGCCCGAACCCAGTTTCCATAACCCGGCTCCGAGCCCAACAGACCCCTTCAACATCAGTGGTAATGATGGCAAAGAAAGAGGAAGAGTTGAAAGAAATTAGGACCAAAACTACTGAAGAAATTAATGAGGAGATTTTACAGCTTAAAGGTGAGCTCTTTATGCTCCGCCTTCAAAAATCTGCTCGTGAGGATTTCAAGCCCAGTGACTTTGGTCTTATGCGCAAAAGGGTAACTTCCAGAACTTAATTTTTGTTTAATTGTGCCTGATTTTGAATAATTCTTTCGTATTGCATTATTTGGGTTCATGGGTTAGTTTCAGAATTGGAGAAATGTGATGGGAATTTTGAACATTTGGGTTTCAAGTTGATTTAAAAGTTGTGGTTTTAACTTGTTATGTGTTTATTTGATGTATTATCAGAAAATTCTGTCGTTTAATTGCTTATGGGTTGCTTGACGATATTGTGCAACATTCAGGGAATCAATATGAAAGGCCAATTTGATGCCTATGACTAAATGTGTTGTTAATTGTTGGTGTTACACACTTCCGTTTGGAATTTAAAGATTTTATCGCCGGCGTTTGAGATGATAGTTTTGTAGTCTGTTGAGAAGTTGTAGATTGTCTTATATGGAGTATGGACTAAAAGATAATGTGAAGTGACAACATAGACTTTCAAAAGGATTGGTGGTTGATAGAGGGGCACTATGGACTGATTAGGGTTTGCTTTGATGAGCATGCTTGGGTGCTGTAAACATATTAACAACATTGTGGGGAATCTATCAAAAAGTTGGATGTTTAGGTGTGATTTAAAAGTAGCACTAATGCACTTTCGAAAGCAAAATAATTCCTGATGAGCGGTACAGCTTCTGCCTGCTGATGTGGTCAGTGGTCCTTTAAGTGTAGAAACTGAGAATTCATTTCCAAATCCAATACGATATGAGAATGAGATCATTTGATAATGCTTCATAAGACTTGGTTGGAAGAGTGAGCTTAGGTTTTATAGTCGATTGTTAAAGTTGAGGACCTTAACAGAATTGTGCGTGTGGTTTTTGGTGAAGATGCCACACGTATGGAGTTTTATGAACCTCTTAGTAGAATGCCTTTTTGTTTGTTTGGAGATATACTCGTCTAACTTTGATTTCTGTCGTGTTTCTGATACATGGTTCTGGTTATATTGTGACCATCACCATGCTTGTTGAAATCGTTATGTTTTGAGGAATGGTGTCTTATCCCATTGATGAGCAAAATATATGCATTATCACTGGCCTTTCAGTTTCATGCAGATAACTGGATGTAATGGATAGTTTCAAATGGTAGTAGCATGCTTATCATGGTTTTGGTTACTTTGCCTCTTCCTTTGTCTTCATGCCTTGGCTTACAGATATGATACTGGAAAATGAAAATATCATTAGAGGACCACTGCTCCTGTAGATTGTGGATGTTTTGTGCATGCATACTCCCTCTTCCATTAAGTCTTTGTCAGATTGGAACTTGTTATGTGAAAGACAGTGTTGGATGCAAGGTATTACCTAATATCCTTGTATAACCTCTGTCCACAGGAACATGTTATGTGTTTTGTGACATTTGTAGTCTAGTCCCTCCACTAACTCATCAAAAGTCATACTGTAACTAATTGCATTCATGTGCTAATCTTCATCTCTATTGATATGAAATTAGCTGCTTGAATGTCTTCCTGATTGGTTTTCCTATTTTGTGAACATTTTGTCAACATGTTTGTTCGTTTATTCTTAAACATAAAAACTACTACGTTATAGCTTCCTGGACATATATTGAGCCCTGGGTTAAATGTGGTGCTATTTTTTTGGATATAAATTAGATTGCACGCATGCTCACTGTAAAGCGGGAAAGGGAGATAGAAGAAGGAATTGGCAAGAGGATGTCGAGAAAGCTTGATAGGGAGTGGAAGAAAAACATTGTTATTAAGCCACCTGCTTCCTTGAAAAAGTTGCAAGAAGAACAGGCAGCTGCAGAGGCTGAGAAAACAGCGTGAACTTAAACCCTGTTCGAATTGTATTCATACTGAGGGATGTTTGTAATTCTTTTTATGGTAGGAGCTGTTATTGAGGATCTCAATCGACTTTTGTATCAGACAATTGATGTATAAATTTTGGTTCTTTCATCTGCCTTGGTCTCACCTTCTCTCACAGGCTACAATCAAAATGGCATCGCTTGAAGGTAGGTACACCTTTTTGACTGAAAAGAACTTGTGCACTGTATGCTTACCTGCACAGCTGCACTATAAAGTATAAACCTCATACAGTTGCTAATTCAATTGATCTTTTCCTCTTTGGTGAGCTATAGATTTGATTTCAGAGTAGAGAAGACATCATGCATAGCCTTTGCATTTGTCTGCGCTGATTTTTTGAGTGGAGGGTGTGTCTTGGTGCAAATGTGCAATGACAATTGACAAAGTTGTTTGTTGTTCAAGTTGTAACTGTGGAAGGGTAATCTAATCTAACGCTCCTCGTTTTCCACTTGAGCACGAACCAAATTCAGGTAAAAGCTACACATCTCACGATAATAAGTGTCTTTCCCTTATCGGTAAATCTAACATGTGCCCTAAAGGGCACAGGCTAAGCATCATTAATAACCTCAAACAAAGAACCATCAAGTAAATCCCAAGGGTACAAGTTAGCCGAACCCTTTATAAAAAATGATCATTACAATTTTAAATAATGACCCAATTTCATTGTGAGTTGGTTTCACACAAGACTTACTCTATTATTAATATACTCTTATTAAATGCTAAAATTATATAATCGGACTTTAAACGAATTTGAATGAGCTATTCGCGAACAATACTGCTTACAAACATAAACAAGCTGAACACATTCCGGTTGGTAAATGAGATTTGACCGAGTTTATTCGTGAACGGTTCACTAGGGTATCGGTTCGTTGGCAGCATTGGCACTGATGTGCTGACGTCGGCTGCGGCCTGAATTTGAGCGCGCCTTGAAATTAAAACACGACTACCAATTCGGCAATCTCTTACTTGGTTTCGCTCCTTCTTTCTCTGTCCTCTGCTGGTTGTCAGTCGTCACCTTCCCCCTCTTTGTTTCATCCCACTCCTCTAGTCCTCATCCCAATCTAATCTACCCTCCATTTTCTCTCTCCTCCACCTGCCCAAACTCATCGGCTCGACGCCCGTTTTTCGCCACATATTCGCATAATTTTCACTCAAACTTTCGCAATTTAGGGCATAATTTTGGTCTTTCAGCGGGTGATTGACGATACGATTCTTTGCATCGTGAACGAAATTCCATATATTTCGAATTCAATTGTTCTTCTCTCTACCATTATGAATAATGCCAGGCTTAATTATGAATTTCGGAGAAAATCGAAGAGCGGTAGATTGAGTTCCAGGTATGTGGAATTCTTCGAATGCCTTGATGTTGAGTAATTAATTAATTAACTATTTATTTGGATAGAATCTTGATGTTTGATTTGCATACCGCCATTTTCAAACTGCATTATATAATCCTATTTGATTATTCGTAAGTTCTAGGTAGTGCGCATATATGGTTAAAAAAACATTTAAGAGTTCCGCCAAACTAGGTTGCCATTATCAGCAGAATAATTGAATATCCTTCATAAGTTCATAGGGCCTTAACCATGAGGTCTAGTCCTAGACCGCGAGCAGTCTCATCTGCAACCTCCGTAAGGAACCCTACTTCTGGCTAAGGGGAACAACACAAAACCCTACCACTTAGGACCCTACTTTTCTGGGTGGTTTACGTGAATGAACTCTCTATAATCCTTCAAGCCATCGGTATAAAACCCCCAAGTGTCCCGCCCTTTTCTAATCTAGCCTTGGGCATGGAGTAGCTTTAAATTCCTTGGTCAGTTGTCCCACCTTTTGAGGTGCCTACAAGCCGCGGGGAAATAGTCATTATTGTCGACGATTGATATGTGGTTGACGATTGATACCCTTGGTTGTGAACCCAAAAAAAACAAACCCCAGGTGTGGCGAAAGGGTACCTCGGCCTCCCCAAGTCCTGAACACGCAAATTCGGCTAGTTTAGGAACTAATCATTGCAAGATGCTCCCTAAGAAGCATGCGTACTAAGGAGTGGTGGCCTAAATTCTCCATTATAGTAGATCTAGGAGTGCAAATGCGATTGCGGTGGCTTGGCAAAGCAAAGGTTTTGATAGAGATCATAATTTTGTAGCTTGGTTTTAGATTATTTTTGAACTCCTTTTGGCGTGTTTGTAATTGCCTTGTGCTTTTCATTTGACTTTAATATTTTACCAAACCCTTCCTAGAAGGTGGGGTTACGATGTTGAATGATGTTATGTACTTGTGCTTGTGGCGTTCTTTGTAACTTCTTCATCTTGAATTTATTAATAACTAAGAGAATGCCTTATTATTTTAAGAAGCCTCAACCCGAACATAATGTTATAAGCCCATGCCATTGTTATTAAAATTAATTGGCTATAGAGGAAGTATCAAACAATATGTTCTCTGACCGTAACACTACTAACTTCATACACCTCTTCTTTCTCTCTTTGGAGGGATGGAAATATTTTTCATGCCTGTTGCAATAATTGTAGTATTGAGTTTCTAACTACCAGATTTATTTTCTGTTTTTGATTGTCTTCTCGATTGTAGCTCTTCTGTTTTAGTCCTGTATTTTTACTTTCTGGCTTCTTGCTGCTTCAAAATCGGCAAGCAAGTATTAGATAGGGAACTAGAACTCCACGAGGCGTGGATTTGAACCTTAAAGTTAGTTTGGGATGTGCTTTGACAATATTCAGTTTAAATTTTGAGGTTGTTAGGGAACCTATGTATGCCAATTTACTCTAGAGAAAGCTAGTGAGAGTTCTGCAGATATGGTCATGGATTTTTGGTTGGATTCAACTTAATTTTTAAATAATTACTTGTTAATCCAATGTATTCCATATTGAAACGTCTTTCTTGCTCAATGGTGTGTTTGGATACCTGAATTTGAAATAATGGATTTGAGGTAAATTTGTTCTTCAATGCCTAAGATAATTGTAGGTTTGGAATTGATCTAATTCCATGGCCTTCCATAAAGCCTTAATGGAGGATTTCAATTACACCCCTCCATCTTGGCATTTCAAATTCTTCCCCCTCCTCTTCTCCCCTACTATGCAAACCCAGAAAATGAATTGAATTTTACATGATTAAATTTATACTAATCATGACTCATGACAAAGTTGGTTTAGGGAAAAACAACAGAATGTAATATTCTTCTCCTGAGTCCTGTCCACCTTTTGTAGTAGCCTGTACGGGTGGCATTCCACAACAAGACTTCCTACACCTTGAAGCTGTAGGAAGATGGAATACCTGGGGGTAACTCATTCACTACTTGATCAGTTTCATTTTGATAGAAGACTGGATTAACAGCTCAATGCTATGAAGCAGTTCATATCGAGGGTAGTTTAAGTAAAAAGAACACAATGTTTCATTTTTTCCCCTTCTGCTCCTCCCTTTGTAGGTGCGGGCGTGCGGCCTTCTTTCATGCAGGCTCAATTTCGATAACATTAGTGTGTGTGTGTGTGTGTGTGTGTGTGTGTGTGTGTGTGTGAGGTGGGGGGGGGGGACAATTTGACTGGTACAATTTTGACACCTTTTTGTTTTATCTTAATTTTTTTTATAAGCAACAGAAGTGGTTTAATGTATGACAAGCTTCTTCTCTTTTTAAAGAGAATTTGAAATTTTTTTTAGATAAAGAAAAAAGTATAATTAATAGAGTAAAACCAATATTACATCCTAAGAGGACAAGGAGTCCTCAAAAGGAGTTTATTTACAAGGCAGCCATAACCTGTGTAACAGGATAGCTACGAAAACACCCAGCATCCTTAGCCCACAAAGAGGCTAAATAGACCACTCTATCCCACAACACATCAACCGACATTGAAGCACTAGGCAGAACAATACTTTACATGTTTGTTTACGTATGATTTATTTAGCCTGTAAAACTCACAGGGTTGTGACATGAGTTTGACTAATTATTATTTCACTATATACTGTTTTGTATAATTTACTGGGGGCAGCTGAGGATTATGCATGGTGATTTTCTATTTTACACATTATCTTTAAGATGTCTTTGTAACTACTCTTCCATGTTGTCTCTCTGGCTATAGCATCCAATGCTGATATTCTAGAGTTCTTTTGATAATATTTTCAAAATGTTAATACCTAACCCCATGTTGTCTTTAATATTGTGTACTGACACAAATCTTTTCCCTTTGATCAGATTCTTTGCTTTTGCTTCACATCCCAATAATAACCGTTATCCAACTTTATGATGATGCGCCTCAAGAGACAAATTACTTAATTGATCTGCCTTCCACGGCTCTCGTCTCCTGGAACACAGTGGGTTATGCGGAAAATGCTAATCAGAATGTGAGGTTAGTGTTCTTTTGATTTCTCCCTCATAGGTTCCCGACATGTCTATTATGTAGTGATGTTCTTGTGTATTTTTCTATGAATGCTTTCTTGTTCTCTGTGTTACTTCCTCACCTGCTGAAATCCCTTAGGCTAGGTATCATAGTACTAAACTACTAACACTTCATTAGGCAAGCACTTGATCTCTTCATAGGATGAAGGGGTATAAAGGAATTCCGCTAGCAGCAGGATCCTCACTAGGCATTGTCATTGTTTAAAGGCTGTATCGAAAGGATAGAGACAAATCATGGAAACTGATGAGTGGATACTTTGCATGGATCTAATTTCTTGCATTTTAGCTACAGGTTACTATTCACTACCATAATATTATTTTTATCAGAGCATTACAATCACATATGTGCAAAGGCACAAAATGATTGCTTTTCGATCTAGCTAGCAAAGGGGAAAATAGAGAAGAAAAAAACTTTTGCCCGAAAAGTAACCCTGAAACCTCCTGTTTTCTATTTTTTTAACCCTTTTTTTAACCTCCCATTAGGGGATGTTGTAACTAGTAGATAGGTGTGAAAAGACTGAAAAGGGTATTTATGTTGATGAAAAATTATTGCATGGATCCCGGGCCTACCTAGTTGTGTGGACTTAGATGTAGGAGTGAGAGTGGGAGGGTGTCAACTCAATGGAGGAGAGAATGAGGTCCACCTAGCCGTTTGGACCCAGGATGTAGGCAATAAGAATTGATGTGGACCAACTATTAGATAACTAAGCCATTTGGTCCATTGTGGGATAGTGTAGCTTTTGTTTTCTTGTTTCCCTGGGTGGGCCGTTGGACTACCACTGAGTTCTTGGATTGTATTACTAAGAGTTAGGTCAAAGTTTGGAGCTGAACTTATTAGTAAGATAATTCCTGAGGTCATCCATATATTTGGGCATGTGACATCCATACTTTTAGTGGTATGGCTTGGGCCCTGGGAGTGTTTAGTCGTCAGCAAGCCCAAAACTCAATTTTAAAGGGCATATGAAAGTAACTGGGCCGTCATGAGTGGGCTGAAAGACATGTTTGTTTTGATAAAAAGATTCTTAGTAGGGGGCGCTTACAATTTCGAGGCACTAATTGACTAAATATTCCAATTTCCGGAGACAATGAATAATACTAGTCCAAATCTTTGTATGAGATCGTCCTAACCTGGAGTAGGAGTGAACTATTTTTATTTTTATTTTTATTTTTTAGAAATAATCAAATTAGGGTGCTTATTATATAATTCATAAACATTACTTTAACTTGATAAAAAATTTATGGGAGATTTTATTGTAAACAAGGGAGATTTTTATAAGTCACCTTAATTTGATAAAAAGTTACCCCATCCTAAATTAGGACGTTCTTATCCAAGAATTTGTGTTTGTTTATTGGAAAATTTCCACTTTGGTGCCCTAACGTATTGCATAATCATTTTTTAGTGATCTGTGTTTTTCATATTTCCACTTGGATTATGCAATACGTCAGGGCACCAAAGTGGAAATTATATACTCTATATTAATGGTAGTGGTGGCCGCTCTTATTTTAGTTGTGTTGAAGAATAGTTAAATGGTGGACCTAGAGAGACTGTTAGTTTGGTTACTCCCCCTCCTAGGGTGCTAACTCTCTTAGTATCTCTTTGGCCAAAGAAGGCTAGGAGGTGTGCATCATGCCCGCCTTTCTGAGACAGAGGTATGAGCAAGAAGTAGTTGAACTTGAAGTAGAAACTATACAGATGTATTCAATCAAACCGTGCCCTTGAAATTTTCCATGAAAGCATATTCGCCCCGAGTTAACTTCGCAGGTAGGTTAGTAATAGTAGATTAGACTATTAGAGGCTCACAAATTGATGGAGAATGTCTTGAAGAAGGAAATATAAGTTCGTTACTTTTTTTTATCCAGGAGCACATGTTTTGTTTCACGGCATGACAATCCATGGTAAGATCTAGGATGCCTTGAAAGAAATCAGGTGCTCTAATGGGTTGTATTGGAGATTGAATAGAAAGAACTCCCGTTCATAGGCAACAACACAGCCATGTAATCATGTCATCAGATTTGAATTGATGTCACAAAGAATATTTATCAATAACTTCACCGGCCTCATATGTGACATGGGGTAGTTAAAATATTGCACTTGCAATAAATTTAGCCTTTAAATCCAACTTGCTTCAATGAAATTTATTCTGCCCAAATCTAGTTTAATATATGGCTTGCGTGACTGGTCATGATACAAGCTATTTGTCATACGGAACAGGGGGCAGTAATTGTGGAATGTGGAATGTGGACTTGTGGAGGTAGTGGTTAACCAAACTAGTAGCCTAGAATAGTGAATGCATGTGGACAAAATAACTTATTGTTGCTGTGGCGCATTTTTGCTCCAGTAATATGGCTGATAAGGCCTCCTTGATAAGTAAATGAAATGTCCTGTATTTTCATTTTAGAATGCTAGAAAATGTGCTAAGTAAGGGATTTTTCTTTTAGTAAAAAAGTGATTTCCAAATTGTTTTGTTTGTTAACACAGATTAAAAAAGGACTGAGATAAAGTGGAGCACCATAAGAGATGTGTTGTTTTCCTATGTCTGGTTTAAGGGTAACATGTCTTCACCAATTTCGGGCCATCTAAGGACAGTAACATTCTCTCTTGCAGCATAGTTTGAGCATGGTTTCCCGGTTAAAATACTATCTTCAGTTGATAAAAGAGGAGACTTTGCTACATTTGCGCCAAGTATTCTTCTCATCTGTGGTTATAAACATATAAAACATAGCAGAAGGTGGAAGTATCTTGCGTAATAGGTTACTTGTGTTCTTTGTTGCTGTTGTTCTCTCCGGTAGGATCTTCCATAGGATTTGGTGAGCTCAGATCCCATACATCATACCTTACTGATAGTGTTTGGAAGATCAAGTAGATTAATAAGATGAGATTAATGCTCTCCAGTACCAGTTAACAAAATCAACGTGTTATCCACTTTTTTCTTAGCAGTAAATAATACTCTGGGTAGGAAATTCTTTTGCTCAAATACACATATGCTACTCTGGCCGTCAAATGTTTCTCTTGTCATGTTGGTATTTGTCTAACAATTGATGTCATGATGTGCCTTTTTCCTTAGGAACATTTTTGTTTTAAATGGTATTTGTCTGACATGTTTGTTATTCTGTAGTAGAATTTGCTAGGGCCTTGGAATTTAAACAACGTATGGAGATTGAGTTGCCAATAGCATTGCATTGCTGGTCTATTATGAGAATTGTTTTCTTCAAACAATTTGCTTTGTTATAGGAATTTTATTCACCACCTTGCCATGTAGTACGTGTTGTTTTCCTCATTTTGTCTCATCTCTTTGTTGTTTACATGATGATTAACTGTCGATATCGGAAGCTTTCACTGTCCTTAGCTGTGTAACTGATGTACTACCAATGGAAGTAAAGTGAATGAATATAAATTGTAGACTGTAGTGGTTAATGGCATATAACAATGAGAGGACTAGAAGTTTTTACGTTTAAATCTGGCTGGTTTAAAAATCATCCCGATATGCAAACTCATCTGGTCGCTGCATTAAATCATTTCTTATTGCAATCCCTCCTGTTGGGCATAACCGTTGGGAAACTGTGGTATCTCAAATATAATTATAATAATACAGGTAGAGTCTGTAAGAAGATTGGGACATCAAATTTTTGGTTAAAAGAAATTTGACGACATTGACAATCCTTAATATTTGTCAAGTGTAGACCCCCCCCCTTGTTTATACTGTAGTATATACTTTCTATTAATGAACTGTTTGTGTGAGATTTTTGGCTAAATCCAAGAGGATGCACAGCCTCCAATCCCCAACTGGGATAGGGATCTTTTGACGCGTAATTAGTGTTGAACTGGTAAAGATACGATGAAATAAGCACAGATCTCCGACCCCATATTACAATATCTTGTTTTACTGTTAGTATATAGGATTGTTAAATGAAGGTTAATAATACTCCAGCAGGAAAAGGCTTGATTTGGGTGTTGTTTATGTAGTTGATGCAATCATACTGATCAATAGGAGTAGTATCACGTGTAGTAAGGTTAGTCACAATGTGATGCTAGAAGTTTTTGCTTTATGTAGCTGTAGTTGTTTCTTTAATGCAATCTTGGCATTGCTTAGTAGAGTAGGAGGCCACTGTCACTATTATATATCAAGAAGGATCTCTACTGAGCAATAGATTTATTCCTATACGTTATATGTTATAGATGTTGTGTTTCAAAACGTTAATTGGGTTATTTAATTGTTCATGCACCTTTCTAGTGACCTGCAGAACTGTTGAGGCTGGAGAATTAGTTTCTATTGGAGGTTTTAATGTATATATGAATTTTGATATCTGCTGGCCAGCGAGGTCTTTAGAGTTTCTTCTGGGAGCTTCAATATGAGAACATAAAATAGCAAGTACTAACTTCAAGGATACATTCTCTTAAGAGAACCCGGATCACATAAAGAGATGGTGTCTCTTTTTCTGATACACTTGCTGCGTGCGAGCTTAGATAAGGATCCACCCCTTGCCCCAGACATTTTTTTTTGAAGTAACTGGGATTTAGAGTTGCTTCAAATTGGGGGTGGGGTAGGGAGTAGTCTTTCTTGGGTCCCTGTTTTTATTTTATTGTTTTAGGGTGTGACACAGAACGGGAAAATAAAAAAGATGGGATTAAAGTAGAGTTTCAGCATTTAATTGGCTCTGTGTAATGATGTAGCCATCTCCTGCCTCATTAGGATTGTGAAGAGAGTTTACCAATATTTAAAATTAGATTTTTTTTGTCAATGACTAAAATTGTGTTATATATCTTCCTAATTATACTAGAGGTAGGAGGCAAAAGGGTAGCAACCATAAACCTTCTAACAAAATGGATCTTCTAAGCGTGTCCACAATGTGGTTTTCCCCCTTGCCCAGTCATGCAAAACAAAAGCTCTCTTTGATCACCATTGTGTGGGGAGTGGGGGCACTTAATCAAAGAAAATGTGCTTGTGAAATAAATATATGTTTATCTTTCATCTTCTGCTTTTTCCTCCTTTGCATTATATGGTTACATGTTAAGCATTTTTTATTTATATGATTATTTGTGACTGGTAAAGGGATAGAAAGGAGATGAGAGAGGTAATTATGATTGAGGAAGGAGATGATAGATGATTAGCATGCAAGTGCACATCCCAATTAAATGATTATTTGTATTTGGTAATTATGATTGAGAGAAAGGAGATGATAGATGATTAGATGTAGATACCCGCACATTGTAGTCTTGAAGGAAAGGGAATGTGTCTGCTGTTTGCATGGGGGACCAAATAGATACAAAGGGATTATACGTGGCGCTAGGGAACGTAGATGTATGGGGTAGAAACCCAATTGAGCAAGCTAATCAGTTGTTAAGCTGACACTATAACAATCATTTTTCCTAATGAGACGATTTTGTTTTCATGACATCATGGATATCCTTTAACTTTTAGTACTGGCCTTTAGAATAAGATAATAAGTGAATAACAACCAACTTCTTTGGATGCAAGAGCAGGTCCACCCGACACGGAATCTTGGTTGGAGAAGTAATCTCCCTCGTCTTGGGAAATTTGCTCCCTTTTTTTTTCGTTATTGTTTTAATTTTTATCTATGGGTGTTCACTTTGCTTTCCTGGTCAAGTTGCTCATGGATTTGAATTCTTTTTATTTCATTTTGTTTTGTGTCTTAATAGATAGAGTACTATACTACTATATTGGATTTGTAAAACTTGTGCAGACAGCAAAATGATGTAAGTAGTTGAATTTTCATGAAAGGATGTGAAGGGAAAATGGTCTGCTTAATTGTTCTTGTTGCTTTGACTCTGTGCAGCTTCTGTCCACTGATGGTATGCTAAATAACAAGCTTAGGTTGGAAAGTAAGTATCGTAAAGAGTAAGATATTGGTTTTCCTATTTAGAAAATTGCACATATATAATATATTATTCTGGATTTGAATATGGAAAATGGAAAACAAGGTCATTACCTTCTGCATAGGATATATATTGCAGTCCTAGGATCTTACATTTTCCTGTAGTTATCAATGTTTCAAGGGAACAGTTTAGCAATTTATACTGAATGAAAATCCAAGTTATGCACGATTATTTAGTAACTGACACTCATAAAAAGCTTATATATTTTTTTTTTGCTCGTTATAAAAGGCTTATATTTAATCTGCTATGTCAATATTGCTTTTGTCTTGTTAGACGTTGCCTTTCTCAGTTGTAATCCTTGCCCATTCCTTGTATAGCTTTTCTTTTTCCCTATTATCTGAGTAGGGTTCGTACTTTTTCTTAGCTTAGGCAACAATATTGTGTATATATTAATATATCCACACACCATGCTCAAATTATACTTGCTACATTTTGATGCACACTTAAGAAATTCGATTTAGATACAGCTATTTATATGAGCATGAGAGACCGATAGATTAGAAACCATGATGCTATATTTTCTGTTTTTATCATATATAATCTAAGGATATATGTTTGAGTTGTGTCAAGTTCTTGTAGTCTTCTTTTTTTTGTCAAGTCCACAGTCCAATTTTATTGATTGTAATACGTTAGAGAATACATACTTATCTGAAATGAACGGAGTGGAACGGAACGAAATTACTATCCGAAACTAATAACCGGTAAGTGAAAAAGAACGCACCCTTAACGTATTCTATGCTATCTGTTGACTGATCTACTGATATAATAATTAATATGCTGGAAAAATTGATATACCGTGTCTATTTTGATGATTAAATTATCAATACCATTTTTATTTGGAGGCAATGGAGTTAATGCTAGTAGGATAATATTAGCAAAGGAGCATTTGGTGCACTCTGGCCTCTGGGCAACTTTTTGTATGAATATTTGTAGTTCTTTGAATAAATTACCGGCTATAGAGCTACTTAGTTTGGTAATAGGAGGCCCGCATTCTCTGTATCCACCCCGGCCAACCTCACCATGTTGTCTTCCAGAAAAGGATTTTTCTCTTTTATTATTCTTTTTGATGTGTGAACAAAAAAATGACTGCAAACACTACATGTATTCCAGTAAAAGACTGCTTTATTCCAGTTGCTATTATTTTTGACTAATCTGTTAGTTGCTCCTCTTCACTTAAGGTCACACATAATTTCCACTCAGAGATTGGCAGATTGCAACCGTTCATTGCAGCTTGCAGCATGTATAGGTACATTATTTGTTGTACTATTCTTTAAGCTTGATTGACTATAAAGGGTTACTTCTGTTAGAAGCTATTTAACCAAAATTCAGCTACCTTAATGATCTGATACAATCTGGGATCTTTCTCTCCTTGCCTTTATATGCAGGGACAAAGGAGACGATGACAAGGCCATCGAGAAAGCTTTTGACGCACTTTTCAGGTAAAAGAACTACGTATTTATTTTAATCATGGTAGAAATTAGAGCGTTTGCTGTACCAACCTCCCCTCTAATTAGCTCCCTCGAGGTCAATAAATCACATCATGCCTTAAATGTCGTTTTCTGTGGCATTTTGGAGTGTTTTGCAAATTATACAGATACAAAATCTGATTAGGCATACCGTAGATGTCTCAGTCAACGTTTAACCGTATACGGTGTAATACTACATGTCTTTTGGTATAAATTTCATAAGATGGGAAAGAGAAAGCTTTTACTATAAGTTATGGTAACATAATCGGTGGAAGTAGTGTTACACAACACATACTATTCTATTTATTGCGTAGCACAACTTACCAAAGCACTTGAAACGAATTATATTTCATCCCCATCTTACACACCCGTACGTGTGAATAAACAAAGGAGTATTAGCTTATGATTTTCTTTGCCTATGTCAGGGTTATTGCATTCTACTAATTGAATTACCATTTTTAAATTTGACGGGGAAAAAATCTTAGCTCTGACCATCTTTATTGAAAAATGAACGATCTACTTCAGACTATCATCTGATCATTTCCTCGTTTCTTTTATCTTTGAAGTGCCCACCTACATTTCTCCTTACCTAAGTTTCTTGGAGCTAGCTTTTGGATTAAACGAAGATTGTCCCTTATTAAACCTGCTGATTTGAATGATTAACCAGTTCATAATATCTTTTTGAGAGACGACTCAGATATGCTAAATTAATAATCCAAATTGCTGCCAACTTAGCTTTGGTAGCTTTCCCGTCCCTTTGTAACATAATTATTACAATGTTTAATTCATGTCAATAAATCTGTCATTCTGTAAGAAAACAGAGCAGTATCCTTTAGCAAGCAATTAACCACCCCTTTGATCTTTATTCTTTCTCTTTCAATTTATTTTATTTTATTTTTTTGGTTTTAAGCTGCTTGATGTTTCGCTGGATAGTGAATATTGCTATCAATAGCTGAAGCCTTGAGCCACTAAGTTTGGCCGATAAAGTTGATGTTATTGCTCATATACGTACCTGGGAGGAAGTTAACGAAAAGCCATGCTCTCAGTGACGAAAAAGGGCCAACTATTGCGTGCATGGACGAAGTTCTCTGCACCAGCCATGACTTGCCAATTGTATGCTGACTCTTGTCTGTTTCTATTACTTTTATATTTATTTTACCTAGTTAATTATTTGTTTATTTTATGTTGAGTGCTAAATATACACAGCAAAAATATACAATTCAACTATTCCTTGGTAATAGTTTTTCATGGAGATAAGAAAGTGGCGTCTACAACAAATCAGTTAGTACTTGAGGGAGGTAAAAACAAAACCCACTACTCCCAAGTTGACAATTCAAGACTCTAGCGACGCCTGCTAGGGCCTCTTGGGTCACCCTTGGTCCCCTTAAGTATCGGGACTGAAAATCTGATTAACAGTACCCCCTCAAAATTTAAGGGTTAATCCACGAAGTTTGGGTGTATGGGAGGTGCCCCACTAATAGAGTTATAGGTGCTCATTTGCAAACCATACTGGATGGGTATCCCTAAGGGACGTGGGAGGCCACAAGGGTCTGTTTTATATATTGTCCCTTGTACCTGCATTTTATGGTGATGTTTCGATGTTTATACACTATACAGTGCCCCCATAGCTCATCCATCCACACGGACCCGAGTCTAGTTAGTGTATGGACTATAATATAAGAAACTGAAATGACCTAAGATTTTATACATAGCTTTTTTTATTAATTGTGATGTGTAGTTAAATTTTTGTACATTTCGATCCTTCCAGACTTCCAGTAATGATAATGAGATTGAATCATTGTTATTGTTGGTTTGAGGCGGATTGACCAAAGCTGTTGTCTTATATAATTATACAGGCCTTATCAATATGCATATTCCCAAACCTGAGATCAATGGTGGCTCAGACTTGCACTGGATTCCATCCCTCCTGCCATTGGCTTGGAAATGGAATGAAACATTTGCACTCGCACTAATTAGTGTTTATTGTAGCAAAGAACATGTATGTCTGTTGATTGAGGGTCAGCTCACTTGTGATCTTGACTGTTGTCTGTTGATGCGTATGGTCGATTGGTAAACCAAATGTGTACACGTTGTACTTAGGATGTCTAGTAAGTACATACTTGTATATCCTTGGAATATGCGCTTTTCTGGAATAAGCTGGACTATCTGTTGCGAGTTTTCCAAAATAATGTTGCATTCCAATTTCCAACACCTGTATATGGAGGCAGATAGGTGGGCAAAAGAAGGGGTACAACCGTAAGGAAACTATGATTTAATGGAATGAAATGTGATCAGTTCTCTTCTAGTGTGTGTAGTAGACAAAGATGGATTCCTGTCCAAGATAGGCAATTATCATCTTAGAAACATGCTGCTGCTAGATGGACTTACAGGCTAGTGTTTTACTTTGCTACTTGTCAGCATCAAGGGTTGAAAACTTAAATGTAGTTATTTTGCTCTCATCAAGCTTATTAATAATAAACAACTATTTATCTGAAAAACAGTACATCCTCGTCTCTTTAACATTGATGTCAACAAGAATACAGTACATGTCTGGTGACTGATGCACATCTACAATCTACCCCTTGCTGAATTTAGCATGAGAAATAAAAGAAGGTGTAATCGGAATTCTCGATGAGGATCATGTGAGGACTCGTCGGAGAATGCCACCTCGTAATCAGTGTGCAGACATTGGTATACATTGATATGCCCTGTTTGTCAGCTTAAGACACGCTGAATTCTGTAGAACTCGATGTCAGAAAAGAAGAGATGCATCATATGTCCAGCATTGACATATATAAATTCTATTCGCATTCTGATATAAGAAAACAGGACATACATCTTATTTTTATGCTGATCAGATTTATCTTCTGTGTTATATTTTTCTTTTTTCTGCTTTTTTTCTTTGAAGGTTTTATTCTCTTCTTGTTGGAAAGATGAACTTGCCCATTAGCAAGGAACTGCTAGGAATGTAGGGGTCATAACTTACGCAGAAGATATCGCAAGAATACTTAAATAGGGTAGGGTATGGAGTTCAACCTCCCTGTGTCCCCAGTTTTGCTGGTTGCATTGAGGCTATGAATCGAGGGCATCCATGAGGACCATGATGCCTAGCAAGGAGATTAAGCTAATTAGTATTTATTAAACAATAGATAATCTCAACTAGAGTAGTTAATTTTTTTTTTATAGATAACATGGGTGTCCAAGCTTTGCTTGACTAATCCCATGAGACCAACTAGAGTAGTTAATTTAATGGTAAAATCAAAGCAGTGCTTTTTTTTCCTTTTTTTATTTTTTTTATTTGCTTTGTTTTTGGAAAATGAAGGGCAGTGCTGGTATATACATTAAAATAACAAATGGGAAGACCCCACGTAAGTCAGCTCTTTTATTGGCATAAAATAGAGGAGACAAGTGCAAGGAGTGTATTGTGTATATATAGTAAAGATATAGTTGTTGGTAGGACTCCAAGGGGGAAACCAAATCATAGGGAAAGGAAGAAACCTTTTAGCTTAATAATAAGATGGGAAGGTCTCCTTGTTGTGATGAAACTGGCCTTAAGAAAGGCCCTTGGACTCCTGAAGAAGATCAGAAGCTTATTAACTACATCCAGAAACACGGCCATGGAAGTTGGAGAGCACTTCCTAAACTTGCAGGTACAGCTTATTATATCCCCCCCCCCTCCCTGGCCCCCTCTCCCATGCATTCTCTCTTCTCCTTGTCTATAATTTGACAACTATCCAGTTGATGAGACAAGTGCGCGGTGATCATCTTGTACAGTTGTACGCAACTTTATCCCTCGTAATTATCACTACCAACGGACTATGCAGGCTGTTTGAGAATGTGAGGCTTAATGTGAATTTGTTTGTAACTAAATTTTCAGGCCTGAACAGATGTGGAAAAAGCTGCAGATTGAGATGGACAAATTATTTAAGACCTGACATCAAGAGAGGCAAATTTTCCCCAGAGGAAGAACAGACAATACTGAATCTCCATGCTATCCTTGGTAACAAGTAAGTCATTAGTTTTATTACTTATATACATAGACATTTTCCAAATTTATGTGTCTGCTGCTTTTCTTTTTACTCAATATTTCATTCTCTGATTATAACAAAGCTCACAATTGACATGATCAGATGGTCCGCTATAGCAACCCATCTAGAGGGGCGAACAGACAATGAGATCAAGAATTTCTGGAACACCCACTTGAAGAAGAAGCTGATCCAGATGGGTTTTGACCCGATGACCCACCGGCCTAGGACAGACATATTTTCAAGCTTGCCTCACCTGATAGCCTTAGCCAACCTCAAGGAGCTTGTGGAGCATCATTCTTGGGAAGAGCAGGCGGTGCGGTTGCAGACTGAGGTGGCTAAGCTTCACTACTTGCAGTACCTTTTTCAGCCCCCTTCATCGTCCAATTTTCCAATGCCAAACTTAGATATGGACACACTCAATCTTCTGAACTCCCTCCCCTCTTCATTTACTGGTAAGAATCATGATCATGACCATAATCCGATTTTAAACTCTCAGACTAGCCTGGATAGCTTGAACCCGTTTGATGGAATCCATGATCGCTTACCGGATCTTCACACCTTGGAGACACCAGCTCATGTATTGACCAAAGAAAACAATTTGGCTAGTGATCATCAAACGGTTCAACCGAGTGATTATGCAGTGCTAAGCCAAGGGGAGAATTCACCTACTTCTCCTTGGCTCCCGTCATTATCTTCATCTCTATCTCCTCCTCCACCTCCACCTCCACCTCCCCTCGCCGTCACCTTGGCCACGGCTCAGCCAGTAGATGGTTGCAGTACTTCTGCTAGTAGTACCTTATTTTGGCCTGATTTCCTTCTTAATCAAGACTTTGGTCACGAGTCTGCGTAGTAGTTGATCCTATAATTGTAGTTAGTATATTTTTCAGATACTGATCATGTGGAAACGGTCTTGGATTGCCCGTGTGTAATATTATACGAATTTTAAAACTGGCATCCACATTATCCATATACTGCATATAAATGGTACGGAGTAGTACAAATACGTATATGAGTATTAGACAGAGTACCACCACCAATCCACCATGCAAGCTGCTTTTAATTTTTTTTTAAATTCATTTAAAGAATCTCTTAATTTTGATTATTACTGCAGTTCCTTTCATTTGTATGAGTTATTGCACCTGTTGCACAATATATAATCTCTTAATGTTTGTGTCAGTTTGTACTCTTTTATATGTGGGTAGCACTGTGTGTGTTACAGGGAATGCTTTTAAGCTATCCAAAAATTCGCAATGTCATGTGACTGAGCGATAGAAATTAGAATGAGGGGTGCTATGTGCAACCTCACCCGCAATGTGTACCCCAAATTAGAAAAGTATACATAAGTATTTTCGAAAAGAAAAAATCAGAAAAAAGAAAACCATTTTCCCTTTCAAGTACTTATGTGTCCTTTTCTCGGATGAGGATGCACATACCATCTCTCAATTAGGATATCATTAGGATGAGATACAAAAAGAAAAAAAGAAAAGAAATATAGACAACAGTTTGGGACCTTAAAGTCCGCATTTGAAGAGGTCACACACGCCATATCAAATTGTACGTACGCCTAATTTTGTAACTCAGTTTTTCATATGTAGGATTATCTATTATCTTTGCATGAGGTTTGTCTTCATATTCTGTTTTCATGACCATTTCAATTGTTTTAGCAGAGAAGTTGCTAATTTTCAGTCACCGCAGCAAAAAACAGTGAAACCAAGAACTAAAAGTAGCTGGTCGCAGAAAAGACAAGATACCTGCATAATACATTGATAATCATGTAAAGGTCAGTAAGTTGATTAGTCCGAAGAAACAAAAACAGCCTAGAGATTTAACTCTGAATTGTTATTTCCGGAAATCAGTTACCGTCCACGTTGTTCCTTCGGTTGCTAACCTTAACCTGCTGACAAGACGCCAAAGCTTACAGCAATAATAATCAAAATCGGGAGGATGTCTTGGCTTGGTGCTTAGCACTAAGATTTTTTCGATAACTAATAAGAAATTTTGTTAATGACATAAGCTAGTTTTCAAGCATTACATTGTGCCTGTAACTTTTCCCACCTTAGGTGGCTGACACTGAGGTTCTTTTCAAATTCGAATTCTCCCTTTCCTTCTACATATATTGTAAATTTCACGGGATATATATTCACATAATGTAAATATTATAAGTAAAGTTTATTGAATATCTTAATCTAAATATCAAATGGCATGATCTTGCATCGAAATAGAAAATACGTATCAAGAGAGGTTAGTACTGAGTAAATATAGATAATACAACTGGTTGCAAATTTAGATCATACGAATTACAAGTACTCCTTATCCAAAAATAATCCAATAATCATATTAGTAATACACAAAAAATTCATATGAGATGACCTCAAGGTCCACTCATACAACTTTATTCTTGTCTTAAACAAAACTAAGTTTGATTTGTCTTGTATTGCCCGGACCGAGAAGGGTGTAACCAAGTAGTTAGGAAATGAAGAAGTTTAGCATAAATAATCAATCTTTTTAGTGATGAACAAAAAAACTTATATATGGGGTGGATTCATGGGATATTTAATGAGGAAATCAAGAGATCGATAATGATTGGATCTATTAGGACTATCGTCTTCCAAAATATGAGTTTGAATCTTCATTAGTTCATTTTTCTAATAAAAAACTCAAGTTAATTAATCTATTAAAATGAGACCCTTTGTGTAAAATAATTTCCTTTTCTTTTTAAATCTAGGTGGCTTGTTAGTTTAGTAGTTACGACAATATTAATGGGCTAATTAAACATGATAAAAGAAAGAAGAATAACAAAAGAAGTGTCATTAGTGAGTAGTGACTCTCGAACTTGAAACCTCTTTATGATTTAAATAGGGACGACATTCTATTTAAAATGTTGTTAATTAGAAGAAAAAAAATCGCATCAATAAAATTTCTCGTGGCAAACAAGTCACTTTCGTGTCTGAAATGGCCAAAAATAAAAAAGTTTTGTGGCAATTTAACCATACAAGTATATTTTCCATGGCAATTTAGTCGCTAAATTATTCCACTTGTGGTGTACATTGCTCAAAGCAAGCCTCAAATAGTGAATTCTTTAATTTTAAGGGGTACGATTAGTTCATCAATTAATAAGGTTATACAATATTGAATATTGATAGTACTAATTCTAATATTAGCCAGAGAAAGTGAGTTGGAGAGGAACTGAGGAAGGCATGTCTTTTAACTACACCGCACAGTAGTTGGGAAATGTTTTCCCTTTTCTAACAAGAAATTGACTAGCTAGGATTAAATAACACAATAGTGTACGTGAAACCACTCACGACCTTTGTGACATTCAGACTTTCAGAGTTATATATCTTTGCCCGGAAGCTAAGATTAATACGCCGTGCTGGATTGATCAGGATCATATATATAATATCTGCATCTCTAGGCATATGATATACTCCTAAAGACTACAGTCCTAACGATATTTTCAGGAGCTGTTGTGGAAAATAATCAGACATGTTTTGAGAGAGCGCCCCTGTTTTGGATTATTAAAGTAAGCCTTTATTTTATAATAGATCATCTGCAATAATTAACAAACCAAACAAGAAAAAAAAACAGTGTAAATCTCCTATATTTCTGCAAACATTATACTGATGAATCAAACAAGTGAAAAAGATAAGATTTTTACTGTTTTTCTTTTATGCAAATTTCTACCGATTTACTTCTCTACAGTTTTCGTCATTTATAAAGTTCTCAAACATAGTGTTAAAGTCAAATACGTGCCAAATGATATACGATTTGTTAGTTTGACATTTTATAATGCTATGGTCTTTGGACTTGGGTGTCGGGTTATTTCCCTTATTGGTCAGAGGCTTACCGGCCTATGGCAATGAGCTTATGAGTCACATGAGGCTAGGTGTTGTGGTCCGCACCTCGACAACTCGGTAGCAGTGTCACGGACACTCAGTGCTCGGTTATGAGTGTCGCAGACAGGCACCAACGACTAGTCAGCTAAGTTGCGACTAGGTGTTATATTCGGTCACAGGTGTCGGGCTCTGGAATGCCCGGACAAAGTGTGGAATTCGTCGGACAAGGATGAGCGCAGGACTTTCTTGAGGGATAAGAAGGTCCACCGTAGAGTCGGATGATGAGGAACAAGGTTTGAGTTCCATCGAAGACTGAATATGAAAGTTATGCAACTTTGATGTTCACTCCCATTAGTTGGGCTGAACCATATAAGACTCTTTAGAGGGTAGTAGGTGTTCAGCTCTCCACCTCCCCTGGGTGCATGGATGGTTGGCAAACATCATGACACTTAAGTGAGCTTCCCCGAAAGGGGGAAAACTTGATCGCATGTCTTAGGACAGTGTTGAGTCTCCTCGGAATAGGATATCCCGGGGACATTATCGAGTAGCCGACGGGCTCGATAGTGTGCATCATGTGACGAGAGGAGGGTCACCATTTTGAGACAGTTGTGGGACGCTATATCCGTGAACCTTATCAAGGGGACAAGATCTTCCATGAGGGTTTTCGGGAAGCCCGGTCAACGAGGGACCGTGTTGCATTAGCGGTGCTCTCGAGTTTCGGGACATCGGTACCACGTGATGGGCGACCGTGGAAACTTGTGGGACTTAAGGGGATACTTCCTAGTATTCCTATGAAGGAAAGGATGTCCCGGAAATGTTGCCTGCTCGGTGAATGGGACACTACTCGATGAGGCATCAATGGCAGAGTCGGGGACAGTGATCCATGAACGCGAGGTGCGCATTCATAGGTCGACCTCCTATGAACTCAACGGGAGCAAACATGACTCCCGGTTGCTTAAAGCATCGGGAACTACTCTGAAAGAGCTTGAGTGCTCCGGACGAGGAAAGTGGCCCGGACGATTGAGACGCGCGATCCGGACTTGACACACCCGAGAGTATGTTGGGACTTGACAACTCCCAGGCAAAGATGAGGCGAACAGTGATCATGACCGATGAACGGAAGGAGTACTCCATGGGAAAGCCTCAAAGCCGGATGGCGTTCGAGGGCCGTGTCCCAAAGGAGCTTGTCAGTGAGATCAGTATCGGACGATAGTGAACAACGTTGTCCGCACACATGATGTGATGGTGCCGAGTCGTGAGTTGAAGTCTGAAACAGGATGTCCGGTCGGGTTAGGGTCAGGACAAGAGTGTCGGCACTAGTACGCGACGAGGGTCTGGAGTATGGGTCAACTATAATGCGGGATCTCGAGAAAGGAACAACAGTGAAGCGAGCAAGCCTCTCAGTAGGACGATTCGAGTTGCGAAGAGTTTAATGTGAGCCAGAATGGACAGAAACTCTCACGTGAAGACTGATCATGACTCGGTAGAGTCTTGACGCCATACGGTCATTCTGCAACGAAAAATTTAGGATGGTAACACTAGGCATAAGGGAGCTAGGTTCAATACTTACTAAGTCACTGCTTGTTTGATTGACCAAGGTACGTAAATAGGTTTTCATGGTAGTAATTTATGGGAAATAATGTCATATGATACTGTAATAGGTTTTTGTTTAGCGGCTAATGTGTATAAATCACTTAGATTTGTTCAAATAGACAATAAACAAAAATAACCCCAAATAACAATAACAATAACAATAACAATAACAACAATAATAATAATGAGAACCTCTCTTAAAATGATAACTCTAAATATAAGTGATTGTTTTGAATTTTTTTTAATTCCCTTCAAGGCAAGAGTAAGCTTTTCCTCATCTCTTCCAACTACTTGCATGCAATTCATGAATTCAATCCAGTTATCGGAAATTAACTTGTCCTCACGCTCAAACTGGGAACAAGCTTGCAAAATATTACCATCCACATCAAAAATAGGTTTGTTGGCTGCCATTTTGGTCCACCTATTCAAAATCTAATACCTTGGTAGTTCACGCAAGGCTTTTCCTTTCAAATACACAATATGTGACGACATGAGATGCCTTCACACTCAAACATCTTACATGAACATTCGGCCACATGATTCAATGGATTATACAAAACATGCCTAGTCACAACCTTCTGTTGGCTATTATCTATAATGCTTATCAATAACCCTTCATCTAAGTCTTTCTTATCCCCAACTTCACAATCCATACAAGCAGCCCAGTACTCTTCTTGAAATTTGTAAAAGTTGAAGTAAGTATAAGTTTCGAGTTGGGATCCTCTCCATTTACTTGGTTAAATGGAGGCTTTCATTTACTAATTGGAGGGTGGGATTTGCTTTTTGCAAGTTGCTTTTTTAAATTTAAAAATGGAGAGTAGCAAATCCGATCCTCCATTTGATAAATGGACACTTCCATTTACTTGGGTAAATGGAGAGGATTCCAACTCATAAGTTTCACATGCACACCTCTCCAATTCTCTATTCGTCTTCAACTCGGGCATCAAAGAAAACGTCTCGTTGTCTGACATCAACTGACTGTTGTAAGAACCCTCGCCTTTCGGCGCTGAATGAAATATTTAGTTGGAATTAGTGGTTCTTAAATAGTACGTCATATGCAACATGATTAATTGTGATAGGGGAAATAATAAGCAAATAGTGAAGTCGCCACCAATTTTTAAGGAAACAATTGAAATCTATCAAAAAGTGCACCCAGCTCCTAGTGGGAATTGACTCATACCCAAAAGGGGCCAAAGATTGAATTCGGGGGTGTGGGTACGAGAAAGTAAAACGAATCCTATCTAAATCGCCCGAATGAATGGCCTCTACTAATTTTATCCATGTTGATTGTTAATTCACATGGAAAGGTTCCATACAAATCCTGTCGTCCAAGATCCTAAATTAACTAGGTGAGTTGAACAAACCAAATTATTAAAGTTATCGCTTTGCACATATTATTCAATTGCATGCATATTAATTAACAAGCATAAACCAAACTAATAATAAGATAAAATAAATAATTCTCCACCTTACCTTTCTTGCTAAACGCACCAAATTGCATATGCACATCAATGAGATTGTTAGCAACTTCAATGGAAGTAAAATAGGAAATATAAACAAAATAATAAAAATATGCTAATATGCAATTTAGGGCTAAGTACATGCAAAATCCTAATTATATGCTAATCATGCAAATTATATATGCTAATTATGCAAAGATGCAATATTTACACTAAACATGCTCTAATCTAGAATTAGACTAATTAAGACATGCAATTTAACTATCTAGACATGAATATGATTAATAACAAAACTAAAACAATCAAAACATGATGTACAAATTAACCATAATCATAATCAAAGTAAAGCATGGTGTGAATTTTTTTTTTTTTGAAAGATTGAGAAAATTGCCCTCAGGTTAACCTTTTGTTGCACTAGAATTGAATGTCAATTGCTCATGTATTTGCTTTGCTCTTGTGTATGAAGTTGCTCTTGAATGGTGGTTGAACAAAGCTTGAATGATTTGATTAGGGTTGTATGGAAGAAAGGAGAGAGAGAGAGAGAGAGAGAGAGAGAGAGAGAGAGAGAGAGAGAGAGAGAGAACAGGGTTCTCTTGAGTTAATGGTGGAAAATCCCGTAATAATGAGTGTTCTCCCGAAAAATGGAGTTTAGAGGGGTATTTTTAGGGATTGGGCCGAAAATGAAGTCAAATTAGGGTTCCCAGGCCAAAATCGGTGTCCAGCAGCCCCCCGGAGCGCCGCTGAGGGCTCAGCGGCCCTCGATAATGCCGCATGGATCCAGCGGCTACCGCCAGAGCTCCAACGGCCTAGCAGTGGGGCCGCTGGGCCAGCGGCGGGGAAATTCGCCCCTGCTCGCACGAAAACGTCCCTGGAGCGCTCATTTGGGCTCTGATTGACATGATTCTTAATGCGTTGGATTCCTTGTTCAAAGGGCTTTGTTTGAACTTAACTAAATTAATTTGAACTTATGTGCATAATTTGTATGCTTATTTCACTTGTAAATATTAGGTTAGTTAGTTTATTTTCTGTTTTTGTTAGTCTTAGTGATTCTTCAATCAAACCCCCCTGTTATGTCTTGTATGTAATTTGTGAACTAGGATTAGAGTCAAAGTTAACAAGTATTAATCTCTGTCCTCGTGGGATCGACCCTTATTTACCCTATGCTATATTATCTATATATTCGTGATAGAAATAAGATTTTTGAATTTGTATGCGCAAACGACACGTATCAAATTTTGGCGCCGTTGCCGGGGATGGAAAATTTTTTGCTACTTTAAATTTTGGTCTCTAGTTTGCTTGTATTTTCTACATTGCTTTGTAAATATTTAATTATGTGATTTTCGTATTTTATTTTTCTGCTCTATTTCCAGCACGTTTAATTTTGTTTTCTTTGTGTAGATATCACTTTTTAGGTCCTAGAAAGCATACCCAATATATTAGGATTGATTTTTGCATAAAAAGACTTGATTTTGGCACATGGCAGCATCATACAAGTCTTTTGTATATACATGTAACTTTTTTATTGTGTAATTGTTTGTTATGTCACTTAAATTACTGTAAGTTTATGGTATTTCGTAGACTTCTCTTGATATGTTTTCATACTTAGGTTACTTTTAGCAAGAGATCATGTATGTTACCTTCTTAGTATTTGCATATAATGTTTTTTTGCACATCTTTTGTTTGCTGAGCATGACTAAGAAATAAATAAGAGTTGATTTCAATGTGCTTATAGCTGTTATAGGTATATGAGTTGTTGCCATTTAGTTCTAAGTAAATGTTGCCTTATTTTGTCTGGTTTGTTCCCTAGATGAGCAATTTGCATGTTTCCCTCACTTGTTTTTGCATGCTAAGTTCATGTGTTACATTCTTGACATGTTAATATTTACATTGATGAGGCATGTTAAAAAAAAAAGAAAAAAAAAGAATGATTCTTATATATATATATATATATAGTGTGAATGTATGATGCTCGCTAGTTAAATTGACCACTTTTATCTATATAAGTGGTTTGTTTGGTCTAAAAACCCGGGGTATTATTTAAGTGGATGCTACTAATTTAATGATGGAAATTGCAGGATTTTTCTTTCTTGAGCTAGACGAAGGGGTAGCTCCACAAGGGTGAAATTAAAGAATGGCGCTATGCACAACAAAAAAAAAAAAAAAAAAAAAAAAGACGGGCCCGGACATGGAGGCAACTTAAGAAGGAAAAAATAAAAAGAACCAGCTAAGTGCCTCTAGCCATTATCTTTTTATTCTGATCAGTAAATTGTTTTTTTTTTTCCATGATTTCTTTTCTTTTTTGCTTTTATATGTGAAAAAAATTTAATTTGATTTTGTGGGTAGATCTTCTGCAAACCCTCACGAGACTATACTCGTCCACTAGGGGGGAACCTAGGGGTTTAAAGGGCTTGTTGCATATGCTAAATGCAATCGTGATTCCTACAAAAGTGAGTTAGGATTGTTTAAATATATATTTTTTTAGATAATAATAATAGTGTGATCTGCTTGGTTCCTTGCACTGGAATTTTACGGTGGTGAAATTCACATTGAGGACAATGTGAAGTTTAAGTGTGGGGGAGTGAGAATATGATATGCTTGTTTGTCATGGTTAAATGCTTGTGTCTTAGTGCTTATATGTTTGGAATGTAATGCATGAGAATAAGCTAAATTGTTTTTTGATTTTTTTTTTAGTCTTTTATTTGATTAGGTGTCTTTTCTCCATGTATTATCCATGTTAGACCGAAGATAGCAAATTAGACTCGAGTAAATACTAGTTTATCTTAGTAAACGTCGATCATCCATAAAATATTTTCTATTTATAAATGATTATGGTAGGTGCTAACTTAATTAATTATTTTCGGAAAATGCTAACCTAGTTTCTCTTTGATGACTATGTGTGTCTAGAGATGACTTGTTGAACTCTTATCCCTAGTGTACATAAACTCATTTTATTATCAAAAGAAAGTAGCCTCGAATTAGTAGAGCTAAAATCCAAAAAGAAAAAAAAAATGAAGTGAAAATGAAGGATAAAAAGAAAAAAAGTGATCTTCAAAAAAAAAAAAAAAAAAAATCCTTGAGGTACCAATGTGGGAAGCAAGGTAGGTAGAGAGGTAAGTCCGCCGAAACCTTGTACCAAGATACGTATGGAGCATAAAATGCAACCTTCTTGGTCGAAACATGGCTCAAGTGCTAAAAATAAAAAATATTGATTGAGAAAAGAAAGGTAAAGCTCTACTAATTCAAGGTTTGTTTCAAAAAAGAAAGACTCGAGTGGAAATCCGATGGGTGCCTTATCACCTAATGCCTTGAACCAACTGGAACGGGAGTCATTGATGGACACTTGTTACATGGGTCGAACTAAGGGTATGCACACTTAAGAGGGATGCATATAGGAGGGATCAAGTTGTTCTTTAAATGCATATAGGAGTTAAAGAGAAACTCTAATCTAACTTGTTTTTATTAAAATCTCACCAACTAATTAGACCTACCATAGTTGCTTATAATATTTAAGACCTTTTTGGATGCTGATTTTTACTATGACAATATTAGTTTTGAACGAATGTAATTTGTTACTCTTATGTTTGGCATGAATGACATGTGAAGGAAAGGTAGATGTTTGTGTCCAATGTCTAGTATGGTCGAGGGCGACCAAAGTCTAAATATTGGGGAATTTGATAAGTCCTATAATATACATGTTTTATCCCTCATTATCGTTATGTTTTTATTGGTTTTAGATTAATATTATTTAGGTTTTTAAGAATAATTAGTATTTTACCTTTTATTTTATATTTTCATATTTTATTGTGTTTTAGGCCTATTTTCTATATTTTTATTGTGTAGGTAATATTGGCGGAATAAAGGAGAGCAAATTCGACCCAATTCGCAATTCGAAGCAGTTTTGACAGCAGTTCGTATTTTGGCCATAACTCCTTCGTTTGGGATCGATTGCGAATGATTCAAAATGCTGTGGAAAGCCCAACCGAATATCTAGAACTTTCATGTGTTAGACTTTTCCAAATTTAGAACTTAACAAGGCCGAAATTATGCTATAAGTTGCTGCCGCCCTAACTTTCCTAAATTTTGCACAACTTGATGCCCAAGCAAAGAGAGATCTTCACCCCCTATTAGAAGAAGATATTGCACGAAATTTGGGAAGATTTTCTTCTGATTTTAGGACTCTCTTCCATCCAAAAAGATGACGGCAATAAAGCATTAAAGGAAGAGACCTTCAGCGAAAAAAGGGGAAGCAAGCAGTAGATTAGTCACATAAACTTGAGAGCAAATAAACTAATGTTCTAGTCCAAGGAGAGTGTAAGAGTCAAGAGGATTACAAGCCATTGGAATCGAGCTGGTTCGTGACCTTTGGAGGTGGATTTTGGAACTTGAATTATCGGGTCGAAGCGGTGCTCAAGTTTACAAGTCCGGCTAAGAAATTGAATGAGTCTCTCTTACTCCATTACCTCTTTGTATCTAGTGTCCTAAGTTTAATTCATTTTCAAGTGTTCAACTTTAGTTTAGAAATCCATGTTTGGATGTTTGAGACAATTTATTAGTTCAAACTAGAAATAATATCTTCAAGTTAATTTTAGTATTCATGCTTTGCTTGATTTAATTGACTTATGATTCATGTTTTTATATGGTGTGGAGATGTCCTTCTATGTTTGAATGTGAATCTGTTGCTATTGTTTGATCTTTAGTTCGTATACTACTGAAAGAACGAATTAGTAGCAACTAATTAAAAGGTTAGTCAGTCAAACGATTGGGTCTTAATTAGAGCATTGCATGATCTAGACAAAATTACATTCTTGCTATCTTGGATTAATTTTCCTAGGGTTAATGATGTCTTCCTAGTATTTATTTATTTTTGAGTTTTAGGATCGAGCTGGTTCGGTTCAAGCTAGTAAAGGGAAATAGGGAGAAGCTAGCTGGTAGATTCTCTACACTTAACCAACTAATTAACTTGGTAGTCAATGACAAAATTCGATTTAGGTAACTAAATTAATTTGAACTTATGTGCGTAATTTGTATGCTTGTTTCACTTGTAAATATTAGGTTAGTTAGTTTATTTTCTGTTTTTGTTAGTCTTAGTGATTCTTCATTCAAACCCCCCTGTTGTTATGTCTTGTATGTAATTTGTGAACTAGGATTAGAGTTGAAGTTAACAAGTATTAATTTTTATCCTCGTGGGATCGACCCTTATTTACCCTATGCTATATTATCTATATGTTTGTGGTAGAAATAAGGTTTTTGAATTTGTATGCGCAAACGACACGTATCAGTGGCCTTCATAGAATTTAAACAACTCATATTTTGCCTCTTGAGCTTGCCTAAATTCAATTAATGCATTACACCCTTCCTAGTCAACTTTCTTTTTCGGATCTTTTCCTTTCCCTTGGTTTCAGTATTTCTTGAATTTTCTGTAAATCCTTCTTTTGAGCAGACAAAATACTTATACTTATTGACTCCGTCTTTGTCTTTTTTAAAAGATGATATACAAACACTAAATCCAACATGATGAGCATAAGTTTTATAGAATTTCCCACATTCCTCCAAGCTATCAAAAATCATACCTTCTTGGGGTCTTAAATCTTCCTTCTCACATGTAGGATGCCACTCCTTAATACTTTTGTGGGGCTCTTGAAGTTTTCTGGTGTTTGATACTCCTCTACCTCTTGTTGAGCTGTCTCTATATCTTCACCTACATGTGTTTGATTAACACAAAAACTTGTATAAGACGGTCTTTCCGTAACTTCTGGTGAGACGTGGGTCACTTTTCAATGAAATAAGGGTCACCCCTCATCATAAGTGACCCCTACATTTCTAAATAGTGACCCCATCTTTCTGTGCATTGGTTTTACACAAGACTTACTGATTAATTAAAAAGGGCACAATAAATATATTGATGATCAAAATGCTAAGCTAGAATATCCAAAATAATCCAAATCCATATGTGGAACTACAAGGAATCTCAGAACTTTTAGTTGAATCACTAAAAAGACCAAATCACTCAATTATTAGGCCTAACTTTCATTAGCAATGAAACTACGAATCACATCCATAACAATTTAATTCTCATATTCATACAAATAAACAGATTAAAGAAACTTGGGATCAGATACCAACATGAAGGTCATTATAGGACAATCTAATACAAAGTTTCTCATGATAACCTAATATATAATCTTTTGTGAAGCAGTATCCAAATTTTACACAAGTTGGAGGAATTGAGACAAATTTCGAAACATGGAATTTTTTTTTATATAAGATAAGAGAGAGAAGAACGAACCTGTTGCAGTTGCATGGGGTGGCGATGGAGTTCCTGTGGATCTTCCCTCCATGGAAAAAAACAGAAGATGAGGGATGGAGACAATAATTTGCTGCAGAGATAGAGGCCTACGAACGTCGAACGAACGTGAGTTACGTGACTACTGATTTGTTTGTTTTTTTCCTTTAATTGTTTAAGTTAACACAAACTACTGGAAGGGTTTTAAGTGACTGCATCCATCTCAGTTGTTTATTCCGAATTGGACAGTACAATAGATTAGAAGTTCTCACTTATATTTAGAGTTCCTCATTTTAAGAGAGGTTCTCATTTGAACCCTCCCTAAATAAATAAATAAATAAATAAATAAATATATATATATATATATATATATATATATATATATATATATATATATATATATATATATATATATATATATATATATATATATATATATATATATGGGTTTCCATGAGAACCCTTGCTTATATGAGAACTATGAGAACTCATCTTCACATTGATTAACTTATATATATAGTTGAGTTAACTTTTATACATGATAGGGTTAACTTTTTTACTTGAGAGGGTCAACTTTTATATGTGACAGGGTTAACTTTTTTACTTGAGAGGGGTAACTTTTATACTTTGATTGACTGACATTAGGGAGAGAGAAACAAAGTGAATTGCAAAAGAAAAAACCCATTTTCCTTCTCCACCTCCTCCCAAACCCCACCTCAACCCGCCACCGCCACACCACCGCCAACCCTACTGAGTCACCACCAACCCCGACACCGTCGTGATCGCCTCTGGCCGGCGACCACAACGGCAACCACTGCCAGCCGACGTTAGCTTTCCCTCCCTCCCTCCACTCTCTCTCCTCCCTTCACACCCTCACTCTCTCTCCTCCACTCACATCCACCCCCTGCCAGCCACCGCCACTGGCGAGATCAACGATCTCACAGGTGACCTCGCTCGCACGCCACACCACCGCTAGCCCCCACACGCACCATCGAAAATTGGTTGAAATGACAAAAAAATCGTAAAAAATCAAAATGAAATTCCTAGATCCAAAATTCACTCAAATTAGGCATGGTGAACCTTAAAATTGACATGATTCTGGGTGAATTCGAGGAAGGATATTAAAGACGAAATTAAAGGAAAAAAACAAAAATCAACTTCGCCGGAGATGGTGGCGTGCGAGAGAGTGACAGTGTGGCCGGAGAGAGAGAGGAGAAAGATTGACAAAGTGAAGAGGAGAGAGACAACATCGGAGGAGAGAGAGAGAGAGAGAGAGAGAGAGAGAGAGAGAGATCGTCGGAGGGACGCCGGAGAGCCGCCGGAGGGATGCCGGAGACAACAGTTATGTCCGGAGAGAGAGAGAGAGGGGGTGAGGAGAGAGGGGTGAGGTGAGAGAATGAGGGGTGAAAAGAAAATATGAATTTATATGCTGGTGCACGAAGTGACGAAATTACCCTTCATTAATTGAGAAAATTGACAAGCTTGTCCCTGTCTTTGGTAATAATTCTGCTTGTGTCCCAGTTCTCATAAATACAGGAGTTCTCAATATATATATATATATATATATATATATATATATATATATATATATATATATATATATATATATATATATATATATATATATATATATATATATATATATATATATATATATATATATATATATATATATATATATAGGCTCCTATACAAACCCCTCTTAGACCCTGTTTGTTTGAGTTATTTGGAATGGAATAGAATGGCATGGTAAGAGAGAATGGAGTATTAGGTGTTTAGTTTGACATTTTCGGAGATGGAACCTCATTCCTTGGGTATGGAGTTCCCCCAAAAACAACACCACTTGATTCCCCTCTACCCACACCAGATTCTCATCCCATACCTCCAGGAATCAAAAAACAAAAATAAAATCAAATGAAACTAAAATGGAAAAATACAAAATCAAAACCAAAGCAAATTAAAAAAAATGTTTACTTTCTCTCTCCTCACAGCTCCACCACAACTCCACCACAACCGTCACCGTAGTGTCCCCTCTGGCCACCCCAACCACCTCACCTCCCCACCCTCTAACCACCACTAGAATCGCCTTGCACCGGCGCCCCTCACCACAACCCGCCTTAACCTCTATTCAGCCACAACTATCTCTCTTCTACAGCTCAGATCTAGGCTCAAATAACACCACCTCCACTACCTCCACCTTCACCTCCACCTCCTCCACCCCACTGTAGAACGAGTCACCGTCGAAGTCCATATGACCACCCCGCTACCTCAAACTCCTCCACCCCATTCCTCAAACACCACGCACAACGAGCCCAACTCCGAGCACATCCCACCGAGATCAATGACGAGGACTACATTGGCTGCAACCCACACCCTACTGAGCCCACTGATCGATCTGGGCAGTCGGTAGCCATGGAACGGTGGTGGTGAGGATGGACATGAGAAGGTGGAGGAGAGAGAAATTAGTTGGGTGAGATTTTTTTATTATATTAAATTTTATTTTTAACGAAATAAAAAAAAATACTTTTCAACAAAAAATTAAATGATAAATTTTATTTTACTCCATACCTTTACACAACCAAACATCCTATAACAAGTATGGAGTTCTCATTACATTCCCAAAAATTTCAAGTTCCATACCCAATCCATTCCATTTATGTAAACCAAACAACCTCTTAAAATACAAACCATACAAACCCAGAATTATTATGAGCCATTCGATCAACTTTTCAACCTTCAAAATAAAAAAAGGCGCGGATCAGAGGTTCATTAATGGCAAAATCGTAAAAAGGAGCAACTATCCAGTTTTTCCTAAAAAAAAAAAAACAAAATTAAGGGGCGGTTCTCTTTTTCTCTTACTGCTGAGTGCAATTTTCTCTCTCTTCATTGTTGCGACGCTTCATTGTTCGAAGCTCAACTCCCATTCTCTCTCATGCGCTCCCATGGCTCTTGATTAAAGAACCCTAATCGACAGATTTTTGTAGCGAATCGACCGATTGAAGTGAAGTTTTATCAACTTTAAGGTATCCATTTCTCCATGTACTGCTTAATTTTGAATGAAAATTTTGGGGTTGAATAATTTTGTTAAGTAAGAGTTTATGCGTTTATCAATGAGTATGTGATCTGAGATTGTTGTGATTTTTTAGTGGAGTATTTTGTTAATTAACTATAGATTGTTTGATAAACTGTTAAAAGCTAGTTTGAAATGCTTAATTTTGATAGGTTATTTGATGGTTTGTGCTTGCTTTTGACGCTTTTTGTGGTTATGTGCTTGAGGTGTAATTTTTGTGCTGAAAACCTAAGGTTTGGGAGTTATATGTCGTGACTTTATGGGCAATGCATTATTGGAAGTGACAGGGCATATGAGCAAATGGTTCTGGTTTGGGATTCTTTGGGTTGTATGTTGAGTGTTTTTGTAGCAAGTCTAGCAGTGCAGCTCCAATTTTTGTTTTGTTCTGAGCATGAATTGTTTGCTTTCTTGTCTGGTTTTGCTTGTAAATTCATTGATGGTTCCAGGATAGATTCGAAGCACACCCGTGGTTTAGTCTGTCAGACAATCTTGGCTTGAATGCTGAGAATGTACGACTATTTCATTGTTATTCACCATGAGTTTTCATCGGTAAACTGTATCGCTCTTTTAACAAGCACAACTTAGCCCCAAATTTTATGCTTAACTTACTAATAAACTTATAGCTGCAACTCATATCTTATTCATTCACATGTGACCATTTCCCTTGGGTATTAAGAAAGTGATTGATTAGCATTATGATGGTTGCAAGGAGATTGTAGGCAGAACTACCTACAATATGCTCAGATATTCGGCACCCGAAAACCAGAATCAGCAAAGCATATAACATTGTAGGATCACGCAAGCGCATCTAGGATCAGTTGCTTGATGAAAACATGTGCTATTCTGAGTTATCATTATTCAATACTTCTTGATTGTTGAGATCTCTTTCTATTCTGTTGAATGTTGGACAGGTGCCGTAATTCAGCCTTAGGTACATTTTTGGTATGAATGCATTACTGTCCTTTTTATTAGTTGGTATATTAGGCTCTGTGGCCTTGTTTTCCATTTATCTATGTCTCATCCCCTTTGCTGCATTGGTCGATGGTAAAGTGGGGGCCGGTGAGTGGATTTAGTGATTCTCGTTGACAATGTGAATTGAAAAATTATATATACTTCGATAGCCAGTTTGCAGCTCTAGGGAGGAAGTAAACAGTAACCTTTGCTTGATGTAGGAAGGAAGCTTCTTTAATTCTTGGTGACATTTATCAAAATATTGCATCACTTACCTGGCTTACATGGTTCGCTAGGATACTTTGTCTACATGTTCTTTTTTCTTTTTCTTTGATCTCGGGGAGAGTAATGGAGCCAAAGTTTCTGACAGACTATTAGCATTGACTTGTTGGGTTTCAAGTTGGGAGTCTCTGGCAAGTGATGTTTAGAGTATTGGACCCTTAGTTTCAATTTTAATTATGTACTCAACAAGATTTTGAACATCATAGTTAAAGTCAATTTGTAAGTAAACGTTTTACTACCCTTGCTTCTTTTGCTACTCATCCTAAAGCAACGAACTGAACGAGACTACGCCGAAGTTGGAGAGTTATTCCTATAAACTGGTTCTCATATTCTATGTTCACTTTCATCTTCTTTTTGATTTGATGTTCTCAGTCCTCATTCGAAGGGAAAAAAAGGAGAGAAAGTTTAGGAAAAATATTTCAAGGTGGCATCGTATGCAGAACACAAATATATCTCATATTGACGTTAGTTGTCAATTGTAAAAGGCATTTTCCTGAGTGCACAACCCACTTTGTTAACTTATTGTTTGCATACCAAAGAACATGGAGCTGCACTTCACTAGTATCAGAGTTCAGAGTTGCCTTTCAACCTGGACTCCGGGAGCTCCTTAGTTCGGGACCAGCTTCCTTAGCTCCTATTGGCCTGGTTTCTTTCAGTGGGTGTGGGGTGTTTGGGCTTGATGATGTATTAGGCTGCAGGCTGGCTTTCTTACCATTTCCCATAAAAGAAAAAAAAAACAAACTCTTTGTTTGCAAATGCGTGATAGAGTTAACCCACTTAATTGGCACTTTATTATGTATGTGAAATGTTAAACACAAAATTTTTGTTATTCTGATTTATCATTATTCAATACTTCTACAACACATATCCTGATTAATATACATTCTCCTGCCAACTGAACTTAGTATAAAAAAAAGGAAACACACAGACCCAGATCAAAATAGATCATGCTGTGGGTGAAAATTATTTAGAGGTCTGATGTTTTCTGACATATTCCACATTCTCTGCATAGTACTGTGGACCTCTGTGTTTGCTTGTTTGGTGTTTGCTGAATTCTTTTTATTCTCTCCAATAACCCGACCTATATAAACCAAACTCATAAGCCAAGTGCATATATCAATCAAGCTACAATCTTTCGCTAACTAATTTATCTGAAACTGAGAGTACTTGAGAGCTCCAAATACACCACCATGGAAGATGAGAATGAGATTCAGACCAAAGTGTCGCTTAAGCTGCTTAGACACAAAGGCCAACAAAGTCCTGTTTGCTGAAGCCAGCAAAGATTTCGTGGATTTCCTGTTGATGTTGAAATCATTCCGCAAAACTCTTTTAAAAGTCAATTCAGTTGGAAGTACTATGATCTTCTATATATGATTTCTACCCTCTCCTTGCTTACCAATTGCTTTTGTGGCTGCGGTTACTCTCTTCTTTGATATTTCTATGCCTTCTGATTAGTTTTCTTTTTGCAGCATGCGTGGTGTTCGAAAAGACAATAGACATGATGAAGCTTTAGGTGATCACGAAGAAAGGTGCCTAAATCTGAGATTTGGTACTATGTATATACCTAGTCAGAGGAAGCCTTCTAATGACATGGCTATTAGAGATGGTGATGCTGCAAAAGAACGTAGATCAAAGAGAAGGGAAGATAAAGCGTCTTTAGAAGCGAGTCCTCCAGATGCCCCTCTTATAACTAGTAAGAGGAAGTCTTCTAGTGGCGTAGTTATAAGAGATGATGCTGGTATTGCTGCAAAAGAACTTAGATCAAAGAGAAACTAAGATGAAGCAGGACCTTCACATGCCCCTCGGAAAAAAAAGAAGGTCATTGAAGTTTCAAGTAACTCTTCTGATGATTCTGATTACGAAGCTGTTGGTGAGCCTGAAACTAAAGATGTTGAAGATGTTGGTGAGCCTGAAACTAAAGATGTTGAAGATGTTGGTGAGCCTTTGCTCCTTAAGCATAGAGTGTCTCCATCCCCTTTGTTTGAAGTGCTCAATTTGTTGAACGACGAACAGCGTGAAGCCTTAAGATCTGTTGGCTTTGGGGGCTTTCTCCATCTAGGTTTTGGTAAGATTAACGCCCAGATGGCAACTTTGCTTGTGGAGCACTTTGACCCCAAATCATGCACATTGCAGTTTGATCCTCACAAGGAGTTGCATATCAGTGAAGAAGATGTCCATCTTACACTTGGCCTTCCTCGAGGTCCTGAGGAAGTTGTCGAAGCTGTACATGAACAGGATTCTGAAGAATTGGTGGCTTTTTAGAAGGTTGGAGGAAACGATGGGAATCTTTATTGGACAGATTTCCGCCAAAAAAGTACACAAAGCCTGATGTGTTCAGTAGCCCACCGACATCCTCTATGGCTAAAATTTTAATCAAGGAGGGTGGGTCTGGAGCTGATTTTACGAGGGATTTTGTGTTATTTCTGGCTTCTACTTTCTTGAAGGCTCTTCAAGATAGAAAAGTTAATTACAGACTTCTCGTCTCTTTATTGGATGTTAGTAAGATTAAGCAACTCAATTGGTGTACTTACACCATTACAAGCTTAGTTGAGTCAGTTAAGGTTTGGAAGGGAAATCGTGCTAAATTTTTCCAAGGCCCTTTGTCGTTTTTAATGGTAATTTTTCTTATTTAATGAAGTTCTTGTTTTAGATAAATAAATTTGCATTTTAAATGTAGTGAACTTTTAGTTTGAAGAATATATATATATATATATATATATATATATATATGAATTTGCGTTATATTTTTAATGAAGCTCTAAGTTTGGTTTAATGAATTTTCCTTTCCTTTTTTTTTTTTTTTTTTTGGTGCGTAAGTTCTATTTTAATTTTTTTTGAGCTCTAACGCCTTGTTTTTTTCTTTTTCTCTGCAAACTTAAACAACTATGCTACTTTGACAGAGTGGAACTCGAAGGTCGTCAAGTGCATAGATCCTTCCCTACTATCTATGGTTGGACAAACAACGCTGTTACCAAAAGGGTCAAGCTAGAATTGTATGGGGGCGATGCAAAGAAAAGGGACAAAAAGAAAAAGAAGTCTGAAAATGGTAACATGTTTGGTGCTGGTTTTGTTGCGGATCGGCTGCAAACCGAGAAAATTGTTTGTGAGCCTGCACGATTTGATACATTGTTGATCAAGGATCGACCTACTAATGAAGATTCTAGGATTGAGGTTGGCAAATCCTTATCGAAAAAGGTGATTATAATTTGTCCCCTTCCCTCTTTGCATTTATTTTGTGGATATGGGGATTTGGATTATAATTTCAATAAATCTGCAATATATTTTCAATGAATTAATCTGCAACATGTTTTCAATGAATCTGCAATATGTTCAATGAATCTGTTGTGTAGGTCCAATGAATATTTAGTTTATAAAGTATCTTCCTATACCATTAAAGCTTCTCTAAAACAACACTGATTTCCAATATATACAGTTCATAACCTCTTTGAATTGTGTACTCTCTCCTGCTGTCTACTGGCCAGACTGTATTACGGATTTGTTCCATTGGCAGTTTATCATACATAGCGTGATTCAAAATAAATATTTGCGATGTGTACAGTTTTCATATGAAATTCACCAACAATGGGGTTAGGTACTTTCTTCTTACACTAGAACACCACTTAACACTATGTTTACTCTTGCAGATATAACTCAAACCATGCGCACACATGTATACTGTAATACTGTATTATATTACGTATTTTGTCAAGAAAACACAGGATGTCGAAAACATAAGACTTTAAGCTTGAGTGAACATCGAGAAGCAGATATAAGACGTAAACATAAGACTGAAACAAGATTACGGTAGCGTAAGACTTTCATTTACAGAGACGCTACGATGGCCAAAACCAAACACCAAGTCAAGAACACGTCGAGCATTCCCATTTGTTTTTCGGCATCACTCTTGGGGCTGATAGGTGCGTTGTCGATAGCTGACAGCAAAAAACAGAAAGAGTATCAAATATGCTACCTTAGCTTGATGCTCGAAGCCTCGAGTTTTCAAGTGAAATTGACGAGGGATTGGCTTGGGTGGTTACTTTACTTACCTTGTTGGGTGTTATCAAATTGAATGAAAACTTGAGCTTCTGATGAGTTCGGAAAACCAAGGAGTGCTGTTTCAGAAAAACAAGAAACAACGATCAAACAGACAGATTATGTGAATCTAATCTAGTTTATGACATGATATGAACAAGCAGAAATAAACTTATTTAAGGTTGCAGAAATTTATCATTGAGGAACACAGGTTTGTGCATTTGATTGCAATGGTCGAGGACTCTGGAATCAGTCTAGCTTACAGGGAAGTGAGCAAGCGTCACAGAACACCTTTTACCCAATTCTGATCCTCGGTCTCATTTTGTGTATCACTCCCCAACCACATCCTAGTTGTCCGTAATTTTACTTCCATTGGCAGTTTGCCCCCATTAGAAGTTCCTACGTATTTGTTCATTTCTATTAAGGATGGATTGAAGGAGAACAAAAAAAGACGCTCAGTACACATGCATAGAATAAAGAACATCTCTTCTACATTTAAACTCTGTTTTTATGAATAAATATTTTTGTGTTATATTTTTTCATTTCAAAGATAAGAGCTAACTATTTTGTGTGTGTGTGTGTGTTTTTATAGGAGTATTTTGAGGACTTGTCATCGATCGTAATTAAGGCAGCTGCTAATGTGGCTGAATTACAAGACAAGATTGCAGATGGGTTCAAGCTTTATCCGAGCAGTCAGCCTTTGAAGCAAATCAAAGAGAAATCTGTTGAGATGTGTTTGAATTTCTTTCAGACTCCCACTCTCTCACAACCCCAAAGCCAGGATAATACTGAAAGCCAAAGCAAGGATATTCATCACAACATGATGCCAATATATACAGATAGTCTAGATGAAGATTTTTTTGAACGGAAGCGTTGGAAGCACTTGAGAGAGCTTCTTCAAAGATTCAATTGCATAAGGAAAGCATTCCTTTTTAAAGCTCCTCCATTGAACCTGTTTACTCCAAGTCCTCAAATTCCTAAGGATCGGGTGGTGCTTGAACCACCATCATTCAGTCTATTACCTCCGAGTCCTAAAGTAAATAAAGGGAGTGCCACACTTGAAGTGCCTCCATTCAGCCTACTTTCGGCAGATGTGAACACTATGAAGTATAAGGATGATAATGATCACAATATCCCTGAATTATCTCCTTCAAAACGTGTCAGTGACTTGAAAAGGTAATAGTAACTTTTTACTTTATATCTCTATACTCTTTGTGAATATGTGACTCATTACGGATGGATTTGTTTGTAACCACTAATCAGTAATGAAGCTTGTGTTCTTACCTTATAAATCTATGTTTTGAGATTTGTGTAAAGTAATCAGCAATCTTGTCTTGTAATTTTAGATATGATGGGTGCCAATAATATAGGCACATATAGTCAGTATACAGATTGCTGATTTCAGAATTTCTATTTTTTCAGTATTTGTATTTGAGAAATGTGTTGTTTATTTTTTAGAGATGTTGAGGTTACGGCTCCAAGTGGTGTCTCCAAGCCAAAAGAAAAAACACCAAACCAGAAGGTAGAGAAGATGAGAACACAACCTGTAAGGACTCCAAAGGTAGATAAGAAGAGAGTACAACCTCAAAGGAATCCCATGAATTTGCCTTTATGTTTTAGATCGCCATTTTGGGAACGCCATGTCAATGTGCAAAGCAAATTGAACGATAAAGAGATGACTTTGATAGATTATGCATTCTCTCTTGATAGAGTGAAGTTGAAGTAAGTGACCTTCATGATTCTCTTTTACAAAAGATTCTGGTTTTGGAATTGGAATCTCTGAAATAAGGGTTATTGCTAACCCCATTTTTTTTTTTAACACTTAGTGAGAGGTTATATACTGATGGTCATTTCTACATTAAACGGGAAAGCTTTTGTTCTCTTGGTGGGATATTGGATGGCACTGAAGAGGTGGAAAATGAGATTATTGATGTTTGGGCTCGAATTTTGAATGCGGATGAGCGTAAAAGAAGTCCCACATCACCAAAAAGATTGTTATTCTCAACTTTGGTACATGTAAGTCCTTTAGTTTTTTTGTTCATCAATCAGTATGTCAACTTTAGCATTTTCTTTAACTTATCCCCTTTGCCAATGCTCAATGTAAGGATATTTTTTAACTTCTTCTACTGCTAATGAATCTACTTAACAGTTTATAGTTGACTTTGCGTACAGTAGTCTAATATAATTTGTGTTCACAGACATGTTTTTCATGTGGAGGTCCAGATGATTTTATAATTCAGAGATTTTGTGAGAGATGTGAAAAAGAGATGACAGATGCTGATATCCCTTATACTAATTTTGATCTTGTAAGTTGCTCGTGTTTCTTTTTTAGTTTCTTCGTTGTTGTTTGGATTATTCTTATTAATATGTGCTCTTATTTGGACTAATAAAGACAGTGGATCTCAGGTTTTTTTCCCAGTGTATCGAGAAGATGGATATTATGTCATTTGCTTGAACTTCAAGAAGAAAGCGTTCGAGATTATTGATGACAAACGAAAAAATGCACGAAAGATTGATGAAGTTTTTGATGTTGATTATGTTCCGCTACTAGTAAGTTTTTGGTTATTTCTTAGATATGAATGTGGTTGGTTTTTCGATGAATCTGGTACTGTGATTTTAATGAATCTACATCTTAATTTTAATGAATCTGCAGCTTAATTTTAATGAATCTGCAGCTTATTTTCAATGAATCAGAAGCTTATTTTTAATGAATCTGAAGCTTATTTTTAATGAATATGCAATTCGTTCTAGATGCAAGAACTTTTCCCTGGTCCATTATGTATTTGCAGATGATCTTTTGCTGTTCTCTAGAGGGGATCTTGATTCTGTTACAGCACTCATGGGGAAGTTCAACATGTTCTCATCTTGCTCAGGCTTGAAGGCCAATGAGAATAAATCAGAGTTATACTTTGGAGGAGTTGCCTGTGATATTAAGCAATGTATCCTGAATGCATTGAATATGCAGGAGGGAGAGTTGCCTTTCAGATACCTTGGAGTCCCCTTGACCTCCAAAAGACTTCAGGCAAAGCACTATGATACCCTGGTTCAGAGAATGACTGAGAGGGTGCAATCATGGACTTCTAAGTTTCTTTCTTATGCAGGAAGATTACAACTAATCAAATCAGTTCTATTCTCACTGCAAAATTTTTGGGCCCAATTCTTCCATATTCCACTGATTGTTATCCATAATATTGAGCAAGTCTGTAGGAGGTTTCTATGGACAGGAACTGCTAATCCTAGTTCAAGAGCATTGGTAGCTTGGGAGGATCTCTGTATCCCAACTGCTAGGGGAGGGCTTGGACTGTTTAATTTCAAGCTGTGGAACAAAGCCTCTATAGGAAAGCTACTTTGGGATATTCAGCATAACAAGGAGAAACTCTGTGTTGAATGGGTCAGTACCTATTACATTAAGGAGAAAATTTTTTGGTCCATGCAGAAACCACAACAAGCTTCTTGGCTCATTCAAAAGGTGTTTGATAATAGGATTGATCTGCAACAATTTGTATGTTCTCAAGCTGTTTATAAACTACTGCTACCTGCTAGACCTAGGCAGTTTTGGTCATCAGTAATATGGAACTCTATTGCTCTACCAAGATGGAGATTTATTGGTTGGCTGTGTGTAAAGGAGAGACTACCTATATGGCTTAAATTGAGAAGAATTGGTGTGCAGGGGCCTGGTATCTGTATCCTATGCAAACAAGCAGAGGAAAGCTTTCAACATACTTTCTTTGATTGCATTTTCATGCAGCAGCTTTGGCAAAGAATGTTTCATTGGCTTAATCTGGCTCAGCCAAGCTGGCAGTGGCCAGATGTGTACAAGCAGATGAGTAGCCTTTTCAAAGGCAAACATATTCGAAATAGTAATGAAAGAGATCATATCTGCACTACACGCTAGAGCTGCAAAATCTGCAAACAAGAAAATCAGAGATTACTTTATGCTTAAGCTTAATTATCTCTGTTGATTTTATTTGGTGTAGTAGTTCTTTTGAACTCTGTGATTGTTGAGATGTAGTGTATGCTGTGAAGCCTTTTTGCTGCCAGGTAGTCAGTGTTTGTAAATAGATGAGCTAGTTGTGGCTCGTCTATGTAGGCAGCAGTAGAGAGATGAGGAGTTTTTGTGCAACCTGGTCTGATTGTAAAAACCATCCTATTTTGGGAGTAATTAATATAATTTCTTACTTTCCAAAAAAAAAAAAAAAAAAGAATATGCAATTCGTTTTATGAAAATAAACACTAAATTTAAGTGTTAAATGTTTTAGGCCAAAGCTTTTTCTGCCTTTTTGAAGTCAAAAAACGGTAGGAGAGCAAAAGATGTGGAGTCTTTTGTAGGCAAATTGATCCCATTGTCTTGGTGTTATGATGCAAATCCAACTGATTCGGCTGTTTATACAATGAGGCATATGTAAACTTACATGGGTGATGTCCAGCACTGGGATAGTGGCCTGAAGAAGAGAGATGTAAGGAGATGTTTTATATTTCTTATGTATATTCTAGTTAAAATAGACTGCATTTAAACAAAAACTTTGTATTTTTTATATTTGTCAGGGTCTACACTTGAAGTCGTTAAGGGGAAAAATATTGCTACAAGATCCTCACATTTGAGAAAAACAAGGAACAAAAGACAATTGAAGAAAAGGCAAAGGTCTCCAAGCTCTATTGATTGTAATCCCCGAGTATTGGGTGGAAAACATTGAGGATCATTTTGTTGACAATCATTTGTTTTATAATTCTGAATTTTTGTATGGTTTTAAGTTCATATGCAACAAGTACTTACCAACACAAGGTGTTACTAGTGTTTTTGGAGTAGTATTTTGACTCAAATTGTAATGAATGCTAAGATTACTCGCATTGGCATGATAGCAATACGACCAGACACCATGTTATATTTTTGTTTGACAGGTTGCTCTTTGATTTGAAGGTTTATTTGGTGGTTGTTTGATAGGTTGGGAATGAGAAATTTGGGGATGATCGATCATCACTCTCTGTGTTTTATGATAGAATTTTTCCCCCTTTGATGAGAAATTTGGGCATGATACACTATCATGAGCATGTATGGGTGAGTACTTAGTAGGTTAGATTTGATTACAGAAGGTGGAGAATTTTGAGTTTTGTGTAGACATGGATAGTGGAGATTATGAATGAATGACAACCACAGGTGTGTGAATTGTGATGAAAGAGCAGGTATACGTTGTTTTTGGCTTTTAGAATTTAGCTAAGTCATGTTTTACCACTGACGCCAAGGGGTAAGTGTCGTCATGGATTTTAGACTTATTCAATTGTTTTTATGTAGTCAAATCATAGCTTCTATAAAAAATAATACGGTTGTTTTTAGTTTTTGATGGTACAAGAAAAAAGTTGTAGGATCGTCCTTATGAAATTGAAAGACAGTAGTCTAAGAGCACTTGTTGGCTGCTGCTAGCCTGCTACAAACATAAATAATTGAGTGTTGGCAACAAATAATATGAAGAAGATGACCTATTAACATTTCCGAGCACGACACATGCAAGTCTAGTATGGTTTGAAAAACCGAAATATCTATTCATTCATTGTCTGATCCATTTTGACAAAATCACAACTCTGTTTCCCTTTCAAATTCCAAACATGAAATTCAAAATATTTAAAAACAATCAAATGTACTAAATATCCCATAAAATCTAAGGAGTATTCTTCTTTCTTTTTTTTCCTCTCTCTAGCCACCAGTGTTATCTCCGACGACAAAGTTAACAACGTTGAATCTTCAACAAAGCAACCTTCCCATCCCCTTTTTCAACTTGTACCTACACCACACACACAAACAAACAAACAAAGTTAGAATCAAGTATACTTCTATATTCTTCCACTAGGGGCAAAAAAACAAGAGGAAGTTAATACAGGGGATAGCCTATACAGCACACAGAAACAAACACACTCAACACAAAGGCAGTAAACAATAGCCCTAAGAGCTGCTCTTTTAACTTTTTTAACATTCTGCTTCCCTTTGAGTACCATCTCATCAAGATTAGCAAGCTTATTATTGGCTGCTAAGAGTACAATGAACCTGTGGCTAGGCATAGACTACAAATTTAATGAAGTTTGCATACATTTTCAATGAAGCTGCACTACAAGTTTAATGAAGCTGCACTACAAATGTAATGAAGTTGTGCAATTTTTTTCAATGAAGCTGCACTACAGAATCAATGAAGCTGTGAAATATTTTCAATGAAGCTGTAAATATTTTCAATGAAGCTGTGAAATATTTAATGAAGCTGTGAAATATTTTCAATGAAGTTAAAATAGCTATACTAGAGAGAGAGAGAGATCATTTTCAGTGAAGTTGTGCTGCATATTTAATGCAGGTGCACTACAAATTTAATGAAACAATTTGCATACATTTCCAATGAAGCAATTTTCATACATTTCAATGAAGCTGTGCAATACTTTCCAATGAAGCTGTGCAATACTTTTTAATGAAGCTGGCAATATTTTTTAAATGAAGTTGTACTACTTGTTTAATGAAGCTCTGTCATTTGAACACATAATGAACAAAAAAAAGAATTACATCCCAGAGAGAGAGAGAGAGAGAGAGAGAGAGAGAGAGAGAGAGAGAGAGATTATGTCACCTTGATTTAAGAACGTAAAACTGAATCACAATTTCGGCTATCATGGTAACCCATCTCCCCACATGCCTTGCAAAGTCTTTTTTTCCTTTCTTGTGCTTGTTTTGTTGCCCTTTCTTTATCACTTATGACCCTCTTTCCTCTCCCTTTATTTGTTGATTGCATAGGCACTTTAATGACGACTTTACTTGGAGCACTAGAGCCAATTAGGGACTCAATCACCTTTGTCTTAACAGTGGCATTTGCAGTACCTATTGTATCCAACAAATTAGCCTTGTAAGTCTTAATATGCTGCAAAAAGTCAGTCAGCTCCTTCTCATTCTGTTCAGCAATACTCACACATGAATGTATCTCAGACCACAACTCATTCAATACTAGCTTTTTCTCTTTCATTCTTGCACATTCTTCCAATAGATTTCCATCTATGTCGAATATTGGTTTTCTAATTGCTTCCTTAGTCCAACGATTCATCACATATCGACTAGGCAATTTGTCATAACCCCTAAAGAGATGAATTATATGCCAACACAGCAGACCGTGCCGTTCAAATTTCTTGCAACTGCATGTTGCCTCTTCACTTGAGGTATTATGCGTCACTTGAAAGGATTTGCTGGTTTCAGTGATAACATAGGTGAGCACGTCAGTTTCTTTTGTCAAAGATTTAATCAAACATGAACAACACGCAGCGAATATTTCATCTTGCAGCTTATAAAAGACAGAGTGCGTGTAGCTTTCGGAGGCATCCTTTTCCAGTGCTAGTGGCGTCTTAAGCTCCGGATTTGAAAGGTTTGAGTTGTGATTTAGTTGCGACTGGCTGTGTCTTTGTGCTTCCAGTGCACTCTTATACCGCATCATGAACTCGACAAGTGTCATGAAAGGGTTTAAGAAGTTGCAAAAGAAGTTATTCTCACTCCCTGACCTGGAAGTAGTCCTTAAGAGACCCCCCATGAACAAATCTCTGAAGTATGCTGGTATCCACCAGTCTCTAATTTCAAATTAAACATGTCGGAAAGCCACTTATTTCCCTCCAAATTGAACTCAACAATCACTTTCATCCACTTGCTCTCAAATTGCTCAGGCTCAAGATGATGATCCCAAACACATTGGTTAATTTGATCTATGAAATCAGTTTTGTTAGCTACGGTAGGCCTGACTTTTTCCCTATTTTCTCCATAATATGCCACATGCAATATCGGTGTTTACTCTCCTTAAACACTTCCTTAACAACAACTTTCATTGCCGGATCCTGATCTGTGATAATACACATGGGCTGATGTCCCATTGCCGCCAAGAATGTTTTAAAAAGCCAGACAAAAGAGGGAATATCTTCCTTGGCTAACAGCCCTACCCCAAAGGTTATACACTTCTTATGGTGATCCACACCAGTAAATGGTGCAAACTTCAGGTTATACCTATTTGTATCATATGTTGTGTCGAAGGACAACATGTCACCAAAGATGGCGTAATTCTTCCTTGCTATGGGGTCTGCCAAAAAAATCCTAGTGAGCCAATCATTTTCATCTACATCATAGTCAAAAAAGAATGCGCTACACATCTCTCGCTTTCTAAACAAGTTGTCAACTACCATTTGTGCATCCGGGACACCGATGTAGGCCTTCAAATCCCTACTGAAATTCTTGAAATCCTAAATAGTAGCACCCACATTCGCAAATCCCCTTACTATCTCCTTATAGATCCTATAACACTTCACAGGTCCTATATTGTTCTTAGAACAATCAACTATGAACTTCTTTTGGGCAATGTTCATATTTCTATTCTCTTTCAAAAACTGCCTACAACCAGGGGTGGCAAAGCGATGGTTGTGGCCTTGTTTCTACTTGAGTACAAAGTACGATTGTCCGACAGAAAGCCTAAGAACAATCATTGCTTTGCACCCTAAACGCGTGACAACTCTTCTTCGAGTTTTGGTGACACTACTACAACTTGCCCCCTCTTCACCCTCGGCAACTTCAGTTCCACCAACTTTTGTATTGTGCTTTTTCTGTATCAAGGGATTAAATCCATGTTTATTGCAAGTGACATGCTTCAAAGTTATAGTGGTGCCATCTTTTGCTATTTTACCGGTCCCCAACCTCACACTAAACCCACATGATTGGGTGTAGGATCGATAGAACTCAATGCCTTGTTTGAGTGTGGCAAATGGCATCCCTAATGTAGGTTTCAAGTGAGTAGGACAACTCGGAAACCACTCATTTGTTGTTCCACCAGGAGAGAAATCTAGTCGTGGCCGAGGAGCGACCGCCATATTTGGGGCAACTCTTGAATTTGTAGAGTTGAAATTACCGCTTTTTTCCTCCAAAACAAAAGAAATTTGGGAAAACAGAGAGGAGTACTAGCTGATCACAAACAACATAATGTGCCTCTTTATTTTGATTTTATTTTGTGTGTGTGATCCATATAATGTTATTGGAGAAGGTCTAAAGGGTACCCATCTGATTTGCACTTTAGTTTCAAGGTTGACAGGGATGTATGACAGTATGAGGAACAGGGAAGTGGTTTCATTGAAACTAAAGTGCAAATTCATAGAAAATTTGTACATATTCATTGAAACTGAGTTGTAGATTCATTAAAACTTATGAGCAGATTAATTGAACATAAACTACTAGTAAAGCAAGTGGATTCCTTGAAACTAAAGTGCAAATTCATTGAAAAAATGTGCAGATTCATTGAAACTGAATTACAGAATCATTACAAGTGTGGTGCAGATTCATTGAACACAAAAATGCAGATTCATTATGCATAACGACTTTCACATTCCAAAAACATAATGAATTAAGTTTAACTCTAAACTCACCAGCAGTGATGCTAGTTGGATCAAAGGTTGGGTGGGTCAATCTTTGCACTGAATTAATTGTAATACCAGATGCTTGTGTTGAACCAACCATCAGTGTCGGAGTTGGCACGATTTCTGTTGGTAGATGCCCCACAGCCGACCCCTTCTTAGCACACACTTGCATTTGATTATCATCTAATTGCACAGAAGATTTGCAAGTTGACTCGCGCGATACTAGAGCAGGATTCTCTGGTTTTTCCTAGGTCTCCCTTTACGCCTCATCTAAGGACATTGCAGAAGCATTTAATTCAATGTTACTTTTATTGGTCACATTCAAGTCAATGCAATATTTTGTTCATGAATAATACTATCATCAAAAATACTCCTTAGAATCAGAAATATCACATCAATTGACTCCCAAAAAAACAACCAAGACCCTAACAACTTATTTATTGCCTATGAAAATCATTTTCCTTAAAAATTGAATGTGAATGTGAAAAAAAAAAAAAAAAAAACAATTCAAGCAACTGTTAGTTAAATGACACTTTAAAATAAATTTGTAGCTCATGCTCAATGAATCTCATATTCAGATTTAATGAATGACAGTTCAATTTTCATGAATTTGCATATCTTTTTTTCGAAGAACTTGCACTTGAGTTTCAGCCACTCCACTTGCTCCTCCCCCTTATTCTCTCACACCATTTCTCAAACCCTCCCCCTTATTCTCTCACACCATTCCCTAAAACAACAAGCACATTAGATGATACACACACACACACACACACACACACACACACACACATAGGCACACACACAAGCACGCTCAGTCAACAGCTTTTAACAGCATTATAAAATCAACAAAAAATAAATCATGAATATAAATTCATCTCATCAATGATTGTCCTTCTAATCACTAGTATCATATCAATTGATCCACAGTACAAAAATTGATGGCATAACAACTTATAATCCCCCACTAAAAGCATAGTCTTAAGAAAATGAATGTGAAAAACAAAACAATCGCATAATTCAAGGAACACTTAATTACAATCAATAATTCAACAATTGTGCAACAAAAAATTAGATTTCATATCGGAAAATTAGGGCAAATTCAAGCCACATCATAACCGTAAACTGAAGAACACTAAATTTGACATTCATGCTCGATTGTTGAGATTGAAAGAGAGAAAGCAAAAATACTTCGCAACATACCGTAGAATAGTTAGAATGACAGATATTAACGCCTAAATATCGTCGATCGCCATTGAATTTGGTTCAAGGTTCAATTGGAGAGAGAGAGAGAGAGAGAGAGAGAGAGAGAGAGAGAGATCGCGTGACTTCTGTGAAGAAAGTGAGAGCTCTGGTTTCTTTTCTTTTGTTTTTTCTTTTTCTTTTGCTTGCAACTAACTAAAATCACGCGATTTATTTCAGCCGTTGATCTATCAGATCAGACGGTTCCTATATAGTTTATATTATTTGTATACTAAGAGGGGTTTGTATGTGATCCTTCCCATATATATATAGATGGAGTTTCCTATACAAACCCCTCTTAAAATACAAATGATACAAACCAACTATTAATGTGGACCATTCGATCACGGAGATCAACGAATCGAATTAACTCTCCTTAGGAAAAGAAACGCGGGATTTGGGTTTCATTAATGGCAAAATCGTAAAATTAAGAAATTTCGTAATTTTGCTTTTTTTTAGGAGCGGTTTCTGCTCACCCCTGTAACATCATCTCCTTCAGTCTTTCGAAGCACAGTCTCTCTCTCTCTCCCTCTAAAAAACCATAGTCTCTCTCTTCAAGCCATTTCACGCTTGATTTGGACACCCTAATCGACAGATTTACTTTGCGAAATCGAAATCTTCTTCGCCTAACAGATTCAAGGTATGTTTTGTTCTCTTTAATTGCTTAATTTTATACGAAATTTTAGGGGTGAGCTACGTAGCTTTGCCATGTTAGAGCGAATAAGCGTTTGAACTAGTGTTTGATTGAAGGTTTTTGTGCTTTTTTTAGAGGATTATTGCGATAATTAAGGGTTTTTTTTTTTGGTTTCGTGCGTGATAGGTCATTGTGCTTTATTTTGATGGATTTTTTTTAGAACAGTATTGTGAACTCTCATTCTCTCTCTTACGCTTCCTGTGGCTTTTGATTAAGGAACCCTAATTGACGGATTATTCTAGTCTGTGAAGTTCTATCCACTTTATGATATGTATTTCTCCACGTAATTGCTTAAGTTTGTATGAAAATTTTAGGGTTGAATTGTTTTGTTGAGTGAGAGTGAACGGGTGTATGAATAAGTGTCTGATCTGAGGTTGTTGTATTTTTTAGTAGAGTATTTTTTGAATTAATTATAGATTGTGTGATAAACTGATAAAAGCTAGTTTCATATGCTTAATTTTAATGGAATATGTGATGTTTTGTGCTTGTTTATGAGGATTTTGTGGTTGTAATGCTTGTGTGTGGGTCTGTGGGATTGTTGTTTGATTAGGACAATAGAAATATTCTTAGTAGCTGAGAGCACAATTTCCCTTATTCACAGCAATCTAAGCAACTTATTCACAACACACAACTTAGTTTTAAGCAAAAAATTAATATTCTGGACCAAAGTCTCATTTGTATTGGTCATTTGTGCGAAACAGATTGTATTTTGTTCGCGCCAAATGCTGTAAACTGAGAGAAATGAGAGAATTTTCTCGAGGGACTCCCTATCACCTAAGTTGTTGTGGAATAGGATGACTTACTCACTTTCTTTGTGGGCTAAAGCGGAGGGGCTTTAGGAGCTATTAAATTACTCTGTCTCTAGAAATTGGACTAACTTGCTGTAAGTTCTTTGGGACAACAGCTTGCCTGAACCTGCTACTGCAGTTATCCCTATTTTATTAATAAGGCCTTCCTTTTATCTAAAAGAAATACCTAAGTTCTACTTGCATGTTGTTTCCCTTAATAAACTTGCATGTTGTTTCCCTTTATTGTGTCCCTCGGGTATTGGTAGCTTCAGATGTTGGTAGAGAACATTTGCAACATCTGCTGGCATATACAATGAAAAAGTCTTGCCAGCCAGCTTGTAAGCTTCCTTTTCAAGCATCTTAAGCTTTTTACTGAGCACATTGCGTGCCTTGAGGCAACCTTCCATGTCCACACCTATTCCCCAAACCTCCATGTCTGCAAGGATTTCACCCTGAAGGAGAAGTGCAAGGACTTAGAGAATAAATAATATTTAGATTATTGCAAAAGCTTAATGACAGGTAGCAGATAACGGATCAATTGCCATTAAGCCATGAATTCAGTTCAACGAAATCCAATATCTTTTGTACTACCATTAGTTACAATCCTACAGATGCCATTTGAATGCACAAACTTGGATAAAATTTTTCTTTGAATGCACAAAGATATAAGTTGATTCATACTTCTGCACAAACATCTTTTGAGTGGACAAACTTGGACAACACTAGCAACAACAAGTTGCCTCTGGAACTGTGTCTTCCATTGTCTAGCAGCCAAACAAAATGAATTTTACTGTATCTTTGAGACAATAGCAGTCTTAACTTTTTTTTTGAAAAGCAGCAGTCTTAATTACTAGTTGCTGAATAGCGAGCTGTATACCTTTGGTCTTATATTTCATTGCTTGATGTCTATGACATGTATATATATTTAAGTTTTATCATGAGATCTAGGTGTAAAGCACGAAGAGATTACTATATATTGGCGTTCCAATAACTGTTTAAAGGAAAAACAGAATTTTTTGCTAATCACCAGCAATCCAACAAACTGATTGGAGATGAGCAAAAAAAAAAAACTGATTGGGAAAAAAAATCTTCCTGTGGATTCCTCGCAACCTTGTTCTAGCCCTTTAATGATCTCAACAACCTGACTTGCTGTTCTTGCTTTGCTTTGTAAGGTCCTAATAAGTGATATTTCTCTCCTGCCCAACTCTTAAATGTGTGAGTCAAAACCCAAGTTGAAAATAAACGCAATAACTGATTGCATTTGTACAATCCGACTGAAATGTTATGGTAATGGACTTTGTGACCCTTTGTGAAGTGAGAAAGTTACGTGGATAGGAGAAGGATGGTAGCACCATTGCTAGCCTGTATTTTGTTTTTTTTTCCTGTTTCTTTCTTTTGGTGGTGGGGGAGGGGGGATGGACTGGGAGATTGTGGCAGGAGTAAAAACAGAAATTCAGTTGTTAATTGTAATGTAGGACTTGAGGGTGTTTTGATGCCATTTTTTTTTATGTCACGGGGATGTGGGACTAACAAATTTGATTGTTGTAGTTTGTCCCAATTCCATTGACTGAACTATCTTGGAAGCCAGACTAAGTATCAATAAGATAGATTGAGCCGTTAATGAGATTTATTATAGCGATATGTTTAAATTGCAATAGTGCTTTTTTGGAAAAACTGCCTCTATGCACTTTAGTGTGAGAGTGAATTTATGATTCACTGAATCTGCACTTCAGGATTGAATGAATTTGTGATTCAGTTTGAATGAATCTCCACTTCAGTTTTAATGAATCTCCACTTCAGTTTTAATGAATCTACACTTCCATTTGTATGAATTTACAGTTCAGTTTAAATAGACATGTGAAGGTGAAGCAGAGGTGTTTAAAGTTGATATCAATATCCGATGTTGTTGGTTGTTATATGTAATTATTTGACTTCGAACCTATTAGCTCAAATGGTAGAGCATGTACACTTGCACAAGATGTGGGTTCGAATCCTACATAGGTTTATATTCAATTGCTATGATCTTTGGTATACTGTATACAAGTTTTACCACTGATAACTCCAAAATGTTGTATTAAATGAGTGACTTAAAATGTTGTTGGTGATGCACTCTATTGTTGCTGTTAATATATGTCGTTGGTGCTGCTCATTGTCTACTATTATTGCTGGAGGCTCATGTTGGTGTTTGATGTCGGGTTATTATAAATGGTGGATGAGCTGTTGTATTGAATTATTGATGCTACTTTATGCTAAGCACCTTCCCATCAAATTTTAGTTTGTAATGACAATGGTCTTTTGAAATTAACAAAATTTCTTTGTGTAACATGTTGTGGAACATTATTGACTTTTATTAGGAGTGTCTTCTGGTGAAATCAAACCTTTCTTCATGATACAAGTAGCAGTACAAATGAGCCTACAATGCTTTCACAACCATAAATTCTGTACGAATTAGTACGTATAAACACACACTTGAAAACCTCTATTGCAGACAAAATAAAAAAAAGAAAAAGAAACATCATTGAAGTCTGCAGATAACAAAAGGAAAGACAAAGAAACATATAGTCATTTGTTGTAAGCCTATGTAGGAGTTGAACCTACATTCTTTGTGCTATTGCACAAATGCTCTCCCATTTGAGCTAATAGGCTTTAAATATGCAACATGATTATGAACAAGGGCCTCTTTAAGATTCGTTTAATTAATACTTGCTACAAGATAAGATCCAGAGAAAGGATATACTAACAGTTTCTTGCATATAATTTGTAAACTTGAAATAAAGTCATTACTTCACAAACGAAGCAATAGATAAGCCAATTTTGTTAAGTAAGTAGATTGCCAAGAAGATCCATGAGATACTGATATTTCAAAGGGAGGGGTAGCCCAAAAAATATATCGATACAGCGCCAAGGAAGGAGTGGTGAGAATGGTCGCCGTGGCCGGAGGTGAGTGTGAGAGGCTGATTTTTTTCTCTCCATTTATGTTGTTCAGTTCAAATGAATCTGCACTTTATTTTCAATGAACCAATCTACAATTCAGTTCCAATGAATTAGCAGTTCAGTTAGTTTCAATGAATCAGCAGTTCAGTTAGTTTCAATGAATCCGCAGTTCAACTAGTTTCAATGAATCCACAGTTCAGTTTCAATGAATTCGCAGTTTAATTTCGATGAATTTGCATCCTTTTTTCAAAAAATGCACTTTAATTTTGAAGAATCTATTTGCTTTCCTTTTTCCTTCATAGGTCATCCCTTTTATTACCTCATACCCTTTTCCAACAGCAAAGCGTTAGATGGAACAGTCCTACAGAAAAAGGAAAAGAAAAAAAGAAGGTATGTGATGTCTCTCAACAAGTTCATAGGTGATGAAGCTTTGGTATGTTTTCAATGAAACTGTAGTGTTATGTTTAATAATGAAGGTACAATTAAGAACTTATGAAGCTGTGCTTTATTTTCAATGAATACGTGTTGTCATTTCAATGAATGTGTGATGTATTTTCAATTAATTTGTGCTTTATTTCAATGAAATTGTAGTATTACATTAAATGAAAACTGAAAATGAGTGGATTAGTACTCAATTCACAATTTTTTCCATTTTTATCATATGAAACAATCTCAGATAAAAAAGTGATATATTTCCTTTCATAAGAACACCAGAAACCCTAATTTCGTGGGAATACTTTCTTGCTGGATTCATAATAGATAACATAAATGAACACTCTATTTTCTTTCGCCAAACTTTCAACTACACACGAACAACAAGCAAATAATTATCAATGAATCAGTGGTTCATAGTTGATGAAACTGTGGCATGTTATTAATGAAGTTTCAGTTCAGAATTTATGAAGTTGTAATACTTTGACAATGAAGCTTGGTTCAGTTTCAATGAATCTGCATATATTGTTCAATTAATTCGCACATCTTCAATGAATCCACTTAATTCCCTATGTTTCTCATATGCTCCTTCCCCTTATTCCCTTATACATTGTTTTCCAACAGTAAAGTAGTAGATGGAACACAAAGAAAAAAAGGAATTCATGTCATCGACCATTCTCCTTCAAATCGTCATTTATCATACCAATTGAACCCCTCCTCAAGTTAATTGATCCCTTAATGACTCATAATTCGCCACCAGAATCATAATATTAGAAGATGAATACCAAATCCGAAAAACAAAAGCCACGAACAGTTGGGGATCAATTCGATTAAACATCAACTGGACACAATTGTGCAGCAACAAAATTAGACTTCATATTCAAAATTAGAGCAAACTTGAGGCACATAATAACCCTAAGTTTATTAATACTAATTGATGAGAGAACGAGAGAGGGTTAAATATTCAATTGAGAAAAACACGCAGCGAAAAAATATATCAAAAACATACCTCAGAAAAATTTACAACGGAAGCAATTGAGTAGTTAGGCGCCAAAATCTCGTCAGAAGCCATGAATTCTTGTGCAAGTTTCAATCAGAGAGAGAGAGGAGAGAGACAGAGAGGAGAGTCTCTCCTCTCTCTTTTCGTAATTGTGGACCATTAGATCAATCAGATCTAGTGGTTCCTATTAGGTTTGTACAGTTTGTATACCTCCTCTCTGTCTCTCTCCTCTCTCTCTCTTTTCGTAATTGTGGACCATTAGATCAATCAGATCTGGTGGTTCTTATTAGGTTTGTACAGTTTGTATACTAAGGGGAGTTTGTACCTGAACCTTGCCCTATTATATGTGAGGGTTCCTATGAGAACCCTTGTTTATATGAAAACCATGAGAACTCAGTCTCACCTTGGTTAACACCTTGGTTGACTTATATATATAACCGGGTTAACTTTTATACAGGATATGATTAACTTTTGTACATGACAACATTAACTTTTATACATATTAACAGGTTAACTTGTACATATGACAAGGTTAACTTTTATACATGATAGAGTTAATAACTTTCATCAATAATAGGGTTAACTTTTAAACTTGATAGAGTTAATTAATGACTGATATTAGACTTTTTTTCCCCCTTCCACTCTCTCTCCTCCACCCAATTAAAAAGCGAAAATTAAAAAAAATATATTAATAAATAAAAAAACAAAATCCAAAACTCAACCACTCATTCTATTTTTCTCTCTCCTCACTTTCTCTATTCCCTGCCATTGATGAATATATTGTAACACCCCGTATTTCCGTCTAATTTAAAACCATTTAAAATCACGAGTTGCAGCGGAAAAACTCTAGAAATTCGAAGCGTTATCGCCGTATTTAATGTTCAAATTAAATACAAGGCTAAAAAGAAACCAAATGTTTATATCCCAAACATACATACTAGATAATTAGATAATAACTATCTTTTCAAACTAAACTTAAAACAAATAAACCAAATGAAATAAGAAATAGTAAACTATTAATTCTCATGCAAGAGAATTATTCTCATCCCAATAATAATAAATTCCAATCTAAACAAATAAAAGTAAATTATTCTTAAAAGATATACAATCTTCTTTCGTCGCCTTTCCGAGCTCTACTCCACGAGCTACAAATCCTTTCAATCTACTCCCTCATATAGACGAATTCTATGTATCATCATAGGCCCACCATTGAAGAGAAATAAACAACAAACACAAGTAAAAAGAAAAAACAACCAATCAGCTACGCTGAGTAATTCATAGCCACATAGTCCATTTAAATCTCCAAGTTACGCCAACATGCTTAATTAAAAGTAACGATCATGCTTAAAGAAAATAAGAACAACATGCTTTAATTTAAAGACACGCATAAACACCAAATAATAAATTCAATATTTAATATTATCCATTAGCTAAGTTCATTAGAGAGAAGAGAATCGCATGAAGAGTCAAACCAACCGCAGTATAGATGACTCCCGAAATACTTCTAATGTTCCTTAGTATGCATACCCTCCTTCAACCCCTAAGTTTACAGGAAGAACTGTTCCAGAGAACCACTCGCCCAATTACTCAGTATGGATACAAGATTTCAATACGTTGGGGCCATACCCGCTGTTATGGACCCACTCAACGTAACAAGTGACAATTCCCATTCGTATCATTCGGTGGATCCATTACCAAAGAAGTCTTAACTCTCAATTCATTTTCATATGGTGATCACATAACAAGTAATTACACATATCTTGGCATTCAAGTAACTACCCCACAGTTACCAATGAACAATTAATTTCACAATTCCGATGGCAAATTTCACATAAATGAGCTTCAACAACCTATTCACAACCACCTAACAATATACATTTTCCAGGCTTCCAATATTGTTTACCAAATCAATAGTCAAAATCACATTAACTTATTGACACAACATGCTTTCAAACATGATCCAAATGGCGATAGACTATATCCAAATTGAACAAACATTAATATATCTTTAGTCCAATATCACAAATAATTACTCCACGTAATTACAAAGATTAACATGTATTAACATATAAAGTGAATTCCAACAAGTAGACATTGCTACACAAAGTGAATTTCCAACATTTATCACATGCATTCACTATCATATAATTCTATACGAATTATCACAAGGAAATAAATGACAATTATCCCTTCCACAAACCACGTACGAATAGACATCCCAATTCAATACTGGACAATGAATATACCTTGTGCAATAAGGCAATCCAACAAATTCACATAAGCTCCTTACGTTTAGGAGCAGTCAACGGGCCCTAACAAATCCACAATAAACCAATAGTCAATACTTTGACTTCTAAACCTCATAATTAAACTTTAAAGATGATTTAGTACCCTTAATTAAAATAATTAAGTTGCTGGAATTTTCAATTACTCATGCATGCTGAAAGTTTCCAAAACCAATTTACATAAGCCAAAATAGAAAACTTTCCAAAACCCTAAAACAAGTTAACAAGTCAAAACAAGTCAAACCACCAAAAACACCACCCAACATCAACCACCACAACCTCCACCGCTGCTGACCACTGTCCAGTGGCGGTGGTGGCCGTGACAGCCGCCTAGTAGCTGCGCACGGTCCAGCCGTGCGCTGTACACGGCCTGGCCGTGTTCCACCAAAACCGAACCTTTTTTTTTTGTTAATCAACTTTAACAAATCCAAATCTAAATTAAATCCTAATAATTAATAAATTTTCAGATTTAATTAAACACAAGATCCAACCTTTTAAACTCAACCTTTGATTCAAATTTAATAAAACATTAAACCCAACCCTAATCATGATTCTAACAAGAAAAAATAGTAGAATCTAGCAAACCCTAGACAATACAAAACTTAGGGTTAACTCATACAAAACTAGGGTTCATAATACTCATACTTGAATCAAATTTAAAGCTTTTAAGAATCAAAAACAAGTTAAAAACACTTACTTTTAAATTTAGGATCAAAATTGCACAAAAGGATGAATTATGAAAGAGAGCTAAATTCTCCTTCTTCTTCCCTTTGCTTCTGTCGTGCGTGTGAGTGAGAGAGAGCCGATTGTTTTTTTTTTTTTTTTTTTTTTTTTTTTTTTTTTTTTTGTTGTTTAGTAAACAGTCAGTTGTTTTAGAAGTATAGTATATTTAGGAACTAAATACACTCCTTCCTTCCCTCAACTTTTTCTTTCCTAAAATCTCTCCTAAAATCACTACACCATCCAACAATTTAGGAAATAAAATTTTAAAACAAAAATTCTGATTTTCTCCCCATATTTTTCGACTAGGGGAGCCGAAATTATGGCCCAAATTTGCTTAATAATTTTCGGCCATAACCAAAATTTATTAAGCCCTAATGTTTTTATTAGTTTTGGTCCAATTACAATTAATTAGGCCCAAAATAAAACCCAATCATTAATTAGGTACTTTAATTCATGAGCCCAATTAATATTTTAAATCCAAATTTGCATTTTTCTTTTTAAGTAATTATTATTCTAAAATGAATAATAATAACGGGTATTACATCTTTAACCCTTTAAAGAAGTTTCATCCTCGAAACTTAGGATCACCACCAAAGTGAAGCTAGTTCCATAAGGCGATTTTTTTTTTCCCACCACACTTTCAAAATTCAACACAACAATGCAACTCGAAAGTTTAAAAGTTTTTCGCAACTTTTCCAAATAACAAAATGAGCATGATGCAATGCAATGAGTTTTTCAGTCTTTAATTTCTTTTCTTTTGTGGATTGTTACACCATTCCCTCCGAAAAAAAGGTTTCGACCTCGAAACTAAGGTTAAGTACCTTGTTCGAATAGTTGAGGATAACGCTTGTGCATATCAGCCTCAGTCTCCCAAGTTGCTTCTTCAACTTTGTGGTTAGCCCAGAACACTTTCACAAGATTGATCGTAGACGCACGAGTTTTCTTCGTTTTCTTGTCTAGGATCCTCACAGGTTTAGTTCGCTTCTCAAGGACTCAAACTGGTTGCTCTTCATAGGTGAGTGTGTCATCTAACACTACCTTTTCAGGATTCAGCACATGACTTGGATCATGGTGATACCTCTTTAGTTGTGACACGTGGAACACATTGTGCACTTGCTCCAAATCCATAGGCATAGCAAGCCCATAAGCGACCTCTCCAATTCGTTCAAGAATCTCATAGGGTCCAATATACTTTGGGCTAAGCTTCCCTTTGCGCCCAAATCTCATCACTCCACGAGTAGGTGATACTTTGAAAAGTACTTTCTCGCCAACTTGGAATTCCTCCATACGTCGATGTTGATCTACATAGGCTTTCTGTCAATCTTGTGCAGCTTTCATCTTCTCTTGGACAAGTTTCACTTGATCCACAGTTTCTTGGATAAAATCCGAACCCAAAACAAAGTTCTCACTTATGTCACTCCAACACGTAGGAGATCGATACTTCCTTCCATATAGCGCCTCGAAAGGTGCTCTACCAATGCTCGCATGATAGCTATTGTTGTAGGAGAAATCAATCAAAGGCAAACTCTTCTCCCAAGAGTCCTTCATCTCTAGAGCACAAGCTCTCAACATGTCCTCCAACGTCTGAATAGTACGTTCCGTTTGACCATCTGTCGCAGGATGAAAAACCGTACTAAATTTCAACTTTGTACCAAAAGCATTCTGCAATTTATCCCAAACGTTGGACAAGAATCTCGAATTCCTGTCTGAAACAATGTCTTTAGGTACGCCATGTAACCTTAAGACCTCTTTCACATAAGCCATAGCGAGTTGGTCCATTGACCAAGTCTTCTTCTTTGCAATGAATCACGCCGTTTTCGTCAATCGATCGACAATAACCCAAATAGTGTCCTTCCTGGACCTCGTCTTTGGTAATCCAGTCACAAAATCCATCGAAATCGAATCCGATTTCCATCCAGGAATTTCCAGTGATTGAACAAGACCTCCAGGTCTTCTATGCTCGATCTTCACCTTTTGACAAGTAAGACACCTTGCCACATACTCAGCACACTCTCACTTCATGTTTGTCCACCAAAACTAAAGTTTCAAGTCTTTGTACAGCTTATCACCACCTGGGTGAATAGAATACGCAGTTCTATGCGCCTCATCAAGAATCGTTTGCTTCAGCTCGGCGTTGTTGGGTACACACCAACGCCCCTTCATCTTGATCGTACCATCATCAAGGATCTCATAATCAGGATGCTTCCCATCCTTGATCTTTACACGTAACTCCTCTAGAAACGAATCATGAACCTGCAACTGTCGGATCTCATCATAGATCGACGGTCGCACTACAAGTGCATTCAACAACACTGCAGTCTCACCTTGTTGAACAACTTCTAAGTCCAATTTCCTGAATTCCTCACACAAGTCATATGGTAGCACCATCATGTTATTCACAGCGTGTGAAGTTTTCCTACTCAACCCATCAGCCACTACATAGGCCTTTCCCTCGTGATACTGAATATCCAGATTGTACTCAGATATCAACTCGAGCCATCTCCTTTGCCTCATATTCAACTCCTTTTGAGTGAAGATATACTTCAAGCTCTTGTGATCTGTAAAGATCTTGCAACGAGCTCCATACAAATAATGCCTCCAGATTTTTAAGGCAAAATCACAGCATCTAACTCCATGTCATGAGTAGGGTAATTCTTCTCATGCACTTTCAACTAGCGAGAGGCATAAGCAACCACCTTGCCATGTTGCATAAGTACACACCACAACCCATTCTTTGAAGCGTCACTATACACCTCGAATCCTTCCGTTCCAGACGGTAAAGTCAACACTGGTGCCGTTGTCAACCTCTTCTTAAGCTCTTGGAAAGCTTCTTCACATTGTTCATTCCACTTTTATTTCATCTCCTTTTTCATCAGATTTGTGATAGGTCTAGCTATCTTGGAGAAGTCTTGCACAAATCTCCTATAATAGCCAGCCAATCCGAGGAAACTTCGTACCTCAGTCACACTTTTCGGAGCAGGCCAATCCATGACAACCCGAATCTTAGAAGGATCAACAGATACTCCTTCTTTAGAGATAATGTATGTGCCCAAGAAAAGCAACACTCTCTAGCCAAAACTCACACTTTGAGAGTTTAGCGTGCAACTTCTCATTTCCTAACACCTCCAGGACAGTCCTCAAGTGTCTTGCGTGTTCCTCCTTGTCTTTCGAATACACCAAAATATCATCGATAAAGACGACCACAAAACTATCCAGATATGGTCTAAAGGTGTTATTCATCATCTCCATAAACTTGGCAGGTGCATTTGTTAACCCAAATGGCATAACAGTAAACTCGTAATGCCCATACCTTGTCATAAAGGCAGTTTTCGCAATGTCGACCATATCAATCCTCAGTTGATGATAACCAGACCGCAAATCCACCTTTGAAAACACTCCGGCCCCTTGGAGTTGATCAAACAGGTCTTCAATCCTAGGCAAAGGATACCTATTCTTGACAGTGACCTTGTTCAACTCACGATAGTCAATGCAAAGGCGCAGACTACCATCCTTCTTACGCACAAATAAGACTGGTGCGCCCCACGGCGATACACTAGGTCTAATGTACCCCTTCTCTAACAACTCCTCCAATTGCTCCTTTAGCTCTTTCATCTCTAAAGGTGCCATTCTATACGGTGCCCTCGAAATCGGACCTGTTCCCGGAACTAGGTCAATTTGAAACACAGTATCCCTCACTAGTGGCATACCAGGAATTTCCTTAGGAAATACATCCGGAAACTCATTGACCACATCAATCTTTGAGTTTTCCTCGTCTATTCCCTCTACATTCTGAATGTGACACAAAAATCCCTCACATCCCTTCTCTAAGTGTTTCTTTGCCACTAACATTGAAATAATCCCAATTCCTCCCTTAGTTACAATTCCTTTATAAGAGATTCTATTACCTCTAGGTCCTTTCAGCGATATCTTTTGTTCACTACAATCGATTCTCTCTTTATACTTGCTAAGCCAATTCATTCCCAAAATAACATCAAAATCTCTCAATTGGAACTCATTCAGGTCTGCAGGCAATTCAGACCCTGCAATGTTCACACGAACATTGGGATGCACTACTTTACACAATATCACCTCTCCAGAAGGAGTGGCAATAGTAGTCTCTAAGGACTCCACAATTCCCATCCCATGTTTTTTAACAAAGTTTTCAGATATGAATGAATGTGATGCTCCAGAATCAAATAATACATAGGCAGGCAAAGAATTTACAAGAAACGTACCAGTCACCACATTGTTTGCCGCATCAGCCTCTACTTGATTCATCACAAACAAACGACCTCCATTTCTGTTCTGGTTGCCATTATTGTTCTGAATATTTCCAGCCTATCCATTCAGCCCATTCTGACGATTACCACCCTGGTGATTCCCGTTTGGACCCTGAACTGCAGGAGCTTGAACATTGTTGTTGCCCCCACCATTGTTCACGATCTTGCCCTTCTGAGGACAATCAAAAGAACGATGCCCCAACTCTTAACAAGTGAAGCATCTTGTTGGATTTGCCCTTTGAACTAATCATAATAAGAATTAATAATTGCATTATTGGTTGGACTATGGAAACCGATCTTTACTTAATATGGGTAATCGTAATATTTTGCTAGAAACCAATTACGGTTTGTGGGCCCGAAAAGAGTTTTGGACTTACTGCCACATTAAGTAAACCAGCAGGGTCGCACACTTAACATACTCGTTTTTATTAGAAGGGTCTAATTTGGATTAGGTCAATCTCACACTTAACCTAATCAGCCCTCCTGCCTCTCTATATATTTCGTGACTCCTGATCGGTTAGGGTTACACGTGACAATCAGTTTTCACGAAACCCTAACTGTGTGTCATTAGAGTAAGGAGAGAACGGAGGTTGTGAACGGGATCGCTGTACTAGCATACTGACGTGTGGATTCGAGCTTGTGTGTGGATACCAGTTGAGGCACGACATCTGACGTGTTAATCCATACCCAACCACTGTTCATCCAACCAGCGACCAAAGGAGTGAGGTAGGATTTCGATTTGATATTTAATTACAGTAATCACATATTTTTCTGGGTTAATCGAATTTCTATTATGCATGTATGTTCATGTTAGTAGTTAGAAATTCCTCCAGTGGTATCAGAGCTGCTTGTGTTTTACTGTCTTCGAATATATGATATATGGTAGATATATGAGTAAGTTCGAAATCATGATATGTATATAATACATGTTTATGTGTGATTCGTTTTCTGTTTTTCTAATATTCGGATATGAGCATGTGAGTATTTATCTATCGATGAAAGCATGTCTGTATGAATAGTTCATATGTTAAGATTCGTATGTTAAAAATAGCATGTTGTTTGAATACAAGTCGTTGTAATTCTGTATGCTACTGTTTGACGAATTCACATAGATAAACTAGGCAAAACCCTAAAATATGTTAATACGATTAGCCTAGGGTTCACGATTAATAAGATTAATCATGGCAGTTTCCCCACCCCGCGAGGGGCGCTGCCTCTCGACCGCGCAAGGGGGTGCCGCCCCCTTGACCCCTGCATGGATCCGCTTGTTTGTGCGAATGATGTTTTATTTTTATGCCATTACAAATCTTTGATGTTTGATATATGATATCTTAGTTCACATAATGTTGAATGGTATGGTATGGTGAATAGTATGGCTCATAATTTTACTTTGGTTTAAAATACGGCCTGCGTGTCATTTATTTGAATGTAATTATTAAATACGGCATGCGTGTCGTTACTTTGAATGTAATAATTAGGGTATTTCTAGTGTAGTAGTGTAACTTTTATGATATAGTTGATTGTAAGATCAAGCTCATGAAGGTCAAAGGATATCTATATGGAAGAAGCAAAGTGTGGAGATTAGATCACCATAGCTTAAGGAGGCCATACTATATCACATGTGTTGTTATTTATGCTTCCGCTTATTTACTGTTGATTATATTTATTGTTATGTTTGCATGAAACTCAACTCCATATAATCAATCACATCCCTTAGTAATATTAAGTTAACTTGATGCCTTTCCAATCTAATACACCTATTAGGAATTGGTTCATTAAAATGTGTCTGCCAAATTAGAGCATCCTTAATTACTCAACTCTGTTAGGATGAGTAACAGTTACCCATATGTATAAATTGGTTTACTTAATAAGGCTATCAAAACAGTTTTGGGCCTTAAGGCATAGAGTTGGGAGCCGGGACATATGATGTCATCCCAACAACCAGGAGTTGTATAGGATACAATTAGTAAAGGGTTACTTACCTAAATAACTAAGTGTAAAGTGATAAGCCAAAGCTTACTTGATACTTAGGAAATAAGGATCTTGGCTCCACTATATTTTATAGGGATATTTGTCACATTAATATAGTGGATTTATTTTGTTAAATTGTTAACGAAATATTTATGAAATAAGTCACTAAAATCTTTGTACATTTGTTGTAGATAATGTCAAACCCTACACCATCTGTAGACACCAAAAATTGTGTCTATAATAAGTCCCCGTAAAAACCCAATGATGAAAGGATTGGATTTTGCTCGAACTTGGGTTGCGAGAATAATTGCTCTGATGATTAGCCCAATTTATTTGAATTAGCCAGTGGAAGCCTTTTGTACAGGTGATCCAAACCAGTTGGACTCAATTCAATTGGAGTCCAAAACTGAGAGATAGGCCTCTTTGAACCTAAGGGCCCGAAAGGGAACCCAAACCCATGAATCAACCCTTGGTCAAACAAGGGAGCTCAGTCAATCCCGTGTGGACCCCCTCGGAAGAGCCTCCCCCGCACGAAAATCATGTCAGGCGCCTATGCAAGCACACCGCACCAGGTCCAAGCGGCCACGCTTGGGCTCAAGCGGTGGCCGCTAGGACAAGCGGCTGTGCCGCTAGGCCAAGCGGTTTGACCGCCTGCCTTGCTGCTAAGTCGCTTGCCAAGCGGCTCGACCGCTTGGTCTGCCGGTTTGGCCGCTCGGCCTAGCGGTTTGGCCGCCTGGACCCTTTCTCGCGGACGACAAAATTCGAGGCCCATTCGATTTCCGTGCCAAACCCTGGAAGCTCCCCCTCTTCTATATAAGCAAACCTTAGGGTTCAGTTGAAGAGGTTGGAGATTCTCTCTAAGAGGTTGGACATTCTCTCTGAAAGGTTGGTCTTTTGGTTGGCAGTTTCTCTCTCGTATTACAAACCCTAAATTCTAATTCTACTCCCTCTTTAGGATTAGCCCCACCACCACAAAAATAAACCTTCATACTTCATCAAGAGCATGAATTCAAGCAATACAACCCAATAAGTTCATTGTGAGCATCCAGGAAATCCAACCTGAGGGTTTTCAATAAATCTTATATTGCTTGTTATTACTAACGAACTTGGTTTATGTAATATGTACATGCATGGCGCGTTTTGGGCAATAGGGCTTGTATTAAGCCTAACGAATGGATGAATGAATGCATATTTATTATTTATTGCTTTATATTGAATTATGCTTTGTTTGTGAATTGGTGGATGAATTACCTTGTTTGCCTTCTAACTCGCAGGTTTTTAGCATATTTATCGTTTTCTAGCAATAAAAAGCATGTAACTTTATAAATTGTTAAAAGTGGTCATATTAATAATGCTTGTTGAAACCCATTAGTTAAAACTAGGAATTTGGACAAACTGAACCCTATTTGGAACCGTAACATTAATAATTATATTGAATCGATTAGTAAAGGCCGTTGTTGTTAACGAGCAAGTTGGGTGCCTAACACCTTCCTAGCTCGTACCTACGCCCTCGAACTCATTAATGAAGTCAATTTCCCCAATAGGGATTGGGGTGCACAGGAGTTGAGTTGACGTCTTTCTAGACTATCGACTTGATCTCCAAGGTTTTCAAATTACCTCAAAATTTAGTGGCGACTTCCGACAATCTTAATCATGTCCTTGGTACAAAAATCGCTATGTGCGTATACACTAAAAGATTCACGAAATTCGATCACCCAACACGCTCTGCCAGGCTGTCCGGAAAACCCGACCCCCCGAAAGGAGGGCCGAAGGTGAAGCACGCGGAAAAGAGGGGAGAAAAATACGGCAGCCTACAGTGGCGACTTCACTGGGGACATGATTAAGAGGGTGTAACTTGAAAATCGATTCATTATAATTATTTTTGCTTGTTTCACTGCCTTGAGTGTTCTTATTATTATTTTGTGACTTGTCATTCATCATTAATTTGCATTCATTGCATTCATGTGCATGCGCTTGCGTGACTTCCGAGCTTGTTTTTACAAGTTTAAACCAGTTTTTACCCAATGGAGTGTGGTGAAGTGCCTTGGTGAGAATCCACCCGATTCTTCTTTGCCAAGCAACATGGATCCCCCCACCTCATGTACCTTCCTACGCATTCGTCCACTCGACGAGTAGGATAACTAGAATGCCTCACATTGTCGCGCATCCCGTGGATTGTAGTACATTCTTGATCATGAGTACCTTTTGACCAAAACCCTTAAGCCTATCCCATTGCATGAACTAGAACCGATGTTTTAGGTTGAAACTAAGTCCCATGTCCATGCTAGATTTGCATAATCATGTCATATTGCGTTGTTTGCTGTTTGCCCATATGTGAACGCAATCTTTGCGTAGTCGTTTTGGTTGTCATAGAATATTAGGTTAGATCCCAATTAGGACCTTTTTCTTTTTTGAGTCTAGATTTTGTCTTAAGATCGAGTCTAGAATCTTTATTTTTAGGATATAATATCCCTGAACGTTCTATATGATGCTCGTTACCTTAGGAAAGATTTGGTTGCTATATTCTTTCCCTTTATTTAGGTAGTGAGTCTAGGTCAAAAGATCTCGATAATATCTCTCCCCTCCCCCTTTAGTCAAGAGTATAATATCTTTTGCTTTATCCCATATTGAGTCGAGATAATATCTCTCCCCTCTCCTTTTAGTCAAGAGTATAATATCTTTTGCTTTATCCCATATTGAGTCGAGATAATATCTCTTCCCTCTCCTTTAGTCAAGAGTATAATACATTTTGCTTTATCCCATATTGAGTCGAGATAATATCTCTCCCCTCTCCTTTTAGTCAAGAGTATAATATCCTTTGTTTATCCTATATTGAGTCAAGATCTTTTGACCTAAACCCATTACTTAGTCCCCAAGGGTAACTATGTTGATAGAACATCTTAGATAGAAACTTTCCATCTTTGTTTTAAAACTTTTCTTTCGCGGAACTTGTTAGTCTTTCCTTTTCTAAGCCTTATCCGCTGTCCAGGATTGGGAAGAAAACAGTCGGTCCGAAAAGTTGGGAACGCGATCATAGTAATCAACGTCTGGTTAGGAAGCTCGTATTGGAATCTCCCCATTCGAGCAAAGCTAGGCCTGACGCAGTATTTGTTACTCCCCCTCCGTATCGACCATCTTGTTCAAAGTTGACTGAAATGGCCGAAGATGATATAGCTCCTTTCGCACCATATTCCCACCTAGGAATTAATGCCATTTTAAGAAATCAGGGACACTTCCCTGGCACATCTCTAGGCAAAGATGTTTCTAAACCACTTCCAGTTTGGTCATCCAAAGCCGGAAACAATCTTTTCGGGTTAGGCTATAACCCCACCAAGCAGGAGTTACGGGAACACATCGCCAAAGAAAAGGCGAAGAAAAGGACCATTAAGAAAAATAAAGTTTATGACATCCCCATGGCGCCATACCCGTACACACTAAACGAGCAATTCGTCTAGTCTGGAGATCCATTCCCTTATTATGGTTTCCCTGAGCCCTATGTTCTCCCAGTTTACGGAATCCAAGTTCCCGGATTCGAGGTCTTTCAAGACTGCTATGTACTGGAAGAAACTCCTTTGCCTGTAAGAAGGAGGCTGAATTTCGATTGGGTAGAGAACACACCAAACAATGCTTTGGATCTATTATTTGGACAAGAGCATCGCCATCCAAAAGATAAAGAGCTCCACAATGCCAATAATGCAATTCAGGATGCAAACTTTGACCCAACTAATTTGATCACTCCAAACGAGGGTCAACTCACAAAGCAGAACCGTACTATAAGCTGGACAGGAGCCAATGGAAAGAAGATCAAGATCACGATCTCCGAAGAATCCAAGCCTGACTCCGACACTGATTCCGACCGGACTGAGTCCGATTCCGAAGACGAGTCTAATATAGTAGAGTCGGGCAGTCCACCCAAATCTATGTTTAATTCTGTTTGCAAGTCGAAAGATGTTAAAGCCAATAGTAATGGTTCAGTTGATGTTTCAGTTTCCCCTATCAATGAAATAATAACTGATTCTGCTTAATTCTTGGATTACGTAGTAGCTAATAATTCAAAAGATGAACAAGAATTTCCAAAAGAAGTAACTAAAGCACTGTTAGAGCATGAACAAAAGACTTCAATTGTGGAAGAAACAGAATTAATCAATCTTGCAAACGATCAAGAGCCGCGCCAAGTGCGCATAGGCTTATCGTTAACTCCCAAAGAGCGAGAAAGCTTTATAAATCTCTTAAAAGAATACATAGACGTTTTTGCTTGGTCCTACAAAGATATGCCGGAAATAAGTCACGAAATAGCACAGCATACAATACCGCTCAATCCGGATTCAAAGCCAGTAAAGCAGAAACTTCGGAGAATGAAGCATGAGTGGGCACTGAAAATCAAAGAGGATGTGCAAACACAGCTCGCAGCGGGTTTTATCAGGGTTGCTCAATATCCAGAATGGGTTGCTAACATAGTGCCCGTTCCAAAAAAGGATGGCAAAGTAAGGATGTGTGTTGACTTTAGGGATCTGAACAAGGCAAGTCCAAAGGACGACTTTCCATTGCGACATATAGACGTATTGGTGGATAATACCGCAAGACATGCCCTCTTATCATTCATGGACGACTATGCAGGGTATAACCAAATACAAATGGCTGAAGAAGATGTGGAGAAAACCACTTTCATTACCCAATGGGGGACTTATTGCTACACCGTCATGCATATCGGGTTGAAGAACGCGGGAGCAACATACCAAAAAACCGCAACTTCCCTTTTACATGACATGATACACAAGGAAGCCGAGGTGTACGTAGAAGATATGATCATTAAATCAAAGGAGAGAGAAGGGCATATACCCTCGCTAAGGAAATTCTTTGACAGGCTTCGGAATTACAACATGACATTAAATCCTCAAAAGTGTGCGTTTGGAGTAACTTCGGGCAAGCTTTTAGGATTCGTCATAAGCATAAGAGGTATTGAAATCGATCCTACCAAAATCAAAGCCATAAGGGATATGCCATCTCCAAAAAATGAAAAGGAGATAAGAGGATTCCTAGGACGTCTCCAATATATAAGTCGATTCATATCCAAATTGACTATTACATGCGAGCCCATCTTCAAGAAGCTCAAAAAGGACACTAAATCTACCTGGGATGATCAATGCCAGCAAGCCTTCGATAAGATTAAGGAATACTTAGCTAAACCACTTGTACTGGTTCCGCCCATTCCGAGAAAACCACTTATGCTATACCTAACAGTCACAGAAACCGTCATGGGTGCTATGTTGGCCCAAAAGATGGAGAATGACGAAAAGGCAGTATACTACCTTAGCAAGAAATTCCTAGAATACGAAACACGATACTCCACCCTAGAGAAAACGTGTCTCGCATTGGTCACTGCAACCAAGAAGCTTCGACACTACATACTACAACATTCCGTTCATATAAAGTCAATGATGAATCCGTTAAAGTACTTATTCGAAAAACCCATCATTAGTGGAAGAATAGCAAGATGGGCCGTCATGCTTTCATTCGATCTAACTTTTGAACACCAAAAGGCAATCAAAGGACATGTCATTTTTGAACATCTCGCCGAAAACCCAGTTACTAGTGAAGATGCTACACATGACTTTCTAGATGAAGGAATAATGAGTGTCGAGGAGAACACTTGGCAATTATACTTTGACGGAGCATCAAACCAAAAGGGTTATGGCGTAGGAGTATTATTAGTCAGCCCCGAAGGCGCACATACTCCCATAGCCGTCAAGTTAGATCATGAGGTAACCAACAACGGCGCCGAATATGAAGCATGCATCATTGGTCTAGAAGCGGCAATAGAACTGCAAATTAAGGATCTAAAGGTGTATGGAGATTCAACTCTCATCATAAACCAAGTTTCCAAAAAATGGAAAGTGAAAAGCGAATCCCTGGCACCTTACCAGGAATATCTTGAAAAGATAGCCAAATATTTCACTTATGTCCGTTTCACATACCTTCCTAGAGATGACAACCAGTTCGCAGATGCCTTAGCAAAGATGGCTTCTATGATAAATATTCCAGATGATGTAATCTCCATGCCCATTCACATTCGAAGGCACATTGAGCACGTCTTTTGTAATGCACTTGAAGTATGCCTCAACGAGGAAGAAGAGGAAGAATGGTTTACCGACATTCTCAATTTACTCGCCAAAGGCGTTTATCCTCCACAGTCCACACCTAGGGCACAAAGATCCTTAAGAAGACTAGCCGCACAATACATACATGTGCAACGCAAACTTTATAAAAAGACACTACAAGGGTTAAGTCTTTTGTGCTTAAAAGAACGCGAGGTCATCAAAGTCATGAGCGATATACATAATGGCGTATGTGGTCCCCACATGAATGGACTCACCTTGGTCAAGAAAATCCTAAGGCAAGGATACTATTGGACTACGATGGAAAAAGATTGCATCGAATACGTGAGAAAGTGCACACGCTGCCAATTTCACGCTAATTTACAACATAGACCACCTACCCCTTTACATATATACATTCACTTCACCATGGCCGTTCTCTGCATGGGGTATTGACATCATTGGAAAAATCACCCCCATAGGAAAAGGAGGCCATGAATACATATTAGTCGCGATAGACTACTTTACCAAATGGGTTGAAGCTCGTTCGTACGCAAGGATAGCGTCCAAACACGTGGCAAAGTTCATACATGACAACATCATCACCAGGTATGGGGTGCCCCACGAGATCATAAGTGATCACGGGTCTCAATTCAAAAAGGATGTTGCCGAGCTTTTCACTAAGTTTAAAATTCAACATCGCCAGTCTTCACCTTACAGGCCACAAACAAATGGATCCGTAGAATCCGCAAACAAAAACGTGAAACAAATGATAGCTAAGATGACGGAAAACTACGAAGATTGGCCGGAGAAGCTACATATCGCCTTATGGGGATATAGAACCACCATTCGTTCCTCAACGGGAGCAACACCTTATTCTTTAGTATACGGAATGGAGGCGGTACTCCCGGTCGAGGTAGAAATTCCCTCTTTGAGGATAGCTTTGGAAAGTGAAGTACCCAAAGTAGAGTGGGTTCAAGCCTGGTATGACTAATTAATCTTGCTAGATGAAAGACGACTAAATGCCCTACATTATGGTCATGTCTACCAAGCAAGGATGGCGAGGCATTTTGATCAACGATTCAAGGCTAGAGGACTGAAAGAAGGAGACTTAGTCCTAAAAGAGGTGAGACCAATTGTGGCCGATCCTCGGGGAAAGTTCAAGCCTAATTGGGCCGGCCTATACCTTATTAAGACAATATTATCCGGTGGAGCAGCAAAGCTAATGGACTTAGACGACAACGAGTTCACCCAACTCACAAATATGGACCAACTTAAGCGGTTCCATGCATAAATGTTAAATCTTTGAGAGAGCCCACTAAGGCACCAAATCCAAGTCAAAATCGATCAACTCGTCCACGTGGGACCCACGACCGAAAAAAAAAAAAAACGAGATTTGGTTTTACGAACTACATTGGCCTGATTCCGCATGGATATGTAGGTAACCCATATAATTTGGGCCCGGCCACTTTAACAAAATAAATCTTTAAAGGGAGTTTTGATCCATTCGATTAATGCAAAAATAAGCAAGTCTTTCATTAATATTGCTAAAGTCCATTACATGCTCTAATAAAAAAACAATAATAAAGCGCGAATAAAAAAAAAAAACAATAATAATAAATAAATAAAAGGGCAATTCTAAGCTACATCTACTTGGGCATGCAAACCCGTTATTTGAATTATACTAGTAAGCATAAAAGGACAAGACTTGCTAGACAATTAGAGGTGGACTACTCCTCCTTGTCTTTGACTTCAGGCTCTTGTACGGGTTCGCTAGGCTCATCAAGTTCCATTCGTTCTCTTGGAGCCCACCTTTCCCTACCATAGCTAGAAGAGGACTCGTGATCATTGGGCCTACTTGGAGTTACTTGCTTGGCCGAATGGGCCGGATTCTTCCTTTTCTCGGATTGGGCCTTTGCCTTACCTTTTCCCTTACCCTTAGTTTGGGGCTTGGAAGGTTTAGTGGGCCCATCGATTGGAGTTACCTTCACACCGCTAGGCTCATCATATTTGCAAGCCTTGAACAACGCTCTCTCTTCCTCTAGAAGTCTCGGGTTGACTCGACAATCACCGCTCCAAATCCATTGCTCGTAGAAGATCGTCAGCCCATGAGATTGAGGAAATACCGGTTTAACCCATGTTGGACGACAACCCCAATATCGCTCCCAACGAAGCACTAAGGAAGGAGTCAAGGGTCATTGACGAGGGCACACGCAACTTACATTTGGAATTCTTTGCCGTAAACCATATTGTCTCAAAAGGCGGTTTGGCAAGAAGGAAGTTAGGGTACGTAAGCCAATAATCCTTGTAAAGAGCACGTTCTCACTATACCCTACAATCTTGGTGGTATGCCACCACGGGACGAACCAACCCATTTGGGTCTTAGTATAAAAGAATTCCAACCACTCCTCGCGTGAAGATATGAAAAACTGTCGACGTCTCGACGGGAGTTGCTTGGGTAAATACTTTCTGGTATGTATGGTAGGCATCTCAAGAATGTTGAGCTTCTCTTGGAGCCATATCTACACAGAAACAACAAAAAGAAAAATTCAAGTCAATACAAGATAAGAATTTCACCAAATAAAGTTAAATCCACAAAGATTAAGACTTTATCACAATACTTACTTGAAGGAGTAAAGGGCTCCCGGTGAAGGACTCTTGAGGATTGCTCTTGAGCCTATCTAAAACTAGGATTGTCTCTCCCACAACCAAGTGCATAGGAGAGCTATCCCATTGTATCTGTTCGGTCACCCTAAGAAGGCAAGCTTTGCCCCTATTGATGGTAAGCTTCTTTTCGGAGGGAATAAGAGCATCTTCATTACCACCAACAAACAAATAACGATGGAGGAGGCAAAATACAAAGGCACGCTTCTTGTACCTCATGCCCATCGCACCTTGGGCCTTGGAAGTGAAGAAAGTCACAAGCTTGGCAAGGTCGACGTCCTCACCATGAAGCACTTGACCCGCTTGACGGGGAGACAACCCAAGGTACCTTTGGAAATCACCCATGAAGGCATTCCCCAGGTAGGGAACGGCAGGAGGACTTTCGGTTGGAAAGCCAATTATGTCGGAGAATTCCTCCACCAAGGGACACATCTCCTGAGCACCGAAACGGAAGACATGGAATTTCGGGTCCCAAAACTCGACTGAAGCATGAAGAAAGTCCCATAGAATCTTGACTTGTTTAAGGTGAAAGAAGGCATTGAGATGAAAAGGGGTGAGTTCTAACCTCTCCTCTACAGTCATGGAAGCCAACCAAGCATCGAAAGCATCATCAAAGTTCACCATTGTTAAGATTAAGAATTTTCTCTCAAGGAATTCTCTCTCTAAGGGCTTAAAGCAAGTGTGAGAAGAGAAGAGAAAAATACCCAACTATATAGAGGCTACGGTTTGATTCTCGAAGATTTAAGGAAATTCAGACAAACGACGAAAAAAAGATCAGGCGGCCTTGAAGCTAGCCTGGACGGCTAAGCCGCTGGGACACGCGGCCAAACCGCTCCAGCAAGCGGCAAAACCGCTCCAGCAAGCGGCTTGACCGCTATGACAAGCGGCCAAACCGCAAGCCCAAGCGGCATAGCCGCTAGAGCTCTAGCACAGCCGCTAGGAGCTCTAGCGGTCATCCTGTATAGGCACTTGGTGTACTCTTTTCGCGAGAGACCTCGGTTCAACCGACCCCACGCCTGACCGGGCTCTACCTTCCTAATTCCCACTTGGACAGATTTTGGAAGCCTTCCCTTATATTTTTCTTACCTTAATTTTGGCTCTTGCCACTTTTCTATTTATTCTCTTTTTATTTTCTTTCTTGATTATCAAGTTCCACTTTTATTCCTTTTATTTTCTGATTTCCTTTATTAATATTTTCCCCTTTAATTATCTTTTTCTATTTTACTTTTCTTTACTTTATTTTTATTTTAGGGGAAGGGGTACCCCAAATGTGCTAAATTCTCGAGAATCCTAAATTCCCGAATGTCGTGATTTGTGATTTTCCATTCGGAAATTAGTTGATTGAAGTTCACATATGGGCATTTGTATGACATGTTTGTGCATGAATAAAATGCAATGATTTGTAGCAGGCTTAATACAATCCTGAAAGTTCGAAATGCACTACAGCAAGTATCACTGGCCATCTTCGCCAATACTCGGACCCGCCTGAGACAACTCTCCGGGTCCACTCGATGGTGGAGCACCTAAAGGACCGGGCTGAGACATCGCCCAAGCTCTAGGGTCGAAAGCAAATAATGAACCCACTAAGTAAGCGGGATCCAATGAATGACGAGGTGGCTCCGACATGCCGGGATAACCGCCATACTCCGTAATCTCCTGACTCCAAGAACCCCTCGGGGGGAGTGGAGGATACATGGGCATATGATAGCCCGGATACCCCATGTAGGGAGGCGGTGCAGGCCATTGCGGAAGAGAAGACACTTGGGGCGAGCTCCCCGTATCCAATCTAGCCCGAGGCGTCCCCTAACGCACCTCTACACTCTCCTGTCTGGGAGGAGGACGCTGTGGTGTAGACACCAACTCCGGAGTACGAACAACTGAAGGCCTAGGAGGCCTCACCACGGGAACAGGCTGCGAAAATAAGCTCCAGGCCAGAAAGCTACCAAAAATTCAAATCAAGCATTATTACTTGAAATGAACATACCTCTCGAACGTCGGACCGACGACTTGTGCATACACTCCGAGACGCGAATCTCGATATTCAAGTCTTAAGGGCATGCATACCCCTAAAAGACCTTCCGTGTCTCAGCAGCATCCAACTGTGCACATAAGAAAAAGAATCAGCATAAATACAAAGGAAACATTGCAAATAACAATGAATTCTCACTTACCCCCCCTACAGCCAGCAGGTAGAGGCAATCCCTCAACCTCCTCATCAGGACCACGAAACTCAGGAACCTGTATAACCTGAGGAGGCCCGTCCGCTCCTGTATAGCTCACCGACAAAGTAGGAGGAGTAGGACGCGGAGCAGAAACAATAGAAGAGCTCGAAGCACTCTTCAAAGATTTAAGAATGTCAGACACATTTCTAAATTTCCAAACGAAGTTAAGAAACAAAAGTACATTACTCACCGGATCGGTAGAGAAGTTGGGGCATAACCGCGCCTCAACGAAATCAGTATAAGCCACCATGAGATCCACCTCAGGATCAGCTGGAAGCAAATACTCAAGGGCATTCGCCCCAATGGTGGCTGCCCTCACCTGCTCCACGGTAAGGTGACGAACATAAAGCATAGAATCCGGAGGATCCAAAGGAACCCTCGGAGCCGAAAGGTCGGGGAAAGTTTGCCTAATCAAACTCTCCCCCAAGAACCACTCAAAACCAAAGGGACCCTCAATAAGGATCCTCCTCTGGTCGTACACCCGAGCACCCAAGAATCTATCCGATAGGCCCGGGAGGTAATCCGTCCAGGGAAACCAGTCAACCTGCAAAAGCAAGAATAAGCATACAAAAGGATAAAAGGACCAAAGATGCACAAAGGAAAGTTGCTTACATCCTGAGCGGTCAAGGGATATATCGCCTCCATAAGGGCGTGCAGTGTAGTAAATGGGCAAGAAGCCCGTCCCCTCCAGGTCTGCATCGCTGGAAATTACAAATCCCCTGTCTCGAGAAGAGGGGCAAGGTCGGGAAAATACTCATAAAACCAAATCTAAGACATGCAAAGTACATGGATTAGGCACAAGTTATTAATAAAGAGCCGAAACACAAAGTACAAGAAGGGTAAAAGGAAATTACCTCCATAACCTTCCAATAACCGACTAAGGAGACGCGAGATGCGCCCTCCTCTCCACTGAGGCGACTGGACTGCCTCAAACACCGTAGAAGACAAGAGTATGCGGGAAGACCCCAGTTGTACTCTGCAACTCTATCCAAATTCCGTAGGCACGGGAAATAGCGAACATGATACCTACTAGCTTTATCCGAAAAGACGGAACAAGCTAGCACTAGGGCCAAGAAAAGGCGGGCGTGCTGCTCCGCTGTGATCTTCTTCATCTTCCTCAGGTTGGTCAAGAACTGGACCATGACGTCAGTCCGACCATACTCCCTACCATCCCAGTTGGTCCTAAAGAGACCAAACATCTCCACCATAACCTCCAGGCTCACATCTCCATAAGTAACAGGAGTACCGGTGCAAGGAAGCCCGGAAATGAGACCGAACTCGAAATAGGTGATCATGATCTCACCCATAGGAAAATGAAAGGTACTGGTAGTATCCCAGTACCGCTCCGCAAGGCCTCTAACCAATAGGAGATCGGAGCGCTCGGCAGAAGCCATGGCCGCTAAAAAGTGACTGAAGCCACAACGCGCCACAATAGCGTCCACCGAAGGATTCACGTACCTACGGGCTTTCTCGATGCCCGAGAGGCTACCGTAACCCCGCATGGCCGTTTCGACATCCTAAAACAACACAAAAAAAAGAGTGCAAAGAAAATCAGCTAGGTGATCCTAGTAACAACTACCAGTCTCCAGTTTAGTCCTAAATTTTTACAAATCGTAGAATTTAGCATTTTAGCTAAGCCAACATGACGAGAGTAATTTTAAAGAGAGTAAATTTCACACAAATTTTGTTTTTCACAAATTTACTCGAAAAGCCGTTTACCTCCACAGCAAAAGTAAACTTCATTCAAGTTTATTTTCACAGAATTATATAATTGCAACGAGAGTAAGTTTCATACAAATTTATTTTCCACAAATTCATTCTTCACATGCATATAAATACAAGAACCCTACGGGAATTCGCAAATTAACCAGAAAAACTATTTCACGCAAATTGGTTTTCCACATTTAACTACACTACAGTTCTCAACCTAGAAATTCTATGTTCGCCTACACATGATATTCTAAGTGTAAAAGAGCGAGAAAAAAAAATGATGACATACCCGACATTTGGTACCAACGGTAACCAAATGATCCTTCCTCTTGAAAACAAGATCGCTGGGCTCCCAACGATCGGTAGGATGGAAATCACTGCGAGTGAAATCATCCTGGACTAACCGGCTCTCACCCACCCGGTGATGGGGTATGCCGGAAACAAAAACCCAAGTGAAAACATTCGGGGCCTCATGAACAACAACCTCTTGCCCCTTCCTTTTCCTACCTCCTCTAAGCTTAGGAGCCATGGATGAAGAGCGAAAAATGGAGCTTTTGAAATTTGAGTGAAACTCACAAAACTCACAAATTCACACAATTTTGAGTTTTGACACTCAAAAACACAAGAACAACTAGCAAAATCAAGTTCTACTAAGAATTTGAGCAAGAAAACCTCAAGATTTGGAGCTACGGGCTTTGATTGAGGTTGAAAAGCTTGAGCAAAAATGAAGGAGAGAGAAAGAGAGAGCTCGAAATGGGAAGATGACCCATTTCGGCCACCCCCTTCTCCTTTTATGGTAGAACCGCACAAATGACCTAGTGGCCGGTCAAACCGCCACGTGAGCTGTCAGGCCGCACAGCTGGCGGTCAGACCGCAAGCCAAACGACGTAACCGCTCCAGCCAGCGGCTAGACCACTCCACGTAGCGGTTTGACCGCTTGACGTGGCGGTTTGACCGCCTGGCCCACTTTCTCACCCATGACGTATCTTTGGGCCATTGGTTCAAAATCAGTGGGCCCCACACGAGGTCCATAGCAGTTATTTGCACGCCAAAATCCGTTATAAAAACAGGACTACTTTAAACCCACAGGTTTGAACATTTATACTTGGCCAAATGGCATAGGCTCAAACCCGACCTAAGGTCTGAGCAACATTTTACTACCCTTTACTACTTATTATTTCTAACAAAATATTTTTATTGTGTAACCTACAGCATAGGGTTCCCCTTCGACTGAAAATCGAAGGACATTTATTGTTTGACCTACAGCATAGGGTCACCTTTCGACTGAAAAACGAAAGATTTCTTATCTTTTATATTATTTCTAACGATATATTTTTATTGCGTAACCTACAGCATAGGGTTCCCCTTCGACTGAAAATCGAAGGGCGGTTGTTGTTTGACCTACAGCATAGGGTCACCTTTCGACCAAAAATCGAAAGATTTCTTATCTCTTATATTATTTCTAACAAAATATTTTTTATTGTGTAACCTACAGCATAGGGTTCCCCTTCGACTGAAAATCGAAGGACGTTTATTGTTTGACCTACAGCATAGGGTCACAATTCGACTGAAAATCGGAGGATTTTTTTATCTTATCTTATCTCTAATAAAATGTTTTATTGTGTAACCTACAGCATAAGGTCCCCTTCGACTGAAAATTGGAGGACGTTTTATTGTGTAACCTACAGCATAAGGTCCCCTTCGACTGATAAACGGAGGACGTTTATTGTGCAGCCTACAACATAGGGTCCCCTTCGACTAAAAATCGGAGGACATTTATTGTCTGACCTACAGCATAGGGTCAAACTCTCGGTCGAATAAACCGGGGAATCGATGATTGTTTATCTATAACTGATTGTCACCTCACTTAGTTTTCCTGTTTTATTGCAGGTATTGGCACAGGAATACTTTGACCTTCGCTCTATTCGAGCTCGGCCAAAGTAGGGGCTTCTGTAGACACCAAAAATTGTGTCTATAATAAGTCCCCGAAAAAACCCGATGATGAAAGGATTGGATTTTGCTCGAACTTGGGTTGCGAGAATAATTGCTCTGATGATTAGCCAAATGCATTTGAATTAGCTAGTGGAAGCCTTTTGTACAGGTGATCCAAACCAGTTGGACTCAATTCAATTGGAGTCCAAAACTGAGAGATAGGCCTCTTTGAACCTAAGGGCCCGAAAGGGAACCCAAACCCATGAGTCAACCCTTGGTCAAACAAGGGAGCTCAGTCAATCCCGCGTGGACCCCCTCGGAAGAGCCTCCCCCGCACGAAAATTATGTCAGGCGCCTATGCAGGCACACCGCACCAGGTCCAAGCGGCTGTGCCGCTAGGCCAAGCGGTTTGACCACCTGCCTTGCGGCTAAGCCGCTTGCCAAGCGGCTCTACTGCTTGGTCTGCCGGTTTGGTAGCTCGGCCTAGCGGTTAGGCCGCCTGGACCCTTTCTCGCGGACGACAATATTCGAGGCCCATTTGATTTCTGTGCCAAACCCTGGCAGCTCCCCCTCTTCTATATAAGCAAACCTTAGGGTTCAGTTGAAGAGGTTGGAGATTCTCTCTAAGAGGTTGGACATTCTCTCTGAAAGGTTGGTCTTTTGGTTGGCAGTTTCTCTCTCATATTACAAACCCTAAATTCTGATTCTACTCCTTCTTTAGGATTAGTCACAGCACCACAAAAATAAACCTTCATACTTCATCAAGAGCATGAATTCAAGCAATACAACTCAATAAGTTCATTATGAGCATCCAGGTAATCCAACCTGAGGGTTTTCAATAAATTTTATATTGCTTGTTATTACTAACGAATTTGGTTTATGTGATATGTACATGCATGACGCGTATTGGGCAATAGGGCTTGTATTAAGCCTAATGAATGTATGAATGAATGCATATTTATTATTTATTGCTTTATATTGAATTATGCTTTGTTTGTGACTTGGTGAATGAATTACCTTGTTTGCCTTCTAACTCGTAGTTTTTTAGCATATTTATCGTTTTCTAGCAATAAAAAGCATTTAACTTGATAAATTGTTAAAAGTGGTCACATCAATAATGCTTGTTCAAACCCATTAGTTAAAACTAGGAATTTGGACAAACTGAACCCTGTTTGGAACCGTAGCATTAATAATTATATTGAATCGATTAGTAAAGGCCGTTGTTGTTAACGGGCGAGTTGGGTGCCTAACACCTTCCTAGCTCGTACCTACGCCCCCGAACTCATTAATGAAGTCATTTCCCCAATAGGGATTGGGGTGCACAGGAGTTGAGTTGACGTCTTTCTAGACTATCGACTTGATCTCCAAGGTTTCCAAATTACCTCAAAATTTGGTGGCGACTTCCGACAATCTTAATCATGTCCTTGGTACAAAAATCTCTCTATGTGCATATACACTAAAAGATTCACGAAATTCGATCACCCAACGCGCTCTCCCAGGCTGTCCGGAAAACCCGACCCCCCGAAAGGAGGGCCGAAGGTGAGGCACGCGGAAAAGAGGGGAGAAAAATACGGCAGCCTACACCATCACACTTATTTTCACTGGGATCCGTCCTTGAGAAGGATAAACTGAATGGAACCAATTTCTTGAACTGGTATCGAAACTTGAGAATTGTTCTCAAACAAGAGAAAAAGGAATATGTCCTTGAGAAAGCAGTCCCCAAGAAGGCTCCTACTACCAATGCTCCTCATGTTGAGAGGAATGCTTATCAGAAGCTCAAAGATGATTCAATTGATGTTAGTTGTCTCATGTTGGCCACCATGAATTCTGAGTTTCAGAAGCGATATGAAAATATGGAGGCTTATGAGATGATTGAGAGCCTGAAAGGAATGTTTCAGGAGCAAGCACGAACTGAGAGATTTAACATTGTGTCTGACTTGGTTAAGTGCAAGATGGGGAAAGGAAGTTCAGTTAGTCCTCATGTAATCAAGATGATTGGTTATGTTGAGTACTTGGAAAAACTAGGCTCCCCAATGGGTCAAGAGTTGGCTACTGATATCATCTTAGCGTCATTGACTACTGATTATGATACTTTTGTTATGAACTATAATATGCATAATCTTAACAAGTCATTGGCTGAGCTGTATGGGATGCTTAAAACTGCTGAGAAAACATCAAGAAGGACCCAACTCCTAATATTCTAATGGTTAGAAAGGTGGCCCAGTTTAAGAAACATGGTCAAACTAAGGATAAGGGAAAGGCTAACATGAAGGGTCCGATTGCGAATCAACCAAAAGGAAAGCCTAAGCTCAAACCCTCGTCTGGTCCTAATGATGAAACCAAGTACTTCTACTGCAATGAGCTTGGGCATTGGAAGAGAAATTGCAAGAAATATTTGGAGGATCTGAAGAAGAATAAGGGAAGTGTTCCTTCAACTTCAGGTAAATGTTATGTTATAGAAGTTAATGTATTTACTTCTTTAAATTCTACTTCTTGGGTATTAGATACCGGATGTGGTGCTCACATTTGTGCAAATGTGCAGGGACTAAAGAGAAGTAGGACTTTGACAAAAGGTGAAGTGGACCTGCGCGTTGGAAATGGAGCAAGAGTTGCTGCGTTATCTGTAGGAATATTTTATTTAAGTTTGCCATGTGGATTGGTTTTAGAACTCAATAATTGTTATTATGTACCTGCCATTAGCAGAAATATCATTTATGTTTCAGTCTTGGACTTGGAAGATTTTGTCTTTGTGATTAAGAACAAATGTTGTTCCTTTTATAAAGATGATATATTTTATTGTAGCGGTCCAATGAAAAATGGCCTTTATGTTCTAGACCTTAAAATTCCAGTTTATAACATAACTACTAAGAGGCTCAAATCAAATGACTCTAACCCAACTTACCTTTGGCATTGTCGTCTTGGACATATAAACGAGAAGCGTGTTCAAAAGCTCCATAATGATGGACTTTTAAACTCATTTGACTTTGAGTCATTTGAGACATGTGAGTCTTGTTTATTAGGGAAGATGACTAAGGCACCTTTCACTGGTCACATTGAGAAAGCAAGTGATTTATTAGGCCTCATACATACTGATGTATGCGGACCATTAAGCACAGTTGCTAGAGGAGGTTACCACTACTTCATTACCTTTACTGATGACTTCAGCAGGTATGGTTATGTCTACTTGATGAGGCATAAATCTGAATCCTTGAAAAGTTCAGGGAGTTTCAGAATAAAGTAAAAAATCAACTTGGAAAAAAGATTAAAGACCTTCGATCAGATCGAGGGGGTGAGTATCTAAGCCAAGAATTCGATAGTCATTTTGAAAGATTGTGGAATTGTTTCACAACTCACCCCTCCAGGTACACCACAATGGAATGGTGTATCGGAGAGGAGAAATCGAACTTTGTTAGACATGGTTCGATCTATGATGAGCCTTACTAGTCTTCCAATATCTTTTTGGGGATATGCTCTTAAGACAGCAGCGTTCACACTTAACAGGAGTCCATCAAAATCAGTAGAAAAGACACCATATGAGAAATGGACGGGAAAAGTTCCAAGCTTGACTTTTCTAAAGATTTGGGGTTGTGAAGCTTATGTAAAACTTTTACTTTCTGATAAGCTTGGACCTAAATCTGATAAATGCTTCTTTGTGGGATATCCTAAAGAAACTAAAGGATATTACTTTTACCATCCCACCGACAACAAAGTGTTTGTAGCTCGACACGGTGTTCTTAGAAAGAGAGTTTCTTTCTAAAGGCACTAGTGGGAGTAAAGTGAAACTCGAAAAGGTTCGAGAGTCACATGAGAGTACTCCAATTTTTGAGGAGACTCAAAGTAGTTTACAAGATGTTGTAGTAGCTACACCTGTGTATCATCCCCTCGTAGGTCTGAAAGAGTGCGCCGAGAACCCATTAAGATATGGTTTCTTGGTGACTGAACATCGTCATATATTATTAATAGAGGATGATGAGCCTACGACCTACACGGAATCAATGATGGGCCCAGGTTTCGACAAATGGCTTCAAGCCATGAAATCTGAAATGGATTCCATGTATGAAAACAAAGTATGGACTTTGGTTGACCCACCCGATGGCATAAAAACCATTGAGTGTAAATGGGTTTTCAAGAAGAAAATTGACATGCATGGGAATGTTTATATATTCAAGGCACGATTGGTGGCAAAAGGTTATAATCAAATTCATGGAATAAATTATGATGAAACCTTTTCGCCCGTCGCAATGCTTAAATCCATTAGGATACTCCTTGCCATTGCTGCATATTATGACTATGAGATATAGAAAATGGACGTGAAGACAGCTTTCCTTAATGGAAACCTAGAAGAGGATGTGTACATGACACAACCCGAGGGCTTCACATCACCAGGAGGAAAGGTATGCAAGCTTTAGCGGTCTATTTATGGATTGAAGCAGGCATCCAGGAGTTGGAATCTTCTCTTTAATGAGGCAATCAAAGAGTTTGATTTTCTTAGATGCGAAGAGGAACCTTGTGTTTACAAGAAGGTTAGTGGGAGCGCTGTGGTATTCTTGGTCTTATATGTGGACGACATATTACTGATTGGAAATGATATTCCTACACTTCAGTCAGTCAAGGCCTTTTTGGGAAAGTGTTTCTCAATGAAAGACATGGGAGAGGCAACCTATATCTTGGGGATTAGGATCTATCAGAGTACCTATATAGATAAGGTGGTGAAAAGGTTCAACATGCAAGATTCCAAGAAAGGTAATCTTCCCATGTCACATGGCATAACTCTTAGCAAGACTCGATGTCCTTCGACACAAGATGAGCGAGATCGCATGAGTAGAATTCCTTATGCTTCTGCTACAGGGTCTATCATGTATGCCATGATGTGTACACGTCCTGACATTGCTTGTGCTTTGAGTATGACGAGTAGATACCAATCTAATCCAGGTGAAAGTCACTGGGTCGCAGTCAAGAGCATCCTCAAGTACTTAAGAAGGACTAAGGATGTATTTCTTGTCTATGTTGATGAAGAGGAACTCACTGTAAGTGGTTACACTGATGCAAGCTTCCAAACGAATAAGGATGATTCCCGATCGCAGTCAGGATTTGTATTCATTCTGAATGGGGGAGCAGTTTGTTGGAAGAGTTCCAAACAAGATATAGTTGCTGATTCTACAACAGAAGCCGAGTATATTGCTGCTTCTGAAGCAGCAAAAGAAGCAGTGTGGATTCGAAAAATTCATCATTGAACTTGGGGTGATACCTAATAGTTCGAATCCAGTGGACCTTTATTGTGACAGTGGGCCATTGCACTGGCGAAGGAGCCTAGGGATCATCAGAAAACTAGGCATGTACTCAGACGTTACCATTTGATACGAAACTTTGTACAAATGGGAGATGTCAAGGTGTGCAGAGTATCATCGGAGATGAACATTGCTGATCCGCTGACTAAGCCTCTACCACAGGATAAGCATGAATTATTGTCATAAATATAATTATTCTAAAATTGTTCGTAGTCAGTTATCATTATTTGTGGAAATTTGATAACTATTGAGACTATCATGTGGATTGATTGATGACCAAGTTTCACAGGCCATAATTATGAGATATGAAATTGATCACATGGATAAATGTTAGAGAACATTGTATTGGACCGACCCATTTCAAAACATTGAAAGGATTGTTATATAAGTGTCATCAATGTTTTTCATATGCAACTTCTAATTTGATCCTTTGACCTGAACTCACCATGGTTTCGTACATGATGTTTAGCATATCTTGATATTGTCAAACGTTAATCCTTAATCGGATGACTATAAAGATAATTGAATGATGTGTTGTAAGTCATGCGGAGGAATGTGAGTGAGCAAGATGGGATTTCTCACTCTCGTATAACGGGAGTAAGATATCTGTGGGCCCCTCGATGAGTTTAAACTGTGAAATGCATGGCCGTGCTTAAATGGATTGAAAGTCAATCGTTTGTTTAAACAATTTAAACTGCGGAATCGAGAAAGTCATAATTGAACTATATAGGGACGACACTATTCCTTCCTTATGGTCAATTTAGGTATCACATGACAAAGGGATCATCGGTGTAAGATTAGCTATAGTGCAAGTAGGAGATTGTTGGATTTGCCCTATGAACTAATCATAATAAGAATTAATAATTGCATTATTGGTTGGACTATGGAAACCGATCTTTACTTAATATGGGTAATCGTAATGTTTTGCTAGAAACCAATTATGTTTTGTGGGCCCAAAGAGAGTTTTGGACTTACTGCCACATTAAGTAAACCAGCAGGGTCGCACACTTAACAAGCTCGTTTTTATTAGAAGGGTTTAATTCGGATTAGGCCCATCTCACACCTAACCTAATCAGCCCTCCTGCCTCTCTATATATTTCGGGACTCCTGATCAGTTAGGGTTACACGTGATAATCAGTTTTCACGAAACCCTAACTGTGTGTCATTAGAGTAAGGAGAGAGCGGAGGTTGTGAACGATATCGTTGTACTAGCATACTGACGTGTGGATTCAAGCCTGTGTGTGGATTCCAGTTGAGGCACGACATCTGACGTGTTAATCCATACCCAACCACTGTTCATCCAACCAGCGACCAAAGGAGTGAGGTAGGATTTCGATTTGATATTTAATTACAATAATCACATGTTTTTCTGGGTTAATCGAATTTCTATTATGCATGTATGTTCATGTTAGTAGTTAGAAATTCCTTCACATCTAACCTTATTTCCAGCACAATCAACCCCTGGGTGATTGTTATTGCACTTCTTGCAAATGTAAGGTTTTCCCTTCCAACCTCCATTATTACGATGGTCATTTCCATTGTCATTCTTGCCATTTCCATTCTTGGAATTCTCACCCTCATTGTGGTTATTCCCCTGTTGTTGTTGTTGTTGTTGCCATTCTGATTGTTCCCTCCCCGGAACTTATCCTTCTTCTCACCACCACTACCCTAATGGTCGTCAAACTTCCTCTTTTTCCCAGTCACCTCCTCTCTGTGCTTAAAATCGCAGCTTGGTTCGCAGCACGATTGTAGACCTCTTGCACGATCTGACATTTATAACCCCCAAAAGACTCACGAATGGTCCAGTACAACCCATTCTGGAATCTACGAGCCTTATGCTGTTCCGTAGGGACTAATCCTCCCGCGAAACGAGCTAGGTCGTCAAACTTCTTAGCATACTCCTGAACAGTCATCCTTCATTGAATAAGGTTCAAGAACTCGTTATACTTTTGGTCTTGGAGATACTCTGGGTAGAACTCCTCTGTAATGATTGTTTTGAACATTTCCCAATTAAAACCCTCTCGAGCTCTAATAGCGGTACCATTGGTCCTCCACCAACGATCTGCCTTCTTCTGGAATAAATAGACAGCACTGTCCACTTTAAGTGCCTCCGGACACCCAGTTATCGCGAAGATTTTCTCCAAATCCCTCGTCCAGTCGTCAAGGAGTACAGGATCCTCGCGTCCCTCAAACACAGGCGGATTATGCCCTTTAATCTTCTTAGATACTGAGGCGAAATCGTCACCTCCAGCTACCCTAGTCTCCTCCCTTTGCATTATCTGCGCGATTAACATGTATTAACATATAACATGAATCCCAACAAGTAGACATTGCTACACAAAGTGAATTTCCAACATTTATCACACGCATTCACTATCATATAATTCTATACGAATTATCACAAGGAAATAAATGACAATTATCCCTTTCACAAACCAAGTACGAATAGACATCCCAATTCAATACTAGACAATGAATATACCTTGTTCAATAAGGTAATCCAACAAATTCACGTAAGCTTCTTATGTCAACAGGCCCTAACAAATCCATAATAAACCAATAGTCAATACTTTGATTTCTAAACCTCTTAATTAAACTTTAAAGATGATTTAGTACCCTTAATTAAAATAATTAAGTTGCTGGAATTTTCAATTACTCATGCATGCTCAAAATTTCCAAAACCAATTTACATAAGCCAAAATAGGAAACTTTCCAAAACCCTAAAACAAGTCAACAAGTCAAACAACCAAAAACACCACCCAACATCAACCACCACTACCTCCACCGCTGCTGACCACCGTCCAGCGCAGCGGCTGCGCACGGTCCAGCCGTGCGCAGTACACGATCTGGCCATGTTCCGGCAAAACCGAACCCTTTTTTTTTTTTTGTTAATCAACTTTAGCAAATCCAAATCTAAATTAAATCCGAGTAATTAATAAATTTCCAGATTTAATTAAACACAAGATCCAACCTTTTAGACTCAACCTTTGATTTAAATTCAACAAAACATTAAACCCAACCCTAATCATGATTCTAACAAGAAAAAATAGTAGAATCTAGCAAACCCTAGACAATACAAAAATTAGGGTTTACTCATACAAAACTAGGGTTCATAAAACTAATACTTGAATCAAATTTAAAGCTTTTAAGAATCAAAAACAAGTTAAAAACACTTACTTGTAAATTTAGGATCAAAATTGCACAAAAGGATGAATTATGAAAGAGAGCCAAATTCTCCTTCTTCCTCCCTTTGCTTCTGTCGTGCGTGTGAGTGAGAGAGAGCCGAGTGTTTTTTTTTTTTTTTTTTTGTTTAGTAAAGAGTCGGTTGTTTTAGAAGTATAGTATATTTAGGAACTAAATACACTCCTTCCTCCCCTCAACTTCTCCTTTCCTAAAATCACTCCACCATCCATTAATTTAGGAAACAAAATTTTAAACAAAAATTCTGATTTTCTCCCCATATTTTCGGCTAGGGGAGCCGAAATTATGGCCCAAATTTGCTTAATAATTTTCGGCCATAACCGAAATTTATTAAGCCCAAATGCTTTAATTAGTTTTGGTCCAATTACAATTAATTAGGTCCACAACAAAACCCAATCATTAATTAGGCACTTTAATTCATGAGCCCAATTAATATTTTAAATCCAAATTTGCATTTTTCTTTTGAAGTAATTATTATTCTAAAATGAATAATAATACGGGGTATTACATATATAGTTGAAGCTAATGAATCTACTTTTAATGGTAAATGAATTTGAAAATGAATTTTGGGACATCAGCTAATGATGACAAGCAATGACTTTGGATCCTGTAATTGATGAAACCACGGGTCATTGGTGAAAAATTGAGGGCCATTAATGTACGGTAAATGAGAGAAAACCTGCGATCATGAGTGTGGAGGTAGCACGTCTACGATAGCCATGGCTGATGCTGGAAGCTAAGCTCTTGTAATGGAGAAATAAAGAGCGACATTATTGGGGCAAAAGGGGAAGATAGAGGAAAGAGAAAGAGTGAGCGTCCTTTTATTTTTTTGCTGTTTCCAAATGTTATCGCTTAGTTTTCAGTTTTAATAGACTGGATTAAAATCCAGCATCAGTGTAGCCTGCGTGAAATCAACCGTTAGATAATGCAAAATGAAGGGTTTAGATGAGTTCTCACGGTTCTCATAAAAGAAGGAGTTCTCATTTGATCCTGATTCATATATATATATATATATATATATATATATATATATATATATATATATATATATATATATATATATATATATATATATATATATAGGAGAAGGATACTATACAAACCCCCCTTAAAATACAAACCGTACAAATCAAATCTGAGCCGTTGGATTTAAAGATCAAAGGCTCAGATCTGTTATAGGAAAAAAAAGGACACGCTGGGTAATAATTGAAAAGGTAGCGGCAAGCTGGTTATTTTTATGGTTAAGTAAGGAGCAGTTTTATATTTTTGCGCATTTTTCTCATTTCTCCTTATTTCTTCTCTTCTCTCTCTCTCCTCACTTTCTCTCTGCACCCACGATAGTTTCACTGTCATCAATATCTTCTCTCACCTCCGACCAACATTTTATCTCTCTTCACCTCACCGACATTTCCTCTCTCTCCTCCCCGGCGTCTCTCTCCCCTCCATGGCGTTTCCTCTGTCTCCTCTGCTACGCGGATTCTTCTCTCTCCTCTCCCTTTCTCTTCGCCATTTTTTCTCTCCTATGTTCGGATCTAAATCCGCTGGGAGTGGACCTCTCCGGTGGATGGTGGCAGGGTTGCGGGGGAAGGGGGGAATGGTGGATATGTCGGAAAATTAGAGGAGTGTGTGAGGAGAAGAGAGAGAATGAGAGAGTGGTGGAGCGATGGGGAGGCGACAACGGTGGTGGGAAGCCGGTGGGACGCCGGTGACAGTGATGGTGGTGGTGGGAGGTGGCGGTGGTAGTGGTGGTGGTGGTGGGAGGAGAGAGAATTTACATTGATATTTTAATGAATTTGCAATTATATTTTAATGAATTTGTAAAAAAATAAAAAAGTGATGAAGCTATGGGTAATATTATGTAATGAATTTGTAATATTATGTCAATGAAGTTGTGATTGAACATTAATGAATTTGAGATTTAATGATGATTTGTATGGTTTGTACACTAAGGGGAATTTGTATGTGACTCTTCCCCTATATATATATATATAAACAACATGTCTTGTGTGGACTTAGTCCACCGTGGACCAAGTAATTTTGAGGGGTGGCTCCAAATGAAGTAAGGGGTGACTCCAGGTGAAATAGGTGGTGGCTCCACTATTAGAGGGGTGGCGCCAAGTTTAAATTTGAGGGGTGACTCCAGATAAAGTAGGGGGGTGGCTCCAGGTGAAGTAAGGGTGGTGCCAAGTATAAATTTGAGCGGTGGCTCTAGGTGAAATAGGGGTGGCTCCACTATTAGAGGAGGGTGGCTCCAAGTGAAGTTGAGGGTGGCTCCACTATTTGTTGTATTAGGATTCTTTGTTGCTATTAGCAAAAAGATTGGTGGCAAGCTTGTTGTGAGTGAGGATAATCTATGCCCGTATGTTGTCATTGAACTTTTTGTTAAGACTCAAGATTTGTGTACTAAGCTAGTGGTGTCAAAGGAGAGGTTTTATATATAGTAAGGGTAAGTGGAAGACTACGAATGATGGTCCCTTTAGAATCCATGTGCTACACTAGTGACATTTGATTCTGATTATCATAATCCATCTAATATTGTTAGACCTGGTCCTAAAGTCATGGTCATGCGTTGTTTGTTTGAATATCTCGGAGGAAGTCTTTTATGGTGTTTGTCATCCATTTAGTTGAGGCTGCAAGATTTGAAAGATTTCTACTTATAATTTTAAATTTAATGGGTGGTTTACGTAGGAAAGATGATATAACAATCATGTATATTAAAGTTGATTTGGGCAAGGCTTTTGACCTTCTTTCACTGTGGCATAAACTGTCTAGATTTACATTGAAAAGGGTATTGGGATGCCGATGGTGTTTTTAATCAGAGTTCCTTCTCTGAACTATTATCTGTCAAATCTGAGCTTACAACAGCTGGGTATGCTGTTAGCAAAGACAGCTCAAAATCTCCGAGGACAAATTGTCTGGAAGTCGGAGATCTCAATGTTGGAAACACAATGATATTTGTTTTATTAGAGGTCGTTATATATTGCTAACATTGAAAAGTCACTGTTTAAGATTGGAAAAACCCGCACTGCCCGGATTTTCATTCCATAATTGAATGAGTTGATAGACATTGCATTGGAAGCAGTGCAAATTGCTCACATCCTAAGAGAAATGAATAATCGAGTTGCTGGGTTATACTTAACTGATTAAGGGATATACGCCTCTGCAAGTATCCACATCCGAGAGGCACAGTCCACCTCCGTCGCCATTTGTAAGGCATAGCTGGTATATATATCTCCCGAAACTTGCTTAAAAACCAATAATTAGAAATAATTCTCTTATAAAACGGTCCAATGCGTAACATAATATAACACATTATAACCCCACAATACCATGTTCGATGGGTTTTTCAAGGGAGAGATTGCCTGTTATTCCTAAATATGTTAGACAATCTAATTTTAACATCAAATCAGTAAAACAATCAAATAAAAACAATCAATCCGTAATTATAACAATAAATGCATAAACTAAAACAATAAATTAAAATCTAACTTAAAAAAAAGAATAATATCAAATAAAGAAATTCATAATATTTATTTAGCAAACCTACCTAGCTAAAAAGTCTGTTGTGAACTTGTGATAGACAATTTCTTTTTTGTAAATAAAAAAAATAAAATATATATACTTCCCGAACGTAAGCTGGACAGTAAGAATTGTCCAGAAGGAACCCAAAATCATGTGGACCAAAACATCCTATACTACCTCTTGTGTAACCAACACTCATCCGAACCTGCAAAATATAAAATAATGTCATTTAGTATAATTTTAACTAAATTTAAAAACTTCTTTTGACTAAATAAAAAAGTGAAATAAACATTACAAGTTATAGGTTAAAGTTTGTTGTATCATTAGTGAGATAAAGGATATACGTTTTTACGGCTCAACAAGTATCCACGCCACTCATTTAGTGCCCAACCATCTCGTTTGACCTAGATGTAGTCTTCCATACCCCAATCAAGACCACGAATGTATGATGAAATCCTCATCATACCGATAGCGTTGACGACATGCTATTGTGCAATAACTTGAATGAGAAAATCCTCATGCAAAAGCTTATACGAAAGTACTAAAATAAGTCGAGTCGATCACCTTTCAGAAAGCGAAGTCTACCTTCCTCGCCATTTGTAAGGTATACTTGGCATATGTCGCTCCCAAAACTTGCTTAAAAGCAAATAATTTTGAAACTACCAATGATATCAAATTTACAATAATTATTTAGCAAATCTAGCTATAATTTCATTTAATACGGTAGCAGTAATTTTCATATGAGACGGTATGATGTGTAACATACCATTTTAACCCAACAATACCATGTTCAGCGGGATTTAAAGGGAGGAATTGTCTATTATTTCTAATCTAACTTGACAAAAAAAAGGTTTCTTCATCATGTATATGTTTACATGGCTGCATTTAATTATATTAACTAGTTTCAAGCATACCTTATGATTATAAATGTATAATAGTCATGTCATATGACACAACTTATTGACTGTTAAAAACCCCTCGACAAATGTTTTGTTAGGTATCAAGGATATCTTTATCTTAAAACTGAGGTTTTGGATACATTAGGTTTAAGGTTCGAATTTCTCCACGTATGTATACATATGCAAATTGTAGTATTTGAGGGCTGCTAGCTGCAGCCTCACCCTAACGCTGCAAATTGCAGTCTCACCTTCACAAACTGACATGTGTAAGTTCCTCAAAATTTGTGACTTTTTCCAATAGATTCACTCTCTCTCCTTAATATTCATGTTTATTTGAGTGAAATTTGATCAATTACTATTACCAAAGACAACCACCATTAATTTTGACGCCTTCACCGGCGGAATTTTACAAAAGAAAACACTAAGATGGGAAGGGTGAACCCCAAAAACCTCCCAAAACCCAAAATGAAAACCCTAAGATAGGAAGATTGAACCCCAAAACCCTAAAAAATTAAACCCTAAGATGAGAATGGTGAGCCCCAAAAACCCCAAAATAAAAAAGTACTAAAACGGGAAGGATGAACCCCAAAAGAAAACCGTAAGATGGGAAGAGTGAACCCCAAAAGGAGAGAGAAAAGAAAAGTGAAAGTGAATTAATTTTTAAAAATGACAGTTTTTTACACACGTCAGCTTGTGGGGTATTTGCAGCCTCATAGTGAGGCTGTAGCTAGCATCATTCTTGTAGTAATCATATTGCCAATTCACAAAGATTGGATAATGGATCTCAATACCAAATTATTTTGAAGTAACAAGGGCCGCATTTCCGGATTGGTATTTTAAGTGAACCCATATTGTCAATTTGGTATTTTTAAAATCTCCGATCACCATAGGATATTTTCAAATGTTTAACTCGTGCAAATAAATTCAAATCTTACCTGAAACCCGGTTTCCGATCATAAAAATCTTAATTCTCATTTAATTGATTTTTAGGCCTTTTCATTTATGAAAACTTACCTTATAAGCTAGAAAGAATCAAACAAAATCTATAATGATTAAGGAGGCACAACCAATATTTATGCAAATACACCAATATAATGTTCAAGAAAATGAAAGGCACCCTGGAGCAATCCCAATTCTGTAGCATTAATCTATGATTCAATCAAAAAAGAAATGCTCGCCAATGACAGCAAATAAAGCCCACAACTGACGTTCCTTGGAGGCGTCACACAAGCATAAACAATTTTTCTCTGCCTACATTTTCCGGAAAAAAAAAAAAACAAAATCCTCTGCCTACAAATCCTAGCTAGAAATTGACATGCTAGTGGGAGCAATAACGCTAGCTAAATTGTGGGATAAAGCCAAATTCTCGTGATTGAAAATTCTTCCAAACATTCACTCTAAAATTTGCCAGAACATTTTAGAACTGAGCCCAATAAAAAGGGTAGGTTAGTTTTTAATCTAAAATGATTAATAGTCATTTTTGTAAATAAATAAAGGTCTGAAAATCATTTAAATGTGAGAATAGAATTTTTATGGTCGGAAACTGGGTTTTCGGGAAGTTTTGGGTTTATTTGCTCGAGTTAGAGGTTTAAAATACCCTATCGTGGCCGGAGAGTTTTAAAATACCAAATTATCAATATGAATTCACCTAAAATACCAATTCGGAAATGCAACCAAGTAACAAGTATAGAAGGCAAGATCATTCTTTTATATGTATGTATGAGTTTATGCTTTATTTAACAATCTTTGATAAGTTTGGCTTTGAGGTTGTTGTATAGGATTTGAATTAGTGAATCAGTTCATATATTGTTTCCCTCCATTGCAAGTGCAGTGAGTGCATTCTCTGAGTTAAAGGGGACTAAAACTTAATCCAAGAAGCCCCATCCCCTGCCTTTCTCAAAGAAAATTTAAATATAACTTTGTAGTAGCATATAGTGAAACAACCTTAATTTAGGGATTAGTCACAAAATATCATCCTTTTTTTTTTTCTTTCTCATAGAATTCTGACCAGAAAAATTAAAGAAAAGAATAGATCAAGGTGGTTCTTCTATAGCCAACATAAAAACTAAGGGCCCGTTCGGTATTATTGTGAGTTACCAATTTTCCGTTTTTTAGCGTGAAAGTGAAAGCGAATCCCGTTCGGCAAAAGCGCTGTGAAGTTTAATATCCATACTGTTACTCAAAACTTGCAACCGAAAATAAAAGGCCTGTAAAAGTAGTTTCTAAAAAACTACCTAGTAAAACAAGAATTGGGTCTGGTCTCTCTTATATAGTACTAATAAAATAACCACCTCTTTATGCTATCTCTACATCAATCTTTCGATATGTTGTACTCCCTTCGGTCCACGAAAATTTTTACGCTTTCCACTTATGTTTTGACCATGAAAATCTTTACGTTTCCTTATATGGTAATGTATTTAAGCACCCTTTACTATTTTACCCCTTCCACCTTCTCACCTCCATGTGCAAAGGAAATAAAGAAAGAAAATTCTCACGCCACTAGCTACAAAAGTAAGAAAAGCAATAAATACCCACTAAAATATTATTTTCTCTCTCTTAATACCTCATGTGCTCTTTCAAAGGTAAATTTAGAATTTTTGTACTAAAATTTATTTTCCTTAATATTAGTCATATTCTCCAAACGTCATTATTTTAACCCTAAAATTTATTGGCGGCCAAATTCTCTACTGGAGAACTTCAATTTTTTTCTTGTTGTGTCATTCACAATTTTATTAGAATGCAAATGCGTGGAGATCCTTTATTTATACAGTATGCAGATGAAAATGTTGACCTTGAAGATGAAGGGAACACAAATGAGGACCTCGTTAATCCAAGTGTTAATGCCCGTGAACTTCGTCGAATGACAAGAACTCGAGATCGGTTGGCAAATCAATTATGGGGACGACGTAATACACAAATATTATTTTCTAGCTAGCACCATTTACCAATTTTTTTTTAATGAAAGTACTAGAACTATTTTGACATTATTCTTTTTATCAGATTTTTTTTATATACATATTACGTTTGCACATTTTTTTAAGAGGCCGTAGATTTCATATATAGGCTCTGTTTGATTCACCTTAAATTTACTTAATTTCAGTTCAGTTCAGCTCATGTGTAACTTTATTACTCATATAACTTTTTATTCCGAAATAATTTCATGATGAAAATTATGTCATCGAAAAGATCTCAAAGCATACTTTTAAATGAGTCCAATATTGACTATGTTTGGACGAATTTTAAATGGTTAATGGTCAAGTTTAAAAAATCAATTCAGTTCAGTTCAGTTCAGTTCAGTTTTATCCAGGTGAATCAAACGGAGCCATAGTCTACATATTGGTACATGATTTATAATGATATTTCATATATTGGAACTAGTGCTAAGTAATACAGAGTATTATATTGTCAAAAGTGGCAACAAACTGAAAACAGTTTTGAGAAAACTAAAACTCAAAAACTGGAATCAGTTTCATGTTTTATTAAAACAAAAAACTGAAAACTGAAAACTGAAAGTGATACCGAACGGACCCTAAGGTGTGAGAAAAGATGTACAAGTGTAATTGGGACAATATATACTTTTTGTGATTTAAACCCAATATAGAAAGCTTCCCACATAAATCTTTATAAAAAAAAAAACTTTCTTCAACAAAAAAAAAATCCCATTAAATTACATTAAAAATTGACATATAAAAACTCTAGGTAGTTCAATTTTACAAAGAAGGAAAATCCGATGTAAATAAAGTGAAGTTTCACTCGTGTGCCGTATATAATCCAAACTCACGAAATACTAACTGATAATTGCACTTTGTAATTTGTGTGCTACAAATAGACCGGACGTGACGGTGTTATCCCTCCCATTATTTTTTTGGGTGCAAGTTATCCTCCCATTATTGAGTGATGACATCGCAGTATAAGGGATGGAATATACAAAAACTCTAGCACAAAATAACACTCCCAACCTTACCCATTATTTCTCTCTATACAAAAACTTTTATAAGACAGTTTTTTTGTAACTTTTGATGAGACGGGGTCAGTTTTTATTAAAACAAAGGTCACCGCTCACCATAAGTAACCTCTATATTTCTAAAGAGTGATTAAATAATCTTTCATATATTTAGAGAGATGACATACAGAGTTCAAACTATATACACTTTTCTGAATAATAAATATTTATTATTTAATTAATTTTCTTTATTAATTTACAGCAAGTCTTGTGTGACACCAACTCACAAAAAATTTGGGGTCACTATTCAGAAATGTAGGGGTCACTTATGCTGAACAATGACCCCGATTTCATTGAAAAGTAACCCACCCTCATCAAAAATTACAAAAAAAAACGTCTTATAGAAATTTTTGTGATTAAATAATCTTTCATATATTTAGAGAGATAACATACAGAGTTCAAACTATATACAATTTTCTGAATAATAAATATTAACATATTTAATTAATTTCCTCAATTACTCTGGTCACCTCACAATTGCTCCACCTTCTCTCGCTTATCTTATTCCTTTTCCACCATTACTGCTCTGTTTGTCTAGCGATGGTTCAATTTGAAAATTTGACCCAGATACCAAACAAAACTAGAAGATGAAGCTACTACATCAGCCAAAGCCTCCAAATTACGCACCCTTCAATCCCTTTTTCTCCATAACCATCACTACAAATTGTACTCCTCTTACTAATCCAATCAAAGCAATTCAATTCAAACTTGTTTTCTTTTTATTAAGACTATGGAATTATTTTAGTTATTCCTTAATTAAGGACTCTAATATTTTCCATAGTCTAGATATATACCGTTTTCATATTCAATTCAGTGTTCTAGTTTAACATGTACTAGGTGGATGCCCGTAAGTATACCTGTGCATTGCACGGACTATGATTATATAATAAAACTAATATAACGTGTTATTAATCTCGTCGAAAAATCAAAGTGTAATCATCACTTATGGAAAACTATTAGTAATATATGGATAAATATTTATGTAAATCCATTTAATATCATGAATGTCATATAATAATATTACTATGATTTTATAGGGTATTTTATCTAATTTAAACTCGTATCATCAATTTCAATTAACTATTAATTAACTCATCTCATATGTTACATAATCCAAGAGGTAATAGTTTCAAAGTCTTTCTATGCTTGATATTGGTACGCCAGTACTCTTATGTTAATATAAGTGTACAACTAACATTCCAAATATATGATCATTTTTTTTATGGTAAAATCAATTTAAATGTCTAATGTATACATAACTACGTATACTTTTCAAAAAATAAAGAAGTTTTAGACGTAAACCTTAGAATAGCAAAACATATTTCAATGCTTGCTTGTTTTTTCAAAGTTATATGCGGTCAAAGTACTGTCTTGAAGAACGCAAAAACTCCAATGTAATTTTATTTGTGATCCGAAGGGAGTACATTAATAATTATAAAGTTGAAGGGACTACAAAATATATATGTAATATTACAGCTTTATAACACCAGAAAATACCTCCTTAATTTTTTATCATATAATTATAACTTATTATTTTGATCCCCTGATATTATATCTTAAATATATTTTTGTTATTTATTTTCTGTCATATGCATATATGCACCAATAAAATTTTAATATAAATATCCAGTCTTTTATTATTGAACACTATTTGTTTGAGTCACAATCAAATTATTATGCCCCATGTATATCAATTTATGTTTTCACTTGACAATGCGTTTTATGCCCAAATTTGTATCCTAAGATGAGAGAGATTGGGGTATTGCCCAATATAATGTCTTTCCCCACAATAATCAGATTGCAATTTGTACACAATCTTTCTCCACTGTTCGGCCTTCCTCTTTCTACCCTAGCCCAGTTTCTAATTTCCTATACATTGTTCCTCGTGAATGTTAGTTTAAACTCTTCCGTACTCTTATTAGCCAAACATGGTTAACAATAATGATTTTCAGTTATATTAACTTCGTTATAGAATTATACGTGATAATGGTAAAGTTTCGTATTATAGACTGGACCTGAAATCATTTTAGATTCATCGTTTATTTCTTTATTCTACGCATACTCTTTTTATTATATTTTAACTTGAGATTGCTTGTATTTTTGTAACTAATATATATACATATCTTTTCTCTTATTTTTACATGCAACTCTTTAGTTGTGTCAGGTTGTCAAACTAATTACTGATTACCTTTTTAGGTGGACGCATCTAATATTGTAAATCAATAGAACATACTACAAATTAGTCTCATTTTAAAGGATATTTTGTACTCGTTCCAATGGTGTAAGCAATTTAATTTATTAAGCGGTGAAACTAAAGATATATGCTTTTTAAAATCTAATAGTCTACTCTTTAATGATTTAGGAAAGTACAATTTTAGTATATATTCTAGAACGTCTAATTATAACTCTTTAAGGATTTAGGAAAGTACAACTTTAGTATATATTCTATACCAAAACATATATTTTTATTTTATATTTATTTTAAAATTTTATTACAATGACTCGTTTAGGTGGACGCCTCCAATGTTGTCAGAAAATGCCTCTAATATATAGATGTTATGATTAGGATATATTCAATTCAGTCTCCTAAAATAACATGTATTAGGATATATTCAATTCAGTCTCCTAGTATAACATGTATTAGGATTCTATATCTCTGTCAAACTCTTGTGTTATAAATAGCTTTATCAATCATCAAAAAAAAAAAACCGTTCACAATCATAAATTTAACATGGTATCAACGATGTAGAGGATGCAGTATAAGAAGGTCTAGCAAGAGCAAGAGCAGCGATCCGTACAGCAATGGCGTCAAATAAACGGAAAAACGGAACGTCCTTAACAACCTTGAAAGGCTTAAAAAGGAAAAGAAAAGATGGAAACAGTAGATCTCAGTGGCTCTTCTATCTCCAATAATATTGATCAAGTGGACCTTTTGAAATCAGCCAAAGCCAAGATGGGAGAAGTTGGAGAAGTTAGAGAGGAAAAAAAGAGGTTAAAGAAGTTATTAACACAAATAGCAATGGACTGTAAGTCCTTAGAGAAACAAATTCCCATGACGCCACAACAACCACCTCCAATGGATCCTCAACAACAACACTATCAACAACAACAACAACAGCCATGGATGATGGCCCCTCAACAATAATAACCACCTCAACAGATGTGGCAACAACAACAACCACCACCTCAACAACAGCCACAACAAGCGGAACAACAACCCGCTGGTCAACCCACAAACGCTGATGAGGCGGATGAATTGTCCGTTTTGCAGCAGTAAATGAAAAAATGTGTTCATGTGATATACAAGATCACCTTAATAAAGATAATGAACATGATCGACGACTATGAATGGCGCCGATGAAAGTATTAGAGGTAGCGACAAGAAGTTGACTTCTCCCTACTTGATGATATGTGAAGACTCGGCGTACAGATCGAGTACTCACCAACTAATGAATTGTGAAGACTTGACGTGTAGATTGAGGATTCACCAAAGACAAAGACACTACGTATTATATTGTTCCAATCGTAGCGTTCGTGATGATCCTTTTCAACAGTTCTCCTATCTTGCATCCAAGTTGGGCATTCGAGATTTTCATGCTCCAACTTGAGGGGGAGTATTAAGAATATGGAATTATTTTAGTTATTCCTTAATTAAGGACTCTAGTATTTTTCATAGTCTAGATATATATCGTTTCCGTATTCAATTCAGTCTACTAGTATAACATGTATTAGGATATATTCAATTCAGTCTCCTAGTATAACATGTATTAGGATTCTATATCTCTGTCAAACTTTTGTGTTATAAATAGTTTTTCTAATCACCAATAATGATAAAAGAACCGTTCACAATCATAAATTTAACACTTTTACTTCTCTGTTTGTGTAAAAATACATTTTTATGAAACTTTTAATTAATCATTTTTTGTGTAAAGTAAAGAAGAATCAAAAGTGACTGAAGGCGAAGATGTTAGATTTGATGTTGCTATGGGAGCATGTACCAAGTTTGTGAAGTGCTGTGATGGAGAGTTGCAGAAGAGGAATGAGGTTGTGCATTCTGTTGGTCTTCATGAAACATGATGATATCAATGGAGGAAGGAGAAGGAGAGAGGATAAAGAGATCTAGGGTTTATAGTTCAATTTTGAGAACATAAGGAGAGAGAAAAGGCAGAGGGGCTGACTTTCTCAAAAAAGAAAACAAAAAAAACCAGAGGGAATTAAATTGAAAAACAAGAGCAATTAGTAACTACCTGCCATGTCATCACTCACTCCCGAGAGGATAACGCTGTCACCCCAAGTTTATTTACAACACACAAATTATAAAGTGGGACTATTGATTTTTTTTTGGAAATTCCATTCGTACATCGTACCCCTCTAGTTTTGTTTTTCCATGTCGTAACTTTATTTCAAATTCAATTAGTACCATTTTACTTTTTTAATCAGTCCAACCTGTGTCCTAAAATCACAAATTCTGTTAACTTTTCCGTTAAGTTGTGACCTGGCAGTGAAATTGGGTTGTTGTGTTTTTTTTTTAATGTCTGCAATTACATTATTTGGACAAATGTACCCCTAAAATTTAGTTTCTCTTCCTTTCCATTAAAAGAGTTTGATAAAAGAAATGAAAATGATGAAGATGGTAAAGAATGGCTGGAGAATTCATGGAGGACAATGTGCAATTGGAAGTCGTTTCAAATACATTTTGTTGCGTTTCAATAAGGGTAAAAGAAGATTTTATTCATAAAAGTCATACGACACTTATAATAAGGATTGAGTTTAACAAGAAAGAGATCTAAAACATCGGAATAGATTCGAATGAAAAAGTTACTCCATTTATGTAGCACAATAGATTCAATTTCGTACGGCTTCCTTTTAATCGATGTTTTTCGTATTACAGCCTTTTTGCAGAAGATTGTGCTATAGATTTGGATGCTCTGATCTGACATCGTATGCCACCTTTTGATAGAATATATCTACCAAAGTACCATACGAACGACGAAGTAGGATTATTGGTTTGCATTTCATAAATTGAGATTATTTACGACACACGGATGAAATTTAGATTATTAACAAGAATATTCCCTAAAGAGAAAGTAGCCGCGCTGCAGCACCCTTGTCCCATGACACATGGTGCTGCACCCTTGTCACAGCACCAGACCCATGGTGTTGCAGCACCCTTGTCTCATGGCGCTGCAGCACTCTTGTCCCATGGCGCTGCAGCATCCTTGTCCATGACGTAGCACCATGACCCATGTTGTTGCAGCACCCTTGTTCCATGGCGCTCCAACACCCTTGTCCATGAAGCAGCACCATGACCGATGGCGCTGCAGCACCGTTGTCCCATGACGCAAGTTTCTTGATCCATGACGCAACACCCTTGTCCCATGACGCCCAGCGAGCGCGCCATTTCCCAGCGTCCAACGAGCGCGCCCATGTCCCACTGCCCAACAAGCGCCCATGTCCCATCGCCTAACGAGCGCCCCCATGTCCTAGCGCCCAACGAGCGAGCGCCATATCCCAGCGCCCAAAAAGCGCCATGTTCCATATCCCATGTCCATGGGTGAAATAAGAGTTCGGGGACCTGGATGACCGGCCCGAGCTCCAAGAGGTCCTCTAAAGTGATGATAGACCCACCGAAAAAGTTTGGTAAAAACGACACCCGGACTCCTGGAACACGAAAATCAAAGGGTATAATTTAAGTGTTTTGGGCTTCCTGTAGGTCCCAGAACAAAGGTGGATATTTTCGCACCAAATTTCAAGGGACACTTCTATGGAACATGCGAGGCCCCTGGGGCCCGTTAACAGGTCCTTTATAGGCTTGTAAGGGCGGCGTTTTTACTGAACAACAGTGTAAGGGCCCGAGCACCGAAAGTATGAGTGATATCAAAGTTCAGGGATCCTGATGACCCTCCCGGAGCATCGAGGGTCCTCTAAGGTCATGATAGACCCCCCGGAGAAGTTTGGTCAAAAGTGTCACCCGGGCCCCTGGAAGCCGAAAACGTAGGCTATAATAATCCACGTTTTTTTTGGCTTCCGGGAGGCCCTGAAACGAAGGTAGATATTTTCGCACCACATCGCAAGGGACACCCCTAGGGGACATAGGAGGCCCATGGAGTCTCTTACCCAGTCCCTGATAGGCATGGAAGGGAGTTTTATGGGGCACTAGTGTAAGAATTAACCTGAACAGCGAAGGAATAAGTGATATCAAAGTTCGGTGATCCAGATGACCCTCTTGGGGCACCGAGGATTATCTAGGATCATGATAGAACCCCAGGAGAATTTTGGGCAAAATCGACAAGCTGACCCCGGGAAGCCGAAAACGAAGGTTATATATATAATCCACGTTTTTCGGGCTTCCGAGAGGCCCCAGAACGAATGTCTATATTTTCGCGCCACATGGAACAGGACACCCCTAGAGGACATAGGAAGCCTTTGGGGTAGGTTATCGGGTCCTTGGTAGGCTTGGAAGGGCCTCTTACGGGACATTAAAGGCTACTCTACGGTTTTTGGTACAGAGCATGGCTACTCTACGGTTTTTGGTACAGAGCATGGCTCTCTACCACGGCACACCCCGTGCCACCAAACCTACCCCCATGTCCTCTCTACAATTATAGTGAGGTCTCACATAATTTTTCTCAATTTTTTTTTGAAGTGATTTCTAATTGTTTTGATTTTTTTTTCTTATTTTTCAATGTATTTTTTCAAATAAAAATTAAATTAAATAGCTACCTTGTATAAAAAAATTTTAAAAATGTTTTGCCATAACTTAATAATATACTTGAAAAGTTTGAGGTGTAACTTTTCGAAAATAATTTTTCAAACTCTTAAAAATCCCAGTATGAAAATACTGGGATTGTGGAGTAATAAACTCTCCTTTGGTGAGAGTTGTGGAGTTCTTTGAGTTCGTCGGAAGGTTGTCGAATTTCTGTTTTTAGGTTTGGTTTGATGAATCAAGAAGACAAGTTCAATCTACTATGGCAATGGGATTTGGTCTTCCAAATAGCTGCAGCACGTTTCGTGCTTACTTCCGATCGTAGGGAAAAGGCGGTGGCCTCCCGTTTATTGTATAGCATATTTTTTGCTATATCAGGGCATTGTCAATTATCAACGAAGCTGATCAAGACGCCGATTTCTAGCAGTGATGTTTGGATTGGTAGTCACTTATCAACGGAGCTGATCAAGACACCGATCGCAAGCAGTGATGGTGGGAGTCATATTCATATTGTTATTTTAGATTTATACTTGGTTATGTTAGATTTATCTTTGTTTAGAGATATTCATTTTTGTAGATGTCGGATGGCTTTTTATGAATGAATGAATTGTCTTTCCTTCAAAAAAAAAAGTCCCAGTATGAAAGTTATGCACTGGGCATGTAACATGTTTACTCCTGTCGAGACCACTAAACCTTACAAGACTCTTGAGGGGATAGTTGCTTAAGAGAGTGCTTGTGAAGTTGTGGGCAAAGAAAGGCAAGTGATGCGACATAAAACACCTACCAGGAGTCGAGTAGTATTGAGTCGTGCGCCATCATTGCCGGACATCCACAACACATCGGCTCAAGCATCGCCCCCCTACGCCGCATCTCAGTTTTTAATGTGACTGTCTTTGCCTCTTTGGTAAGTGAAAACTTTATTACTTACTTCGTATTTAATTTGATTAGACAAAATCCATTTAAGAGGACCAAATAGAGGAGGCACCTTACCTAGCTAATTAAAGGCTATTCAATTCGTAGCGTTACTTTTCCTCTTGTGACTAGTGACTACTGTAATTACAAAATTTAAAGACAAATTCACAGTTGAAGAAGGGAATAAATCTTCCAGGTTAGTGGTAGGCAACCCAGTATTTTCTCTCTCTCTTCCTTTTTTTTTTTTGGTTCTCCTGTCTGTTTTCTTTTTCACCAAATGCGTAATTTTAATTTCTGGGAAGTGCTTTGATCTTGAAACTCTTATGGCGTAATAAACACAGATTTATCACAAAAACAAGATATTAATCACAGTGAAATCAGATGTACAGGTAGAAACTGATACTCCTTGTATTATTGATTATATTGAATTGTGGGACACCTTTATTTTCTGGAAGACAATTATTAAGAATGCAAATAGAAGAGTGAAAAAATTGACCAGCCAGGGTTACATTTGATATGATTTATGTCCAAGAATGCAAATGATTTTTATTTGAGAGTTGGGTTTTTTTCTCTTTTTGATACACATTGGAGAGTGACAAAACTATATTGAGATGCATGATCCTTAATCTGTTCATACAAGTTGCACCAAAAAAAAAATCTGTTCATACAAGTGAGGGAATTTGGTTGATAATATAGTTGTGGTTGTGCAGATACTCATACAAGTGAGCAATGGATAAATAGCCTATACTAACTTGTCATTGAATGTATTTTATCTACTCGACCCCACTTAGTATGAGGAAGGAGTAAGGACGGTTTGATACTTATACTACTTTATAAAACTTAAAAAAGAAGTATTTACACAAAAACTCATATGAGGTGGCCTCGACGTGAGACGCCTCATACAATTTGTAAAAAGAATTTTTCAAAGCGGTTGAGACTTTTCCAATGTTTCATGTTTCCTAGTATCCTATGTGATTGGTGAGTCATTTGCTCTCATATTTGGTGATTAGTTGAACATTATAATGATAATGCCAGCAGGTGTAGTGTTTATAATGATAATGACAATGATCTATGATATCTCTTGTTACTTAGACAGGCATAATAGCTAGGTATTAGTAATTGTTAGATTGTAGTAAGCCATACAAATGTTGCATTTCAAAATTTTGCGCTGCCTGATTTCCTTCTGTGGCCAAACCCAGTAGCTGCTATGTTTTCCAAATGCTTATTCATAACCCATAAAGGGATGATATGCTGGCTTCTTTGCATTTAGTTATTATTAGTGTCCCTTCATGTAATAAGAAGATTTGGCATTTTCATTCAATTATTGAAAGCTGAAGTCTCCATTTTTCAGAAACAACAAATAATTAACTTTATTTCTTCATTGTTTTTATTGTCCTGTAAACCTGTACCAATACTTCAGAACAGTCAGAAAAGTGGTTTATTTGCCACAAATAACCATATGCATTCCGAGTAATTTCCAATGTCATGTACAAACCCTAGCTGATTTCCATTGCAAGGAGAATAGATTACATATTGGCTTATTCATTTTTGCTAATACCCAACATTTTAGACTTTAGAGCTTGCTACATCTACTCAATTCCTTTGTTGAACTAGCTAGTGTCCTGTACCAATGCATCTAGTGCTCTAGAATGAGGCTCATATGTATGTCTTTTCCAATTTATGTCAATATTTTTTAAACACTATTCATTTGTTAATGTGGGCATGTCACAGGTCAGATTTGGTAACAAAGATTAGTGAGTGCTTGGCTGTAAGAATGAACCAACAGATCAATCAAGCAACTGGTACATCAGCAGAGCAACCACTGAAGAGAAAAAGAGGTCGTCCACACAAAGATGAGAATCAAGCTCAGGCCTTAGACAAATCATCTACTGCACTAAACAGACCTCCTTTAAGACCTATGGTTACTAAAATGATGCAAGGGGAGGGATCCCATGCAACCAAGCCTATGTCGAAGGGCAAGGATCACATGGAAGTGGATACCAATCATTCAGCTGACGATGATCTTAGCAACAACGAGATGGTAGGACAAGTGGTCACAGGTGTCTTAGAGTGCGCCTTTGATGCAGGGTATTTCCTTAGAGTGAGAGTTGGTGACACTAATATTCACATGAGGGGTGTTGTGCTTAAGGAAGGCAGTGTTGTTCCTGTCACTCCTGAAAATGACATTGCCCCAAATGCTAAGATGTACAATCGGATGGACATCCCTATCCCAGCCATGGTCACCCCACAAGTCCCTCAACCTGTTGGTGATTCTTTGTTAATGCAAACAGGAAATAGTGAAGATCAACGACAAATGGAAAAACAAGCTGTTGTAACTGTCACTCAACAAGAAAGTAGTCACACTGTACTACCACAAGGGCATTTACAGCATCAGCAACACGAGGAGCAGAAGTTCGCAGTTGATCAGGAACATAGCACAGATTCAAAAGAGCCGACAGAGCGAGAAACAGTATTATCTGAACCAGCTGAGAATGGTGATCAGATTGAGGTAAGAGAAGTCAATGCTTCAAATCAACCAGAAGATGAAGTGATTCTGAAATCTTCTCCAAAAGCTGTTAGTGAACCAGAAGATGTGCAAGGTTCTCCTAGAAGGGAGGGTTTGGAAGATTCGTCAGAACCTCTAACAAAGGTGCAAATGACTGATCAGACAACTCTGAGTTACTTAAACGAGCAGCCAATCAATGATATTGCTTCAGGTGATGTAAACTCTGTGAAAGGCGGCGCTCCTGAAACTGCTGACAAGGCTGATGAATTGGCTGCTAATGTTTTATTGAAGGAATCAATTGTTCCAGAACCTGAGATTTCTGGGAAGGAATCAGTTGTCGTCGTGCCAACAGAGGTGGAGCCTGAAATTGATGGTTCTTCGGGCTTCCAAATCAGCATGGAGAACACGGACAATGACGAACCTGATACACTGCATGAGCCACCTAATGAGGTGAGCCCATTGGAGACTGAGTAAGGGGGAAAATCAGGTGATAAATGAATTGATTGCTGTGAGATCTTTTGGACATTTGCTAATTGAAAATGTCAATGTAGTTAGTTTTTGCTTTGCATAATGATTAGGTTGGTGTTTAGAACCTACTTTCTTTTTGTGGACATTTTGGTGGTGGCATAGTGGCATGTTCATTCTGTGCTTGTAATTTTCCAAACATGAACTTTGTAGCAATGTTTTAATGCCACCACAAAAAAGCATCGCTATTTGTTAAAATAGCTTTTTAATTTCATTTTATGTATTCAGACAACTATTGTATCTTAAATAACACAAGGCTATCAGATAATCAAATTATCAATCACAATTTACACATAGCTAACACAAGATACAATTTGGTAGTTTTTTTTCTTTAAATTGAAATTATTGCAACTAAGCTGGCCATATTTGAACAAAACTAACCTGACCTGAAGTGAATTAAATAGTATTTTCAGAAAAAGAAGCATGCTACAAAGTCAAACTGAACTAATCTAACTTGGCTTGAACTAAATTTGGAGGCAACAGAACATAGCCTTCGTTCTAGGGGGTAATTGACAAATAGGACAATTGTTTTTCTTTTCAACTTATAGAACTATGCTATTTTCAATTTCAGTGTTCATCTCTACATCTTACTCTTTCTTTGATGTAAAATTAGACAGTTCATTTGTTATGGCCCAAAATTGCTCGATTGAGCCCACACGAAACCCAACCTGAATACAGAGAGTGTAGCACACTACACCCTTTAGGCCTATCAAATGGCAACGTGCCATGTGTCAAACTACGAGTTTAGAATCCCCAGCGCACTTGGAACTAGGGGTGAGCATGACCGGGTACACGCCTAAAATACCTGGAACTGGTTATCACGGATCCTGAAATCTGAGAACTGGTTACCACGGATCCTGAAATCTGGGAACTGGTACTGGAACTGCCGGGTACCAGTTCCGGGACCAAGTACCCATTTTCACTTTTTCAAAGACTTTTTTGTTCTCTTTTTTTCCCAAAACTTAACATTATTTTATACAACTCTCTTTAATAAACCATCTATTACTAAATTGTACCTAATATCATAATATTATAACCCAAAAACGAAAACGCAAAAACTAATTAAAAAAACTCAATGCCACATCAAAGTATGAAACTCATAAACTTATTCTTGGAATTGGTCCGGTCGGGTACCCGGTGGGTACCTGGTCCCAAAAACTAGTACCCGGAACCAGAACTGGTCCCGTGTGACTGGTTTCAACTCTGGACCCGCCGGGTCCTGACCGGTTCCGAATCCAGAACCAGGTACTTGGTCCCATTGCTCAACACTACCCTAGGAAGCACGGATACGGATACGAACACCAATACAGACACCGCGATATGACATTCTAAAATGTAGGATACGCGATACGGTAATTATTAAATAATTAATTTATTTCAGTCTAAAAATTAGATTACTTTTAGTATTTTAATACAAATTTTTTTAAAAGATTTTTAAAATTATTTTTAGTATTTTAATAAATTGATATACAAAACCTTAATATACAATCACCAAGTAGTAAATTGTATTAGAAGAGACTTTAAAAACACAACATAAAAACAAATAACAGCAAGAATGACATATTTTCTCACACATTCTCATAAAACAAATATAGTATCAATAAAGTTACATAATCCAAACTTCCAAACTAAATATGAAAGCTGTATGTCAAAACGACGTAGTATCGCCAAGGCGTGTCGGGTTTATTCCAATTAATTAAAAAGGAGAAAATAAAATAGACACTCATATATAGACACTTCTAAGACACGTATTCCAGGCGTATCGGCCGCGTATCAACGCGTATCGGTATCCGACACCAAAACGGCTTCTTGAGAAAGTATCGGTGCTTCATAGCCCCTAGCTGGAACGATTCATGTGTCCCTTCATAACTGCCCTGCCTTTTCCTACAGAACAATGCACTATGAATATTCGTACCTAGGTATATGAATGGATAAACGAATTTCAATTAATTTATTTTACGGTGAAATTAGAGTTTCTCAGATGACTTTTTCGAGATACCGGAGGTTTTTTAGGGATACAATAGATTTCTTGGAGAAATTTGGTAAAAAAATTACAATTGGGTCCGGAAAGCCGAAAATCAAGGGCTATAATTCGCAGTTTTTGGGCTGTCGGGAAGCTCCGAAATGAAGGTGGATATTTTCGCACCACATTGCACGAGACACGCCAAGGAGACATGGAAGGCCCCCGTGTTGGTTATCAGGTCTCTAGTAGACTTGGACGACCATTTTACAGGACATCACTCTATGGCTGGAACGCCGAAAGCATAGGTGAAATCGGAGTTCGGAGATGGTTGACCTTCGCGGGGCACCGGGGATCCTCTAAAGTCACAATAGACCTCCTAGAGAAGTTTAGGCCAAAATTGAATGCTATTATCCACGATTTTTGGGCTTTTGAAAGGCTCCAAAACGAAGGTGGGTATTTTCACACCAAATTATACAAGACACTTTTAAGGAACATTGAAGCCCCGAAATCGGTTATCGAGGTCCCTAGTATGCTTGGACGGATATTTTACGGGACACATTCCATCTCTTCTTTTTTTTTTTTTTTTTTTTTTTGAGGGTGACTTTCCCTTACAAAAAACACTACCGTTGTCACTGTAATACCGGCATACCGCCATGAAAGATGCTTGAGTTTAACAACAATAATTATTATTTATTACCTGTCGACAGACATGAAAACAAGTCACTAAACAAGTGTCACGTGTTGTCACACGCTTGCTCAGTTGCTCTTTCTCACTTGCTTGTTCCTATTAGTCGGTCATTAGTCAACGCCCATGGCCCCGACAGCCAACACTAAGAAAAAACAAACAACAATACAGTTTTTTTTTGTTTTTTTTTTTTTTTTTTTTTTGTTTTTTTGAAGGAGCAACAATACAGTTTATTAGTTTGCCTCAAAAGCAAAAGTTAAATAATAATTTTTTGGGATATTACACATTGTACCCCCGTGGTTCGGCGAATTGCCTGCTACGTCCGCATTTTAAGTTTCGTATATGCTGTATCCCTGTGACTAAATGTTATTGTACCACCAATACAATTTTCACCTCTACTCTTAACTACTCCGTTAATTAAAAAAGTTCATGACTATTTTACCCTCAAAACCTTTACTACCACCCTCAAATCAATCATCACTTTCTCTCTCCTCAATCAAGAACCTCAAATCGTCGAACCTCCATTATCACCACTCCCCCAAATCCAGCCACTAGTTAGCCCTCTCTATAATCAAAATTGGCAACAACCTAGCCCTAACCTTAATATTCACAGTGCTTGATCACTAGTCCCTATAGGATTTCGCCCTCAAAACGACGACTATCAAATCAAAGTATTAGCGCAAAATGAACCGAGTAACCTCGCCCCCAAATTGAGTTCTTCGGGTTCAATAGCCCCAAATGAATTCGTGATTGGTAGATTTCGAAGAACCACTCAACGATTCAACTCAAAACCCCCCAAAACTTAAGGTTTGCGATTTTAAAACTGCGACAACTTCGACCCAGAAAAGAGAAGAGCTTCAATTGAACTCTTCAATGGCAGATTTCGCAACCTAGAATTTCAAATCCCAAATAAAACGCCCAAATCGATTTTTAGGGTTTATAGTTTTTCAATTCACAATTTACCTCGATTGCTTGCTTGAGGCTTCTTTGAATCAGAAGAAATGGAAGGAGAGAAGAAACTTTGTGAGTTGAAATGGTAAAACCCCAAATCAAATTTATTAATATGTGAGAAAATAATAAATTTGAAAAAACAGAAAAACAGAGCAATAGCAAAGTTTTTGGATAGTTGAAATGGATGTGTGTTGATATGGAGGTGGATAGTTACCAGGTCCCCAATATGACCATATTCTCATTCCTCTGTTTCTAGAGGCTTTGGGAAGATATGCTAGAGAACATGTCTGATAAAAAAGAGCTCAAGCCTTTGAATCAGATGACAAGGGAGAGGAGCATAAAAAGAGTTACCGTTGTCTTGAGCTTAATGATTGCCTTTGAATCAGAAAAAGTGCTCAACAAATTTTCAGTTAGGGATGGCATTTTAGTAATCCTTCTTGGCACAGTTGACAGATATTTAACCAACGTTACAAAATTGTATACACCGTACATTAACATATAGTTACAGGGGTACTATATATACAAAACTTAAAATACGGACGTAGCAGATAATTCGCCAAACCACAAGGGTCCAAACGTGTAGTGTCCCTAATTTTTTTTGTTAGATGCTAAGTTAACGATTTATAATTGAGTGTCATTTGTTTGATTGTGATTTGACGATGAAATCTTTTATTTATCAAAAGATTCAAAACCTCCATCATCCATCCCACCCACAAAAAAAAGTCTCCGATCCCCACATTTCCTTCACCTAATCTCTAAAATAAAAAGGCAATGTCAGATCCCGGCAACTCACGTCATCCCCCGTCCGGCGACCATTTAACACCGCTGGTAAACCTCGCCGCCGTGCGAGATCGGATGGACTCGTTTCACCAGCTCCTGGTTGACTCAGTCAACCGCAACACACTCCTCCCTCAACACCACATGGACCGAGTCTCCTCCGAGTTAACCTCCGCCATCCACCAATGCATCGTCAATGGCGCCGCCCTCCTTGCCTTTTCCCAAAACCCCCTCCCGATCGTCCCAACCTCCCTCCCCGATCCGGCCCCGTCTTATCCGAAACCAGAAGCAGAAGAGTTTGATAAGGAAGACGAGAGAACGGAGGGGGAGAGAGAGGTATGAAATATTTTTTTTGTTAAGACTGCGTACATTTAAACCTTCCAGATCCCGCTCACACCAGGATCCGGTATATTTGCTCATTTAGTAACATTGAATATAAATCAATATAATATAGGAGGATACGGAGATCGTGGAGCTGGACGCAGTGGAGTTACTAGCGGAGCACATCCACCTATGTGAGATCTGCGGCAAAGGTTTCAAACGAGACGCGAATCTACGGATGCATATGAGAGCACACGGCAACCAGTTCAAGACCCCCGAGGCGCTTTCAAAGCCGCCCTCAGAGAAAATCGCTGCCGTTGTTCACGGCAGCGATTCAACTATATCCGGGCGGAAAACGAGGTTTTCGTGCCCGTATATAGGGTGCAATCGGAACAAGAACCACGGGAGATTCCGGCCATTGAAATCTGTAGTTTGTGTTAAAAATCATTTCAAGCGGAGTCACTGTCCGAAATCATACTCGTGCAATCGATGTCATAAAAAGAGCTTCTCTGTTATAGCTGATCTTAGGAGTCACCTGAAGCACTGCGGTGATCATGCTAGATGGAAGTGTTCTTGTGGGACTACCTTTTCTCGTAAAGATAAGCTCTTTGGCCACATGGCCTTGTTTGAGGGTCATATGCCCGCGGTTGATGATGACGAGAAATCGAGGGGTACAACGACGACTATAGCGGTGACGGCCATGGAGGAGGATTTTCCGGGATCCGCCGTAGCCGGTAATAGTAATAGTAATAGTAATAATTTGGGCAATGAGTTATTGTTTGATGGATTGATGGAGGGGTTTGGATCGATTGAGAATCAATGCTTAGAAGAGACGTTAACGGGAGCTTCATCTTCTTATGATGCTGATTGGAATATGAGTATGGTGGATGAGTATTTTAATTTCTAGCATTTTTGTTATAGGATTGTTAGATTTGCATCCTGGTTTTTGATCAGGTACATCATGTATATGTGTTCTCATTCTTTTGTGTACTCTACTCTACATACTAACCATTTTGCACGGTTTGGTTGATTCTCTCACTGTTTTGTTCTTATAATCTAAAAGCAAATATTTTGGAGACATACATCTCAAATTACAGGAAGAGTAATTCTAGGGTCTCGATTGGTAAAAACTTGCTAGTGATTATAACTTTGTAGTGTACTATGTTTTGATTATGAGGTAGTCAGTACTGATCAGTAGTCAAATCCATGGAGTGCGCTAATAAAACAAATGCCAATCAACAAGTTACCAGCGTTCTTCTTGGTTAATTTGCCATGACCCTCCTTGTTTAATACCACATTAAGGGGAACAATAATAGAGGTTATGAAAAAGGGAACATCTATAGGTGGTCCTGGATTGGAGATTCTCACACGTCGAATAGAAATGGGTGGATTCAAAGTTGAGGGCTCCTAAAAGCCTCAAAAAGTGGAGAGCATTTGCTGGTAGGACTTAGGAGACAAAGTTCAATGCATACTCTGATGATATTTTTGTTTGAAAACTTCAACTCATAGGCCAAAGCATTTTCCTCAATATTTAAGTGAATTATTATGCAAGGATTCAGAATGAATATGAAAATTTTCGCATTACATTGCATGAGATAATCCTAAGAAAATTAGGAGATTTTCGGGTGGGTTTTTGAGTTCCTATAAGGCGGGGACGACTTCTTTACAAGATACCTACTGTAAGGATCGGAACACCGAAAACATTGGTGTAATCAACGTTTTAGGGATCCAAATAACCTTTTGAGGGCACTGGACGAGTCTTCTTGGGTCACAATAAATCATTCGGAGAAATTTGAGCAAAAATCACAATCGGGTCCCGTGAAGCCAAAAAATAAAGGTTATAAATTTATAATCCACGGTTTTTGGGCTTTCAGAGGGTCTCAAAACGACAATGAATATTTTCGCACCATATCGTACAGATACCACTAGGGAACATGGGAGGCCCCCGGAGTTGGTTATCAGGTCCCTTGTTAGGTTTGGAAAGCCTTTTCCGGGGCACACACTATAAGAGTCGAAATAAAGAAAGCATGGGTGAAATCAGTGTTCAGTAATCCAGATGAATTCCGGGGACAATGGTGGTCTTTTAGGGTCACAATGGAACTCTCGGGAGAAGTTTGGACAAAAATCACAACTGGGTCACATAAAGTCTAAAATGAAAGTTATAATAATCCACGGTATTTTGGCTTTCGGAAGTTACCGGAAAGAAAGTGGATATTTTCCACTACATCCCAATGTACATCCCTCGGGGATACAGGAGGTCCCCATTGTAGGTTTTCAGGTATGCTTGGACTGTTGTTTTACAGGACATCAACTATAAGGACCGGAATCCAAAAAACATGGGTGCGTGAAATCAAAACTTGGGGATCCAAATGACCTTCTGAGGGCATTAGGCATTATTGTGGGTCACAATAGAGCACTTTCGGAGAAATTTGGGCAAAAATCACAATCGGGCCTTAGGAAGCCGAAAAACGAGAAGGCTACATATATAATCCACGGTTTAGGGCTTCCGAAAGACCCTGGAAATTGGTGGATATTTTTGGACCACATAGCACTGGAATCGCCTAAGGGACATGGGAGGCCCTATTGTCGGTTCTTGGGTCTTTGCTATGCTTGGACGACCATTTCACAGAACAATTGTTAAAAGGGTCTACACACCGAAAGTATGGGTGAAGTTGGTATTGGGGGATTCATATGACCTTCTCAGGGCACCGAGGGTCTTTTAGGATCACAATTGACCCTTTGGAGAAATTTGAGCAATAATCACAACTGCACCCCGAAAAGCTGGAAAAATGAAGGTATCCACGATTTTGGGCTTCTGGAAGGCCCGCGGAACGTAGGTGGACATTTTCGCACCAAATTGCACGGGATACCCCAGGGGACATGGGATGCCCCTAGGTAGGGTTTTGTGTCCATGTTATACGTGGACGATTGTTTTACGAAACACCCACTATAAAGGGCTTGTACATCAAAAGCATGAGTGAAATTGGAGTTTGGAGGTCGGAATGACCTCCAAACTAGATATTTTCGCACCACGTCGCATTGGATATCCCAGGGGACATAGGAGGCCCACAGGGTCGGTAGTCGAGTCCTTGTTAGACTTGGATGGCAGTATTATGGGACAACCTTCGTATAAGTTGGAACACCACCAAAAGTATGGGTGAAATCGAAGTTCAGTGACCCGGATGATCTTCCCAGGGTACTGGGGGTACTTTTAGTTCATAATGAACCCCTTAGATAAGATTGAACAAATATTTCAACCAAGCCCAAGGAAGCCGAAAATTAAAGGTTATAATCTACGGTTTTTTGGTACTGAGCATTAAACCTTCACTCAATCCCTCTCTACTATTATAATAAGGTCTCATAATTTTTTTTCTAATTTTTTGATTGTTTTTCTTTTTTTTTTTCAAGTATTTTTTAATTAAAATTTAAAATAAATAGCTAAATTGTGTGATTAAATACCAAGATTTTTCGTAGTTTCAATTTTGTTTCCGAGAGTTGAGACATTTTTTTTTTTTTGAGGGGAAAATAAAGTCTATTAATTGAAAGTCATACGACACTTACGAGAAGGATTGAATTCAACAAGAAATAGATCTATAATATTAGAATACATTCGAATGATAAAGCTATGTAGCACTAGAGATTCAACAATTCCCACCGGCTTTTATTTAATCGTTGTTCTCCATATTACAGCCTCTTCGCGGAAGACTCTGCTATAGCTTTGAATGCTTTGATCCGACATAGTAGACCACCTCTTGATAGAATAGATCCACCAAAGTACCATACGAACGATAAAACGAAAAGCTAAATAATACTCTCAAAAAGTGAGAGACAGTCGAACCCAACGAATGGGACAAACTAACCCTCACAGATGGAGAGACTGATATTATTCGACATAATAAAACTAGATAACAGAACAAAACAATGAAACAAAAAGAATTGGGGCTTACCATTAGCAAATAATCACTAATGGCAACTCCTAAACCAAAAGCGCGACTAGGGTTTTTTTTGGAGGGAATGAGAGAGTTGAGACACTTATGTTGTGCCATTAGATTTATATATATATATTTTTTTTTTGAAGAGAGGAAGTATGACTTTCTTAATTAATTGTAAGGTTCTTTTTCCTATTGCCTCCCGTTAGTCCGGTTCTCCATATTTAAATTTTAGAACTTCTTTGGGTAAAATGAGCCATTATTTTGCGTCATGGTATTGGCATCACCAATGCATTAGCTGGCGCCAATATCATCAAACTGCTTTTGAAAATGTTTACCAGTCTCAGTCCATTAATCACGGGAATGTTGCATCATTGCGTTCTATATTTATGATATTAAATCATAATGTTTCTTCCTCTGTTTCTTCTTCGTCTTCAGAACAAGCACTTGGTCGCCTTTGATTTTTTATTTTTTTTAATTAAGAGAAGAGTTGCCTTTTTTGATCTTTTTGTCAGCTCATTCACAGTCTTGACTTTTCCAATGTTGTGCCTTGGGGTGAATTTATACTCGGTGGTGCTCCGGTGGAGTGGTGGTGGTGATTGAAATTATGATTTTTTACTCATTATCATCAATTTCCCATATATCTCTTACAAGTTACAAGGTCTTATTTGCCCTTTATATGGCTCGGTTGCTCAGCAAAATTGGTTTATCTATAAGAATCCTTAATGTCGAGTTTTCTTGACTTAACATGTGTACAAAAGTCGATATAATACATTGGGGAAGTGAGAAATTGAATATCGAGTAGATTTATTTTAATCACTAAGTCAAAATATTCTTAATTAATTAGTGTTACTATATTGGCATTTTCGTATTGTCACCTTTCAATTGTTACATGTCTTACATAGATTTGACACTAATTTTATAGAGTCGAAGTAGGACGTGATTTGAAAATCATAACTAATTTGGGCTAATGATTAATTAAAGAGGGGTATTGACATAACTAATAAGCAAATTGCATCTATCAATCTGGCCCAGTTGGGATCCCAAATTTATAGGTGCTTGGAGTCGTATCCATTTGGGTACAATCATGCCTCACAATTCATTACATGGGTCAGCGGAGAGTCCAAATATTTTAGGGTCCCACTTCTGCCTAGATATATATGAGTACGGCTGTAAGTACCCATTACCCATTGAGTTGGGATTGAGTGATTAAAACTCAGCTCCACCACAACTATTAAAGATGCTACTTTATAGGACAAAGGTACACCCACAATAACTCAACTTCGATGGATAATCTATACACTTGCTACTAATATTACACCACATTTGCACATAATTGCGGATCTCTCACACAATTAATCACATAATTGCGGATCTCTCACACAATTAATCACATAATTGCGAATCTCTCACACAATTAATCATCCAATAAAATTATATACATCGAGCTCACCCAACCCAACTACTTGCTGAGCTTGGAAAAATCATATCCAACCATTCCTTCAATCACTTAGCTCGTAATTGCAATGTAATGCTTGCATCATATTTCGAAATACTCCACATAAATACATGATTTGATGATTGCATCATACTAGTATTAGTCAGCTGCACGTACGGGCCGTCATACTTTGCTTCAACTGCGATTACAGTCAAATGACTTGAGGGAAGTAATTAAGATGATGGCCATGACAATACACAGATCACGGGAATGTTGTTTTGTTATTCATAACTTCATGCAGCAAGACCTTGCATGCAAGTTATGTCACTCTTATTTAGCACATTTTCTGCTCTCTCTCTCTCTCTCTCTCTCTCTCTCTCTCTCTCTCTCTCTCTCTCTCTCTCTCTCTCTCTCTCTCTCTCTCTCTCTCTCTCTCTCTCTCTTCCCGTTCCCGTTCTACCACTTTGAATTTCAACTCATTGAATTGATTATTTTGCCTAACCCGTGATTCATTTTGGAAACTCACTTTGATTTTTCATCATTGAACATGCAAGTATATATATACATATGTAGTTTATAGTTCCTCCATTAACATCTCCATAAACATTTACTTCAGTCCTAATTAAAAACTCCAACTCAAAAGAAATACTCAATACATTAAAGAGAGAAAAAAAAAGAAAGAAAAGAGAAGACTAAGAAAATGTCTGTTTCTTTAGAGGCATTAGCAATGGCAGGTCAAGATTATGCCAACTTTGGCTTAGAATTCGAAGAATGGGAGTGTGCCGAATTAGAAACAACACCAGACCATCTTCTTGCCGATGATGAAGACATGGAAGAATGGGAGCGTGCGGCCGAGTTAGAGGCAACACCAGACTATCTACTTGCCTACGAAGACGACCAAATGCAGAGGATGAATTCGCCAAACGTAAGCAATTTTAATGACAGTATTGATATTGCTGATCAAGAAAATGATGGTGAGAATAATGATAGAGGCTTCCTCCTTGAAGCATCTGAAGACCGCATACGATCGAAGGAATTCTTAAGGTTAAAAGGGCTGATAATAATAATTATAGCCTTGATTAGGCTAATGAGGATCGTGAGAGAGCGTGGATTAAAATTTCCCCATTTAGTTGTTCCCTGTTTGCTCAAATTATGAGACCCAAACAAGCTGGGAGAACTAATAATCAAACTCCATTGTTAACTAATGGCTTAGACACTTGATTTGTAAAGCAAACCCATTATTTTGACAGGGTTCACACTATCATCAATTTTTATTTATTATTATTTTTTTTTTTTTTTGAGGTTCACTCCTTTTACTAGTTGATGTAAAGGATTTATTATCTTGTTTCATTAGTATTTGTATAGCCAGTGAAAAATGTGATGTTGAATGCGTGATTACTGTACATTATGTATGATCTGAAAGGAGGCCAAAAAAAAACGAAAAACAATATACAAATGAGTAAAATGTTTTCCATCCTTTCTTACTATAAGGGGAATGCATGAAAAGTCATGGTCTACGCAGACCCTCATGATCCTTCGTCCATGAGGTCACTACTGTAAACCTTTTCTCTTCTGTGAGTGTACTTGGAATTAGAGGTGGCCATGGGCCGGTCTATTCCGTTCGTGGGCCGTGCTTCGTCGTGGGTAAGCACTGACTCGCATGAATGGGCATCGGGCCGTCCACCCGGGCCTGGCAGGGCCTTAGCCAACTTTGGCCCGTGGGGATGTATTTTAGGGAGGAGGAAGGAGAGATAATGGGGATTGAAGAGTTGCTGCCATTGTTTTTTTTTTTTTTTTTTAGAGGGGAATAGGAGACTTTTATTCATAGAAAATCCATACGGCATCTACAATAAAAATAACCCTAGAACATACTAAATCAATAGAAACAACAATAAATCCGCTAACAAGCCAATATACTAGAATACTCAGGTGCGACTCCCAACATGCATAGTAACCATGTGCTTCCTTTGATGTATCTTCATCTTTCATGGAAATGGAGATCTTCACCACAAGTAACGCAATCGCTTGCCCACAAACCTCTGTATGATTCCGTCAATCGTGTGTATATACGGTCCCCAAATTCATACTGCTTCTACTAAAAATCAATCGCACAATAGGCGAAAAAAGAATCCTATAGAAAGGAAAATAAGAAGATCCCTAAAACCTCCACAAAGGGAGAGAATTTATTCAACTCAGAACGAAAAAAAGCTAGAAATCAAGATTAAACGTGATAAAAATCATTAATCGCAGGCTGGGAATGGCCTAAATCGGCCCTCCCAGCCTGAAAATATGTTCTACTAAAGATTAGGATTTTAAAGAAAAGGAGGAGAAAGAAAGAAGGGAGGCTAGGGTAAAAAGTAACATATTGGTAGTTGCTGCCATTGTTGGGGATTTGGGGATGTATTTTGGGGAGGAGGAATGAGATTTAATGGATTTTGGGGAGGAGGAAGGATGAAGTTGTACCCGGGCTTTTTTCGTGGCAAGACCAAGCCCGCACTGGTAGTTCGTGGGCCGTAGCAGTGCCGGGCCCGGACCTCCAATCACCTCTGCACTAGTTTTGCCCACACCTGGGCCGGTCCATGCGGGCTTGGACCAAGCCCGGCCCAGTGGCCACCTCTACTTGGAATAAAAGGCATGTGCATTATGCATTTGTCAAATTGTCACTAGTTACCAAATCCTAGAGAATTATTCACCTAATCACCTGCATCTAATAACTTCTTAACACAAACGATGATCCAGGCCAACTCGGAAAAAAAGAGATGATGTTTCTCTTGAACATTTAGATTGGTGAAACTGCTACAGGATTGAACAGAGACAGATTTGTGCTAAATTGAAGCAAGAAACTGGATCCAATCATCCAACTGTAACTTCGGACTTCGGGGTCTAACATATCCAAACTTGAAATAAGTTATGCCCATTCCAAGAAAGTAGAAAGTGCTTCTGTGAGATTTGAGATTGAAGATGATGTTGGGCCACAGTAATTAAAGAGATATATGACCCAACTCTGTCAAATAGCTACCATATTAATTGAGTTCCATACAGGGGCGGGGAAAATGGATAAGATATTAATTAAAAGAACTAATAATATGCATATGCATTGGTCTGTCCTTCAACCATTCTTCGACTAGATAGGTTCCTTTTCTGTGCTGAACGGCAACTGAAAAGGATAAAGCCTCTCAATAATGGAGCATGGCTGCTGACTGCAGACGATATCTAGCAAAATTTAAAAGAAAATGGGAAAGATAAATGCTCAACTGTCTAGAGGCTGAAACTGGATCATAAAATCATAACCAGTCAAAAAAACCAATCCATAAAAAATTAAAATTTTAAATGAAAAAGAAAAAAAAAAACTGACATGATTACAGCATTCACAACTTGGCCTCTGTATATAGATAGGAGCTGTTTGCATTCAGAGAATCAGTTGAGATTTAAGTAATTTCAGAGCAAAGATATCAGTAAGACAAAAAAAAAAAAAAAAAAAAGAGTTGCCAAGAATCATGTCAATAGATGCATTAGCTATGGCTGGTTTTGACTACAGGGAGTGTGGCATCAGCTTTCAAGAGATGGAGCTTAGAGATGTGGAAGCAACACCACAATACCTTCTAGAAGAGAAGTCGAGTAACAAGCAGAACGACAACAAGATCAAAGCGGATAAGACGTTCAAGTTACAACATTGGGAGCTGATCAATGTCAATATTGAACCTAGAGAGACTGCTCTTGCCTCATCAAGTGGGAGCTCTTGTTGAAGACTCAAGAACCCTAACATAACAAGCTGATATATGCTGGTGGTGGCTGTTGCTACCTCATGATCTCAGCTTTTCTCGTTTTCTTTTTCCAACTTTACCAAAACTGTACCTATTGTATCTTGCAGTATCGCAAATTTAAGGAAAAATCAATTTCGATTACCATCCCATATTATGGTTCCTGTTCCTGAAATCTTGAACCAGCTCTTCGACTCATGAACAATCCTACAGCAACCAGCTAATTTTGAAACATGGATCCCTATAGAATCACATATATTTCCAGATCCTCAAGATCTATCACTCAGGCCTTAAAGGTTTCATATTTTCAAAAGAAATTAGATCACAGTTTCCTATTCCATAAGCAACCTCAATAGAGTCAATACCACATATAAGTGCTAGAAGTCATGATAATCGCCTCTCCCCAGTTTAACGCTCAAAAGGTAAGGAAACTCTAGGGACATAAATTTCATATTAGAAAACCACACCCGGTATCAGGAAGACGTTAATCTGATCAAAGAAAATAAAAATCCATCATATCCTTCCCTCCTTTCAGCTCTGTCCAACTCCTGTTTAGTTAGCACTTGGAATAAGATGGGCTTTGAAGGAAAGAAGGAAGGATACGATACATACTACTCGCATTTAAACTACTCTCGAACACAAACGAAAGAAAAGTAACCCTGCTCTCTACCCTGAGGTACCTCCTATGCAAATACACAGGACAGACTGATTTGATCTGCCCAGGGAGTCGAGAAACAATCCGGACGCAATCACAAATCATTAACATCCAAAGAATCACAACGAATTGCAAGCTTGCCACAGAGTGGCTAATAATATAGAAAAAACAGACGCAAGGCCAGTATGAACAATCATACTGAAGGTTTCCATAAAATTCAATGAGAAATACATTTCCCGGATAAGAGAGGTGTTACTTATATACAATACAAAGGAAGAAAACTCATACAACAATGCAGCACATAATAATTTCTTTCACTTGAGGTGTCACAGCCAGCTAACCTACCAAATTTAAAAATCACTGTTTTAATGAAGGGCTCCCAGGGTTACCTCCAGCTTCAGATCATCTTCCACCAGACAACTCAATAGCCTCCTGATTATGAATTGAGTCTTCGCCCCAGTCAAACCTTTTCTGCAGTCTGTCATATTCTTGCCTGCGATTAACTTCCACATGCTGCCATTCCTCCCATCTTTCAGCAAGTCCCTCTCCTTCAAGCATCCGCACTACCTCCGACATTGCTGGGCGTTCTTCTGGTGAGGGTTGGGTGCATAACAAGGCAACTTGGATCATCATCTCCACCTCTTGAATATCATAGTTCTTATTCAAATTCTTATCTACAATGGCATCTAATTTTTTTTCTCTTTCCAGCTTCTTGACCTATGAGCAGTAGAAGCAAAAGCAAGGCAAAACAGATCTTTAGCAACGAGGGAATCTACTTGATATATTGGGCGTCAAGAAGCTGATAGACAGAGCACTTCATCATACAAAACTCTCCTACACATGACATCATGCAACGAAAAGGAAGTTTTAGTGCATCTTACATGATCAAGCAATAAGACATCGTCTTCTTCTTCCAAGCGTGAAAAATCAATGGCACGTTGGCCAGTCACAAGCTCTAGAAGCATAATCCCATATCCAAAAACATCGGTCCTTTCTGACGATTTTCCTGTCGACAAGTACTCTGGTGCTATGTGTCCCATTGTCCCACGCACTTGTGTGGTCACATTAGTCTTCCTCACATCTACTAACTTTGCTAAGCCAAAATCACCAACAACAGCTTCAAAGTCTTCATCTAATAAAACATTAGCAGCCTTAACATCACGATGGATGATCTTAGGGTTGCAATGTTCGTGAAGGTACTCTAGTCCACGTGCAGTGCCCAATGCTATTCGTTTTCTTGTTGGCCAAACTAAAATTGACTCCCCTGGTTTTAACTCTGCGGAGAATTAAGGGGAGAAAAAAAAAACTAAACATCAAGACGTAAATAGATATAAAAGCTTACTAGATATACTCATTACTAGTGATACAAATTTCTCACTATGACCTCAAGGAGAACTTATAAAAGACAATCATAATTTTGTATTATTTTTAACTTTTATGACAAGGGAAAGAAAATACTGAAATAGCATTAACTTATGCAGCTTCTAGAAATAGCTTCAATATGGAAATGAAGGCAGTCAGGAGACGACTCCTTAAGAAATTACTAAAGCCCCGGCACTTTTTGCACCTATCATACATTGTAAATGTGCTGATGGTATACAAAACAAAAACAATTCAACTTCAACTATCTTGCCCATTGACAACATCTTCAAAAGCATCGATTCGAGACTGCCAAACTTTATTTATTTAAATCTCTATCACCATAAGAAGGTTTAGAGTGTCGATGATAAATGACATTTGCAATAATAAGTCAAACACCCAATCAGTAATGGGTCAGAGGAGTACTGAGATGCATTTAATATCAAAGCGCAGAACTTGTAACAACAAATTTCTATGCCTTGAAGGCTTCAAATCCTGAGAAAGAGACTGCTTATATCAGAAAGGAAAGAAAGGATACCCCGTAGACGGTAAGCAACACTTAGATTTTGCATGAATGGATACACCAAAAGTCGCTCTGTTGGTGTAGTGCAAAACCCTATCAAACGTAATAAATTCTTATGTACAGCAACACTTATCATCTCAACTTCACGTTGGAAAGCTGCATCTCCTCCTGGGCTTTCAAAATCAGTTAATCGTTTTACCGCAACCTTCGTATTATCTCCTAGGACACCTTTGTAAACTTTTCCAAAGCCACCTTGACCAAGAACATATTTCTCACTGAAGTTGTCTGTTGCTATCTGCAGTTCCCTATATGCAAATCGTTTAAGCTGCCCAAATGCAATTCTACGATCAACTTCACCTGAATACAAGTTAACCACAAAAGAGAAAGCTCGATGAGCAGATCCAAAGAGTATTTAGTCAAATAAGAACAATACATCCACATGAAATTACAGGCAGTAGTGAAGCTCTAAGAGCAAGAACAACGTCAAACTCCATATCATAAAGATATCACCTAAAGCAGAATCCAACTAGAGACTGAACCCATTACCCATATTGTGTTACATATTTGACCAATTGACTGATACAGAATAATAGAACAAATGAAGCCGCTTTAGCCACATAGCATGAGATCGGAAAATTGTACTAGCAAAACTGAAAAATGAAACGACTAAATATACTTTGATTATTCCATATTAAACTCTATAATTTGCGCACATGCCGTGAATTGAACAAGTCATTAGCAACCTGCCACACCTTCATTGAATTTCTCATATAATGAATCAGCAGAATTGTAGTTAAGCTGAATAGAAGTTGGAGCATGCAATCACAAAGACATAAATTTAATTCTATAAGCATAATCAAGTGTATTTCAAACTTGGTTTTGAGGTTCTTCGCGCACAGAGCCTCTTTTTCAGACTGTAAGAAGAAGAAATTTTGATGCGTAAACTAGATATAGGACACAGAGAAGCAAGAAATAGAAAGACGGAAATATTGAACCTGCAACATCGACAAAGACTTCACGCTTGTAACCTTTATATCTACCCTTGCACACAAAGAACAGGAAGCCACCAATAAGTAGCACACCAACAAGCCCTCCAACTATTCCAACAATCACGCTTATTTTCGTTTTGTTCGAAGAGCCTGTTAATGGATGGTAGAAGGAGTTTGTCAACTCACAGCTCCTCAAGTAGTATGGAATTCAGGATTCACATAAGTAAACTGTAAACACACTTCAAAGCAAATGTGAACAAGTCACATACCTGTATTGCCATCATCTGATGCACAAGGATGCCGAGGATTTCCGCCACAGCTCAACTTGTTCCCAGTAAAACTGCAATCAGACACCCAAACTACGATATGAGAGTGTATTCTTATATCATTGTATCAGTTCCATATTGAGTAAGTGATAACTCCCTCCGTTTTAGAAAAACCTTAACAATTACTTTTTGAAGGTCAAAGTTTGTGAGTTACGAAAAAACATAAGGATTTACAATGTAAAAATACTATTGTTAGATTCATTTTAAATACTACTTTTGGAAAATCACATCTTTTATGATTTATATATTCATTTGTACTAATATTTACGGTCAAAGTAGTACCTTGGAGACGGTGAAAAAGAAAATGTTAAGGTTTTTCCTAAAGAGATGGAGTATATCTCAATATTCAGATTTCAGACACTTCACAAGTAAACGTTTGATTTTATAATTTATAATCCAGATGAAGAGTTAGGCATCCTACTTGTACTTTGGAATTTGAAAAAGTTGTTCTGGGATTTGGCCACCGAGTTGATTTGAAGCAAGCTGGCTGTCCAAACAATAATATGGTTTATGAGACACAAGTATAATAGGTATCGAAAGATCCAATTGGCTCCCAGGTTGGAGGGAGTTAAAGTTTTATCTGATAGTTTATCCGTTTTGCTCACATACAGGCTAATCAAGTTATTAAGCGCAGAAAGTGATTCAGGGACGGGTCCAGAGAGATTGTTATGACTCAATGTCCTGCAAAGTAAAATTATGAAAAGGATAAGGCTAAGCTTCATTTCAGCAAAAGGGAAATAGCATCATCTCAGAGAACAAAAAAGCACAGATGGTACTACTCACAAATATTTAAGATTTTTAAGATTACCGAGGGAGGATGGCATTTCGCCAGTCAAACGATTATTCTCTAAATCCAAGCTTGTCAGACTTGACAAATTTCCAATCTGTTCAGGGATCTTGCCAGTTATGCCATTACCTTGCAGTGATCTGCATAGTCAATACATCTCACATCATCAACCAGGCTCCTTCAAACTAGTTTAGGACATTATAAAACATCTAAGAGTAAAAAGCATGATCTAGCATTCCCCAGAAGGCCGGATGGAATTTCTTGTGACTGTGTGATAGGTCTCATATCAAGACGGAAGGCCATGAGACCAAAAACAAAATCTGGTTCATAATGAATTAGGACGATAAGTACAAGGGTGAAATAAATCAAATGTTATTCAGCCTTATTGGTAAATATGGATTCCACTGTTGCTTCTTGACCATCTGGATTCTGGAACATCAGCGACAGAGACTTAATTTCAACCGAAATTGGATGGGAAGTATTGTGTTAAGGGCTCGAACAGCACTTATTCAGACCAAAGTACTCCTGTTGCATATTCTCTACTGCAGTCTTTCTGTATCTAAGATTTAAATGTTGCAAGATCTTAAATCCAGGTCCTCTAGACAAATCTAAAACCAAAAATTTAATAGGATCCACAGGAAATAACTCCCCAAGTCTTAAGATGACATAAAAAATGATGATAGGCCTCCAGCCTGAAGGTGCTATACAGATTTCCATTCCCATAATCCAAGGTAACAAGATTCTGGTTTTAGTGCAATACGAATGCTACCAAATTTGTAAGGCTTCATGTTAAAATACAAAAACTCTAATGAGAAAACCATAGCATAAAAGAGACTTCATGCCTTCAAAATATGCAACTTTCCACAAGATAAATGGCTCTTTTGGGGGTTAAGGGTAGTGAAGGACAGATAAAATGTACCAACTGATTCATGAGAAGCAAACCTACAAAGTCGTAAGAGTCTTGATAGTGCCAATCTTAGGTGACAAAGACCCAGAAAACCCCATTGAAGACAATGTCCTGCGAACAAACAACAAAATGAGCCAATAGTATTGACTAATAGATAGAAAACACTTATAAATACCCTTCCACAATATCAGTAACAAGTACGCATAAGCAAATCTTAAAGAGAATGCAAACTAGCATCAGCCATACTTACACAGAAACAACATTGTTATTGGAGTCACACATAACATTTGACCAAGTGCAAGGATTAACTTGATTGGGGTTCCAATCTGATAGCTGACTAGCATTTAATGACGTTTTCAGTTCATAAAGAGCCTCCCCTGAAACAGAAAACAACATCAGAAACAAACTATAATTAACAATTCATGTGGTGATTGAAGAACATATGCATACTTCCAAGAAAGCAATGCGAATATAAAGACAACCAAGAGGCTGTCCTGCAGAGAATACAGAAAAAAGTAATTATAAAACATGGGAATATACGTCTCACCATATTGATTACCATTAGCTAAAGTGGTGATACGTTTTTCCTTCCTATGGGAGGTGACAAGAGGTGTGTACTGTGTACCAAGAAAGGAACCATTGATTTTAAAATAATATGTAGTCTAACCCTCTTAACTTCCACATCAAGGGTCAAGTGGAAACATCCTCGCTGTGTACAACCAACATCCCCCCCCCCCGCCCGCTTGGCCGGAAACCTCTTTTGAGGCACTGGGGTAATGTTGATGTTGTAGTCTAACTTTCACATATTTGACCTTAAGAAGAAAAATGTAGTATCCTGGCCAAATTCATTAAATCCATTTCAGTTGTTTCTAAACAGAACTTCATTCAATGGGCCTCTACATATATTGTCCCAGTGGAAATAACAAGCAGAGGTCAGTACCTTGTGAATCAGCCGTACCACAAGGGAGCAAACAAGAAAAGGCCAAAACAACAAAAACAAGTTCCATTGCCGAAGACACTATCTCCACTTGCAAGTGATTATGAAAAACAATCAACCATGTTTCCAGCACCGAAGCTTCTCTGCAACAAGAAAACAGGAAGTCAGAAGGACTATGAATCAGTTGGATTTCAAGATTATAACCTGAAAAAGAATTCAGAAATAATTACAGATGTGCTCCTCACTGATAACCACTATGCCAATTTATTTCAAATTTGATTTTTTTTGCCTCTCCTTTCACTCTCCCAGAACTATTATCTCATTTCATTCTAAGTTTGACTGTCAAAATGAGAGTGTGCTTAGCATTTCTCGAATTTCAATTCGAAACAACATTAAAGAACTTCATCAGTCAATTTCTCCACATCCCCACAATAGACCTTACTCTCCAAAACCATTATCTTTCGCCATTTTCCGAAATTCCACGGTGAAACCTGGGGGCAGTCACCAAAAGTTGGGAATTTAACCCCCACTTCTCCTCCAAAATCATCACTCAACAACCTCAGGCTAATTTCATATCTCAAACTTTACTCATCAGTTATCCTATCTTCAATATTACACTCAACCATGACACTTCAAATAATCTCAGACACTGTAATTCTAACACCCACATATCAGTAATTAATAAAGTTTACATCTTTTGTCACTTATCACTCTACCAACTCGGTAGGTCAATTCCCTTTGCACAAACAATTTCAGATATCTAAATTCCAACATGCTGCCTAACTCCCCACATCACGCAATTACCTAATCAATCAAGAATTCACACCCACAAATTTGTGAATATCAACAGTTATATTACCAATTTAATTGTTACTACATGTCTACATGCTCTTCAAAACCCCCCACAAATGTCCAATCATATTGAGAGTAAGAAATACAATACAAACACATGATCACTAAAAATGCACAAAAAAAGAAAGAACCCCACTTGTACTATTAACCCACCTACCAAATCCTTAAGGGACTGTTCAAATTCATTAACTAAAGTTGAAACCCATAAATGAAAATTTGAAATTCACAACCGCTAAACTGAAGATATTAGAAATCAAACAGGACAATTAAATACCCAATAAATGAAAGGAAATAAAGGAATTACCATATATAATTGGAGAATTTATACGAAGGGGACTATGAACTATGAAGAAGATAGTTGATTTAATTTTGACCAAAAGAGGATCTTTTGAAGAGAGAGAGAAAGAGAGACTTGAGTTGAGAAGGGTCTGACCTGTCTGTCTGCTGTGCTGGTTTACTATCTTTATTGTCTGTAAAATGGGATTAGGCCAAAACACTGCAATTATTACTCTCCCACCCACTTAATCTCTCTCTCTCTCTCTCTCTGGGTTTTGAGTGAAATTTTTGCAGTGACTTTGCTTCTTCTAGTACAGTGGGATGAAGATTGGTTGGTCGGTTAGTACTTAGTAGATTCATCTGTAAGTGTAACGTACCTTTTTTTTATTAATATTATTCCCCTTTTCTTATTGCGTATTTTCTTGACGACTTTCTTCGACCAAGAACGGATTTGTAACTTGCAACGGCTGAAAAAACGTGCTCTCATGCCTCTTATGCTCCACCTAGGCGGCTATATGATACAAGCAACTTTTTTTTTCTTTTTTTTTTTTTTGAGGTGATATTACAAGCACTTGTGCTAAGCCAATTGAGGAATATTTACAAATAAGAGGGGTGGTCTATGGTTTTAAGCTTACTCCCAAGTGATTTGGTAAAGCAAGGTTATGAGTTCGAATCTTCATTTTCCCATGTCTCCTGACTTTTAGGAATTATACTAGACCCTTGTTGGTGCCCTGTTGACGGGCGAGTGATTTGAGAAATATTTAATTATTCTATTTTGTCTGCTAGTAAATGCAATATTTAGAGATTTATTAGAATGCTTTGGTATTGGAGTTGTCTTAAGGCTTCCAAAAAATATAGCAATATCCATTTTTTTTTTTTGGGTGCGAAGGAGGTCGAAGCCCTTGGAAAGTTTTATTAATTATTAGAAGCAACAGTTTTTGGCCTAGCACGGCCTATATTGTCCTCAAATAGGAGAGCTAAAAGACCCTCGACAGGATCATCTAAAGTAGTAAAAGTACTAGAACAAGTGAAACTAAAATTAGCAGCCAATCAACAACATAGTTGGCTTCCCTAAACACGTGGCAGACTCGTACTTCATTCCCATGCATCATCCACAAGGAGGGCTCGGCGGCATTGAAGTATGAGAAAGTAGTTTGGGTTCCATGGCATTGGATCTTCTTTGAGGCTTCAGAGCACAGTTTCCAAGTCGACTTCAAGGATCACTTGGCTGAACTTGTGGTCTCTAGCAAGCAATAGACCACGAAGAGCAGCGAATAGCTCAGCTCGAACTGAAGAGCTCCACCCACATTTGACAGCGAACGCTTGTATGGGTAGAAGTTTTTACTTGATAAGAGTTTGTACCACTAGTGAACAAGTTATAATTTGTACTATTTGTCTGTTACACCACACATCTCACGATTGACTCCTACATCAGAACACAGGGTCGTAGTCGGTAGACTTCATAGGGGCGCTTAAAGGGAGCATAATCCCCTTTTTCTTTTACAATATGTAATACCCACACGTAAGAATTCAAGCCTTTATTCCTATCCACTATTCCACTTGCAACCCAACTATCACCAACCAAATTTTTAGAGAGAGAAATAGATCGAGTAGCGTATTGGTTTGCAAAATTGTGGATAAAGTGCTAGAAGTAAGCTTAACTGAAATTAATTTTTTTCGTAAAACTCGGCAACTAACTTCTTACGGATCGATTTGGAACGCTATCATCGAGAGGAGGCGCCTCCTTATCCCAGTTATTATTAAAAAAATGAAAAAGGAAGGACGTACTAAACAAATTGAGTTCCTCAAACACCCGAGATTATGCGTTTGGAAATTGAAGCTGCCCCTGATCACCACAAGCCAACTTTCTCCTTAACTTGACAAAACCTTCAAAAGAAAGGTTAGAGAGTCTGTATCTTAGTCAATGAGTCACTTGAAGGTGCATGTTAATACTATTTTGAAAAGTATGAATTTACCATTAAGGTCAAAATTTACAATGACAACAATTAAGAGTGTGTTTTGTTTACTGATCTGAATTGTTACTGATCGAGTAAGTGAATTGATACTGATCTATCGAGTAAGTGAACTAAACTAAAATGACCTACATCATACATTTAACAACTAATATTTACCCAATCACTTTCAATTCTGATCTTTGTACTCCCCCAGGCCAGTACGCTACTAACAATAATTGCTATTATTATACTTCACAAAATAAAAATCATTATTTAATTATTTGATATCCGTCAAATGTTTGCGTAAAACTATGTATAGTTAAATTATTACACAATAAATTTTAACATTATCATGATACCGTGAAGAAAAACGACATTTATGATTATGACTATTGTAGCACCTCATCCTTCTTATAAAAAATATGCCTATTGGACATCTTTCAATTTTCTAAACCATACTTTGATAATTGATTTTTATTATTTTATTGGCAAAGTTTTAAAAAATACAATATTGCTTTTGACAACAAATTTAATGATAACTATTATTTATCTGCATTATATGAATTAAAAAATGACATGCTTTCCCTTTACCTTTTATATGTCATTAATTTGTCACAATAAAAATAGTTCATATCACTAAAATTTGGGGGAATACCCTCATCAATGAAGAATCACTTAGTTTCCTACAATAAAAACTACATTGGTTAATCCTGCAATCCATCCAAGCATAAATAATAAAAACTCTAGAGTTCTTGTGGAGTTCCTTTTTACTCTCTATCTCTCTCCTCTAACTATTTATTGTAGAGATATTTTATTTAAAAAATAAATAATTAGAGGAGAGAGGTAGAGAGTAAAAAAAAGAACTTTACAAGAACCCTAGAGAAAAGAACTCTAGAAGATCCAAACACCCCACACACACACACAAAATGAAGAGAGTAGCTGGTAAAGTGCGAAGTAGCAACTATATATAAGAATTTACGATTGTGAAAAAGTACATGAGCTCAACTGGTTCACACGTACACATCCCATTTTAAGATTGAGATTCAAGACTCATCATTCTCAATTTTAGAAGTTGATGGTGATATTTTTTGTTATGGTCGTTTGCGTTGCACCCCGCTTCACAGATATTTCGGGTGTAATAATCTGGCTTTCTCATTTATATATAAACAAAAAACACAACAAATTTACGACCAAAGGGGATACAAATAAAAATCTAACATTCAATAGTCATCAGGATACGGCCAGCCTAAAGCAAAAGTTTTTTTATAAAAAAAAAAATAGTTATTCTAATTATTTATTGTTTCTTTCTGATCCTAAAAGGAAAAACACTATTTGGTGCTATAAAGTGGTCAACAAGAGATCAAGATTCATCATGAAATAAATATAAGATGAATGATGAGTGACGATCAATGGTAGTTGGTGGATATATGGCCTCCAAGTTCCTAACATGTTTATAGGGGTCGGCAAACGGTTTCAACTTTGCAAGTATACTTACGTTGCTTTGAATGTGTTTGTTTAAATGGGTTTATTGGGTGGGAGTTGGGACAAGCGACAATTTGATTTTGTACTCTTAGCAAGCTACGAAGAGATACACGTAACTCTCTTGTTTACTCCATTTATAGAGGGAGAGGGAATTACATGGCATGCTTTTGTGGATTTGTCATACTCCGTAGTTGAACACAAGGTAATTATGTGATCACCGCGATCTTCGTTAGTGATGTGTGTTTTTTGGTTCACAGTCATGAGTATCCACTATTGTTTACAATGATTATTTCCCAGCGTTAGCTTATGTAGGTACCTTAATGGGTTGGACGATAACTAGCCAAGGAATTTAAAGCTAATTCATGTCCAAGGCGAGACTCAAATCTTAAACCTTGGTTAAGGATAGATGAGTCTCTACCACTCAACCACACCTCCTTAGTCTGTTAGTGATGTTTATAAAAGTATTAAGGATTTTTTGACTCAATTTATGTGGTATCTCCTATTTCACTCCCTTATACACCTGACATATCGAATTTAAAAGATTATTTTATTATTAAATTGAAAATTTGTGACAAAATCACGAACAATCAAAATGTGATTGAAAAGTTGGTATTGAGAATGCCACACACTAACAAATGATCTGTATTGCTAGTCTACTACTATGTTAAATGTATACTCTAGGACCTAGGTTCATGCACTGTTCGAAGTAATTTTTTCAGTTTTTAGTTTAAAATTCAGTTTTTTGTTTTTCTATTGTCAGTTTCAAACATTAAGTGCTTGTTTGGTTGACACACAACTAACATGGGAAGTACAACTTCTTAGAAAGTGTAAAATCCCTTGTTGTTTGGTTGACAAAAAAACTTAGGGATTAACTTCCCATGGGAAGTCACTTCCTCCAAAATGGAGGAAGTCACTTACCAAGCCCCCCCTAGGTAAGTACTACTACCCACATCACTTCCCATGAATTCAAAGTTTCTTAGTGCAACCAAACAAGTTTGGGCACTTTTCATGATTTTATATTTCCCATAAATTAATTGTAGTACTTTTCATGGAAACTCACTTCCCTAATTTAACCAAACAAACACTAAGAGGACAAATGGGGTTGCAACAATTGATCCGTTTGATGCAGAGACCAGAGCCATCTTGGAGGCGGCTAGGTTTATCGCAAGTGAAGGGGTGACCCATTCTACGATCTTCAGCGATACAAAAATGGTGGTTGAAGATCTTAACAGAGGCAAACCTTACCCTGCGTTGGAGAACATGAAGAAATTTTGAAGAGCTTTAATTTCCACTGTAATTTCTGGTTATTGTATTAATGTAGTGTATGTTTCTCGTACAAATAGACATGTCAATTCCCGATCCGACCCGTCTTTTTAGGGTCCTGACACTAAGTTTTCGACTCGGAATCCGGCTTGACCCGAACCCGATTAACCCGATATTTTTGGGTCAAATCCGACCATTTAGTGGGTCGGCCCGTTTGACCCGCAAAATAGAACAATTTGTAATTATAAATAAAAAGTTCAACTAAGTTATTCTAAAAAACCATATAAAACTTTTTTTTTGTGTTTCATTAACTTTTTCTCTACATCTTTATTCTCTCAAAATAAGAAATTTTACTCTTAACTACCTTCAAATGGACGGAATTATATTGTACAACTTATCGAATAATTAATCAAAATATAAAAAATATCATATAGGTGTATATACATTCCAAAGCGTGAATAAAATGCGTATGTAGTTAATACAAGTTATAAATTAGAGTATATGTATGTGTACAAATATACCGTTTGAAAACATAAATTGACTATATAATTGACGAATAAAATAAATTTTTTGGGTCACCCGACCCGGTGGGTCGACCGGAACCCGACAACACTGGGTCAGGGTCAAGCATTTCTTAACCCGAACCCAAAATAACCCGACCCGCTAGTGACCCTAACTTGACATGACCTGACCCGAACCTGACCCGCCCGACCCAATTGACAGGTCTACGTACAAACAATGTTTTAGCTCACTCATTTGCATGGGCGATTTCTCTAGAAATTCCGGCCCGAATGCGATCTTTAGGTTGTATATTTGTCTTTTTGGGGTTTTTCTAATACAAACAAGCAACCTCTTTACTAGTTAAAAGAAAAAAAAAAGTAGACAAATATAAAGAAGAAAAAAATTAAGTTTCAAAATAAATTTCTACAAAGAGGTAATAAAATTTCAAAATAAAAACTTACAAATTACAACCACCCCAATCGGGCCCCGCATCCAAAATGGAGTATACATTTCACACAGTAGTAGTAGACAGAGAATTCTTACTGTAAAATAACATACATGGATCATCTGTCATATTCTACGTACTACCCTCTATTCCAACCACATCATTGACTTTCGTGAATTTGTCGTGCAACTTAATTTAATAATAAAATAACAAAAAATTTAAAGATAATGTGTCAAATATATAAGGAAGTAAAACAGAAGATGATACACAATGTGAGACATATGCTAAGAATTGTCTGGGCCTTGGTGGTGTTAAAGTCTGCGTTGGAGAATATAAGCCACTCTGTTTGAGATGGGCAGTATGTATTGGTTCATATATAATGCATGGGACCTTGCTACCGAAACACACAGTGTACAACACACCACTTTTATTAATGTGGTGACAATGTTTCATTGGCTGAAATTTGAGACCAAAAAGAAAAGATAAAATCTAATGAAAACAAATTTTCATTTGAATTTCAAACGTTTTCAATTTAAAATTTAAATGGGCATTCCTAATTAAAGGGGTTTAAGTAGATTTTCTCTCTCCTCACTTAATCATGTGTGTTAATTTTTCTGGAAATAATTTCCTCCAACCAATTTTTTCTCTCTCCTTTTCCCTTCTCCACCACCACCACCACCACCACCACCACCCGTCCCACCACTCCTCACCAGTCACCACCACCACACGGCCCACCACTCCACCACCACCACCACCACACATCCCACCACTGTCAACAGCCCGTGAGTCCTCACTACCACCACCACCACCACCATGGATGTTACTCATTTTTCTATGAATAAAATTTTAATTAATATTTTATTTGATTAGGTGGCCTCAAGATTGATCCTGCACTAAACATTTCTTTTTCATTTGCAGATTAATAAAATTAGTGGTTGCCTTCAATTAGAGATCAATGTCTTTAACTAAGGGTAAATTTCCGCTCAACCCCCATAAAAAAATTCTCAATTGAAGTTGGATTTGGATTTGCATTACTCTGAGTTTTTGTATTGTGTTCTTGTTCATAGACTTCATTTTATTATTGAATGAATTCCTTTCATCTTGCTTTTTCAAATTGAGTTAGTTTGTTTGACTTAATTTAATTGTCTCAAAAGTAACAACTATGCCTAACTTTTTCTTTATGAAGATCTAACTTACCCTTTTTTTCAGTTCTGTATTGCGGTTTTTCTTGCAAGTCTTTCTAAGAAAATGTGTGCTTTTTGGTGCAGCTCAAGTACATATCTGCGTTTGAGAAGATCAACAAGAATAGGCTTTTTTTTAAGCCACTTTATTTTACATTTACCTTTGTATCTTAAAAACAAGGGAATTGATGGGCTTGGGTGGAAGTGTAAATCTATGTTTGTATATAGCAGATGTGTTTATAGTAATACTATCATTATTCACGGTATGAAGATGATTAATCAAAATCCGATTGCGTCATTGAATCTATGTCATTTATTTTTCTTTCTTTTCTTTTGTACTCAATTTTTAATGTATTAGTTGGGCGTGGCGATGATACTATTACACCAAAGAAAAATATAATGGCTAAATTGGTCACAAATAAGAGACACAACAACAATGCAAAGTTCTTGTATTTGAAGCTTCACCTCAAAAAAAATAAAAAAATAAAAAAAAGCTATTTTTTTATGAAAGTTGAAAGAAAAACCAAGTTATTCGCATTTAGCTTAAGTTGTTTAAGATATTTAATATTTTTTTAATATGAAACTTGGCGGGTGTCCGTGTGTTTCACTGTTCGTGATTAATGTAACATGCTAATTAATTTTGTCAAATCAAAGTATGAATAAGCATATCCTTCTATTGTTTGGTAGATTTTGACATTTATTTTTTTCTTCCTATGAAATAAAGGTAATGCAGTGACTCCAAAGGTGCGTTCTTTAGGGTTAAACTGAACTGAACAGAATTCAATACCACCGAATTGGACACCACTAAACTGAATTAAACACAACTTAATATGTAAGACAAAAAGTATGTTCTGAACATGACACCACTAAAATGAACTGAACATCACTTAACTGAATCGGAAATCACTGTATTAACAGCTAAACTGAACTAAATTAAACTGAATTAAATTAAACTGAACTAAAATTACATTGAACTAAATTAAACTGAATTAAACTGACCGTATAAGCTCTAAAAAATGCACCATCTCTTAATTGTTATTATTTGTCACTATTTGTTCCTAAATAAATTTTTACCATCTCTAAGTTGTTACACAAAATTTCCACGTAAAACCTTTACTACGTGGTTGTTCCTAGATAAATGTTTATCCTCCCATATATACTTTATATTCTAAACGGTTCAACTACAAGGAATGGGGTAAACGGTATAGGGTATGTGAAAATATGAAATACACTCACTACACTTATGTAATATCGATCCTACTAAGTATTCAAAATCAATTTTGAGAGCGATTTAGACCACTCCGGCTCAACTTAGACGTCATTGGCACATAAAGTGCTAATCACTCTCAATGGTCGTAATGGTTTAGACTAAGCTTTCTTAGTTAAAATATGAAATACACTCACTAGACTTATGTAATATCAATCCTAATAGGTGATCAAAATCAACTTCGAGAGTGATTTAGACCACTCCGGCTCAACTTAGACGCCATTGGCACATAAAGTGCTAATCACTCTCAACGGACGTGATGGTTTAGACTAAGCTCTCTTAGTTAAAATATGCATTTCACTCACTAGACTTATGTAATATCAATCTTAATAAATGATCAAAATCAATTTTGAGAATGATTTAGACCACTCTGGCTCAACTTAGACGTCATTGGAATATAAAGTGTTAATTACTCTCAACGATCGTAATGGTTTAGACTAAGTTCTCTTAGTTAAAATATGAAATACACTCACTATAATTATGTAATATCTATCCTAATAAGTGATCAAAATCAATTTCGAGACTGATTTAGACCACTCCGACTCAACTTAGACGTCATTGGCATATAAAGTGCTAATTACTCTCAACGATCGTAATGGTTTAGACTAAGCTCTCTTAGTTAAAATATGAAATACACTCACTAGAATTATGTAATATCTATCCTAATAAGTGATCAATATCAATTTTGAGAGTGATTTAGACCACTCTGGCTCAACTTAGACGTCTTTGGCACACAAAGTGCTAATTACTCTCAACGACTGTAATGGTTTAGACTAAACTCTCTTAGTTAAAATATGAAATACACTCACTAGAATTATGTGATATTAATCCTAATAAGTGATTAAAATCAAATTTGAGAGTGATTTAGACCACTCCGATTCAACTTAAACGTCATTGGCACATACAGTGCTAATCACTCTCAATGGTCATAATGGTTTATGTAATATCAATCCTAATAAGTGATCAAAATCAATTTCGAGAATGATTTAGACCACTCCGGCTCAACTTGGACGTCATTGGCACATAAAGTGCTAGTCACTCTCAAGGGTCGTAGTGGTTTAGACTAAAGCTCTCTTAGCTAAAATATGAAATACACTCACTAGACTTATGTAATATCAATCCTAATAAGTGATCAAAATTATTTTTGAGAGTGATTTACACCACTTTGCCTCAACTTAGACGTCATTAAAGTGCTAATTATTCTCAATGGTCGTAATGGTTTAGACTAAGCTCTCATAGTTAAAATATGAAATACAGTCACTATACTTATGTAATATCATTCCTAATAAGTGATCAAAATCAATTTCAAGAGTGATTAAGATTATATCGAGCTCACATATATGTCATCCTATAAGAAATGTCACTAATCATTCTCAATGGTCGTAATGATTTTGATTAAACTCTATCAATTTGGATATAAAATACATTCACAAAACTTATGTAATAGTAATATAAATGATCAAAATCACTTATCAAAGTGATTACGATCACCTCAACCTCACTTATACGTCACCGTATAAGAAATACCACTAATTATTCTCAATGATAGTAACGATTTTAACTCTATCTATTAATTTGGATATGAAATATATTCGCTAAACTTAGGTAATAGCAATATAATTTATCAAAAGCAATTCCTAGAGTAATTAAAATCATATCGGCTTCACTTATATATCCTTACTTATATGCCGTAATGATTTCGATTGAACTTATTAATTTGAATTTAGATTGAGATTGAGTAATTAATCTAAATATAACTATTTTAAACACAATTACAATTTTTATTATTCTATGAAGGTTACTTATTTTGCTGAAAATTACAATTCTTTTATTAATTTGAATTTAGATTGAAATTGAATGACTAATCTAAGCAATTCCTAGAGTGATTAAAATCATCTCGGCCTCATTTATATGTCCTCACTTGTATATCATACACTATTTACTTTTTCCTAAAAAATATAAGATTGTCCCTAATAAATATATACTTACCAAATATTAGGAGCATATAATTTATCATCGATTTCAAAAGAGCAAATTTAATTTTATTAGGAACAAGTATACATTTATTAGAAACAATCATGTATTTATTAAGAGAAAATAAAGAGTGTTTGATACACTTAGGGGCCTTTTGGTTAGGGGTAGTGGAATGAATTTTAGGCTAAAATAGTAAGGTGAAGTGGTGATGAGGGTACTGATTAAGGAGGGGGGTAATGGAGAATATGAAGGAAAATGGGGGAATATCATTACCAAAGGGGGAGGTGAGTTTCTATTATCTCCCAATTGGGGGTAATCATTACTCTCCTTCTCACAAAATCTAACCCCCACTACCTCACATACCTCCCATTTTAGCCTATCTATTCATTCCATTACCCCCTTAATCATTACCCCCAACCAAACGGCCCTTAGTGTATACCGATTATGTTCAATTTCACAAACACTAGTGCGCATCTATATTCCGCGATCGTGAATCCCCATTTTCAAAATAACTTGAAAATCAATTAAAGAGAAATAAAAGGGAAGACAAATTCAATTGCTTTTCAACTACATGATGCTTGTATTTATAGGATTCATCGTCCATTACAGAACAATACATATCCAAAAGTTAGATCTAACTCCCCAAAAGGTGATCATGGATTATGTAGCATAAGATTAAAATATTGAGCATTAATGATCATAGGTGAGTTACTTTATACTATATTTGAATACATTGATTGCAAATTGGCATTGATCAATAAACATTGGTATTTCATATGTGACGGGGGAACATACTGTATAAGCTCGTAAAAAGTGATCATGAATTATTTAGCATAGGATTTAGATATTGCGCATTAGTGATCATAGGTGAGTCATTTTATACTTCATTTGAATACATTTATTGCAAATTGGCATTGATCAATTTTAAAACATTGGTATTTCATGTACGACGGAGGTACGTAGTGTATGTGATCATGGATTGATTAGCATAAGATTAAGATATTGAACATTAATGATCATAGGTGTGAGCCAATTTATGCTTAATTTTAGTACATTGATTGCAATTTGGCATTGATCATTTTACTACTCTAAGTCATTAACTTTAGTAACACGAAGTTGAATGTGTTGTGTTAAAAAAAAAAGAAAATAATATCCATTTACCAAATTTGTTATTAGTAAAATGATAAATCTCTTATACAACTTATGCAAAAAGCTAATAATAATTTGCTTCTTTTTCTAGTTGTCACCCAAAGTGAGAATAATAAGTAAGAGTTAAAAAAAAAAAAAAAAAAAAAGAGAACCATATAGGCTTGTATTACCTTGATTGTTGTTTTTGTTGTTGGACAATAGCCAAAAATACTTTTGGGAAAGATGATTGCCATTATTAATAGACCGATTTTTATTTGTCTTTTTATTTCAGTAATCACGATGGTCGAACAACTCTTTTTTTACTCTCCGAAAAATAGCTCATACTACCCGCCAGGAAAAGAAATACTTACTACTTGTACGTGAAATGCAATGATATCATTTGTTGCAAATCTACCACTTTTTAATCGAAGATTTCATAATAGAGGTAAAAGAAATAAAAAGAAAAGAGTTGATGCTTGCTTGAGTCACTTATTTTACTAGACATTGTACAAGAAAAATGAGCTTTATACACGAAGTACATCATATACCCTTTACTTTTCCCTAATAAATATAAGATTGTCCCTAATAAATATATAGTTACCAAATAATTAGGAACATATAATTCTATCATCGATTTCAGATAAATAAAATTTATTTTATTAGGAACAAGTATACATTTATTAGAAACAATCATGTATTTATTAGGAAAAAATAAAGACTATAATACACTTAGTGTATACCGATTATGGTCAATTTCACAAACGCTGGTGCGCGTCTCTTTTCCGCGATCATGAACCTCCATTTTCAGAATAACTTGAAAATCAATTACAGGAAAACAAAGGGAAGAAAAACTCTACTACTTTTCAATTATATGATACTTTTCAATAATTTAGTTGTAAAATATGAAACTTCCATAGTCAAAAAATATTGCACAATACACACCACCCACAAGACCACCGATGGCCTCCCCACCTATTTTGGGGTGGGTGACATGTAGGTACTCAGCTGAGACATATGGCCGCTAGTGCCATTTTATCTTGAACAATTTATCATAACATGGAAATTCAATACTCGTGGCAACTAGCGACCTCTTATCTCTATCATGAAAAATTGCCTCAGAGACTTTTGCTTGAGTTTGCCTAACCAAGTCTACACCTATTTTCTCTCTCTTCCTGGCTCATCTCCCATTTTCTTATACTAGGAAAAAATTGGACAAAAATATGACTAGAATTTCATGATGCTAATTGAATGAATGACTTTTGACATATTTTAATTCACTTGTTAACACTAGCAAAAAAACAGTACACAACTCCATATCTCCCGTCTCTTTCTCTATGTCTCAAATTACCCCCCGTCACCGCCTACCTCGCCGGAAACCTCCTATCGGCATCTACCACCACTAATCGCGCCGGTACCTATTCCGTGTTCCGACCTCCCACAACAATTCCGGCAACCTTGCCACCGGACGCTGCTTAGAGAAGTTGGGGTTTGAGAAGGAGAGAGAAAATGGCTATCAATCACCATTAATGAAGAGCATTGGTTTCTTTGTGATTGGCATTGTTTTTGTTTACTACAGTAGTTGTTTTGTTTAATTAATTATTGATGATTAAGTGAAATTTTGGTTCTTAATCTTGGAGGGGTGGTTTTGGGCGAATGTTTGCTTCAAAGAAAAGATGTTGGACATATTATTGTCCCACATTGGTAGCTTACAAGAGGTAAGTTGTGTAGTTACCCATATATGGGATGACTCCTTAATTTCCCATATTGATCAAGTTTGACTGGAGAAGATTAATTATTTTCCGTTACACAAATCAATAAGTGCTTTCCGTTACAAATATCAATTCCCTTGATATTCACCATTTATGACCTCCAAATTAATTTGTCTTTGCCATCAAGATTCTCCTTTATTTTCCTCTATATATTGGAGACTTCCCATTTCACAAAGGAACACAGACGCACAAAATACTCTCTCTGATTCGTTTGGCAGTAGTTCAGTGTGCTCTCAAAACCATTGCACCGTAGTACACCGGAGCTTTGGTTGCCGTGTATCCCTGGAGGTCGGTTGTTGGAAATTCCCTAATGTACATGTAGGGGCAAATTCGACTTTAGGGCAGTGATTTATCACGCCATGGCTTTCGTTCGAGATAAGTTTATTTTTTCATTAGCCTTTATTTCTAACATTCTAAAGTCGAATTTTATTTTTACCATGGTTGGTGATGGAAACCAATTGATTATTTTGCTACTGTTATTTCTATAAGATGCCTAATTACTTTGTTCCCCTATGTCAAAATTTAATATATTGGAAAGTTTGTACATGCTATCTGATAGTTGTAGTTAAGTTGCGGTGTCCTCAGTGGGAGCTTGGAGTTAGGTATGACCTTGATATAAAATTAATCAATTTCAGCTATAACGTCTTTCGTCCAAAGTGGAATGTTTTTGGGATGATTCATTGATTCGTAGTGGTCAATAAGCTAGGTGTATCATAGCAACTCTATATTTATCTAAAATGCTTTTTTATATACATGAGTTGTTAATTTGGTGCAGCATTATAGATATGTTTTCTGAATATTGCGTTACAAGTAGACAGTAGTCATGCTATTGTTCTATGTGGGAACCCATAAGACTTTATTGTTTTGTGAGAATGTGAACTAGATGTAACATTAGAAGTTTATTGGAACATATATCATATATGAAATGTCCGAACAATTTTTAGATTTAAGATTGAGACATCTTTATGATTGTTTGGAACCTTAGCTTGATCTCTTTTTTATTATATAAACCTACCGGCTTATTGGCTAAAGAGTAACAGAAAGAAGTTTAATTTCTTTTATCTGATATTGGTTGATTGATTGTAAATACTCGATAATAGAATGCAGCCATTTGATGGATTTGTCATTTAATGTGTCCTCTTTCTATTGTTATTTGCTTGAGCGTATATAATAGCAATTGGTTATTCCCTTAATACTGGTGAGATAACTGGAGAATTTGGTGAGTCTTTGAACTTGATGTTGTGATTAAAGAAAAGGCTGAAGCGAATCTTTAAAAAGGTCTTAATTGCTTTTTACAATATTAAAGATGTTTACTCCTTACATGAGATATTAAATATTATATGGAGTAACCAAATTGCTAAATTAATGGAGTTGACGTTACTACTTACACTTTTGTACTATACTGTCAGTTATATGATACTGATACACTTAGATAGTTAGTTTTGTAATTGTCTTGTTTCGCTGCATTGACATTAGTATAACCTAGATAAAGCTATTGTTTGAAAGATGCAGCAGGCTCTATAAATAGTAATTGAAAGCTTGCCTTTTTACTAGAAAGAGAGACAATTACTATAAATAGTAATATTCATTATGGGTCTAATTTGAATACTCATAATTTTGCCTCTTGTGTTTTTTTTTGGGATTGGTTGCTTCTAGCTTACTGCTAAGTAGCTTCGTATGTTATTATTTAAGCTTGTTAAATATTGAAATCAAATCAATATAATATGACATCTTGTGTATGACTAAATGCTTCTTGTTTGAGATAGAATCAAAGAAAAAATATTTTTTCATGCTTGTGTGCTTACAAATGTAAGTAATTATTAGTGTGAGAGTTATGAGGACTATAATTGAGCCTTATTTATTGTGATTAAATGTTGTTCCTTTAATCTGAAAACCGTTACGGTTTTTTGTGAGTTGGTTAAATATTTTAATACTTGGGAACATTGTGTGAATAGTGGATGGTATTTGTAGTTCACGACATGCTACAAAATTTATATTTTTTGGTTCTTTGGTATTACCAATTTGTATTAGTATATTGATATTCATTATCTTGTGTCTCTACCAACGACAATGATATTAAATTGATGAGGATATTTGTTTTTTTTGTATGTATATTGAGAACATGTGGGGGAAGTTGTATAACTATATTTATAAATATTGTTGGTGTTCTCAATATAATTGGATTGAACGAACCCGATTCTTTGAGAATGTGGGGGTAACTAATTAAATTTAGTTTACCGAAATCTTTGTGGGTGTTAGCTTAGACATTTGAATCTTATATATTATGCTAGTAAAATCTTATATATAAAATTCTAGAGGTGTCTTGAGCATAAAAATGACGATTTTAGTGAAATCATTTATCTTTCTCGTATAGCTTATATAACATGTGCTAATGATAAGCTAATTTTTGACACTGTGTTTGTGGGAGATAAAACCATATTATTTATATATGAAATTATCATATATTGAAAGAGACCATTATTTTTATGTTCTCTATGCGAGGAACTCCTGATAGCATATCACAAAAGAACAACTAAGGTTCTAAATATTATTTATTTTGTGTATGTTAGAGTTATTGAATTAATATGCTATACATTAACTTGTGTTTGCACTTTGATAGACATCTTTATCGTGTTTGATGGGTATATTGGTGCAAATTATGTGACAAGTTAATAACATATATACTTGTACAAGTGAATATGTCTTTCTCCTTGTTGGGGTATTGTCTCTAAAACTTGATTTGTATATAGCATGTTATCATGGCATATGATTTAGAGACATATTGATATACATTGGGGAAAACCAAGTGTGTCAATTTTTTTTTTTTATTGATTTGTCAAAATCAGTGTGTAATGGTAAGAGATGACTCATTTGCAATAGACAAAGTGCATCAAGTAACCATATAAATTAAAGAAAAATTGTTCTTAGTTTTGTTGTTGAATCGTCGAGGGGGATGAGTCTTAAAGCCCTTAGATTGAGGAAATCATGGTGGACACCCAACTTTTATTGGTTCAATGTGGTCAAACGAAGCCATGAGATTACTCAACATGCACCTAAACAATGGTATGATAAGTTTCATTGCACTTTGATTTAGATGGTTTCAAGGTTGATGATCATAATATTTGTGTTTATTATAAATATGATGAGCATGAATGTGCCACAAATTGTCCGGTTGTGGATGACATGTTTGATTTTAGTATAAGTATTGATGTGATAAACACAACATGGACTTTCTTGAAATCATGTTATGCTATGAAAGATAAGGGTAATGATGTTGTAATTCATTCTTGATATTAAAATCACTAGAACTTCTGAGAGTTTGAGTTTGAATCAGTCTCATAAAGTTGAGAATTTTTTATTTTTATTATTTTTTTTAAAAAAAAAGGAGTTTAGTCAATTTCGATTCTACTCTCGTTTATGATTCTAACATTCAGTTAGAAAAGAATAGAGGTAATAGTGTATTACAAGGGGAATATGTTAAGAGTGTTGGAAGTGTTTGATGAGTTATACCATACCAAATATAGTATATGATGTATGCAGGTTGAGTAGATATACTTATAAGCCCAATCGTGATTATTGAAATACTTTGATTATTTTATTGAAGTATTTGTAAGGTACTATTAATTTGGGTTTAGTTTGCACTACAAGAATTTTCCTTGTGTTTGAAGGAATTTGCCATGCCAACTAAATCTGCATGAATGATGAAATACTCTTGCTAGGGCAGGTTACAAAGTCGAATGACTAAGAATGATGACATTTTTTTGTCGCAATGTTTCACAATGGAATCTAAGTTTTTATTCAAGAATGTGGCAGGTTACAATTGACTAAGAAGTTTGCCTGCAGATATCCCATTGTGGGGGAGACCGGCTCCGCTAGTATCCATGTGTTGTGGTTGTCAATTGTGATTGTCAATTGTGTTTGTCAAGTGGCTAATAAAGTAGCTCACAACTATTCTTTCAACAGAAAGAGAATGCATGCACACCTTAGACATGGAATTGTGAAAAATCTGATCAGATATAATGTGATATCACTCGAGTGTGTTAAGTTGGAGAGGAACTTGCAAATCCTCTTCCAAAGGCCTTTGTGGAAAGATAGTGCTTGAGTCAGCACTAGGAATGGGGCTTCAGCCCAGTGGGAGTGAATTGTGATGGATACCCAACCTGGAATATTTTCAGGTTCAATGGGTCAAACGAAATCACAAAACAACTCCAGTTGTGTGTACTACAAACCCCATTCCTCTATTAATAAAGTGATGTAGTATTTTTCTGTATACAGTCATGTGTGTGAGGTTGAGCATTTTAGCTCTTAATGAGTTCATAGCCTTGTAAGGTGGTGTGAGACAGAACACACTTGATGAACTCACCTATGTGAATGTGGGGGAGCCCCCTATGAGAGTATTTGGGCTAATGACTCTCTAGAGCGTTCGCAGAAATATCCAGGCACGTAAGGGGCTAATGTATATATGTTTTTCGCGAGAGTAAATCTGATTTGAGGTTAAACAAGTGCGCAGTTTGTACTGAATAAATACCGTGAAGGTTCAAACCTTGTAAGCACAAGGTACTAATTCAAGTCCTTGTTCAAACCTTGTTCAAACCTCTAAATGGTTCAAACCTTGTTCACACCTCTAAATGGTTGTTGGGCAAACTTGTAAGCACAAGGTACTAATTCAAGTCCACAAGACATTAGTATCGTAACGTGCGACCTCCTACTGTCATTCGAACCTTGTTCCTTTCTATCTTTCCTTTGAATCATGTGGGGGATTGTTGGAATGTTTGCTTCAAAGAAAAGATGTTGGACAATATTATTGTCCCACATTGGTAGCTTACAAGAGGTAAGTTGTGTAGTTACCCATATATGGGATGACTCCTTGATTCCCCACATTGATCAAGTTTGACTGGAGAAGATTAATTGTTTTCCGTTACACAAATCAATAAGTGCACCGTAGTACACCGGAGCTTTGGTTGCCGTGCATCTCTGGAGGTCGGTTGCCGGAAATTCCCTAGTGTACGTGTGGGGTCAAATTCGACTTTAGGGTAGTGATTTATCACGCCATGGCTTTCGTTCTAGATAAGTTTATTTTTTCATTAGCCTTTATTTCTAACACTAACTAGCTAGTTTTTCCCCCTATTCTGAAATCTATTCCCGCTTTATTTCCAACATTTTCTCTCCCACCCATATTTTGGACTGCCTTGCTGCCAAGCTCTGATTGGTCATACAAAATCCGTGTATCGTACACTGCGTGTATGGGTTGCATTTCCCATAATGCATGGCCTTAGGCCCAGTCCAATCACGTAAAGATGGCCCTATCGCAGTGTGTACAAGTACAGTACAAGTGTACAACTGCACATCAACAACGTCCAGATTTCAGACTCTTGAGAGTCGAGAGAGGTGTCTAAATACTGCTGTTCAGAACATCGTTGTTGATGCAGTTGGCCTTCCCCCAACTGCTTGCCTGACCTGAGTGTTGAAATCCTGTTATTAATAATTTAATAGACGAATTTAATAATATGTAAATGAATATTATTTTAGAAAATTTCATTAGTTTTGGGATTCAACCCAAACTGGAATCCGAAAATAATGAATCATTCCGTCACCATTCTCTCATTATAGATTAAAGGAGTCAACTCGTTTTGAAAGGGGTAGTGTTCCTAGTTAGGAGTGAGCAGAAAATCCGTGTACCCAGTATCGGAATTGGAATTGGTTCAGAACAGGTGGTTTTGAAATCGGAACCGGTCTAACCAATTCCAATTCCAATTCCAAAAAATGGGAACCGGTACCAATCAATTCCCATTCCAATTCCTAACTTTTAGGAATCGGAACTTGTTGGATACCCGGTGTAAAACCAATTCCAATCCAAGTATCCGGAACTGGTGGATACCCGCAAGGCCGCAACCGAACTGTAATTAATTCAAATTTTCCCCTTTATTTTGTCAATAGTCAGTAGCCAAAACACAAAGTTAGTTGTTATTACTAGCTCTTAGTACATGAGAAACAAAAAAAAAAAACAAAAAAAACAAAAAAAAAAAAACAAGTGTCATGCAATTTATAAAATGTTGAGATATGATGATTTTGATGATGATAAATAATTGACACTTATCAAGTTAACATTGCCTTGCTAAGTTTTATTTGTTTACAAGGAATCAAGAACGGAATCAAGAACGTTGTGATTGATAATCTTAATGTTGATCCAATAAAGATTGATTCAAGAACAACATGGCATTAAGTTGGAAGTTGGAGCTTTATTGTATTTATTAGACTTCATGTAATAGAAGCCGTGCTTGAGTCATTGAGGATGGAATCGAATGTATAGTTGGTAACAGATGAAGCAACAGTGCGCGAGTTACCAAGTATTCTTGAGTACGTAAGTTTTATACGTATGTTTATGAAAACGATAAAAAAATAACTTTATTAAAATTGGTTTCAGAAATATCTTTTTAGTACTCAATATTATCTTTTTAGTACTCAATTATATTTTTAGTACTCAATATTAAATATAAGAGTTTTATTTAGAAATTTTTTTTTAAAAGAATTCTAGTAGGATTAGAATTGTTTGTTTTATGGAAAGTCTATTTTGCTTGTAAAACAAACTATTGTGTTGTAATCCTAATTGGATTCTAGGTGATTTAGTTTGCCTATATAAACTAAAGGTTACAGACTTTGTAACGGACGAAAAATCATAGAGCAAAAACGTGATATTTATTGAATGATTTCATAAGAGGCATCATGGTTGTTACTGCACGAGTTACCTTCATTGTGTTGAGGTATTTGGTTATGATAAGTTTTGATGATGACAGTCCTTTTTATTAGTGTGATGCTTGTAACTTGTTTCTAAGTGTTTCAGGAATTTCATACAAGAGTTTGTGTGAAGATTCAAGTCATTGTATCATGTCTCCAGTTTAATTTAATTTAATTACTTTAGAGTACATGTTAAAGAAGTGCATAAAAGTGATGCACGTTATTGTGTTTATTTGGGCAATGATGCAAGGAACAATCACGTGAATGAATGGAACGTTCCTAGACTCAAGTAGTCTTTGGATAAGCCATCTCTAAGTCACGCAAAGATTAAACGTTCATTTAGAAAATATTCTTGAAAGTTAATCTCAAGATATATTTTCTAAATAATCTTTATTTTATTTGATTTGAAAATCCTTCTACTTTATCTAGCTGATTTTACCTACAAGGAAAAGCAAGAAGATTTTATCTTCCTTCTTATTTTAGAGCTAAACTCTTTAATTGTTAAAGAAAGATTTTCTTCTAAGATTTTCTCCATTATTATTAAACCGATTTTCCAAAGGCAAACTGTAGAAGATTTTATCTTCTTTTGACTTGGTATTTCCGGTTAGTAGGAGAATAATATCTCTAGATATTTTTCCTTACTTATTTAATAAAGAAAATCGATTTTTAGATTTATATAAAATCTGATTTTATATTATCTCTTAGTTAGTTTTATTTGCTGAAAATATCTTTAATATTTCCTACGATAATCTAACCGAAAATAAGGAGTTCAAATTCCTTAAATGATTCGATCAAGTTAGATTATCTAGGAAATAGATAAAATCCTTTTGATTTGCTAACTTAGTTTCTTTACTTAGAAAATATCATCATTTATAAAACAAAGGATTTTCCTCATTTGAAAACTACCTCTCTACGCTTTCACATTCTGAACGTCATTTTATTTGAGAGAGGAAATTTAGTGAGAAACGTTCCTAAGAACTTATTGCCCACTGCTACGTAACGTTCATCATTTGCATGTTCACTATAGATCTAATTGTACCTTTTGCTTACAAGAAGTGTTCAAGGTAAACGAATTGCAGTTCATCGACGACTTGAGTAAGTTGTTTGGTTGTATTTAGGAGAGCTCTTAGGTAAGTTGGCTTGGTAGAGTTACCGAGTGCGTTGGGTCAATCTAGAGGTAGGTTGATCGCATTGTAAAACATTGTTTAATAAAAGAAGTAGCGTTTCAAAGTCTTTCGTGCCAAGGTTTTTATCTTTGCATAGTTGCAAGGAGTTTTGATAAGTCATATTTTATATATATTTTCTCCCCTATATTTAGTCCTTCTAGTTTATATTTATACTTTTATTTACGTTTTTACTTATTTTTATTATTTATCAATATATTTTCTAGTTTTACTCATTTATATATTTTTGGCTTATTTTTGCTTATCTTTATTTTTATAGAGTACAAGTGGACTAGAAGATTGAAAAGATATAATCCGGGCCCTATTCGCATTTCGAAACAGTTTTGACAGCTGATCGTATTTTCAGTATAACTTTTTCATACGGGCTCCGAATTTAATGATTCAAAAGGCTACGGAAAGCGCTAAACGAGACCTACAACTCTCTGGTTGTATATTTTTCCAAAATCAGAAATCTTCTTAGTCGAAAACGGAGCTTATGTCACGGCTGTCACGAGCCCATAGCCCAAAAAAAATTTATGAGCTGAAAGTTTAGGCTTATAATTATATGCAAGTTGTCCAAGAGTAATTTTGTTATTATTGGACAAGTGAAATCCAAGTTAGATTAGCTGAGCCTAATCAATTCACGCATACAAGGCCAATGCTCTACTTCTGATTACAAAGAGGAAGAGAAAACAAGGGTTTGCCACGCCAGACACAATACCAAAAAACCAGAACGCTGGAGAATACAGAGAGAGAACACGGCGACAGAAAACAACGAGGTTTTGACAGTAGCACAACCCAACAGCGGCAATTCCTTTGGCGCTGCATTAATCCCATGAGTTCTTCTTCATCTTTTCCTTTCTCTATGCTTTCAGTTAATATGCTTAGTGAGTAGATCCTTTATACTCAGTAGAATTTAGTTGAAGCCATGTAAAGACTATATCTTGAGACAAATTACTTGTTGGTTTGATTGATATGACTATTTGGGTTTATTTATATATTGAATTCATATTTAAATTGGTTGATTGCAAGCATCTAATTTATGTTTGGGTTCCATTGCTAGTTGAATGCTTGTGTCTGTAATTGTATAGGTTGTTTGACATAAGTAGTGACTAATCTGTAGTAAGACGGTTAAGGTTTTGCATATAGGTTAGAGTAGCCATAATCTAAGTTAAATTAGATCCACTAAGGTGCTCTAGTTGCTTAGGTTTAATGAGGTTTTACTCATTATTAATGCTATCGATAGATTAAATCACTTAGGTCGTACCAATGGATTGTCTAATTGGTTAGGCTCAATTTTAGGACGCTCCAAGATTGAGTAATTAAGGTAGAACGGGGAGTTACCTTCGTAAGGTGACTCTACAGTCAACCCATTCAGTTGAACAGTTATATATGTCGATGATAGGTTGAATATACATGGTGGATACTATTTTCTATTGAGTACCTTTTATTGATTGTTTGAGTTTATTTCTATAGACGCTAGTTGGTTGACAGTTCAATTAGTTTAGTTAGCTTCTGTTATTATATATCGTTTCGTTTAGTTTAGTTTTAGATTTCATATTAATGGTCAACTACTTTACCAACTCTAAACCCCCCTGGTTACTGTTTAGTTATAGTTTAAGTTTTGTTAGTTAATTTTATTTGTTCTTTTTAATTCTTTTATTATTTAGGTTAGATTAATTAGACTTAGGTAACCGTTTTTGATTCATTTTCTCCGTGGGGACGAACTTGTACTCATCCTATACTAAATTTTAGGTTAAGTATTTGATTTATTTTTGTTGTGCTCAACGACCACATCAAGTTTTCCTCGTGAAATCGATTGTGCTTTAATTATTGTTTATTTATTTAATCGGTTTTGTTCTAGGACTTTGACTTGTGCTAATCAAAGATTAAAATCGAAAATAGTTTAAAATTCCGCAAAATAGTACAGTACACAATTCACCCCCCTCTTTTGCACTAATAATTGGTCAGAGCGGGTTTCTCTTACTACAAACAAGGCAACACTTGGAGAGAAAAACGATCATGAATAGTTTATTTGAATTATCTTATGCTGAAGGTACGCAGGAGGGAAAGAGTACTATCCGTCCACCCTACTTCAATGGATCTCATTACAATTGGTGGAAAAATAGAATGAAAATTTTCATTCAATCTGAAGACTATAAGGTATGGCAAGTTGTCCAATATGGTCCAAATATTATCACTATTACTGATGCTACAACTGGTGTGGTCTCTGTAAAACCCGAAAAAGATTGGACCCAAGCATAATTTACTAAAATGGAAAAGAATTCTAAAGCAATTAATATTTTGCACTGTGGTTTAGGAGTAGACGGATTTAATAGGATTTCTGCTTGTGAAACTGCTAAAGAAATATGGAAAACTGTTAAGACTGCTCATGAAGGAACTAATGAAGTAAAAAGTGCTAAAATAGATTTATTAGTTCAACAATACGAAGCGTTTAAAATGTCAAAGACTAATCTATTAAAAATATGTTTACAAGATTCTCCCATATAACAAATGAACTAAAATCTCTTGATAGAGTTTACAGCATAGAAGATCAAGTTTGGAAGATTTTACGCAGCTTACGTGGAGAAAAATGGAGACCCAAGGTTACTGCAATTCAAGAGGCAAAAGATCTATCCAAATTGCCTTTGGAACAACTCATGAGATCACTCACTACACATGAAATGGAACTTGCAGGTGACGATGCTAAAGAAACAATCGAAAGCAAAGGAATCGCTCTAAAAGCCCGAGAGGAAGACAGTGGCTCGGAATGTGATGAAAAAGCAGACATTGAATTTATTTCCAAGAAACTGATTAAGATTTTTAGAAATAAATCTTACAACAATTTTGACAAAAATAATTATAGCACTTCTATATCTAAGAAACAAATGATCATTGATGGAAATTGCTATAAATGCAAGAAAGCGGGGCATATGATGAATGAGTGTCAACTATGGGAACAAGAAAGACAAAAGGTCAAACATGATGATGCTAGGAGAGAAATTAAACAGGTATTTGCCGCATATAATCTAGAAGGTGTCGAAGGTGGGAACGATGGTAAGGTTCAAACCAATTTGGACGCAAAATTTGCTCTCATGGCAAATTACGAACCAGTTGAAGAACCAGAGGAAGACTATGAGGTAATGTTTAATGAAGTTAAATCTAATCTTCCTTTTTACAGTAAGAATCAATTAGTTAAAGTTGTTGAAGTTCTTATTGATGATGTGCAAGATGTGTTCTCAAATTTGAAAAACGAGTTGCATGCTTCAGACCTTGCAAAGGGAACGATAGAGGCTAATTATTTAAAATTAAAATCTGAAATTTTAGTTCATAAAGAACAAATTGAATCCCTATGTAAGAAGGTTAAGGATTTAGAAGAAAAGAACAAATCGCTTACTGTTGAACTTAGTAAACAAAAATTTAGGGCGACCTTCGTTAAAGAAACGCAACCTTCCACCTCTAAGAGTCAGGAATGCTTCACTGAGATGCAATCTATTAGGAACGATCTTCATACTTCTAGAAAGGAGAACATTGACCTTAGAAAGAAACTGTCTGACGTAGAAAAAGGGATTAAGAATTTCTCTAGTAACAAACAAGGGTGGTTTGAAAAGCAACGTTCCCACGATTTGCTTGTTAAACAGTATGGTAAGTCGAATAAACCTGGACTTGGTTACAAACGCACTGTGCTTAGAAAGAAGTCCAAATATGTGAATTTGCCAGAGCATAAATTATGTTATCATTGTGGTCATATTGGTCACCTTCCTTATGAGTGTTCTTTGAAACAACGTTTCTATGAAAAGAACAAATATGTTGTAAAACAAATATGGGTTAGAAAGGATCAATTGCTAAATGTTGTTAACCTAAAGGGACCCAAACGTGTATGGGTACCCAAAACCAAAAACTAGCTAATTTTTGCAGGCTCAAGTGAGGGGAAACAACTTATGAATTCTATACCGGTTGTTCAAGCATCAAGAGAGAAGACATTTACAACCTCCTCTCACTAAAAGCCTCCAATGGTGAGTATGTGACGTTTTAGAGAAGACAATCAAGTATACATGATTTGCGCAAACTAAATTGGTAAGTCACTTACTCACTCGACATAAAATGAATGTTTTTGGTTAGTGGTTTTATTAGATTGCAATTGTATGGCTATTATGACTATATTTCTAGGTTGCGACCTTTACTTATGTGAATCATATGAATCATTCTAGGACCAAGCATAAGAGTTCCATCATCATGTCTAAAATAATCTTTTAGTGTGCTACTGAAAATATGTTATTGATAATTTCTCAAAAATCTTACATAGTGAAGTATTTGAGTTTATCATGCTTGATTCAGTTACAATTTGGGCTTGAATAATTAATATCACGCCTATGATATCTCAAAGATTGACTTGGAAGTATTGATTTGTGCTTGTTCATAATCGATGATTATTTACAATGGTATAATATACGAGTATTTGTTGATTTAATTTACATATGGCTTTAATATAAAGGACTCGGTATGTCTCACTCGATGCTATAGTGATATCCGCGTTTATTGTTTATTGCATTTATATCATACATCCAATGTTCTTTTAGGCAAGACAACTTCTTTCATAGAGGACTAGTACGAGTTGAGCTCGACTTTGAAACCACGTTATAAGCCCAACTAGTCCTTGAACTTTGAGCCTAAACACTTATACCTAGCTCCATGAAACATTCCTTATTACTTTCTACAACCCATGTGCATGTAATGTTCCTAGCAACTATTATCAATTTTGGGGTTGAATGATTTTTACGTATAATTGGTGAATGATTATTGTTGGAGTACAAAAAAACAAAAACAAAAAAAAAGAAAAGAAAAAGTGGAGCACGTACAGATCATATTCCCTATATACTCTTAGTCTTATTTTTTTTTTGGGAATAAGTCCAACATTCAGCAGTTCTTTTCCTGTTTTCTTAACCAAAAATTATTTTATTATCTCTTGACATAAAATCTTTAGATTTTGTTCAATGTTATTATATTTTCGGTTACCCACAAAAATAGCCTATTAGAATCTATATTTTCATCTTGTTCTATACGTGTAACACAAAATTGGGAAAGAAAATTTATTCCTTTTGTTTCGGCCGATTGTATCCTTTAACTCATCAAATTAAATCATTTTGATTTTATTTGATCAATATACTCGGCTATATCTCTCAAAGTATTCTCCCACTCCTTATTTAGCCATGAACAAATAAATTTTTCAAATAAAATCAAATCCTTATTCAGTTATTACCCACAAAATCTCAATGAAAATCTGACAAAAATACTTCTTCCACTTACTCTTATGGACGTATGATTTGTTTGTTGCTTCACTTAGGAGTGTTGGTGGCTACTTGTTGGAGTTATAAGGGGGAACAAATGTTGTAGTCTGGAACGTTACTAATGTATGCATACACATATTGAGCCAAGCCTTATCACATTTTGTTTTTCTGAATCAAAATACACTGCTTCCACCATTTTCCCATTTTATATTTACAGAGTATGAAAATTTGATTCCCCATATTTTCGAGAGATGCACCATTTAAGGGGGAACGACTCTAGATCAACATTGCTAGACCATATTCAAACCTTTACATACCTTCATTGTCTTGCTACTTATAATGGCCATTGTTCTTAATCCTTTGGATGTCATGAGATATGCGTGAATAATAGATTGCTTTGGACGTAGTTATAGCATACTAGATTGACGCTTGAGCTACTTTGATTATACTTATGTTATGGATATCATACTTTTGACTCTTTTTTTATGGTTATGTAATAAGTTATCTTCCTTGTCTTGACATATTAATCTTTTCGATGATGTCAAAAGGGGGAAAAGTATGGTGTGATGCTAGGTAATCTAAGCCTTGATCTAGCTAATTGTTCAGCAGATTGCTTAAATATGAACTATATTTGGTTTTGTTTAAGTACCACTATTGATTATTAAGGATGCATTTTGTTATAGCATGTATTTGTTATGCCCTGTGATTGATGATTAATCTGAATACTACATATACATTCGTTTGGCTCATTGCTACAATATTGTGGATAAAAACCCCTATTCACTATGTATAGGTAGCTCTAAAATTTTATTACTAATGATCCACATCTATTATATGTCTTGATCTTACGCTTATTTGATCTTTAATGTTATTTGGACATATGTTGCATCACACAAGTTTGTCATCATCAAAAATGGGGAAATTGTTGAGATATTTGGTTATGATAAGTTTTGATGATGACTGTCCTTTTTATTAGTGTGATGCTTGTGGCTTGTTTCTAAGTGTTTCAGGAATTTCATACAAGAGTTTGTGTGAAGATCAAGTGAATATTCAAGTCATTGTAACATGTCTCCAGTTTAATTCAATTTAATTACTTTAGAGTTCATGTTAAAGTGTGCATAAAAGTGATGCACGTTATTGTATTTATTTGGGCAATGATGCAAGGAACAATCACGTGAATGAATGGAATATTCCTAGACTCAAGTAGTCTTTGGATAAGCCATCTATAAGTCACGTAAAGATTAAACGTTCATTTAGAAAATATTCTTGGAAGTCAATCTCAAGATATATTTTCTAAATAATCTTTATTTTATTTGATTTGAAAATCCTTGTACTTTATCTAGCTGATTTTACCTACAAGGAAAAGCAAGAAGATTTTATCTTCCTTCTTATTTTAGAGCTAAACTCTTTAATTGTTAAAGAAAGATTTTCTTCTAAGATTTTCTCCATAATTATTAAATCGATTTTCCAAAGACAAACTGTAGAAGATTTTATCTTCTTTTGACTTGGTATTTCCGGTTAGTAGGAGAATAATATCTTTAGATATTTCCCCTTACTTATTTAATAAAGAAAACTGATTTTTAAATTTATATAAAATCTGATTTTATATTATCTCTTAGTTAGTTTTATTTGCTGAAAATATCTTTAATATTTCCTACGATAATCTAACCGAAAATAAGGAATTCAGATTCCTTAAATGATTCGATCAAATTAGATTATCTAGGAAATAGATAAAATCCTTTTGATTTGCTAACTTATTTTCTTTACTTAGAAAATATCATTCATTTATAAAACAAAGGATTTTCCTCATTTGAAAACTACCTCTCTACGCACTTAGATTCGGAACGTCATTTTATTTGAGAGAGGAAATTTAGTGAGAAACGTTCCTAAGAACCTATTGCCCACTTCTACGTAACGTTCATCATTTGCATGTTCACTATAGATCTAATTGTACCTTTTCTTACAAGAAGTGTTCAAGGTAAAAGAATTGCAGTTTATCAACGACTTGAGTAAGTTGTTTGGTTGTATTTAGGAGAGCTCCTAGGTAAGTTGGCTTCGTAGAGTTACCGAGTGCGTTGGGTCAATCTAGAGTTAGGTTGATCGCATTGTAAAACATTGCTTAATAAAAGAAATAGTGTTTCAAAGTCCTTCGGGCCGAGGTTTTTTTGCATAGTTGCAAAGAGTTTTCCTCGTAAAATCGATTGTGCTTTAATTATTGTTTATTTATTTAATCAGTTTTGTTCTAGGACTTTGATTGTGGTAATCAAAGGTTAAAATCGAAAATAGTTTAAAATTCCGCAAAATAGTATAGTACACAATTCATCCCCCATCTTGTGCACTAACACACTGTTACCTTGGAACTTCTCTTTGATACTTGAGCACGGTTTCTCATAAGGTTTGATTGTACCACTTTAGCTTATTGAGAATCATATAGGTAAGATTTGTTTATTTAGAGTACGGTGCCATAGAAGGTAGTTTGGTTGTTGGGTTCGCGGTTGAATTCAGGAAATACGGCTCAACAATAGATTACGGTCTATTGTATTGAGTTTGGTTTACGGCTCTTAGTGGAGTTTGGAAATCCCCCAGTGTTGTGGTTTTAATTCTTGGTTGAGCTCAAGAAGGTTTCCACGTAAAAATATGTGTCTTTTTTTTTTTTTTTTGGAATGTAAATTTGATTTCATTACTTCCAAAGATTTTGATCTACAATCAGCTCAAGTTGTCGCTACAAACTCTGAAAACAAAACATCCACTGGCCCCTAGGAAAATAAACCTAGCAATGAGTAGCTACAAAGGCATCAGAGCCCATACCCAACACACCTTCTAGGAAGGGTTTTTAGGTATGAGCCAATATCATGTGCCCGCTATTCATTTTACAAGATAACAACCAGTGTATTACATTAATCTCAAGCTAAACAACAATCAAATCATAGCTTAGCAAAAATAATTGAGGTGGTTCTTGAAGAAAGCTCCAACTCTTTTATCTTTAGCAGCAGCCGCTCTAGCATGCAGATTCGAGATAATCTGCCTCATAATACAGTCAATTGTGCTCTTCCTAGCTTGGAAAAGCCTCATGTTCCTCTCCTGCCAAGTGAAATAAATCACTGCTGAGACACAAGCACACACTGTTTGTCCTTCACTTTCCTGCTACTGAAACTCCCCCAGATCTGCATATAAACCTCTGGCCACTGCTACTGGACTGGGGTGATGTCCAGCCATAGAAATACTTTCGCCCATAACTGAGATACAAATTGGCATTCAAAGAAAACATGCTGAAATGTTTCTTCATTTTTACAGCAGAGGCAGCAGATGCTTGGCCCCTGTATGCCAAGTTTGAACAAGTTCTTCCATATTGGCAATCTTTCCTGTATGTAAAGCCATAAAATAATTTTCCACCGAGGTAATGCAAGGTGGTTCCAAACCAGGTTTGCCCATGGCTTTCTGTGATGAGTAGGCAGCAGATGCTTGTATGCCTTACTAACTTTATAACTTTGGCAATTGCATACAAAAATCTTCAAATCATCTCTGATGTCGAATAGCTTTTGGATGAGCCAGGCAGATTGCTTGGGCTTATCCATGGTCCAAAAATCCTTGTCCTTGATATAGTAGGCATTAATTCATCTAATCCACAACTTCTCTTGCTTGTGTTGAATATCCCATAATAGTTTCCCTAAAGAAGACTTATTCCAAATCCTGAAGTTGAAGATGCCTAACCCTCCTGCAGAAGCAGGTATACACAGATCATCCCAAGCCACAAGTGCTCTGTGGCTGGACTCAGCAGAACCAGTCCTTAAAAACCTCCTGCAAGTCTACTCAATACTATGGATAACTGCAATTGGGATGTGAAAGAATTGCCCCCATAAATTTTGCAAGGAAAATAGTACAGACTTGATCAGTTGCAATCTGCCAGCATATGATAAAAATTTTGAGGTCCAGGACTGAATTCTATTAGTAACTCTCTGAATTAGGGGGTCATAATGAGTGATCTGAAGCCTTTTTGAAGTAAGAGGCACCCCTAAATATCTAAAGGGAAGATGTCCCTCTTGCATTCCCATTTTCTCAACAATAGCCAGTTTATCATCAATAGGAACCCCTCCAAAGTAAATTTCAGATTTATTTTCATTAGCCTCCAACCCTGAGCAAGATGAGAATAACATAAACTTTTCAAACAAGAGCTCTACAGATATTTGGTCTACTCTAGAGAACATTAGCAAATCATCTACAAAGATGCAATGAACCAAGGAGAACTTTTTGCATCTTGGATGGTAGTTGAACTCAGCTTCAGTCTGTAGGCCTCTCAAACATCTTGAAAGGTAGTCCATAGAAACCACAAAGAGGTATGGGGAGAGGGGGTCCCCTTGCCTCAACCCCCTCTTAGCACAAAAGGGAGCCAAAGGAGTACCATTGAATAGGATTGAATAACTCACAATAGAGTAGCACATTTTAATCCAATTCACAAACTTAATAAGGAAATGCATTCCCTTGAGAACTTTCTCTAGAAAGGCCCATTCCAGTGAGTCATAGGCTTTCCTAAGGTCAATCTTAAGAGTGCACCTAGGTGAGATGCTCTTCCTTTCATAGTGCTTAATCAATTCATGCGCAAGAATGATGTTATCACCAATAAACCTACCTTTGATGAAAGCCGACTGTTCTAGCTGTATCAAATCATGCAGAACAGTACTAATCCTATTTGCAAGTGCTTTAGATAAGATTTTATAAAGCACATTACAACAAGCAATGGGTCTGTAGTCACTAACATATGTAGGATTAGCTTTTTTAGGCACCAAAGTAATTGAGGTACAATTGAGAGCTTTTAGCATGTTACCTGAATGAAGGATGCTAGTAATGGCTTGAGTGATATCAGCTCCAATTAGCCCCCAAAAACTTTTATAGAAAGAAGCACTGAACCCATTAGGTCCTGGAGCCTTGTCATCATCCATCTCCCATAAAGCTCTCTTTATCTCTTGAGGAGTGAATTCAGCACAGATTGCAATTTGTTGTTCAACAGATAAGTGTCCTCCCTCTCTCATAACATCAGGATCAATAGATGGTAGCTCAGAAGCACAAGCCCCCATCATATTACTGAAGTAACTTTGAAACTCAGCTTTGACTTGATCAGGGCTGAATAGTTTCACTCCAGCAGCTGTGTAAATAGTAAATATTTTGTTGTTGGCCCTTCTACTCTTCACACAAGCATGGAAAAATCTCGAATTATCATCACCAGCTTTAATCCAATTGAGTCTGGATTTTTGTCTAATGATAAGTTCTTCAGTCTCTCTTAGCTTCTGCAGGTTTCTCATCTCTGTCTGCTCATTTTCAATAAGTGAAGGGTTAAATTTGTCTGCTGCCAGCTGTATCTGTGCCTGAATTAGATCAATCTGGGCCTTCTTCAGTTTCTCTTCAAAATGAGGACAGTATAGGTGAGAGTGTTTTATTGCTTGCTTCACATTTTTGTTCTTCTGCAGCACACAAAACATTTTGGATCCTTGCCCATCAAACTGCCACCCATTTTCAACAATGCTCAAGTAGTCAGGGCTAGTAGTCCATATATTAAAAAACCTGAAGGGCTTTCTCTCTTACTGTGGTTCTTGTTGAATTGTGATGCTGGCTGGGGAATGATCAGAAATACAGGATGCCAGGAAGTCAGCTTCAATGCTGGGGTATGTAGAAATCCATTCATAATTTCCCAGAACTCGATCAATTTTACTATAAACTCTATCATGCATTTCATGTCTATTGCACCAAGTGTAGTCCATGCCTTTTGCCCCAATATCCTCAAGATTCAGTTTATAGCAAAGGTCATGTAACTCTCCAGTGCCAGAAAAATTCTCACCAAATTGTACTCTATCAGCCACTGTTAGTGTAGCATTAAAGTCACCACCAACAAGTCAAGGCTCAAAAATATTTCTTCCCAGATTTTCAATGTCTTGCCAACAAGCATGTTTGACATTTGCATCATTTCTAGCATACACAACAGTTAAAAGAAATGAAATATCAGTATGATAAGTCAATCTCAAGTTTGCATACTGATCAGAGGCAGCAAGCATTTGCACCTGCAGGATAGATGGATCCCAGGCAACCCAGATTCTGCCATTTGGTGCCTCACCATGGTTACACAAGTGCAGCCAATTATTCATTAATTTACTAGAAATTTTAGTAAATTTATAAGTTTTCACTCTAGTCTCAAGGAGCGCAATAAAAGTGGCTTTATTTTGCAGAACATATTTCCTAACCTCTCTCAATTTAGAGGGTTTATTCATCCTTCGCACATTCCAAAGTAAAATCTTCATAGGGAATTAGGTGTGTCTGGGGGTTTACCTCCCTTATCAACTCCCCTGGCAACTTCACTCTCAGTGTCTATTGATGTACCAGTTAGGTTTACATCAGGCTCAATTATCACATCTGTTTCATCAGTTACTTGCAGCAAAGTGAAGGAGTTATGCAGAGCTACATTAGCATCACGTCCTCTAGCAAGACTCTGCCATCTCAGCTCCTCTCTAGAAAAGATTATTCCCTCTAGTTCAGGGATAGTCTCAAGGTCAGTTTGTGAAGCTGGTATCTCAACTGGAGGGCTATCAGTATCTACAGCTATTGGACCTGCTGTAGCAGCTCTAGGCTGCCATTGAGCAACCTGCCTTTTCTTTCTCCTCCTGCGCACAGGTCTTTCACCTTGTGTTTGAGGATTAGCATTATAGTGCTCCTTAATATGACCAAATTTTCTACAGCCCTGACAATAAGCAGGCTTTCACTCATAAACAATGTCTTGTTTAATCACCAGACCCTCCTCATCTTCATGCCACACTTCATCTTTGTAAGGAAGGGTAATGTCAATATCAACAGGCATACGGGCATAGGAAACTCTTTCTAACTCAGTAGTGACCCTGTCCACATGAAGAGGTTTGCCTAAACAGTTGCCAGTACGACTCAGAGAGTCAAGGGACCAGCAATTTAGTGGCAAGTTTGGGAGCTGTATTCACAGTGGGACTGTCCTGTAGCTAGCAGGATCCATAACAAAGTTTGCAGACCATTCACATAGCACAAGAGGCTTAGCATTGAAAGCATAAGGGCCTCTATTAAGAACTTCATTCTTATCTTCCATAGAATCAAACCAGAATATAAAATATCCCTCCTCGTGGAGGTAGCATTTAGGCGTGTGCACAAAATTCCAATATGATTCTACAAAGTTTTCCATCTGACTAAAGTATGGGGCATCTCCTAAAACAAAACCAATTAAAGCAGTTTCCCAGCGCTTATTCGCCAAATCAAGCTCCTTTTTCTGCAATTTCGCAATCACTTTACCCTCTTTTATCATAGGTGGAATGAATTTGAGTTTGAAGGATTCTTGAGCAATTCGATTTGCAGGGACCCTAATAACAGGTTCAGGGTTAGAACATACCTCAGGATGGGTCACTGAGGAGGGCACAATCAGCTCCGGGGTAGTCTCAAGACCCAGATGCAGTGGCAGCGTCCCAAATGTCGGCGGATTAATTCCACCTACCAGAGTAGTCATATCCGATAGGGTGGCCGGAGACCCTGCTCGAGGAGTTGGCACCATCACAAGTTGTCTAGCAGCTCGTGGTTGCGGATTCGTTCCTAAATCCTCATATCCAAGAAGACCCCGTGATAATGAATTGTAGCATCCTAGGTTTTCCATGTCTGTTACTTCGTCACCTCGATTCTCCTGATTCTCAGATAGAAATTCTCCCAAAGTCACTGTAGTAGTTGAAGCTTTCTTCTTCCCCATCAATGGAAGCAGCTCACAATAGCCTTCTTAGCATATCGTGCACCGCCAGAGCATTCTGTATGTGTTTGAACATATATATATATATATGTGTGTGTGTGTGTGTGTGTGTGTGTGTGTGTGTGTGTGTGTGTGTGTGTGTGTGTGTGTGTGTGTGTGTGTGTGTGTGTGTGTGTGTGTGTGTGTGTGTGTGTGTGTGTCTTTATTTATTGATTTGTTATATTGCTTTACTTTTAACAACATAGTAATTAATAGATTAACAGATTGTGCTTAAATTGATAATCCGTGAAAAATTTGAATAACTCCATAAGAGTCAATTCACCCCCACTCTTGAGTATATCCTTGAGCATAACATAATATTTTGATTTAAAAATAAATGCTAAATCTCAATTGAATATGGAACCGGTGGGTACCCGGTGGATCCAATTCCAATTCCTAGGAATTAGGAACCGATGTAACCAATTCCAATTCCAATTCTTAGAAATTTGGAACCGGTGGATCCAATTCCAATTCCGGGTAGTGCAATACCCCGTGGATACCCGGCTACGCTCACCCCTAGCCGTAGTGGAGTTGGTCGTGGGAATGTATGTCATGACAAAAGTTATGAGCTCAATTCCCACTAGGCCTCTTTGCTGAGCCTTTTCGTGAGATTTTATCTTGTCGGCTTGCCTAGTGCGTGTAGCTTGCAAGCTAGTATTGCATACACTCGAGTTTACCAGTGCACACTCAAAGAGTAGTATTGCATGCACTCGGGTTTACCAATGCACACTCAAAGAGTAGTAAGGACATGTTCTTTTCAACTGGTTTTCAGTTTTGCCTAGTTTTTCCCAGTTTTCACCAGTTACCAATTACGTACAAATACAGTTTCTCCCTTTGCCCAGTTTTGGTATTTTGACATATTAAACATAATAATTAAATATACAAATTATTATTATTATTAAAATAACACTTTAAAATACAAAATTTCCAATTTCTCCCAATTTTCCACAGTTTTTCCCAATTTTTTCCATTTTCTCCCAGTTTCTCCAACTTTTCTCCTATTACCAGTTACACCTTCCAATTTTCACTAATTTTGCCTAATTATCAGTCATCAATTATCAGTTAAAACGAACAAGCCCTAATTACGGATTTCTCATATAAAAAGAATAAAAAATCAAAGCAGTAAACTCATGAGCCAACGCAAAATCGTTCTCTCTCTTCCATTGTAAATCCTACTCGAGTATAAATTAAACCACCAACTTCAATGCATCATACATCTATGATCTATCTACCAACAAGAGATTACTCGTAAAAAACTAGCCAATTCCATGTCACCAATTAAAAAAAAAAGTACTGTACTAGCCATAAATAAATATATTATTATACTAGCAGCAGTCCTTGTCAATTCGGTTCAATTTCCAAACATGTCAATTTCTTATACTCCCCAGTCCCCCAAGTACTAAATTACAAAAACAAAACATGACACTTTGTTTTCTTTACTAGTCTTTCGGTCTCAAAAAAAATCTAAACCTTTACTTTTTCATGATCTGCAAGACACCATTTTGACCTTAAATAACTACGATTATATAAATATAAAAATTATAACAATACGATCTTTTGAAAGTACTTTTAAAAATGAATCTAACAAAAGTATTTTCATAATGTGAATCTTTATATATTTTCATAAATAAATGGTCAAAGTTTGCTAAGTTTGACGTTCAAAAAGCAAAGTTTTAGGTTTTTTTTAGACTGATTGAGTAATATTTTAATTAACGTTAATTGCTTATCCAAGTGTCACTTATCGATTGGCTCCAGCACACTGTACCAAATAAAGCAGAAGAAAAAATAAATCCAAAAAGATATGGACCAAAAGTGAAAGCAACTTTGATTGGCCTTTTAAAGCCCAATACTTGTTCTTGCCAACTGGTTTGGAACTCTGATTAAGCTTCCCCTGTCCTCTTCCTTCTCCATCTCTCTCTCTCTCTCTCCTAATTTTCTCTCACCATAGACATTCCTTACTTCAATCACATTACCTTAATCCCTCCAAAACCCAAACTTTAATTTCATTATATTCCTCATCTAATCATCTATTGCTTAATTTCTTCTCTAACATTATTTTCTCTCTCTCTCTCTCTCTCTCTCTCTCTCTCTCTCTCTCTCTCCTGCAAAAAAAAAATGACAAAGTTCTTCAGCTTCACATCAAGAAGAGACAACTGTTACAGCTCTTCATTACAAAATGCAGGCCTTAAATCAACAACAGTAGACTTCAACGACGGCACAACAATGCACTGTTGGGCCCCCAAGAAGCCCAACTCGCCAAAGCCCAAGCCCAACCTTCTCCTCCTTCACGGGCTGGGAGCCAACGCCATGTGGCAGTGGGACTACTTCGTGGGCCGATTAGTCCATAAATTCAACGTTTACGTCCCTGAGCTCATATTCTTTGGTGGGTCCTACACGACCCGGCCCGACAGGTCCGAAGCTTTTCAGGCCCGGTGTGTCGTGTCTATGATGGACACGCTTGGGGTGAAGAAAATGAGTGTCGCTGGTGTTAGTTATGGTGGGTTTGTGGCGTATAGTATGGCGGCGCAATTTCCAGAGGTTGTTGAAAAGGTTGTGCTAGTTTGCGCTGGGGTGTGTTTGGAAGAAAAAGATATGGATGAAGGGTTGTTTAAGGTTTCTAATGTTGATGATGCTGCTGATATTTTGTTGCCCCAAACGCCTAAGAAATTGAAAGAGTTGATTAAATTAACTTTTTATAAGCCTAGGACTCATATTCCATCTTGCTTCCTTGCTGATTTTATTCAGGTTAGTTCAGTTTATTTTATTTTGTTTGTTTTTTGTTCTGTAATTACAAAGTCTAGGATAACGAGACTCGATTTCAGGTTATTGTTAGGAGCGGGTGAGGGATGCATCACTGCCCTATCCATCCCAGCAAGGATAATACTCTATGTGCTTGCTTTTAATAGTGCTAGTAGTTTTTGTTTGTTACGGTGATGATTGGTTAAAATTGTTAATTTGGCTGATGTTTGAAACCAAAATTAAAGGTTCTAAGGGGTATTCTAAATCCATTGGGTGATGATAGCCACTAGTGGCAATATGTTTGGTTAGAGTTGAAGCAGGGATTAATAAAGCATTAATGATTTTTTGGTATGAACAAATGGAGGATAAGTGGACAATTGTGTGTGTTTAATATTTTCTTTGTCTGTTTGAAAAATAAGTGGTTAGGATTATGTTAGGAGTATTATTCAAGTATAGTTGAGCTTCCAAAGAAGGGAGATGATCTAAATACGACAACGACGTGCCAACCTCCAACATTGAAGAGAGAGAGAGAGAGAGGTGTTTAATTCGCAAGCTGGAGTATGCCAATTTCAAAGATTTCCCATCTTACTTCGTGGTCGGTGTCCTACTAAGTCCTATTATGGTATAATGCCAGCTATGTCCTGTAGGAAATGAAAACGGAGTATTTAATAGCGAGTCTTCTATGAGACTAACTTATAGTAAGAAAAAAAAATGGGGGCAAAATATTATGAGAGGTAACTTTTGTTTTTGCTAAAAAATGATCAGTGTCTCTCCGAAGGTTATAGACTTATGATTAAGGTGGACCGTCTTATACAAGTTTTTGTGTTGTAGGATCAAAAAAAGATTATCATTCATAACAAGTACTCCATTTTTGAGAAGTGAGTAAGTGACATCCATGTCTAACTTCGTCTGTTAAAGTAAATTTAAGATATGAAGTAGCTCATCTGTTCATGTGTGATACTCCATATCAGAAAGCACAATTTCTGTGAGCTACCAAGGACGACCTTCTTTTATTAAACCAAAAACAAAATAACCATATGAAATAACCAAAAACAAAATGCTTCCTGGTGCAGCTGATGTGTGATTGTGACTTTTCTTATATGGTATGACTATGTGCACATGCTGTGCTGATAGTCTCTTTCGATTGTCTAGTTTTCTACACAGCATCATATGCTCTCATTAGCTTTAAAGAATTAAAGGCTTAAACTGTCACTTTGATCTCAGATTATGTTACTTTGTAATGTTACTGAAAATCATGAGCTCAACAACTGAAAATGTACTTTGTTGCACTGTTCAGGTGATGTGTACAGAAAATCGACAGGAGAAAAAACAATTGATAGATGCCTTATATAAGGATAGAAAACTCGCTAACCTTCCGAAGATAAACCAGGTAAGATCAGAAATGAACTAATCGTTCAGTATATGTATATACCATTGGTTTCTGTCTACTGATCATCCAAGCTCATGTCATCACCTTGGTTGCAGACCACATTAATTGTCTGGGGAGAACAAGATCAGGTGTTTCCGATAGAGCTCGCTCATAGGCTAAAGAGGTTAGCATATTACTAAAGTTTTGATATGAACATAAAGCTGATTGTTTTTCCTTTTCTACTAGGTTGCTTAGTCTCAGTTTCCTTTGTTCATACTGTAGGTACATAGGCGACAATGCGCAGCTGGTCATCGTCAAGAAAGCAGGGCATGCAATGAACATAGAACACCCCAAGAAGCTGTACAAGCACATGAAGGCATTCCTCGTGGATTCGCTTCCAAAACCTGCAAGTAATAGCAATGGCCATAATGTGAAGTAGAGGACCTGTTGTAAAATTTACCACAGATGAAGTCACCGTGAATGAATCCTATCCCGAAAAAAAAAAAGTTACCAAAAATGAAGAGCCAACACATATGTTACGAATTACTCATATGACGGATGTATGTAAATGGAGTATAGTATGTAAGAATCCTGTGAATGTGTCAACCTAATTATTTGGTGCTATGATACTCGATTTTTTGTATTACAGTAGTTGAGATACCCATGTCACATTAGTATATTAGCATGGGTGTTTGATTCGTCACTCTATTTCAGCTAAAGACACCCAACCTTGAAGGACATGGACGAGTTCTACATTTGAGCACGTACATGTGTTAAAACTTTTGTAGTTCCAGTGACATAGCTTCTCTGTAATGCTTACCCAACACAGACCTCGAGAGCTTCTTGCAGTGTTCCCAGAAATTGTAAACTTTTGTTCCCTCAAATTTCCATGTCCGAGCACACCTTAATTAAAAGAGATGACGATTGAGCAATCACCTCATCTTCATAGTGTGATCTGATACTATGTAGTCTTGATATGCTTCTCTTCTATCCGCTGTAGTACACACCCTGCAAGTAATTCTGCTCTAGGAGGCGCTAGACTTTGCTAAATTTCGTTAAAAAGGTCCAGCTGATTCACGCTTGCTTCCATCTGTATATTGAAAAATTCTTGCTGGAGAGAAGGCCTCTATTATCAAACTTCTGAAACACCTAGCTCAGAATTGCTGTGGGTTGATGCAGTTCTTGAGCTTCTATTAAACAAGTTTTGAACCCCAAAATCTTGCATCTACAAACTAATCCAATCTAAGCCCAAAAACTTTCCATGGTTTTCTTATCTTCCTGTCAGAGAGTATCCTAAGAAGTCTAGTAAGTAAGTTGGATAAACTTTGTCTGTGTTTGAGGTAGTGCTGTAGGATTCTATTAGGCTTTTAGAATAATCTTTGTTCGAAGTTTGGTTTAGTGGTTCTTGGCAGTTTGCACTGAAGCTGTTTGAGGTTTTTCTTAGCTCTATGGACTCCATATATAAAATAGCATTCAGGAACAATACTACTCGTGCTTAAACATACATAAATACGAAAATGACAGAGAGAGCTAGCTTGGCCTAAGAAAGAAAAAAAACGGGGAAAAGAAAGAAACAACACATGGAGAACTAGGCCTTTCGCCTTATTTCTGAAGTAGAGTTTTGATGCTTATCTAAGCGACTAGTTTTTCACAGGCAATGTTGGCAGATCATGGACTTAGACAGTGCATTAATTAGTACTCTTTATGTGGGAACGAGACAGTAGCCATGAACTCCTCATCTGTTTCAAGAGCTCTCATTGAACCGGGTGGTAGACATATCTCGAGATCCACACTTCCTCCCCCCTTCGTATCCTGGATAAGCAGTCACGCAACCCACACTCTTGAATCCTGGGCCACTTCGAACTGCCACTGCTTTCCCTAGCCCAAATTCATTCTTGTAAGTTGTACATATCAAATCGCGGTGAACTAGAAAACGTCACAGTTTTGGAATTTGAAGTTGTTCCGAACTGATAGATAAAATGAGATTGCAGCCATCAATGAAGGATATCACGCAGAGTCTCGGTAGTGTAGCTAACTATTGACTGGTGCAACAGTAACGCTGCCCATCCTAAACCATGTTCAAGTAGTTCACCAGCCATGGTAGTTGTTGTGAGTGTATAATGATCGAGTTACCAAAGTAGTCTTGAGGCAGAGGCGGATCTAATCTTTGTCTGTTATTGACCAAGACTGTGCATTTGTAAATCTGATCATGAGGTAGGTTGATTGCTCGAACAATCGACCTCCACACAAGTATGCTGATATGACAGGGTCTTATTTGTATTGACTTCTTTGTTTAGCTCTGTATTTTAAGCCTTGCTATAGACTCGGATGAGAAATGCAAGAATCTCTCTTAGGTGAGTTGCTTCATTCTTGCTTACAAACTCATCCAGGTGGGTAAAAGCAAGGGGGATAGCCACCGGGCCATATCCATCTGGGAACCAGCGTTTATGGCTAAGGGGACGTGGAAGCGAAATTTGGTTATTATCTAATAGAGGGACTCATATGTAAATATGCAATATTTATTATTTTCTGACACTATATATAATATACGCCAGGTCGCCAGGGCTCCCAGTGGGTTGAGCCATTCTCTGCAATTATTCTTCATATTATCTTCTGCTCTGTGTATCTCAGACCACGCATTCCAGAAGTGCCATTTCTTGAACTGACAACAAAGGCCTGCCGGAAAAAGAAAACGAGAAAAAAAAAATCCGACTTGCCCTATTCGAACCAGCGACCTAAGGAAAGGTGATACTTCTACAGTCCTCCGCTCTACCAACTGAGCTAAGGTCGGTTGTTGCTAAATAACCAGAATATATGTATATATATAGAACAATATTTAGCAAGTTACTATGTTTTCCACTAAAGTTACCAAGCTTTATAAAATTTCAAATCCCTATTCTCCAAATTTGATTAAATGTGAAATACTTATATACGCGATTAATAACTATAAAATGATGTGATTTGGATTTTAAAAAACAACTAATAAGAGTATATGAAAAATCATCATAAATACTCTACTAATTTCCCTTTTCTATACTTTTGTTTAGATTTGTTCAACAAGGTGAAAAACTATCATTTCAATCATCAAAAACTATTAATATACCTCTGAAACAATTTTCCTGTATTTTTTATTATTATTGAACGCATCCTTTTTTTTTTTTTTTTTTTTTTTTTGTTCCACCATCACCAGAAGCTCCGAGGCATTACCAACCATTCTCAAATCTAAACTCTAGGCAGTAAGAACATCATCATGAAGATGAAGAACTGATAAGAAAGGTACACTTAAAACTTAGGAGAGACTAGAAACAGCTATTAAAGAGATGAAATCAAAGAATGCTCATTTTTTAAATATATGATATCAAAAATTCACATTATACAACATTTGTGTAGTCTCAGGAGAGGGGGGGGGGGACTGCATTCCCTGGTTGCATTCACAAGCAATCAGTTAAGACATTTGTCATTTATCAACCAGCTGTATCGCCAAAGTACTGGGTTTGGCTCCAAGCTCCTATTGTAGTACAATTTCTTTATACAGTGGTTAGGACATCCGAAATCCCTAGTCTTTGATCTTCTCTACATTGGAAGATGACGGTATGAATAATCGAGAAACTATCAGACTTCAAATGTGGAACTACATCATATGTTTAAACTTGTCTCCTGGGAAAGGCTTCTGGCATACAAGCATCCTCTCATCATTGTTTCCTTCAATGTCCACAATCCGGGCATCCCATCTTACTCTTGTTGCAAGAGATCTAGCTAATTCAATCATTGTAGGTGTATCACGGAATATAACCCAGCCCTGAAAAATAAGATGTTTCCAATCAGTGGGTGCAATATTTTTCTTAAGAGTGGACCATGAAACAAGGGACCAAATCAATTTGTCGGCTAATTTGTCAGAAGATGAAACATACCTCTGGACGAAGTAATCGATCTATTTCTAGGAACAGATCAAGCATTGTGCACTTCTGGTGCTGATTAGTTTCAAGGGACAATAGTCCATCAGCATGCACCATATCATAAGTTCTTGGATAAGATGGAAAAGCTTCACACCTGAACAGAACATGATTACAAGAAATGTTCACAAAGTTCATTTGTGGACTGAAGATGCAGCATTGCCATCCCATAGAGGAAGCACAATATGTAATGATCTAAGCAGGTTTGCAAATTGCAACCAAATGCAAAATTTACAACTAGGGTTTTAGTCTCAGATAACAATGATGCTCATTATCAGAGAATAATCTTATCCATATCAATTATCATCAGAACAAAAATTAGCACCTACCAGTTATGTGATGTGCCAATAAGATCTCTGTCGAGGATTAGGGGCAGTGAATTCAATGCAGTTGTAGGAACCACATTCATAACCCACAATTGCTTCCCTGCTTCCAATAAGGCATGATTAAACCCACCTAACTGAGCATTCATATCCAGTACATTCCTGAGCATGTTAAAAGGTGGGGAAGGATCCTCATCACCAGGTCTTTTAGGATGATCAGAGAATATCTGGGGTGACAACAGAGACCAATAATCCTGAACTGTAGACTTCCACTTCAAGGAATCCATAGAAAACAGTCCTTCAGAGACACCTATTATTATTACACAAAAGAAGCATGCTCAGACTGATGAACCATCCAGCACTCTATTCAAAGTGGTTGAGAACATAAAAGGATTGTACTCAAAGTGGTTGAGGACATACCATATATTTTGAGTTCACTTGGATTTAGAGTCACTCGAGAGTCAATAGGTATCCATCTTTGACTGTGAATTCCACCTATGCATAGATGTAGGAGCTGGTAATAAGGAGATTCAACATCATAGCTCTTCTTACAGACAGGAGGGTTTGAGCCATGCTTCCTGGATTGCACATAAGGCAACAGGAAAAGTAGGTTTGCCAGTGAGAAATTTCTATGTTTTCGATATAATCGTAAACACCAGATTAATGATGAAGCAATTACCGTGAAGTATAGCAAGTTATTTTAGTGGTCTTTTTCCAGATGACAGTATCTTCTTGTTGTGACAGAAGCTCCCAGCACAAACTCTCTGCAAATTGCTGGACAAACAGCCATTTCTTTTGGTTTTCTTTGTTGTGAAGGGACAGACGTACACTGGCAATGGGTGATGTCAAGACAAAAAAACCACCCGGCTTTAGAAGTCTGTCAGCTTCGACCAAGAAAATCCCATCTGCATAATAGGACATATTAGAATCATGTTGCGCTGCGCCTCTCGGTGATTCTTCCATGCTCTTTTTTGTTTCTTTTTTTTATTTATTTATTTGGGGTTGGGGGGGGTAGTGAGTGATAGAAGCTGTACCTTTCTGATCCCAGTCAATACCACATCGAGCACAATGCAACATGTCGAAAGAAAGAGATGAAAATGGCAGCCGTTTTGAGCTGAAAGAAGCAATCATCGCAGGAAGACCTCTTTCAAGTGTTAACTGAACTTGACTACCTGAAGGTTCATAATTTGCGATACACATTGTCATGATATTCCGGGAGAATAGATGGGCTCCAAAACTACCAAAGCCGCACCCTATGTCCAAAACACTTCTTATCTGAAAAACCAGAAACAGGGAAGCAGTAACTTCAGCGATGAACTAAGTTATTAGTTCACAACTTCGAATGGCTCCCCAACCAAAGAGAGAATAAATGACATGGTAAGCCATAAATGAGAGAGCATATGGTTCAAAAAACTATTCATGTACACATCTGACAATTTGACCAAGGCAGAGGTTGACTCCAAACCATTCATGTACACATCTGACATCTGACAATTTGACCAAGGCACAAATTGACTCTAAAGCTTTCATCCTTGCTCAGGTTACAGTGTTCATCGTGCCAAAAGGAATGCAAGGATCAAATTCTAGCTACAAAATTGACTCTACATGAAATTGAGAATAAAAGATGAACTCCCTTGGTTGACCGATTGGAGAGATCAATAGGAAAAATCCAATCAAAACTTATCAGGCTCTACTTCTTAGACAATGCAATATACCTTCTAGTAAATCCCGCAACTTTAATTAACTCATTGCAAACCTCAACAAGTTTCCAGATAACAGTGAAAAAGCGGATAGCCAATTCGGACTTCCATAAGAAGTCTACTCTATTCTCTTCGCAAGCAGGGGAAGGGAGGGAGGCAATTCACTTACCCCAGCCTGATTGAAGTCGGATGTACTTCTCAGACCAATCATGTCCGCAATTTGATGCGAGTAGTCTTCAACCCCATCAAACATGAGAGAGTCTGATCGGAAGGATATTTGATCTTCCTCCAACATCATCATTCTGCAGAACATAACTAAGGTTTGTTATGAACTACAATTTACAAAGTGTAATAAGCTAGTTAAAGTAAGACATAAAAATAACCCCCCACAAACCTCTTCATCAAGGTTCCAGAGTTCAAAACCTCTTGTGCAGAAATCTTCACATTTGCATACCAAATCACATCTCTCCCAGCAGGCCACCTCAGAGGCAACCTGTAGTTACTAGGTGGAACAACTAAGCAGCTGAGCCTCGAATCGCGTTGACATAGACGATCCAATTGAGAGCCCTCAGCATTATTCGAAGCATTGAAGCAAGGTACATAATTTTCATACTCTTTAGAACAAAACTCGACTTCTTTAAGGCTCGGGGAACCAAGAGAAAGGTCCTGAATATCTGAAAGGTCAGACATGAGCTGCTCTTGGACTTGAAGCCACCAGTAACCATTGAAGAAAGAATCTGGCGACGTTTTAGAGATGGAGACCATCCACCTTAGAGATGGACAAAGTACAAAGAACGTTGTGGCGACGAATATCAGCTTGAGAACAACCATGATCAAGCTATGATTACTTTTACCATTACCAAACACATGATCCTCACTATTCAACTTTGAAGATACATTTGCCGAGCTCAAATTAAGATTAATGCGAAAACAGTTAGAAATGTAATCAAAACAAGAACTGCCCTTTTCAGCCTCTCTCTTTCTTTTAATCTCAGTGGGGGAGTCATTATCAATATCAGCAACATCGTCCTCCCATAACCTTCCACTAGATCCAACTCGATTATGCGGTCCTACCATTTTCTCAGTGTTTAATCAACTGTCCAGTAGCCCACAACTAAATTGTTGCATTTAACGATCTACACCAATTTCTTGTCCTTCCAGAAGCTGAAACAACACAATAAATCATAATAGTGATTGCCTGTTTTAGCCAAGTTTTGACCCAAAAACAAAAAAAATGAAAATAAAAATACTGTATTTTCTTAATTACCTGTTATGGCCCGAAATAATAAAACCAGTAAATTGTATCTAAATGCTTGAGTTATACGATTTGGGTAATAAACTAATAATCAATAAAGGGTAAAGAGGAGTTCAATCAGATTGAAAGTTGAATACTTGAGAACATTGAACAGATATATAGTCGAGTTTATGTGTTTGTTCACTTTCAATGCAGGCAATTTATACAAATTTCAACCAAGTGGTGAAAAATATAGGTGAGTTTAATTTGTGGGATTATTTCAGAATCTCTCTCTTACTCTTACTCTCTCACTCTCAGTCTCACTCATACTCACACTCAAACTAGTAAATCAGAAATGAGAAGAGATAGATCAAAACTCACAGAAAATTCAATGGGATCAAAATTAGAAATAATTGTGCCAAGTAAAATTGCAAGAATAAATAATGTTATCAGAGATCTGAGAGAAAGATGGAACCTTTAGATTCAAGAAGTGAGATTGTGGTAGAAGTTGATGGATGGGTTATGTATCTTCCGTGAATGGTGATCCAGCCAGTCGAATGCGGAAATCCAAATCTCTGGCGCTTTCTTTCTCCTACTCGTTTCTGGTCTGGCTATTCTCTTGCTCTGTTCATTTCCTTTCCGAAAAAGAAACTCTTTAAAGGTCGCTCCTTTTTACTCCAGCTCTCTACTGGCCTACTTCTTCTCTTCTTTCTTTTCTTTCTCCTTTTCCTTTTCCTTCTCCTTTTTCTCCAATAGAATTTCAATTTTATTTATTTTTTTTGGCTACAAGAATGCTCCTTCATGAGTCATGAAGATTTGAATCCATCACCACTGGGTGAGTTATGAGAGTGAGACCCTTACTACTTGCCACTTGTACTCTTATCTTATTCCATGTCTTAAAAGGTCCATCCTCCTTTTGAAGGTGACTTCTAAAGTTTAAAATATGATCTTATATAAGATTTGATTAATAACCAATTCGCTACTCAATGAATCTGTTTTTGTATTTTTGTGTAGGTAGTGTATAGATCAGTAGATGTGGTTAACAATCATTACATTGAATCTATAATATATTATTTATTATTTTACGAGTATTTTTTTTTATTCATTTGGTTTAACTTGATATACCAAATATTTAACGATCTTATTTTTTGAGTTTTATTTCTTCTTCTTTGGAATCACAGCTTCACCTTTGGTGCAAAACAACAAAACTAATCCTATTTTTACGTATTGCTTTGGCTCGGAGCAAAATTCTTCCCGCAAAGAGATTTTCCATTTACAAAAATCGAATCCTCAACCTTACTTGATTATGAGCAACTAGATACAACTCCATGTTAATGCTAATTTAATCATTTAATCCTAAAACGCCAATGAGAAATATATAAGACATGCCTCGGATACTTTTGTCAAATGACTATGGCACATATGTAAGATAGGGTTGATCACATTTATTTTTCTTCATTTTCGTTTTGTCGGATTTCTTGAGTATATCCTTGTGGAGGAAAAAAAAAGCAGCGGGGAGTTTTAGAGCGTACAGACCCATAGTTAGTTACGTCATACTAGTCTTTTGTCCTTCCTAGGGGTGAGCGTAATCGGTTACCCGGTCACTAGGTACTGCACTATCCAAAATTGGGATTGGATTCACCGGTTCCTAATTCTTAAGAATTGCAATTGGAATTTGTTGCACCGGTTCCTAAATATTAGAAATTAAAATTGGATCCACCGAGTACCCACCGGTTCCTGAGTGCCCAAATTTACATTAAATTTAAATTTTATTATTTTATAAATCACATAAATTTATATTTTAATAATAAAAAAATTAATTATAATGTTAAACTAACAATATTAGTTTCCAAAAATACAAAAACTTAAAATCCAATACTACAATCAAAATACTTAATATTGTATGTAAAAATTTAAATAACGTATATAATATTTAATTATTAATACAACAAATACATTCATTAAAACATCAAAATTACAAATACAGTTTTTTAAACCACTAATCTCACAAGAAAATCACTATTCTTTATTTCTAACAGAGGAAAAAGTCATTCCAGTTCCGATACTGAGTACCCAAATTTTCTGCTTCCTTCCCATGGCAAGGTAGATCTCATCTAAGTTATAACGAGTTGCTGTTGTTATGTCTTTGCCTTGTGAGTTGTGAGTCTTGTGACAATGTGAAATCTGTCACTGTTAACATGGGCTTTGCACTTGTGCCCATGGTAAAGGCACATGCTGACATGCAGAAGCAGAACTGCCTCTGCTTTGCTAATACAGCAAAAAATATTATGGGGTGAGAGAGGCTCGAAGTCTCGACCTCAGGATTACACAGAAGCTATGAGACCTACGCGCTAGCCAACTGCGCCACCACCCCTTTTGTTGATAAGCTGGGAAAAGATGGAAATTAATTAGAAAGGTAATCCCAGCTTATTTCAGTTTTAAAATGGCTTCAATTTGCCACTCTCATCCACGCACCAGGGCCGTTTCTAAAGGTAGGCTCTAGGGGCGACCGCTTAGGGCCCAGCCTTAGAAGGGGCCCAAAGGTAAAAAAAAAAACCTAGAAATAACGTATATTTAAGCCGCACTAAAAAGACATGAATGTAATGTTGGTTTTCTGGTTCCTTAAATGTAATGTTGGTTTCCTTTTACCTTGTTTTTGGCTAATTTTTGCAAACGAATGCATGCACTACTTGCACTACTTGCACATACCCTTGACTTGAGTTCCAAATCTATTGGGCCTCAATTTAATACTTCTCTAAAAAAAATTCATTCTTGATTCTAGTTTCTCTTTTAGATTTCTTTTAGATTGCAAGTTGGGTTGAATATCACCAACTGCCATTGTCTTTCCATTTCTCACCATTTTTGTGCAGTAAAATCGGTTATTCGTTATTTAGGCCCCTTATTTTTATTTCGCCCTAGGGCCTCTAAAACCTTAGGAACGGGCCTGCCACGCACAAATGTACAGGTGATCATGAATAAATGATGAAATTCACCTCTGTTGCAACACTAATTTCTTAAGTCTGACTAGGGATGGCAATCAAGTCCGGACCCGATCCGAATCCGATCCGTTTAGGCCAAAAAAATCCGAACCGAATCCGAATAAAAAAAATCTGAGTCCGAATTCGATTAGCAAACTCCGAATCCGAATCGGATTTGGAGCGGATTCGGATGTTGTGTAAAATCCGCCAAAATCCGATACACCTCCGAATCCGATCCGAATATCAGATTATTTTTAATATTTTTTAAAAAAAAAGCGCACTACATCCTTAATATATTTGAATTAAGTAGATATGTTCACCTTTGTTTGTATCTTAAATCCTTAATATATATACCATATTTATTTTTGTTGAATTAGCAATTAGCTATTTAGTATATCTTATATATGTTCACATTTAAATAAAAAAATTGGAAGTAAGTCGAGTAAACGGATCGGATCTGGATCGGATTCGAATGTTACCGACTCAGAATAGTTTCGGATTCAGATCCTCCCTAATCGGAGGTTATTCGGATTCGGAGGTGAATTTAGAATCCGTTTAGTATTCGGAGCGGATTTGGATTTAGCATAATCCGATCCGAATCCGATCCATTGCCATCCCTAAGTCTGACTGTGATTCTATGAGACCTAGATTGTTCAATTTTTCAATTCGCGCTCCCTTTTCTTGGCGCTCATCTCATATTCTTAGTCGCATTTTGCTTCTTCAAACTTTATTGGCTACTTCTTTTGTATGTTGTATCTATTCCTAGTCCTAGATGCTAGGTTGCACGGATACGGATACGGATACGGATACGGATGCGGGATACTACAATTCTAAATTTCCTAGCATACGGGTACGGCAAAAATATAATATAAAATATATAAATATAACAACTTAAAAAAAAAAGAAGAAAAAAAAGAAGGTAAGTACAATTCAATTTATGATCTTTACTGGCATTGTTAACATCTATATACCATTCTCTATTAATAATACAAGACCATAAATGAAAAACGCGTGAGTAAGTTGATGGCTAACTAGTTGTTGGTATGTATGAGTGGAAGATAGAGAGAGTTGTCGAACCGACCAGCTGCTCTAGTAGGCGTAAGCCTTCAGATCAGACAAGATGGAGGCAATGATGAGAAAGAAATATCATTTCTTTTGGGTTGCAAAAAGATATATTTAAAGAAATACTTAATCTTTGTTACAAAAAATATATTTAAAATTGAAGTGCTTGCTGATTTGGCGTATCTTTAAAGTATCCACCTTGTATCCGAGGAGTATCCGTAATTATTTTGGGGAAAAACTAATACGATAAAATAGGATACTTCTCCGATACGTATCGGGTGCGTATTTCCAAGTATCGGACGTGTATCCTAGAAGTATCGGTATCCGAAACGTATCGAATACGGAATACTGTTGTTGGGCCAGGTATCGATACAACCTAGCCTAGATGAAAGGTTGTTTTAGCACACAATTTTGTAAAGTGTACATTAACCTCATTTGTTGATATGGTTGTTTTCCGCATGAATCATGAATGCATGATGTTTTGCCAACTTGGGACAAGGTTTTAATACAACGAGAAGGTTGGCACAGGGGGAAAAAAAGGCAGGTTGTTCAGTACTTCAATTTGCCAGAAATAGCAAAGGCAGCTTTGCAAACCCCTTCAATAAAAATAAGTTGGGGTGAGAGAGGCTCGAACTCTCGACCTCAGGATAACTCTTTAGCTATGAGACCTACGCGCTAGCCAACTGCGCCACCACCCCTTTGATGGCGATGATCCTCAACTGCGAGTTTTACTCAAGCAAGGTAGTCCATAAAGCCCCTCCAAATCATCATCATCCATCACTTTTGAAATTTCAGTTAGTATTTTTAATGAACTATTGCCATAAACCAACCATAAAAGCCAGACAACTCATGAAAATAATAAATATCATAAATTGTTGTTATATATATTGTCTAAAAGAGTTGAGATCTCCTCCTGTAACTCGCTCCAACAAAGCCTCCAGTATGTCCCTCTAATCTTGCCATATGAGCCAAATTTTTGCAGCAAATTTGAAGAAGGTAGACATTTAATATTTTTAGAAATAATTTTGTGAGGTGCTGCAGGAAATATTGGAGCATTTTACTGGAGGTGATCCTCTCTCGATTTAAAAGGATGTTAAAAAATAAGAAATTCAATGAAAAATAACTAAATAACCATAATTAAGAATATTAAGTAAAAGGTTGATACAGATTACTTTATATTCCTATCAAATGAAAAGTTACTTTATATATGTGGTATAAGAAGATGCTGATACAAACGAGTTTTGAAAACCTTACGAATAACTAGCTTGAGATTTTATTAGGTAAACTAATTTGTACTTGGATGATACATTTACTAGATAGCGAAAATACATTTATTAAGCAATAATTGTATAAATATGTGTTGAGGAAAACTACGGTATTTACCCACAATTATAACAACAGATAATCGGAAAAATAAAATGCAAGAACACAAAATCAACACAGACAATTTTACGTGCAAAACCCCTCTCAATTACGGGAAAAACAACGGTGCAGATCTCCACGCACTAAACAATAATCCACTATGATAATTAAGAGTACAATCGGCAACAATCACAAGATCAAGCAACAAGTAAACAATCTATCTTTGGTACTAGTACAAATTGACAAACCCTAACTCAATTTGGTACTCCCACAACCAAAATACACCCACAAATACCTGTCGATGACCAATAAGAAACACCGTCTGTTCCGTGCCGAAGATCCTCTATGATTACCTTCCACGCACCAGCCGTATCACCCGAATAGACAGAACAACTTGGAGCTCGCTCTCTCCCTTTTCTCTAGTTCAGCTTCCTGTCACGGCTAACTCTCTAAACAAAACAAAAGGCCTCTGCCTTTTTCAATCTCTTGCTGAAGCTTCTAGAGGAAGCCTAACTCACAATGGTTTACTTTAGCCATCCACTCTATTGGGCTAATAAACTAAGTCAAGCAAGCCCACTAATTGGTCACCAAACCAATTCACGTACAACAGAATTCTTGTTTCTGTTTTTCTTCTTTTCTTTTTTCTTTTTTCTTTTTGTTCTATTTTATTTTCTTTACAAAACTAAAATAAAATAAAACACAACTAAATATTATTTGGTATTTGGGGCGTTACCTCAACAATATGATCCATACATCCATTGGTGACACTAAATGAGATCATGGATCATAGGCTCATAGCCCCTCTTTCATTTTACAATGGATATCAAATGTGTTTATAGTGAACTACACACTATTTTGTGAAACGGAAAATACATTGTTAACAAATTTATCAAAATTTGAATATGAAGAACCCCCAACATTAGTAGCTCGCTCAGCTTTCTCCTTCCAGTCCATAGCTCTTGTTCGTGCCCTCTTTCCTCTCTCTCCATCCATCATTTCTCTAACCAAACACTCAATCTCCTCTCTCTTCACTTCATGATTCACCTCAACACCAATTCCCCATTCACCATCCCCACAGGCGTACCGACAATTGGTTTGCTGCTCGGCAAAAAACGGCCCACAAGAACGGATGCTTGCTATTGGCTAGCCCCCAAGCAAATTCTATGAGGTTTTCCTTAGACATAACGGTCACACAACCGTAGTTGACATAAACCACTGACTTGGGCTTTTTTTGGGCCAACCATTCAAGGCATTGGGTATCATCTTTCCACAAACTGGGCCTGAATGACTTTAATGGGCTTTCAGGGACATATTTCTGCAACAATAAATTGATTGGGCCGATGGTGTAGATATTAGGAAATATGGGCTTGATGGCCTCTAGTACTTGGTGTTCTAAGGAATCAAAAGTGTTGAATATCATAGTTGGAGCTGCTTTGAGGCAATCTTGCACTTCGTCTTTTGTGAAATTAAAAAGTATGTCATCTGCATTTGTGGTTCTCAAAAGAGAGGGCAAGTCACGGAGCTGCATGTTCTTCATCCCCGGGACGTAGTCCACTGACATGTCTAGGGTGCCGTCATGTTCATAGTTTTCATCTACATACATTCAATGAGAGCAAGATCACAATTAGGGTCATTCTTTTCAGCTGAAAAATATGGTGCTGAATTGAACTGGACTAAATTGAATTGAATTGAACTTAATTGAATTAAACTGAACTTATTTGAATTTTTCAACTTGATTTTAATCATTTAAAACTCGTTCAAATATATTCAATATTGAACTTATTCGAAATTATGCTACATATTTTCAATGACACAAATATCATCATGATATTTTTTTCGAGATAATAATTAATTTGAGTGATAAATTCCTATATGAAGTGAATTGAAGTGAAGAGAGTTAAACTGATCTGAATTAAACTGAACAAAAAATAAGGTGGGGAGAGCATATAACTTAGGCTATGTTTGATTCAACTTAGTTTTACTTAAATTCAGTTCAGCCCAGTTGACTTCAATTCAGTTCATGTATAACTTTATCACTCAGATTTTTATTTCGAAATAAATTAATAATAATAACTATGTGATCAGAAAGATTTCAAAGCATACTTAACCCATGACTAGTTGGTGGTGGTAAGTAATTAAAAAATCAGTAAGGCAGGCAATGAATAGAAAGAACCTTTAAAGGGAACAATGCCTCTCCTAAGGAGTTCAGGGTACTGAAGATAACCCATGAAACCACAAGCAGAGGCAGTCCAAAATTGAACCTCAGGGACACCAATCTCTCGAGCCACTTTTATAGCACAACTCATAAACACATCGGCCACTATGCAAGTAACAGGAGGAACACTCTTAGCGGAGCGTACCCTGTCCATTAAGTTACGGAAAGCAGGCAAGCAATTCCGACGGAGGGAGCAGCAGAGAGTGGCTGGATCCTGGGTTGCATCACGATTAGACGGTGGTAATCCATCCGGCATGCTCTCAAACTCGAAATCGGGGAACGCGCCACGGACCCAATCAGATGAACCCTTGGCCCTAATTAGGCGTTTGTGGTTGAACTCTGTGTTTACAAAGGTGATGTAAAAGCCTCTAGAATGGAGAAGCTTAGCTAGTTGCATCATTGGGTTTACATGGCCTTGTGCTGGGAAGGTTATGAGAATAAGTGTAATTCCCCTTGAGGGATTAGTGTTGTATTAGTCTCTTTATATAGTAATTACATGGAACAATCTAGAAGATTACAATAGTATGCAAGTATAATCTAGAATACTCTAAATATCTAGAATACTCTAAGTATTAACTAGAATACTCTAAGTATAATCTAGAGAAATACAAATATAATTAATGCTCTACATACAAAGAGGAATATTTACATATTCTGAATTATTTACATTATCACACCCCCGCAGTCGGAGCGGGAGGAGGGCGAACGCTTAGACTGGAGCGAAAATCATTGAAAAGAGTGGATGGAAGGCCCTTCGTAAATATGTCCGCATATTGAGAACTGGAAGGGACGTGAAGAACACGAACATGGCCCAAAGCTACCTTCTCACGTACGAAATGAATGTCAATCTCTATATGTTTCGTGCGTTGGTGTTGAACTGGATTAGTAGACAAGTACACGGCACTGACATTATCACAGTACACCAAGGTAGCTCGAGTGAGAGGGCAATGAAGCTCTAGGAGCAAGTTGCAAATCCAACAGGTCTCAGCAACTGCATTAGCGACACCCCGATATTCGGCTTCAGCGCTAGATCGAGAAATAGTAGCTTGGCGCTTGGAAGACCAAGATAGAAGATTAGTACCCAAAAACACACAATACCCCGATGTGGAGCGTCGGGTATCAGGACATCCACCCCAGTCAGCATCAGAATACGCAATGAGGCCGGTGGTAGTGGATGGATATAGATGGAGGCCATGATCAATGGTGCCCCGGACATATCGGAGAATGCGTTTGAGAGCATTGAAATGGGGTTCTCGAGGATCATGCATAAAGAGGCAGATCTGCTGGACAGCATAAGAAAGATCGGGTCGAGTAAAAGTGAGATATTGCAATGCACCGGCAAGACTACGGTAGAGAGAAGGATCCTCAACTGGAGAACCCGAAGGACCAAGTTTGGACTTCGTATCAACAGGGGTGGTGCAAGGCTTGCAATTGGTCATATTGGCACGATCAAGTATCTCAAGAGCATACTTTTGTTGGGAGAGGAAAAGACCGTCCTTGGTGCGGGTTGCAGCGATCCCAAGAAAATAGTGTAGAGGACCTAAATCACTCATGGCAAACTCAGAACTGAGAGAGGAAATTATACGCTGTAGAAGGGTGTCTGAGGAAGCTGTGAGTATGATGTCATCAACATAAAGTAATAAGAATGACATGTCATTCTTGTGGCAGTAGATGAAGAGAGAAGAATCGGAGACACTATGTTTGAAGCCGATGCGGGCCATATACTCGGAGAATCGCTGATACCAGGCACGGGGAGCCTGTTTGAGGCCATACAGCGATTTGCGGAGACGACACACATAATCAGGATGAACAGGATCAACAAACCCAGGGGGTTGATGCATGTAAACGGTCTCCTGTAGGGTCCCATGGAGAAAAGCATTTTTCACGTCCAATTGATGGATCGGCCAGGAACGGGAGAGGGCAAGGCTTAATACAGTGCGAATGGTAGCTGGTTTGACAACTGGACTGAAAGTTTCATCACAATCAATACCAGGACGTTGAGACTTACCATTGGCAACCATACGAGCCTTGTATCGCTCCAGGGACCCATCAGAATTGAATTTGTGCTTGTATAACCACATAGAACGTACCACATTAACCCCGGGAGGGCGGGGTTCCAAGACCCAAGTTCCGTTTTTAATAAGAGCATCATATTCGGCCTGCATGGCCACACGCCAGTTAGGATCCTTGAGGGCTTGAATATGTGAACGAGGAATAGGTGAAAGGGTGGAGGTAAGAAGGTTAAGTTTTTGGATAGGTTTAAAAATTCCATTTTGACCCCGGGTAACCATGCGGTGAGTGGGATGGGGATGGGGAGGTGGTGGGGAAGGAGGTGTAGAGTTGGTCGATGTAGGGGTGGGAGACTCATTAGAGCCCTGGCCATTTATGGGAGATATAGAGGTGGCGGTAGGGCTTGTGGGCGGAGATGGAGTCACCCCCGGAGGGGGAAGAGGCGTATCCACTTGTGGCACCGGGTGGGGAACACTCGGAGACTCAAGAAGAGAGCGAGAGATAGGTGAGATATCAGAGGAGACATCCAAAAAGTCATATGTGGAGGGTGGTGTGGAGGAAATAGAAGCAAAAGGAAATACGGACTCGTCAAACGTGACATGACGAGAGATGATAATTTTACGAGTCTGAAGGTCAAGACAACGATAACCCCGGTGATTAGCAGGGTAACCAAGGAAGACACATGGTGTGGACCTGGGAGCTAATTTGTGAGGGGCGGAGGAAGAGAGATTAGGATAACAGAGACATCCAAAAACCCTAAGATGAGAGTGGGAGACGGGTTTGTTGAAGAGTTTAGAGAAAGGTATGTCATTTTGGATTGTGGTGGATGGGAGAATATTAAGAAGATGAGTAGCCATGTGGAGAGCTTCAACCCAATAAGTCGGTGGGAGGTGAGCCTGAAAAAGAAGGGTGCGGACAATATTATTGATGGTGCGTATCATCCGTTCGGACTTCCCATTTTGTTGGGAGGTGCGTGGGCATGAAAAACGAATCACCATCCCGTTTGCCGCAAAAAGATCATGAAGTGGGGCATTATCGAATTCACCGCCATGGTCACATTGAAAAGCTTTTATTTCACGATTAAATTGAGTATGAACATAAGCACGGAAATGAAGAAATTTAGAGAAAGCATCGGATTTGCGGCGAAGAGGATAAACCCACAAAAATTGGGAGAAATGATCTAGAAAAATAACATAATATTTTATTCCACTCACACTAGAAATGGGAGAGGTCCAAAGATCTGAATGAATTATATCAAATGGAGACTCTACGACAGACTCAGAACGACAAAATGGAAGTCTAACATGTTTCCCTAGTTGACATGCATGACATAAGTTGGAATGTTTGTCCTTTTTATTACAAGAAATAAAACCCCTAGAAACTAAAGACTGGAGAACTGTGTCGCCCGGGTGACCCAAACGGCGGTGCCAGGTGGAGTGGCTGGTGGTGAGGAGAGCGGTAGGTGGAGCTGCGGAAGGTGTGGGAGTGGCGGGATAGAGGTCGCCGTCACTATCACATCGGAGTAGCATTTTCCGCGTCAAAAGATCCCTCACAGTAAAGCCATTGGGGTCAAATTCAACAGAACACTTATTATCTCTAACAAATTGACGAACTGAAATAAGATTTTTAATAATTTTAGGGGACATAAGCACATTCTGAAGGTAAAGGGGACGATTGGGATTGGGTAAACAAGTGGAGCCCATATGAGTTACAGGTATCAAGGATCCGTCACCGACTATAACAGAATTAGTGATGCTTTTATTAAAAACAGAATGTAGATTACCTGGTGTGGACGTCAAATGGGCGGAGGCCCCTGTATCCATATACCAACCGGCATCACCGGGATCCTGGAGAGAAAGAGTGTTGAAGGCTTGCGGAAGGGAAGTGGTAGGCGCAATTGGAGCAGCATATTGGTTGACGGACGCAGGTGAAAACCAGGTCCATGGTGGTGGGACGGTGTCCGAGAATGCTGAAGGGATGGCGTGTGGGCCCCGTCCAAGCACGCCGGGCACAGGGGAGGGCGCCGGAACACGTGCCAAGGAAGGCTGAGGGGTGGCGGTTGAAGTGTTAGGCTGGTGCCAAGTAGGGGCTATGGGCCAGGGTGGCGGCCAGTAGAAGGGTGGCCAGACCGGTTGTGCGAGTTGAGTCGCGTTTTGTGAGGTCCTAGCTTGTTGTGGTGTGGAGTTATGGCGCCCACGACCATTACGACTCCCTTTGTTATTGTTCTTTTTGTTATTGTCGGTGTGCCGGGGCATTGAGGGTGGTGGGGTAGATTGGGCTTCCGGTTGTGAGAGGGTAGGGGTGAAGAGGATAGTGGAGGAGGATGAGTGATCAGTGTGGGAGGCTATGGTTTGTCGAGGTTTGGAAAGACGTTGTTCCTCGAGGAGGAGCATTGAACGAGCTTGAAGAAAAGAGGGGAAAGGATTGCGGTAGCGAATGATGGGTCCCATATGTTCAAATTTTGAATTGAGACTATTTATAAGGTAAGTGACAAGATTCTTATCCGGGACAGGGTTGTCAATATTGGCAAGAAGGTCAGAAAGGGTTTTAATGCGGTTGCAGTAGTCATGAACAGAGGACTCACCCATTTCAATATTGCGAAGCTCGTTGTCAAGCTGAATGGCACGAGCATCTTTGTTATGGCGAAAGAGGTTTTCAAGACTAAGCCATACCTCACGGGCAGTGCCGCCTTTCTTGAGAATCATTTGGAGAAGGGACTTGGTGATAGTCCCATACATCCACAATTTGACAATACCATCAAGACGTTTCCACTCTATGTCAGTTTCTCCCGAAGGAATGGAAGTGCCGTCAAGATGACCAAGAACCCCAAAACTCAAGCAATGAGTTTCAAATAATTCTCGCCACGCATCATAGTTGAGTTCATCAAGGTCCAAGATAAGGGGTATATAAGCCTTGATATTATTGATGCCATAAGGCTTTTCAGGATTGAGTGGTGGAGGAGGGTTGATATTTTCTTCGGCCATGAGCAGCTGGAGAGAGAGAGAGGAGCAGGGAGGATGAAGAGTAGAGAGGGAGAGCGGTGAGGTTCACAGTGAGGGGACACAGGCACAGGAGAGAGAGAGAGAGAGGGATTAGAGAGAAATTTAGAGAGTGATTAGAGGGAGGTTGAGGGAGAGAAGCTCTGATACCATGAGAATAAGTGTAATTCCCCTTGAGGGATTAGTGTTGTATTAGTCTCTTTATATAGTAATTACATGGAACAATCTAGAAGATTACAATAGTATGCAAGTATAATCTAGAATACTCTAAATATCTAGAATACTCTAAGTATTATCTAGAATACTCTAAGTATAATCTAGAGAAATACAAATATAATTAATGCTCTACATACAAAGAGAAATATTTACATATTCTGAATTATTTACATTATCAGGTTACACATACAGCGTGTGGCTGCTTCTTAGTGCAAGTATTGTTATTAGTACTTGACAAAACCATTTTTAACGTACGAACACAAATTTAGCAGCTGGTTATGTTTTGGGTATGTGCCTCTCAATTATTTTTCAATGAAGGGCTTCGTCTGCTATATATAGCTGAGTTGCTAAAAGAAGTTGCACAAAGGCACGCACCAGAAAATGTATGATCGTGATCTCTTCAGTGTGGACATGTATGTTAATTAAGTAACTACAATTCGCACCAAAAAAAAAAAAATTAAGTAATTACAATAATATACTGCTGGTTCTTTCAAAAAAGAAATTTAGTATACTGGTTCATGTGGTTCAACTTTCCGTCACCAATAGATGGCCCAAAGAAGGATACTCCAGATTCTTATGAAACTCTCCCTTTTGGCACAAAGATCAAGGTAAACTAATTTTGGCACTTACTTTCTTCTTGTACCCTCAACATTAATGAGATTATGGGGAGGATAGATGTACAGTGTATTTGGGAACCTTATGTTAATGATCAAATGGAAACAAAACTATAGAAAACTATAGTAATCTTAAAATCTGCTTTGTTTGGTTATTAGAAAGGAAAATAGGGGAAAATAAAAGTAAGAAAATCTGTGAAAATCTCCTACGTAGTTATAATTTGCCCAATTAGATTTCCATAGTTTTCCACTCAAAATCGATGAAAAATTGGAGTAAATCTAAAACGAAAACCTTTATTTTACAATAGATTTCTACAATAACAAACCAAACAAATGAAAACTGTGTAAATCTCTTACATTTCTACAACATTTATAATGAGGAACCAAACAAGTAAAAATGATAAGAATTCCACAGTTTTACTTTTACCTAGATTTCCACAAATTTACTTCTACTACTCCCTCCGTCCCGTGATTACATTGTCAATTGCTTTTTGGTGGTCAAACTTTATAAACTTTGACCGTGAATTTATGAAAAAATATAAATATTTACAATGTAAAATTTATTGTTAGATTCATTTTTAATAGTACTTTTGAAAAATCATATTTTTATAATTTTTATATTTATAGATTTATAGTTATTTATGGTCAAAGTTGTGCCTTGGAGACCGCGATAAAGTAATTGACAACGTAATCATGGGACGGAGGGAGTAGATTTTCTCACTTACAAAGGACCCAAACATAGTGGTAGGTTTTAAATTTTACAAAAGTGAGGGTAAAATGGTAGTTTATTAGGAAATTGTTTACCATAAAGAGAAATCGTAGAGTTTTATGAAAACATTCCAAATAGGCAAATGGTAGAGTTTCATAGGAACGGAGGGAGTACTAGGTATGGAGTATATACTACCATCAAGGGTGATGGTGTAGCGGCTTCAAGCTTACAGGTGGGTTTGGTAAGACATGGTCATGGTTACGATTCCCCATCCCCATCCCCATCCCCATGCCTTGTAACTGCCGCCTTTTAGGAACTATACTAGTCTCTTAATGGTTCTACGTTGATGGAGTCAATACTTACACTAATTGTTTCAATTAGTCTAATATATTCGCTATTGAACATGAAAATCCAAACATAACGTAACAGGAGGGATATAGATCGCCATTCACTTACACCTACTTTTTTTTACGAGAAAAACAAAAACTAGGAAGTATACTAGCCGTATGGAGTCATCCTAAGGCCAAACTGCTAATCAAGCGATCATATCGGTCAAAAAGTTCGTCTTCTTTGCTCAACAACAAAGATAAATTAAAAAAAGATGCACCTTTGAATTTTCATGGCCTAGGAAGACGTATTCCAATTGTTCACCACTCCTCCACCGATTGATCAGTTTCGGAGTTATCCAATCAAATCGTTCACATGTACATCAATCTTTCAATACTGACAGTCTGACACTTAACTCGCTCACACATGATACATGAATTTAACAAATCTCTCCCTCATTTATGAGCCTATAACACTCCCCTTGAACTTAGCAACAAATTTCATGATATCAATTTGTTCCTACCCCAACTAAGATCAACCCGACACTTAAATTAACATAGGTACCAACCTGCCACAACGAGTTTTTGTGATTTTCATTTGGCATGCTTCGACAATAAAGTATACTCAATATCTAATTTGGTTAAAGATAAATAACTCCTTACCACTTAATTACATCACTTTGACTAAAATAATTGCTTTCTAATAATATTGTATCTTAATATTGTCGCAATTATTTTTGCAATACAATTATATAGTGGTTATGTTCGTTAAAATGCAATAAATATTCCTAAGTAATACGGCAAGGGAGTACTAGGGAGGCATGGACCATGAAAATAATTGTTGGGGTTCGAGCCGATTATGTCTAGTAGTGTTTTGAAGAGGTTGGGACTCGTTTTTGGATCAAGGCAAGATGATCACTGTTACTAGGAAACTAATATATTCCCATTGTTGATTAAACGTAATATTGGGAGGGAGGGGGGTTAGTCTCTAGTAGGAATTGTCTTGTCTTATAATTAATTCTAGTTTAAGTGGAATAAGACTCTTTGGTTGTTTGCCTATTTAATCCGTAGATGGGATTAGGCCAAAGTTACTTTGTTTTTTTTTTAGGTTCTGTTTGGTTGGGCGGAAAATTGTTTTCAACTGAAAAGTATTTTCAGCTGAAAATCATTTTCAGTGTAAAATGTATTTCTGTTCACATTTTCCGTTGTTTGGTTACAACGGAAAACAACTTTCCAGGAAAACTTTTTTTTATAAAAAATAAAATCTACTAACATAGGTGCGTCGATCTCGAAAAGTTAGGTGGATTCAAAAAAAAAAAATCACCTCAAACGCATATTGTAGTCAAAAGTTGTACTTATTTGAAGAAAAAAAACAATATTGAGAAAGTGGCCCGAAAGTTTAGCCCGAGGCCCAATCAAGTCGGGTGTGAGTTTGTTTTTATAACCCGATGTCCCGAACCAAACCCGATGATCAAGTCCACTATTAGTGCTCCGGGGACATAGTGTCCCACCAACGGAAAACCGTTTTCCCTTCATTTTGAAGGGAAAACATTTACACCTATATAGGTGAAAATGATTTTTCCCCTGAAAATCATTTTCCTTCTCATTGTGAACCAAACAACGGAAAATGAGAAAACTGTTTTCCAGGAAAACTGTTTTCACCCCAACCAAACGGAGCCTTAGTGGTGATGTGCTGCAGAGGCAGTACATTGTGAGGAAAAAAGGACCAAGAGCACTAATTTTATTTTGTATTACTATTAAACGTGGAATAATAGTGATATTGAGGGTGGAGGATTTAACGTCTTAAATTCTTGTGTTCTTCATAACTTTATTGCTTTGCTTGTGGTTTGCTCATCTTAAATTTGGCACGATCCTTAATAGTAACTAATGGTTGGTTGTGAGGTTGGATTTCATGGCATAGACCATGGTTCAAATCCTACTAAACCCTCTTTGTTAAGCCTGTCTGCAAGATTTATCTTGTTAGTTTGTCTGGTATATGCGGTTTGCAAGCTATTACACGCACTCGAGTTTTATCCAGTTCACACTCTAAGGGCATGTTCTTTTCAACTAGTTTTCAGTTTTGCCCAGTTTTGCCTAATTTGGTCCAGTTTTATCCAGTTTTGCCCAGTTTTCACCAGTTACCAGTTACAAAATACAGTTTCTCCCAGTTTTGTCCAGTTTTCCCTAGTTTTGCCCAGTTTGACCCAGTTTTATCCAGTTTTTCCCAGTTTGATATTTTGACATATTAAACATACTAATTAAATATGCAATATATTTAATCAAAAATATAAAAATAAATATATGCATTGACTTTATTTAAACATGAATAAAAGTCCATTATTATTATTATTATTATTATTATTATTATTATTATTATTATTATTATTATTGTTAATGTAATTATTAATGTTACTATTAATATTTTTATTAATATTTTTAATTTTTTAATAATAATAATAATATTAATAATAATAATATTATTATTATTATTATTATATTATATCATCATTAATATTATTTATTATTATTATTATAATTATAATTATAATTATAGTTATTATGAATTTAATTATAATAATAATTTATTATTATTATTATTTTTAATTATTATTATTATTATTATCATCAAATATACAAAATTTACAGTTTCTCCCGTTTCTCCCAGTTTGACCCAGTTTCTCCCAGTTACCAGTTACACTTTCCAATTTTCATCAGTTCTGCCCAATTTCTCCCAGTTCCAATTACCAGTTTTCAGTTGAAAAGAACGAGCCCTAATAGTATTGGATGCGGTTCCTTGTAAAAAAAAAAAAGAAAAAAGAACTACAGTAATGATTAATGACGACTCAAATTAATGAGCAAATCAGTCTTTGTCCCAGAAATCTCTGCCACACAAGATACAGAGCTAAACTTGCATTGCAAATCGCCTTTTTTTTTTTTTTTTGGGTCTTGTTTTTTTGTTTTTGGATTAGGCAAATCGCTGTTTGGGGCAGGTTTTCATATCTATACATACACATTATGGTGGTGTTTATTAGATTGCAATCAAATGCAATGCAATATAATGCAATCATTTTATAGGGTAAAGGGGAAGTGGAAAAGGAAAAAAAGGGAGGAAGGAGATGGAAAAAGTAAGATTGATTACACCACCCAAAGTGATCATCATTACATGGGAAAAGTTGAGCAATTGTGATTACATTGGATAATGCAATCAACCCCACTTTTCCTATCCCTCTCCTTCCACTCCTTCATTTTTCACCTCCCTTTTACCCTATAAAATGATTACATTACATTGCAAACAAGACCTTTGTGTGGACTAGGGTGTTAAGGACGGAGTAATTGACATGAACAATCAATTATCAAGAAAAAAAAATTAAGATTAACAAGCAGTCAGGATGGCCGAGTGGTCTAACCGTCTAAGGCGCCAGACTCAAGTTCTGGTCCTCTAACGAGGGCGTGGGTTCAAATCCCACTTCTGACATTTTGCAATCTATACTCCATTTTCCCAAATTAATCCAAATTAGTACACTTTTGCTATTATCAGGCGGTCTTAGATTTTAGGTTATATTTGGCAAAATTAGCTGTAGTTATAGCTGTCAAGTGTTATTAAAGGAAAGAAATTAGTAGAAAACTGCTAAAAAGTGATACAAAATGCTAATGAACTAGCTGCAGGTGAAAGCTTGCAAGGATAGCATGAAAGCTTGCAGGGATAGCTTTCACAAAATTAGTTGTAGATGCAAACTAAAAATCTAATGACAAACTGTTTGGTAGCAGAGAGTAAATAACACAGGCTTCAAGCTGTAGTATTTATTAAAAAGCTAGCTGTTCGTGCCAAACATAGCCATAATCTCTTCGTTCCGCTACAACTACAGTCAATTTTGTGAAAGCTATCCCTGCAAGCTTTCACCTGCAGCTAGTTCATTAGCATTTTATAGTAATTTTTAGCAGTTTTCTACTAATTTCTTCCCTTAATTTACATTTGACAGCTACAACTACAATTAATTTTGCCAAACATAGCCTTAGATCATAGTCCCTTCGGTCCATGAAAATCTTGACGTTTGGATAATGACACAAATATCAAGGAAAACACATTTGAGCACAATAATTCCAATCAATCAATCATCAATATCATATATATATATATATATATATATATATATATATATATATATATATATATATATATATATATATATATATAATTGAGTTTATTTCGTGTGGGCACGCCACGTGAGCTGCCACGTAAGCTATGTGAGTTCATGTGAGATTGACATGTCACCTGCCACACAAGCTAGCCCGAGAGTTACACATAGCTCACATAATCCCGCATTTATTGAATAGATAAGATTACCAAACAAATAAAATATTAGATGAAGCCCTTAATTGCAAAGTTAAATAAATCAAATAAATAGTAGTGATATGTAAGGCACACTTATATTTGGGTCAAAAATATAGAAAGTCCTAAATCTCTCTAGGAGACACGTAGAAAGGCAAAAGGCCACACCAAAATCAGTGGCCGTTTCACTGTGAGCAAACACGTATATAGCCTTACCCCCTTTAAAATTTTTAATTAAAAAAAACAAAAAAAGTAAACCCAAAAGCAAAACTGAACTACAGAGCTATGAAATCTAAAGGAACCGCTTCATCTTATCTTAAAAAACAAAAAAAAAAAAACAAAAATAAAGAACTAAAACTAAAGGAACCAGTTGCTCCTCCGAACGGCTAGCTTCTTCCATGGCGATTCTCAACAGGTTCCAAAAATCCTTCTCAGATCATGCGATACCACCGCCTCCCACTACATCAAACCCATTCAAATCCATTGTAGGCCATTCATTTGGTTGAGAGGAGAGAGAAAGAGAATGAATTGTGGTGGGCGGTGAAGAGCATACCGTGCTTTGGTTAGCGGTTTGAGTCGTCAATTGGCTGTTAACCCTTCATCAATGAAGCATTGAAGGTAATTTTGGATGAAGAACTTTTTGGCTTCTTTGCTGTTGTTGTCCTTTTTTTTTTTTTTTTTTAAAAAACTGTTCTGAATATCGTGTGTAAGTTGTAATAGTCATTGAAGACCTCGTTTCCTCCTTCAGATTACAATTAAGAATGTAAATAGTCTTTTTGAATATAGGAGTTTTCATCCAACTAATGTCTTTGATTTTTTTTTTTCTTTTTTGTTGTGAATTAATTGTTCAGTTCATTAAAGCCTTCAATTTATCTTACAGATTTAAGTTAGGAAGAATAAGAGGTAATCCATTCCAATGGCCACTCCTATTCTTAAGGTAATTTCCTCTCTGTATACAATACTAATTCTTAATGATGATTGACGACATATATCAACCGTTTCTTATTCTCTCAGCTCATTAGAATTTAATTATTAAGTGAATTGGTCAGTTACAATTGGTGGGCCATCAATACACCATAATGTTAGCCATGGTGAATGAGAGAGATATGCCTATTGTAGTTATTGTATTTTATGTACTTTTAGTGGCTTATAAATAGATATCTTTGGCATTCGGTGAAGTCATATCTCCTGGTTGGTTTTCCTATCCCTTCTTGAAATCTTCTTAAGACCATGGCTTCTATGAGGAGAGTATCTAATGGGAAGGATAATATCTATAGTTCTCTTGATAGTTTAACACCTAATAGTGAAGGTGTTCGAGTAAAGGTTCGTGTGTCTAGAATGTGGGATGTTTTAAATTTGAAGAATAATAGAGATCTTATGAGCACTGACATGGTCGTTATTGACGAAAAGGTATTATATAGTTCTCTAAATTGGTAGATTCCCCTACCTGCATATGAAATATAGGCTATTTTTACAGTTGCAGTTTTAATTGTCCTCTTACAGTAACTATCTGCTTTGGTCAAGGGTCCTATATCCATGTCACAATCAAGAGCAACATTGCACATCGTTTCCGCGGTCTTTTTGTTGAAGGTGGTATTTACTTCATTAAGAACTTTGCTGTCACGGATAAACGAAGCAAATACCGTGTTGTTGCAGACAACAAGGTAATGATGCAGCTCTATGCCAACACTACGGTGACTGAGTTTAACAATGAGGATGATAAGATTCCGAGGCACCGCTTTGATTTCGTTGATTTTGACAAAATTGAACAACGGAAAGGGCAAGACTACATTCTAACAGGTTGTGCTCTCTATTTATTTGTGCTTTTTTCCCATCATATGAGTATTATTTTTTCACACACTTACTCTCCTTTTTTAAAAAAAAAAATAGATGTGATTGGTCGTGTGGTCTCTCAAGGAAATGTCCAAAAGACAAAGACTAAGGGAAAGGAAGTGAACTACGTGACATTGGAATTGGAAGACATATGGTACTTTTTGAAAGATTAATATCCTTTTTTGTTCTCAACCAAATTTGCAATTTTCCCTACATAAATTCCTGATCTTTATTATTGTCATGTAGGGAGAAACGGATCAGAATCACTCTTTGGGACCGTTGTGCTGTTGACTTCCAAAGACAAAGCACCCTCTTGCCAAACACTATCATTATTAGTGTCTTCACTTCAAACTTGGTGAAGGATTACATGAGTGAGTTAACTCTTCCCATTTCTCTTTATAAACCCTCCTAATAATATTGTTAATGAAGTGTTGTTGTATTGTTAATAATTCTTTGGAATACTCTTAATTAAGTGTTGTTTTATTGTAAATGAAGTTCGTGGTATTGCCATTCTTTTTTACATTTTGCTATAGTGATCAGCATGCTGCACCCGTGCAGCATGCAGAAGCTGTGATGGTGTCCTCCCAGGCTTTCAAAATGTGATTATCTTAAGTATATGGTAGATTTGAATTTGCGGTACAGTTAACATTCAGTGATTATAATAGTTCAATATCCGTTTTAGATGTGCTAATTTCATTATATCATAAAACTGCAGCGACAAGAAATGAAATAATTCTACAAACCCTAAAATAAAAAGCAAACTTCTGTCAATTAAAGAGTCCTGCATTTATATTCTGGTATCTTTGCCAAGGTTATATTTGCAATTTCAAATAAAATTTGTATGTGGTATGTAGTTTGATTTTGTGTCTAACTTGCTATCATCTATTGTTCTGGAACCCATTTGGTTTCATGTGTAAGGGTCGAAAAATTTGCAAAAATGCAATCATCATTCAAGTTACTCATCAAAAATGACCAATTAGGTTTCAAATTAAAAAATCCCAAGTTTGTTTGTTCTATATTCCAATTTGTTATATTGGTAGAGTGTCGTTAGGGGGTGAGAGCTTACAATAGTACCAGTGATCCTATTCCATTTCTTGCTAAATTAAACTCTGGCATATAGACTCTACAACTTTGTCAACCACAAGTGCTACCAAAATATACCTCAATCTGGAGATCCCTGAAGTTTCTGAATTCAAGGGGAAGTACAGGTACACTTTAAATAAAACAGTACTTCTCATTGCTCCAAAATATTGGAATTTCAATGGTAAATGGACAAGACCCAAACAATGAACTAACTCAAACTTTTATATCTCAAGATCAAGTGATGGAGATGATAGCATAAAATCCCTTGAAGTACATCTTCAAGCAATCGATCGTGCAACAGTTCTGTCAAATAACAAAACAATTGAAAAAATCCTGGACATTGTTGTTGATGACTTTAAAGACGTAAGTATCTATTTTAAATAGCTGACATAAACTTGGCATCAAATCCTTGGATATGTCAAAAAGTCAGAACTGGAGTGAATATCTAACATAAAATTTGCAATATTCATCCAGGGCACTAACTTCTACTGCCAAGCCACCATTTTGGACATATGTAACAATAATGGATGGTACTATAATTCATGCCAAAGGTGCAAGAGACTAATCAAACCTTCAGGAGAAAAATTCTGGTGCAACCATTGTCAAAAGCTGATTGATGATGCGGGGCCAAGGTATTTAAACTACCAAACCCTTCTCTATTCACCCCACTTTATAACTTACGGGATTTTGGAGTACGTAGTGTCAACCTCTGATTGAAATAAAATAGGTATCGATTGGAGCTTGAAGTGAGCGATGAGACTGGGACAACCAAATTCATTATTTTGGACGAAGAAGCTGAAAAATTGATTGGGCACTCAGCCATCAACCTTTACGATATGGAAGCCAAAAAAGAGGTACTAATTCTAATAGGACTATATATATTATACACCAGCTGCTAGAAATATTTGAATTCTTAATATACATTTCCTGTTCCATGAAAAAACCAACACCAAAAGAGTGGAGAAGATGAGGGAGAACTGCCGTCCCTTATCCAAAATCTTACAACTACTTCCCACGTGTTCCGTGTGAAACTTACAACTTACAACAAAACTGCGTACAAACAAAGTTTCACAGCGAACAAAGTCCTTAATGAAGCCATTCTAAAAGACAAGACTGAGAACGAGGTAATCCCAAAAGAAAACACATCTTTTTCTATTGTTGGCAATTAAATAAAATCTGTATTGCTCCCCCCAATGAATTTTTAATTACTCCAGAACCCCATGCTAAATCAGCCACGTGAAATTGGAAATGGTGACATAAATGACGTGGATATGGTAGTTGAAGGAAATGCAAGCATTGTTAACTTGGACAATGGTCGTGGAACTGACTCAGGGCCAAGTTGGAAGAAAAGGCGTCTAAGGTGTGATTTAAACCACTGCAAAATAACAAATAAAGAACACCTGAAACAAGAAAGAATTACTAACATTAGTTGTTGCTCCCCAGGGTTATTGAGTCTGATGATGAAGAAGTGGAGCCAACTGCGGCCTGATACAAAGCTGAACTACAAGTGCAAGAGAAATGTGTTTCTGAAGACTAAGAATAAAAGTAGTTTTAAACATAGAGTGTCGTCCCCAGAGTTGCAACAACACTTGCTTCCCTGTGTTTTTCCCTTTCAAGTTTCCTTCCAAAGATAATGATATCAACTTGTCTTCTTTAGTTTAAACGGTTCTGCTTTCCCTTTAAAGTTTCTTTCACATGACTATGTAATGACAGTTTGTTATTGAAATTTTAGTTGATTCAAAAGTTTCCTTCATTTAAAATCTTAATCTTTCACTATTTTGCACACCTTCACTTATCAGATATGTTGAATAGGCGAGAATATTTCAGCAATCGGCATAAGCTCAAATGACCGGTTAGGTCAAAAGAGTCGTTTCATATATGTGTGTTTCCAGTACTCATCTCTTTACCTCCAGGTCAGCTTAATTCCTCCCCAAGTGACGAGTAGGTTTGTTGAGGTCTTGCTGTAGGAGAGGGTTCTCAAAACCAATTTTGAGGTTAAGTGATTCTGTTAAAGTTGTCATGTATGGAACCTTGAATGCAGAACTTGGGTTTCCATGCTCAAACCTGACTCTTCTGGCGTAGTTTGCAGTTCTGTTATTGGGTATTTGGGTTGTGGTTGTATTTGTTCCAACTTCTAACACTGCAAGGTGTTTGGCTGAGGACTTTAACTATGTAAAATTGAAATTTTGGGTCCAATAAAATAGTGATAGGATTGTGGGAAATGTTAACAACTTAAAAAGGTACTTTATAGGAACTCCATACTCAAAATTATTTGTTCAATGTAATCTTATGTAATATTTGTAAATCATCAAATATGATATCTGGAGAAGAATCCACTATAACAAATGATAAATGACTAACACCAATTGTTAGAACCCCCATCCCTTGCTATTCCTCCTATAGAAAATCGTGATTTTTAAGCACTATTCTAGGTTAGGTTTCTTCTTTTTGTTACTACAAGGGTGAAAATAACCAGGTCTATTAAAAAGTTATTTCAAGATATCATAAGTAGTAATATAAAACATGCCATCTCGAAAATAAGACAAGCCATTTAAAAAAAAAACAAATTAATTCCTATTCCCCCTAAATCAGAAACAAAAACTGCCTAATTTCAGACAATAATATTAGTGGGAACCAATACAAATGCGGAAGTTCAAATGTGGTTATCTTTAGCTCGCGATTCATAAAGGTTAACTATTGTATATTGAGCCTTCCAAAGCTTATTGATATACACTTCATCTGTATAATTAACAGTGCACAATATCAAAACAGTACTTCCCTAATCAAGTTGAATTATGTTTGTCGCAGAGGAAGATGAATCCAAAGCTAAAGTGACTCATTCAAAGTGCAAGGACGAATCAATAAAGGATGCAGCAATAAGTGCATAATCGCTCTGTCTTCTTCTGATTGCTAGAAAGAATTGATAGACCAACTAGATCGTCATGTCCAGTGGACAATCCAGATCCCAAGAATGCATCAGGTAATGAACCGTTAGCGTTGGGTAGCCAGGGTATGTTATATAGGCATGCAATTATCATGTAATTTGGAATCTCATGACAAGAGAAAGTAAAATAAGGTTACCAAAAATTCATTTTCAGGTACAGCAGAATTGCCCTTAATCACTAATAACATTTTGCATTCCTCACCACCATTTAAATTGAGGGCCATCAAAAGTCATCACCATAATGAGCACTAAATGACATCAATGAGTAATGAACAATTATGACAAACATTTATAGGCTAAATTCAGTTACAAAAAAAAAAATGTAGCCAACTTTTTGCATTTCAGTATATACTTTATCACCTCCATTTGAATGTCAGCCATATCTAAAAGCCATATCTAAATGCTTTGAAGGTATACATGGAAACAGATGAAGGGCCACACATGGACAAGTTTCGGAATTACAAAGAGGCAAGAATGCGACGTCGAGCTATTTTGCAAAACAAAAGATACAAATCTACACATGAACAAAGCCAGACAAATAGAAAAACAACATCAGCAGTTAATAAAGGTAAGTAAATTTCGGCATGTTTGTTATATAACTATCGTATTTCCTTATTATCATGAGTTACAAATTCAAATTTATATATGACATCTGTTACGCAATCTGTTGCTCAGAGTTTACACTAAATGCATCTGAAATGGTGCCAACACCCATTGATCTTTGTGCATTCATTGAGAGTTATAGTCATCCCAAACCGTATAGTAGAGAGGGAAGAAAGCAGGTTCCACCTATTTGGCTCACCAAAAGACACAATGGTACACATGAACTAGGCCAGCAGAAAGCAAAACATTTGCCTCTCACTGAAGGTAATTACAACTCAATTTGAACCACCTAATTGCATTTGTGGGAAGGTCATCCTTAAAAGTTAAAAGCGTACTTATCCTAACTCTAATTGCTGGCTGCCACTTACAGAAAGTACAAGAGAAACCAATGATTCAATAAGAGGCAAATCAGTTAGAAAAGGTAAGTAACTTAATTTTTAATGTTCCACACAAAATTGGTTATACCGTCCAACATGTACATATCTCAGTTATTCTGCATAGTACTTTCATATTTCATACTATAATCCTAATTTTAAAATGGCTTCCAACCTATCTTATGGATTCACTTTTGTAGAGCTAACAACAAATGCGGCCGAAATAGTTTCAGAACACCGTGATCTATTTGCGTACATGGAAACCTCTGGTGATCCAAATACAGCGCAGTGGTGAGCTGTAGAGATACAAGAAAGCGGCGTCGCAATATTTTGAGCATCAAAATAAACAATGATACAGATGAAGAAATGCAGGAAAAAGAAATACTACTAACTCTCACTAAAGGTACTCACAAATCTCAAAGTTATTAATCATTTTGCAAGCTACATTTTTGCCAATTCAACAAATTGTTGTCTACCATCTATAGGAAACACAAAAACTACTCTGGTGAGCACTTCTATTGATTCAATAAGAGGAAAATCAGTTACAAAAGGTACGTGACAAAGTTAATTAATGCCTTAGAAGATAATTAGTACACCACAACCCTCTAAATTAGAATAGTGCATGATGTTTGAAAAAAAGCAAAAAACATTTGTCATACATATTACACTGTTATGCAACAGAGTATTCTCATAATTGATGTTATCATTCCAATTTTCTAAATTAATTTTTTTTTTCCAACAAATTTGTAGAGTCAACGCTAAGTGCTGCTGGGTTGGCGCCCACAACCGGTGATCGTTGTGCATACATAGAGGCTTATAGTGAAGCCAAAACAGACAAATTCATATGTTGTACAGAGGCAAGAAAGCGACGTAGACATATTATGCTCAGCAAAAGAAACAATCCCACAAATGAGGAAAAGCTGAACAAAGGAAAACAAGCAACTTGCAGTAAAGGTAATTTAAAGAAACTTTGAAAAAACTTTAGCCTTAATTTGATTGTGAATTAGGCCATCCTTCAAATCGGATAAAAAAAGGAACCAATAGTGGCCTCTCATCTGCAGGAAACACAAGAAACACTCCTGGAAACACTTCCAGGAATGCAACAAGAGGGAAATTGGTGCCAAGAGGTAAGTAACTCAATCTGTTATTTCATACACGCCAGTTGTTAAACCATTAACCGAAGAATTACAATGATAAAAAAATGTTTCAAGCAAAACATTAGTTGTGTGACAACAATATATCTTACTTTTCAAATAATTACAACACTACTCGACTACTGTTCACACCCACCACTAATTAAAAAAAAAATAGGCAGGGAATTCCATTGATGAGATCGGTTATGCAGCATAGTATTCTCACAATTGATGTTATCATTCCAAATATCTAAATTAATGTTAATTTTTATTTTTAAATTTATTTTTGTAGAGGCAATGCCAAATGCTCCTGAATTTGTGCACACAACCAGGGATGGTTGTGCATACATAGAGACTTATAGTGAAGCCAAAATAGACAAGTTGATGAGATCTAGAGAGGCAAGAAAGCGGCGTAGACATATTATGCTCAGCAAAAGAAACAATCTCACAGATGGGCAAAAGCTGAACAAAGAAAAACAAGTAACTACCAGTAGAGGTAATCAGAAAAAAAAAAAGTTTGAATAGCTTTAGACGTAATTTCATTGTAAATTACGCCCCTTGAAATCGGAAAATATCTAAAACTAAATTGTGGACTCTCATTTGCAGGAAAGACAAGAAACACTCCGGAAACCACTTCCAAGCAAAAGGTAAAAAAACTCAAACTGTTATTTTATACAAGCAAGTAGTTAAACCATCAACATAAGAATTACACGGCTGAAAAATGTTTCAAGTACAGCAACAGTCATGTGACTACATATTTCTTAGTTTAAAAATACAACACTACTCGACACTGTTGTTCACACCCACCACCATTAAAAAAAAACCATGTAATGCCACTGATGAGAAAAGGAAGAAAAACGAAAAACAAATAACTTCCAGTAAAGGTAATAACAAAGCAATTTCCATAAAGTTACACTTATTCGCATTGTAAATGAGGTCTAGCTTGAATTTAGAAATAGAGTTAAACTAATTTGGTGACTCCCATCTGCAGGAAAGACGATGAACACTCTTGGAAACACTTCAAATGATGCCACCACTGATAATGAAGGTAAGTAACTCAATCTGTTATTTTATATATGAAAGTTGTTAAACCATCAACCTAAGAATTACAGTTATCAAAGAGGTTTGTAGTACAGGAACATTTGTGATACAAACCTATTTCTTAGTTGTCAAATAACTTCAAGAATACTGTTCACACACACCCCCACAAATAACAAAAAAATATATAGCTTGGTTATGTACCGCATAAATAGGAAACTCAAACGTGCATGATAGGAGTTCTTGGATTCAATTTTATGGTTCCAATACATGTGCATCAACTATTAGTAATGTCTTAAAAACATGGTCGAACTCACGAAAAACAAATAACTTAATTCTGTAAAGTAGATACTCGCAACATCGGCTTTGACTATGAGTGATCCAACACGCATGATTTCCACAATAAAAGGAAAGTAATTGAACCAATTAACCAAACTTGGCAGAAAAAAGGTGTCCCGGGAAGAGATTGCAATAGAAAACAATTTTGCCATTATATTTACCATCAAATGTACAGACAACAGTGACTTTTATGACCTTAGTACAATATGACACTCAAATTCCTCCAAAAAAAAAAAAATAATAATAACCCAACAAGCCAACTCCAAACCTTAAAAAAAGACCACTTTCTACATACATGCATTATATTGTACAGCTATCAAGCCTTTTTTGAATAACTTCCAACGTACCTAACTCATTTAATCTAAAAATGTCAGGAAATGATATTCAGTATCTCGATCTAGGACGACCCACTTTCAAATGCCAAAAGTGTGATGCAATTATGTGGCTTGAAGAAAGAGTGAACAAGGGCCATAAAACAGCTACTCCAAGCTTTTCCATGTGTTGTCTCGAGGGAAAAGTCAAGTTGCCTGCCTTCAAAGAAACACCAAAGTTCCTCAAGGACTTACTAAATTACAAGGGTGGAAGAAGGTCAACCAAGTTTCAAGATAACATTCGTGCTTATAATTCTATATTTACATTCACATCAATGGGTGCCAAAGTGGAATATCAGATCAACCACACATTAGGACCTTATGTTTTCAGAATGAGCGGGCAAAATTATCACCAAATTGGTACATTGGTTCCCCCTCCTAATTCAACCCATAAATTCCTCCAGCTTTATATGTATGATGATATAGCTCAAGAAGTGTCCAGTAGAATCAACGCAATCGGAAATAGAACACAAGGGAGCAACCTGGATGAGGGTATAGTGAGAGGAATACTAAAGATGCTAAATGATGAGAACTGTCTTGCCCAAGCTTTCAGAATGGCTAGAGATAGGCTTAGCAATGGAACTGAAAGTAAATTTGAGCTGCGATTGATTTCAAACAGACAACCAAGACAGAAACAATATAATGCACCAACAGCATCTGAAGTTGCAGCACTAATAGTAGGAGACTTTGGACAAAACACTGGAGGACGGGATGTTGTTGTTGATCACAAAACTCAGGGTCTACAACGTGTAGACGAGGATCATCCATCATTTATGTCCCTACAATACCCACTATTGTTTCCTTACGGTGAAGATGGGTACCATGAAGACATACCATACAGCTTGGACACAAACAGGAAGCCGATTGCAAGAAAATGTGTTACTATGCGTGAGTATTATGCATACATCCTCCAGCAAAGATTAAATCAAGGAACAACACTCTTATATGGGGGTCGTTTATTGCAACAGTTCATTGTGGATTGCTACACTGCAATAGAGGAAGAGCGACTAAACTTTATAAAATTAAATCAACAAAACTTGAGGACTGAGATATACAGAAATGTCTATGATGCAGTTCTAAAAGGAGATACAATGGGTGCTGCCGTTGGGAAACAAATAGTTCTTCCACCTACCTTCACAGGGAAACCACGTTACATGGCCCAAAATTATCAAGATGCAATGGCAATCTGTAGGTGGTATGGTAACCCCGATTTATTCATTACTTTCATAGAAAATCCAAAGTGGCCTGAGGTCGGGTATATGTTAAGTAATATAGAGGGGCAACGCCCAGAACACCACCCAGATATTATTAGTCGAGTCTTCTACTTGAAGTTGAAATAACTTATGAAGGTTCTTACTAAGGATTGTCTCTTTGGCAGAGTACGAGCACGTAAGTTCTTTCTTTAAGTAACATAGTTATCAATTACTTGATGCAGGTTAATTTGTATACATAATAATTTGCTAATGAACCTTTATCTTACACTTTCCATTCAGATGTTTACACAATTGAATTCCAGAAACATGGCCTACCCCATGCGCATATTTTACTTTGGCTACAACCAGATGACAGGCATCGAGACCCCCAATATATTGACAGTATTATCTCAGCTAAAGATACCGGACAAAAATGAGGATGAGAAATGCCATGAATTAGTTTCCCAATTCATGATACATGGCCCTTGCGGAGGTGATAATAAGGGTGCGCCTTGCATGGTAGGGGATATATGTACCAAAAAATTCCCCAAAAGCTTCCAAGAGGAAACAACAATAGATGCAAATGGATATGCTTTGTATAAGAGGAGAAACAATAGCAGGTATACAAACTAAACTACAACACAAATTCACAACCTACTTCCATAATAGGTTTCAAAAAATGAATATGATGTACAACGATTACAATGCATGAAACTGGTGCCAATATCAATTGCTCAAATACCTATATCAACTACCGATATTAACAAGCAATCATTTTGCAGGACTGTCAAAAAGGGAGCAATCCTATTGGACAACAGATATGTGGTTCCATACAATAGGAAATTATTTCTAATGTTTGAGGCACATATTAATGTGGAGTGGTGCAACAAATCAAAGGCCATCAAGTATTTGTTTAAATACTTGAACAAAGGCCCAGATAGAACGACTCTAATAATCAGACAAAGAAGCACAAAACTTGGAGATGATGAGATACAGAACTACTTGGATTGCAGATATCTATCCGCATGTGAAGCAACCTGGAGGATTTTCGCATTCGAAATACATGACCGGTCGCCTGCTGTTATTCGACTCTATGTACATTTGCAAGGGGAACAAACAATGACTTTAAGAGATGACCAAAACATAGCAGAGGCTGTTGAAAACCAAGAAGGGCAAGAAACAATGTTCACTCAATGGATGATTGCAAATAAAATATTCCAGGAAGCCAAAAGGCTTACATATGCGGAGTTCCCATCAAAGTTTGTGTGGAAAGTCACTGAAAAAATTTGGGACGAGGAAAATGAGAAGTGGAAGGCTGTGAGATCATGGACACTCAGGAAGCAAGGGAAATGTTTAGGCAGAATAACATATGTGCACCCAACAGCGGGAGGCAGATACTATTTGCGACTGTTACTAAATTCAGCAAGAGGCCCAACAAGTTATGAAGAAATAAAAACAATTAACGGGGTCACATATCCATCGTTCAAAGCAGCTTGCTATGTTCTTGGTTTATTGAATGATGATAAAGAATGTATAGATGCAATCCAAGAAGCAAACATTTGGGCATCTCCATATCAACTGAGGGAGCTATTTGTAACCATCTTATTGTTTTGTGAGGTTTCTGACCCACTACAATTCTGGGAAACAAGTGTACGGGGATAATAAAACATAGTATATATATATATATATATATATATATATATATATATATATATATATATATATATATATATATATATATATATATATATATATATATATATATATATATATATATATATATATATATATATATATATATATATATATATATATATATATATATATATATATATATATATATATATATATATATATATAACTGAGTCCTTCTTCGTGTGGTGTTGACACGTGGAACGCCACGTAGGCGCGCCACATCGTGCAAGCATGACACGTAAGTCGACACGTCAGCATAAACATGCCACATAGCATAACACATCATCCACCATTAATGTCTTATCATTAGTTGAATTAATTACATATTCATTAACATTTTTTAAATTATAAAATAAAATAATTTTAGTCACGTAAGTCAAAAAATGATAAATCTGACTTCGTTGGATTCGATTTGAAAAATGCTTTAAAATGAGATATATATGTATATGTGTCCGATAAAAGTTGGATCATTTCCATGCGGCCGTAAATGTCACATCAGAGGGAATGTTCGTGTAAAGATGATACATAAACACCACATGTGCACAACTTTGTCACGTAGTTTTAGTTGTGCGGTATAAAAGGAGCATGATATCAAACTTTTAGTACAAATATACTGTTATTGCAGAATTAAGTTTATTCTTTTTTTATCATTAATTGAATTACTTATTAAAATTAGTGTACATGTACTGTTTTTACTCTCTATCTATATTTAGTCCAATCTCATTACAAATAAAGGTGAAATTAGAATATCATTTATTTAAGAATTATTATGATGCATAATATGGATAGAAATCTTTGCAAAAATAAAATAAAATAAAATATATTTTTTATCAATAATATTAATAATTTCACTTCCAATTTTTTAAGCAATGTATTACTTAATATGTTCATAAAATTATTTAACGAGCCCGTGCAAAGCACGGGGATAAAACCTAGTATATACATATAATTGGGTCCTTCTTCGTGTGGTGACGACACGTGGGACGACACATAAGCGTCCACATTGGCATAGTGATGACACCTAGACGCCATGTAAGCAAGCAAGTGTCACCAATTATTACTCACCAATATTAGCCTTTATTAGTATGATAATTACAATCATTAGCAAATTGTTCAAATTATAATACAATAAAACTCTAATAACACAACTCTGAAAATTATAATTCTGACTTTATTGGATAGAGATTGAAATGTACTTCAAAATGAGATATATATGTCCTATATTTGATCCAATGAAATTCGTAGAAGCTCTTAGCTTCTTCATTTTTTTTAGGAAATTTTGGGTAGAAAATAAGCGAACTTTTAAGTATTAATTTTGTACTCAACAAAGATTAATAATCAAGTAAGACCGGAATTATTATTAAAGTGCTTTATATATGTAAACCACGTGCTATTTGCGTGGCGAGTAGTAACTTCAAGTGGGGCGGCATATAAGAGGATCATAGTTGTGTTTAAGGGACAGTAGACCGTCAACTATGTTGTTTACCGCTTGGACTAACACTAATGCATCTAAATTTATTTTTATGCGTTATATGATTTTGAATAGGTTTAATTTATTATGTTTATTTGATAGATACTAAAATTCTATCTATTAAATGGTTAACAACAATTAATATCCAAAATAGATTTTGTACAAGCTGACACTACTTGACCATGGAGAAGTTTATCCATATTTAAAAAAATGAGATTTGTGTTAGGGATAATACTTCGACATCAATTCCTATGTCGCCAAACCATATTAACTTTCAACAAAAATGTGCAGTTAATGTATAACTAATCCAGAAGTTTAATTATTGTCTTTATTGATTAAGAAACTCATTAAAAATAAAGTAATATATTAAGGGGACACATAATAAATTAATAGAAAATATAATATAATAAAGTAGTATTTAGTTATTTACGTTTAGTAATAATAATTACGAGATAGATAATTTCGATATTATTATGCATATATATTTTTAAATTATGGAACTAAATTTAGTCTAATCTCATTATGAATGACGATGGTGTGGAATTATATATTTTCAAAAATTGACATGTACCTTATATATAGACCTTTCTTTCAAACAATGTATTTAATAAATAGTAGTAATTTTGTCCTGAAATATTTTGAAAAATATTACTACTAATTTTTATCTACTTATAAAATTATTTTACGAGCCCGTGCGAAGCACGGGGATGAAAACTAGTATATATATAAAGGAGGCATTTTTCGGGAGCAATGAGGCACGCCACGTAGGCGAGAATTTTAAGAGCGCGCCACCTAAGCGAGAATAAAGACAAGAATTAAGTGGTGTAAAACGTTTAGGAGTCTTAGAATCCTACTATTTAGGATTCTTAAGTTGTGATAAACCTCTAGAGTTTTATAAGAGTTATACTAGAACTCTGTCAAATATTTGAAATCAAATATAACTTTTTCTACACATCTCAAAAAATAATAACTTTTATACCATCAAATTCGCATCGAAAAATACTTTTGAACGAGATGCACTACAATATGTATAAGAAACATGTAAGATGGCAGGTATATGTTGGTTCCCGTATATAAGAAAAAATAATATATGAACAATAAAATTAAGGCTAAAAATACAAAAATGAGCAAATATCTTTAGCCACTAAAGCGATATTTTTAAGAGCATGGCACATAAGAGAGAATATACTTCGAGTAGCACTAAGACACTATATAGATATAAGATAACCGTACCCCATAGAAACAAGCATATTTTTAGAGTTTTACGAAGACTAAAACTTTAATCAATAGTACGTATCCAACAACATATTGCTCTGTTGGGCATCACTCCTATTTTGTTTATACATACTACTGGCAATATTTTTTTTAATTTCACTACAAGAAAAATGGGCATAGACAACGCCCTAAAAGTGTTGCTCTATATAGAGAAGCGTTGGTAGAGATTTTAGCCAACACTTTTCCCATCGTTGGCTTTGAGTGGCATTGGCATAAGTTTAAGACAACGCTTTTAAAGTTGTGCCAAAACTTTCTAAAAGTGTTGGCAAAAAATAGCAAAGCCTACGCTTTAACATCGGAATCTAAGCCAACGATTTTAATAATCTTTGCCAACACTTTTATATTAACTCAAACCAAAGCTAAGGCCACAATTTTTTTCCTCTATGACAACACTTTTTTTTAGCAAGATGACTATTATTGCCATATACATGCCTTCATAAAATGTTGATATCGTGTACTAATAGCACGTGAAGTCTTTAATATTTACAATTCAACACATATTATATTGAAAAATATAATCTCAAATTTATATTATTAAAAATAAAATATCAGGTACAATGTATTACAAAGGCAATCCCAACAACTGTACAAAGTCAAATTACAGTTCATAAAGAAAAGTATGTCGCTTCTTAGTGTTCTGATCAAGGGATCTGTACAGTCATCTGCTAAGTCTCCAAAATTTCTGCTTGAAAGAATCATGCCTTTCCAACTACATCATATGACCCTGAATGAGCAAAAGACAATAAAAATCAGTTGTGATGCTTAATGTTAAAAACAAGTTCTGCGTACTTATTGAATATCAGCAAAAATTTATCGTAATTTCTACATATTCCCATTACCATATATATCCTAACTCACTAACCCAAATCTCAATACTTGCCCAAAGATTAAAAAAATATCAGGATTGCTCAAAAAACATAATCAACATGTCTATCTAGCATATATCGTCAAATTCTCTACCCAAATGGTCATTGTTACCTCATCAAGTACCTTTTCCATGGAAAGCTCCAAGCCCAAACTACTTTTGCTATGGAAAACTCCGAGCCCATAGACAACAATAACCTGCAGTAGAAACAATCAAGTCATTTACTCTCTAGGATTGGTGTATGATCTAGTAGCAATAGCAGCACTGCTACTGCAGCAGCAAATAAAAACAAAGTAGTCGCTGCTGCAGCAGCTAGCAGCAACAACAACAAAGTAGTTGCTGCTGCAGCAGCTAGCAACAACAACAAAGTCGCTGCTGCAGCAGCAGCAACAACACCCTGCTGCTGCAGCTACAACAACAAAGTAGTTGCAGCAGCAACAACTACAATAACAATAGTAAAAGCAATAGGGTAGCACCACCAATAACAGAACAGCAACAACAGGAATAACACTAAATTTTAGGATCTTAAACCCTTATAAAGTTAGCAATCTGTACATCACAAAAACACAGTTCTCAACCCAAGACACTGGTAGTGTCATCACCTTTTTCTTTGAGGATATATATTGAGCTCATTGTAGCTTTTGCAAGCCTTAGTTCTTCATTGAAGTCATAAGACTCTTCAATTATTCTTCATTGAATACATCATCTTGAAGCAACTACTCTTTGATCCTTCTCACAGACAAGTAAAATTTACAGGACAATTTCACTCAATATGAGTCAAAACTAAAAGGAAATCCACTTGGGGCAAATGAACTATAGATACAAATATAGTTGAACTAGGAGATTTGAAACTACTCCGACATATTCCCTTTTAACAAGAAAAATGTAAATATGTATCACCTCCGACCAACCACCATGACAGACCTCAAAAGCCAAATCCTGAATTTGTCGAAGTTAGAGTAGCAAAGGAAATACTGAGAGTGTTGAGCATGAACATACCAAATAAATTCGCCAAAGATATTTACAACTCATTAAAATCCTAAAAGCTTTACTTTGCTTTTGTTTTTCAATTTTATGTCCTAATATCTGTTGGAATTCAAAGTCCAAGCAAACAACAAAATCATTTGTGTGCCCCAGCACTTTGAGGATAACCTGTAAAATGTGAAATCAAAGGTAACCGCATACAGGTAGTAGTTTATCAATATTGACACTGAACATAGTATCATAGAAAGAATCAAATGATCAGGCTAACATGACTAGCCATTGCCATCCCCTAGAGAGCAGCTGTTTTTCAGACTTGACCCCAACAGCCAATTACCACATGAAACATAGCACACATTTCAATTGCAATCGCCAAGGAGCCAAGCAAAGAATCTAGCTTTTTCTAACTACTCTATCCCAACACTACACACATTGCACTTTGTTGCAAACGCCGAACCATCTAAAGGACACAGAGGGAAGGACACAATGAAAATGATGATAACCATCAAAACTTCAAACATCAATCAGACAGAAAAAAAAAATGCTTAAAAATGATTCAGCATCAAATGCTGGCGAACAAAAACTCTAAAATCATGTATATTATACTAAAGAAAGAGAAACCGAATGAAGAGAAAAAGAAAATGGCGAGACAATAGTTAAATTAATGAAGAAAAAGACCAGCCACAAGACTTCGAACTTAAGGTTAACAAATTGATGCTAGTGAAAGTACTTCAAAAAAAAAATCAACAACTACAATAAACTAAAGTATTGAGATATTAGCTGTATATTACTGTATATATGGTTGTAATTAGCTGTATTATCTTAGTTTATTTCCTGCCATATTTAGTTCCTGTAAATTAGGAAGTTTGGTTGTATGCTTTGTATATATTGCCGTTCTTTGTGAATGAGAAAGTTAGGAAAATCAATCCCACAAATTCTTTATGGTATCAGAGCAGGAAAACAGAAAACCCTAGCTCATCTTTTTTTTCTTGATCCCGGTGTTGTTTGCCTCACCATGGGAGATGACAAGGGAGAAGACAAGGGCAAGAAAGCTGTCATTCTTGATCCTACTTCTCCTTATTACCTTCATCCTTCTGACCATCCTGGAATGAATGTTTGTCCAGTGGTTTTGAAGGGAGACAATTATCAAGAATGGGAAAAGAGTATGCGCAACGCCTTTCGTGCAAAGCGTAAACTCGGATTCTTGGATGGATTGGTGACCAAGCCTGATGACAGTGCTAGTGAGATAGAGGATTGGTGGAGTGTTAACTCTATGCTAGTTGCGTGGGTGGTACAATCTATTGAGCCTACGCTTCGTTCTACGATTACATACTATGATACAGTGAAGGAACTCTGGGATGATATACGCCAGCGTTTTTCCATTGGCAATGGACCACGAATACAGCAACTCACTTCTGAATTGGCACGATGTGAGCAAAATGGTCAGACTGTTGTGGCCTATTATGGGCGTTTGAAGAAAATTTGGGAGGAACTTTCAACATATGTCAAGGCACGGGGATGCACATGTGGTAAGTGCACCTGCAATTGGGCCGCTGAATTGAGTCAGGAGCGAGAAGAAGGCCGACTTCATCAATTTTTGCTCGGTTTGGACGATGACTTGTATGGGCCTTTGCGCACTAATCTCTTTGCTCAAGATCCCCTGCCTCCTGTGAATCGTGCATATGCTTTAGTGGTCTAAGAAGAACGTCACAAAACCATGACGAAAGGGCGTGATACTCGTAGTGACGGAGTCGCGTTTGCGGTTCATAAAGCCTCGTCAAGCCGTAATAATTATGAGAGGACAATTTGTTCCAATTGTGGACGGAAAGGACATGAGGTTACCTCGTGTTTTAAGTTAATTGGATATCCTGAATGGTGGAATAATGGGCGTGGTCAAAGTAAAGACACTAACAAAGGCAAAGGAGGTACTACTGCTACTACCGCTTCCGCTAATGGACGTGGCAAGAGCTTTGGTGTTGCTCATGCTGCTCAATCAGCAACTAATCGTATTAGTACTCCTATGGAATTGACTCCAGAAGACCGCAATGCTCTTGCTCCTGCACTCACTGATGAACAATGGTCTACTGTCCTGAATATGTTTAAATCTTTTAATACAAATGCCTCCACTCCTTCCACTGAACATCTCACTGGTAAGTCGTCTCCTCAATGGATTTTGGATACTGGTGCCTCCCACCATATGACTGGTAATAAAAGTTTACTAGTTGATTTGTGTGATATTTTTCCATCCCCTGTTGTATTGCCTGATGGAAGACATGCTACTGCTGTTCAAGAGGGAACGGTAATTTTTAATGATCATTTGGTTGTTCGGCGGGTTTTATATGTTCCTCGTTTCACATGCAACTTGATCTCTTTTGGCCAATTGATTAAAGACTTACATTGTCTTGTCACTTTAACTGACAAAATATGTGTGATACAGGACCGCACTTCGAGGATGGTGACTGGGGTCGGTGAAGAAAGAAATGGGGTCTATTGGCTTCGCTCTGCGGCACCGGCTGGTAGATCATGCCACGCAAGTCAGGCTGACTCTTATCAAGTATGGCATCGACGACTCGGACATCCCTCTCGTCAAATAGTTTCGCTTCTCCCTGGAGTTACTAGTATTGATTGCCGTAAGAATAAAGATGAACCTTGTGATATTTGCTTTCAAGCGAAACAAACTCGTGACTCATTTCCTATTAGTTCTAATAAAGCCATTGAATTATTTGAGTTGCTTCATTGTGATGTTTGGGGTCCATACAGTATTCCTTCGTCTTGTGGTGCTTACTACTTTTTAACTATTGTGGATGATTGTTCTAGGTGTGTTTGGGTACATTTGATGGCTGATAAAACAGAGGTTGGGAAATTATTTAAACAATTCTGTGCCATGGCTAAAACACAATTTAATAAGACGGTAAAGCGTGTTCGTAGTGATAATGGCACAGAGTTTAAATGCTTGGAAAAATATTTTGTTGAACAGGGTATTTTATTTGAAACCGCCTGTGTGGGTACTCCTCAACAAAATGGGCGAGTGGAGCGTAAACATCGCCACATTTTAAATGTTGCCAGGGCTCTTCGTTTTCAAGCTAACTTGCCTTTTGAATTTTGGGGAGAATGTATTCTTACTGCTGGCTATTTGATAAACCGCACCCCATCCTCCATTCTCAATGGAAAAACGCCCTATGAAATCATCTTTGGTCGTCCTCCCTCTTATACTCATTTTAGGATCTTTGGGTGTCTTTGTTTTGCATCCAAAATACCACGTGATAGAAACAAGTTTGTTGAGCGCAGTCGCAAGTGTATTTTTGTTGGCTACCCTCATGGCAAAAAGGCATGGAGGCTCTATGATCTTGAGACTGGGGATTTCTTTTCCTCCCGTGATGTTGTGTTTTATGAAAATCATTTTCCCTATGGTTTCAACTCTCCTTCTTTGCCTACTTCCCATGATCAAACACATCCTGCAACTTATGATGATGATTTTTTGGACCCTAAACCACAATCTACTCCACCCACTGAACCCTTTAATATTCCTAGTACTCAAGCTGGTGACTTGGAAGTCAGGGGGAGTGATGTGGTGCATGTTCATGATGAGGTGTCCACAAGTAGTGAGGACATGAATAATGGAGTGACAAATAATGAGTCTGCCACTATTTTGGATGAGACTACAGCAAATGTCCCACTTAGTGGGTCAACTGATGCTTGCCCCCCTACTGATGCTAATGGTTTGACAGAGAATGCCAATGTTGATGGTGTTAGGCGTAGTCACAGAGAACGCCACACATCAGTCCGTTTGAAGGATTATATATGTCATACAGTGCGCCATCTAGACCCCTCATCTACTTCATCGTCTTCGTCTTCATCCTCAGGTACTCCTTATCCCATAGTTAATTATGTGACTTGCAATAATTTTTCCGCTTCCTACGCCCGCTTCTTGGCTGCTGTTACTGCAGGACATGAACCAACACGGTTTTCTGAGGCTGTAAGTGATCCCAACTGGCGTGAGGCAATGCGTAAAGAAATTGAGGCACTTGAAAAAAATGGTACTTGGGTCATTGCGGACTTGCCTCCCGGCAAGAAAGCTATTGGTTGTAAGTGGGTATACAAGATTAAATACAACTCTGATGGCACTATTGAGCGATATAAAGCTCGACTTGTTATTTTTGGTAATGATCAGGTGGCCGATATAGATTATAATGAAACTTTTGCACCTGTTGCTAAAATGGTTTCGGTTAGAGTTTTTCTTGTTGTTGCAGTTATTCGTGGTTGGGAACTCCATCAAATGGATGTTCACAATGCATTTTTGCACGGCGATCTTGATGAGGAGGTGTACATGACTCTACCTCCTGGGTTCTCTTCTCATTCTCGTGGGAAGGTATGTCGCCTACGGAAATCTCTTTATGGTCCTCGTCAGGCTCCTCGTAACTGGTTTGCCAAACTTGCTTCTGCACTCAAGTCTTTTGGTTTTATACAGTCGTATGCTGATTATTCTTTGTTTTCTTTGGAGCGTAATGGTAATGTTCTTCATGTTCTGGTCTATGTGGATGACTTAATTATTGCGGGAAATAATTCTGAAGCCATTGCTAGTTTCAAAGCTTACTTGAGTTCTTGTTTCTACATGAAAGATTTGGGTGCCTTAAAATATTTCCTCGGTATTGAAATAGCCCGTGGTCCTGAGGGTTTATTCCTTTCACAATGTAAGTATGCTCTTGACATCATATCTGAATCCGGTTTACTTGGTGCGAAACCTTGTGAGTTTCCTATGGAACAAAATCATCAATTGGCTCTTGATACGGGCCCTGATTACGCTTGTCCCGATCAATATCGACGTCTTGTTGGCCGCTTGATTTATCTTACAATTACCCGTCCTGAGTTATGCTATGCGGTTCATACTCTTGCTCAGTTTATGCAGCACCCGAAGGAAGCTCATTGGAATGCTGCTCTTCGAGTTGTCCGTTATTTGAAAAATAATCCCGGACAGGGTCTTATTCTTTATCGTGACAGTGACTTGCATCTTAATGCTTATTGTGACTCCGATTGGGCTACTTGCCCATTGACCCGACGTTCCCTTACTGGCTATTTTATTATGTTGGGTGTATCTCCCATATCTTGGAAGACAAAGAAGCAACCAACTGTCTCCCACTCCTCTGCTGAAGCGGAGTATCGTTCGATGGCGACTACAAGTTGTGAACTTACTTGGCTCAAGTCTTTACTTAAGTCTCTTGGTGTTCGTCATTCGCGACCTATGCGTTTGTTCTGTGATAGTCAAGCAGCCTTACACATTGCTGCAAACCCCGTATTTCACGAACGCACCAAATATATTGAGGTGGACTGTCACTTTGTTCGCGATCAAATTCAAGCAGGTCACATTACTACCTCTCATGTTCGTACCAATGAGCAGCTTGCTGATATTCTTACTAAGGCATTCGGAAAGCAACAATTTCAGTTTCTTCTTCGCAAGTTGGGCATTCGGGATCTTCATGCTCCAACTTGAGGGGGAGTATTGAGATATTAGCTGTATATTACTGTATATATGGTTGTAATTAGCTGTATTATCTTAGTTTATTTCCTGCCATATTTAGTTCCTGTAAATTAGGAAGTTTGGTTGTATGCTTTGTATATATTGCCGTTCTTTGTGAATGAGAAAGTTAGGAAAATCAATCCCACAAATTCTTTATAAAGTCACACCAAACGAGAACAAATGGAACTGAAATTGAGCGAATTCCACTGTGTGAATTGAACAATATTGCTGCTCACTCGAGCTTCAGGTACGATCTTGAAACGAGCTAAACCCCAAGGTAGGATAATCAATTTCGAAATTGATTTGGGGGTTTTGTTTTGAAACCCTAACCCTAAATCAGGATTTGGGATGGAGTAATGAGGCAGCTGCGAGGGGTGAGGGAGGTAGAACTGGCGGTGGAGGGTGGCGAAAATCAGAGGTGATGATGGCGATATAGTTAGGGTGGTGGATAGAGCTGACAAATAGGTCGTGTTGTGTCATATTCGTGTTCATGTCAAAGATAATCGTGTTAAGAATTTCCCGACACTAACCTGACCCATTTATTAATCGTGTCGGAGACCCTCAACACTAAGCCACCCGCTTAATAATCGTCTTATTCGTATGACCCGCTTAACGTTTCATATCTAATTTCTTTTCAGAAAACAAAAAATATAACATAAAAACCTAATAAAAATATAGTAAACAAATTTTGAAACATCACTTTTAAGTTTCCATGGGTGTATTAGTCAATTGAACTAATGAATATCATAGATTTGAACTTTATTTCTGATATTATCATTAGTTAAGTGACTTATTTTTCGACATGTTTGAATAATCGTGTCAGAGCGTGTCAATTTTATGTTGAAAATCTCAACACTAACCCAACCTATTTAACTAAACGTGTTACTGGTGTCGACCCGCTTAAGTTAATCGTGTCGAAAATCTCAACACTAGCCCGTTTATTTCGTGTCCGATTCGTGTCGTATTATCGTGTCGTGTCAGATTTTGCCAGCTCTAATGGTGGAGATTGGGGTTGGGTTGTGAGGGAAGAGAGAGAATGAGTAGGTGGAGAATGGAGATGGGTGGCCTGGTCGAGTGCTCGGTATGACAGGGAAAATGAAAAAGGGAAAATTTTAGTATTTACGAGGGATATTATCCTGGTTTGTTGAAATTTGAGGCCACGCTTTTACTTTTTCTTCAAAGCGTTGGCTTAAGTTTTTTTTTTTTCAGAATAAATGAAATCATTGTCAAAATTGATCAATGACAACGCTTTTACAAAAGTGTTGCCATAGTCTTGTATTTAACCCAACACTTGCAAAAAGTGTTGGCTTAATTCCATTTCTGCAACATTTTCAAAAGTGTTGCCAAAAATTCTTTGGCTTAAGCCACTTTTCTTATAGTGTTTACTCTAATTCGTATAGAGTATTTCATAAGATACAAAAACTACATGTTACTGAAATAAACATCAAAAAAAAAGTTAATGACCATATAAAACATAAATAATAAATTCAATGTTGTCAATGAACTACCGAGAATTAAAATAAATATGACAAGTTTGATTGTTTGATGCAAGTTATTCTATTATCATACATGTAGCTAAGGACGAGTTGAATCACTCTCCAACTTAATAAACACCCCTTCATAAAAAAGTGCTAAGGTATAGGTACTAACAAATAATTAAAATAAAGAACCAGATTTTGCCAGTGTTGTGATAAATGGTGTAGTGAAGCTAATGGAGGCCTACGGGAAACTAGATGTGCATATGAAAGGAGGCCCATATAGAATTTGAGATTAATTAGTTATCAAGAATACAGTAGGAGGCTCAGACTGAATGAGTGATAGAGTTCTCGCTCGGTGCATCGTCTTGATGTAAGCTTAATTATAATTAGCACATGAATGATGTGGTACGTGACCTTATCGATAATTGATTCATACAATGAGTAATGATCAAATAAAAGATTGCTTCATTTAGAAAAAGAAAAAGGAAAAAAGAATTAGGAAGAATAAGTTGCTAATCAAATCTAAATAACAATTCCACTGGTAATCATGCCCTTTTTTCTTCACTTTTTTTAAGTGAACTATTTACACAATACTGAACTGAACTAAAATAATTTTTTCTGAACTGAAATTATTTTTACTGAATTTACAATTACAAAGAGTAAATTTGTACTTCGATTTTACTGAACTGAACTGAAAGTTAGTGAATAATCAGGGAGAAGTTTAAAAGAACGGGCCCTGACTGGTGAGAACGTCTTGGTTGGTGGACTTGAGATTATTTCCCATTATACAAAATAGAGTTTGATTTTTGCTAAATAACTAGGGTTTTATTGGCGTTATAACTTTATGTTTGACTAAAAATGCAAACTGAAATATAACTATTCTATGCATCTCCAAAAATAATACTCCCTAAAATATTTACAATAAACGTGAAAGATTGTATCTAATGTTTATTCCTTTAAATATTTTTTAAATTATAGTTTTTTAAAAGTTGTTATATTTATTTATTTATTTATATATAAAGGAGTCATATTTCGGTAACATAGAGATGTGTCACCTAAGTAAAGGTCATATGACACGCCACCTAATAGAAAATTTTAAAAATATATGATTTGTGTAAGGTGATAATGACAAGAATTAAGTGGTGTAAAAACGTTTCGAAATCTTAACGTCCTTGGTGTTTAGGATTCTTAGGATGTTGGAATATGATATTAGTAATAAGTATAAATCTTTTAGAATTCAAAGAAACTTTGGACGGGTTATAGTCATACTAAATCTCTACATATATATAATAAAACAATAAAACCATGCCGTATTATTTTAAGTGTGTAAATATTTTTTAATTGAATTCTATTGATACAAATTAGATTAAGATAGAAGTTTAATAATCTATCACAAAATGTGTATTTCAACATAAGATTGATAACGAAACCGTGCAATACACGGACTTTAAAACTAGTTATATTCTTAAAAGAGTCAATATAACCGACCACGAATACTCTAGTGTGAAGCGAAAAAACATAAAAGTGCGTTAAGCTATCAAACGGTACAACAAAGCACCTCTTTGATCACTCTATCAAAATCGGAGTATGAGGAACCCCCAACACTAGTAGCTTCCTCAGCTTTCTCCTTCCATTTAAAAGCTCTTATTCGTGCCCTCTTTCCTTTTTCCCCATCCATCGTTTCTCTAACCAAACTCTCAATCTCCTCTCTTTTCACCTCATGATTCACCTCAACCCCAATCCCCCATTTATCATCCCTACACGCGTACCGACAGTTGGTTTGCTGCTCAACAAAGAACGGCCAGCAAATCACGGGCAAACCAGCCTCACATACACCTTCCAGTAGAGAATTCCACCCACAATGCGTCAAAAAAACACCAACCGAAGGGTGTTTGACCACTTCTTCCTGAGGGCACCAAGTCACCATCAATCCTCTACCTTGCGTCTCCTCGATAAACTCGTGGGGTAACAACGCGGAGGACGCAGATTCGCCAATCACAACATCGGGTCGTAGTACCCACAAGAACGGATGCTTGCTATCAGCTAATCCCCAAGCAAACTCTAGGAGATTTTCCTTTGTCATTACAGTCAGGCAACCATAATTGACATACACTACTGAATTGGGCTTCTTTTGGGCCAACCATTCAAGGCATTGGGTATCATCTTTCCAAAAACTGGGCCTGAATGACTTTAATGGGCTTTCAGGAACATATTTCTGCAGCAATAAATTGATTGGGCCGATGGTGTAGATATTAGGGAAGATGGACTTGATGGCCTCTAGAACTTGGTGCTCCAAGGAATCAAAAGTGTTGAATATGATAGCAGGAGCTTTGAGGCAATCTTGGGCTTCGTCTTTGGCAAAATTAAAGAGGGTGTCATCTACATCTGTAATTCTCATTAGAGAAGGTAGATCTCGGAGTCGTACGTTCTTCATGCCAGGGATCCAATCCACGGTCATGTCTAGAGTACCGTCATGTTCAAAGTTTTCATCTACATCCAATCAGAGCAAGAGAAAAATCAGATAACAAATTGGAGTTGGTGTAACAATTCTTGATGAAATTAAATTAAGACCACTATGGAGTAGTAGTCACCATTTGAATACATATGGACAGCATCAACTAGGATGTACACTCCTATATCCTCCATGCACATATACATTTATCCGAGACGGAAGGAATAGGATGTAGAATAGGATGTAGCTAAAACAATTGAAGCACATCATACCTAAATTGCATGCATGTAGGCACATGGTGGCACTTAGTAACAAGTTATTCAGTGGTTGATCGAACTTTAGGCTGCAGGGCGCAATCTATTTCTAGCCTCTAGTGCTCTGGGAGCGCTAGCCTTTTTTTTATTTTTTATTTCATAATTAGTGTATCCATTATTAATAATTAGATAGGTTACTATAATAGTAGCTATCTCACGAATATACAATAGACGCATATTCTAGCATTATTCTATCAATCCACCCCACTTTCTAGGAAGAGTTGAGTAGAAAATTACAATCATGTGCTTGGACATGGCCAAATTACAAAAGAGTAGCTTATGGAACATATAGACAATATAACAAGGGCAACCATAAAACTCTATTGTCTGATCATTTTTATCATATACGAAAACATAAAAGAAATGAACTTTCAATAATAGACTTGACAATAGTGTTCTATAACCTAGCAATTAACATCACCCCATAGATTATCAAGTTAAATTTATGGCCTTAATTGAATGATATATACAATCCAGATATATGTCTAACAATTTCTGATAAGTATTACTACAACCAAGACATGATTAGATTGAAGGAGTAATAAGTATAAGCATATAAGTAGAAAGAAAAGAACCTTTGAAGGGAATAATCCCTCTCCTAAGGAGTTCAGGGAACTGAAGATAACCCATGAATCCACAAGCAGAGGCAGTCCAAAACTGAACCTCAGGGACACCAATCTCTCGAGCCACTTCGATGGCGCAGCTCATAATCCCATCAGCCACGATGCAAGTTATCGGAGGGACGCCCTTGGCCAATCTTACCCTGTCCAGTAAGTTTCGCAAAGCAGGCAAACAATTCTTGCGGACAAAGCAGCAGAGCGCGGTTGTTTCCTGGGTGGCATCACGATCAGACAGTGGTAATCCATCCGGTATGCTCTCAAACACGAAATCAGGGAACATGCCATGGACCCAATCAGATGAACCCTTGGCCTTGATTAAACGGTTGTAGTTGAACTCAGTGTTTACAAAGGTTATGTAAAAGCCTCTAGAATGGAGAAGCTTAGCTAGTTGCATCATTGGGTTTACATGGCCTTGTGCTGGGAAGGTTACACATACAGCATGAGGCTTATTAAGACTAGTATCATTACTTGATGAATTCATCTTAAATGTACCACAACAAGGTAACTGCTTGTTCTGTTTTGGCCTTTTGGGTATCTCTTAGTCTTAGTATGTAACTTGTGTTGAAGCTATATATAGAGATGATTAGCTGCAAAGTGCTTTAGCGCGCACCAGAAATTGTAACTAATATCAACTTCTGACAATTTCATAATGTAGAGTACTAATCATCTACTAACCAGGGACCAAACTAGACCTCCAAAGCCAAATTTAATTGGTCGAGGACTCAAGACTAGTAGTACTCTTTCTGCCCCAATTTAATTGTTCGCTTTGGAATCAATGTGAGTCACATATATCAAAGTCAACAATTAAACTAGAACAGTGAAAATAGGGTTGTTTATCGGTCCGAACACAGACGGCTCACACCCGGTCTGAGACAGGACCGACATTCAATATTATAAACCAGGACCGTTATATTTACCTTCTCCCATCATTTGTCTAACTGGCAGGAGACCAGATCGGATTAGAATCAAATTTGGCAGGTTCAAAAGTCGAACCGGAAGAGTTCAATCCAGGGTCCGGTCGTAAATCCCGATCTAGTCTAGACCGGTTAGAGAACGGCACATCTATCATCAGATCAATCAAGTAGTAGATAAATGTTCCACAATGCCGACAGAAAGGCATAGGAAAGCACATTACTATTGTTCACCACTCCACTGCTTTCAGTCTCAGAGTTATCCAATTGTATACTTAATCAATTTATTAAGGATTTTTTTTTTTTGAAAACTACCTTCATTTTATACGTTTTGTGAGAAACTATCTTACTTTCTTAAATTTGTGGGAAACTACCTATATTTTGATTTTTTTTGTCAAAGACTACCATTTGACAGAATTTCATGTAACGGGGTTAACTTTGCCAGTAAAAGACCTTATTGCCCTTCACTTAAGTTTGTTGACTGAACTCAAATTCATTTCCCTTTCTTTGCCCCCCTTTTATCCCCCTATTGCAAAATCTAAAGCTAATTTAGGGGGTCAAAGAGAGAGAAATGAATTTTAGTTCAGTCAACATATTTAAGTGCGGGGCAATAATGTCTTTTACTAGCAAAGTTAACCCCGTTACATGAAATTTTGTTAAATGCTAGTCTTTGACAAAAAAAAATTGGAAGGTAGGTAGTTCCCCACAAATTTAAGAAAGTAAGGTAATTTTCCACAAAAAGGGTACAAACAAAGACAGTTTTCAAAAAAAGAAATCCATTTATTAATTTGGGGTTGTTCGAACACAAAGTAGTAAACTCTTAACTTATAGATAGATCTCCTTGGCGAGACAAGTCTTTAATTAGTCCTTCATAAAACAAAAACTTCACTAAACAAGTATCTGCTGTAATTAATGATTAATTTCTTAGAACGATTGACGAATTATAGTCATAGATTTAACATTATCTCTTTTGCTTATTCTTGTGATTACGCAAGTAATGTGATGACTAATTACAAAATTGTGCTTTACTTTTTTTCCTTTTTTTTTTAAGGACAAAATTGTGATTTTCTTAAAATCCAATGTAATTTTAATGTGGTCAGATTTTTTTTTTTTTCTTTTAAGAGGTAAGGAGGCCCGCTCCCAGGTTTGCTCATCTCGGGTTTAAGGCCCAGGAGTTTAGTGGGCACTCTGGGCAGGCATTTGGGGGGAAGGGGGAATAAGGAGAAAGGGATCCCAAGTGCCACTAGTGGAATTTAAACCTTGGTGATGGGCAGTGGCGGAGCCAAGATTTTTTCTATAGGGGGGGCCGAAAAAAAAGTATTATGTCTACTCAAAATAAAGTTCTTAATTTTAGTAAAACGAATTGAAATAATACCCCACTCAGTTATAAAATTGTTAGTTATTCGTGCTTTCAATATTTTTTTTAATGGAAAAAGAAAATTACACTAATATCTAGTTGAACTATAAGTTGAGACCACACTAGTACTAATCATATGTGATCCCAAATAAATTTTGTGTGCAAGGTAATAGCAAAAAAATAAAATTAAAAAGAAAGTGGAGAAAAAGTTAAACATTGGAACTAAAATATGCTGGTATCAATAAAATTATGGAAAGTATCAATAAATATTAGAAGTAATGCACTATGGAAAGGTAGAAGACAAAAGCAAAACCTACATAGAGCCTGCAGCATATAGGGATGACAAACACATAAATTAAAAAAAATCAAGAAGAAAGAATAATGAAAAAATGTTGGCCTAATCATTCGAACCCGGGACCTGAGCAAGGGTTACGACATTCTCCAAAGTTGGAAAGCAAAACCAGCGTGACAAACGCTTGTTGTATTACAAATGCATATTATATATACAATCCATTCACGGACCAAGGGAAGGCCATGGCCTACGCCAGTCTCCTCTTAATTCCGCCACTGATAATGGGTAAGAAAAACAAAGTTTAAACCATTAAATTAACCTATATTGGTTAATGTGTGGACAGATTACCAGAAGTCCAGAAGAGAAAAATCTGATATACTCATTCCCCGTATATAGCCGCTTCTGTGTCACATAAACAGACTACAGTGGATATATACGGCTTGATTTAGTTGAAAACAGTGCAAGAGTCAAGAGTCAAGACCGTGAAACATTTCTTGATCGTACTATTTGACTCGTTGTCTATGTCGGCACTTAAATTTATTTTATTGTGATATTTATAGTTGAAGTGACTAAGTCAATAATCAGTCAGGATGGCCGAGTGGTCTAAGGCGCCAGACTCAAGTTCTGGTCCTCTAACGAGGGCGTGGGTTCAAATCCCACTTCTGACATTTTGTACATTTTTGTTAGCCAGATGGATAACAAGGAAGCCAATAAGCAATCAATGATTTTTTTTTTTACTAGTTTTATTTTCTTTACGGGGTGTTTGTTTAGTGGAATAGGAGATGGGGATAAGGATTAGAAAATTAGGATTGTAAAATCCCATGTTTGGTGTCTGGGATAGGGAATAGAGAAGGAGTGGGGATGGGGATGGGGATAAAAAGGCCTCTTATCCCACGTTTTTAATCCCATAGGAGGGGTTGGTAATTGGAGGAGGGATAATGATTTTAAAAGTCAAATTACTATCATGCCCATTATAAATGAGTGCAGATTTTGTCTCCTCTTTTATTTAAGGGTATTTTGGTAAACTAACTTTATTATCCTCAATCTATTCCCTAATCTAATACCCACATAACAAACGGGGTAGTGGGGCGCTTAACTATACAAATTTCATATCCCCTCAACCTAAATCCCATCCCCATCCCCATAGTTTCATAATCTCATTCCCACTTCCCAAACGCCCCGTTAGTAATTGGCCCTATATATTATATCAGCATGTCTTTTGTGGACTTAGTCCACCGTGGACTAAGTAATTTTGAGGGGTGGCTTTAGATGAAGTAGGGGGTGTCTCCAGGTAAAATAGGAGGTGTCTCTAGGTAAAGTAATTTTGAGGGGTGGCTCCAGATGAAGTAATTTTGAAGTGGCTGCGGGTGAAGTAGGGGTGGTGCCAAATATAAATTTGAGGCCCGAGTGACTCTAAGTGAAGTAGGGGTGGCTCCAGGTGAAGTAGGGGATGACTCCAAGTATTAGCCCACCATGGATTAAGTCCATACAAGTTTTTGTAATAGAATATTTATTCGGCTCATGTATTTAAACCCAATTTATAAACTTGGACCCAAAAAATTATTGGATTTGGGCTGAAAAATATTCTTTGTTCCAAGGGATTTAAGGCTAGTCCAGACCCAATGTAAGATTCGAATATACCTAAGAGGTAGGGCTGTTCAAAAATATCCAAACCCGATCCGAGAATCCGATCTGAAACTATCCGAAAAAGCAGATATTCGAACTTTCGGATATCCGAAAAGCGGGTATCCGATATTTCGGGTTCGGGTTTGGATATCAATTATCAAAAAATTCGGATATTTCGGATACCCGAAAATCCGAATTAAGAATTATGCTTTGCGCCATTTGTACATACTATGCCTCATAGCTCAGTGGTCTAAGTGTCTTTGCCTTGCACAATTGCGCACTCAAGGTCATGGGTTCTACTCAGACCCGCGTCATTAGTGGGTTTTTTTTTTTATTGTTTTGATTAGATTAATTTCTTTTAACTTTTGACCACACAAATTCATAAAACATATTTGGAGTATTAACGTAACACCTAAATAACTCACTGACCCTAATTCCCTAAAGCCCACAACCACTCTTTTCTCTCTCCTCTTTCTTTTCCCCGTTCTCCACCGCCTTCAACTTCACCACCAGGCACCACCACTCAACTTGTTCAACAATCAGTCAGTGTCGACGCCCCTCCACCACTATTCAGATCTTCTCTCAAATCATATTACTCTTTTCATTTTTATTCTAACTTCATACCCCATATCTAATAACCCAACCCATTTTCTTACCACTTTCTCTCTCCTCATGCCAACAAATCAGCACCACCACCACCACGCCATTGTTGCAAGCAGCACCCTTTCCTCTTAAATCCATAAGACCTTAATCTCTTCCGGGATTTCCTGTCTTGCATGACCAAATTTCTAGATCTGGAATCTCCAAATCTTGATATGTAGAGGGTTTTGATAGTTCGAAATTTTTTAGTAGTTGTTGAGTTCTTAACTGGTGGTTTGTGGCATCCATGTCAGTTTTAATTAATTTACATGTTAATTTTTGATAATTTCAATTTTTTTAGAATTTTCCCATTTTCCTTTCTATTTTCATGTACAATAACAGTGAGACTTTTGCCATTTATAAAAATATGTCCGTGCTTATTTTCAATTATTTTGGAATTTTAATATGAAAAACATAAATTAAAAGTACTATTTCGGATAGTCGGGTACCCGTATTCGGATATCCGAATCCCGAAATTTTGGGTATCCGAAAGTTGGATACCCGAAAATTCGGATATGGATTCGGATAGAAAAATCCAGTATCCGAAATTTCGGGTATTCGATTTTCGGATACCCGGCTATGAACAGCCCTACTAAGAGGTGTTGGTCCATTTCTTTTTCCGTTTTGGGAGTTGGGAGTACAACCCATTGCCTTTTCAATAATCAGCAAGTTTTGTGTGAGACCAATTCATAAAAGATTGGGGTCACTTTTCAGAATTGTAGGGGTCACTTATGATGAGGAGTGACCTTGTTTTCATTGAAAAGTGATCCCCATCTTACCAAAAATTACAAAAAAATCGTCTTATAAAAGTTTTTGCCTTCAACTGCTTATTGGAAAAGGGAAAAAAAAAACAATCTACATGATAAATGCTAAACCAATTATAGAAATAGGTTATATTCTTTCCAACTTAATTTTACTTCAATTCAGTTTAATCCATTGAAAAAATTTCAAAATACACTTTCAAATGAGTCACTATTTCCCTGCGCGGGCATGTAGGCACCTTAAAATATAGGATAATTGACCAAGGATTTAAGACTGCTTCAGACTCAAGGCGCGATTCGAATCCTCAACCTTGGTTATGGATGGATGAGCCCTACCACTCAATTACACCCCCTTAATTGTTTGGACGAGTTTTAAATTAGAGCTGTCAACTTCTGACACGACACGACAACACGACACGAACACGACCCGAAGTTACTGAGAGAAACACGAACACGACACGAACACGAATGACCCGAATCTGACACGATTACACCAAATTGTCTTGAAATGTAATTATTTTATTAATTTCATGTCAAAATTATGTATTTTGGGGCCGTCACGAAGTCGACACGATACCAAACACGGGTCGACCCAACACGACCTGTTTGACAACTCTATTTTAAATAGTTAAATATCAAGATAAAATTTTCAATTTAGCTCAATTCGATTCAATTTTTTCCAGATGAAAATACTAGAGCCATAGAAAGAAGAACAAAGAGCCTCAACCCTTAATTATCAATTTAAAAAGATAGATAAACATACATACTGGATTACAACAGATTAATTAGGGGATAACAGTTACAGAATACAATTATGATATAATCTTCTGGCACTGCCCCGCATACATATTCATTTTCAATGTTACTCATTCAACCACCAAATCTCAGCTGGCTAAAATAATAGATGGTTTCGGAAATTAGATCTCTGTTCAACCACATTGCCTGATCGAGTCTTAGCTCTAACTCTTTAAGGGCAGTTGCGTTCTTGACCGTGGTAGAAAATGGTGTTCCAGTTAGGGCACTTCTCGTTTCCATTAGGGACACATCTGTTGTTCTTTTCACAACATTGGGTGCACAATCTCACACAAGGCCTAATCCTCCTGCTGTAAACTTTGCACCTTTGCTGACACTTTGGCACACAGTACCCTGGCATACATACATGCCAAATGACTAATTAGTTAATTGCAATAATATCAAAATACACTTGCTAGCTAGATTCACTTTCAGTAGTATTTTCACCATACATTTTATAGTTTTTATGTTCATCATATATTTAGAGTTATTGATGGTCAAAGTGTTTTCTTGGAGACTGGACAAAGTCAAACAGAAAGCTAATAGAGTACATATTGTAATAAAGTTCGTACCAAGGTGTGAACGTGGACCAGAGGGAGTGACGGGAGCAATGGTTGGGGGAGAAGATGGAGGCACTGGAGCCGAGGTGGGAGGGGTCATGGTAGGAGGAGAAGATGGAGCAACAATTGGAGGGGTTTGGGTTGGGGGAGAAGATGGAGGCACTGGGGTGTAGGTTGGTGGTGGTGTTTGGGTAGGGGGAGACGATGGAGCAACCGTTGGTGGTGTTTGAGTAGGAGGAGAAGATGGAGGCACTGGGGTGTAGGTTGGAGGAGATGATGGAGCCACAGTAGGAGGAGTCGGGGTAGGGGGAGTTGGGGTTGGAGGAGTCGGGGTAGGGGGAGAAGATGGAGCCACAGTTGGAGGGGCTTGAGTAGGGGGAGAAGATGGAGGTACTGGGGTGTACGTCGGAGGGGTGGCAGTTGGGGGAGTGGATGGAACCGTCATTGGTGGTTGGGTGGGGGGAGTGCTTGGGGTTGGGTGGTCAGTGCAATTGGCAGGTCCATAAGAATTTGCCTGAATGGATGGAACCTGCATATGTCAAAACCATACGTCAAGAAAAATAAGAGAAAAGGCACGAGTTAGATATCATGACTCATGCATGAGGCCACCTCATATGAGTTACGAATATTTTTCTGAAAATATTATGCATAAAGAACCTTTGTTGAAGTAAATTGTAGGCAAGCTTTTTTTTTTCTTTTTTCTTTTTCAGGGGATGTAGGCAAGCTTTTGTTGCTTACTTATGCAAGAAAATAACCTTTTCGTCTTAATTTAATTGTGCACATCTTATGTATCGATAAAGAAAAGGTACCATATGCATACAAAAAGGAGGGATATATATATTGATGAGATAATAAGTAACCGATACTAAAAGCCTGTTTAATAAGAGAAAACAGGAACTTATCCAAACACAATGCAAGCATAATATTAGGGGGGGGGGGGGATAAACAAAAATGTTTTTGTAATAAAAACAGAACATTGGAATAAAAAGGTTATGATCATAAAGAGTAGATGTATGAATATGATCAATGTAATGTTGCCTCTTTTTTTTTTCTTCTTTTGCTAATTGAGTGTAATGTTAATTCGATACGATAAGTTTGTGCTCGAATGAGGGAGTAAGTTAAGATATATGTATGAATAAATATACCTGGGTGGTGATGACAAGGAAACAAGCAAACACAAAGAGTTTGAAAGCCATTTTGTATTTGCAAAATAAGCTAAGAAATGGTAGAAGAAGCCAAGGAACTAAGACTCAAGTGTGGGAGGGATGAGAGCTAAGAGAACGAAGGCATGGTATATATATAGGAGATTGGAGATGAGAGAGAATAATTTAGGAAGTGAAGCAACTAACTGTGTATTAATTATACTGAACATGGATACCAATTCATGCGGTGCTTTCCTTTAGATTTCACAAGCGTATCTACAAAGTTACATGAACTAGGAGTATTATAGATTTGACAAGTGGATTTGTAAATTTTTAATTAGTGCTAAATTAATTCAAGGTCAACCCAAGTTTTATAGTGATAGATATACTGTTTAGATCTATTCTGTTTGTGGAAGTGTTGACTGATCTAGTTACTAGGGAAAGCAATTAAATCAGAAATTGATTACTCCTATTTGGTATTTTTAATTGGCGTACTTAGCTTGGATTTCATACAATCTTATTAATTCGATATAGTGGGAATCCATGTGGATGCATGCTACATCCTACACCTATGACTTGATCCTCATCATCAATCATGATTGATCCATCAATCAATAGCGTGCCTGGGAGGATATCTAGCTGCTAGTAATGGAAGTAGTGGAAGAATTTAATTTTATTCTGAAAATGACTCCAAATCAAAATATATACTCGGACTGATCAATTCATGATCCTATGAGTCAGCCTCAAGGTGAGGCCCTTCTATAGCCAAGCATAGCATAAACATGACGTCATATTTGTTAGAAATGCATCACTTTGAGGCCGCCTCATACGGTGTCCATTCAATATGCTGAAAGTTGTCATTTACTACTACTCATTGAGCTATAGTGGCAATGCAAATAACGGTTAAGAAGTATTATTTTGGTAATATCATAATAGGATGGGTGACCGTGTTATTGCTTCATTTCACATATCCCTAGGACGAGCGAGCCTTGTTGTTTCTCTGTAATTTGATAGTGTCATCCAACTTGATAAAAAAACTAACTTTTTTGGGATCATGTGAGAAAAAAGAGATTCAATAATGATGATCACTTAGCAGGGCAAATTGCCATGGATATCTTCAAAAGAAGAAGAAGAAAAGGAGCTTTTGATACAACATGTTTCATATATTTCACAAATTACAGGTTAATTATCTAGCTTCTAAGTTATGGTGCAGAAAAGTTTATGCTGATCTGCAGGTGGAACAATTTCCTATATCCATCATTTTTGGAGTGCATTTGGTGCTAATGTAACATGGTTTCAGTGTATAATACCCAGCAAAGTAAGGGCCTGCATGGCGTGTCCTAGTAGCATGAGGACTGAGTGCGCAAATGGCAAGCCAAAGCAGCAAAAGGGAGCGTACTTAAATGGCGCTTTATTATTTGAATCTCATGTAATTTACTCTCTTTAAATGGTTTGATTTTGTGTTTCCTTCTAATAAGGCAGCTTGCATACGTGCATGCAAATATGTGGCTTTTTTAATAGATTGCATTAATATTTGCTTGATGCAAAAAGTTCGGGAGATGCATTAACCTTGGGGAGATTCACCAGGAATGAAACTTGACTTATCGTTTGCTTAATCTAGATAACTCAGTGGCAGTCCGAGATATGGGCTGGGCTACTAACCTGAGATGAGATAGTTATTACTTAGGTGCGGCTGTTCTTACTACGTCGATTAGAGCAAATCGGAGGCATTCCCCTAAGCAATGGGTGACCTTGCCAAACTCCTTTGCTAACAGTCTTCTTTCAAAAAAGAAAGAACGCAAGAAAATAAAATTTAAAAAGAAGACAAAAAAAAAAAAAAAAAAAAAAAAAAAAAAAAAAAGGAAGACTCCTGGGCTACACCTAGATATCACCCGTCAAGATATCACCCGCCAATATTGTCAACCTCATATGTATACAGTATACCCAAAGTCCAAAGTTTTCCATGTGCTAATGTGTTATGGTTCCCCCTAAAGCCTTATTTGTGCTTATGATCATTAATATCAGCACAACATACAGTCTAAAGTGAGAATTTACAAGTAGGATATGCTATTCCAACGAAATCTGAATTTTGAAAACCCTGTAACAATCAGGCAGGAAAATGTGCAATATTTGGACAAGTATGATCTGATCTGTTGACATTGTGTATCTACATTTTACATAGCGAATTCCTGTTCGAATGAACAAACTTCTGTGAAATGTATATTTGGATGCTTGCGCTTCAATCATCAAGCTGTACATGGCAACAGGCTGCACTGTAGGGTACACTTGGCCATACCTCATTTTACCTTTAGGCAGCAGCAACGACATTTTGAAGCAATGACTCCAAATCACTCAATCTGTACAAGTAGCATAAGTCACATGCAGGCAGGAGAAAGAAACGAGCATGTTTAATGTATACCATGTACATACCTAACAGAACTCAAGTCAGGGTAGATCGCAATTGCATCTGAAAAATCCTACAAAGTGAAAAGATGTACTGACAATTTAGTCACTCAATCATTCTGGTGTGTTATCAGATGAGAAGGATGAACTTTTTCTCGCAATCGCATCAGAGAAATCATACAAAGGGTCTGTTTGCTTCAGCCCAATAAAACTGAACTGAACTAAAACCTATCTGAACTGAATTGGTTTCTTCAGCTTGACTTTTTGTCATTTATAACTCGTCCAAACCCCTTCAATATAGGTCTCATTTGAAATTATGTGTTGAAATCTTTCCAATGACACATGTATTGTCGTTATTTAATATTGGAATCAAAAATTTATTTAAGTAATAAATTCCTACATGCCCTGAACTAAACTGAACTTGACTGAACTTAAGTCAATTGAACCTATGAAGAAGCCGAAGAGAGCATAGCCAAAATGAAAAGATGTAATGATACAGGATAGTCAATCATCCTGGTGTTATCAGATGAGAATGCTAAAAGTATTCTGCTAGCTCACTCAGACACTAGTAGCTAATGAGTAATCATCAGCAATATTTCAGTCTTTACAGAGTTCCATATTTGCAGAAAAAACCAACTAACCTGGTCAGCCGTGGAGGATGTGTAGGTTACTATACAAGACATTCCAGCTTGTGTTGCTGCCTGAACCAAAGAAACCATAGGTTTACTCCAGAGTTTACGCTTTGCACTATGATTAAATAATGTTAGAGCGATGCTCCTCTCAGAAACTCAGGACATCCATTATACGGCTAGAACATTTTAGCAAGACACACTTGATACACATGTACAAATGAATTAATCACACTTCACACCCACACAATCTCACTCTCCAGTTTGTTCACTGGAATATCACTTCAAGATAAATCACTCTTCTATCCCTTGGCATTCATGCTATAGGACCTTAGATCTGTTGAATTTATCAATTGTGTAAACTGATGGTCCTGGTCGCATACAATTCAAACCCAAAGTCTACATTCCAAGTCACTACTCGCTAGTCACTAGACAAAAGATTTGTTTCAAGAAAATGCATGTTTCATGTGCTTGACTATTAATAGAAATTGTGATCTACCTGGAGGCCTATGACGCTATCTTCCACCACCAGACAGTCTTTCTCTGACACACCTAGCCGCTGCAAATTTGGGGTTCGACAGGGTTTTTTTTGTTCAACCGAAATAAACAGAAATAAAATTCAGCTTGGGAACAATAAACATTAATTGCTTGTTACATTGCTTTACCTTAGCAGCAGCAACATAAATTGACGGATCAGGCTTCTTTTCTTTGACATCATCACCTGCAAGGGAGACAAATGAAGTTTGAGAATCTAAGAGCGGAAGAGGAGGCAAGCAATCCTTATAAAAATTTCACCACAACATGACTTGTATTTAATCAGTTCCTGCATGCTATGGCTATCAATCGCTTAGTTGTCGCCAGATAACAATTTATACAATGTTCATCACTGGAACATTAAAGCACCCAAACATATAGTCAACAAACCTGCAAGAAAGCAATCCAGACTGTGGAAGCGATCCTGTAAAAGGGAAATATATAAGTCGAGCTACATGGTCAGTAAACTAAACCATGCTACAATGGAAGAACGAGCTTACCAGTCCTATCAGACTTTCGAGTGTGAGTATGACTGAGCTTTTGGTTGCAGCTGAGCAAACCGCTACCTTCTTTCCCTATATATATGAAGACCAAAAACCCAACGAAATAAGTCTCTGAGCTCCATAATACATGCATTGATCAACATATGTGGTGATAGCACTAAAAAAAGACCTAAAAAGTCACAATAAAAAAAGAATGTTGTCAAATTAAAATGAACGACAATTCAGCCAATGGGTTACGTGACATGGCAATCTAACTTATGTTGACAAATGGCAGAATAATTGTATTTAGTGGAGCAGTTCAACTTACTGCTGCCCTCGCTTCATCCATCAATCTCAAAACTCCAGGTCTAGGTTGCACCTGAAGGCCATAATTGAGAACATCAGTATTCATCTATGACTGACAAAGGACAAAAATGAAACAGAAGACTGTAGAGAATAACGACACTCACGGAGCCAGATTTGATGATTTCTTGGTATCGTTCTGTCTTCCAATCCTACAAAACTACATACCATAATCACTATACTAACAAGATAGAATTATAGATAACCTGATAGCATCACTGCATAATTAACAAGGAGCAAAACCAATGTAGTTAGTTAACATGGAAACCTGAAGGGTATCAATTAACGTAGCTCGGTCAGCATCATTTTCTGGAGGGGTCTCAAAGATTGATGAAGTTGGCCAACCATGCTCCTTGAAGTACCTTGCAATTCATTTCTGACCAATCAGTGAAGCAACATGAAACTAAATCTAATTCCAAGGTGCATAGCTCTTCTTTGTGAAACAACATTCATTCATTCATTTCCATGTCAATGAGAGACATATCAATTTACAACTGATTAGAATACGAAAGATTCGAGCTTCCAAAAGAGAAGTTATTTGTGCCATTGTGGTGCGCAATTTGAGTAGTATCATGTTTTGAACTTTTAACATTTTGAACACCACAACAACGAATTGTTGTTTCTATTACCAGCCAGGGTTCATAGGTATGCTAAACTTTCAGATTGGTATGAAGTATATAATGCTCGAAAGCTGACATTTAGTATTCCGTTTCCCGAATTTAGCACATTCAGCATTAAAACAACAAATTCAAAAAAAAAAAAAAAAAAAAAAAAAAAAAAAAAAAAAAAAAAAAAAAATCCTTGCGAATTGGAAGAAATGCAAATGATGAACTAGGGTAAATCAAATTGAATTTTACAAGTAGGAGAGAGAGATATATGATACCAGCGCATCTTAGGTTTTCCACCGCCAATTTGATTTTGAAGGACATCATAAAACTCCAAATCCCAATCAAGCGGCCCCGACGAATTCGAAGAAGGGCAACGGACATTGAAGTGAGAGAAAGCGTCATTATAAGCTTGACGATGTAAATGCTCAGACTCTAATATAACTCCATCGCAGTCGAACACCAGAGCTTCTAACGCTGCTGATACTAACAAGGTCTTCCGCTTTTGGACTCGAGAACTGGTGACCCGAAGACAAGGAGAGAGACGGAGGGCGTTTGAGGAGAGAGAACGGGAATGCGAAAAGGAGGAGATGGAGAGGTGGTGATGAGAGTGGCTGAAGAGGAGATGGTGTTGAGGTTGTTGCACTTGCGCCACTATTAGTGGAGATGATGATGACGATGAGGCGCTCAAATTCAAGGCCATCTTTCTATTCAGTTCTCCAACCAACCATTAACCAACCCCAACCGGATATTTGCTTCTTGTCACTTGCTAGTTTGCTACTCTTCGAGGAAGCCGCCCAAACAGCAAATGAATGTACTAAAGCATTTTAGGCCTTCTTGAGTTTTAATTATTGGGATTAATTTTAGCCTTCTTTGGTCTTTTTTCTTTTTTGAGGGCCAATTTGTACTTCCAAGAATACCTATGTAGATAATACAACTTTGCAAGCTTAATAAATTGGGCCTTTCTCAATTTTGAAACGTGGATCATTAAAAAAAAATTGGGCTAAGCATATTTTTTAAAAGGGTGGAAGTACCTCGGTACACCGGAGTGTACCTAAAGTAATACGAATTTTAGGCCTTGTTAAGTTTTAACTAAACATATATCGGGATTATTTTAGGTATTTTTGGGGTTTTAACTGAACATACGGAGTATTAAGAGTGAAACGAGATAAAATTTGGAGTTGGTTTCAAATTACTCCATTTGTTTCAGTATTAAGATTGAAACGAGATAAAATTTGGAGTTGGTTTCAAATTACTCCATTCGTTTCACTGTGACTAGATGAAGATTAGGGTTGAACCGATATCTGAACTATGAAGTACTGGACAGTTCGTTAAACTCATAATGGTGTGTGTTGTGGTGACGGGCTTTCTCTTTTCTAGGAAAGTAGGTATGACTCAAGTCGGACATTTCAAAGTAGGCGGTGCTAATGTAGTAACGCCTAACTAGCCCAAATTTTGTTGCCCCTTAACCCCACCCCACCCTCCTTTTGATTAGGATGTCTTGACTTAATAATTAAGACTTGTGTACCGTATTGGCATTGTGCCTCATCTGAAAAGAAAAAAAAAAAAAAAAAATACCACCGCCAATCTAATCTAATCGTTGGTCCAAGACCACCGCCAATTGAACCTTGTTAAATCCACGACTACTCCTATAGCTTAGTCCTGTCTACTAGACCATGACACAATTACGGAATTACCGTACAGCAAAACGAGAGAACCGTAAATCCAAGCCAGTACGTTTTAGGGACCGGATGCCACTCATAAATGTCTTTCTAACTATAATGAGGTTGAGTGTTTGAGAGTATGATGGTTTGGAGTATCAAAACTGAAACCAAATAAGCCAATAAATCAATCTAGCTGCTACGGCACTGATCTAGAAATGGCAGGCAAGCATTCATACCGAGTGACCATCTCGATAATTTAAACCGTCCAAACCTAATATTCGTACGCGCGGGATCAGAACAGTACTCTACATACTTAGATTAGTGTCTTTAATTTCTTCCATGGGAGTTGGGACCATGGCATTGGCCACAATAAAATCCAGGGCAATAGATTGGAAGGGTAAAAAGATCGTGACCAAGCTAACTTAATTAGGTGTGCCCTCTTTACAGTTCGTTAAACTGAACTGAATTCAACATAATTAAATTGAAATGAACATCACTAAACTGAACTAAACACCAATTGATACTCCCTCCGTTCCTCTTTAAACTTCCTTCTTCATTTTTCACGATCTTCGAGGTGGTACTTTGACCGCTAATATCTATAAAAATATACAAGTAAAATTTATAAAAATTTGATATTTTGAAAATACATTTCCAAAGGAATCTAATGCATATACTTTCAAATCATAACTCATAGAGATTTTTTATATATTTACGGTCAAAGTTTATAAAGTTTGACCTCAAAAAAGCAAGTAGGAAGTTTAAAAAGAAACGGAGGGAGTATATGTGAGACCAAAAGTAAATTTTTGAACTGAACACCACTTAATTGAACTAAACTGTAAATCCAAAAAGTATAAATTTAAAGAACATGCATCCAGCTTGGCCTGCTGGCCGGCTGACTGCAATGATGTTGCAATTCAATGAGCACTGTTACTTTTCGGAATTTCGAATTTCTTCTGGCATACAACAGTTTGGAACAAAAGCAAAAGTATTGAGGTATTTCAATAATTACTAAGAAGATGATACTCATAATAGTAATACATCATATAATAATTCAATCTATGCATGGCTGCTACATCATTTGGAATAGTAAGATCGTATGGTCCTCTACTATCAATATTCAATAGGCAGTAAGCTATCCATCTTGGTCGGCTAGTAATGATTCTTGTCCTGAATGTATTCTTAGCACTGCCATTGCTCACTACTTCACTAGTATACCATGAAGACAAATCCTCTTAAGTCACGGATAGCACTGCCATTGCTCACTACTTCACTAGTCCTGAATAGGTGTCAGTTGAACTCACAAAACCATAGATGATATTTAGAGAGCATTCAAAGAGAGATGAAGAGAGAGTTTTTGTATTCTCCCAATCTATCTAGATTATTACACCGCAAGAGCTTATATAGCTCAGCTCCTAAAAACAGAATAAAAAGGGAAAAGGAAATGATGGATAAGACTGCCTAACAAACTCCGGACACCTCACTGCCAGCTCAGCATATGAAATAAAGATATTACACTTAACACTTCCCCTCAAGTTGAGAGTGTAAGGCTTCAGTAACTCCCAACTTGATCAGAAGGTTCTTGAACTGTTCACCAGCAGGCACCTTAGTAAACACATCGGCCAGTTGCTGACTTGTATGCACATAGCTAGGCTTAATGAACCCTTCCTTGATCTTGTCACGAATGAAGTGGCAATCGACTTCAATATGCTTTGTCCTCTCGTGAAACACAGGGTTAGCAGCAATGTAGAGTGCTGCTTGATTGTCGCACTTAAGATCCACAGGAGGGAGCTTGGAAAGGCCTAAATCTTTGAGCAAACTGACCAGCCATGTGACCTCACAAGTAGTAAGGGCAATGGACCTGTATTCAGCCTCAGCTGAGGACCGTGCTACCACGTTCTACTTCTTGGATTTCCAGGAAACAGGAGACTTGCCAAGTAAGATACAGTACCCTGTAGTAGACCTGCGAGAGATGGGACAGCTGGCCCAATCAGAGTCGCAGAAAGCTGTGAGATGCGCTGCAGAACCATGAGCCATCAGGATACCTTGACCTGGAGAAGTCTTAAGGTACCTGAGAACATGAACAGCTGCAGCAAGGTGATCACTTGTAGGCGCATGCATAAATTGGCTTAAGAGCTGCACAGAAAAGGTAATATCTGGTCGAGTAATAGTCAAATAGATCAACTTGCCAATCAATCTCCTATAACCATCAGGTTCAGTCAAAGGAACTCCCCCATCAGCTGTAAGTTTAGTATGTTGATCCAGGGGTAACTTCAGAGGCTTGCACTTATCAATCTGAAATTCATGCAACATGTCAAGAACGTACTTCTTTTGTGAGAGGAACATGCCCTGTTCAGACCTTGCAACCTCAATACCGAGGAAGTATCTCAACTGAACCAAATCCTTCATGTGAAATTCCTTGCTCAACAGATGCTTCACATGCTGAATTTCCTTCAAGTCATTGCCTGTCACCACCATATCATCTACATAGACCAGGACAGCAGTAAAAGTCCCATTGTGTTGCTTAGTAAACAATGAGTAGTCTGCCTTGGACTGGACAAATCCAAAGGAGAGCAAAGCAGTGGACAATTTAGCAAACCACTGACGTGGGGCCTGCTTGAGGCCATATAACGACTTCAAAAGCCTGCACACCTTCTTGGGCCCTGAAGAAGATTGCTTCTGGACTGAACCTGAGGAAGAACTCCCCTCTTGACATTGAATTTTCTGACTATGTTGTGTATACCCTTGAGGCAAGGCCATATAGACCTCCTCATGTAAATCACCATGAAGGAACGCATTCTTCACATCCATCTAACAAGTATGCCAGCCACGCATGGCAGCTACAGCCAACAAGGCTCTCACAGTGGTCATCTTGGCCACAGGTGCAAAAGTTTCTTCATAATCCACACCATACTTTTGGCCACAACCCTGAACAACTAACCGAGCCTTTGGTCTCTCCACAGTGCCATCTGCCTTGTATTTGATTTTATAGAGCCATTTGCATCCAATGGCCTTTTTACCTGGTGGAAGCTCAGTAATGTCCCATGTTCCATTCTCCTCCAAGGCCTAAGTTCCTGATTTATGGCCTGACACCAAACAGGATCCTGCACAGCTTGAGAGAAGTAGTTAGGATCCTGATTCTACTCGAGAGAGGAAAGAAACACCTGAAACTTGGGTTTTAATTCAGTTGTTGTTACATGAATGACAAAATGAGAGGTAGGAGCCTGGCTGGGTAAGTGGGGAAGGGAAGCAGATGCACTAACATAGTCCTGCATCCAAGTAGGAGACTGAATGGATCTTGTAGATCTTCGGACAGCAGGATTTGTAGTGGAAGCCTCTTGTGGTGGTGAATGAGATGCGTGGGGTGGAGGGGGGTTAGATTCTTGTGGTGGTTCAGAAGAGAGTATATCAGATGACACATCAACAATATCATCAGACACAAACCCTGAAAATGGCATAGGGTTAGGATGCAAAACCTAAGACTAGCTCTTAGCAAGAAAAGGAAACACATGTTCCATGAATCTGACATCTCGAGACACAAAGGTGGTTTTGGTGACCAAATTCAACAACTTATATCCCTTCTGAGATGCAGGATAGCCCAAAAATACACAAGGAACACCTCTAGCCTGAAACTTGTCAGTACTAAGTTCAGGATTTACAGCAAAAGCCAAGCAACCAAATATCTTCATATGTTCATAACTAGGTGTCTTGCCAAGAAGCAGCTCATATGGAGTTTTGTTGTGCATAAGTGGAGTAGGAAACCTGTTGATAATATAAGTAGCAGAGAGCACACAATCTCCCCAATAATGAAGAGGTAAGCCAGCATGTAACCTCAAAGCCCTGGCAATCTCAAGAATGTACCTATGCTTCCTCTCAACTCGACCATTTTGTTGAGATCTCTTCACACAAGTAGTCTGATGCACTGTACCATTAGCATTAAAAAACTCCTGGCAGGGGCCAGATCCAAACTCCAATGCATTATCGGACCTAATGGTTTTAATAGTACACCCAAAATGATTTTTGACAAAATTCAGGAAAGTTTTCAAAGTGTCCAGGGACTGTGACTTATGCTGTAACAAAAATGTCCAAGTTGCTCTACTATGATCTTCAACAATTGTCAAAAAATATCTGAAATTTTTATGTGTAGCAACTCTATATCCACCCCATATATCCATATGAATCAAATCAAAGAGGCAAGCAGACTCAGAAAAACTGGAAGTAAATGGTAATTTTGTCATTTTAGCCATAGGACAAGTTACACAAACTTCAGAAGCATTATGTTTCAGACTGGAGATAAGAACAGGAATGTGTTTTAGCTTATCAAAGGGAGCATGACCCAGCCTGTGGTGCCACATGGAGAAAACTGACTCAACAGAGTTTGAGGCAGAAGGAGATGATTCTGCACAATTATCAAACAAAAAGTAAACACTGAAGATACAGAAGGTATAGGTGGAGTACCATCATTGATCATCATAGCAGCTCTCAGAAGAGTCTGATCAATGTCAGTCAGTGGCAAGTTTATGAGATAATACAGTCCATTCCTCTCTCTACTAACACCCTTTAAGGTCTTGCTTAGACAATCCTGTATGATGCAGAATTTAGGATAGAATAACACACACACATTATGATCATGAACCAGCTTTGGAATAGATAGCAAATTGAATCTGAAGGAGGGGACATAGAGAACATCAAGGAGATTCAGTCCATTATCAAGACATATGTCCCCCATGTGTGTGATTTCAGATGTATGACCATTAGGTAAGGTAATCCTAGGTTTGTGAGAGGTAAGCATAACATGTTTCAAATGAGATAAACTAGATGTCATGTGGTCAGTTGCACCAGTATCCAAAATCCAATCATTAGATGCAACAGAGGCACTAGCACAGAACACTGTACCTGCAAAAGAGCTATCCATATCCTCATCTGTCTTAGAGTGTGATTTGCTAGAAGAAGCCTGTGGTAAACCTTTCAACAGCTGCTCAAACTGTTGTTGCATGAATGCAATCATGTTGCTATCAGTTTTACCTATAGTAGTGTCAGCATAGGCTGCAGATTTGCTCTCATTAGCATATCTGCCTTGAAATCCTTGAAATCTACCACCTCTTCCACCTCGACCTCCCTGAGGTCCCTGTGGTCTTCTCTGTGGAAATTTCGGCCAAAGTATGCCAAGCTGGGTAGCCAATCACCTGCCAACACCTCTCCCTGGTGTGGCCTTTGTTATTACATTGACTACAAACAAAGTCATTACTCTTACTGTAAAGAGCAGTGGATTCAATTGCTAGCTTATTATTTTCAAGGATCTCTTTCTGTGACTCCTCCTGCTGCAACATAGAGCAGGCAGTCTCAACTGTAGGAAGTGGTTGCATAAGAAGCAACTGACTCCTCTGTGGACCATACACATCATCAAGTCCATTCAAGAACTGGAACAACTTTTGTTCCTCTTGCTGTCTATTCAGTGCACTCAGAAAAGCACTAATTTCAGTTGTAATTGTTGTAAGTTTAGGCAAACTATTCATAGCATCTATCTCTTCCCACAATCCCCTCATCTTAGTGTAATGGTCATTAATTGCACCTCCATTCTGTCTAAGATCATAGGTATTTTTGCATAATTTATATTTTCTTGATCCATTACTCAAAGCAAATCGTTTCTCTAGTTGTTGCCATATTTCATAAGCAGAAGACATGTATAAAATGGATTGTGAGATAGAATCACATACTGCATTCATTATCCAGGCTATCGCCATGTTGTTACAGGTGTCCCACTGATCTGCACCTGTTGTATTCGTAGGGCGCTCTACAGTTCCAGTCACAAACCCTAGCTTACGTTTGGTTGCTAAATTGATCTCCATAGCACGTTTCCAGGACCTGAAATTTTCTGCGCCTGAGAGCTTCACAGGAATTGATAGTGTACCTGGACCATCAGATGGATGCAGATACATAGGATTCTGCATATCCGAATATTTAGGTGCTTGCTCTTTGTTAGGCATAATAAAGAGCGATTAAAAAATTGAATTGAATCTCCGAAACAAGCTAGATTACTTGATGAAGCAAATCAAGTAATCGAAGAAGAATAAACCGAGGAAAAATCAATCACTCGAAAGTAATTGATCAATGGAGCTTGAACAAATGGAGAGCTCAATACATTTGTTCGATGATGAAAAAATCTGATAAAAAAAATCACCGGAGATTCAAATCAGAAAAAAATTTGTGGATGTGTTTTGATATGAAAAGCAGAAAAGAAGAATAAGCGTGCTCTGAATCTTCAACTCGAAGCACTCAAAGAAATATCATCCATGGATGGCTCTGATACCAAGTTGAACTCACAAAACCATAGATGATATTTAGAGAGCATTCAAAGAGAGATGAAGAGAGAGTTTTTGTATTCTCCCAATCTGTCTAGATTATTACACCGCAAGAGCTTATATAGCTCAGCTCCTAAAAACAGAATAAAAAGGGAAAAGGAAATGATGGATAAGACTGCCTAACAAACTCTGGACACCTCACTGCCAGCTCAGCATATGAAATAAAGATATTACACTTAACAGTGTCCAATTCTATCAAGTGGAAAATAAAACACAAGGAAGCACGAACAGGACACTCAGCTTGCATTTCTCGTTTTTCGTATTCGCGTTTTCATTTTCGTTTTTGTACTTCTTTGCATATAATAATTTTTCAAAATTTGCGTTTACCGTATCCGCATTTCCTGTATCCTCATTCCCGTTTCCGTGCTACCAAGATCAAACACCATACATCTTGAATGGAGAATGATTTATCCCTACCAAAATACTACTAATGTTTTTAACAATATTGTATGAAAAGAGACAGTTGAAACTTGAAAATGACTGGTGTTTTTCTGTTTTGAGAAATCCATAGGGACAGGGCCACTATAAACAGAGCCATGGTTGAGTCAAACAGTGCGAAAGAGTAGGGAGATGATTGATGGTAATAGTATTCTGATCTGAATCAGTGATGTTGATGACACATTACACACATGCTGCACTTCTCCTGCTAATCCCGAAGCTCCCATGCTACAATTGACTATGAATTGCCTACTCATTTCACTTTTTACCCAAATTAAACTGTTTACCTACCAGATTAATTTCATCTTTAGTAAAAAATTATTCAACCTTTCATAGTTCATGCTACAACTAAAGTAAAAAAAAACCTTTCCACTATTGTCAAGAATCTGTGCCCAGACTTTTTACTTGTACACTTTTTCCATCCCTTTGTTTATGGCAAGGCAAAATTACCAAGGACAAAAAAAAAAAAATTACCAGTGAACCCTAGCAATGAAGGCAGTCCACTGAACTTAATTGACTTGAGTACTTTTATGTGATTGACAGAGTAATTAAAAATTAAACTAAACTCTGCTGAACTAAACATATTATTGAGTAAGTGGAAAAAAACACACCCTCGATGTCTCGCTATGTAAAAGAGTAATTCAAAACCGAACTAAACTCGGCTGAACTAAATAAATTATGAATAAGTGGAAAAGAATATACCCTTATACACGAGTGTGTGGTAACAGTTTCACGCTGGTACAAAAATACACAATAAACACGAGAAATTAAAAGGAAAGTGATGTCAACAATCTCCACTAAATTTTGCTTATGTACATTGCCACAATCAAAAGTCAAAACTTACAAACAAGTAGTCTCAAACTCTCAACAAGCGCGCACACACACACTAAAGAAACCCCAAAAAATAAAATAAAAATATTTCGGTAAAGCACAAAATGCGACTTATATATAATGCCCAAAAAACAAATATATTAATTATCATGCAACACTATTTATATACTCACTAGTTATATAATTGCATGGCTGCTAAAAGTAAAGAATCAAGGATTATAAAAATGATCTTTACAACGGCACTTCCAACCCAAAGGCTTGTAATTGGAGTACCTGTTGTTGTTATTCCCATAATCTAAAATCGCCACCTTACTCGCTGAACTCGGTGGGACAACTCGGTTGAGACTCGGCAATGTAGGCACTTGGACCGCCTTACAAGGGTGGCATTGGTTGCATTTGTTGTAACAACTTGGTGGTGTTGAACCTAATCTTGTTTTCTCTTCATATAATAATGCCTGCCCAAATTAATTCATTTCATAAATTCAACAAATTAGAGAGAGAGAGAGAGAGAGAGAGAGAGAGAGAGAGAGAGAGAGAGAGAGAGAGAGAGAGAGATGGGTTTAATTATACTTACCCTTGGAGGATGATCAAAAATGGAGAGGGCAAAAACAGGGGATAAAAACAGAGGAAAAAAGAACAGGGGAATAATAACTATTGAGAGAAAGAGGAATAATGAAGAATTTAAGGCCATTAAATTTAAGGGAAGAAAATGGGATTTGAAGAACTATCCCATTAAACAGAGAAAATCAAATCTTATTCTGAAATATTACACTATATAGTGATTTGTTAAATGGTGAATTGGTGAAAGGCAAATGCAGAATGAAATGAACAGTAGAAATAGAATTCTGTGGTTGTTTCTTTCTTTAGTTGAACCTCTTATTGTACTGGAAAGAGTAATGAATGTAAGAGAGAGAAAAGGAGGAGTGAGGAAATTAGGAAAAGCAAGGGGATGAAGAAAGTGAATGAAGTAGTAAATGAAAAGAGGATAGAGATGGTTTGGCTTTATTTAGAGGGGAGAGATGAAAAGAGTACTAGTGGTAGTTTTGGGGAGAGAGAGAGAGAGAGAGAGAGAGAGAGAGAGAGAGAGAGAGAGAGAGAGAGAGAGAGCGCACAGTGATGAAGGAGGGGCAGGACTTCAGGAGAGAGAAAGGTTGCAGTGTAAATGAAAGTAACAAGACGAAGGGAGGGAAACAAAATCTCAAGGGATCCCTTCAACAGACTTTGGGGCCTCCCTTCACCGTAATTTTTCCAAAAATCCAGAATAAACAATAGGAACAAAAAAATGCGTCTATTTTATTAGCTGGTCTCACTCTCACACTCATTGTTTTTGGTTGACAATATACTTCTTGCTCCTCTTAAACTTGAAGAGCACATTGGTTTTGAATGTGTGTGATCTTTTCCAATTATTCAGTTAGGGCGTATTTATTAGAGCTGAACTTATCAAAATGTAAGTGAACTGAAGTGAACTGAATTAAACTGAAGTGAATTGAATTGAACGCTATTAAAGTGGACACCATTGAACTGAACTGGACACCACTGAATTGAATTTAACATAACTTGATATGTGAGACAAAAAATATGTTTCTGAACCCAACACCATTGAACTGAACTGAACTGAACATTACTTAACTGAACTAAAATCACTGAATTTACACCTAAACTGAATTGAAAAGAACCGACTGTTTAAGCTCTAAAGAACGCACCGTTAGTGTGGCTTAGTTCAGTTTAGTTGCATACTCAGTTCAGTTTAATTATGGCATGTTCTGTTTTAATGAACTGAGCTAAATTGCACTAAATTGAACTAAGCTAAATCAAACCAATTAGGGCTCTGTTCTCCTCGACTTAGGGTGTATTCTTTAGAGCTTACCCTATCAGTTTCAGGAGTGGTCGCGTGTCAGTTAATTGATTTTGGTTCAGTTCAGTGATGTTTATTTAGTTCAGTGATGTTCAATTCACAAATATACATTTTGCCTCACATAGAAAGTGGGGTTCAATTCAGTTCAGGGGTGTTCATTTCAGTGGGCTCATTTTACTTCAGTGGTGTTGAATTCAATTCAGTCCTAAAGAATGCACCCTTAATTTCACTTAAATTCAGTTCAGTTCATGTGTAACTTTATCACTCAAGTAACATTTTATTGCAAAATGAATTTATGATGATAATTATGTCATCGTAAAGAATTTTAAAGCATACTAGTCCAAAATTTGATATATTTGGATGAGTTTTAAATGGTTAGAGGTAAAATTATAAGAAAATTTAGCTCAGGGATTAAGTTAAAAAAAATAAACAAAAAAAAACAAAAAAACAAAAGAAAAAACAGCTAAGTATCAATTTCTTTGGACTATTGAAAGGATGAAAGCAAATGAAATATGTAAAAACTGATGATACCTTGACAATAATACTTGAATAATTGAACAATAGAAAAGCATTTTGGCTAGATGTAGGTATGACTTATGAGCCATACTTTTTTTTTTTTGGGGAAAATCCAGTTGGTACCCTCGTGTTCTGAACTTGTCCGGCTGGTGCCCAATCGATTTTTAAAATCCAGCTGGTGCCCCTATATTGTTGCTCGAGTCTGCTCCGTGCCTTATTGTGTAAAATCCGTTAATGTAGACGTTATGTGTGACGTAGCTTATCCTTTTGTTGTTCCAGTCGACCCCCTCCCCCTTGTTTCCCTCCCAAATTTTAAAATACGTTTATTTTGCCCCCTTTTTTTCCCTCCAAGATTACACCACTTTCACTATGAAGCTAAATGTTTCCCTCTTTCATTTTTACAGACACCACCATCAAAACAAATTTGTTCCTCCCTCATCTCAATTAATAAAATGCTGAATCAATATGTTGAACCTTTTTAATAAAAACCTGTTCAATCAATATGCAAAATTCGTAAATCTGCAAAGCTCATAAATAAGCTGTGTTTATAATTTCAAGTTCAACTTGAAAATATTCATAGTGATATTAAAATATCAAACTCAAGGATTTTCGTTGGTGGCGCGTGAGTGGGGGCGGGCTGTTGGTCGAGAGAAAGAGAGAGCACAAGGGAGAGAGAGAGAGGAGAGGGAAGAGATCTGTTGGTGGCGATGGCGTGAAGCTCGACTGAGAACTGAGAAGTAGGAGGAGTCTGTGAGAGGAGAGAGGAGAGAGGGTCTGGATATTTTTTTTGGCAGGTAAGTAAGAGCATTGAAGCCTGGAAGGTAAGTGACATCTAGCTTCTGTTTTTTTTTTTTTCCTTTTTTTAATCAAGGGTTATTTGTTTTCCTTTAATAAAAAATGGATTTAGCTTTTTTTTTTTTTAAACATAACGTCTCCATTAACGGAGCCTCCAAAATAAGGCATGGAGAAGACGCGAGCAGCAATACAGGGGCACCTGCTGGATTTTAAAAATCGATTGGGCACCAACTGGACAAGTTTAGAACACGAGGGCACCAACTGGATTTTTTCTTTTTTTTTTTTGCATATGATATGGCTTATGTGTTATTATGTTACTCCTATGTCGAAAGCGAAGTGGATTTTGGAGCAAACACAATTAACAAGGTTCTGCCACATTGCTTAAACATCTCTTTCATTATTGTACAACATCATCACAGGCCCCTCTGGTTCACTCTCACCAGTTGTATGTGTCTCTCTTGTGTGTGTTTTACTTAGCTTGACAAGAATTTATGAAAATAGAATATGAGAGTGTTTGACTGGAATTGAATGGAACTCGTTTGATGTAATGAGTAATGAGACACTGCTGCCTTTGGTACAACAACAGTAACTTCTCTGCTTAACTACTGATAATTGTTTTAAGTACTATATGCTGTCGATATACGTGTCAGAGTGAGTGATACACTGACGCCTTCACTTTACTGTATCGTTTGCAAACCGAACCCATTTTCCACTGTATGTTAATTAACATTTTGCTAATAAAGATAACTTTAAAATATGCATATGACAACACCACCACCTTACCGAAAGAAAAATCAAAATTGATAACTAGTACTACATTGCTACCCCTATGTGTTAAATGAAGCTGGGTGGGGAATTTTGCTTAGTGATATAAGTGTGTTCTTTATTGAACTGAATTAAACTGGAATAAGGGTGTGTTTGTTAGAGTTTACACGGTTAATTTAGTTTACTGCAGTTTAGGTGTCAATAAAGTGATTTCAAAATTAGTTAAATGATGTTTAGTTCACTTCAGTGGTGCTGAGTTCAGAAACATAGTTTTTGTTTCACATATCAAGTTATGTTCAATTCAGTTTAGTTTAGTAGTGTCCAGTTTAGTGATGTTGAATTCAGTTCAGTTCAATTCTGATAAGCTCAGCTCTAATAAACGCACCCTAAACTAAGTAGAATTCGGAACTCCGATCCAGTGAACTATGAGGAAAAAAAAAAAAGAAGATCATTAAACTGAACTGATCAACTCCACTAAACTAAAATGAAACAATGAGTCTTGTATGAGGTCGCCTCAAGGTGAGGCTACCTCTATATACAAGTATGATGTCGACATAACATCATATTTGTCTGAGATGAGCCTCACCTTGAAGTCGGTTCATATCAGATTTTGTAAAAATGAAATAAATTGACCTCAACCAAATTTGAGTATATGAAAAAGAACACATCTTAAAACTCAAGCTCTAATCTTACGAGTTACGTGTAGAAACCCGCATTCATTTCTAATTCAAATTTTGTGTGAAATCAACCCATTGTAATAATTTATCATGCGTAAGAATAGAACTTGAGTATGACTCAAAGAAAACCCTAGCCTCTCTCCTTTCTTTCTCCTCCTTCTCTCTAGAACCCTAACCTTTAGTAGAGCATATTTTCAGGCCCGAAGGACCGATTTAAGTAATTTCCGACCTGCGATTGATGATTTTTATCACATTTAATCTTGATTTCTAGCTTTTTTTCGTTTTGAGTAGAATAAATTTTCTCCCTTTATGGAGTTTTTAGGGATCTTCTTTTCTTCCTTTCTATAGGATTATTTTTTCGCCTATTGTGCGATTGATTTTTAGTAGAAGCCAGTATGAATTTGGGGACCGAATATTCACACGATTGACGGAATCATACAGAGGTTTGTCGGCAAGCGATTGCGTTACTTGTGGTGAAGATCTCCACTTCCGTGAAAGATGAAGATACAGCAAAAGAAGCACATGGTTACTAACTTACTATGCATGTTGGGAGTCGCACCTGAGTATTCTAGTATATTGGCTTGTTAGCAGATTTTTTTTTTGTTTCTATTGATTTAGTATATTCTATGGTTACTTCTTTTATTGTAAATGTCGTATGACTTTTTTTAAGAATGAAAGTCTCATATTCTCCTCTCAAAAAAAAAAAAGAAAAAAAAGATTAGAACTTGAGTATTTAAAGTTTCACGTTATGGACCAACAAGAGTGGTGGTCCGGTGGTTTCAAGTGGTTTGTTAAGGCAAGGTCCACTTACGCTGGTTATTCAATTAATCTGATATGTTCGTTGTTGAACACGAGAGCCCGAACATGATGTAGCAGGGGATGCATCGGTTGCCATTTACTTGCACCCTCTTATTGATTACAAAAACTTGTGTGGACTTAGTCCATGGCGGACCAATACTTCACCTGGAGTTAGGCCTGTCAATTCCCGACCCGACCCGTAAACCCGACCGACCCGACCTGACCCATTTTTTCAGGGTCCTGACACTGATTTTTCGACCCGGAACCCGGTTTGACCCAAACCCGATTAACCCGGTGTTTTTGGGTCAAACCCGACCCGTTAGTGGGTCGACCCGTTTGACCCGCAAAATAGAACAATTTGTAATTATAAATAAAAAGTTCAACTAAATTATCCTAAAAAACCGTATAAAACTTTTTTTTTGTGTTTCATTAACTTTTTCTCTACATCTTTATTATCTCAAAATAAGAAATTTTGCTCTTAACTACCCTCAAATGGACGAAATTATATTGTACTCCCTCCGGTCCAGGGAAATCTCTACGCTTTTCACTTATGTTTGGACCATGGAAATCTTTACGTTTCCTTATATGGTAATGTATTTAAGCACCTTTTACTATTTTACCCCTCTCACCTTCTCACCCCCATGTGCAAGGAAATAAAAAAAAAAAAAAATTTCTCACGCCACTAGCTACAAAAGTAAGAAAAGTAAGGAAAGCAATAAATACCCACTACAATACTATTTTCTCTCTCTTAATACCTCATGTGCTCTTTTAAGGGTAAATTTGAAATTTTTGTGCTAAAAATGTATTTTCCTTAATATTAGTCATATTCTCCAAACGTCAAGATTTTCGTGAACCGGAGGGAGTACAACTTATCGAATAATTAAACAAAATTTAAAAAATATAATATAGGTGTATATACATTCCAAAACGTGAATAAAATACGTATGTAGTTAATACAAGTTATAAACTAGAGTATATGTGTACAAATATACCGTTTGAAAACATAAATTGACTATATATATAATTGACGAATAAAATAAAAAAATTTGGGTCACCCGACCCGGTGGGTCGGCCAGAACTCGACAACACTGGATCAGGGTCAAGCATTTCTCAACCCGAAACGACCCGACCCGCTAGTGACCGTAAT